>OU612045.1:37980579-39363079 GCA_914767935.1 Coremacera marginata | reverse complement strand
TAAAAAATTGTGCGCGAACTCTGTACGTCGCATTGGGTTTGATTTTCAACAAATTACTTTCTAGTGGTGTTTTCCCAACTGAGTGGAACACCCAGTGGAAATTACAGGCCTATCGTAAAGCTATCGAGCTATCCCTAAAATCCTTGATAAAATTGTTAACAAGCTCCTATTTTGCGGAAGTACGTAGTCTTATAGCTTAGCAACAGTATGGTTTCTTTAAGGGTAGATCCACTTCTTTCAACTTAGTAATTTTTATCAATTTTGCTTTGATAGCGCCTTTGATAGCGTTAAACATCCTGTTTTGTTAAAAAAACTGGAAATTCTGGGTATTCACTCACAGTTTTTAAAATGAATTCACTCGTATTTAACTGATAGAACACTAACTGTCAAGATTGGTGGAAATTATTCAACGCTCATTAAGGTTACATCAGGTGTTCCTCAGGGGAGTCACTTGGGTCCTTTACTGTTTAACTTATTCATTAAGCAGAGTGTCTCATATGCCGATGATTTGAAGATCTTTTTAGAAATTAACGATTGCTCGGATTGCGTGAAACTCCAGGATGATATTTCATCGTTTTTGCAATGGTGTAACGTTAACCAGCTTAAACTTACTTTTGGAAAATGTAAAATCCTCACTTTTGCTCGGAAAGTAAGTCCCATTATTTATGAGTATAAGTATGACTCCAATTAAGAATTTTGCAGAGTGAATCAGTTTAAAGACCTTGGTGTCATTTGACCATAAACTTACTTTTGATATTCAACTGGAATATATTTTTGCAAAAGCTAACTCCCAATTTGGTATTGCAGAGAACCAGAGAGAGAATTGGTTTGGAAAAGGTATTGCAGAGAATTTTTTGATCCTTTAACACCAACGACAATCTTTTTTAGTCTGGTAAGAACTCTACTAGAGTATGCATTGGTTGTGTGGGACACCTTTTATGGTGTATCGATTACCCGTATTGAAAATATCCAAAAACGATTTACAAGATTTGCTTTGAGAAGACAATACACTTGGGAGACAATGCCTACTTTTTGGGTAAGTTGCCGCATGCTAAGCCTCAGTAGTTTATCTGATCGACGAATCTTTAATATTATGTTCATTAAAGATATAACTGACGGCAAAATTGATTTTTCGGATTTGTTAGCATTAATTCCATTCAATGTCCCGGCGCTTAATTTGAGAGAGTTAAATTTATTCTATACTCTTTACCATAGAACTAATTATGGTTCCAATGAACCTCTTTCTCGTTGCCTTTCAAATTGCAATACAATTGCGAATCAATTAGATTTTAGCGTGTGTAGAAATATTTTGATTAAACACCTCAAAGAAATTATTATGTGGTTTCCACAATCGCATTAAGCTTCCTGTGATGTTAACCTAGTTTAAAGTATTGTTCTAAGTAATCTGTAAGGGTCTAAGCCTAGTAAATGAATTTAAATAAACTTTTTCACTATTTCAAGAAAAAAGAATATGCTTATTTTGCTTTTATTTATGTTTTCTCGTATGGAGTCGGTAAGCCCAATGAGTAGCGATGTCGTGCTGTAACCGTATCTAAATCCAGACTATTAAAGGCAATTTATTAGTATCATCTACTAAAGAGAATTTATTTGTATATTGCAGTGACTTCATAATACTTATTGTCCTAAGATTATTATTGTCCTAAGATTATTGATAAAACTTAGGGAAGAGCTTTTTTCCAGGAAAGCGGAAACTTGGAACTAGGAAGGATACTGTTAACAAAACAAAGGAGGTGATTCTGAATAGAAGGAAAATATGTTTTATAAATTTGATAGGAATATTATCGAAACCGATAGCATTTGAATTAACACCAGAAATGGCTTTTTCAAAATCTTGCAAGTAAATATTTTTAAACGAAAAACAGTTTTCAACATCTTGGTGTGGATCAAAGTCAAATATTTCAAAATTATTTGGTATAATCACCAAATATCAAGAAAATGGAGTTTGCATCATAATCCTCCATGATAGTGCCGTGAGTCTAGGCAATCATTGCTTCTTAGTGTGTTCCATATTTGTTTACTATCAAGTCTATCAAAAACACGTATTCAGTCCAGTTTCATTAAAACAACCTATTTTTCAAAAGAAAAAAAGAAGACCAAACCTATTGTCTGCAGAAGATTTTCATAAAGTATCAAAAGTTAAAAAATAATCTTTAAAGTAGACATAGAAAAGTAGAGACTACTGTTATTTTCACGCAGAACTCTTATTGAAATAAGCTTTCCCTTTTCAATATTAATGCTAACTTTTTCCCAACTTACCCTGGCAATAGCAAACATATAATGAATTCATTGATGCTTCACATAGTTTGCATTTGTAAATTTTATGGGGCATATGTATGTAGGCATGTTGTTTAATGAAGTAATCACAAGGTTTAGCAAACACTTTTTTGCAAATCTTGCAAATGGTTACTTTATTTTTGCCATCTGCCGATATTGTTGTTTCAATATTTAAAGATTCATATTTATCAAAACAATGTACTTCAATTAGGTGTGCTTCCCACAATGCTTGCTGTTCGAAATTCTCCCCACATTTGGGACAAACATGTAGTTTATTAATTACATCCAAGTTTCGACGTCGACGTCGTTTGAGTTGAGAAGGTGTTGTCTTGGCATTTTGCATGGAATTATTCTTAATATCGGATAGTAGATCTTTGCATGTATGCTGTATTACTTTAGACTTTGACACATTTTCGTATTCGCAATAGCGACATTTAAAACACTTGTAAGGAAGATGTCTCAATGCATGATTAATCAAAGTAGAGGAATAAGTACTACCAGCGAATAATTCGCTGCACTTCAAACAGCGATATTTCTTTTGGTTGATATAATTTTCTTGCTTCTCAATAATTTCAAAAGACAAACCATTTAGACTCTCAAATTGATGTATTTTCTTTAAATGTTCTTTGTGATATTTTTCTTCGACAAATTGTTCGCCACAAAAGGGACAAACGTGGAAGAGCTTGTGCTCGTATACTTTGCAATGTTCCGTTTGTATATGCGTTGACAGCATATTAAAAATACCAACATATTTTCCACAATACGCACAACTTTTGAAGGATGTTTCCAATAATGCCGAAAGCGCTTCACCTACAACATCAAAGTGTTTTCTTTCTATGTGGGATAATATCACTGAATATTTTGAACATGCATAGACACAAATCTTACATTTAAATATATTCATGTGTGGTAAATGCATTAAGATATGTGTTTTCAATAACACAAGCCTACTATTAAATATAGATTTACATTCTTTACAACTCACTTTACCGTCACCCGAGTAGCTGAAATGAGTGTTATGGATTTCTTTATAATTGTGCATATCGTTTAAGTGTGAGTCCCAGGCTGTGACAGATTCAAATTCTAAGCCACAATAAGGACAAGCTCGTAACAAATATGGTTCAAAGAAATTTCGTTTTTTCTCGAATAAGGAATATTGTCCCCTGCGACATTCTTTAAGTTCTGACCGCTCCAATATAGCTTTAATAGTATCATCAGTAGAGCCTATTTGCTCAGAAGCTATTGGTTTTTTAAAATCACCACCATTGTTGCAGTCGTTATCGTCGTAATTATCATTATCATCGTTGCTATTATCATATTCAGCATCTTCTTCCTCCACAGCACTGTCGTCAGGTTTATCTAGTGTCCAATTTAAAAAGTTTGTCTGAAGTTCATACTCGCTTTTTACAATCGACAAATTTGGCTCTACTATCCGTTCAGCCTCTTCTGAATCAACTTGGCAAAGCCAATCGTGTTCAGATCTAATATCAATTTCATTGGAGCCTCTCGTTTTCACAATTTTTTTTGTGTTAGAATCCATCATCCCACTGCTTGATTGAGGATTATTTTTTTTACTTTCTTCTGGATTGTTCATCTTTATGTGTAACTTGAAAACACTGAATGAAGCCAAATAACAAATTCTATAAATATTAGGTATTACTACTGATATTTATTCTATCAAATTGTTTCTGACAAAACGAAATTTATGTTCTTTATCTAGCAATTCACAATAGAATGTAAACGTCTTACCAGAGTTGCACTGCATTTTTAGTACTTCTTATTCTTGTATAGGTTATTTTTTTTTTTGGGTACAATATTGGAAAGTAAAAGTACGGATATGGTTTTACTTCTATGTATTTTTAGTTTTGTAAAATGCGATTTTTTTTTTTGCTCACCACTTTTGAAAGCAGTGGTAGAAACAGGTACCCCGAAAAATGTTTAAGTTCCAAAAGTTGAGGGTCGTTTTTGATTTGCTCATCATAACTAACAAGGTGGTAGGAACAGTTCTTTTGGCGATCATTGATTGTCAAAAATGGTACAAATTAAAAAAAAGGAAAAAATAAATGGTGAAATATACAGGCATATCACAACCTATGATCGTCGTTTGTGTGAATGTAGCCTGCTGTCACTATCACCTTCTAAGTTGCATCATGAGCAAAACGCTTTGCGGCAAAACACGGCATTACAAAACATATGATTCAAATTTGCACCGGACCATACTTTTGTACTATTTTTGATAAATTTTTATTTTAAGAGTACGAAGTATCGCCAAAAAATAAATGAATGAAATATATAAAAAACCAGTGAAGATACATACTAACTAGCATTCTAACTTTTGACTGCACTTTTCATGTGATTAAAGACAAATTGGAATTTTTATTTTTCACTTTATGAATAATAAAACACTATATTATGGTCTTGATTTTTGCATTTACAATATTTTCTAATACTAAAAACATATATGGACAACATTCAACTAAACTTCTAGCTAATTAATATTCCAATGGAAACGGTAAATTTAATTCTCATTTTTGTGTTCGTATTTATATTTATATTTGTAGTTTTCCAAATGTTGCCGGAGAGAAAAATGCAATTTCACACGAAGCGAGATAATTTGAACTCGAGAAATGAAATCTTATGGAAAAATATGCAATTTTAGTATTTCGAGATTATAATTTGTCGAAAATTAAGGTTATTGTACATTTCACCTAATTTTGCCGAAATCTTATTTTTTTATTTTTAATATAATTTTTTTTCTTTTTCGAGACGTCACTTTCACATCACACGTGCGTAAATGAAGCAGTTAAAAACAAAATAGAAAAAAACGGTGTACAGGATATCTCGACTTTGGCTTATATGAAAAAAAAATTGGTAAGAGCTTAAACCTAATGTGAGGGCTGACTAAGAGTTTTTAAAAAAAATTAATTAGAAAAAATGGCGGCTACACAAAGTTCTTTTAATGTTTAAATTAATATTTTTTTTCGTTTCGAGAAACTCATAAAAAAAATCATACCGTAAGCATAAAAATCGGTAAAGTATTTTTGCAGAAATGTTAAATGTTAAGTTTTAAAAAATAAATTAATTTTTTTGTTTTTGATTAAAATAAAAAATTATTTTTTAACTTACCAGTCGTCTGCATACAGTAAGCCTTGCTCATATTCTGCTTGCACCTGACTGTTTTTTTTTACGCAGGTTAAATTTTCTTTTTTTATCAAATTCAGTACTGCGATGTTTATTCGTGTACAAATTTTATGAGTACTCAATAATATAATACATAATAAATATAATATAAACTATTTGAAAGAGCTAGGAGAGGGGCGCCAGAATAATTAAGTCATCTATCTGTTCAATTTTAGAAGAAAACACGCCTGATGCGCGCGCAAAAAAGTACTGTAACGAACTTCCGTGTTTTAAAGCTTTTTCGGGTTTTACAGCTGGGATATAATCGCTGGTGTCCAGTGTTCATTGCAGAAATTTATAATAAAAAGACCCTTTCGCTTATGTGCAGTTTTATCTTTTTACTTTATTTAAAATTCAAAATTCTGCTTAGTCCTAGTGGCTCATTTACAACTCTTAATCTGGATATACACACACAATTGCGACCTGCTACGATGACTTAGACGTCCTTGTGGAGAGTGAGATGTCCTTGGGGTTCCTGGTATGAATTCAAGTGTTACTTGGTGTCGCGACGACGATCATTAATAAAATCATAAAGGTTAAGACACTTGAAAGAATAGCACTCTGTTTCCGCCTTTGCTTGAACTGTCAAAGTAGCTGTTAGATAAAAATTGTACAGATTCAGGTTTTTTTTTCTTGATTTCCTTTCATCCATTCTGACAGTTCGACCGATCTTCTCTCAAGTGACTAAACCTATATTAATCAACCTTGACCTGATGGCTTGCAAGTCATTTGTACAGTGCTTGTGCAGCTCTTTAATATGTACTGCATATGTCTATAAGTGTTAACCCTACATGTATGTCTATAAGTGTTAAAACTTCTACATTAAATAATAGGATTAAACTAAAACTTAACAAAAGTATAAAAATTCAAAGCGTATAACTAAATTTATTGAAATTAAATTTTGTAGTTATAGCACATATAGTTAGAGTAGGAATTTTAAACTTTTTTTTTTACATAGTCTTGAAACATATTGAAGTGATCTATTAAAAATTCGATTCTCAAAAAAAAAAAAAAAACAAAATATAATGTCCCTTAACACATTGAGTGCCATGGCTACACGTTTTCGTGCGACACCTAATACTTCCTGGGGTGCCACGTCGCACGTTTTCGTACGACAGGCATTGTCTGGCTTTAGATATTGTCGTGCGTTTCTGTGTGACTCTACAGGGTTTTTTAATGTGTTTCTAGTACCCTAATGTTTGCCCTAAATTTTTGTTCAAGTTTCATAGAGATATCTTCATTTTTTGCGGTTTTATGATAAAAACTCGGAGGTTCTTTTTAATTTTGAAAATTTATTGGAATTCATTCGATATTTCGGAAAAAAAAGTATAAAAAAGATACAAAAATATTAAAATTAGGATATGATAATTTCAATTTACATTAATTCTTTAGATGTGCATATTTCGGAAAGCAATCAATGCACAATTGGGGAGTGTTGGGGCATTGCGGACAGCACGTAGTTGTCCTTTTGATATTCTTTCTTGCTTCCTTTCGACTAAATTTTCTTTTTGCTTCAGCGTAGCATAAAGCGCAAGCACGTCGGATGGTTTTATTATTTTCATCTACTCTTTTTCTGATAATATGTTTTGATTGCGATACAGGCTGAGGGGATGTGAGATTTAGCAGGTCCTTAGCAATGCGTTCACGGAATGTTCGTATATTAATGTTTTTATTCGTAGCTGCTTTATACACAGTAAAGGCATTTACCACGGAAAGTCCGAGTAAAAGTTCAATTCCCAGCTTTCGATACCATTTTAACCCTTTGCGAAGGGTATTTGAGTAAGAAGCCATTTGGTCGGAAAGATCAATGCCTGCTTTCCCTTATTATATTCTAGCACAGCCAATGGCTTTTCTGTTGCTCGTCTGTTACGTCTCGCTCCTCGACTAGTTGAAGGCTCTTCAGGATTACGTGCTCCATCTGTTGTGGATACCATTATCGGGGCATGTTTCGTAGATAGCATTCTGACGTCGCGTTTATCTTTCCACTTCAGAACAACTATACCATTGGGATCTTCTCTAGCCACTACTTCGCCTTTCTTTATAGGAGCAACCATAACTTCTTTTGGCAAATGTTTCTTGTTGGCACGGAATGTACCGAGTACCGAGTGTATTGAACGAGCCAATTCATAGCTTGTGTAAAAGTTGTCTACATATAAAGTTCGACCTTGACCTTTCAAATCAATGATCAGATCCTCGCAAACTCTTTTTGCCAAACCGACTTCTTTCAGTCCACTTGATGACTTTCCGGAGTATATTTGCAATGACCAGGTGAATCCTTCGGTAGAGCAGAGCTTAAAAAGCTTTATACCATAAGGATGAGCTTTATTTGGTATATATTGTCGGAATAATAGTCTGCCACGCCATGGAATAAGGGTCTCATCAATTACTATGTTTTCACCTGGTACGTAAATGCTTTGGTATCTCGTTTGTAACATGTCCAATAGTGGTTTTATTTTAGCAAGCCTATCACCTGGTACAATTGAGTTATTGTCTGAGAAGTGCGATAGTTGAAAGCGATTGCGTGACATTAGTTTCCCCGGAATTGAAAAGTTGTAGAGCGAATCTTTGGACCAATAGTCTTTTAAACACCCGACCTTCACCAAACCCATCCACAAAAGAAGGCCAAGGAACTTCTTCATTTCAAAATCTGTTGTTGGTATCCAATTTTTTTTTCGAGAAAATCTGGTAACAGCACCTTTATTTACATATTCCTCCGCATACTTATTTGTTTCTGATACAATTAATTCAATAACGTCCTTGTCAACAAATAGGAGAAATGCATCCAAACAGGAAATATCTGTTCTAATAGACTGTTGCAAGCCTGATCGCCCAGTGAATGTAAAAGTTTTCTGACGAGAACTAAATTCAGTCCAAATGTTTGTTTCGGAAGAACCGACTACGTTTGACAATGCTGTTGGCTCGTCCTCATCCATGTCCTCATCCATGTCCCAGTCGTCTTCAGTATCGCTGTTATAAATGTTATCAATGTTATTAGTATCATTGTTATTATCAGAGTCAGTGTCCGAGTCATCTGGTAGCCAGTTCTCATCAATCAACTCATCGCATGAAAAATCACCATCATCACTTTCTTCCAACGCTTCACGTATTTCACGATCTGTAAGGTTTCGCTTCGGCATTTTTCTAATTCAAATCTACAAAAATAAAACAAAATAAAGAAAAATAAAAAACAAAGAAAATAAAGAAAAATAAATATAAAGAAAACAAAAAAAGAAGACAAATAAAAATAAAAAATAGCACAAAATAAAAATAAAAACAGATATAATAAAAAATTTAAATAAATGTAAAGAATAATGCGTAAAAAGAAAAAAAAATTAAGAAATAGCAAAAAAAACGCGTCGCACATTTTCGTACGACAGTGATTTTTACGATTGCAATTCCGTCGTGCAGTGCCACGTCGTACAGAAACGTGCGACATAAAAAAACCGTTATAAAATCCAAAATAAACCACAAAATTATCCGGGATTGGCGCAGAACTGAATATTTTCTACTTTTACACCAGTTTAAAGCAAAAAATGTGCTTGGCACCCGGGGAAGGTTTTCGTCAAAACCCCTTGGCACTCAATGTGTTAAGGAATAATTAAGAATAATTTCTGTTTGAACTAAAATTTCGCAGACACAGAAAACTTCGGGAAAAATGTTTTCCAAAAATATTTCAAATGTTTTTTGAGCTTACAAATCTTAAATGTATGCTCTCAAGAAGTCAAAAAAGTTTTGCAAGGTCGTGCTAGAGTAGAACACAAGTTTCAAAAATATTAAAAAAAAAGCAGGTTGATCATGTTATTTAAAATACTTATTTATTTTGCAACAAATTAAGACACACCGATCTCCAATATTAAAAAATTACTAAATTATTGCTATTGTTGGTTTGCTTACTGAATTGTTGCTTCTGTTTAAATAATTACGGACTTATCGCTTGTTACTTTTTTAAAATAATTTATTTGTAACAGCCAAATCTTGTGATGAATTTTTTTTTAATATAAAGTATGTATTTATATAGCTCTTATAAAAATAAATTGAAAAATGCTCTATTTTTAGAAAAATTTTTTGTCTTGTTTTTGAACGAAGAAAGTTTTTAAGATAATTTTCTGAAGTTTTTGTAACTTTTAAGTGCTAATATATATAGACTGAAAGTTGGAAAGCTTTCATGAACACGTTCATCAAACATACGTAAATCATCGTTTATTTATTCCATATATCTTAAGCCAATTTTGTTTTTCTGTCATAAATGTGATGTAAGTTTGTTTTGTTAATTATTTAATGTTAAATAATTAATTTTAATGTGTTAACCAAATAAAAAATAAAAAAAACACATCCATAGATGCAGACAAAATGAAAATATTAATATAAAAGAGTTTCTTCTTATGAAATTAAAATGTCTCTACTTAAAATTATATAAAGTAGCGCAAAGGTGCTGCTTAGATTTACTAGAAGTTATCCATCCACCATTCGATTAATTGTTATAAACTCGTGCTTAACATCATCGTCATCATCACTTCTAGGCTCATTCTTAAGTACTTCCTCAATAACAAATAGATTTTCTTCATATTTTACTTGGTTTGTAATTGTTGGTTTTACTTCTTTTTTTCTAGTTTTATTTGTGGTACGCTTCTTATTTGGTTTAATATTCGCAAATGCTATAGCATCGCTACTTTCGGGCTCATTCTTTACCAATAAAGTTTCCTCATTATTTACTTCAGTTTGAACTTCTTCTTTAACTTCAATCGCTTTATTTTTATTTGTGGTACTTCTTGTAGTTAGTTTAAGTTTCGAAAGCACTACTGAATCGCTACTCGAATAGCTACTTGAATCGCTATCAGAAAACTCATCACTTTTGGAAACCTTTCTTTTAGATTTGTATTTTTTGGTGTTTCGGTCTGGTTTTTGCACCACCAACTTTTCTTGCTCCTCATTCACTATCGCCGCATATTCAACAGGATGATTTCGTTTCCAGTGTAGTCTACGATCAAAACCATGATAATACTTCCGTTGGCAAAATCCACAATTATATATAGGTCTATTAACATCGTGTGTCTTCATGTGCTGATTAAAACTATGATTTGAATGTAATATTTTCATACAAATACGACAAACTTTATCAGGCCATTCGGCATCGTTGTGCTCTGCTTCTGTATGCTCGAAACGTTTGTGGCATGTCTCGAAGATCATTTGGCAGAGAGCACACTTAAATTCACCGAGTTTGAAGTGTCGACGTTCGATATGATACATAAGCACATTAGACGTCTTTGAGCGGTGTTTGCAAATCTTGCATATGAAAGCCTGGTATGGCATATGTGTTAGTTTATGACGTTGGACATGTACTGTACTACCATGCACTGTCACGCCGCATTCATCACATATTCGTTTTTTTTTACTTCCTGGTACTGGAATTGAATTCAATCGTTCCTCTAAAAAAAAGTCGTGATGTGTACTAATGTGCAAATGCCATGCTTGAGAAGTTTCGATAGACATGTTGCATTCAGGACATGCATAAGTCATGTATTTACAGTATTTATTCCAAGAAAACGATTTTGGAGAGCTTATTGCCATGGTTGTCGGAGAGAAGTTCTGTACATTACTTTCATCAATTTGTAAAGGATCAAATGAAGTTTTACTCACAGATTTTCTTAACTTTGAAAAAATTCTAGGATATCTTTTTTTCTTTTTAACTTTATTTTCTGCAGCATCCTGGGCTAAGTCTGCATGGCCTGCGAGTAATTTTCTTTTTGAACATTGCATTGCTTTCGGTTTGCTTGAACATACTGCCGCATGCGTATTTGCACTGTTCTGGACTTTAAATGCTGCACCGCAGATAATGCATTTGAATGCTTTATGTGGCAAATGTAGAATGCAGTGATATAATTTTCGGAAATTTTTTTTCTTATAAACTTTATTACATACCAAGCATTTAAACTCTCTTCCAAGATCTTCAATTTTACGTCCTTGATCTGTATTCAACGCATGTTGATCATAAATATGTGTGATCCATTCTTGCTGCGTTTGAAACATTGCCTTGCACACAGGACAAAAAAAACATAGAAAATTTGCAGCACTTTGCACAGGTCTTCTTTTTAAATGTTTACTTAAAACATGTTGCAAAATCTCTTCTTTAATAACAAACTTTAACTCGCATTCAGTGCAAAACCACTTAAAAATATTGTTTTCAACTATTTCTAACTGATGAACATCGTTCAGGTGAGTAACAACGTTCTCCTCACTATCACCGAGATAGCCACAAACGTGACATTGACATTTTGCCATATCACTGCATTCAGCTTCATCTTTTGCGCTGATACAACTTGATTCTATCTTGCAAGTGCTGGTATGCTCTAGCATAGTTTCCTTGCTGTCATTCGACTCACCACATCTATCGCATTTGTAGCATTTGAATGGCAAGTGTTTGATACTTGCATGCTTAAACAAAAGATCTGTATATGATGGCTCTGATTCTTTTATAACCTCACCACAATCCGAACATTTGTAGCTCGCAACTTCAGTATCTTTTAAGAAAATTTTGCAAAAACTTAAACCACTCGGTTGACGCAGGTCATGCGCTTGTATTAAGTGCCTATTCCATACTCCTTGCGTATGAAAATGTTTACCGCACTGTGGACAAACATACAAAATGGATGTACCTATAATTAAAAACAAAATATAATTAGTATTTTTACGTAAAATTTTATCAAACAAATTTTTGTTTTTTTTTTTGTTCTTAACTGTCGCTAATTCGACTTTTTAATTTTTTAGTTTTGAGAAATTTTCGGCATGGATTAAGACATAGATAACATTTATAGGCGAGGTCACTTCAAACGGAAAGTGGATACCTATACTCATAACGGTAAAGAAAATGTTGATGCATTTTTATTTAAATTCTAAGAGAATTAACTGGTACTGACAGCAGGGGTACAACCAGAAAAAAATTTTGGTTTACTTTCGAGTGATTTAAACACATATTTCAATTTTTGGGATTAAAAAAGCAAACACAAAAGTATTATAAACGTATGTTTTGTGCGAATAAAACCAAACAAGTTTATTATTTAGATTTTTTTTTAATCTATTAAAACTTTAAGGCGTTTCACAGTATAAACCCGATCCAGTTCCGTTTTCCATTTTGGAACCATCAGTATATAATTGGAGATTGCCGTGCGATTCTACAGACGTTTCTTCCCATTCTTTTCTTCTGGGGATGGATGTGGTGTATTCTGTACCGAATCTTACACTGGGTATGATATAGTCGGTTGCGCCTTTTGATTCCTCATATCCGAAAAGATTTAGAATAGATGCATGTCCGAATGTATCCAGGCTTGTGATTCGTTTAGGCGAATCGCACTCTTGGTCGCCGAACACTTCAGGAACTCTTCTATGGGGAGAAGATTGAGCATAATTTTCAGACCCACCTGTGGCGTCGTAGATCTCTTGGCTCTTGTTACTCCTATGCACGCTAACCTTTGAACTCCTATCTCCTGCGCTATCGTCCACCATACGAGAGAGCCGTAGGTTAGAATGGGTCTCACGAACCCAAAAATGACAATAACATTTTACAATTCCATTTTATAACTGCCCTCTAAGAAAAATAAATGTAACGCATTTTGCGAAACGAAACCGTACCGTATACGAACCGCCATTTCAATAACACTTGCATAGTTTTTCATATAAAATTTCAACGTAAAACTTTTCGTAAATGTTCGCTTTTGCAACGCCTGTGCGTTGTAGTACCAATACATTCAAATGACTACTTTTTTTGTCTAATTCTCTTATTCCAAACTTTACATATACGGCACGTTTTCGTATCGCAAAATTGGTTCGTTTTTGTAGTCTTATATGAGGACATTACTTCGCCTGCGCTACGCTTACGTCCGTTTTTCTTAGAGGATGCGTAAGAAAAAAATGTAAAAAAAAAAATACTACTCCATTGCGAAAAAAATTAATGTAACCATGCTTAAAACTGCAAACTACGGAGCGGTGGATGGAAAAGAGTATATTTATATCCCAACGCGTACTGCGTAAGGGGTATATTAACTTTGTCATTCCGTTTGTAACGCCAAGAAGGAGGCGTGGCAGGTATAGAAAAATATATATATAT
This sequence comes from Coremacera marginata, assembly GCA_914767935.1. Lineage (NCBI taxonomy): Eukaryota > Metazoa > Arthropoda > Insecta > Diptera > Sciomyzidae > Coremacera > Coremacera marginata. The sequence goes on along the minus strand of OU612045.1, from coordinate 39,349,503 downwards.
TTATATATATATATATTATATATATATATTTTTGATCAGCATCATCTCCTGAGTCGATTTCCGTGTGTCCGTCTGTATGTCCGTCTCTCGACCGGATTATTAACCGTAAAATGTCTTTAAAATCCACAAAAATTAAAGAAATGCCTTGAAATTTTGCAGGTGAGCTCTGCTCTTCAGTCTTAATCCTGGCTGTGAAATTTGGAAAATCGGAAGAAAACCACGCCTACCTCCCATACAAAGTGGCTTTATTTTAAAAGTAAAATCTCTTAAAAATCTGCTCAAATTAAAGAAATGTCTTGAAATTTTGCATATAGGCTTTGATATATAACATAGACCACCACTATGATATTTGGCAAAATCTAATGAAAACCACGCCTACCTTCCATACAAATTGGCTTTATTTTAAACGTTAAATCTTTTAAAAATCCACAAAAATTAATGAAATGTCTTGAAATTTTGCACTTTAGCTTTGATATATAATATGAACCATCTCTATGATATATGGCAAAATCGGATCAAAACCACGCCTACTTCCCATACAAAGTGACGTCATCAAAATAGGAAAACTTTCGTTAATACATAAAACTGAATGACGTGTATGTCGTGGCTAAAGACTTCGAATATACTTCAATATGGCCGCGGGGGATATTTTAGCTTCGGTACCCTGCCGAAGCTCCACCCTTACTAGTTTTTTTAGCTTTTAATGGGTTTATTATGTAGTTCTTCCCTTGTGCAAACAAAGAGTTGTGCATATGACGGAAAAGCCAAAGTTTAGGTTTAAAAACCAAACCCAAAGAGTTGAGTTGAGTTAAGCTCATGGGCTTATGAAATAACCTTTTTTGTTTGAAAAAAAAAACCTAAGGTTTTTCATTGTAAGCCGCACGAGTTTTAATAATAGTCCCAATGGGTTAAAAGCAAACTAAATTTAACTAATATTAAATAGATGATTTAATAATTAATGTGTTTAATAGATGTTTAAATAATTTTTTATGTACCATTTTAAACTAGTTTTTTTCCAAAACCTTTAAATGTCTGGATAAATATAGAAACTCTCGAGGTATAAAATTTAAACTTAAAATTTCGACAGTGAAATTTGCAGGAATAAACTGACTGTTGCGAATATACTTGAAGACATGAATGGATGAAGGTGATATGTCGCATTTTCGGATTTTTGGTGTTCTATGCATTAATGAAGGTCTTACATGCATACAAACAATTTTAAAAATTAAAACAACCATGTTTGTGGCTCTTTAAGAAATTAACTTCTTGAAAAAGTTTGATTTAATATAGATTTCAGTACAAATGTATAACTTTGAACTCGATTTTCTCAAAACTAGATAATTGCGACATATCACTCTCATCCATTCATGTCTTCACTTGTTTTGCAAAAATTGAGGTATTAAATAAATGTGTCAAGTCGATTGGTCTGATTCAAACGATGCATATAATTATGCGCTAACAAGTTATTAACACATTCGCGGACAGTTAAGTTTTGCATGGTCCTTTTTTGGGCATAGGCTATATCTTCGGAATTACTGAAGATAATTAATCCGGGACTGGAACAAAGTTATTAGAACTAAGAAACACAATTAATTATGAGACATTTTTGAACAATTTAATTTTGCGGTTATTGCCGTCATGTCCCAGCCACAAATCCGAATTGGCAACACAGGACACGTTGGGCGAACCCGCCTTGGCGGCTTTTAGCGTCATGTCCAACCTTGATATTCGAAATTTCCTGATGTGACAGAGCGGGATATGCCGTCAGAATTCAAAAGCATTGTAACTGAAGATAATAAACTAAATTTATATTAAAATTCAAGACAATGCAGTTATTTTTAGCAAAAAAAATGATAAAAATTAAAAAAATAATTAACATAAAATAAAGCAATAAAATAAAAATTACTGAAGAGCATGATACAATGATAAGGTAGGGCCGCTTCGCTGAGTGCTCTCACGCGTCAACGAAATGTGGATAATGAGAAGGAAGATATTTGTCAAAACGACGAATTTCGTAGAAATTGCAAATGAAGAAAATATTTTATGTTTCCAAGTTGCTAACAGTGCGGTCGCGGGTGTTAAATTTGTGCTAATTTGAGTGAAAATATTATAAAAAAAGTGTAATAAAAACTATAAAATGTGAAAGAAGTCTTCAAATTGCAAAAAAAAAAACCTGTAACAGTTTTAACCTAAAAATTACTGCGAAACGTGAGCATAAAGAAATTCGCGATGAACAGCTGATTTTGACATCTATCTCGCTTTATTCTGCTTTCCACTCTATTCCTCTCCGAATCGGTCTTACCTTATAATTCTACCATGCTGAAGAGTTCGTATATTCGCCACAAAAAAAAAAAAAAAAAAAAATAAGAGTGAAGAGTGAAGAAAAATAAATCAAAACCTTTCAAAAATAAACTTAAAATAAGGAACACAATTATTAACATGAATGGTAATTATGGCAGGTTTGTTTTTCGGACAATTTTTGCATCTATATGATGTTTCCTTACGAATCTTTGCTTATTGCACTGGTCATACCTTAGATAAATTGTCTTCCTCTTTCTGTTATCAGTTGCTGGTGGTATTTTCTCGATGTAATGTGGGTTTCCCGTGTGATCGTGTTATTAAAGATCTTTTTAACCTCCATGAACTAGATTCGTTGATACAAAATGCCTTCCAGATTGGATGGATTTTGGCAATTGTATCAAAGATTTGATTAATATGTTTCGAAAATCAATGAATGATATTTTTGAGCAAATTTTTTTTTTAATATAGTAAGAGTTCCAAACTGCGATATCCAACAAATGAAATATAAGCTTTTTATACCAGCGGATAGTTTTGCGTGGCGAAGAATAATAAGATGTCATTTGGTCCATTTCGGCAATCATCCCTGACATATATTATAAGTGATGATCTCCTTTGGTTTCAAAACATCTCGTACCCACTCTGTGGTAGTTTCAACAAGTTCAGGGTGGTTTGCAGTTGTTGAGCAAAGTACTTCTCGCTTATCACGCCATTTAGATTCATAAACTTGCCTCGACGCCACCATATGTGTTCCCCATTGGAAAGTTTAGTACCCGTAACAACTTTCGGATTTCCTTTACCATTTTCTCGTAGTGTGCCTTAAACGTGTGTGTTGTAAGCTAGCATAGTCTTAGAGAGATCGACGCTAGAGATAGTTGTAAAAGTTGTCTTTAATTAGATGATGACCTTTATTGAGGTATGGAGGCATCAAACGCTGAACAATATCTTCAACTTTTGACTTTTGATTGTTGTCTGCTGCTCTTTGGTATATTTTGATATTCAAAACATACCCATCGCTTACTTTTCTTTCCTTTCCTTGCATATATTGCCGGAAATGCAGTCGTTTACGGTATAATAGAAGCGATTCGTCCAAATCAAGGTACTCTTCAGGTACTCTTCAGGAAATGATGGAGCTCCGGCAGGGTACCGAAGCTAAAATACCGCCCTGCGGCCATATTGAAGTATATTCGAAGTCTTTAGCCACGACATACACGATGACATTCAGTTTTATATATTAACGAAAGTTTTCCTATTTTGATGACGTCACTTTGTATGGGAGGTAGGCGTGGTTTTGATTCGATTTTCCAATATATCATAGAGATGGTTAATATTATATATCAAAGCTAATATGCAAAATTTCAAGACATTTCATTAATTTTTGTGGATTTTTAAGAGATTTTACTTTTAAAATAAATCCAAATTGTATGGGAGGTAGGCGTGGTTTTCATTCGATTTCACCATATATCATAGTGGAGGTCTATGTTATATATAAAAACCTATATGCAAAATTTCGAGACATTTCTTTAATTTGAGCAGATTTTTAAGAGTTTACTTTTAAAATAAAGCCACTTTGTATAGGAGGTAGGCGTGGTTTTCATCCTATTTTCAAAGCCAGGATTAAGACTGAAGAGCAGAGCTCACCTGCCAAATTTCAAGGCATTTCTTTAATTTTTGTGGATTTTAGAGACATTTTAGAGACATTTCACTTTGTATGGGAGGTAGGCGTGGTTTTCATCCGATTTGGCCCATTTTCGAACTTGATCTTCATTTTCTAAAAATAAACTTATATTTTGAATTTCATCGGGATAGCTTTAAAATTGCGGCTGTAATCGTGTCGACAGACGGGCACACGGAAATCGACTCAGGAGATGATGCTGATCAAAAATATATATATTTTTATATACCTGCCACGCCTCCTTCTTGGCATTACAAACGGAATGACAAAGTTAATACACCCCTTACGCAGTGCGCGTTGGGGTACAAAAATCTAGTAATGGCTTGATTTTTTTAGTTTTGTTTCATAGTCTCTTTCAGAGGAATAACTCAAACAGCGTAACAGCCGTTCAAATAAAATTTACTCACCTTTATCAGCAAGTTTATTTGCTCCTACTTTTCGAAACGCACTAAGCCCAACTGGACACAAATCAAAAAATGTACTGAAAACTGACGGGATATCCAGTCTTGCTTCTGCTGATGTGTACATGATCGCAACATGTTTATTCAAGTGGAACTGAGCGATATTTTTTCTATGACACATAGACGTAAGAGAAAGACAATTTACTGGGGCAGTTATATTGGCAACCCTCAATTAAACATTAACTTTGCAGCGGGAGTTACCGGCTTATCCCAATGATTTAAAAAAATGTTGACTGTATGCCGTCCCAACATTTTGCTCTACATTTGACGGTATAAATTCAGAGTATTGAAGGAAGATTTATTTTACCTTCATTACTTTTCCTTAGGGGTGTTTTCTTGGTCTTGGTGTTATCAAATATATAAAGTTTTTTTCATTCGCTTTTAATTTTTTATAAATCTATGAAAATATTATATCTATAATAAAAAACTATTTTATAAAATTTTATTTGGTATTTGTTTTGCAAATAATATTTTTTAAACTTTTCCCTGCCTAATAGTACAATTTTTTCTTCATCGTCCAATAGTACATTTTTTTTCGTCACCGTACGTCCACGGTTATGATTTGTTAAAATTATGAGAACCACATCTGATGCACAGAAAAATATTTAAACTATTTACTATTCAGACGTTCTGTGCATCACATATGGTTCACATCATTTTTACTCAATCAATCAGCATCAAATAAAAATAATTGGAATGTATGTAATAAGACTAAACACAAAATATATCAAAGCAAGTTATGATTTCTGCACAGAATTTATAGTAATGTTTGCATTGTTGTTGAGTGTACAATAAATAATTAAAATATTCTTTTATTACATGAAAATTAAATAACGGAATTTTTTTATTTAATATTTATTTGTTGGAATTCTTAAAAACATAAATTTATAAGAATCATATTTTTGAACTTTATGCCAAAATATTTATGAAGTAACAGGTCGCTGCAACAACAAGGCTCTTTACAGAACAAACCACCAGCAGACTAGACAGCTGTTTCATTGGTCGCTACACCAACTTATCAGTAATCTTCTGTAGCTTCTGCATTCCATTTACTTTGAAAAATGTTAACATTTTACTGTAAAAATGTTAATTAAAATGAATAATGTAATTTTATGTGCTCAGCTTTTTCCTAGTCTGAATATATTCTGATTTACCCAGATCTCACTAATTTTAATTTTGCAGTTAGGCGGTATATCGGGATCTCTTAAAGTTTTTTTAATTTTCTTAATGCTTTTTTTTTTGCATTTTATTGTTCTCAGTCTCTCATTTCAGAAATAAACTTTTTGCAAATAATGCACTGAGGTATCTGCGATTTCTTATAATTCATAAAAAATATTCGCATTCCCAGTGTTCTGCAAATTCTTTTCTCTCCATTTTTTATTCATCAAGATAATTTATTCGAATAAACTAGATTTATGAAATTAAATGTCAAGTTCCTACCTTCCCTCAATTATTACTTGATCTACTGATTTCTTTCAATGCATCTACACAAGTAAATATTCATCTCTAACAAACTAGTGACAATACTCGCTAAATTACCCACAAGAAACCTTCAGCATAGCAAGAATTATGCGTGATCGCACCCACTATATTTACCCACAACGTCAAGCAAAAATAACACCCACGCGCTGTATTGTTGCAGTGCAGCTGCGCCTGTGAACAATTCGTCGAATTAAAACAATCATGAAAATATTAGTTGTTAAAAGAGTGAAAAGAGTTAGGCGATGGGGATCGCTGGTCTAGAGGATCGATTTAAAAATTTCCTGGAGTGTGTATGCGCCCCGTTAAGGTTCTAGAATTAGCTATAAGTTTACAAATTCTTTCCGTTCAAAAAACAACTACAAAGTACTTTTCACTCCCACCAACTTATAAAAGGTCTGGCCCGTAAGGCTTCGTTTTCAACATTAATACTTACGATTTCTTAAAGATTGGCAGGAACACGAAACCATTGAATTTTGTGGTGCTTTACATATTTTGCATTTATATAACTTATACGGCATATGAGTGAAGGCATGATGTTGAATGTTGTAAATATGAGATTTAAAAAATTTCTTTTCGCAAATAGTACATTTGGTAATTTTTTCTCCATCTGTCGATATTGCCTTTTTCATACTTAAGGATTCAATATCATCAAAATTGTGAACTTTTAATAAGTGTATTTCCCACAACGATCGGTCTTCAAAATTTTCTCCACATTTGGGACAAACAAAAATCTTATTGTTTACATCAAAATTTGGTTTCAATGATTTTAAATTAATAGGTTTTGCTTTGGCAGTAAGATTTGGATTATTCTTAATTTCAAGTAGTAGATCTTTGCATGTGTGCTTTATGACTTTCCATTTTTTATCATGTGTGAAATCACAGTAGCGACATTTAAAGCACTTATTGGGAAGATGTGTTAATGCATGATAAGTGAAATTACAGAAATTACCAGACAATTGCAAGTTGCATTTCAAACAGCGATGTTTCTTTCTTCCGCCGCTTGTTCCCTGCCCCTCAATAACTTCAAAAAACAAACCTTCGTAGGTATCAAATTGATGTTTAATCTGTAAATGTTCTTTGTGACATGCTTCTTCAGCAAACTGCTCGCCGCAACATGGACATATGTAGCATAGCTTTTGCTCGTATATTTCAGCGTGTTCTTGTTTTATATGCATTGAAACCATTTCCATAACACCCACATACTTGCCGCAATAAGCGCATGCATTAAATTGTTTTCCTCTTAATGCTGATATCGCTTCGCCCACAACATCAAAGTGACGCCTTTCTATATGTTGAAACATTGGAATTTTTCTTAAATTTGTAAAGGAGCAAAGCTTGCATTTGAAAATATCTTTATGTGGCAAATGCAACAAAGTATGCGATTTTATTGTATAATGTTTATAGTGTAATATAGTGTTACATTCAGTACATTGGGCTTTGCCATCATCCATATAGGTAAAATGAGTTTTCTCCCTGGAACTATGATTGTGCACTTCCTCCAAATGTGTGTTCCAATCTGTGAATAAATCAAATTCTATGCTACAATAAGGACATGCTTGTAACATATATGAATGCAGGTATTTTCGTTTTTCTTTAAAGTGATTATATTGCTTTTTGTGACTTGCATTTCGATTTCTTTTGTGGGTATCATCAGATTTGTTGGCCACAAGACTTCGATCCTTGTATTTGTTCTCATGACCTTTTAAATCGTCATCTTCGTCACTACAATCATTCTCGTCACCATCTTCATAAATACTATCATTCTCATCATCATTTTCATCATCTTCGTCATCATCTTCATCATTATAATTATCCTCATCATCTTCTTCATCTACTACTATTTTTTTTAGTTTATCTTCTGTCCAATTCAAATAACTTGACTGAAATTCATATTCGCTTTTTTCAATCGTGAAGAGTGGTTCTATCACCTTTCCAGGTTGTTCTGAATCAGCTGGGCAAGGCCCCTCGGGCTCAAATTTAATTTTAATTGCATCGAAGTCTTCTGTTTTCAAAGTGCATTCTATGTGAGTCTTTCCTAGCTCACTGCCTAATTGCGCGTCACAGTTCATGCTATGTGTCGGGTCGTACATTGTTCCGTGATCTCCTGCTTGTAAACCCAAAAATATATTTAATAAACCAATGGTATTTTTATTTTGCAAACTTACCCATATAACAAATACTCTTTCATCAAGCAAAATCTTTCTTGGATCTGCGGTCAAACAAAATTTTATTTTCTAATAAATGTAGCTGTTGACAGTGGGATGAAATAGAGATGATGGAAATATTAAATATCGAATGATTACCGGTATCGGAAAAATCGAATTGAGTGTATTGCCATCATTAAGGGTTTTCAGACGATGATTCAATGTCGGCATTGTACTACGACAATATAACGGGTATATTTTGTTGAGTTTTCAAACAATCGGACATGTACGACGACTTCATTTATTGGCAAATACTCACGCAGAACACATCGGCGTAATGTCTAAAGAATTTTTGAAAGCCGTTATAATTGACCGATATTTTTACTATATTTTTGTATGCATTAATTTGAATTTTTCATTCTTCAGGAAAACTAATAAATTCTACCCAAAATTCAGTGTTTGGAACGCTTGCTATATAAATGCTCTTAATTATTTTGTCCGCTGTTGTTGTTCACTCGCTAACAATTTTAATAAAATAAAAAATGCACCGAGACGGATCGACGTAGTTTCGCATGGAACGACATGTCGGACCGACCGGCAGAGAAATCAAAATTTTTTGATTTTCATCCGACATGTCGGTCCGACCGTCTCATTTGTTTTCGAACGATCATGGGCATGTCCGACGACATGTACGTTCGTCTAAAAGCCCCTAATGGTATGTAGCATGAAGCGCTCGCACAACAGAGTGTTTCCGTACTTTTTCTAGCTAGAAGAACAAGTATAAGACCGCTCTCTCGAGCTCGAAAGTTGCTCGAAGTGTGCTAGAAAAAATTTGTTCTAGCTACATAAGAACAAGCATCAAGAAGAATAAGCATCAAGAAGAACAAGCAAATGTCAAATTGTCGTTCGTTGTGTGGTTATGTTGTGCGATAAAAAACAAATTTTCAAATTGTTAAATATCAATAAATAACGACCTTTTAGCTATAGTTAAAACGGACCAAATTGAAGAAACACTGAGAACATTGAACAATTTTCATGAAAACATAAAATTTACGAATGAGGAAGCAGTCGACGGATTTTTACCATATTTGGACACTGTAATAATAATAAAAAACAACAAACTGACTACAAACTGGTATCAAAAACCTTTGGCATCTGGACGCCTAATCAACTTTTACTCCAAACATCCTAAAAGAATAATTTTTAATACAGCGAACAATTTCATACGGAGAGTGCTCGACATCAGCAACAAAGAATATCACAAGGAAAGTCTACAAAAAATAAGGACAATATTACATAACAATGAGTTTCCAAAGAAAACAATCAATGAACTTATTCGCAAATATTTTAGAGAGACAGAAAGAACGACAACTAAAAAACCAGATAAAATCTACAAATCGATGACATATATACCGGGCCTATCTGAAAGACTCTCAAATTCTAACATATATGACAAGGATAAATATAAAATCGCGTTTAAGTCAGCTAACGCATTACAACAAATTTAGAGTAATACAAAAACAAAAATTGACAAATTAGATCAAACGAATGTGGTTTACAAAATAAAATGTAATGGTGACGGGTCCCACGTATGTGACCAGACATATGTGGGGACAACGAAAAATAAATTACGAACTAGACTTTCTTCACATAAATCTGACTTGAAACTAAAAGACAAACCCATAGAACAAAAAACAGCACTAGCGGCCCACTGTGCCAAGCACAAACACACACCTGACTTTACTAACGTTGAGATTTTACAGCAAGAGAACAAATACACACGTCGATACACTCTGGAAATGCTCCACATTATTAACGTTCACCCACATAAACGACTCAACTTTAAAACTGATACCGACAATTGTGCTCACATATACAGACGCTGCATCGAGAAGCAGAGGGAGAAAAACAAACGCAGTTGAAGTTTTATGGAGAATTGATGGACGCGGTTTTTTAGCTGTTTGTAATTTTAATTTTAAATGGTTTAATGTTAAATGTTTCAATGTAGATTCAGTGTATAAAGTTTTTTGTTTTTATGTAAGTTCTTACTGTTTAAAGACAATGTGTAAAATAGTGTGTTACAAATGTTTATTTTTAGTTCTGTCCTGATGATGATTCTCGGTGAGAATCGAAATATTGACAACTAACAACAGTGTTTATAATAATAAAAATTTTATAACACTAATAAGAGTTTTTGCAATTGGACCTTAAGCCCGAATATAACAATAAATAATAAACAAGAGGTCGACTAAAATAAATAAAAATTAAAACTATTTGTTCGGAACCCATTTTAATGGAAAACCCCTATTTTAAAATCATGAATTATCATATTTAGTTGAACCTTTGTCCAGCGGAAGAATTTTTCAATGTTAAAAGGCGGTATGGGTATAATTGTACCCTTGTGTACTCATACGATAAGTATGGATTTTTTATGAATATGTATATTTAGATTATTCTATCCTTAATATATAAACAAAAGGAATAACAGGTATATGGCTAAAGAAGCGATAAAACTTTAGACATGTCAGAAAATGCCAGATATCTACTATTAAAAAAAAAGTTATTGCAAATCAAAAATGGAAAAGGTACAATTGTATCTCTACCGCCGGACAAAGGTTAAAGTTCATAATTTTAAATTAACTCGTTTCTGATTTAAAAATGCATAAGCTCTTTACCCGTGCTGCCGCAAAATGCCGAGCACTGATTAATGAGGAGTACGAAAGAACGGTTAAAGATATTGGCCCATAATCGTAAACAAAATAAAGTCGGCTTTAAACTTAGTATAAGCATTTTTGACAGTTTTTCAATATAATTTGTGCTGACTAAATTTGTGCTAAACTAAATTTAGAGCTGACTTTTATTTGTTTATGATTATGGGCCATTGATTTAAAAAAATTTTGTGTTTTTAAAGAAGCATTTTATTTAAAAAATTTTTTTATTTTTTTCTTGTTTGAAACGTCACGTTATCGTACTAATAAAATCTCTAAGGCACCAAGAAAAAAAAATTGGTGGGCAAGATTACTCTGTCTGGATTACTGATGGCAAGAACTAAAACTCGAACGATTGGCTCAAAATTTTTTTGTGGATCTTAAACAACTTTTTCTTCAGAGATTGACAGTGAGTTTCTAATTTTTCAAGGTCTACAAAATCGTATATGCCTTCGATATCTTACCCTCAAATTATAAATATTTTCCTAAATTTTGACTTCCATGGGACACCATTTTTTATAAATCAAAAATTAAAGCGTTGACGTGAATAACGTTGTAAGCGACAAATTATAAGTTTTCAGGAATCGTTTTTAATGGCGCACTTAGAGCCATTTGATTTCGATTTCCAATTTTTTGGTGTAAGAGTTTTAAAGAAATTTGCCTGTATATATACCTTTAATTAATTTGTCGCTTACAACGTTATTCGCCACGACGCTTCAATTGTGAAAAACTCAAGGAGAATCCCTAGTCTTAAGTGTGATCTTTAACAAGATTTTTTTAGTTTTTTCAGATTTTCCTAATCCAAGATATTCTGCCTGCCAAAAGATACTTTTTCTTGGTGAATCAGGGATTCCATTATTACTACAATAACGTCACAAAAAAGAAGGAAAAATTATTTTTGTTTAAATTAAATACTTTCTTGAAAATAAACCAAAATTTTCCATTCAATATTTTTAAAAGTTCCCCTAAAATAAAATTGCAAAAATGTTGAATTTGAAGTGTAAAAGGTTTATTTTGAAGCTAAAAAAGTTTAATATGATTTTAAGGCATGAATTAATGAAGGTGATATGTCGCAATTATCTAGGTTCAAGAAAATCGAGTTCAAAGTTTCACATTTATACTGAAATGTATATGAAATCAAACTATATGTCATGTTGTTAATTTCTGAAATAGCCACAAACATGGTTGTTTTAAGTTTTAAAGTTGTTTGTATGCACATTATACCTTCATCCATGCATAGAACACAAAAAATCCGAAATGCGACATGTCACCTTCATTCATTTGTACAAAGCTTAGTTTTCATTGCGATTTCGTGTGCCACACGGCGACCACTTTTGCACGAGTTCGTAAATTAATAAGCATGCTTGCAAGTATGCCACACGCGTTGTTTAAATATGTATTAACTACGAAAATGTTTCGAAATAATCTACGCTGCGGCCACACGTGAGAGTAAATGTTCATTTGCAAAATGTCGTCAAAGGCAAAGGTTCGACCACTTTATTATTCCGGTTGCTTTTGTTCAGTGATGCTTTATATGCCAACACAGCACGAAACGTAAATGGGATAAAAATTGGGAACTAATTATTTTGTAAAATCTTTTTATCAATATTTTACAAAATTAAATGCAACTTATTCATATGATATTTTATGTTTCAAATTGTTTCAAAAACTCAAAGAGCAATTAAAATAATTGCTTATATTTCACTACAAGACATGAAAGAAAAGTGCATATTTAAAGTTCGAATTTTTTTAGGGAGAAAAAACAACACTGTTTCCTTACTTCGATTTCGCACTGGCTGTTGTTGTCAAAATTCACTGTCTCAGTAAAAGTTGTTCCCAGTGGACTGCATGGCAGAATTATAAGGTAAGGTCATCACGGAGAGGAATGGAGTAGAAAGCAGAATAAAGCTACATTGATGTCAAAATCAGCTGTCCATCGCGAATTTCTTTATGCTCACGTTTCGCAGTTGTTTTTAGGTTAAAACTGTTACAGGTTTTTTTTGCAATTTTAAAACTTTTTTCTAACATTTTATAGTTTTTATTACACTTTTTATATAATATTTTCACTCAAATTAGCACAAATTTAATACCCGCGACCGCAATATTTGCAACTTGGAAACATAAAATATTTTCTTCATTTGCAATTTCTACGAAATTCGTCGTTTTGACATTAATGTTGCTTCTCATTATCCACTCTTCGTTGACGCGTGAGAGCACTTAGTATCATGGGCCTACCTTATCATTGTATCATGAGTGGGCTGCCAGTGATGTCAAGGTGTGAGTGTATTAGTGAAAAGTGAGAGTGTATTGAGTTTTTCGAACTGTTACTGTGTTCGAACTGGCACGTATGGCTAGGGTGTTACACAGGTACGAAAATGGCCGTCGTGTGGCTCACGAAATCGCAAATGTGTAACCCGCATTAAATCTAAAATGTTGAATTTGATTCAAGCAACTTGTATCGTCCATGGCAGAATTATAAGGTAGGGTCGACTCGGAGAGGAATGGAGTAGAAAGCAGAATAAAGCTACATTGATGTCAAAATCAGCTGTTCATCGCCCTTTCACATACGACTTTTCGCAGTTGTTTTTAGGTTAAAACTGTTACAGGTTTTTTTTGCAATTTTAAGACTTCTTTCACATTTTATAGTTTTTGTTACACTTTTTTATAATATTTTCACTCAAATTAGCACAAATTTAACACCCGCTACCGCACTGTTTGCAACTTGGATATATAAAATATTTTCTTCATTTGCAATTTCTACGAAATTCGTCGTTTTGACACATATGTTGCTTCTCATTATCCACTATTCGTTGACGCGTGAGAGCACTCAGCGAAACGGCCCTACCTTTTCATTGTATCATGGTATCGTCTGCTCACTCTGATGAATACATATATATCGCCATCGAGCAGTTGAATATCAAGCAACACTGATATTCAATTTACCATCACTAAAATAATATCAACTGTTCAAGTAGAAACTGTTTTTAAAACTAACGTGTTCAGAATTGTCAGAAAACCACTATAAATTAATATTATTATGTATTTTTCAACGATTGTGGGATGTGATAATTCCCATGGTATATTGTGGTAAAATCCCTCATGTGAGATAAAAATACCACGTGATATTTACCACGCGTGGGAAAAGAATACCTCCAAATACCTCAATCTAACACAAATCCTCAAATATCTTGCCTTCCTCAGTCTTCAGCTAATGTGGAATGAATTGACACTACTCTAGCGAAATATAAAAAATTAATTTAAATCAGTTCTGTAAATATCAATTTATTATGTGTATATATTTTTATTTAATAAATATTTAAGAAAAAGAACTGAAGTAATATGCTTATGTTTTTAATAAATAAAGTACTGAATAATTTTAAAATTAATATTTTTTTATTGAATATAGTAAAATCTTGGTAATATGTCAAGATGCTGTCAGAATCAAACTAGTTTTATGGTAATCAATGAATTTTAGTATATTTTGGTAATTTGAGGTATTGTGGTATTTTGAGGTAATTTAAGGTATTTTGTGGTAATTTGAGGTATTGTGTTATTTTCTGGAAGTTTTGTGGTATTTTTTCGAGTGTGGTGATGTATGAGAATTGAATGTGAGAAAAAGAGAATTTTGGTGGTAATTTCATCTGGCAACTCTAGGTGATTTTTTACTTTTATGCACAAATTTGCTCTTAAAAAATGTAATTTAAGAACTTTCAAGATACATTTTTTAAATAGTAAATGAATTTTTAAGCAATAAAAAATGCAAAAATGTTTAAAGTTTTCATGAGGCTTCCCCTTTAATTTAAAAAAGCCAAGAACATTTTTCCCAGCTTCCAGCAACTGAATATTTCGCCGTTTTAAAAATGCGGTCGTTAATTGAAATACATAAAATATATTTTAGAATAGAAAAGAATTAAAAATTACACATCAAATGCTTATGAGGGAAAATATTAAGATCAATTTTAACAAAAGATTTTCTTGATTTTGCTTTAATCTATTTATTATTTTCAAATAATAAAAGCAAAAAAAAAAAAAACAAAACATTAAAGCATTTCAATGAAACGTATTTATTAAAAAAAAAAATCTAAAAATAATCTAAAATTAGTTTCTTAATTAGTTTCTAAAATTAAAAATTCATATTGAGTTCACGAAATACATTATTTTTGTTGTTTAATGCACCCCAGTTTACAAACTTTATCCATGATTTACACTAGACAGTACTGTTAAAACAGTGAGAATACTTTTTTGTTGTCAAATAATGTGTCTCTGATGACGGATCCAGACAGTTGACAAGTCAGTAGACAAAAAAAGTGAAGTTTTCTTTTTTAACCCATTATTAACACTAGACAGTACTGTTCAGACATACTGTGGCTGTGAAGAGGCGCCCAGCCTGCTGGCAAGACAGTATAAAAATATGAAAAATTTGATATTTCATAAATATTTTTCTTCTAAAAAATAAAAGGGTCATCAAATTGTTAACAATATACAATTAATTTCTTAAAATTTTCATGTATCCTGTCATTCAATATTATATAAAATTTCATTCTACTGTCTAGCCAACTGTCTGCAAAAAAGTTAAGGCATTAGCATTTTGCAACTGTCTTTACGCTACTGTCTAGTGTAAACACCTTGTAAAAATATGTTTCTTCTAAAAGATAAGAAGGCTTCAAATTATTAACAATTAATAAATATCTTGAAATTTTCATGTCATTCAATATACAAAATATCATTCTACTGTCCCAGCTACTGTCTAGCCTACTGTTTGCAAAAAAGTTGGCCAGACAATTGCATAAGTGAGAGTGTATGGGTAAAAAATAAACTGTCTTAACGCTAGTGTCTAGTGTAAATACCGCGTAAGATCGTTATTTTGAGGTGTGCAAAACATATTCGAAGAATTCATCGAGCTTTAAATCTAGAGGCACAACTGTTTTAGTACCTCTTGGAGACATAAAATGCATATATTATTGCAAGAAATATAATGACGACTCAAATTTGGGTTTATCTAAAATTCCGCATAAATGAAACTTATATAATATACTCAGAGTCATCATCGCTTTGTGGTTCATTCTTTACAGATTCTTTCTTTATATCCTCAACTAAAACTTGATTTTCTTCTTTTACTATAGGCATTCTGGCCTTATTTTTAGTAATACTTGCATTTGGTTTTAATGTCGCTAACGGTTTTAAATCGCTACTTGAATCGCTATCGGAATCTTTATCATTTGAGGTCGATTTAAGTTTTTTGTATTTTGGAGCTTTTTGCACCACCAACTTTTTCTTCTTACGATCCATCGATTCATATTCCACAGGATGATGTTCTATCCAGTGTAATTTACGCTCATTGGGAATCTTAAATTTCCGCTCACAAAATCCACACTCAAATATCTCACGATTGAATTTGTGTGTTTTTAAGTGATCTTTTAGGTTTTTTTGATGCTTTAATATTTTCATACAAATTTGGCATGCATTATCAGGCCATTCGTCATCAGTGTGCTCAGCTTTTGTATGCACGACACGTTCGTAGGATGTGCTGCAAGCCAAATCGCATATAAGACACTTAAATTCACCGACAGTAAAGTGTTGACGTTCGATATGATGGATAAGCAAATTTTCTGTCCTTGAGCGATGTGTACAAATCTTACATATAAAAGCCTGGAATGGCATGTGTGTAAGTTTGTGACGTTGGCACTGAAAGGCACTGCCATACACATTGACACCGCATTCATTGCAACGTGCTATTTTATGTTTTTCCCCAGGTAGGTGTGTTATATTCATTAGAGCTTCAGAGAAAAAGTCATGTTCTAGGGTAATATGTGAGTACCAGGAGCTATGCGAAAGAAACAATTTATTGCACTCAGGACATGCATAGGATACGTGCTCCCAGTATTGACTTAAGCTTAATTTCTTTTCACAGTTGCTATTTGTATATTCAAGGTGTAAAGGATCTTCATAATTTTCTTTTAAATTATTAGACCCCTCAACTAGGTCTTGATTTTGTTCTTCCTTTTTTGTTATCGTATTATTTGTGGAATCTTCTTCGTTTGGTTTAGAATTACTATCTTCGTTTGGTTTTAAATCGCGAACGTTTTCTGCGATATCTTGCACCATCAACTTTTTATTCTCCCGAAACGGCGCAAATTCATCAGGATGACAATTCACCCAGTGTTTTTTACGCTCAGAAGCATGATAGTATTTCCGTTCACAAAATCCACACTCAAATGTCTCACGATCGAATTCGTGCATCTTCATGTGATCGGCAAGATTCCAACGATTTATTAATACTTTCATACAAATATGACATACATTATCAGGCCATTCGGCATCAGAGTGCTCTGATTTTGTATGCTTGAAACGTTCGAATGATGTCTTGAAGACTAAATTGCAGAGAACACACTTAAATACACCGGAAGTAAAGTGTTGACGTTGGATATGAGAGACGAGTACATTTTGTGTTCTTGAGCGATGCATACAAAGCTTGCATACAAATGGCGGATATGGCATGTGAGTAAGTTTGTGACGTTGAGCGTGATAAAAACTGCCATGCATATTGACATTGCATTCAATGCAACGAGCTAGTTTGTGTTTCTCATCAGGCAGGAACGCTAAATGCATTTGTTTTTCGGAGAAAAAATCATGTTCTGTGTTAATGTGCGACTGCCAGGAATTACGTGAAACAAACTTTATATTGCATTCAGGACATGCAAAGAAAATGTGTTCCCAATATTTATGAAACAAGCCACTTTTTTCGCTGCTGCTATTTGTTGTATCATCAATGTCTAAGGGGTCGACCGGATTTACTTCCGATTTATTGTCTTCCTTCTTTTGTTTTCTTGGTCTATATTTTTTAATTTTAGTTTCTGCATCTTGATTTGTTTCATCTTCATTACCCTGAAGTATCTTACGTTTACTCGTTGTTTTCGTTGTGCCGTCACAGCTGACGGCATGCTTTATAGTAAAGCTTAAATTAATATAAGAGGTCAAACATTTACTGCATTTAAACGGTTTATATGGCAAATGCTGCATGCGATGTTGCAATTTATTGCCGCCTACTTTTTTGAATGTAAAGCCACAATCCAAACATTTGCATTCATTTCCCAAATCTTCTAATCTTAAGCCATCCATTGTATCCAGTGCGTGTTGTTTAAAAATGTGCGTCTCCCAATCCAACTTTGTGCGAAATTCGACTTTGCATGCAGGACAGTGAAAAATTAACAGATCCGATGCAGCTTCTGTAGATTTAACGTTGGAGTGCTTTTTTATTACATGATCACGTATCTCCTTTTCGGAATCACCTTTAAGCTCGCATACTGTACAAAGCCATGAAAAAATCAGCTGCTCAGCATCTTTTAAATGATGATCTTTGTGCAAATGTGTTGTCACATGGTCTTCATTATCGCCCAGAAAGCCACAAACATAACATTGACATTTTGCAAATTTAATGAACTCAAATTCATCTTCAGTCGTTGCAACCACGCCACCGTCCTTCATTTTGCAGTTACTAGCATGCTCCGACATGCTATCCTTGCTGACACACAATTCTCTGCAGTTAATACATTTGTAGCATTTGTATGGCATATGCATGACAGTGGCATGCAGAAACATACGTTTGACCATTGTGGTTGAGCCTTTTATAACTTCGTCACAGTCGAAACATTTGTAAGTTGCGCACTCATTTTCATCGCTATCAAGTTTAAAGAAATTAAGCCCAGTTGGGTTATTTAAGTTATGTATTTGAACTATGTGCCTTCGCCAATTCCTCTCCATCGAAAACTCCATACTACATTTTGGACATACAAATATAAATGCTGCAAAAGAAAATTAGGGTTAATTCGATTTTAAGTAATGTGCATGTTTTATTATAATATTCTTAATACTTATGAAAACAAAAAAAAAAAAAGAAGCTGATCTCAACTTTTTAGTTTTCACTTCTAATCAGAAATCGTATACATTTATAAATAATTTTTAAAAATCCTTTTTATCAAAATCCCAATAAACATCAAATCGTAGTTGGATTTGAAACGTGTATCGAATTCGAAACGAATACCAGTTCTCGGATTCGCCATTGCGGACTCGAAACAAGTTCGCTAAAATAAGAAACTTGAAAAAATCATGTTTGGAAATAATTTATATAAAAAAAAGCAGACATGAAATAATATCATAGAAGAAAATTTTTTTCATATTTAAACATAAAAAAAATATTCACTAAATCAACGTATTAACAACAGAAAGTTAATGAAAAATAAATTTTTTTAATAAAAAATAAATTCATATTAAAAAATCAGCTTCGTTATGCATTCGACATATAGTCAATAGTCGATCAAGTTTTGTACATATATAAAAAAGTCTTCCCAAAAAATTGTAGGATTCGCTAAATTGCATTTTTGCGAATTCGAGATCTCGTAGTTGCTTCGAATGTATAACGAAGCCGACATTTTAATATGAAAATTTTTATAAAAGTATTTTTTTTAATTCGCTGTTTTTACACGTCATTTAAGGCATCGAGAAATTTCGAAATTTATGAATTTTCGTTTTTTTGCTTTTCTTCAAGCTTAACCTCTTAAGAATGTCTGGTGAAAGCCGCATGCAAAAATAACGGAGTTATGGCCGATTTAGTTAAGGCGTTCGGAATTTATTATAAGGCGATTTAATCATTGCCTAACTTTCAAAAGCTGAAGATGTCGGTCGAAACCCGGACACGGGTTGTTACGGCCACCTAAGTAAGTAAGTAACTTTCAAAAGCGTTTTTCTCGAAATCATGTTTTTGAAGTCTGTACGCAAGATATCTCGAAAACTAATAGACCGATTGTAATTATCTTTTTCTGTGCTTATTCTACACATGCAAATTTGCATAGAGGTTATAGGTTTTTTTAGTGGCTTAATTTTTTTTTTAATCGGCGAAATAAGGTCGTATTTTACTATAAAAATCGCTATGTAAATTCAAATGTCCGCCATTTTGTCAAAAAATCGATATTTTCAAAATCGGCCATGACAAAGACTAGATTATACTGTCCAGTTTAATAATCTTTTAGCTTTTTTGATTTTGATGATTACAGATGAAGCAGGAGTGCGTACCGCGGAGGGCCTTTTATTTGCGGTATTTTTCAATAAAAAAAATTTACATCATAAAAATATGTATTATCATTTATAAAAAGAATTGATTTGATTACTGCTATAGGTTTCCTTTACAAAAATCCAGAAAAATTGATTTTTTTCGGGCTTCTCGGTGAGTTTTCCCCTTAAGTTAATACTTGCTTTTTTATTCTCAAAATTTTTTTTGAGTTTTGTTTTTTCCAATATTAACGAAAATTAATAAAAATAAAAGTATATATATTAGGCCGGGTCAATTTGCTCGGAAGAACAAATTACCAAAGAATATAGCAAAAAATAAATCTACGGGCAATTATAAAAACCTTTCCCAAGAAAATTCGTTTAACTTCGCAAGTGGGAAAAAAATATATTATCAAATAAATGAGATTAAAACTTTTTTAAATTTTTATAAAAACTGGCCAGATGTTTTTTGGACGAGGAATTTTTTTTATTTATTAAATTTTGTCCAAGCCAACCGCCAGAGGGCGCTACAATAGAATTTTTTGGTTTTTTTCATTTGGAAAGGAAAATTTCGCTTATTTATTATATAGAGACGTTTTACAACAGCTTTTCTTTAGAGTTATATTCACAGGTAAGTACAATTATCATTTTATTATATACTTTCGGTTTTCTCAGTAGAAATAATACATATTATGTAGAAAACTAAAAAAGGGACGCGGGTGTCCCTATATGCATCAAAGGAAACTTTTGGTTCAAACTAATACACCTTAACGCATATTAGGACACCCTTGTCCCCTTCTCAAAAACACAAAAATATTCAGAACTTGTGCCTTATATATTACTTTTATATTAAATTAGACCAAATAAATACATATAAATAAACAAAATCATTTTTACTCTCTTGGATTACTTATAAACGTGAAAGGGTTAATTATTCTACCATGGTCTTAAACATTATGAATTCGATGAAGTAACATATCGATATGATAAATAAAAATAATAAAAGCGGAGCTCCTCCACAAGGAACTACAAATCGAGTCTAGAACTATTGTTAAATGTTTTTTATGACTTTATTAAGTCCCCTTATATAAGAAAGACAGAAATATATGAAGAGTCCAGTACCAACTGTAGAATTATTAGACAACTTAATGAAGCTCTACAATTTGAAAGCACCAAGAAAAATCCACAACTGTTTAAAAAATATACCAAGGCATGGCTGAATTCTGCAGGCTAACATAATAAATAGCCTTCAATTTTGGAATAGAGTTCTTTCAACTACAGTTTAAGTTAATTAAGATTGGACATAATGAAAATTTTAATATTATTAATGCGTTTTTTTTTTTTTATTTTATTGCTCATTGTTCCTTCTGCATAATTATGCTTTCCAGCAAAAAAGATATCTAGAGTTGAAAGACTAATGAATAATGAGGTGGCTCAATACCACCACATATTTCAATATAATAATTCATGGGTAAAAACTTCTTTACGTGCACTCCAGAATAATTCTCTAATACTCTAGTACATGTAGATCTGTCATACTACACCCTGCCCTCTAAAAAAATATTTTAGAAATATTTAGACCCTGCCGCCCATACAACTTAATTATTTAAAAATTACAGTTGAAATTTCTTTCAATACAGTATGCTCACCTGTCTCAACATTGATCTTCTTGCAGCTGCAAATGCCCATAGAACTGAGTGGTGCTTGACAGAGTTTGCATTTATATATTTTATGTGGCATATGATTAAAGGCATGCAACCGGATATTGCTCCTATTGCTTGTGTTAAATTGTTTGTCACAAATTGTGCAAAGATACTTAACAATTCCATCCGTTGATGGTTCTTTTCTTATATTTAAAGCGTCAAATTTATCAATATTATGAATCAGCGTTAGGTGTCTGTCCCACGAGACCTGATCATCAAAATTTTCTCCACAGCTAGGACAAACGTAAAGTATATCTAATGCATCAGTTTTCAATTGATATTTTGGTTTAGGAATGTCGTTGTCGCTTGTATTGCTTCTCAATGCAAATTTAGGATTGCATTTAAGATCCTCAAGCAACGAGCTACAACTATGTGTTATGACGCGTGTTTTTCGTAGTCGATCGAAATCGCAGTAGCGACATTTAAATCGCTTGTAGGAAGCATGCGTAAATGCGTGATCTTTTAATCTATAGAAACGTATACTACTGCCAAATAAAAAGTTGCATTTTAAACAGCGATACATCATTTTGCCTTCCTTAGTTGGGATTTCTTGTTGCTGCTGCTGTTCAACCATTTCGAAGCATACACCAGCGAGTGTATGAAACTGATGTTGATTCTCTAAATGTTTTTTATGAGATAGATCCGTTTCAAATTGCTCTCCACAAACAGGACACACATGCAACAGCTTATGTTCATATATTTTAGCGTGAGCAGATTGTATATGGGATGATAACATTCTCACTTCGCCTACGTATTTGCCACAGTAGGCACAATTGTAGTATTGATTTCCTTCCATGAGTGGTGTCAGCTCTTTGCCTACCACATCAAAGTGTTGTGATTCGATGTGTCTTATCAATATACAGTAACTTACTGTGGCCACAGAACAGAGTTTGCATTTAAATATTTTTGTGTACGGTAAATGCATAAACATATGTTCTTTTAAGAAATCAATCCTTCGAATTACTAATGCATCGCATTGATTACACTTGGCTTTGCCATTATCCAGGTAGGTGTATTTTCCGCCGTCCTCTATGTTTAAGTCATGCTCGGCATCGGTGTGTGTTTTCCACTTGGTATGGGAATCAAACTCAAGACCACAAAACGGACAAAAACAAATAACATACGGTGCAAACAAAACTCTTCGTTGCTTGTAAAAATTTCGATAATCCTTGACTCTGGGACCCTTTTCATTGCGCTTCTTGTTTTTAGCATTATCTTTGGATTCAACACAATCCTCTGGGGCGTCATCATTATCGGTTATATCATCGACATCGTCATGGTCATAATATACGTCATTATCATCATAATTATCATCATCGTTATCATCATCGTTATCATCATCGTTGTAGTCATCTTCATCATCACGATGCACCGAATCACTTTCACTTTTTGCGTTTATAGATGAATTCCAACAATTTGTCTGCACTTCATACTCACTCTTCACCAGAGACAAAGTGGGTTCTTCCACTTCTGTCGAATTTTGTAGTATTGCAGAACAAACTGACGTGGTTTCTTGTTTGATATTTATTTTTGTGTTTTCAGTTTTCACGCAGCTGGAGCTGGGCCAAGTCTCTGCATTAAAGTCCGACCCAATTTCAGAATTCATATTCATAGCTGGATCATACCATCCAATGAATTCCTAAATTAATATAAATTCAATGCAAGTTATCTCAATACATTCCTTTTCACTGACTTACCATTTGAAATAATGGAAATATGTATTTATTCTAATCTGTGATCTTGGGATTCCTTAACAAAATTTTCCACTTTGCTATTCACAATGAAATGGTAAAAACTTTCAGCAGAGCTGCCACCTATCAGCTTTTCGAAGCAAACCCATTTGCTGCCCATAACCTCAAAATAATTCATGATAAACAAGCTTGTTCGCCAAGTACGCTCGATTGTTTCTTGAAACTTGCCCTTAAACGGCTGAATTATAAGGTTGTCGCATGGCTGATCGTACTCTCTTCTTAGTACCCAGAGTTCCCAAAATCAATACAAATCACTTTTTCGTTTACATTTTGCCAATCAAAGCATTCTCATCGCTTTCTGATTTGATAATAATGGCTCAAAGCCCTAGCTGAGATTTAAAACTAAGACTTCTTGATTGTAATAAAGGGTTAATACATCATAATTGGCATTATAAGGGCAGAGTTTATACGTCATTCAAATTGAATGAAGAATATCGCATTTTTTGTTCTCTTTTACTCTCTTCGAGATATTTGATTGAATAGCTGTTCACAAGTGATTTTTTGATTGAATGGCCGATGCCGACTAAAAGCGATGTTGTAAGTACCAGAAGAGTTGATCATGCAACCCTGTGATTGATTGATGCAGGTCTTGAGCTCCATCAAAAGTTTGATTGATGCGATGAAGTGTAGAAAGTTAATTTCCGCTCTCGCAGAGAGTTCATCTTTTTTTTCGCTGGGTAAACAACAACAAATTTTGGATGATCCTTCAATTTGAATGACGTGTAAACAGTGCCAAGGTTGTCGAAAGGGAGAAAGAGCGAGTGCCCATAAATGTTAAATCGAAGTTGACAGCTCATAGAAAATCTGCAAAGGCCCCCTTTTTTCACTCGTACTTCTTTCGTATTCATTCGCAAAATTGACTGGTCGTGACAATTACACTGGTCAACAATTTCGCAACTTTTCCGTGCCACACGCATGGTGGAATAAATATAAGGTGTTCTCATCCCGAAAGTCAGAAAAAAATTGACTGCCTTATTTTGACATTTTCATAGAATTAAACATCGAATCATGTATGAGACTTGTCAAAATAAGGCAGCATGTAAAAAAATATATTGAAAAATGCCATGGGATGAGAACACCTTATAATTATTCCACCATGGCCACACGAACTTTGATAGCTAATATGGTTTAAGCTTTCTTCCCTCGTTATGAAACTGATTTTTTTTTTTTTTTTTTGTTGGCCTAAGATTTTTTTTGTGATTTCGGACTTTATGTTTTTAGGACTTTGATCCTGTTTTTATGCTCTGGAATCCAAACCACTTAACGCAGAGCAAACAAAAGTTCATTTTCATAATGAGGGAAGAACGCTTAAAAGTATTAGCTATCAAAGTTTATGTAGCATAAAATCTGTTGGCCAGTATTATGGGTACTGCGAAGAGAGTGCGATCAGCCATGCGACCTTATAATTCAACCATGGCTGCATTCTATCCGAAAGAGCGCTCAGGTAGCGTAGTAGCATAAAGTAATACTTCTGCTGAATGGTTTCTTTTCGAAACATCAAATGGCGAACAGTTCGTCAATAAATGCTTTTTGTCTTAAATTTATTATTATTATGTTCTGTGAGCAACAGCTACGTAGCAAATTTTCCGCTGAATGCAGCCATTAACTCATTTATAAATTTGACAAATCTATCAGATGCATTTTACACTCCGCTTACACTAGACAGAACTTTATAAACAGAGAAGTGGCATATAAGTTATTAAAGGTTGTTTAAATTGAGTATGTGCTGTAGGCGTTCAGACTAGTTTCCGTCCGAAACTGAATTTTAAAATCGAAATTACGATCTCTCTGTAATATTCGGAGTATTTATATGAAAATAAACCTTTGTTTAAAATACCGTAAACTTTGTTTGATTAGAAGTAAGAAGAAAACAACATCTCATATACATAAAAAAAAAACAATTTAATATAAAGTAGTTATAAACTAAATTTTTTCCAATATTTTTTGTTGAACTTATATCATACAATATATGAAATTTTTAAGTTCCGGTTTTGGTTCCGGCCATATGAAAGCTGTACAGCCGTAACTGACAGAAAGTACCGAAACTGAATATTCGGTCGAACACTAGTTGGCAAGAAATTTCTTAAAACGCTTAAAAATTTGATATATTATGAAAATATTTTTTTATATACTACGTCACTACAATTATTAAACATGTTCAATTAATTCTTAAAAATGATCGCGCCTCTTGTTTTTATATATACAAAATGTGATTCTATTATACTATGCTCATGTTCTGGATGTTGTTTGGATGTTTCAGATGCCAAATTTCAATAAAATCATTCCAAATCAGTGCATTTTGAACTGATGTATTCACGTTGAAATCGTTCCACACGGTTGTCGAAATAATTGCCCAAGAGAAAATCGCCCAAAGTGCCAAAATTAAAAATCACCCAAAAATTTGAAAATGAAAAACTCACCATGAAAAATGGCCCAAATCGCGAATAATCACCCAAATTTGAAATGAACAATAGCCCAAAATATTGGGCATTTATTCGTAATGAATATTTGCCCAATAATACAAAGAAGAATCATCCAAAGACTGGGAAATATAAAAGGAACTTTATTTCACCCTTCACTCGTCGTATATTTAACAAGCTATTAACCTAGATATAACACTTTTCATGTTATGCACAATTGACGGTTCCTCCTTTTACGAAATAACCAAAACGTAAGTATATTATAAAGAATAATTTTGGTATATATACACCCACTTTTTCTTAATCAGAGAATATATTTACGCACCTGTTCTGACATCATTAATTTTTTTAAATTTCGAAGACAAATTAAAGTGACCTATAAAATTGGTAATACCTCAAATGAGTGCAAAACAGTTATATCTTCAAAAGTTCAAATTAATTTTGATGGTTAATAATTCTTTATACTTACGTTTAAGTTATTTCGTAAAAGGTTGAACCTCAAGAGTGCATAATGAGAGACGTCTTTTCAGGCGGAAAAAAAGAGGCAAAAAAGCGCGAGTGTGAGAGATTGAGATGTATGGGGACAGGAACAAGGCCCGAAAATTTTTCGAAAAGATAAGACGCCTGGCCGATGGCTCTAAAACCAGGGTCTCTTTCTGCAAGGATGAAAACGGGAAGATATCAAGATATCAACAAGATATCCAGAGTACAAAAACGTTATGGAGGGAACACTTCTCTAGTATTTTGAATGTCTTGACAGTAACAACACGGCTTAAGAACAACAAAACCGCGGGAGCCGATGGTCTACCCGCTGAGCTGTTTAAGAACGGAGGCAAAGCTTTGTTTAAGTGCATTCACGAGCTTCTATGCAGAATATGGTCGGAAGAATGCATTCCTACCGATTGGAACCTCAGTGTACCCCGCCCAATCCACAAGAAAGGCCGCAGCTGTCAAACACACACAATATTATAATTTGCAAATTTTGTTCTATTCTTTGCTTCGTTAAAACCTGGTTTAGACAGCTGTGGCACCCACCACGAGAGAATTTCAACTACTAACACTACCTTGTCTTATTATACCATGCTTCAAGATAAAAAGGCCAGAATTGGTCAATAGGAAAGGTATGGTGTTCTAACAGGATAATGTGAAACCGCATACACGTTTGACCACTCGACAAAAGCTTTTAGAGCTTGGATGGGCAGTATATACTGCCACACCCACCATACTCTCCAGACCTAGCACCTTTCAATTATTTGTGCCGGTCTTTGCAAAGTTTTTTAATTTAGCTTCGGTATCCTCCTGAAGCTCCATTCCTTACTAGTTAATTAATTGGACTTTATTTCGAGCAAAATAAAATCGACAGTTAGTTTTGCGCAATGGATAATATAATGCCCTTATCACCGTCAGCGAGTCGAATAAAAAACTAGTCGAATTCGCCGGCGCGGTATCACAGTGTGCGAACTTTCCAAATATCATTCGACCTAAACGTCAAAAGCAGGCGAATGAAAACAATTTGTGAATAGCCGGCGAATGCAAAATTTGCTTGCAATTTATTTCATTTATTCTAATGAAAATTCATTTTATCATTTTTTATTATCATTTCACATTAAATACATTTATTTCTAACCTACTCTTTATAATTTTACACGTATACACGTTATAAAAAACACTAACACTCAGTAGCTCCATGAAATTGTGCAGCTGCTATTGGAGCAGGGAATAAATGTTCTTCGAATTTATGTTAAAAATTCAAGATCACTTGATAAAACTATTGGCGTCTACACAATTGAATCAAAAATTACTCGAAGGTGCTTACAATTTTTTGTTTTACTATTTACTTAAGAAAAAACCCGAATTGAATTTGTTTTCTTCGAAATTTAATTTTTTGACGTAACTTTGTTTACTTTTATGGTTTTATGCTTTGACAGCATTGAATCTGCGGCGAACAAGTAAAGTCGCAAACCATGATACGGCAGAATAGAAAGTTCGCCAACTGAGTCGAATCAAGTAGAAAATTCGATTCGCTGACTGTGATAGGGGCGTAAATCATTTGTAATGTTATTTGTTTTCGTAAAACTAGTTTGTATAACCTGAAATGAAGCTGGTAGCTGAATTCACAAAAAGTAAACAATAAACTTTGTGCTTTCACCGATTTTGTTTGTGACAGCAAACGGAAGCAATGCGTACGGTTTTTTTTCCATCATTCGCTCACTCTCCCACGTACAGAAAATCGGTGAGTAATCGCCGCACTATCGGCGTATCTTAAATGGAAGCTAACATGAAGCAACTAACAAGTTGGTATACTTTACTCTTTTTTTTACTTTTTCGTTTTCTATTATGTACCATTTTTGAAAACCTTTGATCGCCAGAAAAAGACCTGCTGCTATCACCCACCTTGTTAGTTGCATCATGGAAGCTAAAATGTAAATAAATTATTTAAACGTCAGATTCGCTGTCATTTAGTTTATACATATTTGTATTTAATTAATCACTTTCCTAATAGAATCCGAAACACTTTTTAATATTAGAATCGGAAAAGAAAATTGATTCCGATCCACCTCTGAAAAGGATTTAAAAATTTATATTTTTGTTAATTTTGTATACCAATTTTAATGGAATGATAACTGCTTAATAACTGCAAAGTTGATAAAAACAGCAAAATTTGTTTATTTTTTTTGGCACATCGAATCGGCTCTCATTCGTAATTCGAGCCTCAATTATGTGCCGAATTAAGTAATTCGCCAAAACAATATTTGACAATCTGAATTACCCCATTCGAAGGTAATTCAGTTTGAATTAACCTCCGAATGACGTAAAAATCGCTTTCATCTCTAATTTATATCGAAAACTAATCGAAAACAGCACTAAGAAGAAAGAAAACAAGACGAAAGCAATAGCTGTCAGCAGTCAAAGTGAGTGTTCTTGCTTTAAATATGATTTTTTTCTTAAAGCAAGTCAAACTGAATTACGACTGCGTCGTGAGAACGGGGTAATTCACAGTCAAAATTCTCACACCGAATTACTTAATTCAGGGCGCCGTGAGAACATGGTATTAGATTTCATTTTAATTAAAAAAAAAAAACAAATCCTTCGATTTGACTGTGAAAATAAATCGATTTTTTAACTTGTTGCAGGTTACACACCTGCGACAGTGTGCCACACGACGGCTATTTTCACACGAGTTCGCTTAATTATAAGCATGTTTGCGAGAGTGCCACATTGACATTGACTTGTTGGCAAACATTTTTGATTTTCTCCGTTACAGTCAAACCTAAATCAGCGCGGAAGCGTTTTTTATCTGTCAAAAATATCTCATGCCCATTCGACTTAAGGCAGAACCAAAATAGACGAAACAAGACGATTGCAACTTGCCGAACGTCTGACGAGTTGGGACGCTAGCAGTTCCGTTCTTACGGAACAGAACGTATGGACAAGCTGTTTCGTTCAGCTTCGTTGAATTACGTTTGTTCATTTTGGGCAGCAACATTGAATTGCATTAAAGCGAACATTTTTGTCTCTACTCGTTACGAAGCAACACGTCTATTTTGGTTGGGCCTAAACGCGGCGGCAACGCTGAGCGGTTTTAAACTCCAATTTTGACAGAGCGTTAGAAATTAAAGTTGGTTGCTGAAGACAAAAAATTTTGATGTAGCAATTCTTAAAACTATTTTTTTTTGCATTTTCTTGAATTAACAATATGGAGGTAAGAATTTTGTTGATATTATAGTTTAAGAATAGTTTTAACAGCGGTGGTCACTTGAAATTTGATTTAAAAATAAAATACGCTCTAGTACATCTAATTCGTTCATGTTTATTTTTGACATTTGCTTGCCGCTAACCGCTTTCATTTAGGGATGGTACTTCGGCGTTAAAGCTCAGCGTAAAAATGCTACGCTCAATACGCCCTGATTTAGGTTTGACTGTTACGCAAGCTTAAAAAAAAACAAACAACCACACCTCGGTGTGCCACACTTGTTAGGGGCTTTCAGACGAACGTACATGTCAGCCAACATGGCCATGTTCGACGACATGTACGGTCGGACCACCATGTCGGATGAAAATCAAAAAATTTTGATTTCTCTGCCGATCGGTCCATGCAAAAGCATGTTGTGCCGACTCGGTGCACTTTTCATTTTATTAAAATCGTCAGCGAGTGAACAGAGTGGAAAAAACTAATGAATAAAATAAATATGGCAAGCGTTCCAAACACTGAATTTTGAGTAGAATTTATTAGTTTTCCTGAAAAATGGAAAATTTAAATTAAAGCATACAAAATAGAGTAAAAATCAATTATAATAGCATCCAAAAAATTTTTTAGCCCTTAGCCGATGAGTTCTGTGCGAGAATCTGCAAAAAAATGAAGTCGTTGTACATGTCAGATTGTTTGTCTCAACAAAATATTCCCGTTATTTTACAATGTTCCCGTCGTAGTGCAATGTCGGCTAACATGTACGTTCGTCTGAAACCCCCTATTCGAACGCTCACAGTTTCACACAAGTTCAAAAATGACCGCCGTGTAACACACGAAATTGCACATAGTGAAACTATACGTTTAATAGATAAATTTATAAATCCTTAAAAAATCAACATGTAATGAACTGAAGTTATAAAATTACTACACAACAAAACTCAAAATAATAATTTACGTATAAAGCTCAAAAATTTATTATTTAAAGATCAATAAACTTGAAATTGATAACTTACAAGAGAAAAATTATAAATAAACCAAAATAAAACACTTGACAAATTATATTTTGTAAACGAAAAGAAATAAACATTTATTTTTATTCACCATATTTTTTTAATCATTTTATGATGCAATATTATATATGTAGCATATAATTGAATATTATATATATAAATATATTATTATACATATATAAATGTATGTTTACATATGTATATACAATTATAAATGTACGTTGCTTGTTTTGAATAAGTTTAGCTTATTAATTTATTTTATTTAATTTCCATACATTTTTTCGCGTCTTTGAAATAGGTTTTTACTAAATGTATATACTATATATTTAAATATATGTTTACATATATCTATATGTATTCCTTGTTATTAGAATTTTTTTTTTATAATCATTCATACATTTGAAATTATAAAATATAAATAGTGCATTAGAGAAAATTATGTAGAAAGAATAACAATTTTTGTTATTAGAAATATACGGTATTTTTTCGTTTTTTATTTTTGCAATTTTTTTTTCATTATTTATACTTGGTTTATTTTTAATGTATTTTTTAATTGATTTCGTTCGCAGCAAAATGCACACAACTTAAACATAATGATAATTATTGTTAAAAAAAGAAAATAAAAGTATTTAACTACACTTAAAATACAACAAAAAAAAGGGGGGAGGGGGAAAGCGCGATTTTATCGTTGATTTAAAATTTATTTCATTTTCTTTTTTATAAATATTAATGATGTTTGTATATTGAAACTATAATAAATTAAAATTACAATATTTTATATTTACATACATTTATTTATATTATATATATATATATCAAACATGCTAAATTCCAATTAGAATTAGCAATTGATGAAATTGGTTTATATTGCCTAATTCATCAAACAATTAGAATTAGTTCAACTAATTCCCATTAGATAATTGAAATTTTTATTCCAATGGTAAAACTAATTGCAATTAGTTGCCATTAGCAAAAAAAATTGGTTTGCCTTTACAATTAGGAATCTAATTGAATTCTGCTAATGCAATTAGATATTCAAGTAGCTCGAATTAGAATCAATTATTTTGATATTTTCAAAAACAAAAAAAAACTAAAATATTCATAATATGAATTTCACACATATATATATTACTTATGTACATAATATGTACTACATATATTAGACACATGCACACCTATTTAACGTACGTACTAACTGTTTAATAAATAGAATGACCGGGTATATTCGCTTTCAGCAATACGAGCTTTTCAAAAGAAAAGTCCGTCAAGCGACTCCGCCTTGGACTATTAATAATGCCCGCAAAGGAAAATAGTCGCTCCACAGGGCCTGAAGACGTAAGCGGTGTGTTGCAAAACAGTGCTATTTCCTTTAATGTAGGATATTTGGACCATATATTGGAAGTTTTATCATCATCATTCAAATATTGATGCATCATATTCGAAATAAAACGCAGGCTTTCACCCTCCTCTGTCAATTTTGACAATGAAGCAGTACTTTCTTCTGCAAAAATGTAATGTGATTTACTAAAAATACCATATATTAATATGTGTCATTTATGCAGAACTTACCACCATCACTGAAATCATAAAAGGTCGATTCAGTATACGAGCCCTCACATTTTTGATTTTCGTTAGTTGCAGTAAGGTTCTGCTTGATTGCGTAATCAGTGATGATACGAATAACCCTTTCCGTTATTCGCGTATATGTAAATTGCGGTGATGTTTTTTGTAAGATTTTCAGCCAGCTCAACTTTACGTTTGGAATCAGTGCAGCTGCAGCGAGCGCCAAATCTGCCTCCTCATTTAATTCAAAGAAAGCTCGGAATCGTTTTCTTAATTGCTTTTCCAGCTCTAATGCAATTGTAGAGAATGGATGCTCGATTTTCTGCTGGATTTTTATCAATTTATTGCTCAGAGTGACAATTGTGGGCAAAAGGCAACCATATCCAACACTCTGTTCGCCTTGCATAAAGTCCAGACTCTGAGCAATAGGCGCCACAATCAGCTTGTATGTATCCAAATATGATAGTTCACAGGATGTAAAACGCGGCAGGCTCAATTTATCGCACAACTCATCCAGTTTCGGCTTGTGCTGGAGAAGTCGAACAACAGCTTCGTATAGCGAGTTCCACCTCGTCACAACCGGCACAACGAGGCATCCACCTAAAGTTTCCTGTATCACTTCCGAACTTTTTGGCCATTTGCATTTTTTCCACAAATTATCGCATTTTTTGAACACCTAAATAAATTATATTCTAGTATAAAATATATTAACTAAAACATTTCTTACCATATTGTTCCGCTGGACTAGGGATTCATCGGCTTTCAAAATCTTTATTAAATCAGACGTAGCCAGAAGACTTAATGTGTGGCTAGAGCACCTGTGGTGTTTAGGGAGGCAAATCTTGTTTTGGAATTCTGGTATATCATGGCTGTCTTCGTCTTCCATCTCAGAGGCATTATCAACTCCATACTCCTTAAAAGCTTTGACAAAGTTTGACCCGTTGTCAGTTACGGATAGAACAATGTTTTTTCTATTTAAACCATAATAAGTATTTATGTCGGTCATGATATGCCCAATTGCTTCCGCAGAGTGAACTTCAAACATCCTTTTGCACGCCAAAGCAGCTGATTTCCTCTTAAAATCTTTATCAAGCCAATGACAGGTGTATCCGAAAAAGCTTCTGTGATTTCCTGACCAAATATCCGCCGTTGTGCAGACATGTTTCGCTGTGGCTAGTTCGGCTTTCACACTTTCTTCCATGCGTTTGTGATGCTCTTCTAATTTTTTCATTGCCGTCTGTCTACTCATTAACTTAAGGCCAATACCCTCAAATAAGTTGATGAATGACTGCCTTTCAACCAGGGAAAGCGGCAAGCCTGAATCCACTAGAAATTCAATAAGTTTCTTGTCGAAATTTGATTGAATACTTAAGTTTTGGTTGTTAGATTTCTTCGTAAGATATTCCTTATGAATTTCAGGATGCCGCACTCTGAGATGGCTGATAAAATTTGAAGAGACTCCCGTGAAACCGCAAATCACCTTATTGCAAGCAACGCACTTTCCGACTATTTTATCTTTTTTATTTTCTGAAATCTGATACAAGGTTTTTATATAAAATTGATTGATACCTTACTTCGTCTAAAAATTCATGTTAACCTACACCCATAAGTCAACTTACTACGGCACACTACACAAGTACTTTAACAACACAACAAGGACTTTCGATGTATACTTTTGTAATGAAACTTTCATACCTTCTTAACTTCAATATAAAAATTCGATGTGAAAATTATATTGCCAAAAGTGGTTTCCATACGCCTCTTCACAAATTGTTCACCATCTCCATTGAACACCTTCCTTTTCTTCGATTCTTTCGAAGGCGTGTATGTAACATCAAAATCCTCATCATCACCAGAAAATTCACTTGCACATGATATTTCTTCCGACATTGCGAAAAATAAATATGTTTTTAAGTTAACAAAAATACCACTTTCATTTGGAATATTAAACAATTGAAAGCAAACATTTGAAAGTTTGAAGTTGAAACAAATTGCAAAGCACGTTTATTTATTTACATTTCAAACAATTACCAGTTGATAACAATTAGTCCGCTTTTACATTGGCACTTATAATTGCCGCAATTGTTGAGTTCGTTGGAGAGAGAGGTAAGAAGAATGGAACAGGGAAAAAACTTGCCCGTACTGGCAATTCGTTTAAACAGAATTGCCCGTGTAAACACAAATGGCAATTTCAAAAGAGAATCATAAAGAATTGCGGCAATTATAATTGCCAATGTAAAAGTAGACTTACGGTAATCGAATAACCACATGTTTCCACATACTGTGGCTTACATCATTATTCGTTCACTTCAATAATTCTTTGGAAAAAATTTATTTTTATCAAAATAATTGATTCTAATTCGAGCTAATTGAATATCTTATTGCATTAGCACAAGCCAATTAGATTTCTAATTGTAAAGGTAAACCAATTTTTTTTTGCTAATGGCAACTAATTGCAATTAGTTTTACCATTGCAATAAAAATTTCAATTATCTAATGGGAATTAGTTGAACTAATTCTAATTGTTTAAGGAATTAGAGAATTTCATAAAATAAGGTTAATTAGCAATCATTAGCATTATCTAATCATTATTTAACATCTTTGCAATACAGTATGCTCACCTGTGTCAACATTGATCTTCTTGCAGCTGCAAATGCCCATAGAACTGAGTGATGCTTGACAGAGTTTGCATTTATATATTTTATGTGGCATATGATTAAAGGCATGCATCCGGATATTGCTCCTATTGCTTGTGTTAAATTGTTTGTCACAAATTGTGCAAAGATACTTAACAATTCCATCCGTTGATGGTTCTTTTCTTATATTTAAAGCGTCAAATTTATCAAAATTATGAATCAGCGTTAGGTGTCTATCCCACGAGACCTGATCATCAAAATTTTCTCCACAGCTAGGACAAACGTAAAGTATATCTAATGCATCAGTTTTCAATTGATATTTTGGTTTAGGAATGTCGTTGTCGCTTGTATTGCTTCTCAATGCAAATTTAGGATTGCATTTAAGATCCTCAAGCAACGAGCTACAACTATGTGTTATGACGCGTGTTTTTCGTAGTCGATCGAAATCGCAGTAGCGACATTTAAATCGCTTGTAGGAAGCATGCGTAAATGCGTGATCTTTTAATCTATAGAAACGTATACTACTGCCAAATAAAAAGTTGCATTTTAAACAGCGATACATCATTTTGCCTTCCTTAGTTGGGATTTCTTGTTGCTGCTGCTGTTCAACCATTTCGAAGCATACACCAGCGAGTGTATGAAACTGATGTTGATTCTCTAAATGTTTTTTATGAGATAGATCCGTTTCAAATTGCTCTCCACAAACAGGACACACATGCAACAGCTTATGTTCATATATTTTAGCGTGAGCAGATTGTATATGGGATGATAACATTCTCACTTCGCCTACGTATTTGCCACAGTAGGCACAATTGTAGTATTGATTTCCTTCCATGAGTGGTGTCAGCTCTTTGCCTACCACATCAAAGTGTTGTGATTCGATGTGTCTTATCAATATACAGTAACTTACTGTGGCCACAGAACAGAGTTTGCATTTAAATATTTTTGTGTACGGTAAATGCATAAACATATGTTCTTTTAAGAAATCAATCCTTCGAATTACTAATGCATCGCATTGATTACACTTGGCTTTGCCATTATCCAGGTAGGTGTATTTTCCGCCGTCCTCTATGTTTAAGTCATGCTCGGCATCGGTGTGTGTTTTCCACTTGGTATGGGAATCAAACTCAAGACCACAAAACGGACAAAAACAAATAACATACGGTGCAAACAAAACTCTTCGTTGCTTGTAAAAATTTCGATAATCCTTGACTCTGGGACCCTTTTCATTGCGCTTCTTGTTTTTAGCATTATCTTTGGATTCAACACAATCCTCTGGGGCGTCATCATTATCGGTTATATCATCGACATCGTCATGGTCATAATATACGTCATTATCATCATAATTATCATCATCGTTATCATCATCGTTATCATCATCGTTGTAGTCGTCTTCATCATCACGATGCACCGCATCACTTTCACTTTTTGCGTTTATAGATGAATTCCAACAATTTGTCTGCACTTCATACTCACTCTTCACCAGAGACAAAGTGGGTTCTTCCACTTCTGTCGAATTTTGTAGTATTGCAGAACAAACTGACGTGGTTTCTTGTTTATTTATTTTTGTGTTGTCTTCAGTTTTCACGCAGCTGGAGCTAGGCCAAGTCTCTGCATTAAAGTCCGACCCAATTTCAGAATTCATATTCATAGCTGGATCATACCATCCAATAAATTCCTAAATTAATATAAATTCAATGCAAGTTATCTCAATACATTCCTTCTCACTGACTTACCATTTGAAATAATGGAAATATGTATTTATTCTAATCTGTGCTCTTGGGATTCCTTAACAAAATTTTCCACTTTGCTATTCACAATGAAATGGTAAAAACTTTCAGCAGAGCTGCCACCTATCAGCTTTTCGAAGCAAACCCATTTGCTGCCCATAACCTCAAAATAATTCATGATAAACAAGCTTGTTCGCCAAGTACGCTCGATTGTTTCTTGAAACTTGCCCTTAAACGGCTGAATTATAAGGTTGTCGCATGGCTGATCGTACTCTCTTCTTAGTACCCAGAGTTCCCAAAATCAATACAAATCACTTTTTCGTTTACATTTTGCCAATCAAAGCATTCTCATCGCTTTCTGATTTGATAATAATGGCTCAAAGCCCTAGCTGAGATTTAAAACTAAGACTTCTTGATTGTAATAAAGGGTTAATACATCATAATTGGCATTATAAGGGCAGAGTTTATACGTCATTCAAATTGAATGAAGAATATCGCATTTTTTGTTCTCTTTTACTCTCTTCGAGATATTTGATTGAATAGCTGTTCACAAGTGATTTTTTGATTGAATGGCCGATGCCGACTAAAAGCGATGTTGTAAGTACCAGAAGAGTTGATCATGCAACCCTGTGATTGATTGATGCAGGTCTTGAGCTCCATCAAAAGTTTGATTGATGCGATGAAGTGTAGAAAGTTAATTTCCGCTCTCGCAGAGAGTTCATCTTTTTTTTCGCTGGGTAAACAACAACAAATTTTGGATGATCCTTCAATTTGAATGACGTGTAAACAGTGCCAAGGTTGTCGAAAGGGAGAAAGAGCGAGTGCCCATAAATGTTAAATCGAAGTTGACAGCTCATAGAAAATCTGCAAAGGCCCCCTTTTTTCACTCGTACTTCTTTCGTATTCATTCGCAAAATTGACTGGTCGTGACAATTACACTGGTCAACAATTTCGCAACTTTTCCGTGCCACACGCATGGTGGAATAAATATAAGGTGTTCTCATCCCGAAAGTCAGAAAAAAATTGACTGCCTTATTTTGACATTTTCATAGAATTAAACATCGAATCATGTATGAGACTTGTCAAAATAAGGCAGCATGTAAAAAAATATATTGAAAAATGCCATGGGATGAGAACACCTTATAATTATTCCACCATGGCCACACGAACTTTGATAGCTAATATGGTTTAAGCTTTCTTCCCTCGTTATGAAACTGATTTTTTTTTTTTTTTTTTGTTGGCCTAAGATTTTTTTTGTGATTTTGGACTTTATGTTTTTAGGACTTTGATCCTGTTTTTATGCTCTGGAATCCAAACCACTTAACGCAGAGCAAACAAAAGTTCATTTTCATAATGAGGGAAGAACGCTTAAAAGTATTAGCTATCAAAGTTTATGTAGCATAAAATCTGTTGGCCAGTATTATGGGTACTGCGAAGAGAGTGCGATCAGCCATGCGACCTTATAATTCAACCATGGCTGCATTCTATCCGAAAGAGCGCTCAGGTAGCGTAGTAGCATAAAGTAATACTTCTGCTGAATGGTTTCTTTTCGAAACATCAAATGGCGAACAGTTCGTCAATAAATGCTTTTTGTCTTAAATTTATTATTATTATGTTCTGTGAGCAACAGCTACGTAGCAAATTTTCCGCTGAATGCAGCCATTAACTCATTTATAAATTTGACAAATCTATCAGATGCATTTTACACTCCGCTTACACTAGACAGAACTTTATAAACAGAGAAGTGGCATATAAGTTATTAAAGGTTGTTTAAATTGAGTATGCGCTGTAGGCGTTCAGACTAGTTTCCGTCCGAAACTGAATTTTAAAATCGAAATTACGATCTCTCTGTAATATTCGGAGTATTTATATGAAAATAAACCTTTGTTTAAAATACCGTAAACTTTGTTTGATTAGAAGTAAGAAGAAAACAACATCTCATATACATAAAAAAAAAAAACAATTTAATATAAAGTAGTTATAAACTAAATTTTTTCCAATATTTTTTGTTGAACTTATATCATACAATATATGAAATTTTTAAGTTCCGGTTTTGGTTCCGGCCATATGAAAGCTGTACAGCCGTAACTGACAGAAAGTACCGAAACTGAATATTCGGTCGAACACTAGTTGGCAAGAAATTTCTTAAAACGCTTAAAAATTTGATATATTATGAAAATATTTTTTTATATACTACGTCACTACAATTATTAAACATGTTCAATTAATTCTTAAAAATGATCGCGCCTCTTGTCTTTATATATACAAAATGTGATTCTATTATACTATGCTCATGTTCTGGATGTTGTTTGGATGTTTCAGATGCCAAATTTCAATAAAATTATTCACAATCAGTTCATTTTGAACTGATGTATTCACTTTGAAATCTTTCCACACGGTTGTCGAAATAATTGCCCAAGAGAAAATCGCCCAAAGTGCCAAAATTAAAAATCACCCAAAAATTTGAAAATGAAAAACTCATCATGAAAAATGGCCCAAAAAGAGGATGAAGAAACGCCCAAATCGCGAATAAT
This sequence comes from Coremacera marginata, assembly GCA_914767935.1. NCBI lineage: Eukaryota > Metazoa > Arthropoda > Insecta > Diptera > Sciomyzidae > Coremacera > Coremacera marginata. The sequence goes on along the minus strand of OU612045.1, from coordinate 39,310,652 downwards.
CACCCAAATTTGAAATGAACAATAGCCCAAAATATTTCGTAATGAATATTTGCCCAATAACACATAGAAGAATCATCCAAAGACTGGGAAATATAAAAGGAACTTTGTTTCACCCTTCACTCGTCGTATATTTGACAAGCTATTAACCTAGATATAACACTTTTCATGTTATGCACAATTGACGGTTCCTCCTTTTACGAAATAACCAAAACGTAAGTATATTATAAAGAATAATTTTAGTATATATACACCCACTTTTTCTTAATCAGAAGAATATATTTACGAACCTGTTCTGACATCATTAATTTTTTTAAATTTCGAAGACAAATTAAAGTGACCTACAAAATTGGTAATACCTCAAATGAGTGCAAAACAGTTATATCTTCAAAAGTTCAAATTAATTTTGATGGTTAATAATTATTTATACTTACGTTTAAGTTATTTCGTAAAAGGTTGAACCTCAAGAGTGCATAACGAGAGACGTCTTTTCAGGCGGAAAAAAGAGAGACAAAAAAGCGCGAGTGTGAGAGATTAAGATGTATGGGGACAGGAACAAGGCCCGAAAATTTTTCGAAAAGATAAGACGCCTGGCCGATGGCTCTAAAACCAGGGCCTCTTTCTGCAAGGATGAAAACGGGAAGATATCAAGATATCAACAAGATATCCAGAGTACACAAACGTTATGGTGGGAACACTTCTCTAGTATTTTTAATGTCTTGACAGCAACAACATGGCTTAAGAACAACAAAGCCGCGGGAGCCGATGGTCTACCCGCTGAGCTATTTAAGAACGGAGGCGAAGCTTTGTTTATGTGCATTCACGAGCTTCTATGCAGAATATGGTCGGAAGAATTCATTCCTACCGATTGGAACCTCAGTGTACCCCGCCCAATCCACAAGAAAGGCCATCCACTATTTGCGCCAACTACTGTGGGATAAGCCTCCTAAATATCGCATATAAGGTCCTGTCGAGCGTATTATGTGAAAGACTGAAGCCCATCGTAAACCAACTGATTGGGCCTTATCAGTGTGACTTCAGGCCTGAAAACTCGACCACCGACTAGATATTCACGCTACAACAAATCTTGTAAAAGACCATAAAAAAGCAAATCGACACCCACCATCTTTTTCGCCTATACTCCAGCATGTCTGAATTTGGTATACCTGCAAAATTAATCCGTCTGTGCAGGATGACACTGAGCAACACCAGCAGTGCAGTTAAGCTCGGGAAGGACCTCTCCTCACCATTTGTTACCAAACGAGGTTTCAGACAAGGTGATTCTTTATCCTGCGACTTTTTTAATCTAATTATAGAGAAGATCATTCGAGCTGGTGATCTGAGACAAAGCGGCACAAAATATTCTATAAGAGTGTTATGCTGCTAGCGTATGCTGATGATATTGATATCATTGCATAGCATAATTTTTAGACACATTTTTGGGCGATTGTTCATTTTGGCACTTTGGGCGATTGTCTCTTAGGCGAATATTTGCACAGCTGTATTCACACAACAAATTTTTCATCAAATCGTTGGTCAAACAACCGAAAAATCAATACACATATTTTGATTTTCGTCAAACAATTTTACCAACAATTTTACCAACAAATTAATGAGTATTTCACAAAAAAAAAATGTTTTAGTGGCTAAAATTTTCTTTGAGTTTTTTCATAATCACGTTTTTGAACTTCAAAGACACTTTTCTCTGGTTCTACTGAACCGGTTTTGATGAAACAAAGTGCAATCGACGCAAAATTGTCGAATTGCATGCAAATTTTTCATTTCATTTTTTATGATGCAAAACAATAACTTCAAACTTAAACGCGTTTATCTCGAAATCACGTTTTTAGAGCTTGCGGCCCAGATTGCGCCCGTAGTTCTGAATTGATTTTGATGAAACAAAGTGCAATCAACGCAGAATTGTCACCATTCTGGTCCCTACCTCAATCACAATTTTTTACTATTTTTTTACACTAAACTACAAAAAAAAGACCCAAAATTGATTTTTAATTTTCAATGACCGCCATTTTGTAAAAAATAATCGCAAAATTATGATTGAGGTAGGGATCAGAATTACATCTGTACTGAATATAACGATATTTACTTTTTCCATTTCAGATAATCCGAAGTCGAGTTATCCGGGCCGCAAGCAGCATACCTCTTTTTTTTGACGTCCAACTTTGAAGGCCGACAATTTTTTGAACAGCCCTCGTACAAAGGAAAAAATTTTTTTATATAATTAAATATGTTCTTAATACAATGAAAACAGAATTTAAATAACTCTATGCGTTTTCAAATCAGAAGTTTTTCAAAAAGGGTCCAAAAACAGCCTTCTAACCAGGAATATTCCGAATAATTACATATAATATTCGGATGAGATAGTGCGAATAATTACATGTAATCTTCGGAATGAGATAGTTTGCATGTTATCGTTTTTTTTTTTAAATTAATGAGAAAATCAAATTTGTATGGGTAAATCTTACCCATGGCGGGGAGATCAGTGTTAAGTATCAAATATAAAAAATATAAAGTTTGGCCACTTTTGGTTCCTCCTATCGTCACAAGAGGGCGTCTTCTAAAAGCTGATATTTAAGTCATCCATAATTTTCCGGAAAAACTGAAAATGATAAAGCAAAATTTAATAATTAAGGCCTTTATTAGAGGCCTGGGCGAACACTAAAAATTAGTTTATTGATTGTTTTAATTTGTTTTTAATATAATAATGTTTTATTCTCTTTTTTTTTTTGGCAAACTCAAAGTGCATGTTTTTAAAGAAAATCCTGAATATTTTGTCGCTTACTTTGTAATATAAGAAAGTGAAGGCATAAATTGTAAAGAAAACACAGATTTTCTTTTATCTTAAATAATTGTATTTTATTAAATAAACAATTCATTAAATAAACATTTTATTTAAGTTTTGTATATATATGTTTGTATGTATAATTATCTTTAATACGCTTATGCTTGCAATAATATTAGAATTAGTTCCAACACATACTCGTTTAATAAATAATATAATTATTTATTTATATTTATATCTTCATTTAAATATACGAGATATATATGTTGAAAGAACCTTAAATTTTATTTGCAATCTTTGGTTTTAACGGTAAAAATGTTTATAAAAATAAGAAAATATAAGTCAGTTGAAAATAAAACATTGTAAAGAAAAAATTTAATAAAATGTAAGTTAATTTTAAAAAAACAAAATTGTTACATATTTTTTTTTTTTTTTTTTGCATTAAGCACTTAAAAACATTTTTTATTTTGACATAAATTAAAACAATTTTACATATTTTTTTATTAATTATCAATTCTGCGTTGCAGTCTTTTTTGTGGTTGTTATATTTATCATTATATATTTATAAATATATATATATATATAATAATATAGTTAAACAAAATCTACATACTGTTAGAGTAGCTGAATAAACACTCCCTATTAATATGTTTCAGCATCAAACATCTTTTAAGCAATACTCAAATATTTTTCTAACATTTGAGTTAATTTTCTATATAATCGTATCTATAAAGTTTTCCTATAGATAAAGTAATTATTTAGTTACTTTTTGTTATTTTGCCTCACAAAAGTCTCATAATTTTTATAAATATTATCATAGAATAATACATAATAGATATACATACGAACATGTTATATTACCTGTTTGGTTTTTATTTATTAAATGTTTGTTAAGATAGTAAGTGGCTGAATATTTTTGCATTTAACTGTAAGTTCCACAAACATAAAGCGAGCATTGCCACTTTAGTATTTTAAGTAAAAAAAGATAAGAATACGTTTTTTAAAAAAAAATAATAATTTTTTAACTGCACTTTACAGTAAAATCCAAAAATGTTAATCCACTATGTTAATTTTGTTGCAGTATTGAAAAAGCTTCTAAGCAATTTTAATTATATATATTTAATTTAATTCTTTATTATGCAAGTTAATTGGGGTTATTTTCTAAATATGTATATTGCTATCTAGTTAAATTAAGTTTTTATTGACTTATTTTTTTGATATATATTTTAAGTACTTATTTGCTTATATTGTAAATATGTTTTCTATGATTTTTTTTTTTTAATTTTTTTGTGAATTTTTGTAAATTTATGTTATTATTATAGATATTTGTTTGAAACATTTTATGAGATTTTAAATAATAAAATTGCATTTTATGTAAAAATGTCGACAACTTTTTTCTATCAAACACATTCAAGTTTCGCTAATTTTATCATAAGTAATAATATTTAATTTGGAAAAAATTTTTCGAATATTGTTTGCTTTTAGCTTATTTTTCATATATTTCCTTTTAAAGATTTTGCTAAATTCTTCACTATTCCACTACGAAATATATTTAAGGTGAACATAAGAGAACGTATACAAGTGTTACATGCCAAGAAAAACTTAAAAATACGATTATTTAAAATTTATAGAAAAGAAAAACACAAAAGTGAAAATGCCTAATATCATCTTCGCGAATATTCAAAATATGACTCTCCGCAAAATCGCCCAAAGAAAAGCGCAAAAAAAAATTAAAAATCACCCTTTTTCCACACGATTTTTTCATACGAAACAAATTGGGTGATTTTGCATTTTGGTAAAATTTCTTTTTTTGCTTTTGAGCGGAATTTCGCCCATTCCTGTTGGGCAAGATTTCACTTTTTGTTTTTGGGTGTTTTTCCGTTTTTTTTTTTTTTATCTTTAGTTTTCAATATTTGACAAAAAAGTCAATCAGACCTTAAAGATAGCAGCGGGAAGAGCAGCGGTTCTTCTTTTGTTTTTCTTGTTATTTCTTGTAATATTGGTGTGATTTTTCGCTTGTACGAAGTGTTTTTATAGATTTTTAAGCATAAAATTATTAAAATTTAAAATGAATCAAATTTTAAATTAATTTAAATGATGAAAATGGACTTAAAAAAAAAATAAAGAAAAGGGCCTTGGGAAAAACAAAAAGTGCGTATCTCGTATGGGAACACAATGAAAAAAATTGGGCGATTTTTAATTTCTTTTTTGGTCTATTATCGCTTTTGATTTTGAGTAATTTTTCCAAAAATATTTAGGAGTTTTTTCGTTTTCTTGGGTGAAATTTAGTTTTTTCATTTTGGGTGATTTTTCATTAATTTTTGGGCCAATTTTAATTTTTTTGTTTTTGGTGATTTTTCCTTGGGCGATTTTGCAGAGAGCCTCAAAATCTAACTAGGCGAATGTAAAAGTTGTTATTAAAATCATTGAAACATGCATGCTTAAAATGATGAATCGTATTGTTTAAAAATAGGTCTGTTTCCATACTCACTTCAAGTAAAGTTCGAGTAAAGTTCAAGAGAAAATTTATCAAAAAGTACGGAAATGACTTCTTACAAGCTTGAAGCACAGCAGATGCTTACACAATTTTGTAATAGAAACAATTGATTATTTGCTTCAAATAAATAATTGTTTCTGATAAAAAACACTTTGTGCAAACATTATATTTAAGGACAAAATTTAAATTTATTTTCACAAATCAATAAAAAGTTTTGATCTATCAATTTCACGATCAGCTGTGCGAGTGCGAGCCCATTCAAAATGTGCTCGAAGAAATTTTTTAAGTAAAGTTGCAGCTAGTTTCGAGCTCGAGAGAGTGACATTTTGCTTGTTCTTATTTTCTCTGGAGCTGGAAAAATGTTCTCGCTACCTAGGTCTAAGGTAATTTCATTTACCTAAAGCTGATGAGCAGTTTTGTGTCAAAACATTTCACAAAAATGATTTCCTTATTGCGTTGTCTTACGTTTATCGTTTAATTGTTTATTTATTAAAATCCGGAGAAATTTTTTGCATATTTTGAGACAAAATAGTAGTGGTATTCAATGAACGACTTATTTGTGATATAAACTGCGTATGTGTGGTAAGTTGTATGAACTTACGGCACATACGCTATTTACACCACAAATACGGCATTAATTGAATACCACTAATATATCATTGAGTGAGTATAGTTTGCCGTGTAAATTTCACCCTTGAATTATGAGTCGTTCATTAAAATTTAATTAATGCACTCTTGACATCAATCTTAGGAAAGACTTGAAGGGCAGCGATTGCAAACTTTACAGGAGTCAAGCAAATTGAAGTTCCTCTATAAGACTTCTGAACCGGGAATGGAAAATAACGATTATTTTTTAATTTTTAGATCAAAAATTGTAAAATAATTTTAAGTGCAGCAATATGACGCTAGGAAGTCAGAGAACCCGTTTTTGAAATAGCTTTTTTCCATGCTTTCTAAGATATAAATCACCTTAAACCAATAATTTTTTATCGTTTTTTTTCGATCAAATATAGCACTTATATTTTGATCGTTATTTTTTCGATTAGAAATAAAAATTGTTTTTTTAACGCAACTATTTCCATTTGAAATAAAAAATGTGTCTTACGATCGTTATTTTTTCAGATATAAAAAATCATCTTGTCATCGTTATTTTTTCAATCAAAAATACAATTTATTTTTATAGTTACTATTTCGATCAGAAATTTTAGTTATTATTTAATAGTTATTTTTTCGATAAGAAATACAAATTGAAATAGAAATCAATCATCATTTATATTTTTGCGATCAGAAATAGAAATTATTTTTCGATTGTTATTTTTTCGATCAGAAATAGTAATTATTTTATAATCGTTATTTTTTCGGTCAGAAATAAAAATTATTTTGTGATCATTATTCTTTCGATCAGATCAAAAACAAAAAAAAGTTTTTTGATTGAAATAATATCGATTACAATTTAAATCAAATCAATATTTATATATAAAACTTATTGAGTTAAAATTAAAAAGTTAATGAGCATATAAAATTTAATGTAAAAAATACGTACCACCATCTGAGCGCACGTTTACTATCATGCAAGCAAGTCGTCTTGGGCAAGGATTTGAACAATGATTTTGACAAGGATAAGGACAAGATGTTAGACATGGATTTGGAAAAGGTTCTAGAAAAGTATTTAGTCAAGGATTTAACTTTTTATATGTAGATATAAAAGTAGAAATAGTTATAGAAAATAGTTGTAGAAAATAGTGGTGGATAATAGTAGTATAAAACAGTACAAGATAAATAGAAAAAAGGAGTATTCAATTGTAGTAGGAAATATATGTAGAATTAGTAGGCAAAATAGAAAGAAGAAATGGTAGTAGAAAATAGTAGTAGAAAATAGTAGTAGCTATAGAACTAGAAATAGCATTAGATAAAAGTAGCAGGTAAAATGAATTTCACTTAAAAAAGACTTGCAAATGACGGGCAACGTAATGTTCATACACATGTTTGTTTTGATTGATATAATTTTGATCAAAAAAAAATTTTTTTAATCTGATCGAAAAAATTCCTATCAACGATTGATTTTATTTATGATCTAAGAAATAACGATAAAAAAAATTTTCTTTCCGCCTCTGTTACGATCCGCTCGCCCACGAACACAAGACTTGACCGTCAATTCTTGACAAGTGTAAGTCGGGACTATAAAATGATTGATTGATAGCGATAATCGTTATTTGCGTTCCCAACTCTGAGAAAATTCTGTATTTGCCATGCATTGCTGATTATATATAAATTGATATAATGTCAAGAATTAATTATTTGCCTAACCAAGATCTTGTCATTTCTTTTTATCAAAATGGATGTTTCAATTTTACTCTAAATTATTTGACCAATTAACTCCATTCAAAGTAAGTTTTTCTTCTTAATAATTAAACTTGTTCGTTTTCGGGAAAAATCAATTTTAAGTATTGGGTTATTCGGGAAGTAATTTCGTTTTTTTCTCAACAGAGGACTTAATTGTATTTTGTCTCAACCAACTTTACACCATGGTTGAACTATAAGGTTATCGCAGAGCTAAGCGCATTCTCTTCTCAGTACCCATAATTGTCAAAATCAGTCAATTTTGCAAATGAATACGAAAGAAAAACGGGTGAAAAAAGAGAGCGCATTTACAGATATTCTACTATTATGGGTAGTCGCTCTCAACCTTGTGGCCACCTTGTAATTCAACCATGCTTTATACCATGGTATAATGATTTACATGGTAGTTCTGTTGGCGATCTGGAGTTTTCAAAAACGCATTGGAAAAGAGAAAACGAATAAGCAGCAAAACAGATGACAACTCCTGATCGCCACTCGTAAGAAAATAGGTAGTTGTCATAAGTATTTTGAGAGCTGACATAGCAAGGCTTGCTTGTAAAGCAGAAGGCTTCGACTGATTCTAGACAGTAGTATTTTGTTGAAAGCCTTTTAAATATGGAAAGTGAAAACAGTGTTTTTGGCATATTTTACTTTGTTACCAAAGAAAAGGTTAAAAATGCTGTTCAAGCAAGAAGAAGAGAATGGAGAAGATGGATCTTGAAGATGCACATCTGGAAGGCCAGTTGATGCTGATAAAGACACAATAAAGGAATTAATTGATGCAATCCGGCGAATAACAACTCGTAGGATCGCTAAAAGATTAAATTTATCGAATTCGACCGATCATGATCATTTGAAACGACTGTTAAATTTCAAAGCTCGACATATATGATCCTCATCTTCTTGCGGAAAAAAATGTTTGCCGTCGCATTAACGTTATATATAATAAATCGGGGATTGGCTGAAGGGGACCACAGTGGGTCCCTTTCCGTCGCCATTGGACAAAGGATGCCACTGCTCGGAGTTCTCATACGTGAGCATGCTCCTTACATAAGCATCCTTTGTCACCCCAAGCATGTCCTTGCAAGTCAGCTGACGAATCTCGGCTTCGCCAATAAATGGACGTCCCAGAATGGTCAATCTTATGCTTGCCAACTGTTTCCGGCTCCTCTAGGCATAACCTGCACGCATAGTCCTCGGTCAGAGTCATCTTCCTGAGATGGTACATGTAGGGACCGTGTCCTGTGACCAGTACAGTAAGCCAGCTTAAATTCCTTCGATTGTAACGGATAACATTTGCTGCCTCACAGCGAGACCATTTCACGGCCGCCTTCGATTGCCTGCAATTAACAGCTTCTTCCCACCATGTTGTCGTCTATGGCGATACGTGGCTCTGGTTCACAGAACTCTTCTGATAATCCTTTTTTTGCTAAAGAATCAGCATTTTCATTCTGTTATATGCCAGTATGTTCGCTCATCCACATAAGTGTGAACTCATTTGTCTGAGCGCACCTATTGAGTTTGGTAAGACACTCTATGGCCAACCTGGAAGTGGTGCCTGTACACTGCATGCACCTAATCACCGACTGATTGCCAAGGGCAATGACAATTTCCTTGCCACTGACCCGATCATCTATCAGGTGGTCCAATGCATGCACCACACCATTCATTTCCGCCTGGTACACAGACACAAACTTCGCTAACCTCAGTACACAGGATAGGCTCAACTCTTCTGATTAAACACCTGCCCCGGCTCTGCCATTCATCAGAGAGCTGTCTGTGTATATACTGATATCGTTACTAGCCATTTCGTCACAGACGACTCCATCTGTTATAAGAGTTTTATAACATTTTTCTGTTATCCTTACTTTCTGCCTTCCGTCCATAGGCATACTCGTCTCCCTGACATCTCTATGCACAATATCAGGGGTACGCATATGACCATGTAGAACCGTTGATCCATGCCAGGTAGCATTTCGCAACATTCAGAGGGCTGTTAGCGCCGCCGTTTTCTTTATTTCTAATTTCAAAGGCAGCATATCTAACAGAACCTTCATTGCGCTTGTTGGACTGGTGCGTATTGCACCAGTTATTCCAACACATGCCAGCCGTTTGACTCTGTCCAGTCTCTTCTTAATGGTTTTCTGGCTGACTTTTGTCCACCAAATCACCGAAGCATACGTGATGACAGGTCTAATCATCATAGTGTAGACCCATTGCATTGACGTTAGTGATTTGCTTCTTAAACGATAAGAAATTATCCTTTTTTGAAGCGTATCATCACTGGGGACGAGAAATGGTTTGTCTACAAAGATGTTAAGCGCAAGAGGTCCAGTAGCTGGATTCCTAAAAGTTAACGTTAATAACAGTTATCATTCAATGTGCATGTCACTTTCATAGAAAATGGCAGTTTCCACTAGTTAACGACGATTGTCGCTGTAGTTAACTAGCGAAAACTGTCATTTACTACGAAACTGTGCATGCACAATGACCGATAACGACAACTATTATTATCTTTAACTGGTTGGGAGTTCTGCTACTGGAGTAGAAAGGATGAACCAGCTCAAAGCACTTCGAAAGCCAATATTTATCAAGAAAAGATAATGCTATCTGTTTGGTTGGAGCTTCTACCAAGCAACAGAACCATCAATTCGAAAGTGTGTACTGTCATCAGTTGGGCAAATTGAATAATTTACTTCAAGACAAGGTATATTTAACAAGGTAGTGTCGTCTCGGAGCTGTGGGCTGACCGCAGCTGTCAAACACATACAATATTATAATTTGCAAATTTTGTTCTTTTTTTTTGCTTCGTTAAAACCTGGTTTTGACAGCTGTGGCACCCACCACGAGAGAATTTCAACTACTAACACTACCTTGTCTTATTACACCATGCTTCAAGATAAAAAGGCCAGAATTGGTAAATAGGAAAGGTATGGTGTTCTAACAGGATAATGTGAAACCGCATACACGTTTGACCACTCGACAAAAGCTTTTAGAGCTTGGATGGGCAGTATATACTGCCACACCCACCATACTCTCCAGACCTAGCACCTTTCAATTATTTGTGTCGGTCTTTGCAAAGTTTTTTAATTTAGCTTCGGTACCCTCCTGAAGCTCCATTCCTTACTAGTTAATTAATTGGACTTTATTTCGAGCAAAATAAAATCGACAGTTAGTTTTGTGCAATGGACCATAGTTTTGACCATACGAAATTCAATTAAAAAATTAGGATAATATAATGCCTTATCACCGTCAGCGAGTCGAATAAAAAACTAGTCGAATTCGCCGGCGCGGTATCACAGTGTGCGAACTTTCCAAATATCATTCGACCTAAACGTCAAAAGCAGGCGAATGAAAAAACTTTGTGAGTAGCCGGCGAATGCAGAATTTGCTTGCAATTTATTTCATTTATTCTAATGAAAATTAATTTTATCATTTTTTATAATCATTTCACATTAAATACATTTATTTCTAACCTAATCTTTATAATTTTACACGTATACACGTTATAAAAAACACTAACACTCAGTAGCTCCATGAAATTGTGCAGCTGCTATTGGAGCAGGGAATAAATGTTCTTCGAATTTATGTTAAAAATTCAAGATCACTTGATAAAACTATTGGCGTCTACACAATTGAATCAAAAATTACTCGAAGGTGCTTACAATTTTTTGTTTTACTATTTACTTAAGAAAAAACCCGAATTGAATTTGTTTTCTTCGAAATTTAATTTTTTGACGTAACTTTGTTTACTTTTATGGTTTTATGCTTTGACAGCATTGAATCTGCGGCGAACAAGTAAAGTCGCAAACCATGATACGGCAGAATTGAAAGTTCGCCAACTGAGTCGAATCGAGTAGAAAATTCGATTCGCTGACTGTGATAGGGGCATAAATCATTTGTAATGTTATTTGTTTTGTATAACCTGAAATGAAGCTGGTAGCTGAATTCACAAAAAGTAAACAATAAACTTTGTGCTTTCACCGATTTTGTTTGTGACAGCAAACGGAAGCAATGCGAACGTTTTTTTTTCCATCATTCGCTCACTCTCCCACGTACAGAAAATCGGTGAGTAATCGCCGCACTATCGGCGTATCTTAAATGGAAGCTAACATGAAGCAACTAACAAGTTGGTATACTTTACTCTTTTTTTTACTTTTTCGTTTTCTATTATGTACCATTTTTGAAAACCTTTGATCGCCAGAAGAAGACCTGCTGCTATCACCCACCTTGTTAGTTGCATCATGGAAGCTAAAATGTAAATAAATTATTTAAACGTCAGATTCGCTGTCATTTAGCTTATACATATTTGTATTTAATTAATCACTTTCCTAATGGAATCCGAAACACTTTTTAATATTAGAATCGGAAAAGAAAATTGATTCCGATCCACCTCTGAAAAGGATTTAAAAATTTATATTTTTGTTAATTTTGTATACCAATTTTAATGGAATGATAACTGCTTAATAACTGCAAAGTTGATAAAAACAGCAAAATTTGTTTATTTTTTTTGGCACATCGAATCGGCTCTCATTCGTAATTCGAGCCTCAATTATGTGCCGAATTAAGTAATTCGCCAAAACAATATTTGACAATCTGAATTACCCCATTCGAAGGTAATTCAGTTTGAATTAACCTCCGAATGACGTAAAAATCGCTTTCATCTCTAATTTATATCGAAAACTAATCGAAAACAGCACTAAGAAGAAAGAAAACAAGACGAAAGTCAGCAGTCAAAGTGAGTGTTCTTGCTTTAAAAATGATTTTTTTAAAGCAAACTTAAAGCAAGTCAAACTGAATTACGACTGCGTCGTGAGAACGGAGTAATTCACAATCATAATTCTCACACCGAATTACTTAATTCAGGGCGCCGTGAGAACATGGTATTAGATTTCATTTTAATTAAAAAAAAAAAACAAATCCTTCGATTTGACTGTGAAAATAAATCGATTTTTTAACTTGTTGCAGGTTACACACCTGCGACAGTGTGCCACACGACGGCTATTTTCACACGAGTTCGCTTAATTATAAGCATGTTTGCGAGAGTGCCACATTGACATTGACTTCTTGGCAAACATTTTTGATTTTCTCCGTTACAGTCAAACCTAAATCAGCGCGGAAGCGTTTTTTATCTGTCAAAAATATCTCATGCCCATTCGACTTAAGGCAGAACCAAAATAGACGAAACAAGACGATTGCAACTTGCCGAACGTCTGACGAGTTGGGACGCTAGCAGTTCCGTTCTTACGGAACAAAACGTATGGACAAGCTGTTTCGTTCAGCTTCATTGAATTACGTTTGTTCATTTTGGGCAGCAACATTGAATTGCATTAAAGCGAACATTTTTGTCTCTACTCGTTACGGAGCAACACGTCTATTTTGGTTGGGCCTAAACGCGGCGGCAACGCTGAGCGGTTGGAAACTCCAATTTTGACAGAGCGTTAGAAATTAAAGTTGGTTGCTGAAGACAAAAAATTTTGATGTAGCAATTCTTAAAACTATTTTTTTTTGCATTTTCTTGAATTAACAATATGGAGGTAAGAATTTTGTTGATATTATAGTTAAAGAATAGTTTTAACTGCGGTGGTCACTTGAAATTTGATTTAAAAATAAAATATGCTCTAGTACATCTAATTCGTTCGTTTATTTTTGACATTTGCTTGCCGCTAACCGCTTTCATTTAGGGATGGTACTTCGGCGTTAAAGCTTAGCTTAAAAATGCTACGCTCAATACGCCCTGATTTAGGTTTGACTGTTACGCAAGCTTAAAAAAAAAAAAAACAACCACACCTCGGTGTGCCACACTTGCTAGGGGCTTTCAGACGAACGTACATGTCAGCCAACATGGCCATGTTCGACGACATGTACGGTCGGACCACCATGTCGGATGAAAATCAAAAAATTTTGATTTCTCTGCCGATCGGTCCATGCAAAAGCATGTTGTGCCGACTCGGTGCACTTTTCATTTTATTAAAATCGTCAGCGAGTGAACAGAGTGGAAAAAAGAATGAATAAAATAAATATGGCAAGCGTTCCAAACACTGAATTTTGAGTAGAATTTATTAGTTTTCCTGAAAAATGGAAAATTTAAATTAAAGCATACGAAATAGAGTAAAAATCAATTATAATAGCATCCAAAAAATTTTTTAGCCCTTAGCCGATGAGTTCTGTGCGAGAATCTGCAAAAAAAATGAAGTCGTTGTACATGTCAGATTGTTTGTCTCAACAAAATATTCCCGTTATTTTACAATGTTCCCGTCGTAGTGCAATGTCGGCTAACATATACGTTCGTCTGAAACCCCCTATTCGAACGCTCACAGTTTCACACAAGTTCAAAAATGACCGCCGTGTAACACACGAGATTGCAGATAGTGAAACTATACATTTAATAGATAAATTTATAAATCCTTAAAAAATCAACATGTAATGAACTGAAGTTATAAAATTACTACACAACAAAACTCAAAATAATAATTTACGTATAAAGCTCAAAAATTTATTATTTAAAGATCAATAAACTTGAAATTGATAACTTACAAGAGAAAAATTATAAATAAACCAAAATAAAACACTTGACAAATTATATTTTGTAAACGAAAAGAAATAAACATTTATTTTTATTCACCATATTTTTTTAATCATTTTATGATGCAATATTATATATGTAGCATATAATTGAATATTATATATATAAATATATTATTATACATATATAAATGTATGTTTACATATGTATATACAATTATAAATGTACGTTGCTTGTTTTGAATAAGTTTAGCTTATTAATTTATTTTATTTAATTTCCATACATTTTTTCGCGTCTTTGAAATAGGTTTTTACTAAATGTATATACTATATATTTAAATATATGTTTACATATATCTATATGTATTCCTTGTTATTAGAATTTTTTTTTATAATCATTCATACATTTGAAATTATAAAATATAAATAGTGCATAAGTAGAGAAAATTATGTAGAAAGAATAACAATTTTTGTTATTAGAAATATACGGTATTTTTTCGTTTTTTATTTTTGCAATTTTTTTTTTTATTATTTATACTTGGTTTATTTTAAATGTATTTTTTAATTGATTTCGTTCGCAGCAAAATGCACACAACTTTAAACATAATGATAATTATTGTTAAAAAAAGAAAATAAAAGTATTTAACTACACTTAAAATACAACAAAAAAAAGGGGGGAGGGGGAAAGCGCGATTTTATCGTTGATTTAAAATTTATTTAATTTTCTTTTTTATAAATATTAATGATGTTTGTATATTGAAACTATAATAAATTAAAATTACAATATTTTATATTTACATACATTTATTTATATTATATATATATATAATATATTAACTTATTTTTGTGATTTCCTTTAAACGAAAAATTTCGAATAGGAAAAATAAAGAGCTATTTAAATTGATTTTTTTTTCCAAACTAAATTTCATAGAAATCGGTATTTGAAAAAAAGGAATACAACAGTTATCAAGAGCTGTGCAATTAATCGAAATATTTATCGATGATAGCTTGTTGTTGATTTATCAACACTGGCAACATTTTATAGGTACAACACACAGGCGGACATGTTCGCGAACTTGGTTGATTTACGGAAATGTTTGCCTATTCGTGGCGCTGTTGGCGTACCAATTTGAAGGTTCGTCAGTTTGCGAAGACAAAACCAAAATTTTTTGATTTCACACAGACAAACCATTAAGTTGTATTACAAGTCCTGCCGTTAGCAGAGTTGTTCACGTATTCAACTTATCGTTTTGAGTCGTTAAAATGGATTTTTTGTGCACATTTTTAGAGAAATTCAGTCAAGTTTTAAAAAATTCTTCAGTATTGCGTGGCAAAAACAAAACACGGTATGCGTACATGTTTTAGGATATGTACGCCATTGTATGGCCCCTATTAGACATCGTTTACACTAGACAGTACTATTCAGACAGAGCAGAATACGACGTAATAATTGTCAACAAATGCGCAAAATTATGTATGTGCAGCAGACGTCCATTTAGACAGTTGATAAGACAGCGAAAAAAATTACAATTTGTGCAGTTATTTTTGTTAAAAGCTAAGAGTTCATAAAAGTTAAATTTGATATACAAAAAAAAAAATATACAAATTTATCGATTAATTGCACAGCTCTAGTTTAAGTTAGAATTTTTTAAAAATGTCACTCCGTCAAAAAATTACTAAAATCAACAAGCTTTACTAAAATACATTTCAAAACAATATTTGTAGGGTCTAATCTAGTAATTGAAGTTGCCTCAAATTATGTTTATCCTGAATATTAAAAAATGCTTTTCAACTGGTATTAAATTATATTTTGTAGTGTTTTTAGTAATATTTTGATATTAAAAATTTAACAATCAACATGATGAAAAGTAGTTCAAATATATTGCTTCTCAGCTCAGTTTTTTTTTAAAATGTTAAAGAATAAAAAGAACAATTAAAAATATATAATTTGCATCAACTTTTTCAAGAATTCTAAAACAATTTTTATAAACACAAGTTGGGGAATAAGAAACATTGAAATTGCTGTTTTTTGAACAAAAGTATATTTTTCTTAAAATTTTTAAAACACGCAATAATGTGCTGCTTGGAACTATGGTTTGTATTTCATTTATTTATATTTTTTTTTTCTCTTTTTTTTCTGTTTGCATGTTATTTTTCTTGTAAATATTGAAATAAGGACAGATGTGGCCAAAAACGTGGCTAAACTAATGCGATGGTTTTGAGTTCTTAAACAACTACAACTTAAGTTTAAAAAATAAAATAAAAAGTACCTAAAATATTTAAAGGAATAAAATAGCTGTTAAACCAAATCAAGGAAATCATACATACATACACATGTACCATACTGTTAATTATTGTTGTTGTGATTATTGTTGTTACATTAGCAAATTAAATAGTAAAATAATAATAATATAAATTGTTCAAGTTTTATGCCTATTTTTGTACTTTATTTATTATAAAATGTTTGTTTTTTTTTTTGTTGCTGTTGTTTCTCTTACTTATTGTTAAGTTTCTTAAAAGTAAAGCAATGTTTCAACTAATTAGAAAAAAAAAGTAATAATAAAACAGAAAGTGTTTAGATATTCATCAATGAGTTGTTGTAGCTAGAAGGGAAAAAGTGAGAGTGACAAAGGGGGGAAAGAGCGTGGCGGCGCGCTGCAGTGTTTTTTTTATGCCTAATATTATGCTAGTGACTTTTATTATGCTAGTCAGTGTGCTATTGGGCTGACATTTTTTCATTTAAATTTTCTTTAATTTTATTAAACAAAAGCATTTAAAATGCTTTACAAGATTGACTAAAATTATTGCTATTTGTTTTTTCGTTTAACAATTTTTTTTTTCTTAAATTTTGTTTAATCAATAAATTGGAAAAATAGAGAATAGCGATTGAGCGGGTTTTCACATTTTTTCTAAGCATCTTCAGTTTTTATGACTCATCATTTGATGTAGAATATGTTTTATTTTTAAGAATTGTTATATTTTTTGATATTTTATATTTGTCTGCAATTTAAACACTGCATATTGAAAATAATTTTATACAAGATTTAATGTCATACATGGCTCTATAAAAAAAAGAGGACGAATAAAAACTCCAAGTCTACGAAATAACACCCCATAATAAGTGAAATAATGCCCCAAAAATCGTTTAGAAATCATATCAAAAATCAAATAATACCCCAAATATATAAAGGATTTGTAGCAATTTTGGAGCCATACTTTCAAAAATGTAAAGTCTGCAATACACAAAATATCAGCTCACTTATAATTTTTTTTTATAATTTGTTGTTTATAGAAATTATTGGGAGTCTAATGTTGTTTTGAGTTGGGTGCCTTATTTCATAGAGCCGTTATTAACATAAAAATCCTTTCGGCTGCTGTTTATTTTCGAATTCTAAAATCTTGTTGGGAATATTTTTCCTTAAACTGGCAGAAAACATAGAAAATTTTTGATTATTCTTAAAGAGAGCTGCTTTTTCTATAAACACTGAAAGGTTCTAAAAAAAAAAAAAAACGAATTGACCATACAGACCTTTGTTGTTAAAGGTTCTGATGCTCAGTCAAATCAGCTATCTATATTCCCGATGTCGATTTTAGTTAATTAACGTTGGTCGTTTCTCTTTTTTGTATTGACAAATGGAACGATATTACAAATTCTTTAAATCGAAAACGAAAAAAATGAGCGCGTTTACCGATATTGTTTTTAGCTAAGGACAGTAAACAATTTTCTGTCGTATCAAACAATATTCCGAATTTTTCATAACGAATAAGCAGGAAATTTAACATAACTAACGCGATTTTCAAAGTTGTTTTCACCCAATGAAAGTAGTCGTTATTTGTTCTACACATGAAACAATATTTAAAATTCTTTAGCTCGTATGGAAAGATAATGAATGTTGCCATCGCGATTCCGCATGTCAATTTCAGTTAACATTAGTAAATTCTTAGTGGTCAATATTAATTATAAATTTTTAAAGTAGAATTAGAAAGGAAATGTACGGGCACTTGCATGGGCTGCAAGGAAATTATAGCACATTTATATTATAGATCAATACAAATTTTTCAAGTCGATTATGGTAGGCAATGAAGCTTATTACCCCAATTCTCGATGTCGTTTTTAGTTAACGATACATGTCGACTTTTGCTTTTTCAGTTATGACGTACGAATCAAAATTCAAAATTTTTTAAATCATTTTAAGATTTAGTTACGAAGATAAGTTAACATTACTACACATTGATTACCGAAGTCGTTTTTAGCTTACGAAACAAGTCGAATTTAAATTTTTTTTTGTGTTTTGGCGTATGAAACTATATTCCAAATGAAATGAGCAAGTTAACATTACTACCGCCATTCCCGATGTTGTTTTTAATGTAAACTAAATCAGTTTTCGATCTAGTTAAGAAGATAAGTAATAAAAATTACTATATTGATTTATGAAGTCGTTTTTAGCTATGAAACCAGTCGAAGTTTAATTTTCTTTTTTTAACGTATGAAACTGTATTCCAAATGGAATGAGTAAATTAACATTACTACCGCGATTCCCAAAGACGTTTTTAGTTAACGATACATGTCGAGTTTTCCTTTTTGAGTTTTGACTTACGAAACAAAATTTAACATTCAGTCTTATTATGCATAAAATTTCCGCCGGAATTGAAAAAGGGAACTTTCATTTCTTACACAGGGGATATTACAAATTCAACATTGCATGATTCTTTTAAAGATTTTTTTTCTTGTGATCTTAAAAATTGACGACGAATGCAAGTATTTGCGTTCAAAAATTCGTGAACATTGTTAATAATAGGAAAATTCCCTTTTTTTAATTTCGGGCGAAATTTTATTCACGATATGGTTGATTTTTCTATTCTCGATGTCGTTTTTGGCTTACAAATACGCGTGAATTTTGTTTTTTGTTTTAACGTATAAAAAGATATTCCGAATTCTTCGATAAGAATCAAAAAGGAAATTAACATTACTACATTACATCATAACTGATGTCGTTTTTAGTTAACAGAACATGAAAAATTTTGTGTTTTCCGAATTCTTCGCGACGAATCAAAAAGGAAATTAACGAATCAAAAGGATGTCGTTTTTTGTTAATGATAAATGTCACATCGTTCGTTAACAAGTTAACATTACTACAATGAAGCGAGTGACAGCGGTGGATCTAGCAAACAAATTTTTTTTCGAAATTAAAAAACACTTTAATTATAATAAAAACGAAAACTTTAAAGGGAAGGGTGGAACTAAATTTTTTCTAAAATTATTTTAAGGGTTGAAATTATGGGTAATTTTAAAAATATCAAAAAAATATATATATTTTTGAAATAATTTCAACGATTCCTTCAAATAGACAAATTATCAATAAATAGCCTTTTCCGAACGTTGACAAAATTTTTCAATGATTTTACTATGAATTTTAATAGATGCCCTTTTTGTTGAATGATGACAAAAATTATTTTAAAAAACAAAATTAGTTCCAAGCCCCCTTCTTCTCATAAAGTTTTCTTTTTTATTATAATTTTACAGCCTTACCCAAAAAAATAATTTAGTGCTGGTTCTAATTAGTGCCAGCTCTAAAAACATTTTTAGCATAAACTTAGCAGAGGCTACAGCTGCTACTAAATTAAAAAGCTGACGCTAAAATTTAATATCAGTATTTTTGTAAGGCTGTTAGTGTTTTCTAATTTTGAAAAAAATTTCTTGGTTCTGCGCGCAGCAATATTTCGCTAGATCTGCTGCTGGCGAGTGATTACCAAAAAAGCCACTCACAAAAAAGTCAGTCACAATTGACAATGGGAATCTTTTAATATTGAACATTCGACTAGGACAGGAATTAGAATTGAAGCGAAGAAACGTATTTAATACTGAACGTGAACGGTTAAATAGAACCGTATAATGAAAGAAAATTCAAATAAATAGTGTGTTTAGGGATTTTTGCGTTTTTTAAAACTAATTTATTGAGCCGATAAAATAAGATTCATTAAAGCAGCAAAGATTAAATTACAAATATATGCGTTTGTACAACATTATTTTTGATATATCAATAAAAAAGTAATCGAAAAATATCTATTTGAACAGATTGCGACATAACTTTAGATCATATAATAAGAAATTACGTTTTGGAAAATACTAAATTTCTTTGAGAGTAAAATTTTTTAAATATTTCGCAACTGTAAAATATAGCCACTTTATGTAATTCCAAACGAAACCTTTTGTTTGTCATAGTAACAAGCAACAATATTTTTTTAACGCACGAACGAAACTCTTCATTGCGAGACACAAAAAAGTGATATTTAAATTTAAACAAAAAATTTAGTGTATTTAAAAATATTTCACAATTCATAAAAAAAAATTATATCTACTCAATGTCTGTAGCTACAAAGTATAATGAAAATATTTGACAATTCTTATAAAATAACTTCTAGACCAACCAGTAGCTTACTGCTTTTACAGCTACTCACAACCCACTCAACTCAATGCAGCTTCTATTCAGTGTATTTTTTCTGTATTAATTTTCTGTATTCATTTTCTAATATTTTCCAATATCTCAATTAAATCAGTTTCAATTTCTTTTTAGTTTTTTGCAATAATTTAGTATTCAATTTTTTCAAAGCAGTTAAAGATAAAGTAGTTGTAGTCGTAGAATTTGCAGCTGTACTAGACAAAGTAGTTGTTGTAGTAGATGTAGTAGGAATGGGATTAAATTTAACATTTGTCTGCTTTCTTTTTGTTATAACATTGTTTTTATTTTTATAGTTTTGATGATTATTGTTATTATAATTAATATTATTATTATTAATATTATTACTTAACTTAGTACTAGTATTATGTGGTTTTTGATGTTTTTTAATAGTATTTAAACATTTCTTATGCATAGTAGTAGTAGTTGTAGTAGAAGTAGGCGTAGTAGCAGAAATAGTAGCAGTTATTTTAGTACTATTTTTCATATTTTTATGAATTACAGCAGTATTATCATTATCATTATTATTATGATGATTTTTATTATTATTACTTAACTTATTTTTATGCATATCAATTAAATTTAAATGTTGTTGTTGTTGTGGTTGTTGCTTCTGCTGTAGTTGTGGTTGATTAATAGAAGAACTACACTTGGCTGTAGTTTTAGTTGTTGTTGTTGTAAGTAATTTCTTCCTGTTGCTGCTTCTGTTGTTTTTGTTGTAGTGATAATTCGATAACGTTGTAGTTTCCGTTACAGCGGCTGGGCAGGCGGCGTTACCGCCATTCGGGTTTTTGTCGTCGCAATCACCACCACCACCACCATCACCGTCACCACAGACAAGTTCTAAATCAATCAATTCAAAATTTTGTATTTCTGCACTTCCTTCACCACCGCCTGTGCCACCGCCACCACTCTTGTTTATCAACACTTCCCCATTCCCAACCTGGCTTCCCTTTTTCCTATGTTCGGCAATATTTTTAGACGAATGTTTTGGTTGCTGCTGCTGGTGTTCAGCAATATTTGTTGCTGCTGCTGCTGTTGTTGCAGCAAATCAGGACAGCTGCTTGGCTACTATAACACCCGGCCGGCACTGCTTTAACGTCGTCGACGTGATGGTAACTTGCGATGGTGACGTTGCTGTATTGTTGCTAGTTTGCACTTTTAGAATGGCGGTGGGTGTGACAATCGCTTGACTATCGCTATGTTGCAGACTATTATTACTGCTAACAGCAACTGTTCCTTGTGTGCTGTTGCTTGGGTTAATATGCGCCTTCAGCGTAACCGAGGAGCCACCAACGATTGTCATATGTTTATTGGCGCCTTGACCCTTCAGCTGCAGAAAGGGACGCAACTCGGCCAACGTGCTGCGCTGTGATGACAAGTGTATTTTATTTGTTGTTGCTGTTGTTGTAAGTGCCAGTGGCGCCTCTTGTGCTTTTTGTAGCTTCTGTTTCTGTTGCTCGACAACATCACCAAATAGATGGTCACCCTCTAGATGCCGTATGGCTTCAACAATGGTTTCGAGATTTTGTCGCGAGCGCGTTAAGCCGCTCGGCTGATCAATCTTCTCCGTTTTCACCTTGACAATGGTTTCGTTGATGCGTTCTACCTCCACTTTGGGTGTGGCTTTTATGGCAGCCTGTAGTATGGGCTGTAGCGCAGCTGAAGATTTGCCCTCAGCGTAGGCCTTCGCAATGACGTTGACCTCCTGCTCAGACTCTGTGGAGGATGTGGTTGAGAGTATAACTTCCTCGTGTAGGTGTTCTTCGGTGATAATGTCGCTGGCGGCAACGGTTTCGTTATCGAGCTCCTCAATGCTTGTGCATACAACAACCTGCTGTTGGCCGGTCATCTCATCGATTTCGACATAGGAAACAGTGCCTTCTGGCAGATCCTCCTCGCGTACAATATTGTCTGTATGCTCGATGACTTCACGTGGAATGTAGTTTACAGCAGAGGCAGAGCTTTGTGCCGGCGCTGTAGCAACTGAGTATAGTTGGCGTTTAATCATTTGTAGCTCATCTTCTAGCATGGTGCGCAAACGTCGCTCCTTATCAAGCTGTTTCTTTAGTTCCAGCAGTTCCTTTGCTGCTGTTTGCGCAAGAAGGTTGGCTGTTGCAGTCTGTTTGACGTTGGCATTGCTTAGTAACGTCATTGGCTCGGGTGACATAGAACCGAGTCCTTCGTCCGAAGAATCGCTAATAGTTTGCATTTGGATAACGTTGTCGGTAAGTTTGCGCTTTTTGATTGCTACGCCATTGAGTGACTCATTGCCGGCAGCAGCATCTTGATGACCTCCACCACCGCCGCCTCCACCACCAACTGAAGAGACTTCATGTTGTCCCAGCTGTCGCTTAAGTTGGCTGTTTTGAGCTAGTAACTGCGTCTTTTGGTCTTCGAGCTCACAGATGTACTGGGACGTTTGCTGCAAGATAGCGGCCTAAAAGTAAAAAGAAGGAAAGTATAAATTAATTGATATATTCGCAAAAAAAAAAAATGTATTTAAAATTTATAATTTATGTAGATGACTTTCTTATAGTTATTCAACAATAATTTCGATTGCAGCTGTTACTATCACAGACCCCACACATTCTTTATGCAAAACATAACCTCATTGTTTAGTTTTTCTGAAAGAAATTGCAAGCATGCGCAATGCAGAAAATGTTGGACAATCGTGCAATTTGTGTTGGCGTCAGTGATTGTCAATTCAACTGAAAAGCCCTCGTTAAAAAATGTACTGTTAAATGTTGTTTTAAACGTTAGTTCATTAGACTATGTTATTTGTCTGTCGTTAAAAATAAATGTCAAAATATATATAAAAATGCTAAGAACGACCCGCAGTAATAAAAATACCGGTGTGTGGGCAGGCAGCAGCATAAATCATAAGAAAGCAATGGTGGCAAAGCTAACGAGAACCATCTGTGGAACGTAGCAGGGTATGCTGTGAAGGTAGGTTAGTGCTGGTGAAACAAGCGTAGTCCGCGCAAACTGCATTCCAATGTTGGTCGACGACATTGCGCCGGTCAATTGAACAGACTGGCGACAGATAGACGGACACACAATAGTGGGCAACATTTGCATGTTCCAGCAAAGCAATCAGGCAGGCAGGCAGGCAGGAAAGCAAGAAAGAAGAACCAGCACAGAAAACAGCAATACATGAATGAATTTATTGCAGTCATGCATTCAAATTATTGTTGTTCCAAATAAATTAAAAATAAAATGACTCAATTGGACCAAGAAAACAATTGAATTTCCAAGTAGTTTGAGAAGAAATCTGGTCATTATTTCAACACAACATATTTTAAATGAAAACTGTTTTGTATTTTTCTTTTTAATCAGTAAAATAATGATCAGTAAAATAATGAGAGTTATGTAGCAGCAAAAAGCAGTTTTTCTTCTTATTTTTATACCCCAACGCGTACTGCGTAAGGGGTATATTAACTTTGTCATTCCGTTTGTAACGCCAAGAAGGAGGCGTGGCAGGCATATAACAATATATATATATTTTTGATCCGTCTGTCGACACGATTACAGCCGCAATTTTAAAGCTATCGCGCTGAAATTCAAAACATAACTTTATTTTTAAAAAGGGAAGATCAAGTTCGAGAATGGGCCAAATCGGATGAAAACCATGCCTACATCCCATACAAAGTGACTTTATTTTTATTAACCGTAAAATGTCTTTAAAATCCACAAAACTTAAAGAAATGCCTCGAAATTTGGCATGTAAGCTTTGCTCTTCAGCCTTAATCCTGGCTATAAAATTGGATGGAAACCACGCCTACCTCCCATACAAAGTGGCTTTATTTTAAAAGTAAAATCTCTTAAAAATCTGCTCAAATTGAAGAAATATCTTGATATTTGGCAAAGTCGAATGAAAACCACGCCTACCTCCCATACAAATTGGCTTTATTTTAAATGTAAAATCTTTTCAAAATCTGAAAAATTAAAGAAATGTTTTAAAATTTTGCACATAAGCTTTGATATTTAATAAAAGCCATCTGTATGATATATGGCAAAATCGGATTGCCCACGCCCACTTCCCATACAAAGTGGCTATATTTTAAACGTAAAATCTCTTAAAAATCCACAAAAATTAATGAAATGTCTTGAAATTTTGCACATTAGCTTTGGTATATAATATGAATCATCCCTATGGCATATGGCAAAATCAGATCAAAACCACGCCTACCTCCCATACAAAGTGACGTCATCAAAATAGGAAAACTTTCGTTAATATATAAAACTGAATATCATCGTGTAAGTCGTGGCTAAAGACTTCGAAAATACTTCAATATGGCCGCGGGGGGGTATTTTAGCTTCGGTACCCTGCCGAAGCTCCATACTTATTAGTTTTTCTTTATAAAACAAATAAATAAACGAATAAAATTTGCATTTATGCTTATATCGATGAATGTTTAATTTTGATTTAGATCATATTTTTTCAGGGTAAGGAATAAGCTATTTTACGTACGTAATACTCTTTTGACTTCGATGTCAGTCAGAGTTTAGGTTACGACACTGCTAGAATGTCAAAATACAACAGTGATGCCAACGTGTAAGCTTCTTCCCTACTAATTTTGATTGTGAACAAAATATATGAAACTTAATTAAATAGCCCTGTATATGTGTTCAATCGAGAGTATACACATGGGAATTAGTTTTGACTTCGGGCAACCAGCTACCACGGCTGGATCTGATGAATGTCATCCGAGAGACAAAGTTTTCGACCAATTTTTCAAGCATTAGTGGCCGTATTTCCTCAATCTATATATATAAAAATGAATGTATGTATGTGGGTATGTGGGTATGTGGATATGTGTGTATATCACGAATAGACTCCAAAACCACCGAACCAAACTTTATGAAATTTTTAGGGATACTAAAGCAACATTCGGGAAGTGTTCCTGTGAAGTTTGGTGTTGATTGGGCAAGGGGGCGTGGTACCTCCCATACAACCCAAATTGGCTCTATCGCCCACAAACCAAAAAAATTGCTATATATCAGACGGTTTTAATCATATAAAACTTAAATTTGGTAATTTTGTTCAGATGGTTACTTTCGGTGACTGTACAAGAAATGGGCGTGGTCACACTATATATACGCCCACTTTTCAGCACTAATTTGAATTCATGATATTTTCAAGTTTTGACAGTGAATCTTGATATGCAGGTGCTATGCATACACGTGGCAATCACTATGTAAATATAAACGTTGTCACGCCCACTTTTACCGCCCACAAATAAGTAAAAATGCTTTATTTCAGACGGCTTTTGCCGTAGAAGACTAAGATTTGGTAATTAAGTTCGTGTGCTTACTCTCGGCCAATATACAAAAAATGGGCGTGCCCGCACTATATCTACGCCCACTTCATCGGAATCATGCTTATTCCTGAGTTGTACACGTTTTGATAGTGAATCTTGGTATGCAGGTTCTAAAGGTACCAGTGGCAGGCACTATGTAAATAGAAAGGTTTTCACACCCACTTTTACCGCCCCCAAATTAGTAAAAATGCTTTATTTCAGACGGATTTTGCCGTAGAAGACTAAGATTTGGTAATTTAGTTCGTATGGTTACTGTCGGCCAATATACAAAAAATGGGCGTGCACGCACTATATATACGCCCACTTTATCGGAATCATGCATATTCCTGAGTTGTACACATTTTGATAGTGAATCTTGGTATGCAGGTTCTAAAGGTCCAAGTGGCAGGCACTATGTAAATAGAAATGTTTTCACGCCCACTTTTACCGCCCACAAATAAGTAAAAATGCTTTATATCAGACGGCTTTTGCCGTAGAAGACTAAGATTTGGTAATTAAGTTCGTATGGTTACTCTCGGCCAATATACAAAAAATGGGCGTGCCCGCACTATATCTACGCCCACTTTATCGGAATCATGCTTATTCCTGAGTTGTACACGTTTTGATAGTGAATCTTGGTATGCAGGTTCTAAAGGTACCAGTGGAAGGCTTTATGTAAATAGAAAGGTTTTCACACCCACTTTTACCGCCCCCAAATTAGTAAAAATGCTTTATATCAGACGGATTTTGCCGTAGAAGACTAAGATTTGGTAATTTAGTTCGTATGGTTACTGTCGGCCAATGTACAAAAAATGGGCATGGCCGCACTACATCTACGCCCACTTTATCGAAATCATGCTTATTTCTGAGTTGTACACATTTTGATAGTGAATCTTGGTATGCAGGTTCTAAAGGTCCAAGTGGCAGGCACTATGTAAATAGAAATGTTTTCACGCCCACTTTTACCGCCCCCAAATTAGTAAAAATGCTTTATATCAGACGGTTTTCGCCGTAGAAGACTAAGATTTGGTAATTTAGTTCGTATGGTTACAGTCGGCCAATATACAAAAAATGGGCATGGCCGCACTATATCTACGCCCACTTTATCAAAAGCATGCTTATTCCTGAGTTGTACACGTTTTGATAATGAATCTTGGTATGCCGGTTCTATAGGTCCAAGTGGCAGTCACTATGTAAATATAAATGTTTTCACGCCCACTTTTACCGCCCACAAATCAGTAAAAATGCCTTATATCAGACGGATTTTAAACTTTCCGTGTCAGGTGGGATTCGGACCAGGGTGTTCTCGCGTATGGGCCACACACTCTACCCACTACGCCACGGCCGCCACTTGGTTTTTTTTTTTGATCCACAAATGAATAGAACTTCTTTAAATCAGACGACTATCATCGTTAAATACTAAAATTTGGTAATTAATTTCATACGCTTACTCTCGACAGCTTTGCAAAAACTGTGCATGGTAGCACTATATCTGTGCCCACTTTTCAGAAATAATTTTATTTAATTTATTTATTTACTTATTTTTTTAATGTACTATAGTTAATTACAATTTAAAAATTATAACTAAGTCAGCACTAGCTGCCAGGGCTATCGGTTAGAAATAATTTTAATTCCTGAGATGTGAACGTTTTGATAGACAAACTTGGTAAATAGGTGCTATGGGTCAAATTGGCGTTCACTTTATATATAAATGTTGACACGCCTACTTTAAACGCCCACAAATCTATAAAAAGGATGTATATCAGACTTTTTTTAGAGTAAAAGACTAAAATTTGGTAGATTAGTTCATATGGTTACTGCCAGAACCCTTAAAAAATGGGCGTTTCGCACGTTATCTACGACGACTATTCAAAAATCATTCTAATTTCTGAGCTGTACGTGTTTTGATAGTGAAACTTGGTACGTAGGTGCAATGGGACCAAGTGGCGGTCACTATATATATATAAATGTTGCCATGACTACTTTTTCTG
This sequence comes from Coremacera marginata, assembly GCA_914767935.1. Lineage (NCBI taxonomy): Eukaryota > Metazoa > Arthropoda > Insecta > Diptera > Sciomyzidae > Coremacera > Coremacera marginata. The sequence goes on along the minus strand of OU612045.1, from coordinate 39,282,741 downwards.
CTCATCTATCTATCTGTAAAAAATGTATGTATGTATAATAAGGCTCCTCACAAAAAAAAGGTGAACAAGTCGGTTCCTCAAAATAATGCTTAATGTTATGATGATTCCCCAAATATTTCGACTGTAGGAATAGCCATCCGTGAGCTGGAATAGTTTGAAATAAAAAAGAAAAAAAAAAACAAAAACGAAATGGCCATTTCAGCCCTTGAAAATACTTCGACCGTTTGAACACAAATGATCGAGAACTGAATCTACAAGTTTTATGCCGACTCCGAACGGCTTATGTTCTCAAGAAGCTTTTCATGCCAGTTTTTACTCTCTGAGGTTTGCCATTGTCTGCATAGAGATGACGGCCGAACAGAAAAATTAATTTAATTGAAAAAACTTCCTATGTCAGGTGGTATTCGAACCTGGGTTCTATGGCATTCAAGCCACGCACCTCAACCAGTATGCCACGCAATGGTTTGAAATATGCTCTAAAAATCGAGTTTTTTATAAAAATATTTAATGGCGTGTTAGTTAAAAATAACAAACGGTCAGAAATAATATTAATGAAAAAGTTCTTCCAATCTGCACCAATAAATTTTAAATTTTTACAGTCGGACGAGAGATAATGCAGATTTTCATTACTTTTTTAACTTTTTTTTTAATTACTTTCACTAAAATTCAAATTAATTTTATTTTTTTGTTTTGCCATGTTACTTTTAGTCAAATAAATTATCTATTGATGATAAAATATAGTGTAAAGTGAAGAACTAAATTGAATGAAATTACAAAAAAATTTACACATTTTTTACATTTTACAATTTATTTGACTTAAAGTAGTATAGGAAAAAATTCGTTTGAATTTTAGTGAAAATAATATGGAAAAAGTTAAAACAATCCATAAAAATTCGCATTATCTTTGGTCCAACGGGAAAAATGTAAGATTTTTTGATGCAAAAGAACTTTATCATAACTCTTATTTCTGACCGTTTTTTTTTAACTACCATACCAGCCAATATTTTTCGTCGAAATATTTTGGGGATCATCATAACATACGCCATGGTTTATTTTGAAGAACCGGACTGAACAATTTTTTTCCTAAAGAGCGTGAGGCGACTGAATGTATATACGTGTGTGGGTATATATGTATATCACGTAAAGAGTTCGAAACCGCTAAGCCAATTTTTATACCAAAGCCTTGAGAGGGTTCCTGTGAAGTCTGGTGCCGATCGTAAAAGGCACCTTACATACACCTAAAATGTTCGATATCAAACAGTTTTGGAATTATAGGTCGCACAGCCTAGGAATTTAGTATTCGACCTCAATTTACACATGCCGTTCCACAGGTAACATATTATGGGTGTTGGGCGAGGGGCGCGGTCTTATTCCGCACCCAAAATTTTTGGTATAGCTTTCGAAATAAGTCACACATCAATGAAACTCGGTACGAAGTTACTATAAAAGCATGGCTTCACTGAAGCTACGCCCTCTTTTAGGGAATAAGCGCTGAGCGCAGCGAAGCGCGCCGGGTATAAGCTAGTATCGCATATAATGTTGGCGTAGGTATACTAGCGTATTTACGTATTCCCAAAAAAAATAATCAATAGGCGTCAAATCACAAGATCTTGGAGGTCAATGTACAGGTCTAGTACGCGAAATTATGCGTACATCGAATGTTTCCTGCCATAAGTTGATAGTTTCGTTAACTGTATGGCATGTAGCGCCATCGTGCTGGAACCACATCTCTTACACATTCAAACGGGGAAAGAAAAAGTCATTTATCATACAGCCAATACCGTTGGCCGTGACACGATGATAAGACTCATTTTTTTAAAAACTATTTATTAAAAACTAGATTATTTTTGCTCCAATAGCGACAATTTTGTTTAGTGACAAACCCATTGAATATGCCCAGTTTCTTTCACTAAAATTTCGACGAAAACGATGGCGATTCGACTTTAATGCTTGCACTATCTGGATCCTGTAAGCCTTCCAACCAAAACCTTTTGCGTCTAATCTTCCATAAAATAAACGGACAAAGACTAAGCTGTTGCGAACGAAGCACAGAAGACAAACTGAGTCTATATACAAAAAAAAAAAAAAAAAAAAAAAGGGCCATTTCAGCCCCTGAAAGGATTTTGACCGATCTTCTCATGAACAATTGTGTTATGCATGCGTGTTGTGAAATGTTTGAACACAAATGATCGAGAACTATTCTCAAGAATTTTTACTATCTGAGGTTTGCCATTGCCATCTGCAGAGAGGTGACGGCCGAACAGAAAAATTAATTCAATTAAAAAATCTTACTGTGTCAGGTGCGAATTGAACCAGGGTTCTCAGACGTATGGGCCACACACTCAAAATTTTTGATTTTTGTCCACTAGACAAACTTCTGTGCGACGTCGAATTGATAAATTTGAAATGGATGCAATATTTTCTTCAAGATGTGTTGTTTTTAGCGTAGACGACACCTGCCGTAGGCTTAATTCTACGTCGTTCCATAACATTCGAACCAAAATATTGCGTCGGTCAGCGCCTCTTTGAGGCTTCAAAAGTACCAAATTTCAATATCGATTTCAATTTCAATTTATTAAGCTGAATACGTAAGCATATAAGAATAATATTTCTTTTGCATGCTGCACAAAAAAGTTGAATAACAATAAAATTATTAACTTATAAAACTGAGATGACTTATTATTTAAGAATGAATTAAGGTGAAAATAATATACAACAATTGTAAGGAAAAATTAATTCATTGCAACGTAGAGATAAAAATACAAAAAATTTTAAATTTAATATTAAAAGATAAAAGCAATCTGACAAAAACATACCCATAATTTAACAATATGCACATAATAAAGAAAAGAAGTAGTAGAAATCGAGAAAAGAAGAGAACTATGAGAAATATTCGAAGATTAAACGCTTAAAGGCTCTTTGGTTGGAAGTGAGCTTTATGTTATTTGGCAAAGAATTCCACAGTCTAATAGCGCTGACAAAAAATGGCCTGCTAGAATTTTTATAGTAGTAGCTCGCGGAATCAAGAGGTTCATACTTCTATGCGATCTACAGAACTGAAGTTTTTCATACAGATAGTGAGGACAACGTGAGTAGATTACTTTGTGTAAAAATATGCAAATTCTTGTTTCAAGATAACGAAATAGGCATCGTCCAAGTAGCTTAGTGCGAAAGAACTCAAGCCATATACATAACGGGAAGCGTTATTCAGAGCAACTAGCAATTTGTGGGATGATCGCGAATCAAGATTGCAATAAAAGACTTCCGAATAAGTGATAATTGGCATCAACAATTGTAAGACAAGTTTACGTCTCGTTTCAATGGGAACAAACGCTGCAGTCATTCTCAGTTTTCTTAAAACATAGTAGAATTTTGCTGACGCAGGAATTGATGTGGTCCTCACAGGACAGGGAACTATTTATTTGGAACCCAAGATTGGATGCCTTACTAACAACTTTTAAGTCGAGGCCGTTGAGTAGAATTGGCGGAAAGTGCAGCTTTGTGAAGGGTGTTTTAGAGATTGGTAAAACGTAAGATTTAATGGGGTTTAGTTTAAGTTTATTTTCTCTAGCCCAATCTGCTATAATATCTAAATCTTCATTAATTCTAGCACACAGATCTTCAATGAGCCCAATAGGTCTTGACAAATGTAATTGCAGGTCATCAGCGTACGCATGCATTGTTACATTATTGCATTTATCGAAAATGTCATTCGATGAACATGGAAAACAGAAGAGGGCCTAAAACCGAGCCTTGCGGTACTCCAGTAGTGGTGTTCTTAAATGTAGAAAAAATATTTCCTATTTTTACTCTCTGCATCCTTCCACCTAAATAAGAATTTAAAGGACGAACTGAAGTATCAGAGAAACCAAAATTGAACTTGAGTTTATTGCACAAAATTTCATGGTTCACTGTGTCGAATGCTTTGGGAAAAGTCCAGTAGGCAGAGTAACGTCAAGAGTCCCATATCAAAGAGTATTCTTATATCATCCATGACTTTAACGATAGCGGAGGAGCAGCTATGTCCGCGGCGGAACCCAGATTGAAGATCCGACATTAGATCGAGACTATAAATGTGTTTTGAAATCTGCTCAGCCATAAGAGATTCACAGACCTTTGAAGTTGAAGACAACACACTAATAGGTCGGAAGTCGCAAGGATCACGCGCGTTAATTTTTTTTGCAATTGGAATTACAGTTGCCGCCAGTTGCCAGATAGTGGGATAGCACGAGGTTGTGAAGATGTGATTGATAATGTGCGCAAGCAGACTGAGCACATATGGCAGTATAAGTTTAACAAACTTCAGGGAGATCCCATCTTCGCCGGAAGCATTTGACTTGATTTTAGTTATACAGCGAGAGACATCCACTTCGTTTATAGCGTTAAAATCAAACTGTGTAGGAAAATCGTGAGCAAAATTACTATGATTTAAGGGTTCTGGAGATTCTTCTGTTATCGAGCTTGCAGTGAAAAAATTATTGAGTAGATTCGGATCAATTGGACAAGATTCGATCTTATTATTGCAAATTCCAATACTTTTTAAATTATTCCACAACTTTTTAGATGGTAACGTGGGACTGAGCTTGGATAGATAGAATTGTTTTTTGGACAACTTAACGGCTGAGGAAGCTTCATTCCTTGATATTTTGAATGCTTCCCAGTTGAAATCAGTTGGGTTACGTTTCCACCTGCTATAGGTTTTGCTGCGCTTTTTTAGAGCCATTTTGAGAGAAGAAGTAAACCAGGGGAAAGACGTATTTGTGACTCGACGTGTACAAAGTGGCACATGAGCTTCGAAAAGATCAGATATCTTTTCAATAAAAAAGTTTATTTTTTCATCAACTGAGCTCAGAAACCAACAGTCAGTCCAATTAATAAGATAAATTGGTTTCATGTTATTCCAGTCATCCTGCTGGCATTAGCCAGAGGCTGCTGACTGCCCGTGATACCAGATTTAAAGTCCTTGGTCAGATCTCTTAGCCCATCACAGCTCTGGACTGGCAATATGTTCTTCAGCAAGCACTCTTGCTATGTGTGTCTCGTTGACACTGCATCTGGCAAATAATATTTTGTGCGAAAACAGTCAAAAATATCGCGAATAGTGGTTTTAGAAGGCCGATTATGTCAGTTGTAATATGCAGCAAGTGCTCGCTCTATAGGTTTGGCGCACAGAACCATAATTTTGGAACCAAATGTTTAAAATTTTTCTTACGTTGTTGAAGCGGGACTAAAAATTACACTGAAAGTTTGCAATCTATTAGTTTATAGATACAACTATCTGAAGTAAGGACTGGTTTAAAAAACACCTTTACTATTGTCTTCTGAAATCGAACTTTTTGGAGGACTTGAAAAATTTGAATAAAGTAATATTTTCTCCTATTGATTTCCTATTTGTGCCATAGAAAATTTAGCCAACTCACATTAAAAATGGAGTTACTCATATTTAAGCAAAGTCGCAATTTTCGGAACTGATCTCTGAATAGATAAAAGTTTAAAATCCTTTTTTTGTCTTTAAGATTCATACCATTTTTGTATTGCGAAAGGAGATTAAAATTTATTTAATCAAGTTATTAACTTAACTTGTCGTAATGGTCTCCCCCGTATTGTTATGCAAGAAAACATATATGTAATAATATTTGCAGAATTTTTCAGACTTTGATGCATAGGTTGAGGGAGGGCGTGGATAGAGTTCGTTAAACTGGCCCAATTTTAGAGTGAAAAAAAATATATATACAAATATTGATTTAAACCATGTGGTAGGTGGTATTATTTCTTTATTTTTCTTGAATTGGATGTTTTTCAATTTGTTTTTATTTATATAAATAACAATTCTTATCAGTTGTCAACACATCGTTAATTTTGTTGACATAAAAATTTTTCGCTTTTTTGCATTTTTTCTTTTTAGCCCTCTCCGCACTTTAGTCTACAGCAAATATTAGCAACGATTACCTCAACTTCAAGACCTCTTTATGCTCAGTTAACAACAAACAACAACAGCAGGTAAATAGCGACATATGCTGCTGCCTTTGTTGCTGTTGTTATTGTTGGAGTTTTCGCTGAATTGTGACTGCGACTTGCTGACTCGACTGAGCGTTCGAGTTCCAACTGAAAATTTTTTGGATTTTCCCGCCTTAATGCTGTTGTTGACATTTGATGTTGTTGTCGTTGTTGTTCATATGCTTATGCTCAATGGCCGACACTAACCCAGCCAATTTAACTGGTGCAACAGCCATACATCCATGAGGGAATCACACGTGAAACCGTGGAACAGGCGATGAGGTCGGTGAGTGACGTAAGCTGCCTACTTCAGACGCTGCAAGTGCAGCAGCAGTTGCTGGCGTCGTTGCTGTTGTTGTTGCTTTTGTTGTCGTAGCATAGTTTATAATGAAATAGCAGAGAGGTGAAAGAACTGGTGTCCTTCGCAGCATGAACACAGCAGTGATCAGCAAGCATACTAGTCTAGTGCATGTTCGACAAACGACCCCCTCCCCCTCGCTCGCTCTCTCCATCAACCTCAACATATTTAAGTGGCGGTCCCACTTGGACACCGCCGCCAGCTGCAGTGGGGACAAGAAGGACAACAGCTCAATTGAGTACAGTATATATATATATATATACAAATAATAAAATAAAATCGCGTCATCTGATCGTATTTTGCCTCGCTTTTATTGTTCACTCTTGCACCTCCACCCTTGGCCTACTATATAGCACAACGTCTGATTTGTCTTGACCAGTTCTCGGTGCGGTTCTCTTGCTGCTGCAATTTGTTTGCATTATGTTGTTGCCGCTTTCTGCTTGTTGCACATTATATGCTGATTTGTTGCCTTATGTTTATTGTAGTCTAGAGTGATGTGATGCAGAAAAATGCAGCGCAGATTTTTTTTTTTTTTCATTTTAATGATTAGAGAAGGACGGATTTAATATATAAAAACTAGTTTTTTTATTGTATGTAAAATAGTTAAGGTTGTTTTATAGCCTTACGTTTACGTAAAATATGAACGTAAGTAGTTGAAGAAATTTTTCTCAATGAGGTCATTTAGGTACACTTGTGTGTATTAGACATGGTTAACACAGCGCTGCGCTGCACTATTGAGTTAAAGCATTTAACTGCGTTACTGCGCTAATACACTTGTTTTAAATAAAACTAAAGATTAACACAATGGCGTAATAATAGAGTCCTGAATCCAATTTCAAACTTATTTTGCAGACGTGTATATATCGTGTATATACAGCCGTGGACACATAAATAGCACAAAAATACATGTAGGGAGTTTCACATAAATTTAAATAAAATACATAGAGGAAAACAAGAATTTATTTCATGGTATTTAAGTTTAAACATTAAAAATTTAAATTCAGTAGTGACTTTGTAAATACGAATTAAAAATTAGAAAATCAATGAAAAACCCGTATATTGGTCCTTAGCTGAGGTGGACGTATAAATAGCACAATTTGGATTCTGAAAGATAGACATATTGATTTATTTATATTTTACAATGAGCTTACGAATATGCTTACTAGTACTTTGTACTGCATCCCGAGTTGTCCAAAACAGCCCGACATCTTCATCCCATACTCTCCACAAGCTTCCTAACCCTATCCTTCGGAATAGAGTACCAAGCCATCTTAATTCCACTCATAACTCATTTTAATTTCGAAAATTTTTGTTGCTTATGCTGACCTTCACTTTATTCCATAAATTTTCTATGGGATTGAGGCCTGGGCTTTAAGCCGACCAATTCAAAATATTTATTTTTCCCTTTTTTAGCCAATCAACCACAATCTTTGCAGTGTGTTTTATATTATTATTGTCCATAAAAGTCCACTTAATAGGCATGTTCTCAACTGCAAATGGTTCCATCTGGTTATTAAGAATATCTAAATACATATTTTTGTCCATTATTCCTGGTATAGGAAAAATTGGCCCAACGCCGTGCCAGGAAAAAGCTCCCCAAGCCATTAAATTCCCTCCTCCATGCTTTAATGATTTTTTTGTATACTTCGGATTAAACTCTTTGCGTTTGGGGCGCCGAACAAAAGTTTTTCAATCTGGTCCAACCCTATTAAATTTAGTTTCGTTAGTCCAGAGCACGTTCTTCCAAAATTGGTCTTCTTTATTCACATGGACCCTTACACACGCTTAACGATCCTTTAAATTTTTTTTTTGCTTAGAGCGGCTTTCTTCGGCTAATGCGTTCATAAAAATTAGCTTCATGTAGTCTCCTAGATACAAGTTTTCTTGAAACATTTAGGTTATTTCCTTCATTTGTTTCCCTCATAATTTGCTTTGCTGACTTGAGAGGATCAGCCTAACTTTTGCAACTATGAGTCTATCAGTAGAAGCGGTGGTTTTACGCGGTCTATGATTGCGCGGCTTATTCTCGAAATTATTTGAACCATTTGATGCAACCAGCTTGAGTGCATTATAGACCATTTTTCGTGAAATTTTGAGAATATCTGCGATTTCAGATGGTTTTTTGCCTTTTCGACTTAGTTCGTGAATTATAGACCTTTTTTCCGGAATGCAATGTATGCCACTACACATTTTATTTAGAATCGGTGAAATTAACTGAATAAAGCTCTAAAATGTTTACAAGATCCCGATCTTGTTATCTTTTATTCACCAACTAGCATGTGTGCTATTTATATGACCACAGCAGATCGTACATGCCTATACACAAAGAGATGGCCTGAGCAAATAAAAGTAAGTAACGGTACATCTCTCTCGGAGTTTTAAGCAACGTCACACAGCAGTCTCAAAAAATTATAACTACAGTTAATGACTGCATTATTAGGTTCAAACGAAACGTTTAAAAAATAAGTTGGCATCTGTGCTATTTATGTGTCCATGGCTGTATCCACTTTACTGCAAAAGTTCGGCTGCAAGCTTGAAACTTAAGGTATGCTGCTTACTTCTGGTGCATACTGAGGTAATATATTATTACTTCTTTAGATGAAATATATTGCTACAGGATTTTGATTTATTAACTTAACTTAATTAGATGCGCTGTTTTAAGTCTTGCTGATACAGGAATCAAATTATTTTAAACCTCGCAATGTGCAATTTAGGTTCCCGAAGACAAGAACCATCTTGAATTAAGTTTTACACATGATGTTTCATATTGCTTAATAGGATTTTTAAGCGAAAAATTCAAATTTTCAAGCCACTGTCAAATACTAACTTTTAAGACTGGCTTTGTTTACCCCCGTGACAATGACCCTCAATTTGTGTCATTACGTTATTTGTTGAACAACTAAATTCAATGTTCAAATTGTTATTATTTTAGTTACAAGAATTTTTTGTTGTTGTTTTCCATATTATAATAAATACAAATCAAAAGTTAAATGTCGTATCAATTTGCTTTTATTCCAGCTTTTTCGTAATATTTTACATATTAAATATTTGTTTGACTATTCGTTGGAGGCACTCATTGTACGTTTAAAAACAAGCCATCTTTATTATAAAAATTTATTGTTTGTGTAACTTTTCTTAACTCTTTGTGGACTCTGAGTAGTGGCGTAGATATGGGGGACCCCGCGGATTTGGATCCCCCAGAGAATCCACAAAGTACGAATCCACATACATATTAAAGGGCTGCATGAATATATTTGATACAATAAAGTGCATTGAGCATTTCATTGTCTTGTCCGCTATTTACTTTATTTTTTAAAGCATAAGCAAACATAAATGAGGGTAAAACAAAGTATATGCATGCTGTCTACAAACAAGGAAGCGCTGCGTTTAGACTCCCACGTTTCATCCGGCAGCTATAACTATCTTTCTCAGTACTCGTATACAAAGTATACGAAAGTATAAGGAGTTCGTATACTTTGGCACCGCCATTAATACCAACAACGAAATCAGCCTGGCTCAGTTAGCAACTAATTCCCAGTTCCCCTCTCTCGATCGACAAAACTAACACACTACAAGACGCTCGTTCTACCTGCCCTATAGGAACAAACTAACTTGTTTTTAAAAACATCTAAGTAAAAACTAATTTAAAATAAACCAGTATATGAACTATTTTGAATTAAATTAAGGCGGCAACTACTCTGATTTTGACATGTTTTAATTGCAAATTTTTATTAGATTACAAGTTTATATATATTTAACCATGTTATTTCATCAGATATTATAAACTTTAGGCCATCAGTAATAGTTTTCATTTGGTTATTTTAAAGTCATTAAAAAATAATTTAAATATAACTAATTTAACAAGTAGTTGAAAATATATGCAGACGAAAGTCAATTGACTTATTTAGCGGACATCCCCATCTATTCTATATACTATTAATAAATCTGTAGCCACTTTTTATGTTCACTCATCACGTTTAAACGACAACTCAGATTTTTATAAAATTTTGTACACATATTTATAGGTCAGCAGAGAGTGCAATAGGATACTTTATTTTAACCCATTAACAACCAATGTTACTATATGGAAACATATGCGTCTCGAATTTTCATTAAATACTGCATAATATTTCAAAAGTTTTAGTGCCAGTTTTTTAAAAAAAGTAAAATTAGCATGCAATAATAACTTATTTCTGCTCAATGGCATACATAAAGGGTGATTTTTTAAGAGCTTGATAACTTTTTTTTTAAAAAAAACGCATAAAATTTGCAAAATCTCATCGGTTCTTTATTTGAAACGTTAGATTGGTCCATGACATTTACTTTTTGAAGATAATTTCATTTAAATGTTGACCGCGGCTGCGTCTTAGGTGGTCCATTCGGAAAGTCCAATTTTGGGCAACTTTTTCGAGCATTTCGGAATTAGCATTTCGGAGGCAAAATTGCCGCATTTGGAGTGAAGAGCAACCAGAAGCCGTTCAAGAACTGGCCATGCATCCCGAAAAATGCACTGTTTGGTGTGGTTTGTACGCTGGTGGAATCATTGGACCGTATTTTTTCAAAGATGCTGTTGGACGCAACGTTACGGTGAATGGCGATCGCTATCGTTCGATGCTAACAAACTTTTTGTTGCCAAAAATGGAAGAACTGAACTTGGTTGACATGTGGTTTCAACAAGATGGCGCTACATGCCACACAGCTCGCGATTCTATGGCCATTTTGAGGGAAAACTTCGGAGAACAATTAATCTCAAGAAATGGACCGGTAAGTTGGCCACCAAGATCATGCGATTTGACGCCTTTAGACTATTTTTTGTGGGGCTACGTCAAGTCTAAAGTCTACAGAAATAAGCCAGCAACTATTCCAGCTTTGGAAGACAACATTTCCGAAGAAATTCGGGCTATTCCGGCCGAAATGCTCGAAAAAGTTGCCCAAAATTGGACTTTCCGAATGGACCACCTAAGACGCAGCCGCGGTCAACATTTAAATGAAATTATCTTCAAAAAGTAAATGTCATGGACCAATCTAACGTTTCAAATAAAGAACCGATGAGATTTTGCAAATTTTATGCGTTTTTTTTAAAAAAAAAGTTATCAAGCTCTTAAAAAATCACCCTTTAGTTTTCACCAAAATGTTGCTTCAAGTCTAAAAATGTCTGTTTTTTATGGTTTTCTTTCGGCCCTAATGGATTAAATTCCACTTCGGTTAAACGAGAACAAAATCAATAAACGCTTTTAAATTTCCTTCAATTTGATACCAAAATCATGTATGTAGTTTGAAAACTGTGAAAAATTTTAGTACCAGATCTTTTTAGTATTAATTATAAGCTGAGAATGAGAGAAAAACTACTTGAAATTCACACTTTTAGCTTTGAAGGCAAATATTTCAGTCAGTTTGCAACGGATTTCAATAATTTTTTTTGAAAAATGTTGTTTGTTAAAATATCCTTCAAACAAAAGTTGAAATTCTTAATAAACCAAAGTATTAATATTTTTAAAAATTTTTTTAAAAAATGTTCAAAAATTTTTAGTTTAAGCCAACAAATTGGATAAAAGTTGTTTTTGTTGTAAAAAAAATTAAATCCAAAATTTAGGTTTTCGATTTCCTATCAGATGATATAACAATCTTAAGGTTAATAATTTGTAGTATTACTTAAACAATAAAAAATCGTTTTTGTAGCGAAAAATCAAGCCTACCCACTATCAATTTTTGAAAACCCGGCGAAGCGGCGGGTTTAAGCTAGTACAAAATATGTTAGTTCGTTCTATGGAAAAAAGTCAGAATTTCAACTAGTTGTGGTTGACAAAAAACTACTTTATCAACTACTTTTAAATTAGTTGATTTTCCTACAGGGTGTGTATACAAAATTTTTAAACATGTGTTGACATGTGAAACACAAAAAAAAAAGTGCATTCGCCCCTAAATTGTATCCCTACTAATTGGGCAGCTCAAACGTTTTACATTAAAAAACGCTGTCATAGACCCTATAAATTTTAAATTCCCATAAAAGCTAATATAATATGAAGAATATTAAACTAAACTTAAATGGAAAATCTTTATTTATATAAATTTGTACAAATTTTAAGTATTTTTATATTTTACCTTTTTTAAAGATTTTTATTTTTTTTTCTTTTATTAAGGCCAATATTTATTAATAATCATAAACAAGTTTCTATGATTCATTATCGAAATATTCGAACAAGAGTTAGTAGAGCAAGTTAACATTGTAAGTGTGGTGCTGAGTGAGAATTCCATACTTCTATGTAATGATAAATAACTAATATGATGCTTGTATAGAATTGAGAATGTCAAACGAAAAGAACAGCAACAACAACAAAATAAAAATCAACACAATAAAGTATACTCATGTGAATGAACGACCTTTTGAAGTAAAAATTCCTCGCAAATCTGTATGGAACCGGCTTTAGTGAATCCAGCCGCATGACTTCTATCGAGAGTGAGCAAGCGAGCAGGCGATAATGCGCCAAAGTATTTCAATGCATTCCATAGACGCCATCAGCAGAAACCAGCTGTGCACAGTTCTACTTATAAGATCCAAAGCATTGTTTATAAAATGATTTTATTCTTGTAGAAACATGAAAACATGATGTTAGGCGGATTATGGTATTTGATGTTTTTTTTTTCATACATTGATAGATTTATTGGAATGAGCTAATCCTTCATTTATCAATTTATATATATTAAATTGAAGATAATTAAGTTCTTTAAGAAAACCTATTCTTAAAATTATTCGAAATAAAAATCATCCTTAACCTAAAGGATGCTGAAAGAAGACATTCCATTACAAAATTTGTAGTCATGGAATAAAGTTGGCAGGTTTGGTAAGAAATACCCGCTCTGCTTAAAGTGAAGTAAGCTTTGAGATGCTGCTGGTACAGCCACTTGTTCATTCACAGTTCCACTATTAAATATAGCATTGGAATGTAGTGTTTTTAATGGTTGGTTTTGATGTCGTGGTCGTTTGTATTTCCGCTGCTTTTGCTTTTTCTCATAATGCGTTGGCAAGTGTTGGCCTTCATTTAAGTTAGGTGGTTGGCAGAGTCATTATCTGTGATCCCACTACACTAACTTTCTAGTTGGAGCAGATTTTGTTGTCATTGCTAATAAATAACAAAAAAAAGATGAAAGTAAATATTTGTGTCTATCATAGTGTCTGGACTTGGGCTGTTAAATTTGTGCTTTTTTAAAGATGTGAAAAAGCGTTGCCACTTGGGTGGCGTGCCTTAAAATTATTCGAATTTTTATGTCGAAAATTTTTATCAATATCTAAAAATGCTGTTGGAAGAATTTGCGGCAAGACGCTGACAAAGTTGAAAATTTTCATGTTTGATAGGTACTTGATTATATGTCAGGCACATAAAAACCTAAACCCTAAAATGCCAATCGCCAACACATTAGCTACCGATGTTTAGCAGACAAGTAATACTAGTATCTTACTCCTAGTCGAGAGGGAAATACACATTGAATAATTTGTCACAGCTTTCTTATCTTGCAAACTCCTCAAAAAAAAAAAACATTTTTTATATATCATAACAAATCTTGAAATTTTAGAACATGTAATTTATATTTAACGATAAAAAATAATTTAAGGTCGTAAATTTTTCATTCGCTACAGTAAATTGCCTACTAAATTAGCATACAATCATAAATATGTATACAGTGCCGGACAATAAAATAGCACTTACTTAAGCAAACTTCAATTATATAAAAAACATCGTAATACCCTGCAAACATTTGGAAGACGATTGGAAGAGAAGCTGGTTTTGTGATGCGCTTGCGATTCGCCCAAGGGTTCTTTAGCAGATTAATCGCTTTTCGATCGCCCGCCCAAGCAATTAATGCGCGATTCAAGAAAAATTGTCAAAATCTTCCTTCGCTCATTCCGACGATCGTTGGAAGATGGATCGCTCTTCGATCGCCCAAGGCATTAATGCGCGATTCAAGAAAAATTTTCAAAATCTTCCTTCGCTCATTCCAGCGGTCGTTAGAAGATGAATCGCTTTTTGATCGTCCAAATGATTAATGCGCGATTCAAAAGAAATTTTCAAAATCTCCCTCCGCTCATTCCGACGATCGTTGGAAGATGGATCGCTCTTCGATCGCCCAAGGCATTAATGCGAGATTCAAGAAAAATTTTCAAAAACTTCCTTCACTCATTCCAGCAATTGTTGGAAGATGGATCGCTTTTCGATCGCCCAAGTGATTATTGCGCGATTCAAAAGAAATTTTCAAAATCTCCCTCCGCTCATTCCGACGATCGTTGGAAGATGGATCGCTCTTCGATCGCCCAAGGCATTAATGCGCGATTCAAGAAAAATTTTCAAAATCTTCCATCGCTCATTCCAGCGATCGTTAGAAGATAAATCGCTCTTCGATTGCCCAAGGCGTTAATGCGCGATTCAAGAAAAATTTTCAAAATCTTCCTTCACTCATTCCAGCAATTGTTGGAAGATTTATCGCTTTTCGATCGCCCAAGTGATTATTGCGCGATTCAAGAACAATTTTCAAAATCTTTCTTCGCTCATTCCGACGATCGTTGGAAAATGGAACGCTCTTCGATCGCCCAAGGCATTAATGCGCGATTCAAGAAAAATTTTCAAAATCTTCCATCGCTCATTCCAGCAATTGTTGGAAGATTTATCGCATTTCGATCGCCCAAGTGATTATTGCGCGATTCAAGAACAATTTTCAAAATCTTCCATCGCTCATTCCAGCAATTGTTGGAAGATGGATCGCTTTTTGATCGTCCAAATGATTATTGCGCGATTCAAAAGAAATTTTCAAAATCTCCCTCCGCTCATTCCGACGATCGTTGGAAGATGGATCGCTCTTCGATCGCCCAAGGCATTAATGCGCGATTCAAGAAAAATTTTCAAAATCTTCCATCGCTCATTCCAGCGATCGTTAGAAGATAAATCGCTCTTCGATTGCCCAAGGCGTTAATGCGCGATTCAAGAAAAATTTTCAAAATCTTCCTTCACTCATTCCAGCAATTGTTGGAAGATTTATCGCTTTTCGATCGCCCAAGTGATTATTGCGCGATTCAAGAACAATTTTCAAAATCTTCCATCGCTCATTCCAGCGCTTGTTTGAAGATGGATCGCTTTTGAAACTTGTGAAAAAAATTTCAAATGTTTTGTTATCTTTCAGAAGCCCGACGCGTTTTAATTTTTTAGTTTTTTAAAATAAAACAATTTTTTACGTTCAACATAGATTCTTTGGAACATATTGCTGAGGACCCGTTTTGTCGAATCGTTTGACACCTTTAGGACTTCTCTTGGCGATTTGCGGCTCTTCTCAGCGAATCGCTTAAAATCTCTTTCGGCGATTCGTTTACGACTCTTCCCAGCAAATCTCTTAAGGCCAACCTCGGTAATTTGTTCGCGAATCTTTCCAGGGAATCGCCTAACGCTCCCCTCAACGTTAGTAAGATGTACTTCATTAGAAAGTTCTCAAAACTATACCTTGAATTACCTTGAGATGCAGCTTACTTGTCTGAGAATTTTCTCGCTATATATGTTGAGTCACCTATTCAGTGAACTTACTCTCTACAACTCATTAGTCCCGAAAATATTTATTCTCTCATATCGATTCTAATTAAAAGGGGTTGAACTACATATTGCTAGCCTAGCAAAACTCATGAATTAATTTTTTTTTTGATTTAATAACAATTTTAAAGTATATAATAAGCCCATTGATCTTAAAGAAGTTTTTGTTATATTTACATAAAAAAAAAATCCTAAAATTAGTTTAAAGACCCATGCCCTGAAAAACTTCACCGATTATTTTCTCATTTTTGGACATTTCTCATTGCATTATCTGGTAGTATAGGAATGAGTGAAAATAAAAGTTTGTTCACGAAATTTTAGTCTATGGTTGCGGTCGATTTGTTATTTATCAGTCCAATATATTGGACATGCAAATATTAATGTAACTTCATTATTTTGTTTTAAAGCTGTTGCAGTACAAGCGTATCTAAGTTTTCTTTTTCTCAAATGCACAGTTGTAATTGCGCATCACCTTTTTTGCTAAATGCGCGATATTTTCCTTCCACACCAATTTTTTGATCCTCTAATGAGACAAATTACAATATGACCTAACAATTAATTGTTCTTTAATTATTAAAAAGTAAGTTTGATGAAGTTTGAAACGGACTCATCCAGTCAAAAATTCAGAGCCCTTGAAACTGATTAAAACTTAAATTTATGTAATACCGGCTATATTCGGAAATGCAGCTCATTCAGTATCACTGCGCAAAATGAGCTGTCTACACTAAGCCGACTTTCTTTGACATGTGTGGCGAGGACAGTGTAGACAGTTCATTTTGCGCAGTGATGCTGAATCAGTTGCATTTCCGAATACAGCCACCATAACTATTTTTGCAAATTTAGCTTTATTTCTTTAGTTGTATCTTTTAGATGAAAACAAACTTTTTGTCAAATCTTTATAAGAAAAAATTTGTTTAAAATATTCTCTACTCCCTAATGACTTCCCTCAACTTTTCAATGAAAGCGCATTATAGAAACGTGTTGAAATTGAAGGTTTAAGACGTTTATCTTTTCTAATGCTAGGTAGAAAACGAGATGAGTTTTAACTGGTGCAAATTGCCTTACAAACTTAAGAGGAGCTTTGAGATCGATTACACTTATGTTGAGTAATTTGTCATGAGCTTGATCTATTTTTTATGCATACAATTCTGAGTCCGAAGCCGAGAAAATTCTTGTGACTCACTGCTTGAGTTTGATGTCGCCAGATCGATCTCTGAGAAGTATATCATTTTTATGCATGAGATCCAATGTTTTGTCCACTTCTTCGAAAAAAATTGATGCGCAAGTCCTTCACCACTCTTTCACCTACGTTGTTTTTTCCTGGTTCACTGGACGCCGCCTTTTCCGTATAGATTTGCCTCCCCCCTCCCCCCTTTCAATGGATAAGACGAAATGGAGTCATATACCCACCATACTTTTATTCCATACTTGGCGGGTTTTGATGGTATGTATTGTGTGAAACCAGTACCACCACGGAAGGTGGTGACAGTTGTTCGTCAACAGTGATGTTGGCTCTTGCTACATAATTGCTACGCAGATTTCTTTTCAGCATCTTTAGTATGAAAACCATCGGAATATGTAACGCCATATATGGTGTCATAGTTCTTAGTACGGAATCTGGCAGTTTGTGGTGGTTCTTTATCACTTTCGTTTTTCGGGGTGTATTCTGATAACTGGATGTGTTTTTCATCTTCGCTATGTATTCTTATTGTTTCTCATGATCAAGTGCACTAAGTTATTGTGGAGTGAGCCATTCCTCATCTGTCATTTTTGCTTTTATAAATTTTATTTCGTTGCGTAATATATACTCTTGCCTTTTCACTTCTTGTCTCAAATAACAGAAGACAGTAACAGTTCGAAAAACTCAATACACTCTCACTTTTCACTAATACACTCACACCTTGACATCACTGGCAGTCCACTGGCAACAACTTTTACTGAGACAGTGAATTCTTACAACCTTAGCCAGTGCCAAGGTTGATTTATAAGGTTGTCGCAGGGCTAATCGCACTTTCTTCTCAGTACCCATAATTGTCAAAACCAGCCAATTTTGCGAATGACTACGAAAGAAAAACGGATGATAATAAAGAGCACTTGCAGATTTTCTATGAGATGTCAACTTCGATTTGACAATTATGGGCACTCGCTCTCTCCCTTGCGACAACCTTATAAATCAACCTTGGCCAGTGCGAAATCGAAGTAAGGAAAACAGTGTTGTATTTTCTCCCTAAAATATTCGAACTTAAAATATGCACTTTTCTTTCATGTCCTGTAATGAAATATATGCAATTATTTTAATTTCCCTTATTTTGGCACATAATACCTATATCATATGAATAAGTTGCATTTCCCTTTGAAAAATATTGATTAACACATTTTACAACATAATTAGTTCCCAATTTTTATCCCATTTAAGTTTGGTGCTGTGTTGGCATATAAAGCATCACTGAATAAAAGCAAACGGAATTATAAAGTAGTCGAACCTTTGGCTTTGACGACATTTTACAAATTAACATTTACTATCACGTGTGGCCGCAACGTAATTTGTTGATTATTTCGAAATATTTTCGAAGTAAATACATATTCTTTATTGGCATGCCAGTACTTATCACGTGTGGCTGCAGCGTTAGGATACTTGTCTGTCAGATTTTGTAAGTTTCGCCATCTTTTTTTTTCTCTCGCTCATAGTTTTGTCCACGATATGCTGCACAGAGTTTTCTGTTTGGCAAGGCTGAAGGCAACATTATTTCTTGTTTCCTGTTCAAAACCTGTTTTCTGCCCGTAGTCCAAATTGTTTTCAGCTTCGGACCGTGAACATAATTTGTCGGTTGTATGGAAATGTTTGGATGAAAGAGAAATTCTCTCAAATTCCAGTTTTTCTTTTACCCGCGAAAACGACAAATTTTCCATTGTCGGTGTCCGATAATGGAGCATACACCTTATTAAAACTGCAGCAAACTAGCTGATATAACAGGAATTATTTCGCACAACCCCTTTTATTCTCATAATCGTAAAATGTTTGCATCTAAACAAACCTCTTTGCATGCATTTAAAAGCCAGCAACATAAAGTGTGTTCTAAAAAAACTAATCACATATATATTAAAATAACATAATTATTTCTCACATACTTAAAAGTTAGGCAGATTAATGAATATTTTTAGATATTTATTTAATTTCCGATAAGAATTTTGTGCGCAAAAATTTGCTCGTCTTTCTAGCAACACAATTTGTGCTTGTTTCAACCAGCAGCACTCAAAATGTTGCCAAGCAAACCCACGCCAGTCAGAGTGGAGAGGGTGAAAAAAAAAAACGAACAACATAAACAAGCAAACGAGCGCACAAACGATGAATGCAGTCAGTCAGCCGGTCAAAAACAACAACATCAACTGCCGGCAAATATAATGCCGACAAGAATTTGCGTTTTAAATAAGCAAAACAACGCAAAGTGCAAGAGATAAAAAAAAACAAACAAAATAAAAACAACAACAAAGAATAACAACTGTATGAATCGGCTTTAGTCGCGCAATTTATCGAAGTTTCTCAACATAAACACACAAACTAACAAACACCCTCTTCCAGCAGCATACACGTTGCATAAAATTATTTTGTGCTTTCACGACACGACGACAAAACTAAAAGCTGTTGTATATAAACAAAAAAATGCATATACAACGTTTACAACACAATAAAGCAAGAAGACGAAAAGAACAAACCAAAACCAAAAAAAAAAAAAATACGAACGCATATGTAAACAAAAAACCAAACTAAAAACTACAGCAACATGCTGCTTACTAGAGGATTGGCGCGTCGTTCGTTTGCTTGTTCGTTGAGCGCTTGCATGAGTTCGTGTTGAATTTTAAAGAACGCGGCGTTGTTGCTGCTGCGACGACGTCGTCGTTGTCGTTTTGTGGTGACTGTACTTTTTTCGCCACTGATACTTTTTGAATATTCGCTTTGAAAAATTATTGTTGTTGTTTAGATGGTGTTGGTGGTGGTGGTAGTAGTGATGGTGGTGGTGCTTCATTCGTTTCATTTTCCCCAAATCGTTTCGCGCGCGCAACAAACGAGCGAGTGGCGCTTGGAAATCAACATGCTGAGAGTGGCGTCAAAACGGAAATGCCAAGGAATTATATGGTAATGAAACAAGGAAGGCGCGTTCTCTGGAAATACACTTCCAATTTTTGTAGACTTCCATTAAAAGTTGTAGCAAGCAGCTGACAAATATCAATATGTTGCAGATACATGTTTGTGTAGATGTTTAGAGAAAAAAACAAGCTTCACACACACCAACACGCTCACTCCCGTATTTGCTAATCTATGTGGATCTGTATATAAATATAATATAGCAAAATGTTCCACGCTATTTGCTATTTTTGGATAAAAGAATGTCAGCTATGCAGGTTAGGTTATGCAGGTAAATAATTCAAATAATAAATAGATGAATTCTACGAAGCGAATGATGACGTTGATGTATGTTTGTTGAGGAGATGCAAGAGCTGCAGCAGCAGCATTTTTGCTACTACACAGCTGCAGTTGGCGTTGTCAATCACATGTTTTTCAAGTAAACTATTCACTCACTCAAAGCTTCGCAGCAGTGTTGCAGTTTTACGCATACTATTTAATGTATTCAATTAAATAATTTTGCCTACGTGATCAAAATAGTTCTCGTTTCGAAGTGGCCTATTTTTATTTAAATAAACACAAAAGTTGCGCTTCTGCAATAAAATATTGGCAAGCTATTCAAATTGAAAGAGTTCGGCGGCATCTCAATTTGGCGGCAAAATACTACGTTTTAAAAAATATTGCGGCAACAAAATCAGCAGCAACAAAATGCATGTTGTTTTAAATACAAGCAAGCATACATAGACACGTCACGTTAATTTAAATTGAAAAGCAGAGAGTAGAGCGCAAAAACAAAAATAGTGCCTGGCGCGCACAGGTTATCACAAAATAACAAGTTTGCTTAAAAAAAAACAGCATACAAGTGTTTGAACTCAAGAAATATTTTGCCAATTATAAACTATTTACAAAATGAGGCTTAAAAACATTAGCTCAATTTGACTAACAGGTCCACTTGCAAACGGCTGATAACGACGACGTCGCTGCCAACGCCAGAACATTAACTGATTCGTTCCGCTTGTTCATTAGAACGAGTTGTCGTTGACACGAGCAGCTGTTTTATAAAGAATTTTATTATTCTTGTGGCGACTAGGCTGGACTCTACAAATTTGCAGCAACGCAAAGAAGCTGCGGAGGACAAGGTCTTTCAGATTGATTAGAACAGGTTTCTGATATCGGAGATGAGCATTTTTCAGCTCCCACATCAAGTAATAAGAGTATCGGGTCATTGAGTAGCAAACTGTGGTCAGCCGAACTGAGCAGAACAGCACAGATGTTGCGGCGAGGACTTCCAAGTAGCAGCCACACGCCAAAATGAGCCAAAGTGTACTGCACACTGTAAAGACACCTGGTAGACAGATTTTTTAAAATTAACTTCAATTTCTGCAAAGTGGCACAGAAACTGATCTTGCAAAAAGCGGAGCCTTCCATGCGAAAGCAGAACCACGACTTGCTGAATGCTAAAACAAGCCAAACAGCAAGTTCGATGCTAGACGCTTGTATACCGAAGACAGCAAAAACGACTGCTAATAGCGGCTCATCTCAATAAACACCCGTGAAATATGAGCATGTTCATTAGAGCTGAAGCGAATGCTGACAACGCTGGAATCCGAGTTGCTAGGTGAGTGACCGCTTATCAACCTAGACGATTTTAACGCCTGAGCCATTTCCTTATGGACCTCACCAACAGCAATAAGCCCAGTAGTGATAACAGTTTTTAATTCCAGCCCACCAGTGAACGAAGCAGATTTTGAGGTAACATATACTGTTTGGGGAAAATGCTGCAAAGATTGGTAAAAAGTATAGACGTCAGAATAAGAAACATTAAAAAAGACGAAATGTAGGGATCCACCGTCTATAGAGGTCTACCTGCCCTTATCACATGTTATTTGAAAACCTTCGAGAGAAAAATAATTCGCAAGATCTACGAACCAATTTACGTGGATGGTGATTACGGAATACGATAGATCCATGACTTGTTTAAGCTCTATGCTGACATCGACATAGTAAAGCCCATAAAATTCGAGCGGCTTCGCTGGCTAGATCATGTTAACCATATAAAAGACGTCACTTCAGAGAATGAAAATATTCGATTTGGTACCCGTCGCTGATAAATGCATAAAGAGGATGTCCACATCTCACCGTTGGAAGAACCAGGTGTTGGACAATCTGACGATGCTTGGGTGAGGCCGTCGTCCAAGTCGGTGGTTAGTCGTTACATCAAAGTCGTTATTTCAAAGTAACAAACGTCAAAATGAGTCGCAGAATTTTTAAAAATGCTGCCTCACGTAACTTGTCACCTTCCCACTTTACCAGCATACGCCAAAATTAATCCGATGCGCCGCCTTACGAAAGCCACGCGAGAACAGGCTCCATGAATGCAACACAGCCACACAAAACGAAATGGCAGCTCATTAGAAAAACTGAGAAAATAACACTGAACACAGTTTATTCTTATCAAAAATATGGCATTACTTACGCCACTCAGATAGAGGTCCGCCATCCGTCGGAGAAAAAATTAAATAGATTCTATTCTGGCGTTTTTCCATCGCGGATTTCTACGGCGATTTCATTTTTGGCGGCTGCATACGTTTTCATGTACGACAACCACCATCCACTTTGGTTCTGTTCGGGCTGGTTCAGACAGGCAGATTTCACATTAGAGCAGTGGTCTCCATTTTATAGTACACGTATTCGAGTTCGAATTAGAGCATTTCACCGACACGATCACACACACGAAGTTCTCTTATTCAGTTGGCGCTGAGACATCAAGCGGAGATGTCCACGCTGCAGAGATTTTTGTCAATTTATTTTCTATGCTTCGTATGCTTCCGTTTGTAGAAAATTATTGTTAATTTTCAGAAGTTTTTGACAACGGAATGAAGAAAAAACTAGTCAAAAGAATTATTTTGAAAATTCACTTGGTTTGAACTTTGAACTTGAAAAAACCAAGCAAAGCCAGCTTCGTATCAAATTAATCAACCGCAAGTTTTACTGCTCTGCTGCGCACAAAAACTTGATGCGCTTGAAATTTTCGGAAAAATACTTGAAAAGATTGATATGTTCGGCAAAAGCTTATAAGCTTGCAAGTATCCACCAAATAGTTAAAATTGGGAAAGCTTGTTATCTTGGGGTTCGCTGATTGCGATTCTGATGTCAGAACGTAACAATACTTTTTTTGTGATTTTGACAGATTTTGCCCTTTTTTGCAATCTAACAGCCCTATTCACCTATTCTACCAGCATAACAAAGCTCACCACATTAACAAAATAGTTAATATTAACAAGTTGTTAATGTTCCGTATTCTGGTGAAAATTTAAAAAGCTTTTTTCTTTACAATTTTGTTAATTGCACATAGTATCTTAACAAGGAAAACATGATCTTAAATTTTATGTGTTTTGCTAGAGAATTATTGTGCAAATAATATAAATTATAATATACATAATATTGAATTGAAATAAATAAGACTGTGAAAAAAGGAAAAAATTTTACTTTTTTTAAGTTTTGATAATGAAAAAGATCAATGAAAGGAAAAACTGGACGACGGCGCTGTTTAAAACGTTTTCAAAATGAAAATGATTAATTCAAGCTATCTCTTTATCTATTTTTTATTTTTATCCAAGTCTAAATACAATAAAATACCGAATTGAAAAATCCAAATATAATAATATACATATGTCAGCCAAAAGTTGAGGGTGCTGCCAACAAAAATAGTATATAAAATAGGAGCTGCTCCTGCGTGGTTCACTCAAACTTTATTAAAAAGAATCAAGTTTGTGTTTTAAATAAATAAAAAATAATTTAGATTATATATATATATTCTTTGCATTTCCCATTTTGCTTGCTGAATTAATAAACAATAAAATTTCATCGGAAAAACAGCTGGCGTCTGAATGCTGTGAGTTTCACATTCTCACCACGCGTGGTGAACTTTTAAGCTTTTAAGAGCTTTCAAATTGTAAATGATTTTTTAGAATATGAACATTTACATTACATAACAATAATATTAACAAGAGCTCCTTAACAATTCCTTGTTAATTTAACAAGCAGAATAGAGCTGTAAGTCGGATCAATTATTTGGATTCTGATGTTATGAAGATGATGTTTTGAGATTATAAAATTCCATATATCGAAAGGGAAGCAAAATAGGTAAAATCTAACCATTTTTTGGGGGTAACTGTAGGAGAAAGCATTTTTGAGACACACAAATAGGGGGTCTATCAATCCCCCATTTGCACATTTTTAGGGGGGACGTCGAAACACATGTTTAACTGTCCACTGAAAGTCAAATTGTAAGTCATACACGTGTTTCGGTTGCTCCCTTAAAATATGTCGAATAGGGGGGTTAAAAGACCCCCTATTTGTGTCTCAAAAATGCTTCCTAAAAAATGTACCCCATAAATTGGTTAATTTTACCTATATTGCTTCTCCTTCGAGATATGGAACAACATAAAATCGAAAGATATATAAAAATCCTCGAACAAATAGAAAAATTGCCATATCTCGAAGGGGAAGCAAAATTGGTAAAAATTAACCATTTTTTGGATGTTTCTGAGGGGGGAAGCATTTCTTTGACGCACAAATAGAGGGGTCTATCAATCCCCCATTTTGCACATTTTTAGGGGGGGACGTCGAAACACATCAGATTCCAAATAATTTTGCCTGATTTACAGCACAAAATATTTAAAAAAAGCACGAAGAAAACGTTTTTGAGGAACACCCTTATTAGCGACCCACATTTTTCCCAAACTACTTATTTGGGTACACCCTTGTGGACAACAAATTTTTCTTTAACTATACTTTTCTTAAGCAAGTAAGTTGAGTTAGTTGAAAATTCACAAACAAATTAAAGCTTTTCAATCTCTATGACGTAAGTTTCAAGTCTGTTAGCGCTTGTTTTTCGTGTCGTCGTGTCGTAGATCACGCGTTCATAAATTCGGGCAACAAGCTGACGTCGACTTGACTAATTTCAAGTATACTTGAACTTGATTGAAAATTATCAAGTTCAAGCGCGCTTGTATTCATAAATTTAGCAAGTACTTGAAATTGCAAATGAATAGGCTTGTGCAGTTCTCTGTTGGAGACCACTGCATTCGAGCAATAAACCCATTCATGCTCTAATGCGTTTTCTGACCTGCTCTGCCTGTCTGTCTGCATCTGGATCTTCTCTGCCCGCAGACTAACAGCTCCTATTCTGCTTGTTAACTTAACAAGGAATTGTTAAGGAGCTCTTGTTAATACTATTGTTATGTATGTTCATATTCTAAAAAATCATTTACAATTTGAAAGCTCTAAAAAGCTTAAAAAGTTCACCACGCGTGGTGAGAATGTGAAACTCACAGTATTCAAACACCAGCTGTATTTTCGATGAAATTTTATTGTTTATTATATCAGCAAGCAAAATGAAAATGCAAAGAATTGAGTAATAATTTCATGATTTTTTTTTTTATTTAAAATGAAAATTTACATTTTTTTAATAGCCAAACAAATTTTGTATGAACCACGCTGGAGTAGCTCCTATTTTATATAGAATTTTTGCCGGCAGCACCCTCAACTTTTGACTGGCATATGTATATTATTATATTTGGGTTTTTCATTTCGGTATTTAAATGTATTTAGAGTTGGATTGCAATAAAAAAATAGACAAAGAGATAGATAGAATGAATGAATCATTTTCGTTTCGAAGACGTTTTAAATAGCGCCGTCGTTCAATTGTTTTCCTTTCGTTGATCTTCTTCATTATCAAAACTTAAAAGACGTGAAAGTTCTTCCTATTTTCACAGTCTTATTTATTTTAATTCAATATTATATTATAATTTACATTATTATTTGCACAACAATTCTCTAGCTAAAAACATAAATGTTAAGATTATGTTGTCGTTGTTAAGATACTTTCTGCAATTAACAAAATTGTAAAGAAAAGAACTTTTAAATCTTCACCAGAATACGGAACATTAACAACTTGTTAATATTAACTATTTTGTTAATGTGGTGAGCTTTGTTAAGCTGGTAGAATAGGGCTGTAAGCTATAAATACAACCGTACAACAGCTTTTTTTGAAAGCGTCTCGAAAACACATTGCCACTGGCTTATTATTGATTTGTTTTTATAAAAATTTACGAAATATTCTTGAAATGTTACTTTTTAACATATTAAAAAAATTATAAAAACAAAGTAATTAAAACTCCCAAAAAAACATACCTTTTTCAATACTACTGAACCCCAACCATCCCCTCCTTAGCATGACAACGTTAATCTTAAAAAATGGATATATAACTGTACTTTATATAATAAACAATATATTTGTACTTTATAAAATAAACAATAAAAAAGAAGTGGTATTATTTTTGTCCGCGAGTTATTTATAAACCGCAACAAACTTCATGATTAACAAAAGAGCACGTGTTTATTCTGCGGTTAGGGGAAAAAAGTGGTCAAAAAGAATGAACAAAATAACTGATACTCATTTTACAATAAAAGGTGGAAAAAAAAAACAACAAATACGAATAGCAGAATGAGCGCGAGCCAAATTTAGTCACTTATGAATTAGAGTAGCACAAAAATTCGCTCATTCAGTCAGTTGGAAAGATAGACGGCTAGTCAGTCAGCCCGTTAATTCGCAGCTGTTTGGGGCTGTCACAAAAAAAAAAAAATTGAATCACTACCAAACGACAAAATAATCAAACACAATGATTATTATTATGATAATGATGATGATGACGGAAGATATGAGCACGACAAAACTGCGCATTTCAGCTGTTATTTCGTGTTTTAATTTATTTTTTTTGTGGTGTGTGTAATTTTTTGCGAATTGTACGCGGATAAAGCAACAAGAAAGAAAAAAAAAAGAAACAAAGGACAGCCATGTTTGGCAGCTGACTTAATATAGATGGTTAGATAGGTAGTAAGCAAACAAAAACCGCTCGTTCAACGAACAACAACCCACTGAACCACAAACGAAGATTTGCCGAAAAGTGAGAGTCTTGCAAGTGTTTTTAGTTTTCTTTTGTGCTGTTTTTAATTTTTTCTTTTCTAACTTGGGAGTTTTCTTGCCTCGTAACTAGAAGATAAGATTGATTTCACAAAAGAATGTCAAGAAGATTTTTATCCAAAAATTATAAGTTCGTTTGCGAGTTCGCTATCGAAAAAGAATCCTCCAAAGATATCATTTATGATACTTTTATTGTGCATTCGCTAATTTGTAACTAATTGTTTTAAATTTTTACTAGTAAATGAGTTCGCAAGTAAATCATAAATCCTTCATATTTTGTGTATACATATTTTGTATATACTTGGTACTCTCAAATGTTTTGGTACACGACTGAACCTATTCACTGTGAGTGAATGCATTCACTTTGTTTTGACGGCTATTTGACGTGACATTTATGCTTGTTTTCATGCGCGAATACTTTAGAAGATACAGCCTTTTTTGTGAAGCAAGGTCTGATGGACAAGAAGGTGATGGAGGTAATAAAACCAGCTTACGAAGCGCTGTCGGCAGATAATTTGCTTGAAACATGCCTTGGATCTGAAACTCCAATGAGTCCTACAATTCTGTTCTTTGGTCACTTTCGCCCAAACACATCAACTCAGGCGCACGCACCATCGAAGTGGCCAATTTCATTGCAACGTGCCTCTTCAACGACGGTTTTATACCCATACTTAAAATTATGGGTTTGATGGGTATTCCGATTGGCAAAAACGCATACGAATACGCACTATCTCGCAATGAAGACAGATTGAACCGATCAGAGACTCGAGCTACGGCATCATCAAAAGCTGGCAGAACGGCTCGCAGAGCAGAGAGGGCAGCAGAAAGCAGTTTCTACGAAAAAGAGGAAGGTGGCCTGTATGGAGCTGGCATCGCCGACTAATATTTGTAAGTAAAAATTGTCAGCTCTTTAAAACTGCATTTAAACATTTTTGATTTTTTTTTTCCCCCAAAAAAATTACTTCAAACTTTAAACGCGTTTATCTCGAACCCACGTTTTTCGAACTGGCGGCCATGATATCTCCAGTTCAACTGAACCGATTTTCATGAAACAAAATGGAATCGACGCAGAATTGTCACCATTCTCGGGTGAACCTCGACCATAATTTTAAAAAATTTTTTACTATTTTTTTTTTACACTAAACTACAAAAAAAAAACCCGAAATTAAAATTTTTTTTTTGAATGGCCGCCATTTTGTCAAAAAAATGCACAAAATTAAGCTTGAGGTTCACCCGAGAATTACATCTATACTGATTATAACCCCGTTTTTTTTTCATTTCAGACGCTCCGGAGACCCGGAATCGTGGCCGCCGTGACGACACCTTTTTTTTCACCACCAACTTTGAAGTCTCATTACTTTTTGAACAGCCCACGTATCGAGGCAAAAAAAATTTTTTTATTTACTTTGAACCTTTTGTAATACAATAAATAAAAAAAGTTTTCAATTATTCTTTGCGTTTTCAAATAAGAATTTTTTTAAAAAGGGTCCAAAAAACGGGTTTTGAATGAGAAGACCGCCTTAAAGGAACAACGTAAGCGAAAATAGAATTCGTTACTACTCCAGCACGCGGATAACACCCACAGACGAATTCTGTTGACTAACAAGAAAATTCTCACCGTAGAGGAATCGTTCAACAAACAATGAAAGAGTGTATCGTTTGTCATTATGACATGTAGCAGAACTCGTTTCGAAAGTTTAGAGAGCTTCTGTGATGGTTTGGTTGGTAATCGCATTTGATGACTTCACCAAACTCCATTTTTTAGTTCAACTTTATTACAATTTGGCACCACTGGTGATGAAGTGCCAAAATACGAATGCGAGCAGTAAGACGAAAACTCGAATAAGAGTAATTCAGATTTGCCAACTATGTTCGTTTTGAAAAAAGTGCTTTAAACTTGGCAGCATTTTAAGATCAGAAGTAGAGCCAGGAAAAGACCTGGTTCTAATATTTGTTTTTGCATTGCGAATAGAATAGAGTCACGCTCTAGATCAATGACTACGGAAATGCTGCTATTGTTTCAAAACAAGCCGTAGGCCTTTCAACACGATTCTTTAGAATTAGGAATTGGTAATTGGTCATCTCAATTCCTCAGAAATGGAATTGGAAAAAAGTCCTAAATTCCATTCCAGGAATTGTAATTTGGTAAATGAACATCTCAATTCCTCAGGAATGGAATTGGAAAAAAATCGTCAATTACATTGCAGGAACTGTAATTGGTAATTGAATTTTTCAATTCCTCTAGAATGGAATTGGCAAAAAATCGTCAATTACCTTACAGGAATTATAATTGGTAATTGAAATTCCTCAGAAATGTAATTGGAAAAAATGGTCAATTCCATTACGAAGTTGTAATTGGTAATTGGACATCTCAATTCTTCTACTAAAAATGTTTAAAATCGGTTAGACCCTCTAGGGGTACCTCCCTTGGGCTTATATTAATTTTTTGGGCCTACATTGATCATGATTATCTGATCTTAGCAAAACTCGGTCAGAAATAAATGAAGAGATGCGTACCAAAAATGGTTGAAATCGGCTAGACCCTAGGGCTGCCTCTTGTGAAACTTTGAAGTAGTTATCTAATAAAGTAAAAAAAAAAAATTATCTTTACCCAAGTTTTACACATTTTTGAAAAGTCGTTAAATTTTATGTCAATTTTTAATTTTTTTACTTTTTTCAAAAAATTTTTTTTTTAATTTTTTATATTTATACTTTGAATGAAAATTAAAAATAATTTAACAATTTAAAATGTTTCCAAAAACTATTTTATTAAACTGAACATTTGAATTCTTCTTATTTGTAGTAATTCCTTAACAATGATACCCATTTTTTATGATTTTTTGAAAACAAAAATGTTTTTAAATTTAATTTCCTTTAAAATGAGATCTGTAAAATAAGTTTTACGTGATTTGGTTTTTTTTTGCTAGAAATACCCTGTAACTCCTAAGTGCGCGTAAATGGACCTCCTCGATTACGACTTTTTGCTCAACTCGACCTCCCCTACTATTTCCAGTTTTCTTTCTCAAAAAAATAAGGACAAAAATAAACTTAAAAAAATACTGTTCGAAAATAAAAACAATATAGAAGAAATAAGGCATTTGGAGTTAAGGCAAATTTCATAGTTAAATATTTACAAGCTATTATTTTCGCCCTTCTCTTACATGTTTCATAGGAAAGCATTTGTCACCACTCTTAGCTGCATTTATTCAATATAGACAAAGAAAATAAAAAAAAAATATATGCATTGATTAGCAATGCCAGTAAAAGTATAAATTCAAAGAAGTTTTTGGTGTTTTTATTTGTGTTTACATAGAAGTAATTTTTTTAAAGAATTTGTATTGTGTCACCGTTTTGTGTCAGGAGTGTTATGTTTTACTTTATTTGTTCTAATCTTTCTTTTAGCAACTGATATGCCGCCAAGTGCATAACTGCAAGAAAACACAGGATTTATCGATTTCAGTTTTACTAAATACGTGTTTCTTTGCTTACTAAAGTGTTTATTAAAATTTAATCAGCAGATTATGGTAAGTATAGATTAATTTGTCAAGAGTGTTATCTATGATTTTGCGGTTTTAAGTATTGAAAAAAGTGTTTGTATTTGATTGCTTGGTTTCAACGGTTTCCTATGTTTTGAGTTTTTAGTGCAGAAGTTTTTTCGACAAAAATATTACAAAATCGTTAAAAGTTCAGAGTGTTGTTTCAGCACTCAACTTCAAATTACTTAACTTTTTTTTCATTTTTTTTTAAGATTTTAGCTTAAGACAATTAAATTATCAAATTCAAAGATCCAGAAATTTTTAGTCGACTTAAACACTTTTTAAAGGTATAACACTTAAGACAAAAATCGTTACACTTCTGCAAAAATTTAAAAAAAGAAATTTAACAGAATTTTTTAAAGAGCGTAACAGTGATTTTGGATTCTATATTAACAGCGGCCATATTTAAAGTTGCAAAAATTAAAAAAATTTCTGTCATATCCATATTTTTTGAAATTTACCTACACACATACAAATAGGCGTAGCCAGGATTTTGTTCAGAGGGGCACACGGAAAAAATATTTTTTCATATGAATGAAAAATAAATCAAAAAGAATGTGTCAGCCGTAAGTGTGTAATAAAAAATAAATTAAGCTGTAATAAATATTAATAAATTCTATGCTTTTTTAATTATAAGGAAAAATGTTTTGAATTTCTTTATTTAATACTAAAATATTTACTTTTCTAATGTTCAGGGGGAAACTGCCGCTCTCTACTCTACCCTCGCTACGACCATGTATATACACGTTTTTTCGATCAACATACACATCGACAACAAAGGTCGATTTTAATTCCATTGCGAACACCTTAACGTACAAAATAACATTCGATTTTGACAGACAATTTCGGTTTAGTTCGACGAATGGAATGAATCAAAAATTATTAATTTATGAGTGTCGAAACGAACTTTTCTGGTCGCAAAAAGTTTCATTAATGCAAATTAATTCGAAAAAAAACATTTTTTGGTTCACTGGGCAGAATACTTAACGTAGGATGTGCTACAGAAACACATGTTTTTTATGCTGAACAGCCATAATATCAGCCGCCAAATCATGGCATGCGTTGCGTTGGCGTAGCTATTAAAACCATAGATATAACCTAATCTTGAAATAACAAAATCTAAGCAGAAAATATTGCAAATGTGGGTGCATTTGTAGCTAAATATTGTTTTTATTCGTTCGACTAGCGAAACGATATACAGCTGCTAAGGTGTAAAGATAGCTTTAATACCGCTAGACGACGACGACGCTAGCTGATGTTGCTATTATTAGCAAAACAAAAATGAATTTAGCAAAATGGCTGTAGTTGTTGTTGTTTTTGGTTTTCATGATACAGTGATATTTCGTGCACACAAACATTTTCACACACATACAGCGAGAATTCGCACAAAAAGTAGAGGGGAAAAAAAGGCAAAAATTATTGAATAAATTTTGCAATTTGAGAAGACGAGGTTAACTGTTTCTTGTTCGACTTTGTCTATTTGCACATTTTTTTTCAATATTCTTTAATAACGTATAGGAGAGAAAAAGTAAACAGCTGGTCACCCACACATAGTGGGTAAATTTTTGAATTGCAGTGTTAAATCATCATTGAACGAAATAAACAACAAAATGTTGCCACCAGATATGAATGGAGTCAATATAAGCAGATGTGGTGTGTAGGCGGCGTTGGAGGCCGATTTAAAAAAAAGAAAAATAGGTGGTAGTAATGCACAATATGTGGTCGACCACACGGATATAAAGTAGTTTCCGGCGCTATCGTTGATGATGTCGATGTCAATAATGATGATGATGGTGATGTAACTTGCCTGTTTGTTACTGTGGTGACGTTGACAGAAACGACAACGCTTTTAAACTTAACGAAGGAACAGCTGTTATTTGTTGACTGCGAATTATAATAAGAACAGCAGCAAAAATATGTATATAAAATTGAGAGTTACACGTGTTTGCATCTTTTTGTAATTCGAGCGTGCAAAAGTAGAAGTAGCAGCAGTTAAACCCATAATCAAAAAAAGTTCATTAACTCTACTTAAGCTGAAGTGTGACTCAAGTGATTATATGAATGAGTAGTAAAGTGAGTGTGCGAAATGAGTTAATGAATGAATTGAGATTTAAGACGAAAAAAAAAGAGAATTCAAAAACAAATGCTTAAGCCATAAAAACACCAAATATAAGAAAGAAAAAAAACAAAACATGAAAAATGTTTTGTTATAACTTTCATTTTTTAAAAACTTTAATACACATTATTTGCATAAAAACCCGTTAAAAAAAAAACGCTGTGCAGTTGCCGAAAGTATGCGAGTTTGAAGTACCAATATAAAAAGCCCAAAGATGAATGAGCATAGGAAATGGTAAACTAATAGCATCTTTGTGTAAAACGAACGACACGTCGATTTAACGAAGCCTTCGCTGAAAAGCCGAGAGTCAGCTGTTTTTGCTTGATGTAAAAATAATATCGTGCATACACGAGAACAGCTGTTCCAGTAAAGAACGATAACGTAACTTCAGTATGAAATTGGCTTTGTATAAGAAAAAAATTACGAACGAAATGTCAAAATTTGACGATTAGTAAATTGTCATCGTTGTGAACATTTTTAAAATGGAAGTTGCTATGAAGAAAAGGTAAATACAATATAATTTATTTTCATCTAAGAATACACAAATACTTTCTATATTTTTAGTTCAAAGAAAGCAACAAGTGAACAATTTGGATTGCTGGAAATGGAAAAGAATCCAGAGCTGGCAAAAGGCACTCCGGTCTTTGGTGCAATCGCCGAAAAAATGTCTAATATTATTTAATTTTCACAGTACATAAATCCTAAAACTGAATTTGCAGCAAAAGTAAACAAACAAGTATCCATTAACAAAATAAACGAAACATGAAATGTTTAAGGTTTTTGTCAGTTTTACGCAATATGCTGGACTATTACAATCCGGTAATAATGTTATTGGCAAGTACAGGGTTGCCCATATTCGAAGCGCCCATTTTATTTTTAAATAAATCAAAGAAACCACAATTTTTTGTCTGTTCGTCATGAATATCATTTAATTGGGTTCAAGTAGATTTGCTTACATCATTTCTTGAATATGATATCTCGTAAATGGTCGCCATTGGCCTCTACGACATATTGTGCCCGTTTGGCAGCATTTTCCATGGTTTTGTTCAACATTTCGATGGGAATGGCGGTTATTTCTTGACGGATGTTGGTTTTCAGCTCTTCTAGGGTCTTTGGCTTGTTGACGTAAACCTTTGATTTCAAATAACCCCACAAAAAAGAAGTCTGGAGGCGTTAAGTCTGGTGATCTTGGCGGCCAATCGAAATCACCATTTTTTGACATCAAACGGCCAGGGAACAATTGCTTCAAAAAATCGATTGTAGTGCGGCTTGTGTGTGGTGGCGCGCCGTCTTGTTGAAGCCAGTAGTGCCTGATACGCTTTCGACGAACGATTGGCATGAAAAAATTGTTTATCATATCGCGATAACGCTCCTGACTGACAGTAACTCTGTGGCCATTATCATCTTCGAAAAAGAACGGCCCAATGAGCATTTTAGCACAAACGCCGCACCAAACAGTGACTTTTGCATCGTGAAGAGGTACCTCTTGAATCTCTTGTGGATTTTCAGTGGCATAAATACGGCAATATTGTTTGTTTACCGTTCCGTTCAACTGAAAATGAGCTTCATCGCTCATGATAATTTTATGCCAAAATTGCTCGTCTTCTTCAGCCATTTCAATGACTCTTTGGGCCCTTTTCAATCGGCGTGGCTTATCGGTAGGCAACAATTTGTTTACCAATTGAATTTTGTACGGAAACAAATTCAAATCAACACGTAAAATGCGTTGTAAAGTGGATCGGGGAATGCCGAGCTGCTGAGAACGGCGATTTTGGGATGTTGTTGGTGACTGCTCAATACTGGCTCGTACGGCTGCAATATTCTCATCCGATCGCCTTGGTCGCTTTTGATTTGGCCTCTTTGGGTTACCAAGAGTATTACCAGTTGTAATTCTTTCATACAAACGATAAATTGTTTTCTTGGAAGGCGCACTTTTCACTTTATTTATTTTTTTGAAAGCACGTTGAGTTTTCACTATTGACTTGTTTTGTTGAATGTAAATTTCAACAATTTTAGAGCGTTCGCGTGGCGTGTACTGTTCCATTGTAAACATTTGCTTGGAATGACGCTTCAAACGCGGTATGTCATTAGTCGATTTGGCATCACTGCGGAAAGTTACAGTGTTGCCAGATGGGCGCTTCGAATAAGGGCTACCCTGTACTCACGTTAAGAGTATTTGAACAACGTAAGCAACGTAGCAGTAGACGACGACGCAAGGAAAAAATACATCAAGCCAATTTTGTCCGATATCGTCCGAAAACGAACGAGGCTTTAGACGAAGGCTTCGTTTTACACAAAGATGCTATAAAAATATTGCCTTAATGCAAGGTTGATTTATAAGGTTGTCGCAAGGGAGAGAACGAGTACCCATAATTGTCAAATCGAAGTTGACAGCACATAGAAAATCTGCAAGTGCTCTCTATTATCATCCGTTTTTCTTTCGTAGTCATTCGTAAAATTGGCTGGTTTTGACAGTTATGGGTACTGAGAAGAGAGTGCGATCAGACCTGCGACAACCTTATAATTCAACCTTGCCTTACTGTATGAACTAGTACTAATACCAAAATAAAGTAACTTACGTAACTAAGATAGAAGTAACCAGGAAGATATATCGCTGGCATTAACATCGATAACAATTTATAACTAGGTGATCCGCACGGATGATAGTTTGGCTCTTGATATGTTCACAACGCCATCTAGCTGTGAAACTGATTATTTTCACTGTAAATCACATTTGAATGTTGGAAAAAAGCGGCTAAAAAAAAGTAAAGAGCTAAAACTTTAAACGTTCTCGATTATTTATCAATAATTTTAGTGTTTTAAGTATCGACAGATTGTCGTTATCGATAATTTCATTGTTTTTGCCTGAAACCTCTTTTCAATTACTGCAATAAAAAATCAAAGTTAACTTTGATTCGATCTTGAAAGTAGGACTTATGGTTCTGAACTAGTTCCGAAGGACTGGTTCTGGAAGTAGTCCTGGTACAAAAACAAGGTAATACGACCGTAAATTTCTCGATAATTACATCATTTTAACTATCGATAACAATAGCAAGAACGATAATTTCTTGACAATAAAAATGTCTCTGGCCCACCTTGGAACCACAGAGTGTAACCTACGCTTAGAATTACCGTTGTGTTGAGTACTTACTACGCAAACATTACAAACAGTTCTGAATGATTTTCTGTCGAACGATACAGAATGGTATCAGTGGTGGTAATTTTTTATGCGATCGTAGTGTACACAAACATATACTAAACAGAATGAAGAGTCATGTTACCTAACGATACACTAAAATATCCTACCGTTTATTTTCGTTCACTAGCTAAGGACGCATTTATAGTGCACGCTTATTGCTGAGCCTAGCAAAAAAAAAAAACACATTGAATAGCTTCAAGAGAAGAGAAAGCAGGTCATGCATCTCTTTTGGACCAATGTGTTTTCGGCTCGGCTCAGCTCAGTAATAAGCGCGCACTATAAACGGGGCCTTAAACTATATATTTTGGCATTTATTTTTTAAAAATATATAAATTATTGATTTGGCATTCATCTTATACCCAATTTCTTAGAGCGAGTTTATAGTGAATGCTTATGCCGAAAATTATTGTTGAGGCTGAAAAACGCTTCATGCATAATCATTTGGAAAAAGCTGAAAGTGTCCATAGTGAAGGCTTATTCCGAACTTTAAGCGATTTATCAAATGGTTTTCGTCACTTATATGTATCTTTTTCGCGCTCGATCTCACAATTTGCATTTTTGTTTTATTTTATTATTTATGTTTTCCTGTTCTGCATTTTTTTAGATGACTTTCGGCGTTTATTGCTTCAAATTCGCTTGTTTTCATCACTTTCGTTGTTTTAATTTTATTTTTTTTGAAATGTTTTGTGCTGAACTTTCAAGCGATGTTGCAATGTTGTTATTGTTTCGTTTTGTGGTGCTTCTGAAGATAGTTTTCTGCACTTGTGTCTTCTATTTCGCTTGTTTACATATAGTTTTCTTTGCACTTGCGTGCAGCAATCAGTTGGATATTTCTTTTTTTGGCCGTAGTTATGCTTTGAGTTTTCATGAAGTTTTTTTGAATGCATTTGTTATTGTTTTGAAATTTTTTTATTGATAAT
Organism: Coremacera marginata; assembly: GCA_914767935.1. Lineage (NCBI taxonomy): Eukaryota > Metazoa > Arthropoda > Insecta > Diptera > Sciomyzidae > Coremacera > Coremacera marginata. The sequence goes on along the minus strand of OU612045.1, from coordinate 39,245,935 downwards.
TTTGTGCGTGGATTAAATAGAAAAAATAAATTTTGTCGCTATTTGTGGAGTATATATCTAAACTAAACTTCGTTTAGTTTTTTCTTGTTGTGAGTGCATCTACAAATACAACACAGAATCTTAAAATCTACTAACAACACAATGTCTTTTTTTTATTAATAATCAAAGCAAATTCTTTGCCTCTTTTTTCTTTCCTTCCTTCTCCACACTTTTCGCACTTCACAATTTCCACCAATACTATCAATAAGCTACTTTAATCTGCAAGCAACAAGCGTGCACTATGAACACCAATAAGCTACTTTAAGCTGTAAGCAATAAGAGCCAACTTTGGACACAATAAGCTCAAATAAGCTGCTTTAGTCTAAAAGCTTCGGCATAAGCTTTAACTATAAACGCGCCCTTACTCACAGTTTAAATTAAGATTTTGTTAAATTTTTTGAAAAGCAATAACCGTGAACTATGAACACCAATCAGCTCAATAAGCTGCTCTAAGCTGTAAGCAATAAGCGCCCACTATGGACACAATAAGCTGCTTTGATCCAAAGCGCCAATAAGCTTCGGCATAAGAGTTCACTATAAACGCACCCTTACTCGCATTTTAAATTTAGATTTTGTTAAACTTTTAAAAAAGCACTTAGCATGCACTATGAACACCAATCAGCTCAGTAAGCTACTTTAAGCTGTAAGCAATAAGCGCCCACTATGGACACAATAAGCTCAAATAAGCTGCTTTAATCCAAAGTGCCAATAAGCTACGACATAAGCGTTCACTATAAACGCGCCCTTAGTCAGAGTTGAAATTAAGGTTTTGTTCAACTTTTTAAAAAGTTTAACCTTTATGGTATAAGGCATAGGAGATATTTTTACCACTAACATTTTCGGTGGTAAGAACCATCAACCGGAAATCTTGATGTTAAAAATATCTCCTATGGTGTATAAAGCGTTAAACCAACGCACCATGACCTCAATGACCACTTTTTCTGGCCAAAATTCTGAAAAGCTCTGAGAGCGGGTTTGCGGGGTTGCTGATTTCGAGCTCAAAATTTGCGAACTCAAAATGGCGAATTCAATTTGATGATTGTCTCAAACTAAAATTTTGTAGTCTGACAACGAAAGATTTACATTATAATAGTGTAACCCATTAATGCCGATATTGGCTCCAAACTCCGAACGGCTTATGTTCTCAAGAGGCTTTTCATGTCAGTTTTTACTCTCTGAGGTGTGCCACTGTCTCCAGAGAGGTGACGACCGAACAGAAAAATTAATTCAATTGAAAAAACTTTCTGTGTCAGGTGGAAATTGAACCAGAGTTCTCTCACGTATGGGCCACGCACTCTACCCACTGGGCCACGGCCGCCACATATTACATAAATATATTAAATAAAATATCTAGTTAAAAGAACATCGAAGAGAAATTTGTTCCAAATAGTAGCTGTATTGCAAAATTTTTTTTAACTAAATACTTTAAGTTTTTTATAAAAAAAAAAATGAAACGTCTTCACGTGATCTTCAAAGATTCACGTCTAAATTCTAGACCAAAAATAACATGAGTACGAAAATCTTTAAAAAAATAGTTCAGTTTATTTCCAATTATCTAAGAAAAAATTATCGAAGTCAGTTCAGTTGTGCAAAAATGTTCAAATAGAATTTACCAAAGATCAACCAGAAAGTATTTAGACCCAACATGCTCATTCAGTAGCACATCTTGCCCGCGCTGCCCGCCATTAAAATTTTTTTCTATAATAAGCTTTGTCTTTGAGCTTATGCAAAAGCAAAACCATATTTAAAAAAACAACACAAGCTACAGCCAACCAACGTCAATCGCCACACAATTTTTTTTTTCTATCATGAACTTTGTGTTATAAAAAAACAAAAACAGGTACATGCAAAAAACAGCAGCACAAGCCGCTCTTGACGATCAGATCACCTAATTTTGAACGCATATGAAAAACAACAAATGCATGCAAATTGTTGCGTTACTTATGTGTTAACGCACATAGGGTTTGTTGATATTTTTGTTTGAAATTTTTTTGCAAAAGTCACGATACGCAATATTTTGTGTAAATTCGTGAGCTCCAATGATTTTGGCGAATATCACAGAAGTTTGTCTGTATATATAATAAATCGGGGATTGACCGAAACGGACCACAGTGGGTCCCTTTTCGTCCCAAATGTTTGTCTCTAACGCTTCATGAAATAAATAACACCTGACATATTCCTGAAAGTCAATAAAAATTCTATAATTTAATTCAGTCAAGCATAAAATATATATTTAAATTTTTCGAAACTTCTTATGAAATAACTGTAGATTTCATAAAAAATCAAAGTTAATAGTTTCACTTAATTAAATTGTAATGAAACACGTAAAATTAATAAAACTGCAATTAACTAAGTAAAACGTTATTCAACGAATTGAACGAAATATCAGCTGATCGAGCGCATGTTTTTTTTTCGATCATAAAAAAAAAATAAAACATGCGCCATATTAGCTGCTAGCAGCTGTTTTAATTATAATAGAAAAACGAAGAAAAACTGTTTATAATAAAAAGCATTCAGTTTCAAGCCAAAAGTGGTAAAAAACGAAGTAATGATTGTGAGGAGGAAGTGAGGTGAAAAACGAAAGAGTAACATTAAATATAAAAATGAGAGGAAAAAACCACAAAACACAAATGCGAGCATGCAAGGCACGATCCAAAAAAAAAACACAGCCAGAAAACAAGCGCGACATGAGTGTGTTGGCAAGGTAGGAGGTGTAAGGATAAAGAGGGTGAAATTAATTTTAAACGCTGCGCTAAAATTTTTAAAATAGCCAAGCAATTGTGATAAACACTACGTCAAGTAATGAATATACATATTTTGAAAACAAAGGAAAAGATTTCAAACTGAGCAGCAGGAGACGAAGTGTGGAGTAGAAACACGAGCAGGGTAGAAGCGGGTGTTAAAGAGTGTGCTTGAGTGTTTGTGCGATCAACATCATCAGCTGATGCTATCGTCGCCGGCGCCGGCATACTTGGTGAGCCGGCAAAAATACAGCAAATTTAATAATTTTTAACGCCGCGACTGACTTGATTTCAATTGAATCGAATTTACAGATTATTTCATTTATTTTTATACTGTTTTGTTGTTGTTACTGTTGTTGTTACTTTTGCTGTTGTCGTTCAATTAATTTGTCTCGCATTATGCAGCTTTTACTCAATAACAACACGATTTTATTTTTGTGCTTTTTTTATTTTTATTTACTCTCATTTATTTGTTGTTGATATTATTTTACATCAGCTGAGCTGAAGCGCTTGACAGGCGCCCCCGAAGCTAAACGGCGGCGCACAGTGGGCCACAGCCGGTAAATATTGAAGATTTTAACAGATTTGTATGATACAAGAAAAGGCCTCCACGTGTCACTCTCCGATTTTAATGAGCTTTGTATATGTGATAGAGGACAAAATTATAAGGTTGACGTTTTTTTTTTTATATCTGCTAAGTTCAAGGTTAAGGCTTTCAAAATGGCGTTCGAAAATTTGCAAAACTTACGTTTTTTCGCAATAACTTTAATATTACATATTGAAACATTCACAAAATAGGCATCAAATGAAAGGTACTGAAATTTCACGTCGTTTTGGTATATGTTATAAGACATTTGTTGTTGTTTTTGTTTGTTGTTATTGATTCTAACAAATTTTTACTCATATTGTATTGATTACGTAACCGTTTTTTTACCATACTTGTGTAGAGTTAGTTACCTTTTTTTTTTGTAATTTAAAGGTTTTTAATTAATCTTAAATTTTTTGGTTCGGTAGTGTGCATTGAAAAATAAATAGAACTTCCCAGCAAACCAAAGTTGTTGGCTTTGTCAAAATTCCGACCAATTCGTAACTATTTCGAGCTGTCTTAAAGAATTTGTTTCTTTTTCGTTACAGCAAAAATTGGAACAATTTCAATATATATACGAATTTATATAGAACTAGCTGAATACCCGGCGTTACTTGGGAGTTGATATAAATAGTTTTTGAACTCATTCGTCGACTTGAAAAAACTTTTCACAAACATTGTGTTGTGTTCATCTTTCAAACTGGTAACTTCAGTGGAATAAGCAAAATTGTAGCTTAAACATCTGAAGATTATGAGAAAAAGTTGGAAAAATTGCGATTAATGGGTGCGTATCGCCAGGCTTTCAAAGAATATTTTCAAATGTTGTATTTTATTCGATAGATTGGACATTTAAAAAAAAAAAATTCGTAAAAATCAGTCCAAAAACCAAACAATTTTTTCCAAGCATTTATGTAAATTTTCTCATACATTAATTGACCACGTGTCGTAATGTTGCTATAACGTCCAATGTGTTCAGGCTACTAAACTTGTGCATAGGAGTTCATGTGTTATTATTGTTGAAGTTAGCTTTGTCTGTTATCAAACATGGAAATTTCTTGATAATTACCCACAAATCAATAAAATATTTATATTTCAGATGGTTTCGGTAGTATTTTAGACTTTAATTTGGTAATTTAGTTCGTATGGTTACTATGGCAACTGTTCCCAAACTGGGCTTGTTCTGGGCGTGGACAAATTATATATACGCCCACTTTTTAGAAAAGGCGTGACACTTTTTTTTAAACTATACCGTACTCGAATAAAACTTACAGCCAAAATTTCAGGCTAATCGCCCTAGCAGTAATTTAATGATTTCTGAAAAAGTGGGCGTAACTATAATTTGACCGCGCCCATTTTGAATACATTTGCCGACAATAACCAAACGAACCAAATTACAAAATTAAAGTCTAATACGACAAAAATCGTTTGAAATATGACATTTTCATTGATTTGTGGGCGGTAAAAGAGGGTGTGGAAACTAATGTTTTTAATTTCTTTCAAACTGTCTGAACAAAATCGTTACTTATTCGTAACATTTTCGTTATAATTCGTAACGATTTCGGAAACTTTGGTTTGCTGGGTTGTGATAAAAAAAAATGCGTTTTCTCACCTAGTCTCACTACTTACTGACCTGTTCCCGTGGTGTTAAAATATTGACAGTCGATGGAGAATGCGTATTGTGTGTTACGCATAAGTATATTAAAAAGTAAATATTTGAAAATTTTCAATTGTGCACCCGTTATGTAAAAAAATTACGAGTGGCTGCCCCACTGTGCGACTATGTGATCTTTGTTTGGTTGTTTTTCTTTTTGCGCTATCGTATCTTAGCACATGAATATTTTACTCGCTCGTTTGCTCGCTCATCACGGGCGACGGCCACCAGCTAGATCAGCTGATCAATTGAGTCATTGAAGTTATTTTTATCAAATTTGTTTTTGTAGCTGAACGCGGCGGCGTTAACTGTGAGATCATTCCGTATTAGTTGATATACTACTAGATACTCGATGAAAATGCAGTTGTTTGTCGGCGGCAACGGCGGCGGTTTGTTTATCTATGATATCAAATGACAAAATTCGAAGGCTGCGTTGTTGGCAACAATCAAAAATGGGGTGTGGCAATGTGTATATGCAAGTGTTTTGCCTGAATACGTAGCGTATAACTTGGCAGCAACTTGTGGAGCTTCTGTCATAAAAATTTCTCAGACTTGCCTTCAGTGTGTATGTGCTGTTAAATATTGAAATAGCATTAAAATTGTTTCGCTATAAATTAACACTAGCGTAGATGTTAATGACATTATGACAGCTTGGAAATTTTTGGAAACAGCTGTGAGTAACATATCTATAAAAAAACGGGAACATTTTTTGTGAACTTTTGCAATTTGCTCAACTTTTTAGTACAGCTCAAAAGTAGGCCAAATCGTAGAAGAGTTGTATTTTCTGAGTCGTTTTTTTTTATTAAAAATGAAAAAGCTGTCAAGATAGTTAGAGTGCCGTTTGGTAACAATCATCATTTGCACTTCCCATACATTCATTCATTCCTCAACGTTTTACCTACATATGTCTGTGTATGTCAATCATATTATTACACCTTTCTATTTTCAAAACGCCAATGATAAGTGCATCATTACAAAAACAAAAACGAAAGGGGAGACGGGGGTCTGAAAAATAGTCTGACTGAAAAACAGTTAGGTGTTGAGAAAAGCAAAGCGAAGCGCATAAGAAAATCTCATTGCAACAACGTCATTAAATCCGGCGAGACAACATTCCAAAAAAGAAAGAAAAAGATCACTTCTTCAACACAAAAAAAAAAAAATACAAACACCAACAGTAAAAGTAACTGCAATTATAGTCTTGGTGGCTTATTTTTTTATCTCTCTCTCTCTTCACAGTACCGGCGTTCGTTCATTGTCGACAATAACGTCGACTACTACGACAACGTCTAGCGCATTATTTATAAACCCACAAAATAAGCGATCCGTTGCAATTTAGCTGCCAGCTAGTCAGTCGGCTGTAAGCAGAGCTTGGTCGCATTCAACAGCTTTCTCTGTCTCTTTCACCGACATTCAAAACAAACACAACAGACCGGTGAAAATGTCTACAACTGCAATTGTGTTAAAATACTACTATTTGTTTATTATTATTATTATTTTGTTAACGTAAAAGTTTTATAAGCCACTCTCCCGCCGTTAGTTGTTGGTTGGCGCAACAACTTGACCATGATTTGATCTTTTAACCGCTAATATAGACAGACAGGCAGACAGAAATAAACAAAAATTAATGTTAGACAGACATTTAGTTAATTTGTGAGAGTTGGAAAATTTGTGCCATTTCACAATAGACAACAATGTTGCTGGCTGCACATTATTGCATAGAGCAACAATAAACATTGATGAGACTTGGTGCTGAGAAAAATGTCACAACAGCAGACCTGACCGACCCGCTGGAATGCAAATGTTTTTTCTTCAAATTTGAACCTACTTTTGATCCTCAAAATGGATTAAGGGGATCTTTGCAGAACTGTAGCTTAGCTTATTATGTCACATCAAATATTTCAATATGATTTCGGGTATTAAGCACAGTCTAGAGATTTAATATCAATTACTTTTTCGAGTACGTATATCGGTGCTTTCATGTCAAACCGGACGCTTTTCAAAACTCACATATTTGTAAAAATTTGTTACTTTGTACGTCGATAGTACTTAAAAAATAAAAATATTCGCATATTTTCTTATAATTTTCTGCTAGTCATTTTTGTAACTTTTTAATTTTTTTTTTATTTTGTTTACCTTTTTTTAATTTTCTTTAAAGTTTTTGATTTTTTTTGATTTTTTTTATAATTTTTTGTTCATTTTTTATTTAATTTATTTTTAAACTTTTTTTTTACTTTTTTCTTTATTTTTTTTTTAATATTTTAATTTTTAAGGACGAAGCGAAAATTTTCTAACTTTTTTAATTTTTTTTTAATTTTTTTTTAATTTTTTTTTTAATTTTTTTAATTTTTTTTTAATTTTTTATTAATTTTCTTTTAATTTTTGTACCTTTTTTAATATTTTAATTTTTTTTTATTTTTTTCACTTTTTAATATTTTTATTTTTTCATTTTTTAATATTTTTATTTTTTCATTCTTTTTATTTTTTAAATTTTTCTTATTTTTTAAATTTTTTTTATTTTTGAAATTTTTTTAATTTTTTAATTTTTTTTTATTTTTTTTTTAATTTTTTTTTAATTTTTTTTTAATTTTTTGTTTTTGGATTTTGTTTCATTTTTTAAAATTTTTTTTAAATAAATTTTTTAATTTTTAAACTTTCTTTACATTTATTTTATAATTTTTTTATTTTTTTTTAATTTTTTAATTTTTTTTTAAATTTTTTATTTTGTTTTTAATTTTGTTTTTAATTTTTATTATTTTTTATTAATTTTTTGAATTTTTTTATATCTTTTTTAAATTTTTTTTTATTTTTTAAAATTTTAAAAAATTTTTTTTAATTTTTTTTTCAATTAATTTCAATTTTTTTTAAATTTTTTAATTTTTTTAATTTGTTTATCATTTTTTTTTAATCATAAGAAAAATAAAAATGTTAGTATATAATTAAAAAATTCAAAACAATTTTTCTTATGATTAATAAACATAGAATTTATTAATATTTATTAAAGCTAAATTAATATTCAAAATAACTTTGAAGTAGTCAAGGAGTTCGTATACCTTGGCACCGCCATTAATAACAACAACGAAGTCAGCCTGGAGATAAAGCGAAGAACAATAACTGCTAATACGTGCTACTACGGGTTCAGTAAGCAACTAAGTTCCAGAGCTCTCTCTCGATCGACAAAACTAACAATCTACAAGATGCTAGTTCTACCTGTGCTTCTTTATGGCGCTGAGGCATGGGTAGTTTCGCTAACTGATGCAGCTGCTCTGGGGGTTTTCGAGAGAAAATTTCTTCGCATAATCGTCGGTCCTGTTCGAGTCGGCGATGACTATCGCATCCGAATGAACCACGATCTGTATGACCTCTACGAAGACAATGAGGTAGCTCGGCGTATAACTGTGCAGCGACTACGCTGGCTGGGTCATGTCCATCGTATGGACGACGAAGCTACAGCGAAAAAGGTGCTCGAGGCGAGGGTCGTTGGTCAACGACGACGAGGGAGACCATGCCTCCGATGGATGGACCAGGCCGAGGAAGCCCTCACCGCACTTGGTGTATCCGATTGGAGAAGGCGATCACACAAAGCAGAGGCGCTTGGCGAGAGCTGATGAGGTCGGCTGAAACCCGAACACAGGTTGTTATGGCCACCTAAGTCAGTATTAATTAAAGCTAAATTTTTTTTTTTTGTTACAAATTTACAGCTGAAACATTTTTTATTTATTTATCAGTCACATGAAAGAAATAAGTTTGTTCTCTCCTGAACAAAATCCTGGCTCCGCCCATGCCTCGGAATTTTGATATATTTATGAGTCGCTCATATAAAAAGTCACACGTTTTGTGGGAAGGAGTTCGAACATTTGCGACTAAACGTGATATGTAGGAGGGGATCGGGGAGTTGGTCGTGCGTTACGTCACAAAATATATGCTGTCGCGCATTGGTTGGAAAATAAGTCAAATCTAATACCATTCCTGACCTTAACTTGATGCTGACAAAATTTCCTTTGATTTGAAATGGTTTAAAAATGGTGTCAGTCACCATGTACAGCAACTTAGCTAAGAAAAATACTATATTTAAGTCTTAAAACTTTCCTGTGATTTTCAATAATGATGTTTAAGCATGTAAAAATAAATATAACGCGAACTTAATTATATTCTCATAACAAATTGGTGTATAAAAAAACCCCAAAAATTCTACATAGAAAATAAGAGTGTACGTGACCTCGAGGGTGAAGCGAAAATTTTGGAACGTGTAACATGGGGATAGGAGGGTCAAAAACGGCCTAAGAACCCGTGGCGTATCATTTGGACGACCCTTAAGTGACAAAGTGGTTTATTTGATAATATGGACCGGACCTAATTACAAAAAAAAAATATGATTTAGCTTGGAACGAGCTGGTAAAAAGCTGAAAATCATGTTAACCCTGCTGTTAGGTTGGCTCCACTACTTGGTCCAAATTTCATTTCAATTTTAAATTTCAAAAGTTACAAGTTGTTGAGCAATGGCCATATTTCCGTTGCATTTTGTTTAACAGTTTTTGTGTTTAAATAATCCTTAATCAAAACGGACTATTGATGAACCACTTGTAATTTTTGAAATTTTAAATTGAAATGAAATTTGAACCAAATGGTCCCACCAACCTAACACCAGGGTTAATCACTTTATTAGCACTGAAATAAAGGAATTTAAAAAGTTCGAAACATTCCAACTAGTAAGCTTTGGTGCCACGCCCAAAATTTAAATTTCACTTTTTCGTAAACAACTCCAAAAATATTCATCATAGAGAAAATCGAACATGGAGAAATGAATTGTAAAGCATAAAACTATCAATAACTAGCTGCAAAGCCCGCGCTGTTCTCTGAAAATGACAAAAGGTGAAAGGAGGGACGCTATGCCCAGCCTTATCTTTATTTTATTTCTTGTAACCAAATAATTTATGGTTGTGATAGGACCCATTGGTCGATCCCTGTGCGTTGTTGGTTGTATCACGTTCCATTCATTATTCCCGTGCGGCACGGAGTATTCCAATTGGTTATATACAGCCCATTTTAAAAAAAAAAGTATGATTTCGAAACTATGGCACAAAGTTATCGAAACAAAACATTCTGTTACATAAAAAAATGCCAGAGGCGCCACAACTTCTGGATCGTCCCAAATGTAATGTAAGTACTCAATATACAGGTTCTATCAAGTGGAGCATAAAAAAAAAGATGGAAACCAAGCTTGGTTAGCAGGTACTAATGAGACAGGTATTGATTTTTAGAGACAAATCCAAACTAATAATTATTCTTGTGGAAATTTAGACATTTTCGGTGCTCCAAGAGACAACAAAAACAACATGTCAGCAATTGGGATGCTTTCTTTAATGGAAAATAATGTCAACTACAGAGAAAACAAACAAGCAGACAGGCGATGGCAGGCATGCATTGCATCACAGTCACGCCAAACAGCAGGGCAAACATACATTTAAGGTTTGTTGTAATTTTTTTCTTTCTTTTTCCTTTGACCGACCGGGCGTGACGTTATCGCATGTGTTCCACAATCTTTCTGGTGCTGACACTCCATGATAATGACGCGGCGCGACGAGCTGATGATGTCAATACGTTACACGTTCCGACGAGTTGTTGGAATGCTAGCAATAATGAAATCAGGTCGGTCGTTGCTGCACATTCTTTGCATAGTACGTGAGTGAGTCGGATATGTGAGTGAGTCAAGTGGTGAGTGAGTGCGTGCATGCGTGTGCTTGCGTAAAGCATACGAGAGACTCAACCCAACAACATGACTGACTCACATGAGTGCCCACCACCGCAATGGATGTGGTGGAATGTGGAGATGTGGCAGAAAAACTATTAATAAATACAGAAAAAACTATGAGCACTATACAGCAGTAGCAACAACAACAACTACAACAAAAACAAGCGTAGGTACTTTATATATTGCACTGAATGAACTTAGCAATTTTGAGGTCAACGAACTTGCTGCAACCTTTTCTAGGCTGATGCTTGCTGCTGCTGCTGCTATACTACAGCACAAAGAAGCAGGATGACAGCAGTAGCTAGCTTTCTCTCGCTCTATTGCTGCTACTTCGGCTGGCATTTAGGCCAAAGCATACGACGTATTACGTATTTCCAACATTGCAGCAACTCGGGGCAACTTGAGTACATGGTACAGCTGGCAGTGGCAGCGGCAGTGAGGGGCAGGTTTAATTTTAAATCATGACAACTAGGGAGGGATGCAAAGTATGTATATATATATATAGATATAATATAGAGTATTAATAGGGAGGTGGTAGGGAGTTGAAAGCTACAACACACATCGAACTGAATAATGCTAAGAAAATTGATGCAGGTTCTTGGGCAACAGAATAAAAGCAGCGCACAGTGCTTGATATAGTGACAAAAGCATGAACAAAAATATGAATTTTAATTTATCAAGAAATAAATAGTTCCATTTTTATTTAAGAAAAATTATTGAAATTTCTCAAAAAAATAGGCCAGTAAAAATAGGATTTTGTTTGGAACGATTTGATAAAAATCACTTCATTAGCACTGAAAAGAAGGAATTTGAAGTTTGGCGGCTCATTCTTACTAGTAAACTTTGGTGTTACGCCCACTTTTAAATTTCACTTTTTCGTAATTTACTCCAATAACGTTCTTCATAGAGAAAAAGCTATCCTGGAGAGATAAATTGTAATCCCAACCAATTCTGTAAACTATGGACTGCTTACTTCACCAAGAATAAATGTGCAAAATTTAGTTGAAGTCGGATAAACGGTTTAGAATTTTGATTAAAATTAAAGTGTCACGCCCTTGTCTATTCCCGCCCACTTTCATATGCTGCGGACTGTTCAAAATACACAAAAATGTGTGCAAAATTTGGTTGAAGTCGGAAAAACGTTGTAGGAGCAGTTGGGATGGATGCAGACACAACACAACAATCCGCTTTATATGTTAGATGGAGGGTAAAAGTAGGCGTGGCAATATTTATATATATATATATATATATATATATAGTGACCTCCACTCATAGCACCTACACACTAAGTTTCAATATCAAAACATATACATTTTGAAATTAAAATGATTTCTGAAAAGTGGGCAATAGTGGGTTATAGTGCGACCACACCCATTTTTAATGCAGCTGCTGACAATAACTATACAAACAAAATTACAGAATTTTAGTCTAACTCAACCTAAACCGTCTGGAATATATCACTGGAATATATCATTAATATATCAGCATTGATTTGTGGGCGATTAAAGGGGTGTGGCTTTTTTATTAACCTAGATATTAACATTAATAACAGATGTTGTAAATTTGGTGACCTTAGGAGTTACCATTCCTGAGATTTTAAGAGACACCAACCCTCGGGAATGATTTAAGTGTATGTGGGCGATAAGAGTATGCGTGACAACATTTATATATATATATATAAATAAATATATATATAGTGGCCGCAAGTTGGACTCATAGCGCCTACACACCAAGTTCCACTATCAAAACATGTGCAACTCAGGTATTGAAATGATTTCTTAAAAGTGGACGCAGTTATAGTGCGACCACGCCCATTTTTAGTGCAGCTGCCATACGACAGTAATCATACGAATTAAGTTACAAAATTCTAGATTAATACAACCAAAACCGTCTGAAATATAGAATTTTCATTCATTTGTGAGCGCTAAAAGGGGTGTGGCAACTTTTTTATAAACCGATATTAACCTTAATAACAGATGTAAATATGGTGGCCTTAAATGTTACCATTCCTGAGATCGGAACGATTTTATATAAATAGATGGGCGGAAAAAGTAGGCGTGGCTACATTTATATATATATCGGCCGCCACTTGTACTGAGAGCGCCTACACACCATGTTCCGCTATCAGAACATGTTTGACTCAGGAACTGAAATGAGTTTCTTAAAAGTGTGTGAAGTTATAGTGCGACCACGACCATTTTTAGTGCAGCTCCCATAAATTCAATCATTGTCCAATCTCGCTCATATGCATTGCAGTGATTTTGTTTGAAAAAAATCCAACAACGTTTCCAATTTTAAAACGTCTGCTTCTATACTTGCCAAATTATCGCATTTTAAAACTGACAGTTGTATGGCAGTTGCCACGCCCTATTGTTCAAGCTCAAACATATTTCCTGCAGTGATTTAGTTTGATAGTATTCAATCCTGTACTGTAAACAAAAAAAAAAATAACAAAAAATGTTTTTAGAACAGTTTTGCCTTCTGAGTGAACAGACAAAAATTTTAAAATTAAAAAAAAGAAAAAAATGCCGCATAAACAAAGAGCAAAAAAAATGTATTTTATTTGATTTTGTCGGTTCACTCAGAACGTATTTAATTTTTAAAAATAATTAAACAAGATTTTGAGTTAAGCGGACGACTACTTTTCGAATTAGAGTTTCAAAAAATGTCATTTCGAGAAAATTTCGCTTAAAGTTTTTGTTTACCTTACTTTATGAGCGTTTACTACTCATAAAAACTTAAATATCTCTTAAACGGCTTATAAATTTATTCTGAAATTTTTTTTAAACACATTTTTAAGATGTTTTTCAAAACAATTAAATAAAAAAAAAAAATTCGAAAATTTTTTTAAAAAAATTGAAACTGGGCTTAAACAATTTTTGTTTAAAGTAAAAAGTATTATATAAACTAGTATCGCCTGTGACCGAAATTCGACCATATCAAAATCGATTTTTCTATTTTGCTGAACGCAGCAACTTTCCTAATGAATTCGCCACTAGTTCTCACGCTTAGAATAGAGCACAATGTGAGCGGTAAACTGAATATAGGAAATAAGCCTACTTTGGCGTCAAATGTGTAGCTTTATTTTCTTTACTTTGTACGGATCTTCAACGTTTATATGGTACTTTCTTTGTTTGTACGATACGATATTCTTGATTTTTTTATCTTTCTTCACTTATGTGCGATTGTAAACGAACTCATACGCAGCGTAAAAAAAAAATAGAAAGAAACAATTCCGAACCTTTTTTTTTTAATTTATTATGCGGATCTTCTACGGTCATATGGGACCCACAATGGGAGAATGTATCATACATCAGTTCACATACATCATACATCATTTCACCCATTGAAATCAGGTAGATTTCTATTAAAAAATTCTATCTACTCTAAATTATTTTAAAAATAAAATATCAAAAATCTGTTGAGAAACCCGGGGGAAAAAGGTTGCTTACTGTTTCGCCTCGCCTATTTATATATAAATATGTTCATCAGGTTGTCCCAAAAAAAAACTTTTTTTTTGCTCAAGCTTTTTTTGTAGTATTTATTTTGTAGTAGTATATAAGTAAAGTATTTTTGAGATTTTTTCAGATTTTTTGGAAAAGGTTTAGAGGTCGCGCTAGTCTAATTTTCCCTAAAGATCAGGTTTTTCGAATTTCAAACTTAAGTTGGTGAATAGCAGACATTTTCTAAGTCTTTCAGTCATCACTTTGACAAACAAATGTCCGAAAACTTTACATAAATGTACATATATCAGAATTTTTAGCAATTTATTTTGTTATTTAGGTGTCATATATATGTATATAATTGTATTGAGAAATTTTTTTTAGATTTTTTTTTAAAAACGCTTCATAACTGAGAAGTTTCAGAACAATGTTGAGCTTTGAACAAAGCTTTTCAGTCTATAACTTTGAAACTGCAGTAGTAGAATCAAAAAAAAATTTTAAATGGGTTAGAATTTTACTTTTTTTTCATTTTGATGGGATTTTCAAAAGTTATAAAGCGTTTTTTAAAAAATGTACGCAAGTTTCACGAAAAAATTAAAAAAACAACTAAATGATAAAAAAAAAAATGCCAAAACTTCGAATATATGTACATTAATGTAAAGTTTGGACATTTGTCTTTCGAAATGATGACTCACAGACTTGGAAAATGTCTGTTATTGTCAAACTTGTGCTTAAAATTCGAAAAATCTTCGGAAAATCTGATTTTTAGGGAAAAACTAATTAGCGCGACATCTTAACCTCTTCCAAAAAATCTCAATAATACTTTACACCATAAGCTTTCAAACAAAGGTTGAGCCAACTCTGGAATTCGAAAAAAAATGTTCTCTTGGGACACCCTAATATCGTATTCATGTTACAAATTTGGTAGTAAAAGCTCACATACAACATAAGTTATGGTCTAAAAGTCAGTACAATTGTATGGGTGATGGGCGTAGCAATAAACTGATAAAATTATTTTTAATTTAAGTCAAAGTATTGGAAAAATATGTTAATGTACAAAATTTGCTAGTAATAGCTAAGATGGTAAAAAAACATCACTACAGTTGTATGGGATATGGGCGTGGCAGTTAACTATTTATAATTTTTTTAAGCCTTTCATATTGACAAAATATGGTTATGTGCCCAATTTTGTAATAAAAATTCACATACAACGTAAGCTATGGCTCAAAATGCACCACAGTTCGTTCTATGGGAGATAGTCGCGGCAGTTAATTACTACCACCTTCATCCCATTTTTCGCACACGTACCAATTTTCATGCCTACAATAATAATTTTTCAACAAATAAACTTGTGACAAGCCAGATTGACAAAATCGATCACTGTGCAGCGCGCAGCAACAATAACAAAGAAACTAACCTACATTAAAAGCTCTCTACACTTGGTCCTACTAGCAGCCCAGCTCAACCCAACCAACTCAACCAAAGCACCGACTGACTGACTGCCTACACCTGCTTATTTGCCTGCCTGACTGCCAGCCACAATCAGCAAAGTTTAAAAAGCTTTGAGCTTTTTACGGTAAGCGTCGTGCCGGATTCCGAGACATATGAGCCATTAAAAACCATGAAACAGGCGCCATTTCTGTTTTAAACGTTGTTATACGTAATATTTTAGAATGGAAAATCGATCCACTTTCCATAGTGTTGGAAGTATTTCATAATAGACCTTCCTCTCCGCCACCTTCTCACAATCATGATTTTCTTCTATGCCGCACTCCCCATACAGCAAACCATTCAACAACTTTTTGCTTTCTAAAATCATCCCCAGCGCACAAGCACGAGCAGCAGCAGCAGCAGCCAAACAAACAACCACCAGAAAGTTACTCATCCCATGTTCAACTTCCTGTCTATGCCTCGTCTGCTGCTGCTACTGCTGCTGGTTGCTCCTGGTACGAGCAACGACAACGCTGGGTCGTAAATTTAAACTAATATATTTTCTGTTGCTCTGCTGCTGTTGTCCCGGTTCTGCGTGTAAATTGTTTTTTTTTGTTTTTTTCAGTTTTTTTTTTTTTTTGTTATTTGCACCTTATTTCTTCCTCTTCCCATTGCATTCAGAACTTGCGCATTGGCTATGTTGGCCCGGCAAAAAGTTGCTTTTTGGGAGCGGTTAACAGCAGCAGCTGGTATTTTAGCCTCTATTCTACGCGCTACAAACATATTATTTACTATAGCTTCTTGGCAAGCAGGCTGGCTGGCAGGCTGACTGACTGGACGACTATCTATCTAGTATATATGTTTTATTTTTGCTGCAACAAAAGCTTTATACCAACTACATACATAGAGGTTCGCACCAACTTTTTTCCTGGGTGTGAATTGTAATAAAAATAAAATTTTTCATATAAAAAACTGGTAATTTCTAGCGCAGTGCAAATTTAATTATGCATTTCTCCATACAAAATACAGACGCTTTTATGAGAATCTCGTAGAAGTCAATCATTCAGAGTTATAATTTAGAGCCATAGGCTATAAACTTATTAATCTATAGCTTAAAAATATTTTAGAGATAAAAAAATGCATCCAAAATAAATTTTTCTTCAAAAAGCTGATTGGAGAGAAGTCAGCTCCAAAATATTGCAGTGAAGTCATCTCCAATATATTGGAGAAAAGTCATCACCAAAATATTGGAGAAACAAATTTCCAAGCATCGGAAAAATTATTGTCGGAAAAGCAAATTCTTAAATATGAGGTCCTGAAAGTTCTAACTAGTGGAAAATTGATGCTGATCTTAGAATATGAGGGAGAGAAAACGAAAATCCTAACCCGGAATATTGAGGCGAATAAAATCCCGAAAAACAAATATTTCGATTCCGGGAATTTTAAGGGCTATCTTGTAGATCATCATATTGTATTATTTATTATGTCTCATAAAAACCCAATTTTTTTTTGTTCGCTCCAAAAAATCTCCCAAAATCTATGATAATAGAATTGGAATACGAGCGAGAGAGAAAGATATTTCTAACTTTCAGAACAATACTGGAACAAAGAAACGGCTAAATCTGTAATTGTATGATTAGAGAAATCAAGTCATGCACTCTTTTGCCCCAATATGTTTTTCGGCTCGGCTCAGCAATAATCTTTCACTATAAGTTAGGCCGAAGCTTATTGTTGAAGCTGAAAAACGTTTCAGGTATAATCATATGGAAAAAGTTCAGTGTCCATAGTGCAAGCTTATTCCGAACTTTAAGCGACTTATCAAATTTTTTTCGGCACTTATATCAATATCACGTTCGCTCTCACAATTTGCATTTTTGTTTCATTTTATTGTTTATGTTTTGCCGTTCGGTACTTTTAAAGATCATTTTCGGCGCTTATTTCTTCAAATTTCGCTTGTTTTACATCACTTTCAGTGTTTTTGTTTTATTTATTTGAATAATATTATGTGCTGAACTTTTAACCGTTGTTGCATTGTTGTTGTTGTTTTCTTTTGTGGTGGTTCTGAAGATAGTTTTCTCCACTTGTATATTCTATCTAGCTTGTTTATATAGTTTTCGTTGTTCTTGTGTGCAGCAATCAGTTGGATATTTTTTTTTGTGTTGAACTCTTTTGTTATTGATCATCATTTTGTGCGTGGAGTTAATGAGAAAATAGTCCATCATCTGCACACTCTTGAAAATTTTTATGAAATTTGCAAAATATAAACAGCAATAACCTAATAAGTTATTAATTATTTTAATCTGCGCGTTTTATTAATAAACACCAATAAGCTACTTTAATCTGTAAGGACGCGTTTATAGTGAACGCATATTGAGCTTATTTGAGCATATTTTGTATCTCTATCTCGCGTGTTTACATAGCAAACAAGCAAGAAAAAGATACACAAATAGGACAATAAGCTCAAATAAGTGTTCACTACAAAAGGACCGTAGCAAAAAAAGTGCACTATGAGCACAATAAGCTCAAAAAAGCTACTTTAAACGAAAGCGCAAATAAGCTTCAGCATAAGCGTTCACTATAAACACGCCCTTACTTGTAAATGAAAGCTTTTTTCTTATACTTTATACTTAAGGCCGCGTTTATAGTGCACGTTTATTGCTGAGCCGAGCCGAAAAATACATTGGGACAAAAGAGATGCATGACTTGCTTTCTCTATTACTTCAATGCGTTTTTCGGCTCAGCTCAGCAATAAGCGTTCACTATAAACACGCCCTGAGCCGATTCAATTCAATTTATTTTAAATTTTCCAAATGTTTATGATGGTTGAGAGTTAAGTAAATCGAACAGGTTCTCAGAACAATCTCAACAAAATTGGTATATGCTAGTTTTGTTAAATCTATTTTAGAGCAAAGAAAATTTCTTAGGTAAGGTGAAAAGAGAACGAAAACAAGGTTAATTTCTTAATTTCGTGATTAAATCTTTGTTTTATGAATTAAAGAATATTGATTATACAAAAAAAATCCTCCAACGCTGCGTTGCGTCAGAGTTGAAGCACTTAACTGAGTTATTGCGCTGATACACTTACTAAAACTAGCGCAGCAATACAAATTGTTTCTTGGTCGTTATTTTTACTTTGTTCATTCGAAAGTAATTCTTCGATTTTAAAAGTAAAGGGTATTTTTTAGAGGTAGGTATATAAATGTTTCCACAACTAAAACACAGAAAAATTAATGAAATTGGCAATATTTTGGCTTTATTACGTCGCAAGTCTTATGGCATTGAACACAATATCGGGCATATGGCCATAGCGTCTACGTCTTATGAAGACCATCCTGTCGGTCCAATTTTTCACCACTTTTTTCAGCATAGCCGGCTTTATCTCGAATGTTGGTTTCCCACAGGTCAGTCGTAGCTGGTTTATCAGCTGGTTTATCAAGTCACTCTTGGCGTACCTCAATAAAAACTAGTCCTAACGGAGTCAAATCATGATCTAGGTGGCTAATTGACATGCCCATTTCTAAATATGATTACCACCAAAAGTTTGTCCCAATAAAGTGTTGGTTTCACAAGCTGTATGGCTTGTTGCTTGATCCTGCTGAAACCATTCTTTAAAGATTGATATTGACGTGGGAAACCAAAAAGTCGCAAATCATTTGCCTGTAGCGCTCATCATTGACGACAACCTTGGCTCCATCTTCAGTTTTGAAAAACGACGGACCAATGATGCCTTCGGTATGCAAGCCACACCAGACAGTAACTTTTTCTGGGTGTAAGAGAGCCTCGAGAGTCTCTTGAGGATTGTTGTCACTCCAAATACAACAATTTTGCATATTTAAGTAGAAGTTACGGCAGAAATGTGCCTCATTGCTGAAGATGATTTCGATGGTACTAAGTACACAAACTTCATGGATGGCTTCAATTCCTATACCAGTTGGATTTTATACGAGTGTAGGCTGAAGTCTTTCCTCAAAATCTTCCACGCAGTTGACAGGCAAAAACCGAGTTGTTGAGAACGGCGTCGAATCCATCAATTTGGGTCCTCGGTCACATTAACCTCTACAGCGGCGATGGCTTCTTCGGTACGCACAATATGAGCTTGTATTCGATGAATATGTTCCATAAAAGTAAACGTAGACATTCATCGTTTTTCGTATAACCTGTTCAGTTTATAACCTGTATGTTTTCCGCACTGAACGCGAATTTTGGAAATAAATTTTCACAATTTGTAAACGTTGTTCTGTTGTAAGTCTTTGCACGGTAAATTGCCAAAATGTGCTGAAAATAAATATCAAACACATGTGTATACTTTGACAACTTGTTTGACAGCTATCTCCCCAGGAAATTCTTACCTCTAAAAAAACCTTTACTTTACTTAATTTGAGCCGATTTACACGTATCACAACTTATTGTTAATTGCTTGATTAAAAAATGCTCTCATGAGTGCAGAGGAAAAGAAACAAAGAATTTAAACAGGGACGAAAGATTTTCCGTTTGTCGATTTGCTGGCCAAACGTACACACAAAGAAAGTTCCATATAAACGTTGAAGATCCGCATAAATTAAAGAGAAGAGAAAGAAACTTGACGCGAAAATACTCTTTCCTATTTTCAGTTTGCCGCTCACATTGTGCTTATTTTGAGCAAGAGAACTAGTGGCGAATTCATTAGGAAAGTAAAAGTAATGAAAGTAAGTTGTATTTCAATGCAATTAAAATTTCAAATTTGATTTGACTAAAATGCATTGCGAAGTCGAATTCTTTTGGAAAATTTACTTTACCATGAAATCTAAACATAAACAACACGTCACCATACATGCATGCCAATTATTTTCAAATCAAACTAGTCCTTGATTCACTTCATTAATATAATATGTTAGTTTCATAAATTGTTTTACCAAAGGTATTTCTACTGCTTTTCCGTAAAATAAAAATAAAAAAAAGCAAAACAAAAATCGATTTTTATATGGTCAAATTTCGATCACCGACGATACTATTACATATAAATGTAAATAAAAAATAAATTGTCTACCAAAAGGATTCCACTTAACAGCTTGCATTGAATACTACGGTTTAAAATTATTCATGTATTGTTTCAAGGTTTTTTTCATAGTCAAGCTAAAGTTGTCGAAATTCTTAAGAAAACAAGTTCACCAACGAAATAATATGAAATCTTATGCTTTCATAAAACTTAATTAAGGAACATAAAAATCCGCTGACCAGCTGAGTGCGGTAGACTCTGTCCGCTAAATATATAACTTCTCTTGGACGCCTTTGCAAATGTGGCACATGTTTAAAATTGCGCGCAACACATTCTGGGCCACAATATCTCACATTAACAACAACAAAAAGAATAGCAAGAATATAAAAAAAACCTTATACGTATATATATATATCTGTCTCAAGGTAAATAATTGTAAGCTCCCAAAGACCTTCGTATGTCGCCGGTTGTCAATGAATGCGTAGTAGTACAACCAGTTGAGGCAACATGCAAAATGCAGTACAAAAAAAAACAAAAACAATTTAACAATGCTACGGCATACCGCACGGACAGACAGCATGCCAAAAAAAAACCCCATGTTTATTTTTTGATGTAAAGGAATATTATGCTTTGTATGTAAAGGATTTAAAAACCTACAAGTATTTAGGACAAAAACAAATCAAAACACAAAAAAAAACACCTACCTTGCTCAACTTTTCGCCCTCATGTCGTGGCAGCAAAGAACGCAGATTCTGAAACCCAGCATTGATGCTCTGCATACGCCGTCGTTCATTACTGTTCGCTATTTCTCGTCTCATGCGTTTCTCACTTTCCAAAATGCTCTTGGGTGGATGCGTGACACCATCAGAGCCGCCCAAGTCTTTGCCATCGCTTGAATTCATGTTGGAACTTTCAATGCGTTGACGATGCGACGAATATTGTGGCTCGTCGTGATACTGAATATGATAGGAGTCGCCTCCAGTGTCCTCGAGTTGTAACCTGTTGTAGCGAGGAGAAAAAAAAATCGAAAGGAGATTATTTTTAATTAAAATGTATAATAATTTAGTGTTTTTTTTTTTATATTTTTTGAAAAAAGTGTGAAGGTTCAAAATATTTCGAAATAAAAGTAAAACAAACAAGAAAAAAAACTTGAGCTCAAACTTGGTCATAAGATGTGCGCGAAAAGTAAGAGTGAAATAAAATAATACTATCTAGGAATGTTAAAAAATATTGATAATTTATAAATAGCGCGCTTTTTAAAAAAAAAGTTCAAAAAACAGCAACGTTTTTGGGGGATTTTCTCCCCTCCGTCCGCCCGAAGAGAAGTTAGCCAAATTTCCGTAGAACAGTACCTGCCTGAAATTATGACTTAAAAAATGTCGTCTTCCACGTCTCGATCGGACATCTGGTTTCCGAGAAAACTTGTCACCCAGTTTGACAAAAAGTCATTCAAGAAAAATGCGTTTAAAGTTTTTTTGAACAAAATTTATATACGTCTATAAACATTTATATATTCATATACAGCCGTGGACACATAAATAGCACAAAAATAACTGTAAGGTGTTTCACATAAATTTAAATAAAATACATAGAGGAAAACAAGAATTTATTTCATGGTATTTGAGTTTAAACATTAAAAACTTAAAATCAGTAGTAACTTTGTAATTACGAATTAAAAATTAGAAATTTAATGAAAAATCTGAAATTGCTCCTTAGCTGAGGTGGACGTATAGAAATAGCACAATTTGGTTTCTGAAAAAAAAGACATACTGATTTATTTTTATTTTACAATGAGCTTACGAATATGCTTACTAGTACTTGGTACTGTATCCCGAATTGTCCAAAACAGCCCGACATCTTCCTATATTCTCCACAAGCTTCTTGACCCTATCCTTCGGAATAGAGTACCAAGCCTTCTCAATTCCATTCCATAACTCATTTTAATTTCGAAAATTTTGGTTGCTTATGCTGACCTTCACATCATTCCATAAATTTATACGGGATTGGGGTCTGGGCTTTGAGCCGGCCAATTCAAAATATTTATTTTTTCCTTTTTTAGCCAATCAACCACAACCTTTGCTGTGTGTTTTGGATCACTATCGTGCATAAAAGTCCATCAAATAGGCATTTTCTCAAATACAAATGGTTCCATCTGGTTATTAAGAATATCTAAATACATATTTTTATCCATTATTCCTGGTATACGAAAAATTGGCCGAACGCCGTGCCAGGAAAAAGCTCCCCAAGCCATTATATTTCCTCATCCATGCTTTAATGATTTTTTTTTATACTTCGGATTCAACCCTTGGCGTTTGGGGCGCCGAACAAAAGTTTTTCCATCTGGTCCAACCCTATTAAATTTAGTTTCATCAGTCCAGAGCACGTTCTTAAAAAATTGGTCTTCTTTATTCACATGGGCCCTTGCAAACGCTAAACGATCCTTTAAGATTTTTTGTGGTTAAGAGCGGCTTTCTTCGGCTAATGCGTCCATAAAGATTAGCTTCATGTAGTCTCCTAGATACTAGTAGTCTAGATACTAGTAGTAATTTTTTTTTTTAATTTATTTCCCTCATAATTTGCTTTGGTGACTTGAAAGGATCAGCCTTACTTTTGCGAACTATAAGTCTATCAGTAGAAGCGGTGGTTTTACGAGGTCTAGGATTGCGGGGCTTATTCTCGAAATTATTTGAATCATTTCATGTAACCAGCTTGAGTGCATTATAGACCATTTTTCTCGAAATTTTGAGAACATCCGCGATTTCAGATGGTTGTTTGCCTTTTCGTCTTAGTTCGTGAATTATAGACCTTTTCTCCCGGGGTGCAATGTTTGCCACGACCCATTTTATTTAGAATCGGCGAAATTAACTGAATAAAACTGTAAAATTTTAACAAACACCCGATCTTGTTAACTTTTATTCACCAACCAACATGTGTGCTATTTATATGACCACAGCAGATCGTACATGCCTATACAGAAAGAGATGGCCTGAGCAAATAAAAGTAACGGTACATCTCTCTCGGAATTTTAAGCAACGTCACACTGGAGTCTCAAAGAATTATAACTACAGTTAATGAATGCATTATTAGGTTCAAACGAAACTTTTAAAAAATAAGTTGACATTTGTGCTATATTTATGTGTCCATGGCTGTATACCGCTGTATGTCAGAAAATTATTCGAATTTTTAAAAATCCTTTTAGGACGTGTTTTCTGAAGGTACATTTACGAAAAAATCGAAAAAAAACTTTTCAACCTTCATGACTACCTTAAGTTTGGGACTTTTTAGGGTTCTGTGTACTCCGCGGTTGGCAGTTTAAGAGAGTAGCTGATTTCGGATCTGATGTCAGAATATAAAATTCAAGATGGCGGATAGGGCTGCCGCCTTGATTTTTTTTTTAGTTTTGCGTATTCTTGTAATTTTTAAATTCTGATAACGGATTTGATTTTGAATTTAATGTCAGTTTAAAAATTCAAGATCGTGGATAGGACTGCCACCTAAATTTTTAAACACAGGATTGTCACCTAATAAATTTTAAGCATCATTTAACAATTTTAGGGGCTCGCTGATTGCGAATCTGATGTCAGAATTTTTAAACTCAAAATGGCAGATAGGGTTGCCAACTACATACGAAAAAATGGGTCGCTGAATCCGAACCCATTGTCAGTACTTCAAACCTATGTACTTTTTATAATAGGGATGCCGCATAATAAAATATGTTTTTAAGAGTTCTAAACATCATCTAACAGTTTAAGTGGCTCGCTAGAATGTTAGATGATGTTTAAAAAAAATTATATAATTTCAAATTCTGACAACGGATTCGGCGACCCATTTTAACCTAGTGTTTGCCCCAGCACCGAATTCGTAAAAAATAAAAAAATTACGTAACAACCCTATCCATCTTGACTTTTAAAATTCTGACATCAGATTCGAAATCAGAGACCCCCCATAAAGTTGTTATATGATGTTTAAAACTCTTAAGAATACATTTTATTGGTAGCCGGGTACAAGGTGAGATGAGATCCAAACTCCCAGCACAAAGCTAGTTTCAACTCATCTCATATCCAAAACATCGTGCATAACGCTCTACACTGATCTAAACGAGAACCTAAGATCGGCTCGATCTTCCATAGTACACATTTATACTGCCGGCTAGTTGCTGTGCCGTGCCGACCCGAGAAGGAAAGCTGAAAAATGCTGCACATACAATCATATGAAATAAGTTCAAATTTTTGCCTGGTCGGCAGGCACTATATGCTGCACATACAATCATATGAATTAAGCTCAAAGTGCGTATAGTGCCAGCCGACAGGCAGCTTAAAGCGACTGGCTTCCGTTTTTCAGCTTTCCCTCTCGGGTCGATTTGGCCCAACAAGCAGCCGGCGCTATAAATGCGTCCTGATGCTCACACGACCATCTGCGAATACAATTTTCTTAACGATCGGAACGAAGCAAATCATCAACCAAGGTACGACCTGCTTTAAACTCTTTGCACCATTCTTATGCTTGTGTTTTCAACATTGTCGAGTCTCCGTGGGCTACCGTTAATATTTTCAATAATTCCGCACATATTTTGTTAAAAAAAAAAAGACAACATTTCAGACAGACTGGCTAAATTCCTAAATGTCTTTTTACAAAGCATCAGTATGTTTTTCCTTTGAATTAGATTGATTCATCAAAGATTGATGAAGCTTAGTAGATTCAGCAAAACTGCGCAACTAAAGCGTGCTTAAAAATAACAATCCTGTTGCGCAGTTTTGGGGAATCAGATACTTGAGAACCAGATGACAGATGCACCAAACCAAAAAAAAAATGTTCACAATATTCCGGGCATGATACAATAATAAGGTAGGGTAAGGAGATTCACCACACCGACCTCGAATGTCAATATGTGTTTTAGCATTGCCACTTTTCTGTATTATTGATAAATGTGGGACAAATAATAAGAAAGGAAATTATTTGTAGGATAAATAGGATAAATTCGGACAAATGTATTTACAATGAAATAAATAACTGTTTTATGATTTTTAAAGCTTTGTTTTCAGTAAATTATTATAGCATATTACTTTTTGTTTAGCTTTTTGTGTTCTTTATTTCTTATTTAAAATTCTTGTTCTAATGTCCACTATGAATGTGATACATAATTTTTTATTGCCGTTTGACGGAGAAACTGTTGAACATAAATCAAAAACTAGTTTTTGAAAATTGACACAAATTGCTTTTGTTTCATCTTTTTAGTCTTTTTATTTAATCGGTTGGAACTTTTTGGAAAAAAACTTAAGTTTTCTTTGTTTCAAATTATATGACAGATGGCCTAACTTCTTTTTGACATTATTAAAAATTTTTAAATTAACTATAAATATATATTTACTTAATATATTCACAAATAACAAGAACTGAAGTGCACTTCTGTATCAGAGAACAATTTTATAGGGAATGGCCTATGGGCAAATGGCGAATCGAAAAATCCCAAAAAAACTTCAAAACTTTTCTAATAGTAGAATAATGTACATCCTCGTTTGCCAGTGGCTACGTTTAATAATTTCAAAGTATAAAGTGCGTTAAAAAAAAAAATTATCTGTAAAAAGGAAACAAAGTGATATTTTACCAAAATTATCGCCTGTCGAATGTGTCAAACAATCCAATTTTTGACGAATTGTCGAACATCGAAGATAACGAAGTTATAACATGTCGCCACAGCTAAGCAATTCATCAAAAATGCCAAGAACAATCATGGATTTTTGTTGGATATTTTATAAGATACGGCAGCACAGTATTTTATAAATTTGACATTCCAGGTCGGTGTGGTGAATCTCCTTACCCTACCTTATTATTGTATTGGGTATATTTTGATCAGAAGATACCCTGTAGGAAAATCAACTAATTTAAAAGTAGTTGATAAAGTAGTTTTTTGTCAACCACAACTAGTTGAAATTCTGACTTTTTTCCATAGAACGAACTAACTTATTTTGTATGGTGATGTCCGCTAAATAAGTCAATTGACTTTCATCTGCATATATTTTCAACTACTTGTTAAATTAGTTACATTTAAATTATTTTTTTAATTGCTTTTAAATAACCAATTGAAAACTATTACTGATGGCCTAAAGTTAATAATATTTGATGAAATAACGTGGTTAAATATATATAAACTTGTAATCTAATAAAAACTTGCAATTAAAACATGTCAACATCAGAGTAGTTGCCGCCTTAATATAATTAAAAGTAGTTCATATACTGGTTTATTTTAAATTAGTTTTTTAATTAGTTGTTTTTAAAAACAAGTTAGTTTGTTCCTATAGGGTATTTCAACACATTCTCTTATCTTAACTCACCACATATAACTAGCCCACATACCACCACATATAACCTTTGTACAGTTAAAAAAAATTCTGCTTCCCTCCAGACAACATTGATGTGATACATTTTGTAGACAGAACAGAAATAAACATCAAAATCATCAATGAAAACTAATTCTAATGGCTAATTTGTAATGACAACAACTACAACAGTAGTAATGAGACAAATTAAGAGATCTAATCTAATACAATTGTAAATATTTCACAAATATTTGAAATAACGCAACATTTGACAGAGAAAAAAACTATTTATATAAAAGTTCATTCTCATTCATACAATAAACGGTTAAAAAACATGAATGAAATGAATGAGATCAACAAATGCGATGGATATGAATTGAGCACTTAAAAAAAAAAAAGTCAAACTCAAACGATTACAAACTATTTATCCACGTAAACACACATTAAAACAGAATTTATGCAAGTGTTGGTAGCGGTAATGACGATGGTTAGTGTGTGTGTGAGTGTGTTTGTGTCATAGCCCAAACAGCAAATCAGATGTTTTTGTTTGCTGTCAGTTGAATGTTGAGCTCGCTCACACAAAATCAAAACAAGAAAAAATAGAAATAAAAAAATTAAATAAGTAAAAACCTCAAATATTCAAGTGAAACCGGTTTCAACAACAACAAAGAACTGAAATATTTCTATTTATGTGTGTATTGGTTGCATTGCCAAGTGGCAACACTGCATTCCAGCAATAACCGAAGACTCGCTGCTGTGCTGCAGCAACATCAAAAATAACAACATCTTTCAACGACTGCAGCATTCAAAAACCACACGCTGCGCTGTGGCAAAACGATTTCCCCAACCCAACACTGCCACGATGCTGCTGCTGTTGCTGTAATATGGCCAGATTTTATTTTTCCATGTGCCTGTTGTTGTCAGTAATTGTTTTTGTTTTTGCTTTTTATTTCATTTAGAATATGTATAGGAATTTCTTTATTTTCAAATCTTCAAAGGTCGTTCGCCATTTATTGTTGGATGTTCGGCGCGTACGCCATCACGACTTGCATCATTTTCCTTATATGTTGCTGTTGTTTTTGTCGTTGTTGCTATTGTTGTTGTTGTTGTTGTTTTAAATAAACCAAGAAAAAGCAGCGCATGCGATTAAGTGAAATGAAAAACTTGAGGTGATTATATAGCAGCAGCATTTGTAGTGTAAATAGATGACTAGATGGATGATAGATGAAGGAAGTGTTTTATGATATGAAGTGAGCTGAATGTTGCAACAGAGGTGAATGAAATAACATTTCATACTTTGTGAAAATACGACAAGAGCCGCCGCCATGTGAGCAACAATTAATGGTTTAATTTTTATTGAGTCTGTAGATGGTTCGAACCTGTGCTATGTATTTAAAATGGAGCTTATTCATTTTGAGGTTTTTAAAACATCTAAAATTTTGCTTCAATAGACTATAAAAAAGCAAAACCCAAAATGAATTTTTTTCATTCAAAAACGTTTACGACAGTGGGCAAAAAAAAGGCAGAGAAAATCCTCTAAAAAAAAAAAAAACTATTCATAACTCGAGAACTGCTTTATGAATAACAGGTCATTCACTAAGTCCGCAGGATAAGTAAGAAAATAACAAAATTTTGATAAAACTCGATTATATTATTCAACATAGTTGCCTTCGAGAGCGATACAACGAGTATAGCGATTTTCCAACTTTTCGATACCACTTTTATAGTACGATTTCTTTTCCTCGTCAAAATAGGACTCAGTTTCAGCGAATACTTCATCATTGGACTTGAATTTCTTTCCCGCAAGCATTCTCTTGAGATCTGAAAAAACGAAAAACAGTCGCTGGGGGCTAAATCTGGAGAATACGGTGGGTGTGTAAGCAATTTGAAGCCCAATTCGTTCAATTTTACCATCGTTTTCATCGATTTGTGACACGGTGCATTGTCTTGGTGAAACAACACTTTTTTTTCTTTTGCAAATGTGGCCGTTTCTTGGCGATTTCAGCTTTCAACCGATACAAAAGTGCACAGTAATATTCGCTGTTGATGGTGGTTCCTTTTTGGAGAAAGTCGATGAATATGATTACTTTCGCATCCCAAAATAAAACGCCATCACCTTACAAGCCGACTGTTGGGTCTTTGCTAGCTTTGGATTCGGTTCGTCGACTGCTGTCCACTCAGCTGACTTGTCACATATCGACGATAGAATTCGATTTTATTGCGGTTTAACAGCGGCAAACACTCCTGTGAAGCATCAATTCGTTGTTTTTTTTTTTGTCGACTGTGAGCTCACGCGGCACCCACTTTGCACAGAGCTTTCGCATACCCAAATGTTCGTGTAAAATGGTAAAAACACTACCATCTGTACCTTCAATTTGCTATCGTTCATAACCAAGTTGTGGGTTTTTTGTTGTTTTGTGGAATAACAATGTGATTTGGGCGTCCACTGCGCTCTGCATCATTTGTGCTGGTACGACCACGTTTAAATTCAGCAATCCACTTTTCTATCATTTGTCTCGATGGAGTAGAGTCCGGATAATGTTTATCAAGCCATTGTTTGGTTTACACTGTATTTTTTTTTTCATCAAAAAGCAATGCTTTATCAAAACTTGAAATTCACTTTTTTCCATTTTTTTTTTTTTTTTTCAATATCAATAATATCAATAGTTGCACACAAAATGCTATAACTCACGAATCAATTGTCAGATTGTTGCCAAATTTTTATACGCATCGTTTGAATTTTGGTACTAAGTACAAATCATATGGAAAAAATCTAGTAACACCATCTATGTGTCATCCTATGTACTTTTTGAACGTACTGTTATAACAACATGTAACGTCTACATTCAGCAAAATGTGTGCTGTCACGTGAACTGTTCTGGACTGTTAATAATAAGCTGTTTTGCGAAAACTGTTGAACGAAAGGTTTTCCATTGGATAAACAGTTTAACCTGCAAAATGAACGATTTTTTTTATTCAGTTCAATAGTAACGGTTGGCAAAATTCGCTGTTGTTTCACTATTAACGGAAAGAATGTAGTACGAAAGGTTCCTCATTAGCTAGACAGTCTAACCGGTCAAATTAAACATTTTTAGCATTCCATTCAACAGCTGCGGCTGTCAAATTTCGCTGTTGTGGCCAACAAAGAGCGAATCGTTTGCAAAATCAGAGTTTGTGCTTGTACTGTTGATGGCACGGAGTGAATAACAAAGACGAAAATTAAATTGGTTTCGCGCTGATATAAAGTTTTCATCGGCTGTAGCCGCTGTGCAAGCTTTTGAGCTCAAACAAAACCAAAGCGGGTGGCGGTTGTCCAGCTCTCTCGGCGAAGTCCGCTGAGAAGCCGTCCAGAATAGAAGTGCTTATCAGATCAGCGTTGCTTTTCGGTGTGAATGCTTAATTTTGGAGAAAATTATTTCATATTTTGTTTTGAACTTACATGACACACAAAACGAAACGTCAGCTCATGAGAAAAGCTAAGAAAATAACACTGAACACAGCTTATCCCTAGCAAAAATACAGCAACACTTACGCCACTCAAAGATAGACCCGACAGCCCTCGCAGAAAATAAAATAGACTATTTTGGCGATTTCATTTTTGGCGGTTGCATAAATTTTCATGTATTTTGTTGCACGGCGAATTCGACAACCGCCACCCGCTTTGGTTCTGTTCGGGCTATTAGGCGATCAATCCATTGCAATATGTAAGTTGATTATGGACACAAGTCTTGCTCGGGTGTCGCACACTGGGGCGGCCTGTATGGGAGGTTTGGCCAAGTAATTTTTTAAAAATGGGTATTTGGAAAATATTTTGATGCAGTTTTAATCTTTTTTTAAAATTTTTTTTTTTAATTCTGTCCACCCGTTTGGATGGTCCATTATCCGAAAGTGACCCTATTTTGCGAATTTTTCAAGAAAAATTTATGTGAATGAAAATTTGTGCAAATTCAATACCTGATATTTTTTAAGTTTTGTTAAAAATGATCTAGCAAATGAAGCGTCAACACAAGTAACGTTGTAGCGACAAATTAATAAAAAATGGTTTTTTTGCATACTACCGTAAAAAATGGAAATAAGGAAAAACAGTTCAGTAGCATTTTCTCCTGTGTTTCTCAACCGATTTTGATGATTTTTAAAGAAAAATGCTAGACGACGAATTTTTAAAGAAAAATGCTAGCTGGAATACCCGGCGTTGCTCGAGGTGGTATGGCATTCAGGGTGTTTCTCAACCAATTTTGAAGGTTTTTTTTAAATGAATCAGGTTAGGGAGAAGTGCACCGAAAAGTTTTTAAAAAAGGGGGTGGTATGGCGAATAGGGTCGAGTTTCGACCACTGGCGTACTCTAGTATATATATATAATCGCATGTTTATTTTTTCAGAACCTTATGTTAAAAATGTTTGCTGTATCGATGTAAATTGTTACTTATAAAATAAACTAAAATTATCTTTTATTAGCTATATCCTGATGGAATTATAGAATACTTATATTTTTAACCTCGGTAGAACAAGGATGCCATGCCTCCTTGTGCAACACGCCCACTTAAACAGCAATCATAGCCAAACTTAAAGGCAGAACCAAGTTGTGCGTAAGCAAACAAACAAAAGCAAGAGAGCAAAAGTACGTTCCTGTACGGCAGTGTATGCAGCCGTTCAAGTTTTGCGTAAGCATTTGTTTCGTCAAGTTTCTCAATTTTCGTTTACTTTCGAAAACTGGAGTGAGAGCGCTCGATTCCGTAGTTTGCTAAGCAGAATAGGGTTGCCAACTGTATTTTAAATAATTTTAATTTTGATTGGCTATTTCTAAAACCAAATTATAAATTTATCTTTATTTAGATTTATCTTAGCAAAAATGCGAACATTTCGCTGTGGAATTCAGCCTGTTTAAGCTTAATAATTTTATATGCACTCACAACAATCGTTTTTATAACAAGTGTTGGCAGCCCTTTTCGAAAAAAACAAAATAATTTTTACTTGTCAATTTATTTGAATTGATTCATGTTGACATTTTTTGTAGTGCTTACTTTGCTTCTTGTTGAATATATAGCAGTGCTTTTTCAAGTTTTTATTCATGCTTAATCGTACTTATCACTAAATTCTCTCTGATACTTTTGTTTGCTTACGCATAACTTGGTTAAGTCTTAAGGCAGAATTAAGGTTATGCAAATTAACGGATCCTTATTCCCTCCGTTTAAAAAAAAAAAAAACCGGCGGGCTATTCATTAAAACACGTTACGTTTTATTATTAAAATTAATTTATTCATAAATATTCAACTTGTTTAAGCTAAGGCCGAAATAGAACTGACTCTCTTAATAAAATACACTGAAAAGGAAACCTAATTGTACCCTACACCTTCCAACTCCCTGCGCATGCATACTTATGGTCCCACGGCGCAACGGAAGCTCTGCAGACGATGACTCCGCTCAAATTGCATGCGCGTGCAGTGAACTATGCTGTGTCGGCAAAAGGCAGTAGTTGGATCGTGTTAACTTGAATTATTTTCGGCATATTTTTGCGAATCCTGAAATGTATGTGTGAACTACCTGTAAAGCTCGCGTACCCGGATATGGCCCGAGTAGCTCGAAATACCCGAAGGTACTCGAAAATTAACGAGTGCCCGGGTATGACCCAAGCAATTCAATAAAAGCTTGAAAACCGAGAGCTCCAGATTTAAGTACCATTCGTTATATGAGAAGCAAAGAATGTATTCCACTTTAAGACAAAAAAATTTTTTATGATTTTGTTTACCCACTGTTGCAAAATGCATTTGAAATAGTGATAAAAGTAACTTATAAAATCTATGACTCGTGATAAAATTGCATTCAAAAAGTTAATAAAAATTGAGCTTCTCTTGTTTTGCAATGTTTTTTTCTTTGATTCTAAACAACACATATCTTTAAATATTAAAGTTTTCAAATAATTTGTTGCAATTGTTTGAATGAAGGCCAAGTCAATGTTTTGACTTAGGTCGTGGTTCAAGCCCAAGTGATTTTTGTGACCCGGTATTAAGTTTCTTGAATTTTTAATCTCTCTGTTTTATGTCACTTTTCTTTACAAAGGCAACGAAGAAGAGAAATGCATTTTTGATTTTAACGATCTGCATACGTAATGCGGCCTGCTGTTTGCTGCTCTGGCTTTGGCCCATCGAAAATTAAACCGGAGCCACCGTCGCAATAGTCGCATGCATATATAGACAACAAAGGCGCAGTTCAATGGAGTTCATGCATATACAAAAATATACATATTATTTGTATTTGCATTTTTGACTTTGTTTTAATTTTTTTTTTTTTTCAATGCGAAAATGCAGAACACCGCATTCGTTTGTTCATTCGTTCGAACGTACGTTTGTTTGTCTGTCCCGTCCCGTATGCATTCATCGTTTGCAGTCTTTCGGTCGGTTGTTTCGGTCGCTTGGTGGCGTGTTTTATAGGTCAATGCTTACGTCATCATTTTGACGTGTATGTAAGCTTGCACATATGTATTTGTTTGTATTTGTTTTTTTTTTTTCTTTTAGTGGCGTGTTGTTGTTTTATCATTGGTAGTTATATTTTCATGTTTTTTGTGCTAAACTATCCACTGCAATAACAGCTAGTTATCTTAATCAAAGAAATACATACATATTTGTGGTTGCAACTTCCCACCCACTTTTGTGCAAGACGACCAAATTATGGGCCATGGCTCTATATAATATATTTTTGATTTTTTTAACAAGACACGTCTTAAAAAAGTGTTCATATTGAAAATTTCATCATTGCATTATTCATCATTTGATTATTTATTAGATGTTTGAGTACTGATACAGACATATCTCGTATTTAAAGATTAATTTGATATTTATACTATAAAATTAAAATTTTTTTTTTTTTTTTGTCATGTATGGTACTTGAATATAAATTTTCCTTTATTCAATTCAATAAAACACGTCTACTTTTAAAAAGCCTCATTTTAAAAAAAAAGCTCTTATTAGATGATCTCCTTATTGGGAATATAAGTATATTATTTTAAAAATTTTTTTCCGATAATTGTGACCTATTTTTTATTTCGCGAAGTTAAATTGTTTTTTCTCTATACAAACTAAATCACAAGCTTTCAGCTGTTTTCAGTACAAAGTTTGAACAGCTGTTTTTATGTAAACAAGCAACTTGCCAGTTTAAATACTTTCACCCAGCAACTCTAGAGCAAAATTTTAGATTAAACATAAAAAGTATTCTTTGTGACACGTTTGCTAATTTGTTCATGCTGCTGTTAATTAAGGTGTCTGATAAGATAGATTTATGCTAGAAAAATAAAATAAATTCAATTTAGGGGAGCAATATATGGGTGATTCAACGTTAGGATGTTCTAGTGGTGACTAAATCAAAAAACCATACATTAGTTCGAAATTCGCGGAAAACGACAAACATACCTAATAAACAAAAAGTTTACTTTGTTACCAGTAAATTGCAATACCTAAATTAACATAGATTAGTTATAATTGCATGTTTACCTTGAAAAAAGTATCTACCCTGGCCTGTGCCTTTACCATCTCGCAAAGGAGTCAGTGTCATTTAATACATTTCTATTGATAAGACATTTAAGCATTATTTATTTCATAAAGAAGCATTAGTAATAAGAGTAAATATTAAAAAAATCACATTACTTTTACTTTCTACTAGCTTAAACCCGCCGCTTCGCCGGGTTTTCAAAAAGTTTTCATTCAAAAATTGATAGTGGGTAGGCTTGATTTTTCGCTACCAAAACGATTTTTTATTGTTTAAGTAATACTACAAATTATTAACCTTAAGATTGTTATATCATCTGATAGGAAATCGAAAACCTAAATTTTGGATTTAATTTTTTTTACAACAAAAACAACTTTTATCCAATTTTTTGGCTTAAACTAAAAATTTTTGAACATTTTTTAAAAAAATTTTTAAAAATATTAATACTTTGGTTTAGTAAAAATTTCAACTTATGTTTGAAGGATATTTTAACAAACAACATTTTTCAAAAAAAATTATTGAAATCCATTGCAAACTGACTGAAATATTTGCCTTCAAAGCTAAAAGTGTGAATTTCAAGTCGTTTTTCTCTCATTCTCAGCTTATAATTAATACTAAAAAGATCTGGTACTAAAATTTTTCACAGTTTTCAAACTACATACATGATTTTGGTATCAAATTGAAGGAAATTTAAAAGCGTTTATTGATTTTGTTCTCGTTTAACCGAAGTGCAATTTAATCCATTAGGGCCGAAAGAAAACCATAAAAAACAGACATTTTTAGACTTGAAGCAACATTTTGGTGAAAACTATGTATGCCATTGAGCAGAAATAAGTTATTATTGCATGCTAATTTTACTTTTTTTAAAAACCTGGCACTAAAACTTTTGAAATATTATCCAGTATTTAATGAAAATTCGAGACGCATATGTTTCCATATAGTAACATTGGTTGTTAATGGGTTAAAATAAAATATCCTATTGCACTCTCTGCTGACCTATAAATATGTGTACAAAATTTTATAAAAATCTGAGTTGTCGTTTAAACGTGATGAGTGAACATAAAAAGTGGCTACAGATTTATTAATAGTATAGAGTATAGATATAGATTAAAAAGACATCCGCAATTTTTGTCCCTTGTATTTTAAGTCTCCTACCGTGGTCGTTTTACGTTCGTTAAAAAATGTCTATGAAGTACTTGTAGTTACAATTTTAAATCTCAGAGCATTGACTTTGATGTGAAGTTAACAACAAACTAAGTGCAAGCCACTCGCGCGCTCTCATAGGCGGACAGTTCGATCACACCACTCGGCATGTGCGGATGTGTCGGTGAAAGCAGTATCTCCCCTGGATATTTATTCCTTTGTTATTCAAAGTATAACTTTGTTTGTAATGTGTATTAACTTTAATATCTGCGTAATTTGTCGTGTTAATTTGTTTTTTCTTAACAATACATACTCTTCTGATTGTGTTCGTTTTTTGGTAAAAATATCTCTCCCCTGCCTCTCGAGATGCCAGGGTAGAGACCATGAGTCCAGTTGTGAGTGAGCAGAAAGGAAATCGGAATATTTATTTTAAGTTTTGTGTATATTCACTCATAACATTATTGGAATTGAAATAAATTTATTCATGGATTTTCTCAAAAAATGTCTCACTTTACTCACAGGTTACGTAGCTTTATTTATACATTTACTTAATTGTGAAGAAATGAGAAACGCGTGCATCGATTTTCATGATCTATGCCTTATTTTGCTCATAGGTTATGTGACTTTACGTGAAAGTAATTAGATTTGACACTTTTTTCATTTTGGATTTTTTATGAATTTAAATAAAAACAAAATTAAATTTTTAGGCAAAAAATACTTTTTTCCCTTCATACATTCATTTTTAACTTCGAAAGTGTTGCACACATAGGAAAACGGAATAAAAACAGATTATAGGAATTGTAATTCTTAATTTTTCTAAATTTGTTTCGGCTTAATCGGACTAGTGGTTCTCGGGTTACGTCAAACAAAAGAGCCTAAAACGAGAAAAATTCCCCTATACGATAGTTACGAATTTCAAATCGATATTAAAAATATTTTGGCAGGCACGAAGACGAAACGAATGATGCACAAGTTCTTAATTTTGGGCCTACTTTCACGTGCAATTGTCAGAATTGAGTCCTAAAATTATGTGTTCAAAAATGTTGGACTGTGTCGAGTATCTCCCCTGGCCCCTTAAAAAAACACTTAAAAATTAATTAATCGACTGGCCATCTTCAAGAAGTATACAAAATACTTGATTACATAGTACAACTTTGGAAAAAGGTATATTTTAAAATATTTATATCACGTCGCCTTTCCTAATATCAGACTACCTCTTAATGTAGAATCACCCATATGTAGAACTCCGAGTAGACTTCGAGCCATAGACTTTCTACATATTTACAGACCTATTCTTGAAAATTTACAATAATAAAAGTATTTTTCATATTTCTATGTGTTTGTTGTAACTTTTTGATTTCAAAACAAAATTTGAAGCTCAAAAATAATAAATTTTGATAAAAATTATCAGCTGCTTTTCATATATTGAGAATTTCATTGACTTTTTTTTTTTTTTTTTGAGCTTCAAATATTGTTTCGAAATTAAAAACTTATAACAAACACATAGATATATGAAATATACTATACTGGTTTACTGTTGTAAATTTTCAAGAATTAAATTTTAAATTTTAGTTAAGTTAGAGTAAAAGAAATATTCATAAAAGAAAAATTTTGTAAAATTTATATTGTTTGGTAAAATCGTTTCGTGTAATTGAAAAAAAATTTTGAGCTCATGAAACATGATGCTTCAGGATAAAAAGGTCGTAATGTGCTCTAAATTGATAAACCACAAAAGTAGTTAATTTAGTGAATACTTACTGAATAATAAAATAATGAAAATAAATTCCTGAAAAAAACTCAATTCATGAAAAGTGACTGAAAAAGAATATAAAAATAAATGCAAAACAAACTTCAAATAAACTTCAGAAAGTGATACAGTTCATACTACTTTTTTTACAAAATTTGATAAATTGTACTTCATTACCGAATAATTGTTGATAAATTATTTTTATCGATAATTTAAACAATAAGTTGTAATAAAAGTTTATTCCAGGTTTTAAAATTTTGGCGATTATGGGTTATGGGTATGGTCTGATCAAATATACGGCCGGTTTCGGTCTTTTTTGCCGGTTACTACTACTGTTCAGCCTCAATATAGCCGAAACCGAAACAAAAAATTATTGGAAAAAATTCAAATAATATTCACTTTATATTTATTTTTTTTTTATTCTTATATCTATAAATGTCAAGTTTAAAATTATAAAATTTATTTAAAAAAAAAATTTACTTTAAAAAAATGTACTGAAAAAAATGAATTTTAAAAAATTATTTATTTAAAAAAAAAATTATTTAAAAAATTATTTACAAACAAATTATTTAAAACAAAAAAAAATTATTTAAAAAAAAATGTAATTTAAAAAAATTCATTTCCATATAAAACTCGGTTTCGGTAAAAATTTCAGTTTCAGTGGGACACTAGTTATGGGTATAAAACTATATTTGTAAAAAGAAAATCGTAAATTCAGCTTAAAATTCGCCTTAATTAGTGCTGCAACATTTTTCAGACACTCGTCGCTGAATTTTTTTATTTTATTTTCTTATTTAAAACTAGCTTCAATTGTATCCCAATTTAATTAAATGAGATTCAATTCCGATTCCACTTCAATTTAAATCATTTTATCAAGCTATAAATGCTTTGATAGCCTTAAGTCTTAGGGCGCGTTTATAGTGCCAGCTGGTTGCTGTGCCGTGCCGAACCGAAAAGGAAAGCTGGAAAACGCTGCACATACAATCATATGAAAAAAGCTCAAAGTGCGTAAAGTAACCGCCGAGCAAGCAGCTTAAAGCTACTTGCGCGCTGGTATTCAGCGTATCGATTGCTGCTTTCTTGTTCGCTAGCACGATTTGCATGTGTTTGTTTCATTTTACATGTTGCATACTTATTATTTTCATTTAATAACAAACAAAAAAAAAACAAAAAACAAGGGAAAATAACGCATATATTATAAGGCCGGGTCAGATGTTTTTGCGGCAAAAAGTATAGCAAAAAAAAGGATCTATGGGCAGTTCTAAGAAACTTTACCGAAGGAACCATGGGTCTAAAATCAATATTGAGCTGCCGGAAATTTTATTTTAGTTTGGAAGTCGGGAAAACACTACATTCACATTCAAATATGGTTAAAAAATTATTAGTTTTTTTAGAAAAAAAATTGTTATGGCGGATTTTTTGGTAGCAAAATCTACGTTTGATATTTTTCCCCACTAAGGCACCCGCCAAACCTTTTGGAACTTAATGGAACTTTTTGATTTTTTTTCTATTTTAAAGGAAAAGTTCTTAATTTTTTTAAAATATATTTTTATTCGATTGAAATGCAATAGGTATAGGAAAAATTAAATTATTTCCAATATTTTTATATTGAGCAAAAAACTTAAATGAGCAGGCCATTTTAATATTGTTTTTTATCAATTACTTTCTGTCATCGTCACAACGATTCCAAAGTTCGTTTGCGGACGACAGCAGCATTTGTCATTCTTATTCGTTAAAAAACACCCGAGCTTTTTTGAGATTAAGGGCAAGAGGCTAAATATGAATGACCCCTTAATTATTTGGGGAAAAATGCTCCAAGTGGATTCTTGCTAAAAGAGTTTTATGCTAGCAAGATCCAGTGTTATCTGTTAACCCCCAAGAGCATTAATTGCCTTTAGCACCCCTTAATATGAACGGTATAGATCTTGCGGAGTCAGCTGCTTTTGATTTTCTGAGCATATCGATTTTGATCGAATCGAGCGAATCTGAAGCT
The DNA here is from genome assembly GCA_914767935.1 of Coremacera marginata. Taxonomy (NCBI): domain Eukaryota; kingdom Metazoa; phylum Arthropoda; class Insecta; order Diptera; family Sciomyzidae; genus Coremacera; species Coremacera marginata. The sequence continues at coordinate 39,206,641 of OU612045.1, read as the reverse complement.
CGCTGAAATAATAATCATATATTCAATGTTTCAAAAAAACCGACCAAGTAAGTTCCACATGTCAATGTTGTATGTTCAATTGTTCGTTCATGTTTAAAGAAGTATGAAAATCAAAAAATTGTAGCGCCCACTGGAGCATGCCTTACAAAAAAATTAATCAAAAGTAGATTCCTCGTATATGAGTTGTTGTTTGTTAATCTCATTTTTACTATTTTGTAACGTTTTCCTTGCTTCCAAAATTTGCTAACAAAATTTCCGGCAGCTCTATATTGAATTTAGAATCATGATTCCTTTGGCAAAGTTTCTTAGGATTTCACATAGATTTCGTCTTTGCTATACTTTTTGTGCATTTTTTTCCTTCGTAACAAATTGACCCGGCCAAATACATATATGTATATTTTTTTTTGTTGTTTTTGCCATACAACCTTTTGAAGCGACTTGAACTGCGTTCCAGTTGTATCATCGAAGAATCGAATACTCTTGGGTCAGCAGCAGATGCTTTAATGTGCGTTCTCTCTACACACTTCTTTTCTGTATAAACAAAATTCGAAATAAAAACGCAACAAGGCAACAAAAGCAGAAAATAATTGCAAAAAAGTCAAAACAAGCTGGAGCGGCAAGTGACTTTAAGCTGCTTACAGTGGCTTGCATTGTCTGAAAGAGCGCTTTAGCAACGTTTTTTCGCATTTTTGTCTTTTTACTTGTATTTGCTGGTTAGAGGAAAGCAAAAAGTAAACACGAAATCACGTTATTTTTTTAATGCTTCGATTACAAAAATAAAAAAAACGAATATATACAAACAAACCAAAAATAGTCAAAAAACTAGTAAGGATGGAGCTTCGGCAGGGTGCCGAAGCTAAAATACCCCCCCGCGGCCATATTGGAGTATATTCGAAGTCTTTAGCCACGACATACACGATAACATTCAGTTTTATATATTAACGAAAGTTTTCATATTTTGATGACGTCACTTTGTATGGAAAGTGGGCGTGGTTTTCATCCGATTTTGCCAAATATCATAGACATGGTTCGCATTATATATCAAAGCTTATGTGCAAAATTTAAAAACATTTCTTTAATTTTTGCAGATTTTTAAGAGATTTTACGTTTAAAATAAAGCCACTTTGTATGAGAGGTAGGCGTGGTTTTCATCCGATTTTTCCAAATTTCATAGCCGGGATTAAGATTGAAGAGCAAAGCTTACGTGCCAAATTTCAAGGTATTTTTTTAATTTTTGCGGATTTTAAAGACATTTTACGGTTAATATAAAGTCACTTTGTATGGGAGGTAGGCGTGGTTTTCATCCGAGTTGGCCCATTTTCGAACTTGATCTTCCTTTTTTAAAAATAGACTTATATTTTGAAATTCATAGCGATAGCTTTAGAATTGCGGTTGTAATCGTGTCGACAGACGGAAAAACAGATGAACACATGGAAATCGACTCAGTAGATGATGCTGATCAAAAATATATATAGTTTTCTATACCTGCCACGCCTCCTTCTTGGCGTTACAAACGTAATGACAAAGTTAATACACCCCTTACGCAGTACGCGTTGGGGTATAACCAGCTGCAACAAGCCGGTGGCAGTAAGCAGCGCGCACTATACGCCCTACCAGCTGCTTACAAGCATGACGCGTTTTCAACTAGGTCGGCACAACAACCAGCCGGCACTATAAACGCGCCCTAAGGTTGCGAACATAGTGAACGCTTGTTGCTGAGTGAGCCGAAAAACTCATTGGAGCAAAAGAGATGCATGCCTTTGTTTTCTTATTGCTCCAAGGAGTTTTTCGGCTCGGCTCAGCAACAAGCGATCACTATGTTCGCAACCTAAGGCGCATTTGTATTACTTTGACCTCCAAAAATGTGTGAAAAACTTCTGCCGTGATTTGATCACCGGTGCAAGAAATCAAAATTTGCACGTCAAAGGCCCAGTACGCATGCACCAAGGTTCTATTCATCACCCCACACGTTAAAACTTTGCGATAAAGGTTCAAAGATTTGGGATCGTTTCCAGATGAAAATCAACAAGCGCATCATATATTTGCACTCTCCCTCTGAGATCGTCAAGAATCTGGCGTAAAAGTGGAAGTTACCATTGCCAACTAATTTTTTATTAGCATGGATAAAAATGTACAATGCTGTTTGTATAGAAAATAAATAGATGAAAAAGAGAACCTTCAAAAAGTTGAATTTGATTTGTAAAAAGTTAAATTGATTTAAAAAAAATTTGTATTTAAAATGTAAATGGTTAAATTTTAAGTGGGAAAACCTGTATTATAGAAAAATATATGTTTGGGATTGGCGTGCCAAGTTATATATGCAAGTAGTTCAAAGCGTATTAAAAAAGTCAAGAGTAGTAGACTTTTATTCTTCTTCACCTTTATCATTGAACAAAAATTTTCAAAACTCAAGAATGTAAATATTCTAATAATTGCAGTTTTTTTTTATTCACATTTTATCGCACTTCTGTTTAAATTTACGTCATTGAATGAAAATCCAAACTTGACATCACATTAAATCTATGAAATAATAAAACAGAATAGTCAACTTTTAATTAAGAAAACCTTCATAAAAGTGGCAACTCTAATTGTGGTTTTATTTTTATGACTTTTTTCATCTGATTAGAAATGCAATCATCGAATGCAGCTGTTTTTCTTGTTTTTATTATTTCTTCGTCTTTGTGGTAAACAACATAAAATTGAAGACGTCGCCGCTGTTGCTATTTTTGTTCCATTTAGAATATTCTCCTCGTTGTCGTACGACATCGGGGGCAAAAAAAAGTATGTATTTTATTTCAATGAATAGAAGTGGCGGCTGTGGCAGCAGCAGCGGCTGATGTTTGACGTTTTCTTATTTGGTTGAAAAAGAAAAAACAGCTGCTCATCGTTATCGAACGACGGTGATGACTCTTTAATACTCGGTCGCTGTTAGATGATAGGCGACAAAAAATAAATGAAATAAAAATAAAACAACACAAAATATCAACAAAAACAGCTGCTTTCATTTAGCTAGTTGTGTACGTGTGTGTGTGTTTAGATGTGTGTGTGTGTGCGCGCGTGCTGTGTTTGTTTTTAAATGTTGCTTATTTTGTTTGGCAACACAAGTTTGAGGCGGCTGTCAAATGTTGCAGCGTGTAGGAATCAATCATTAGTCAACAAAGTAGGGCTCTTAGCTGTCAACTCTTAGTTTGCATGTTGAAATGATGTGCTTAGCGTGTCACTTTAGCTGTTTATTTTTAATTTTATTGCTCATCAAATTTTAACTTTATCTAAGCGCAGCCACTAGCTGAGAAGTTGCATTTTTATTGCTCTCATTCTTTAAATTATGCTCAAAATGTTATCAAAATCAAATAAAAATTATTTTTAGCTTCACTTTCAGCAATTTTTGTTTTCTCAATACTATTTTTGTCTGCTGTCGCGAAAAATGCAAGTGTCAAATTGTTTGCGTTCAAAACTGGGGCGCGCTACTGTTGCATCGTGTGGCGTCTCTATAGCAGTTTTCGTCTATTGCAATTTTAAAAATAAATAATGCATCAACACTTTGGTTTTTAGTGCGTCTTCTTTAAGTAAATCAGAAACTGTAGAAGCAACAAGACACAAGAGTTTCTGTTTTGAGCGGAACACTGTTATTTATAAACCTAAAAGGGCGTTTACACTGCAGTCTGATGTCTCGAGATTTTATCATACATATAAGATTACGTAATGTGAAAAACGTTTAAATTTTGTGCTGTTCATTCTCTTCTTGGTTGCGATGATCTTTGACATTAATTTGTTTACTTGTTCTGTGTCACTTTGGTAGCTATTTATATATTTGTATATATAGTGAACATTTTTTTTCCGTTTCGTTTGTGCTTTTATCGCTTTCACTGAAATTATGCAATTTTCTATACTTTGTGGAACAGCTGATGTACAGGGTTGTACAGTAATAGCGCGGAGAAGAGCACAGATGAGTTGAAATGTGCACAGATAAGCCGCAAAAGTCAAAACTGAGTCAAAAAAAGCAAATAACGATTTCAAAGAAATGTAATTTCCTTAGTTCCACGACGATAAGATGGAGACGTTGCGAAATTTTCCGCATTTTGATCAATATTTAAAACGATACAAACGACATTATAGAATTTTTATGAATTTAAGCCATGTTTTCTTGGAAGTTTTCCTCCTAAATGATACTGTTTTAGAGAGCATATTACTTAGTATTCACAGAGCACATTGTCAGTAGTTTTTTTTTCCTAACAGCCTCAGGTATCTGGTCTGGTTCGGATAGACCCAATTTCATTATAATTATATATGGAGAATATGGATCCGCTAATGGAAATTTGCCTATGTCATACACAGTTATTGTTTTTCTATATATAATATTCTCGTTTATTCCTGTTAATTCTCGTTTTATAATGTGATAAAATAAAAAAATTTTTTAGTTTCGGTATTGTTCATAAGTCCAAAAGGAATTGAATATGAAATGCATTTTAACAATATTTTAAACATTTCACAGAATAAAAATTAAGCTCACCGAAAATGTTAAATAACGTTTTAGGATAATGTAGCTATGAGTGGGACATCGCCATATATGGGACCAGTGAAAAAAAATCTATTTCTCACACCTGCTACAATAAAATTTTGAGTTAGAGCTGCTGTAAAGTAAAAAACCCGAGTGAAAAAATATGTTAGCCAAAAAAATAGCTTGGTTTTGTATTGAATGGTACGATTTTTTCATCATGAATGGGAAACTTTTTAAAATTTTTTTTAACCTTTAAGTCATTTTTACGTATAAAAGTTAACTTCACAAAAAACAAAATAAAATTTAAAAAATCTTACAATAAAAACTACTAAGCCATATTTGGTTTCATAAAGAAACGTAATATATAGCCATGAATGGGACAGTGAAAAATAAATTTATTTCTTTTGCTGGCAACCATGAAATTTGGACTGTCATCAAACAATTTCGTTGCTTTGATGACAACGCTACTTTGAGGTAGTGTTTAGAAAGCTAAAACGTGCTTAATGGAACATACTAAATACAATTAATTTATTTATATACATATAAAAAATGTATTATGGGTTATTTTGAGGCTCTAAAAATCATAATATATTACTTAAAAAAATGATATATAATTATATATCTCGAAGCTATGAAAATCGAAAATATAATGCAGTTCACCAAGAATTGTTTGTATTTTTAGCATGTTAGATGGATGATTCCCAAAATAAAAGCGAGTGATAAATATGTAAGCCGAAAAATAACGTGCTTTTGTCATGAATGATACAATTTTTTTCGTCTTGAATGGGACACTTTTGAAATTTTTTTTCATCTGAACGTCCTTTTTCTTGCATTTTTTATTGCACTCAACTGTACAAAAAAATTCAAATTTAGAAGCATAAATTTAAAAGCCTAAAGTGATAAATCTTACACAAAAAAAACTGCTAAAGGCAGATAAGCGTTATCTCAATGGGTTTTATAGACATGTAAAAAAATATAGCACTATTAAAAATATTTGGTTTCATATAAAAGGGTAATATAGCCATAAGTGGGAGATCGCCATGAATGGGACAGTGACAAAATTGTATTTCTTAGACTGGTCGCCATAAAATTTGGACTGTGATCAAACAGTCTCGTTTTTAGCTTACTTTTGAGTAGCGTTTGCAAAGATTAAACGTGCTTATTGTGTACTTTTAGACACAATTTTAAACACAACATTTTTGAAGTTTTCAAAATTTTTTTATAGGAAATAAAAGGTAATGTATGCATAGCACCTAGAGTAGAGAAAAAGCTCGAGTAAAAAATATATATATATATATATATGTCTAAAAATTGTTTCATTTTGATATGAATGGGACAATTTTTTTCGTCTATCTCGACTTTTCTTAAATTTGTTTTCAATGTGGTCGAAATTTTATGGGACAGTTACATGTATTGTGTATATTTGTTTTGGTTGCAGATAAAAACGGACATTCAATTCGTGATTCTTAAATTGACCATTTATAAATGTCTTTCGGACATTCATGGTAAATCAAATGATTCACTTGAATACACCAACTTTTATTGTTTGGAATCTCTTATCTCTATTGATTATTATCGATGAAATTTCAAAATGGCATTTGATCTACATTTTTGACATTTTCGGAAAAAATTTTCCAGGTGTCCCACTCATGCCGCCATTTTTTGTTCGGCCTTAATATCTAATATTTCTTCAGATGGTTACAATTTTTTATACTTTACCACATCATTTCAAAAAATGTCATCTTTTTGTCATTAGTGGGTCAATTATCCCGTTACTTTACATTTTTTCAATTTTGTGTATATTTTTTGTGGTTGCAGAGAAAATCGACCATTCATTTTGTGATACATAAATTGACCATCTATAAATTTTCGGAGATTTTTCAGGTGTCCCACTCATGCCGCCATGTTTTGTTAGGCCTAAATATGTAATATATCTTCAGATGGCTGTATTTTTTATCTTTTACCAACTTATTTTAAAAAAGTGACATCTTTTTGTCATGAATCGGAAGAAATTTTAATCGGATAATAATAAGTTTCGCGTATATTTTTTTATCTGCATGATTTCTAAATCGACTATCTAAAAATGTGTTTCGGATATTGTTGGTAAATCGAATAATTCACACGAATAAACCAAGTTTTATTATTCAGAATCTTTAAAAAATTACATATATATTAAACAAATTTCAATATGATTTTAATAACCACAAACTTAATTTGCATTTTAACATTTCTTAAACATTTTTTCAGGTGTGCAATTCATGACGCTGTTTCGAAATTCGCAACCTAAAGACAATTATGAACCAAAGTCTAAGGTGTCCCAATCATGACTACTCTCCTCTTACATATATTAAAATAAATCCAATTGTTACTGAAGTTCAATTGTAACTCGGCAATGGACCTAAAAATCTTTAAAAATATATTTAAATAGCCACTTTAACCCACGAGTGTCCTAAAGTTGCGTCTAAAACGGAGTAAGGAGGGTCTGCTGTTAAGGCAGTTGATACCCAAAATTTTGAGACCGTATATTTCTATTCTCTTAGACAACCTCAAGAAAAATATAACAGCCAGTACAAAAATTAAAGTATATCTCTTGGAAAATTTAGGGAGAGGGATAGGTTCTTGGTTTCTATGTTCTATTAATCTAGCATTCATTTCGAACTTGTATCTCTCAAAAAAAGCCAAATTCCAATTTAGTAATGGATTCAGTATTATATTAAGTCTAATAAGTTATTCATTGCAAAGATAATAAAAACATAAGCAATATGAACATGCTTAACAAAAGAGATTGACAGACAGTGACAAGAGACACAACATCGTCAAGTCTCAACAAAAACAACACCTACAGGTTTTAACGTGTAACTAATAATTATTGAAATTATAGCTTCCGATATATTGAAATAATAATTAAAACCACAACAAAAAAAAATACCAACGTCATGCATCTAGCTAGGTACATAAAACAAGTCAATAACTGATTTACACTTAATACCGCTATAAATACCAACAACAACAACAAAGGAAACACTAACCACCGCATAGACATAGAGCATTTTTTATTATTTCTTTAAACTATTTGTGGGGCTTTCGTTACTTCCGCAGTATTGCTGCTACGATTGAAGGTGTTAACTATTGGCAGACAAAGACAGTGGGACAGAGGCGGTGACAATTTTTAAAGGTAGAGCAAACGTTAAGGTTTTTGATTAGCTAAGTAGGTCGTTGATTTTTATTGCTTGATTATATGCTGGATAAACACTTATAAAATATAATAAGCATGCATATAAAAGTACAACACATCGTGAATACACTTATTATAACTTCATAAAAAGTTTGAAAAGGGGAACAGGGGGCGAACCTTCACATGGCAACGTGTCTGACCGCCTCAACCTGGCGAGGCCAGCATTATCCATGTCGAAATCGTCTCAAGTCGACTCAAACCTCCACGTGGTGTTCCCTGGGCAACGGCAAACTGGCATCCGTCAGTTTGACGGCTAATTTGAGCGGCGGGTCACTCCATAGACCTTAAACATGGAATGTGCGCAGGGTTTGGGTCCCGCCACATTACTTCTGCCCAATGAAAACTAAACCAGCCTCGGATAAGAACCCCAATTACGTTGACGACCACCGCAAACGAAAAACGGACAATGATTTACGGATATGCACCTGGAATGTCCGAACCCTTTATAGGGAAGGTGCCATTATCCAACTGGCGGAAGCCCTCAAAACGATAAAGGCTGACATCACCGCCATCCAGGAAATGCGATGGAAAGGGCAAGGCTGCTCTAAACAAGCACACTGTGATATCTACTACAGCTGCCATGCGGAGAGGCGCGAATTTGGATGTGGATTCGTTGTTAGCCGGAAACTACGTCACCTTGTTTCCCGGTTCACACCTGTCAACGAAAGATTGGCCACGATCCGCATCAAGGCAAAATTTTTCTCCATCAGCCTTATTTGCGCGCACGCCCCGACGGAGGAAAAGGACGAAGCCGTCAAAGACGCTTTCTACGCTAGCCTTGAGGACGTATACGACCACCTTCCGGTCCATGACGTGAAAATAGTCCTCGGCGATTTTAATGCGAAAGTCGGAAGGGAAGGCATCTTTGGCCCCACTGTCGGTCAGTTCAGTCTTCATGAGACCTCCACGAACAACGGTCTAAGACTGATTGACTTCGCCGCGGCGCGAAACATGGTAGTTAGTAGCACCAGATTTAAGCACCTCGAAATCCACAAGGCCACCTGGCTGTCCCCGGATCAAAAAACGCGAAACCAAATTGATCATATTGTAATCGACGGAAGGCATGCCTCTAGTGTTCTAGATGTGCGTACATTTCGGGGGGTCAACATTGACTCCGACCATTATCTTGTTGCAGCCAAGATCCGCATGCGATTATGCAATGCGAAGAACATACGCACAGGAATGCAACGAAAGCTAGATGTCGCTAAGCTGCAATTACAACGGACTGCCGAAGCCTACTCCGCTCAACTCTCGGTTAAGCTCAACCAACCAACCTCTGGACCCGACGACGCTGGCGGACTTTGGGCGCATATATCCCACTCCATGCGCGCTGCCGCTGAAGAAGTCATTGGTTTCCGGCGCCCGCAACCTCGGAACCAATGGTATGATCAGGAGTGTCGCATTGCGACTGCAGTAAAAAACGCCGCATATAGAAAAACGCTGCAGTCAGCTGCAACGCGAGCCGTGCGAGAAAACTACCGCGAAAAGAGGAAGGAAGAGAGGCGCCTTTTCAGACGCAAGAAAAGAGAGCAGGAAAAGCGTGAGCGTGAGGAACTAGAGGTATACCAGGGCAAGAAGGATGCACGAAAATTCTATCAACAGGTTAAGCGTCTAACCCAAGGTTTCAAGCCCGGAGCATCCACTTGTAGAGACGAAAATGGAGATCTGAATACGGATACGCAGTGTGTGCTGAGATTGTGGAGACGGCACTTCTCCAATTTACTTACTGGCGACGATTTCACCAATGCCGCCCATGGAGAGCGCAGTCCAGAGCTACCAATCAACAATGACGGAGTGGAAGTACCACCACCTAGCCATGATGAGGTTCGAGTTGCTATCCAACGACTCAAAAACAACAAAGCAGCGGGTGCTGACGGCCTGTCAGCTGAATTGTTTAAAACCGGCGGCGATGAATTGATAAGGCGCATGCATCAGCTCATCAGCATAATATGGCTAGAAGAAAGCATGCCCGACGATTGGAACCTCAGCGTACTGTGCCCTATACTTAAGAAAGGAGACCCAACAATCTGCGCAAGTTATAGAGGTATCAGTCTTATTTCCATCGCATATAAGGTTCTCTCAAGCGTACTATGTGAAAGATTAAAGCCGATTACAAAAACACTGATTGGACCTTATCAGTGTGGCTTTCGACCTGGTAAGTCCACCATAGACCAGATTTTCACGCTACGACAAATCCTGGAGAAAACCCACGAAAATCAAATTGACACACACCATCTCTTTGTCGATTTTAAAGCTGCGTTCGATAGCCCGAGAAGGGATTGCCTATACGCAACAATGTCTGAGTTCGGTATACCTGCAAAGTTGATTAGACTTTGCAGAATGACGTTGAGCAACACACGCAGCTCCGTCAAGGTAGGAAATGACCTCTCCGAAACCTTCAATACCGAAAGAGGTTTCAGGCAAGGCGATCCACTGTCTTGCGATCTCTTTAACATCATCATGGAGGGGATCGTACGAAAGGCCGGTGTGCATCGTAATGGCACAATTTTCTACAAAGGCGTCCAGCTCCTTGCGTACGCTGATGATATTGATATTGTCGGCAGAACCAAGAGAGATGTTACCGCTGCTTTCGCCGCTATCGAAAAGGAATCAGCCAAAGTGGGTTTGACGATAAATGAGGGCAAAACAAAATATATGCTGTCTACAAACAAGGGAGCTCGGCGTTTAGACTCCCACGTTTCATCCGGCAGCTATAACTTTGAAGTAGTCAAGGAGTTCGTTTACCTTGGCACCGCCATTAATACCAAAAACGAAATCAGCCTGGAGATAAAGCGAAGAACAATAATTGCTAATAGGTGCTACTACGGGCTCAGTAAGCAACTAAGTTCCAGAGCCCTCTCTCGATCGACAAAACTAACACTCTACAAGACGCTCGTTCTACCTGTGCTGCTTTATGGCGCTGAGGCATGGGTAGTTTCGCAAACTGACGCAGCCGCTCTGGGGGTGTTCGAGAGAAAAGTTCTTCGCAAAATCTTCGGTCCTGTTCGAGTCGGCGATGACTATCGCATCCGAATGAACCACGAGCTGTATGAGCTCTACGATGACATTGACGTAGTTCGGCGTATAACTGTGCAGCGACTACGCTGGCTGGGTCATGTCCATCGTATGAACGACGAAGCTCCAGCGAAAAAGGTACTCGAGGCGAGGGTCGCTGGTCAACGACGACGAGGGAGACCATGCCTCCGATGGATGGACCAGGCTGAGGAAGCCCTAACCGCACTTGGTGTATCCGATTGGAGAAGGCGCGCGCAAAGCAGAGGCGCCTGGCGAGAGCTGATGAGGTCGGTTGAAACACGGACACGGGTTGTTACGACCAACTAAGTAAGTAAGTAAAAAGTTTGAACATCAAAGAGTACTTAACTAACAATTAGAGAAAATATAATCAGGAGACATTTTTGCTTCAAGCTAAGATTTTTTTATTTTTTTTTTTTCATCTTTTTTGGCGGGAAGTTTTGGCTTTGTTGATTTCTCCACATTAAAACTTGAGGCTATCTGTGATAACATGATTATGATGGTTGTGTTGTGCCTGCTGCTGGCGCCGTAACAAGTGTAGGCTATTGAATACAGCTTTGTGTTTGCAGAAGTAATAGCAACAAAAACAACAACAGCATCAATGACAACAACTACTGCGTCATATATTTTGCCATTTTCCAGTTGCTGTACATTTTACTGTAAATCTACCGCTTAGATAGCTAACTGATAGCCGCAAACTATGAAACCACCCGCTCAGCCATTCCACCCACCTCACCCCCTTACAAATAACACATGACAGCAGCAGCAGCTGCTGTTCCTGCAGCTGTTTTAGTACACGACACGAAGAATAACAAGCTAAAAACAACTGAAAAGCTTTTCAACGTATAACGTCGTAATGAGAATAAAGCTTTTTGCTGTGGATTTAATGGCAGCATTTGGAGGGTAGAGATAGAGAGAAACGATGTGTAAGTGGTTGTTTGTTTGGTCTCAAGTTGCAAAGGTGTATGTATTGACGCGCTGGGGTGGTATTGGAAGGAAGTTCGTTCAGATGCAACAATATTTTTCCAGTTTGAATAACAATAACAACAACAACAACATTCCACTGTTCGTTACCGAAAACCCAATTAAGTTTGTCGTAGCAACCTATTTAAATATTATTATTTGTAGTTGTTATTGTAATGTTTGTTAGTGTAATTTAAGGCGAATTCTCCTCAGTAGGCGGTTATGTTAGTTTTATGTTTCAATAGAAATTCAAAAGAAATAAAATTCTTTTGAACTTTTGAGTCGGACTTAGATTTTAAAGTACCAGGAATTAGAAAAAAGTGGGCTGCGCTAACGCATTGCAAAGGAATTATTATAATGGAATGATTTTTATGATTTTTTTGAGGTGAAAACTTCTTTAGGTGCGTTGAGCACTTTTTGGTAGAGAACAAAACAATAGATTCGCGATATCATCACGCTGTACGCGATATCACGCTGTTAGCGCAACAGAAATTATTGCTGTACAGCATTCCTTTTTAGGGATTATCTAGCATCGACCAAATCGAAGAAGACCGAAGCGATTACCAAACCGATTACCAGACCGATAACCGAAGCGATTACCAAACAATTACCGCTAATCAATTACCGAAGCTATTACCAACCAATTACCGAAGCGATTACCGAACCAATTACCGACGCGATTACCAACCAATTACCGAAGCGATTAAAAAATTATCGAAGCGATTACCAATTACCGAAGCGATTACCAATTAATTACCGAAGCGATTACCAATTACTGAAGCAATTACCAACCCATTAACGCGACAATTACCCAACCAAAGTTATTTTATACAAATATATTACATATATAAACATTAAAAAATAGTTCATAAATTTAATAACGCATAAATTGATAAAAGGAGTTAATTGGAGTTAATTAAAACGCGTCTGATTGGCCGACTCTAGATTCTTCGGAAATTCATAATAGCTATGTTATTACATAGCTTTACATTTTCACTTTGTTTGGCAGTCCCCCCCCCCACTGCCTACTTTTTCTCATTTTTTTTTTTTTTATTATTTGAATTAAGCTCTGCCATTAATCTTTTTTAGAAATTCTAAAATTGTGATGCGATGTGCTCAAGTTATACGGCAATGTGCCGTAGAAAAATTAAAACAAAGCGAATATTTGTTCAAATGCGAAGTACTCATAAAGCATAGAAACATATCCTAGAGCAAATCTTAACAATTACATACAAAAATAGTTTTAAAGTTAGAATTAAGCAGGGCTAGCGTTATTAAAATATATAAATGCTCTTAAAATTAATAAATTTTAAATTTTTTCAAACTCTGGACATTGCACATAGCAGCACAAATCGAGCACATCATAGCACAATTTGTGAATTTATAAAAAAAAAATTGAGGGAAAGTACAGTCATAAAATATATGCCAAAAAAATAAAAAATTGTTTTCGAATGCGGCACATAATAGCACACATTGGGCACATTGCAGCACAGTTTTTTTTTTATCAATACTAAAAAGTCAGAGTTTACTACATGGACATGCATTAAGAAAAATTCTAAGCAGTAATTTTTTTCCACAAGGCGCAGAGATTTTTGTAAGTTCACAAGCTTTTCACTTCAAAACTGAAAAGTACGCCAATAAATTTTAAAAATTATGTTATATGTTCTGAATTGTCATAAAAACGCATTTTTTTAAATATTTTACTATCGTTATTAGTTACCAAAGCTTACATCTCACAAACTTTTATAGTAGCAGCATCGTAAATCATGCAGATTTTAACACCTCCCTACCTCCCACGATACTATAATAGTTAACCAACCACACCCTTTTTTTCCTAACAAAATGCATTGGATTTTCATTTGACGGAAGAGTTGCAGCAGCAACAAAACATATTTTTGCAGAAATTAACTTAAAATAAATATAAAAGCAAAAAAAAAATTGACTACGCAATTGGCAAAACTACTAAATGACGACCTCTTTCCACTTTAACAAAAACAAAAAAACAGCCGTTCCAACACTACCACCCCCCATAGCACCCAACTACTAAGCTAGTAAACAACCACTAGCAACACCAAAAACATAGATATGCATAAACAAGTGTGTTGGAAGAGAGCAAGAGAGCAGCAAGCAAATCATGTGTTTAACAGCCGATGAGCCGCAACAGCGATGTCGACAACATGGCAGGAAACCGAATATATACGATGTTTGGAGCAGCAGGTAAATTGCAAAAATTCCACACATTCACGCATGTAGCGCCAAACGACACAATGGAGAAAAAAAAAAAAAAGGCAGCGCCCCAAACTCAGCTGCTCTGATGCCGACTGCTTAAACACCAACAAAAGCAACCAAAGACAAAACTAAATTTGCGCTATAGTGTTTACGTTTTATAATTCTCCCCCCCCCCCCCCCCCGCCCCTTTAAACTACAGGTAAACTTTTATTAAATTAAATTTTAATTTTTTTAAATAACTTCAACCTTAAAAAAAACAATTTTAATGCAGGGAAAAAAAGACAATTAAAATGCAGTATATTTAATCTACAACTTACATCATGAATTGAGCGCCACCCGGCTGCTCCAACTTACTCTATTTCGTTAGCTATCTCTCACGCTCTCTTTCGTCAAGCTAGTTTTTGCACTTTACAACTATTTTTGGTTTTTGTTATGTTTTTTCAATGAATTCGTAGTAAAAGCACCAAAGTTGGGCGCAAAAACCTGACGCTATTTGAATGAGCGCCAAAGGTAGAGAATTTACATTGGAGTCAAAATGATTGCAGTGCGAAGATGATGTTGTTGTTGTTTACAGAGCATTTTTTACAACACCAGGAGAGTTGAAGAAACATAATTAAATTTTTGCTGGGAAGCAAAAACAGATTTAAGTTGCAATCTGTTTTACTCAAAGGCAATGCCCACAACCACCACCCAGCCACATAAGCACCAACAAAACTACAGCAAAAATATAAAAGCTGCGATTGTATAAGTGCAGGTTTGCATTCCATGGCCATTCGTAAGCCGTAACAAAGGAATGTGTACTACAGTTTGGGCTGCTGTGGAGTGGTGAGTGGTGGGTGGTGGAAGTAGAATAGGTACAGTACTGGTCGCTATAGATAACTCAGCAATAGCAAAATAAGCGCCGACAAATATTTAGTAGAGTACAAGTTTCGATCAAGAACAAAGAAGTAGAGGAAGAAGTGGTGGGTTCAACGAAGTTAATCTCTGATGCTGAGTTACATGCAGTAGAGAATATTGCGCCATCATGCCAAACAGTGCGCGCAAATTGCAGCATTCTTACAGTGAAGGCGAATTTTTTAACTCACTACCTACTTTTTGCCAGATATAAAGATGTTTAAGTAAATGTTTATTAACTCTTTTGACGAGTATGATTCGAACTTGTTATTGCTTCGCCGTGTAAATAAGTATTAGTAAGTGAAAAGTGCTTGGAGTAGCGGCATCGTAAGCAAAATAATCGGCATCTCACTGCAAACAACAAACAATTTCTTACCGAAACAATACACAAAGTTCTGCTAAAACTGCTCGAACTAGAACTTGTAAACATGCACCCGTAAAACTTACGAATTTATTACAGAGCCTCTTCAACTATTGTTCCAGTGCTTTCCAAACTTCGAGTCGTTTTTACTGTGCCTATCAAACTGCTACTCTTGTACTGTTCCAACTTTTTATTCTAATTGACAGCACTTGTCCAACTGTTACTATAGTGCCTCGCAAGCTTTTTAGATCTAGACGTGAAAGAGTCGTATTTATAAATATTTCCCATTAACAACTGCAATTATCATTGAGCTAAACTGTTACCATTACGAAACAAACTAACTTTTATAACAATCCTGATACGATTCTGGCAATGTCACGATGGACACGTACATCAAGAAAAAAAACAATAGTGAGATTATACAAATTGGCAGAGTTCAAGAACTTTTATGTGCAATCACAAAGTTTTTGCGTTTAGATTTGAAACGTAAGCTTCGAAATTGTATACAAAAAAAAAAAAAATAAAAAATGAATAAATTATAAAACATAAAAATTTTAAAATTTACCAAATTTACTATAAAAGCATAAAAAGGCTTATGCAACAAAATCTATTTTTAGACTATTTTATTTGATGGCTTGCTATTTGATTATCAAGCAAACAAAAATAAACAATATAAGCAGCTGCTATGCTTGAAATCGCGTGGGCGTGTGTTCGAACCTGGTATTAGGCAAGTTTCTATGCGAATATATTATTTATAATAGTGGTATTCAATGAACGACGTATTTGTGATGTAAACTGCGTATGTGTGGTAAGTTGTATGAACTTACGGCATATACGCTATTTACACCACAAATACGGAGTTAATTGAATACCACTAATAATTTTATAATTCGAGTTATGATTTATAAAACAGAAGCAATGAATAATCTTTTCAGAGCAATTTGTTGAACGCTACGCTCTCGCATAAACTCCTCAAACACTTATTTTGGTTTTTCGACCGTGTACAAAGATCGCTCGAAATCGAAAGCAATATAGGTAAAAGTTAACTATTTTTTTGTGGTTTCTAACGGGGAGAAATTTTTGAGACACACAAATAGAGGTGTCTCTCATCCCCCATTTTCCACATTTTTAGGGGGGAAACGTCGAAACACGTGTTTAACTGTACACTGCAAGTCAAATTGTCAAGCACATGTTTCGGCCCCTCCCTACAAATATGGTGAATGGGGGGCAGATAGACCCCCTATTAGTGTTGCTCAAAAATGCTTCCCATGAATATATATATAAATTCATTCAATTGACAATTTAAAATATGTATATATATATGCGAATAGTCGAATGTCACACACTCAACATTTGTCGAACAAACTTTGGAAGTTTCACCTTTTTTCTATTACTGATTGTTTTGTTTTGGGCTTGATAAGGTGTTAAAGGCAACATTTTTTTTTTGTCAAAAGTGTTTTTGGCTTTGGACCGTGAAAATAAATTGTCGATTACCTGGAAAGAAAAGTTCTCTTAAATTCCAGTTTTTTTTTATCCGTGAAAATAACAAATTTTGTGTGTCTCATTAGGGTGCTTCTTATTTTTCAACTTCAAGCTATAAAGCATAACTCCCCCTTAAAATGTTCGTTTAGTTATAAAAACATGTTCTGCAAAAAATTTTAAGAATCGGATAACAGGAAGGCGAGGCGCCCAGCTCCCAAAAAGTGGTCCATACCATTAATATGCGAGAAATATAGAGGTTTTTATTTCCAAAATAGTTTAATTCTCACAATAAATTCTTTTCTTAATTTTTATTATATTGAACATAAAATTAACTTTCTAACGAGCTATCATTTGTCGAAATCGGTTAACAATTACGGAATTCGCATTATTTTTACTGTAAGTTTTCCTGAAAAAAATGAGTTTTTGGCAACTTTTGGATGCAAAACTCAATATTGCAAAAACTAATGGTACTCAAATTTTACTCAATGTTAATAAAAGTTTAAGGACGCTTTTTACACATATCTTAACCAGTTAACAGCATTTATTTCAAATGTCCAATATGAAAAAGCTTTTTTAACTGACATGAAATTAAGCTCCATTTCCCGCCAAGAGAAAAGCTTCCTTCATTGTAACATTTTCACCACTACGTAGTTTTGACGTTCAGTGAGTGTTCGGCAAATTTTTAAGTGAAAAGATTAAACAAATTTTTAAAATGGAAACAAGAGGACGACAAAATTTATTTCTGCTTGACTATGACGAAAGTGAAATTACGGGAGCAAAACTACCATCGAACGGACAGGTTTTGCGGGTGCTATTTTACAATATGCGCAAGGTGAAATTAAATCTGCGAACAAGTGCGCATCTTCTTGTTAAAGAAGTCCAGGTTAAGTGGGATAAAGCACGAATTCCAACTAAGAATGCCGATAAATGTGTTCTAAAAGTAGAGGCTTTGTACAATGAATGGAAGACATTGCACAAGTCTTGCCAGAAACAGTCATCGTTTCAGGAGCAGCGCCAAAAAACCTTCACTGAGAAATTTGATGACTTGTTCGATATTTCTCATGCTAATGCATTGGACATGATAAGCATCGAAGAAGATAAACTATTTCTCATAAATCAAAGAAAAAAAGGGCGTCCAGGGTCTATGATTGGTAGTGACTTAGTCTTACTTAAAAAAGAAAGGAAGCTAGTTCTTCGACGAGAAGCAGAAAAACGTAGGCATGAGCAGCATGCAGCAACTTTGCGAGGTGAGTAGCAACTACAAATTCTTATTAAAGTTATATAATTTTATTTAAAAAATGTATGACGTTCCTATACATCATAAATAAACGTCGTAGTCTAAGAGTTGGTTTATTATCATTTGCAAACTAAATATTTTTTGAAAGTAAATTTATTTTTTATTATTCATTCTTCATAAATAATTATTTCCATGCCAGTTTTTATGCCCATTGGTTCTTTATGGGTTAAAATCAATAAAAAGTGGCTTGATATTGTATCTTTATATTTTTCTTCAAAATATTTCCAGAAGACCGCGACAACTTCAATCATTATCAACATCTGATGAAGATGAAGTCATTGAACAAACTGACCTTGATGCTATGGACGTATCTGAGGAAGAACCAGGTCCAAGTGATCCAAAAAAAATTCGAGGCAGACAGAACTTTATAACACCAGAGCTCGTGTCCGTCTTGGATAAATGCAAAATCAGTGACCGCGACGCAGTTAGAATACTTATAGCTACTGCTAAGGCTCTAAAACAAGACGTAAATAATTTAGTTATAAACTCATCTTCTATCCATCGATGTCGTTCACGGCTACGTGTTGAAACAGGTCAAATTATTCGCACTCAATTTCAAGAAAAAGAGGTCACTGCAGTAACCGTTCACTGGAACGGTAAAATATTGCCATCGCTAATGGGCAAAGAAAAGGTCGAACGTCTTCCTGTGGTGATATCTTTCAGTGGCACTGAGCAGTTACTAGGAATTCCAGCGATTACTGCTGGCACCGGAAAACAACAGGCTGCTGCAGTCTTTGACTTACTCAAAGAGTGGGATCTCGTGGATAAGGTAGAAGCACTGGGTTGCGACACAACACCTTCAAATCTTGGGCGATTTCAAGGCGCATGCGTTATCTTAGAGCAAAAACTAGGAAAAGATCTTTTATACTTACCATGTCGACATCACATTTTTGAAATCCTTCTACGCAACGTTTTTGAAGAAAAAATGCAAAAGTCATCAGAACCAGGAGTTCAAATATTTAATAAATTTCAAGGAGCCTGGAGTAAAATTAATAAAAATAACTTTAAATGTGGTATTGAAGATAAATTTGTTAAGAAAACGCTTGATGATGCATCTCAAATTATTGAATTTTCATTACGAAATTTAGAAGTCAAACAACCTCGAGACGATTATAAGGAACTTCTTCAATTGGCCATAGTTTTTCTTGGTGGAACGGTTCCACACTTTTCTTTTCGTAAGCCGGGAGCATTTCATCACGCCCGATGGATGGCTAAAGCAATATATTGTTTAAAAATATTTTTATTCCGGAATGAGTTCGAATTAAATAAGCATGAGCACAATGGAATCCGGGATGTTTGTATATTTATTGCAAAAGTGTATTTGAAAATATGGATACAAGCTCCAAATGCTGCAGAAGCTCCTATGCAAGATTTATTATTATTGCAAAATTTGTATACTTATAGAGCACTTGATGAAAACATTAGTAATCAATTAATACGTAAATTTTGTAATCATTTGTGGTATTTAGCACCAGAAACTGTAGCGCTGTCTTTTTTTGATGCAAGTATTTCTTATGAGGAAAAGAAACGAATGGTCATCGCTTTAAATAAATTTGATGTTGGTGATGCCAAGAAATTGACAATCATTCCTGAAAACATAGCTTCGTATATCGACAAAAACATTTCAGATTTTATATCGGAAAGAGCTAAAAAATTTTTTATTCGATTTTCCATTCCAACGAACTTTTTAACAAAAGATCCTGAGGATTGGAAAAAGGAACCAAGTTATAATTTTGGACTTAATTTTGTAAAAAAATTAAATGTTGTTAATGATTCTGCAGAACGAGCAGTGAAGCTCATGGAAGATTTCAATAAAGTCTTATCACGAAATGAAGAGGAGAAACAGTTAATCATGCAAATTGTAACAGACTATCGCAAGAGCTACCCAGATGCAAACAAATCAACTCTTTTAAAATAAAATTTTTTAATAATGTATTGTTAGTGACGTATAACGTTGTCTTGTTTAATTTATTTGTAAATCTTTTAATATATCATGTAAAAATATAAAAATCTAGCATACTAAAAGTAAAATACATTGTATAATATTGACCTAGTTTTATTATTTATTTAACTACACAAAAATGATTAAAGGAAAATTGCCCTTAATCTAAAAATTTTGAAAGATTTTAATTTTTTTTTTTCCTCTACAAAAAGTGTTGTAGTTTTGTCATTTTTTAACAGATTTGGACAAGTAATAGATCGTTGAAAAGATAATTTTATATATAATCTGTTGTATGATTGAAAAATTAAATTACGATAATTAACTATGATAATTTGAAGCATTTTCGAAAACAAAACCTATTTTTTCCCATATAAATAGTATGGGCCTACTTACGGACGGTGGGCGCCTCGCCTTGCTGTCATCCGATTTTTAAAATTTTTTGCAGGATATGTTTTTATGTCTAATGGAACATTTCTAGGGGGAGTTACGGTTCATATCTAAAAAAAAATTTCTTCCATATAACTAAGAAGCACCCTAGTGTCTCATGTCTCACTTCGGGTACTTTTCTCTCAAATTTTGGAAGTTTTGCTACCTTTTTTTTCTCGCTAATTGCTTTGTTCACGATTTATAAGGTTGTCGCAAGAGAGAGAGCGAGTACCCACAATTGTCAAATCGTAGTTGACAGCTCATAGAAAATCTGCAAGTGCTCTCTATTATCATCCGTTTTTCTTTCGTAGTCATTCGCAAAATTGGCTGGTTTTGACAATTATGGGTACTGAGAAGAGAGTGCGATCAGCCCTGCGACAACCTTATAAATCAACCTTGGTTCAAACCCTGTTTTCTGTCAGTTGTCCAAATTGTTTCATCTTCGGATCGTGAACATAATTTGTCGGTTGCTTAAAATTTTTTGAATGAAAGAGAAGCTCTTTCAAATTTCAGTTATTTTCTTACCCACGAAAACAACAAATTTTGACGGTGTCGTTAAGTGGAGCATGCACCATAGTCTTTTGTTTAGTAAGGCTGAGGGCAGCAACAATCTTTCTTCTGCCTGTTGTCCAAATTGTTCCCAGATAACAATTTCACCTAATTGTTCAAAAAATTCTTCTGAGCACGGGATTGAACCATTGATAATTTTGCTACCTTTTATCATCTGCTGCTAAAATGTCTCCTTAAACCGCTGAGCTACCGAGGCGATTTATTGAATTGAAACTAAGTGCGTATATGAAATGATTGCAATTAAGAGCTTTATAAAAATGTTCTTAAGGGAATTCAAAGAAAATACTAATTAAGTTTCAACGTCGCGCGAGCAAAGTCTTGAATATACGAGTGGGTAGAGCGTGCAGCTGGCGATACAAAGGATCCGAGTTTAATCCGTGCTGGTTGGGACATGGTAAATATACAAAGATTTTTAAAATGCATAAGTTTTCTGTGCTAAATAAAATGAAAAGATGAAATGATAGAACGTAGAAGAGGAGATTGCTAAAACAATTAATTTTTTTTCTGTTTCAGAGTTCCTGAATAAACCTTGAATAAAAAAATTAAATCAAACTTTATATAAGTTCTTGTGTAAAGGAAATAATTTCATACGCCTTTTTTGCTTGCATAGACCTTTTATAAAACTTGTTTCAAAGATTGTTCAATGAAGTTTAAATTCTCCTTCCTATATAAATTCCTTATACAAAAATTTACTTAAGGCTTATTTAGGTGAAATTGTTATCTGGGTTGCTTTGAAATATTTGGATGAAAGAGAAGCTATTTCATATTCCAATTTTGTCCAAATTATTTTCAGCTTCGGACCGTGAACATATTTTGTCGGTTGCCTGGAAGTGTTTGGATAAAAGAAAACCTTTCTCAATTGTACTTTTACCCGTGAAAACAACAACATACTTTGTCTGTGTCCAATGTGTAGCATGCACTATTCGCTGTAATAGTCTAGCACACATAGAATGTCGAGTGTGGCAAGTTTCCGAAGCCTGCTGAGAGATTGCAATAATTTTTTGTGTTTTTCTACCCATTTTCATGTTCGCTTCAAAACACAGACTGCGGTGCCTTTTTTATGTAACACATTACACATAGTTTTACTCGTCATTGCAATTTGCTGTATACGCGGCTAAAGAATATCATTTTAAAAATCTCTATATTGGACATATTTAAAAAAAAAACCCTAAACTAAGGCTAAAGCAGCTAGTTTATAATTGACTTTGAGAAAAAAATAAACTTGTTATTCGTATTTTTTTTTCTTTTTTAAACAGAACTGTGTTGTGTTAAGAAAAGTAGAAATACACCCTCAATCTACCCGCACTTAATTGAAACAAAGCATGTTAAACTTTAACAAATTAAAAGCGAGTCTATTCAAAACAAACTCTAGGTTAACAAACCACATTTATTGATCAGCTGTTTTTAATCAGACTTTGAATTCACTCGCTCTCGTTTAAAAAAAAGTTTAAAAGCGATACGGAAATTCATCAACAAAAGACAAAGACCAGCAACCTAGACATAAACCGGTTTAATTAACAAGATAAGGCGATGATAATCATATGTTAGGTACTATCACATGTATTATAAGTGTATATTTCAAAAAAACCCAACTCAAAAACAGATGATGATGGTAAAAAGAAAGAAAACAAAAAGTGAAAAAAATCTGAAATGTTTTCGCTACAACACATGGACTGGCTGACTGACTAGTTGTTTGTAGATTTGGTTTCGGTTGGCTGGCAAAAAGCAGCTGCACTTATAGCGTTGGTGGTTTTATTTTTGCTGTTGACTGTTATCAAGACAAAGAAAGACTCAGCCACTGCTGTCGTCGTCATCAACAATTCAATGTTATATTGCAAAACCATTCTCACCGAAACCAAGCCGCGCACGCAACTGATGATCAACAAATGTGGATATATGCAATGAACGGGTTTACTACAGAAAACACATGATTGTCAGAGGACGGACATCGTGCACAAGAGCACACTAATAAGCGTATTGCTTGTTTTTGCCGGTAAGAAATTGGAAGAAATATGAAAACATACAGCTGTTCAGCTCTGATAACAGGGGAGAAATTTTCGATTAGGACAGGAATTCGCAGTCATGTGGCAGAGTGCACAAAATTGATAAAATGCTATTGAGTCCCAAAGTTGTGAAAAAATATAATACGTCAGTAAACAAAGAACCTTAACAACTTATTATGCTAAAATAAAAATTAGTGAAACATATTTTAGTCATTATTAAATAAAGCGAATCGACATTATAACTGGCCATGTAAACCCCAATATTGCAGTTTAGATTTCAAGCATTAATCGGAATCAAAGGCCATTTTTATTTATTATTAGTCAAGCACTATATGTAATATATAACTAAGATATGACCGAAATTTAGATGGAGAGCTGAAGAAATAAAAAAAATAAAAAATTAAAAAAAATTTTACAATTTTTAAAAATGGGTTTATTTTTAACATACGAGAGACGTTAAAAAAGTCGATAAAACTATGTATTACTGTGCATCCCTGAAAGAAGTATCAGCTGTTTTTGCTGTCATTTGCAATTTTGACAATTTTTCATATCAATCAACTTCAGCAATTTCGCCAAAACGAACAAAGTGCAGTATCGCGGCTGTGATAGAATTTTTGTATTTAAAAAATAATACGCCGAAGTTTACAGAGACTCTGCGTCATCATATTCCATGGCAAAAACGTGGGTGAATGGGTTTAAGCGTGGTCTACACTGAAGATCGTTCGGGATGGCCAAAAATGCAACCACCGATGAAAACACTGAAAAAGTGCACTAAATGGCTTGGATACTTTGATCGCCTAATCAAATTTTGGGAGCTTCCTGAGGCTGTGGACCTATCACAGTGAACAATTCGAAAATATTGACTGAAAGTTTTAACATGTCAAAGCTCCTCCAGGCACGATGGGTACCAAAAACGCATTCGCATGAACACTTACAATGCTCTAGGGAAGCGGTTTAAGCAAATCGAGAAACGACTTTTTGAGCAACGAAAAACTCGGTTATTTTCCAACGATATGTATTTATTCCAACGTGCCAACGTGTTGGTAAGCCAAATATTCCAGTTTGAAAAACCTCTAAATTGCTCCAAATTGTATTTTTTTTTTTTGCTACAAAAATTCTTATAAGGACGTAATTACAGCGTTTTGGCTGGAGTAGCGCTGTCCTTATAAATAGTTTTCCAGACTCCGGAAAAGATATTGGTGACAGGTCTGGAGAATAAGGAGGGTGAGACAAAACTTCGTACTGCAACTCCTGTAGTTTTTGCACGGTCAAACGGGATACATGCGGTCGTGCATTATCGTATGGTAGAATTGGCCCATGCCTATTCATCACCAGGATTTGATGTTTCACCAGGGTTCAAAAAATAATAGTAAGCAACGCCTTCAGAAGTCCACCAAACAGTCACCATGACCTTCTTAATGTGCAGTCCTGCTCTTGCCTGTTGGCTGGGAGCTTTATCCTGAACATTTTCTATTATCACATAGGATCCACTTTTTGTCACAAGTGACAATTCTCTTCAAAAACGGTTCCACCTTATGTCGCATCAGCAGTGAAAGGCTACTTGAAGTTTGATCATTTTGTTTCTTTCGGTTAGCTCATGTGGAACCCATCGATTGGGCTTTTCCAATTACTTAGAGACGGCGTTTTATGCACATCATACTAACACTATAAACAAAGCATACAAATTAAATTTCAAAAAATCGCTTCACTAATAAGGGAAAAAAATTATTAACCCATTTTTGTCCAGCGTTGCGTATACGCAACGTTATACTTTTCTTAACATTGAGTGGATGCAGTGAAAAATTTTCATCATCTCCAAAAATACAAAATTTTAAGAATTTATCTAATCGACCTGTTTTCGCTCAAGGCTTCATTTTGTAAACAATTCAGTTTACTTACATGTCCAAGCTTATCTTTAATTTTTAAGCCTCTGAAAAATCGAAAACAAAAAAGTAAAATATTATTCTAATACGATCATCTTTCTTAGGCTTTATATTTTACTTTTGTGAATTTTTTTTCAAGTTTGACTGACATACGTGGCTCCCGCGGGTTGACACAACGCTGATCTTTAACGAAATACGTTTTTGTATATTTTTTGTTGTTTTGTGGAAATTCTTGTGATCAATATTGGCGAAAAATGATCAACTTTGCTTGTAGATCGTTCAATATCATTCTATTTGAAAATTAAAAAACTCGGGGTGGCAACTTTAACATTTTTTTCTTTTTTTTTAGTTTTTGCTTTTTTTTTCTAAGTTACACCAAACTAAATATTTTGGAAAGTTTCATCATTCTAGCTCAACGGAAACATGGGTCAGTCCATAATGGGTTAAGCCTTTAACTTACAACACACAACTTTACAAAACCTTGTGAATTGCACAATAATGTTATCAATTTATGTGTGAATATTCAGAAAATTAAAAATTTTATATGAAAAAATACAGTGTGATAATGATAACATTGTGATAAATTTTAAAATATATCGAATTTTTTCATCGGTGCACCAACAAATCTACTGAACCCAACCCAAGTTCCGAAGTGCTATATCTACCATAAACTCAAATGTCTTTGTGTTTGTCTTTTTTTTTTAAGGGTTAAACCACCATCTGCTTAAAATATCCACAATAACCAAAGAAAACAAAGTGACCTTTGAAAAAACATCTGACAATTTCGCTATAGTTGCAATATGTTCGCCACTACTGTTTGTAGTGTAAACACACGCTCGCTTGTTTCTTCCATCTTTCTTTCACAAACCAACAAAAAGAAGCGTCACTATTTTTCCACTGACGCTATCATACGATGGAATGGAACAGGAGAAAAATTGGAAGTACTGCTGCTCCCGGAACAAATTGAAATATGAAACAACGAAAAGAAGAAAAATTAACGAGAACATTTCTAGTGTTTTTGTGTGTGTTTGCTTTGTACTGGCTGTTATTGCTACTTGGCAGAAAAGCAGCAGACTACGTTGAAAAACGTTTCCATTCCTTTTTTTTTTAGTTTTTTCTGTTTTCTATTTGAACCCTCAAAGAAAAAAATGCCCACTGTTCGTTCTAACCTATGCAAAATTTGTATTGCGTGCTCTTTCTAACGCATGCACAGATGTTTTCAGGGCGCGCACCAACCCATGATTGAGAATGGAATAAAAAATCAATAATAAAACCACATCAAAAAAATAAAATGAAATAATTTCGAAAACTGCAGTAAGTATGAACGCAAAATAGATATTTTGATAAGAAATTTTTACAGAATAAACAAACTGGAAGATGTACTCACTGTAGCTCTTCGTCGAGTTCTTCGGCGCTATTATATTCAGCATTTTCCAAAATAACTTCCTCCGATTTAACATCTACGGGCACAGACATATTATTGTAAAATCTTAAGCAGCTTTTAACAGTTGGAATAAGTTTTAATTTTTTGTATTAGTTTTTTTTCAGATTTACTAAAATCTCACTGTGTCCCTTGAAATACTGTAATATTTGTTGAAAGAAAGAAAAAATTCGTTACGAATACGAACTCCAAGAACCACGTGTTTTTTATTCAACTCTCTTTTTATATTGCTTCACTTAGTTTCCTTTTTCAGAAATTTTGTTCACTCAATTTTTTTTCAACTCGTAATTAGAATTTTACAAGTATTTTATAATATTTACTATTTTGGAATTGTCAAAGTTGTAAGTTTTCTATTGCTTCTTCTTTTACACGCACACACACACTCAAGCAGACACAAGGAATTGAATAACAATTTCGTTCGCTTACGTTTGTCAGCTGGTTTTTTATATTTTTTAAGTAGCTTTCATCTACGTTTTTAGCGGCTGTTTTTTAGTGTTGTTGTTGCTGTTTTTGTTGTACAGGCTGGCTGCTGTTGTTTTGATAACTCACAAAACAGACACACACGCAAGCGTTGTATTCTACTAACTTTAGATTTTTTTGCACTTGTTTATCGTCTTGCACAAATTCACCGTATATTTTATTGACATAAATTAGTTTTATGTTTTTGACAAATGCTAATGGAAGTTGTCCCCCTTTTGACAGTTAATATTTTTCTTCCTTTTCGTAACACTTTCTGGTTTAATGCTGTATTTGATTATTTTTTCTTTTCACAATTTTTGTTTTTTATCGACCGAGCGCACAGATAACACAACTGACGCGTTTAATTGCTCAACACGGAATGAAGAGTCGCAATTTTTCTACTCGCTCTCTTTGCTCAGTTTTTCAAGTTGCTGTGTTGCGTTTTGTTTCATGTTTTTGTCAGTGTGGCTTTTTCGATACATTTGGTGCAAGAATTTGGTGAAATATCTAATTTGATTCATGATACAAGTATCAATATTAAATTATTGTACATATATAAAATTATACAATTTATCGACATTATTAAGATTTCCGGGGCACCAGAGCTTAAAAGTGTCTTTTTGTAAATAACAAAAAATAAAATGTTTTTGTCTCAAGAAGAAATCGATATATCGATTAGTTATCGATTTTTAAATGTGATCTTTCTAATATAATATCTGTTTCAAAAAATATCTCTATCTTTAGCATTATACTACCAATTGGATCAACTAAAATATAATGTAACAGCTAATTTAATTGCCTTCCGTATAAAATAAAAATAAGTAAAATCTAATTAATAGTTTCAATTAAAAAACCAAATAAAATAAAGTTTTCATTTTAAAATATTAAAATAATTGTTTGTTTCTTTAAGTCTGATTATTAATACTCAAAAAATATATTTTATACCAAAAGCTTAAAACTTGATCTGTCAGTTGATATATAAAAGTATGCCTTTGGTTTTTACTTTTCACAGGATATTTAACAAAATATTCTAAAACCGTTCAAAATTCACCGTACATCTAGAAATATAAAATATTTCAAAAGTAAATTTTTATAGTGGGAATTTGCCAAATATGGTATTGTATATACTTAAAAATAAATATTTTGTAAAAGCGAAATTTTTAGTTTCATTGCCTTATTTTTATACAAGTTATGTATGAAGTATTTCTTAGAACTACAAAATTACTTTAACAGATAATAAATAAGTGAAACATATTAAAAACCAAATGAAAGGTTACTTATAAAGCTTTAAGAATTTGTTATGATTTCACAATGCTAAAAAAATAATTTTAAAAGAAAGTAATGGTTTTCATACACAAATAAAGAATTTTCTTAAAATATAAAATAATTTTATTTATAAAATATAAAGTACCAGAGTATATTATTCAATTGAACATTTTTCGAAGGATGTTTCATATTCTTAAAAATAAAATATTGCTTGCATTGATCAGTTATATGTTAAAATAATGATTTATACCAAATTTCTGGCTCATGAAACCTAAGTCCGATGAATTTACGTCCGAAAAAAAATATGGTAAAGCTCAAATTTTTCCAAGCATTGAATTTTGGGAAAACGCCCAATTTTTAAATGGCAATTGAGCTCGAAAGAAGGTAATTACGCCTGAATGGTCTGGAAATATAGCAAAACAAAAAAAAAAAAAATCAAAACCATGCCCGAAATTTTCAGCAGTTTTTCGGGCTATATTTCCAAATTTCTATGGAATTAATGTAAGATTATAAAAATATAATAGAACAGATTTGAGTAGGAAATTAATATTCCCCTGTAAAAATATCTGCAGACAAGTTTTTACTAATTTTTATTATTCTTTATTTATTCATCAATATAAAAATAAGCATTAATTAATTTTAATATGTCATAATAATTCATTTAATATTAATTAATTATCATTAATTTGATATATTTCTTCATTCTATTTGTTTTTGCTGTTATTCCATGAACAAGGGGTCCATGGACATTATGCCCGGATAAGGTCCAAATAATGTTTTTTGTATGATAAAATAATTTGAAAATTTTGGGCGGTCTTTATTTCCAAACCATTCGGGCGTAATTGCCTTCTTTCAGACTCAATTACCAATTCAAATTCGGGCGTTTTTTCCAAAAGTCGATGCTTCGAAGTTTTCGGGGTTTGTCGGGCGTAAGTTCCGGGAGCCAACCTGGTTTGCAATTTTAAGACTTCTTTCACATTTTACAGTTTTTATTACGCTCTTATTATAATATTTTTCACTCAAATTATCACAAATTTAATACACGCGGCCGCACTGTTTGCAACTTGGAAACATAAAATATTTCTTCATTTTCAATTTCTATGAAATTCGTCGTTTTGACAACTAACCAACCTTTTCATCATCCACTCTTCGTTGACACGTGAGGACCCTAAGCGAATCGGCCCTACCTTATAATTCTGCCATGGTAGACATGACGATTTTGCAGAGCGATTTGTCCGCGTTTTCCTCGACTCCCGCGCCAACGAATATTTTCTTGATTGTCTGCATATCTAAAATTTTCATTGAAACCTATTAAAAAATATAACAGTGGTGGAACTGTCTAAAGTGATAGTTGATACCTGACAATCAAAATTATCACTTTTGCTCCATGTAAGGTGATAATCAAATTAACAATCTCCGCTTCACTATTGATTTAATGGATCAAATAACCAAATATAATTGCTGTTGCAAAATATAAAGACTACCATGTGACGAACTTTAATATCGGATTTATGTTGCTAAGCATAATCAGCTGCTAGATATTTATTTCTAAAAAGTATCAGTTCAGTTTTGACTTTTATGCTAAAAACCAAAATACTAACTTTAGATTTTTTTGCCGAGAGCCTGCTTGTTTTAAGATCAACAATGAAATATAATAATTAAATAATTATTTTTGCACCCTTAAACAAATGAAAAACTTTTTCAAATTTGAAAATGTCGTGTGCTTTTTGTGGCACATTTTCATTAAATTCCCTTTCCCTTTTTTAAAATGCAGTACTGTCAGAATCTGATGAAGAGAGCGCAGCTGCGTTCTTGATATCAAATTCCATTTGTTCCGAATTCCATTGTATTCTATCGTCTTCTCGTGTGTGTATTTCTGTGTTCGATGGCGGGAAACAGCTGAGTTTGATATAAATAACGAAAAATTTGTGCCTATTGAACGAGTGGTGTAAAAATTGTTTTCTAGCTTCTGTATTTTTTAAGCTACCTAAAAATTTAACATTCGTGAAATGAATTTATTTAAAAATTTTTGGCTAGCATTTCAACAACTAAACACTGCTCTTGAACATTAATGTTGGCGGGAGCACAATTAAATTGACGCTCTCTTTGTTGGCTGTGCCCAGCTGTTTCGTTAAGTTAAATTGCTGCACTTGCGCTTTAAGAGAATTTTTGTCTGTACTGTACCGGGTCAATATATCGATAAAATTAATGTAAATGTAAAGTTCATGGTAGAATAAAAGGAGGTAGATGTATTTTGGATTGCGCTCTCTTCCAAACGCTGCATCTACACCAGACAATTGTCATAAATATTTCATAATCTATTGGTTGTCAAATTATTGTCAGTTGCAAGGAAATTGTCTAATTATGACGTAGGTGGGCAAGACAATTGAAAGACAATAAATGACATTTGTTTCGTTACTGGACGTTTCCTTTGAAAGTGAATAGAAAAAAGAAACAGAATATAAAAGCGCTATTTTTGGTTTGCATATATCTTTTTCGATGTGAAAGTTGTGAGATCAAAAAGTATGGTTAACGATCTCCAAGTGCCAACAACAACACAGGATGTGCAACGCATTTTTCTTGCTCCTTTTGTTGCACTTGCTTCTGTTGCTGGTGGTGGCACTTGGAGGATGTTAACAAAAATGTTTAGGAAAAATTTAACTAATGCATCGAGAGATCGTTGGCAACGAAAAAATTAAATTTTGTGCGGAAAACTTAACTTTCACGCTGCGTATTTTCTTAGCATTTTTTCCAAGGGAACGTCAAAAATTGTCAGCATACGTCAAATCGTTGTCAGCTCAATTGTCTGCCTGACAATTGAAACAATTGACCTGCCGACTGAGAAAATGTGAGTGTGTTAGTAAAAAATGTGTGAGTTTATTGGGATTGTTAAGACAAATTGTCTGGTGTAGACGCTGGGTAATAGCCAAAATTGTGAAAATCAATACAAATCACTTTTTTGCTTATACTTTTCCAATTAAAGCCTTCTCATCGCTTTCAGATATTCTATACTCTTTCAAATTCGTTTTGACAGTTGACTGTAAATAGGTAGCCTTGTCAACTACCTATTTTCTCACGAGCGACGATCGGGAGTTGTCAATATCAATACAATGTTTAACTTGTCTTCTGTTTTGCTGCTTATCCGTTTTCTCTTTTTCAATGCGTTTTTAACAACTTCTGATCGCCTTCATGATACAATGATAAGGTAGGGCCGCTTCGCTGAGTGCTCTCACGCGTCAACGAAGAGTGAATAATGAGAAGGAACATATATGTCAAAACGACGAATTTCGTAGGAATTGCAAATGAAGAAAATATTTTATGTTTCCAAGTTGCAAACAGTGCGGTCGCGGGTGTTAAATTTGTGCTAATTTGAGTGAAAATGTTATAAAAAAAGTGTAATAAACACTATTAAATGTGAAAGAAGTCTTAAAATTGCAAAAAAACTTGTAACAGTTTTAACCTAAAAACAACTGCGAAACGTGAGCATAAAGAAATTCGCGATGAACAGCTGATTTTGACAGCAATCTCGCTTTATTCTGCTTTCTACTCCATTCCTCTCCGAGATAATTCTGCCATGATCGCCTTTAGAACTGTGGCTTTATAGACTTCTTTGTTTGATGGCGGGAAACAGCTGAGCCACATCGAATAATATGCCAAAAAATGGTTCCATTGCAATATCAGCAGTCCCCATTTCTTGAAAAAGCTTATAGTTTTTGAGTTAGAACATTCTGAAATTGAAAAAAAATTTTATTTCGGATGCCATTTTGGGACTACTATGTTGAATTTTTTTCCATAAGTTTCCTAAAATTTATGACTGGAAATAATCGATTTCATATACAAATTTTAGTTCTAAAATCTGGAAAAATAGCATTTTTTCAAATAATTGCTTATAACTTCTTAAGCATTAACTTAAGATAAATTCTGACGCCAAAGTCTGAAAGGGCGTGAAATTTCATATCGGATATCATATGTCGGAAATTATTTTTGGTACAGATAAAATAAATAAAAAAGATGAACATTCTATAAAAATTTAAGACTATCGGTTAAGACTACTTAAAACTACCAATCTGTGGTCACAAGCATTAACAGCCTAAGTCGAAAATCATGCTTTCGAAAAAAATCAGTTCTTATATATAAAAGCGTTTCTGAAAAAATTAAAAATGTGTATTTGAAAAATTTTAATGCAAAATCAAAGATTGTTACTCATGCAATGTAGAGATCAAAAACGAAAATGATAGCTTAATTTGTTTACGAGATATTTAATAAAAAGAAACATAAATGCTTATGGCAAATGTAAAATACGAAGTCTGATGGTTTATGTTGAGTTAGGCTGCTATTGTTAAGGAATGTTCCATTTACTGCCTTACACATATTGAGTTCAGCGGTTTTTATATATTAAAATTTACCATGCCATAGAATTATGTCATTTTAAATTTAAAATTTAACAGAAACAAATTATGTAACAAATCCGTTATTTTTTACTAAATTTTATTTTCAGAAAAGTGTGATAAAGTGCTAAAGATAAATGTAGCTCATACTAATCGGTGTCATTCTGAATTTGAGTCAGATTCGACCATGTCTGGATTTCTTTCTATACAAT
The DNA here is from genome assembly GCA_914767935.1 of Coremacera marginata. Classification (NCBI taxonomy): domain Eukaryota; kingdom Metazoa; phylum Arthropoda; class Insecta; order Diptera; family Sciomyzidae; genus Coremacera; species Coremacera marginata. The sequence goes on along the minus strand of OU612045.1, from coordinate 39,174,059 downwards.
CATGTGTTGATAAATTCTTATAAAAAAGATGAAAAAATGGATTTATGAATGGAATTAAATCAAGGAGGTCCTTCTTCTTTTTCGATCTGATTTTTACATCTTCATTTAAAATAGTCAGGTCATCTTTGTTCATTGAGTTACAACCGCGATTCAACAAATTTAGCATTTAAAAAGGAGCATCTATATCCAATGTGTTTTTATATAGAATTTATGAAAATTAGTCTTTGTAAATCTTAGCCACCGATCTAATTTCTTCTTCAAAACAGTTTTGAAGAAACTTGCACTCTCATCAAAGCAGCACAGAAAGCATTTTTGGCATACCTGCACTCTTTGCCCTTCATATTCCACATAGTAAGATGCTTGAAATTTTCAGTTTGGGATTGCAAGCGCTGAGTTTTTTGTTGTTGATGTCAATCAAAGACTCAATAAATGAAATTCTCTGATTTTACGTACCCAATGACCAATATTTCTGAAAAAGTTTTCTTTTAAACGTCGGCGGTACCTTCGCTTTGCACTTCCTGCGACAATCAAGCACCAGAGGTCTGAATTTTCTCTCTGGCGCAACATTTCCCTACGCATTAACGTATGTTTTTCCCTGGTTTCGTCTTGCAAATGAGATTTTCCGCGAGTACGCTTTTTGAGACGTGGTCGGCGCTTCGTTCAGTTCATCTTCTTCCAAATCATTACTTTTATCGGTTTCATCAGCAATTGAAGGTTCATAGTTGAGATCTTGGACTGAGTTATCACTGTCAAAATTTAGAACTTCGTGATGAGTTGACTTATCTTCTTCAACCCCACTACGTTATCTAATATATAAAATTATCGTGTCACAATGTTCGTTCCCATACTCCTCCGAAACGGCTTGACCGATTCTTATGAAATTTTTTATGCATATTCAGTAAGTCTGAGAATCAGCTACTATCTATTTTTCAAACCTCTAAGTCTACCTCTAAGTCTACCCCAAACCTCTAAGTCTACCCCAAAAATTTTTTTTTTATTTTTTTGATAAATTTTTTTTTAAAATTTTTATATTATGTGGCATTTTGCTTTTCTATCACCAACCCATGCTTTTTAATAGCCATTTTCATAATTTTATAATTTTTCATCCCGCTCGATAACATCAATTATTATCACTTGGTAAGTTATCCCCTCCATGTGTCTATCGGTGTCACTTCTCACCCAGTAAACAGCACGGAGTAGGGATGACAACGAAGATGGTCTCATATTTCTCTCGAACAAGAAGCCTTCTCTCACTCCCTCTACAATTTTCTGCTATTATTAGTGTTTATGCGTCACGCGTAGTAGTTAAACATTTTTACTATCTCAGTGTAACTCTCATATCAAATATATTCTCAAGTAACTTTATTCTTTATTTATTAATAACTAATATTATTTAATATAATTAATTATTAATCTAATATATAAAATTATCGTGTCACAATGTTTGTGGCAAAGCTCTTCCGAAACGGCTAGACCGATTTCAATGAAATTTTTTTTGTATGTTTGATAGGTATGAGAATAGGTTGTAAAGCACTTTTCATCCTCCTATGCTAAACTGTTGTGGCTTGGACCATACAAGTCACATTTTCGATACAGAATAACTGTGGCAGTAAAAGTCACAGAACATTGAAATTCAGAATGGAGGTACCATTTGGTGATGGCCTTTTAATGGAAAACTTTGACGGGCATCGGACAAGGGGGTATGGTTGTGCCCATACAAGCCAAATTGTTTATATTGAATAACTTTGGAAATAAAAGTTACAGAACATTGAAACTCAGAATAGAGTTACGACTTGGTGATGTCTTTCTAACTAAAAACTCTGACGGGGGTTTGACAAGGTGGTTTGCCTCCACCCTTACCAGCCAAATTTTTGATATCGAATAGCTATGGAAGTAAAAATTACAGAACACTGAAACTCAAAATGAAGTTACCACTTGGTGATGTCTTTCTAATAAAAGACTTGGATGGGCATTAGACAAGGGGGAAAGGCGCCGCTCATACCAGCCAAATTTTTCATATTGGATATCTATGGAAGTAATAGTCAGAACATCAAAACTCAGAATGGAGTCATCACTTTGTGATGTCTTTCTAATATAAAACCTGGAAAGGCATTGGACAGATGGGAAGGTGTGGCTCTGCCCATATAAGTCAAATTTTTGTTACCGAATAGCTGTGGAAGTAAAAGTTACAGAACATTGAAACTCAGAATCGAGTTACCACTTGGCGATGTCTTCCTAATAGAAGACTTGAACGGGAATTGGACTAGGGGGTGCGGTTCCACACATAACAGCCAAATTGTTGATATCGAATAGTTATACTATATTTCTGAAATACAAAATGTCACTAATTTAAATAAATAATAATAGAAATAATAAAAAATAAAATAGTTATGGAAGTAAAAGAACAGAACATTGAAACTCAGAATAGAATTACTACTTAGTTATTTCTTTCTAATAGATAACTTGGACAGACATTGGATAACATAGTGTGTTTCTGTCCTTATAAGCCAAATTTTTGATATCGAATAGCTATGGAAGTAAAAATCACAGAACACTGAAACTCAGAATTTAGTTTCTCACTCAACTTAAATTTCTCAAAATGTTGTTGACATGGAAAGTTCACAAAAAATGGGAATGGTTGGACTATAGTCGCACAAACTTTTAAAAAAATCATTAAAATTGTACATGCTTTGATAGTAAAATACCACGCTTGGCATGTAGGGTCTATTCATCCAAGCGGTAGTCACTGTAAGTACAAATATGGACATTTAATAAATTACCATCAAACAAACAGACACACAACGGTGATGGAAATAATTGGATAAGGGCGTGGCCTCACTATACGATCATTTTTCAGGGGACTAGCGCGGAGTGCAGCGAAGCGCGCCGGGTAAAAGCTAGTTGAGTATAAAAAAGACATGTGACTTTCCTCATCGTTGGCTTCGGCTTGCAAATCATCTCCAACCTCCAAAAAAGACATGCGACTGCCTTCATCTTTATCTTTTTATTTTAAAAACAAAAACATTACAGTAACTAAGCAATGAATTCTGGTTATGCAATTCTCTAACCTATTAAATGTTCTTCATTTTGTTCGTTTTCGATTTTATCCATACTATATTTGTTTATTTTATGAATAAATTTAAACAGCAATATTCAATTTTAGTTGATATATTAATGTTATTTCTTCTGAACCCTTAAAACTTTACTGAACTTATCAGACGATATAGCTTAACTGAAATCATTTTAAGACAGTGCTTTAATTATAATAGCCTAGCTGCACTTTTTACAAAAACTGATAGCACATGTCATTTACATAAATCGCTTATGACGATATCGCTCTCCTAAAGCCGTCTCACCAAAAATGCACTAATCGGCTTTGTAGGGATAAGACCAAGGTTGATTTATAAGGTTGTCGCAAGGGAGAGAGCGAGTACCCATAATTGTCAAATCGAAGTTGACAGCTCATAGAAAATCTGCAAGTGCTTTCTTTTATCATCCGTTTTTCTTTCGTAGTCATTCGCAAAATTGGCTGGTTTTGACAATTATGGGTACTGAGAAGAGAGTGCGATCAGCCCTGCGACAACCTTATAAATCAACCTTGGATAAGACATGTATTTAAACTTTCTCAATTTGCAATAATCTCTTATCATTACTTTGGCTCTTAAAGAAACTCTCTTTTTCACGATAACTAAATTTGAAAAAAAAAATTGCAAGAACAGCTTAAGTCATTATAGGCTATTTAAATAAGATGACATTTTATGGAAATATTTTCTTAACTATATTTAGGCGATGATTGTAAATGTAATGGGGCTTACTTAGGACTTAAGTGGATATGTTTTTATTAATATCTTTTTAAGAAACATTGTTAGAGAAATGAGGATTTCACGTTAATATTAAGTTTTGTTAGTAGAATATGGCTACATATATAACTCAATTCTTTCTTAAGTCGAGTTAGGCGGTTATCGATTGTGACCACAGCATTAATAACAATTATCAATCAATCATTTTATACCAATTATATTTTATGATCAATATTTTTTGATTCTATATTAAAATCAAGCGATCGAAATTTTTTTCGATACAACGAAATATCAACATGATCGATATTTTTCCAATCAAAATAAAAATCATCTTTGATCGATAATTTTTTTGTGATCAGATTAAAAACTCAACCATTGATCGAAATAATATCGATCAAAATAAAAATCACTCATTGGTGGATATTTTCTCTATCAAAATAAAAATCTATCTTTGATCGTTATTTTTTCGAACGAATAATAAATTTAATCTCTGAGCGAAATAATATCGATCAAAAGTTCAATAAAATCAAAATTTACTTCGAAAAACTGTTAGAAAAGCTAACTTGTACGTTCACAATCATACAAGCAAATCATCCTGCTTGTCATCCGATGAAGTAAAATATGCTTTTAGCAACAGCAAAGAGGAGCGCATTGATGTTGTTGCGAATCTAATGGATTAATGAGCTAAGAAAAATATATGATACATATTTCCATAGCTAAAATATCTATTTTCCATTGTCCATTCGGATACTCCTACTCAAGTTATTGTGAAATGCGGTTTCAACTCTTAAAGTACTCTTCTAAATGATTCACGGGTTTCACCATTAAAAATGGTGAAATTAAATAGAAAACTTTAATATGACTTGAAGTGGGGTCTTATCGTAAAAAACGATATTTTAATTGGACTAACTACGGCCCTTTATTCTGAAATATATATAAAAATAAAACGGTTTCGGATGGGCCACACACTCTACCCACTGCCGCCACGCTGAAATATATAGTGGTAATCTATTCTGTGCAAAAAACAGGTTTCTGCATCCTTCCAAAGATTGGCAATAAAGAAAATGCCATATCGCTGTTTATTTACGATATTTTGAGTTAAGTCGATATTGCTTGTGACCAAAGATATATTTTGATTGAAAAAAATATCGATCATTGATTGATTGATTTTTAATTCTGATTGAAAAATAAATACCAAAAAAAATTTTATTGAAGTGATTTTTATCTTAAAAATCATGGGAGAAATAATCATGAAATAATTATATAATAATTATTAATTCATGCTTCTTAGCATCATATCGCTATATTTAAAAGCATATTACGACCTTCTATACATGATTTAATCTAATATTTCAGAAACAATCGTTATTTTCGGTACCAGTCTTCAACTTTTTTTTAACTTATCTTGTTGAGAAAATTTAATATTAATATTGCAATGCTGCGAATATATAAAAATATTGAAAGTTCTTAACGGAAATTATAACTGTGCTTAATGTACTTCCAATGATTCTGTATAAAGCTCTCCGCTTGCTTGATTTAATATTAACCCATAGTTTTTCCATTCAGAAGGTCGTTTGAAAAGGTAGAAAACGACCTATTTCCTGTTTTTTTTTTGTAATTCTATCATTTTTTAAAACATTAAATACATTCATATGCATCTATAAGATTAACTAATAAAAATTATGGGTAATCTAGTAATTTAACCAGCCGGATCCATCACCTTCCTCCGTTTCTTCAGGTCCAGTTGAAAAAACATACATATCCCGGCGTCTTGCAAATAGTATTTCATTTGTCTTTGGATGGGTAGCCAGTGAATGCACAACGCCACCGTTTTTACCTTTAAAAAAAAAAAGATAAATTAGGCGCATGTTTAGGTATTCCGAAAAGAGCACGCTCGTTCGTGTGGGACACAAGTCAAAAAGTATTGTTGCTAGTTTCTTTCACGAACGAAAGTGCTCATTTCGGATTACTGTGTGAGGATTACGCAGTGATATAAGCACTCACTAATTTCTATGCGCTGCAAGACTTTGCCATCCAGCAGATCCCAAACCATTGCATGTCCTTCGCTAGTGCCCGATATTATGTGCGTATCATTGGACATAATACCACATTCTATTTGATAGTCATCGGCTCGATGACCTTTATACTCTGATAACACACTGCCTGCATCGCAATCTATCAGACGCACCACTCCGTCCTGGCATGCTGCAACAACACATTGCTCGTCCTTGGTCATAACGATGTACGTTATGGGTTCATCTAGTTTATCGCATGTCAGCGCACCCATACGAATGTCATAGTGCCGCATACTACCATCCAGCGAAGATGTAACTATTTCATGATCATTCGCCAGCACCGATGTAATGCAATCCTTGGCCTCACGCATCACCTGCACCGGCTCCAAACGACGAGTGCGTATGTCCCAACACATGACAGTGTTGTCGCGAGCTCCTGATATTGCAATCGATGAGTCTTCATTGAAACACACACAACGTACTCCACCAGCGTGCAAACGTAAACGACGTACCGGTGTACCAGTGGATACATCCCAATAAATGATGCTTTTGTCCAAGCTAGACGAAATGATATGTTCACTGTCGCAGCTACCAGCTGCGTCGGTCACTTCGTCGGCATGCCCACCGTAGGTTTTGAGCAGCAGCCCAGTTTTTGGATTCCACAGCTTGAGTTTTTTGTCCGAGCCACAACTGAGACAGTAGGAGCCATCAACTGTATGAAGCAGGTTGTGAACAGGTTAGTGGAACTTCGCAACGGTAATATTAAACTTACCATTATAGCGCACGGCTCGCACTGCTCCTTGCTTGCAATCAATTGTTTTACGGCATTTGAAGGTATCGAAAGTAGTGCTCATATTAATAAAAATTTAATATAAAGAAAACACAATTCAGATCATCGCGTTGCCAACATCACCCAAATTAGTCACAGGGTGATTATTAAGAAATTATTTGCAAATGTTATTGAAATCGACTTCAGTTGCGGAATTCCCAAGCGTCTTAACAACGATTGTCGTTAACTAGCGAAAACTGTAATTTTCTATGAACACGACATGCACAAAGATCGATAACAGCAACTATGGTTATCGTTAACTTTTAGGAGTCCAGCAGCAAGATTCCCAAACAGTTAACGATAATCGTAGATGTCGTTATCGGTCATTGTGCATGCACAGTTTCATAGTTTTCGCTAGTTAACTACAGCGACAATCGTCGTTAAGGGGTTTGGGAATCCCGCAACAGCTACAGGGTAGTTAATATGATATATTTATCAAGTTATTTGAAGAACAAGAAATTTTAGGAAAAATCTTCGCAACTTCAATTAAAAATTCTGGGGCCCCACAATTTGACGATGAATTCGTAGAATACTTTCAATAAAAATAAGGATGGCCGAAGGAAAAAATGAATTTTGAAGCGAAGCTTTTTACTTCTGTGATTTGCTCAGATTGAAATCTGAAAAATTTTCGATAGATTTTTTTCTTGGAATTTTGATGGTTTCTTTGTTGCTAGCGCTTATTACAACAAGAAAATTTAATACTTTAAAATTAAATACTAAAAATATGTTGTGGTTCCCGTGGGGATCGAACCCGTGCCCTCTTAAACGATAGCCCAACACACTACCCACTAGGCCACAAAGACTTGTGAGAACAAGTTGTTAATTTAATATTAGTTATAACAGAAGCTATGCTGCAGTAGATCGCACCATCTATCAATAGATAGAGGATTGTGTATTTGCTATGCTACAAAAATTTGCTTTTATTTGCCACAAGGTGTCTCCAGCATCGGTGTGTTTGTATTGTGAATGCGTTTGTGGTGTTGTTGGTATAGAGTATAAATTATTATCTAGAGATTGCATCAACTCTTAACAGAGTTGAACTCTGTTAACAGAGTTTCTTTTCTTCGTGTTTTTAAGTGAAATAATTTACACTCTATGTTTTAAGCGTCAAAAAATAGATGATATCAATAAATAAAACGCATGCATGAAATCGGCAAGGTATCTAAAATGTTTGTTAAATTTTGTTTCGTGTGCGTTCTTTAGTATATATTTTTGAAGCGAAGTTTTTTACTCCTCGTTCTGTGATTTGCTTGGAGTGAAATCTGAAAAATTTTCGACAGATTTTTCGCTACGCAGTACGCTGTTGAAGGAAAAAATTTGTTCAGTGCAGCCAAGTTCACAACCATGTGTGGAGAGTTAAAATGGAGAGTCGCTGGCATTATATGCCCGTATATGTAATTGGCGTGGAAATTTGACATTCAACAATAAAAAATAAGCAGAAAATATGTTTTCTGTATATATGTAATAGATTTTATGTTTAAAATTTAATTTATTAAAAAGAAAAAAATTATTAAGTTATTAAATCTATGTAACTCGCTTCTTTCGTGTGTCCAACGACGCACCTGTGTTTTTTCCATTTGTTTTCAATTTATCGATTGTTTAAGAAATTTGTTTTTTTATAAAATCTTCTAAGTAAACTTCCTATATTAAACCTAGTATATAACCGATATTGAAGGTTAAAGTTTTATTTAAAAGATAATATATAAAACTTTCACATAAATTTAAAATTAATCCAATCTGTTTAGTAGTTCATGTTTTCTAGCTATTTGTATGAAAAAGTAAAATATTTGCTTACATCAAACCATTGTTTTCTTAAAAACTACCGTTTTTAGTATGAATTATAGAGAGTAAATTATGAGAGCTTAAAAATTTATCTTTCATTTGGTGTATAATATATATGATTAAAATAATTTTTGATGGGGTTTTTTATTATGAAATAATTAGCCCTTGTACAGAATGTTGATATTTTCAGACATAATTGAAGTTGAGTGGAAACTCAAATTAAATTTTTGGTGGATTTACACTTTTTTGGTGTACTATATGTATATGTACCTTCAAAGCCCGAATTCGGAAAATTTCAAGCCACTCTGAAGACATTTAGAAGTAACGAGGGTCCAAAGTTGGAAAAAGTGGCCTGAAATACTTGTGAGTTGTTTTTAATTTTCCTACAAAACTAAGCATTATGGTTATGACTAAGCAAAATAAAGAGCTTGCTGTTACCTATTTAAAGAGCTATTACATATACACATATCCATTTATTTCCATTTATTAAAAATATTGAATAGCATTTAATTTTAACCAAACATAAAAATGGAACACAAAAATGGAATAAAAAAACTGAATTTTTCTCTATCCTGCATAAAAATGAATCCTACTTCAACATTGCCATACTATGGAAACTGTAAATTTTTTCGGAACGATTGTACTTAAGATCCCAAGCTAAAATATTTTTTGTTTTTATTAGATGTAAATGGGCCTTCTAAGCCTAACAGTGCAATATAATTTGCCCGCTCTCGTATGGTTTAGGAAATAAAAATCGTGAAAGTTTGAAAATTCAGTGCAATATTTTAAGTGTTTGGAAGATGGAAAAAGAAAAATTCGTAGCGAAATGGCCAAAATATTCTTTTTTTTTTGTGTGATAAAATTGTTTGCCCTGTTAAATGTTGTTGTGAACATTCCGTACAAGGGCTAATAATCTTATCGTAAAAGAATTCTATTCTAATATGCTTACATATGTGCTCAATAAATACAAATACAAAAATACAAATAAAAAAAACAATTTTGACATTTCGCTGCGAGTTTTTCAGTTTCCAGCTTTCACACACTTAAAAAATTGCACTGAATTTTTAAATTTCCACGATTTTTATCTCGTAAGCCATACGAGAGCGGACAAATTTTATTGCACCGTTAGGCTTAGGAGGCCCATATACATCTAACAAAAATAAGGAAAAAATATTTGATCTTGGGCTCTAAAGTACAATTATGCCCCTGGCTTAAATGATATATTTATTTTTTTTGTAAGCTATTATTATGTCGTAAATTTTTAAAAGCGTTTTCTTTTCTCGAAAAATTTTGCATTTTTTCTACAAAATTCTAAATGTATTGAAAATTCTTTTCATAACTAAATGGAAATACGATTCAATAAAATTTTCTACGAATTGAATTCGATTGAAAAAAGAACAACTAGGCAGCCAAACATAACATCATTGAAAAAATGTTCCATTTTTTCAGATTTTTGTTGCTGAAAAAATAAAAGCCATCAAATACTTTGAAATGGAGTGCATTTTGTAAATCTCTTCAAGTATTGCTGCATTTTTATCATGTGTAGTATTTTTATGACATTTTTAAATTTGTTTTTTAATGTATTTTTAAATAATAAAATTGGAATGGAAAGTACTGGGTATATTTTTTTAAAATTTCTTTATGCACAATGCTTCTTTTATTACAAATGTATGGAGAATATTATCTGTCAACTGCGATGAACCGTTTTTTCGTAAGCAGGGGCTCTATTCCATAACTATATATACCATACTCTATACCATAACTGGAATATTTTTATGAAATGAAAATCTTAAATATGTCATTTCTAGTCTTGGATTTTAATTTAATTAATACGTCCGAATAATACAAATTAATACAAATCTGAACCTTGTATGCTTAGAGGTTTCATCGAAATCACCATCGATATCTTCAAATTTCGTAATGCTGCACTGTATTAATGTTTTTTTCGTAAGCCACAAAAGGGAATGTCAGATTAAAAATTTCGAAATCAGAAAACGTCGCATGAAAAAAATTAGTTTCTGAAAATATTTTTCTGAAAATTATTAAATAAATTTTTTAAGCACAACAATAAACAAAAAATTAAAAAAACGTGTGCGTAAAAACACAATTATTGAAAAATATGTGGAAAATGTCGACAATGAGAAAACGTCAGACTTAACCCCCTAACAGACAGTGTAAACAGTTTAGAGATTACGAAAACTTTTTCAGCCAAATCTCGACTTTAAGCTGCAATGTAAACGTAGTATAAAATATATATTTTTAGGATATTTAAAATCGATTCAAAAGTACTTTTGGAAAATTTAGTTCGAACTTTCTCTGAGACGGTTTTAGCTAAATGCAACACTGAACAAAATAAAAACAAACACTTTTTCCATAAATTTCCACCACGAATTTCGTCAATCCTGCGCCACTCATTCAATCAACTGCACTGAATATGGAAGCGACGTCATTTATGTTGTTTGTAAACATTAGAGCAAAAACTAAAACGCAAATCTAGAAAAAACATTTTTGACATGGAATTAAGTGCAGGATTAGTTTAACTAATACTTGCAAAAGTGATGACATCAAGTAAATTGAATTCGCAAATTGTTGAAATCGGAAAAAAGTGTCTGACGAATTCAGAGAAATATTTCACAACTTTTACAACACGGCAAATGTTAACCACGAGGTAATGAATGAAACGTGGCCAAATAGAGAAAATAAGATTTGCTAAAGACTAGATTCATTGGTTGCTATTAACGCAGAAGAATAAAAAAAAACAGAACAATCATTACAACAATCACAAAGAATAAGAACATCACAGATAGATTCAGCTGCCCAGAGGTAGAGGCAGGCAGCAATACTATAGGCTCAACAGCGGCTTGGAAGGCGCGTTGAGGGAAAGTATTACCTGTTTCGTGTATGACAAAGTGTGTGCATGTGTATGTGCAACACGACAGGATAAACGCGACGACGATGTGCAGAAAAATGCATATTGCATAAACAGCAACAAAAGCCAAAGATAAAAAAAAAAATTTGAAAAACAAGAATTGCAAAAAAGGCAGAACAAGGTGCAAAAATTGTGGATAAGCAGGCGGTGATATCTGGCTCAGAGTGGAAGCAGCAGCAGCAAGTCAAAAAGTTGTTTGTCCACTATTGGTGGCAACGCGCATCAAATCTTCCGAAAGTTTTTTGTTTAATATTTTGCATTACAACAATTACACGTTGTTGCTGGTTTACTGAAGCTTAAAAGTGTAAAGAAGGTTAAAAATCGAGCATAAGTAAAATATTTATAAAAAATGGCCGCAATTACACGCAGCTCAAGTGCCAGCCCTTTGGTGACGCTGCATTCCGCTGTAAACTCCAATCTTTTTCCGCTTAAGTCTATTGCCGATGTGGTAAACTTCTTTCAGCGCTCCATGGAGCAAAGTGCTGCACAAGGCACTGAGCCCGACTTGACGCTACTCTCGATTGTGGCTGGCTACATCGAGCTGTCGCTAACAACTGGAGATGCTGCGCAAGCAGCTGCTGCAGCTGCAGCTGCAACGGAATGTGTGACTACGGCGGCAATTTGTGGAGGCATCAGCAGTAATGGCTTAGCAGCAGCAGGTGCGAAACTAAAATTTAATTTTTAAATAATTTTTTTACATTATTTCTTTAATATTCCAGCCGCCAACGTTGATGTGATCATGGGAAACAGCGTGCCGTTTCCAGTTTTAACATTAGAACTGGTCTCGGGACTCTACAAGAAGTTCCAAAGCATACTGGCAGTTGTGGATAAACCAAAAGCTTCCGGTCAAAGGCAGGCTACGCGCGAGATTATTAAGAAAGTATCAGATGTAATATGGCACTCGCTGATACGCAGCAGCTACAAGGATCGCGCTCATTTGCAAAATTTGTACAGCTATTTGTCGGGCAACAAACTGGATTGTTTTGGTGTAGCGCTAGCCGTTGTGGCTGGTTGTCAGCTGCTGGGCTATCGTGATGTGCATCTTGCGATTTCGGAAGATCATGCTTGGGTGGTGTTTGGGAGTAATAAGCGTGTGGAAACAATAGAGGTTACTTGGCATGGTAAGGGTAGTGAAGATAAGAGAGGTCAGGATATATCGCCAGGTATAGAGTCTGGGTCATGGCTGTACCTGCGTGGCTTGGCTGTCGTTTGTGATCGTAACATGGAAGTTGCTGCAATAGTTTCGGCCATCAACATATCGTTGACAGCCAATAGCGATTGCGTTGAGGTGGCGGAGTTGCAACAGAAACTGTTGTGGCTGCTCTACGGCATGGGACACTTGAAGAAGTATCCAATGGCATTGGGTAAGTACAAAATATATATATGTGTATTTATATGACCAAGAAATAATTGAACGAAACTCTTCTACAGGTACTCTTGGCGAGTTGGAAGAAATAAATCCTACGCGTAATGGCAGCAATAGTATAACGTGTGAGCAACTTTATCGCGAGGCTATTCAGTCAGCTCGTGATCATTATAAAAATCATCATGTGTATCCGTACACCTATCAGGGTAATTACTACAATCGTTTGCTCAAGTACCGCGAGGCTTTTGCATCTTGGGCTAATGCCGGAGATGTTATACGGCTCTATACGTACAATTGTCGCGATGACGATGAGATATACAAGGAGTTGCTCGACATCGCCAACGAGATGATTCCGTATGTCATGAAAACTGAGAGTTCGGGTCACTCGGCGCGAAGCATTCTCCGTGATTCAGAGGTTTTTGCAAATCTGTTGCGTTTTTATGATGGCATCTGCCAGTGGGAAGAGGATAGTTTGACGCCCATTTTGCATATTGGCTGGGCCAAGCCTTTGGTCAATAATATTACTAAGTTCGACTATGATATACGTTCACAGGTCGTTATTAAAGTTCCCGAAGATGATGCAGTCGCAATGCCGCAGCCACAGGCAGCAGCTGCCGTAATTGAGTCATCGGCGCCTGCTGCGGAAAAACAACAAACGACAAATGAGGCTAAAAGTGAGACAAAAAATGCACAAAATTTATTAGAGGGCAACAACAATGTATCGCTAAAAAAGGATGAGGTAAGATTTGTGTACTTTAAAGAGTTAATTAAAAGCGCTGATTGGCAAAAAAAAAAAGCAATAGTTCAAATCTAAAAAAACTGGCCATGATTTAGAATAGGTTTATGTAGTTGCTGATCTTATTTTATATTTCGAATTCCTTGGTATTGATTTTGGAACAGGTTTTGCTCAGTAATAGTGGAAAGCGCTTTCTTACTACTAATTATGCAAATGGATGTTGTAATTTCCCAGGCATAAATTATTCTAACTCTTTATACGCAACCGATAAATTTAAACTTAAGTATTAAGGAAAATAATTAAATTTCAATTGCAAAATGCTGAATCTTTTACTGAATCTGTAAGAAAATGACATTCCAGATTCAGTAGAAATAAAGCGCCTTCAACGCAATTTGTGGCTTGTGAGGATCCTTATTAAACAACACGTTCTCGTGCTCATACAGTGTTCACCAACCGATAGGTTTGGTTTCTGGATCTGGATAGCATGATAACTGATTATTTGTGGGCTATTTTCGAAGACTTTGACAACATTTTGTTTCGAAAGGATGGCGCGTCATGTCGCACGAGCCATGCAACAATCGATCATTTGCGATGAATATTGACCATCGCGCAGTTGCGGTTTGACTCCGTTGAACATCATATGTCAGCGGTTAAACATAAGTGTAACTCTAAGCATCCATCAACGATTGAGGCTCTTAAAGACTAAATGGTTGTAACCATCGGTCAAATTGAGATCCTACGGTTAGAAATGTACTGAAAAATAGCAAAATCAAACTTGCATGTTACATCATGTAATCATCATGCATGATACAATGATGTTATAAATGTGTCGTGTATGAAGCTGTCTACCTCGAAGTTCCGTTCTAAAACCTACAGAATAACTTGAGGATAATTTATAAAGTTAAATTGGGTAGAAGATTTTAACATTCTTTTGGCGGGTGAGCAGCAATTATGATACTCCCTTCGCCATAGTAGATGACCAATATTTTTAAAGAGTAGATGTCAATCAACAGTAAAAAATTATGGCTTATACCGGCCACACTTATGTTGACTTATGTTGCATTATACCGGCATGATGGTGGATTTATACAGGATATTATACAATATATGAAGCTAGTTCTTTAAAAATTTCTGTCAGTCTTTAGATTTTTACAAGTGTTCTATTTATACCGACTATCTATAACCGACTTAAAACGTACCTGCGTAGGCTTAGGTAGCTTACCAAATAGAGAAACATTTTTTAATTTTTTTTTGTTTTTCCGAAGCCGTGCTTTTAAATTAGGTTTTTATATTGAAAAATCCAACATTTCAAAGCAAAATAGGAAATAAACTAAACTCGTTTAGATTGCTAAGGATTGTGCTATTAATGTGATAATGATTGTACGTATATAACAAAATGTATGTTATTAAGATAGAATTAAAATCACTTTATTAAAAATTGAAAATTTGTATATTGATGGCACAAATGCTGTTAACATACATTGACCAGTATACTTTTCTTTTTTAAAAATTGCTATTTGTTCGTGGTGCCTCGGAGTCTTACTTGGTGTTGGCAACTTGGTTCTGCTTTAATAAGGAATGCTTATTTTGCTGACTATGAGGTAGCTACTTATTAATTTGAACGATAGAACCAGTTGTGAAATATATTCACAGTGAATGTTAATTACTGACTGCCTGCTGATGTTATTGTTGTTGTTTGGCGTTAGTCAGGTTGTTGTTTCTATAGCGTTTATTACTGCTTTTACGCTTTGTGTCTTTTGTGTTGAGATTTGTTATTGTTGTTCCGTCAGTCAGGTTATTGTTGCTGGAATGTTGGATATTAATAAGAGCTCTCGATTTGCGAGCTTTTTGAGCACCCGGGTATTTTCGAGTATTTTCGGTTATTTCGGGCTACTCGCCTATTTTTACGCTCTTGGGGTAGTTTGGGTGGCGTTCCGAAAATTTCAAAAAATAATTAATACTCGTAATTCCCCCAGAGTATTTTTTCACCCCGAAAAATGTCTTACCAACCCTCTATTAGCCACCGTTATACGGGTTCTCCTACAAAAACACAAAAAAAAATGTCGAAAATAGTCATACAAGTCACATTTTCGATAGAGTATAGCTAAAAGTCACAGAACATTGAAATTTAGAATGGAGGTACCCCTTGGTGATGCCCCTTTTAATCGGAAACTTGGACGGGCATTGGACAAGGGGGTGTGGCTCCGCCCATACAAGCAAAATTTTTTTATACCGAATAGCTATGGAAATAAAAGTCACAGAACATTGAAATTGAGCGTTTGAGAACAATGAGCGTAATGTTAAAGGGTCAAATAAAAGTTTACAATATCTTTATATAAATAGGCGAAGGCAAAACAGTTAAGAACCATTTTCCCCCAGTTTCTCAACAGATTTTGATGACTTTTTTTTTTAAATGAATCAGATTAGGGAGAAGCATCGAAGAGTTTTTAAATAAAAATGTTAGCTCGAATTACAACACTATTAATATTCTTGAATTGTAAAATTCACTTTTTAAACTCTTAAAAATATACATTTAAGTATATGGCAACACTGTTGTAAAAAAAATAATCAATTTTGAAATTCTGACAACGGATTTTGATTCAGCGACCCATTTTAACCTAGTGCTTGCTCCAGCACCGAATTCGTGAAAATAAAAATATTTTAGGTGGCAACACTATTAACCATCTTGAATTTTATAAGATTTGAAATCAGCGACCCTCTATTACAACCAGAACATGTACTAAACTTGAAAAACAAAAAAAATAATTTTTATAGGTTCAGCCATGAACACAATTAGTATCAACGGTGATTCTAATACTCTAAGTACTTCAATATATTACGAATACTCTAAATCAAAACATAAAAAAATTTAATATTAATGAGCTTTGAGCTGTTTTGAATGAAACAAATATGAATACTACTTTCGAAACTACTTACTCATTTTTGAGTAAGTGGCTCATGATTCAAAAATTTGATTCACTTTGTTTTAAATCAATCACATCCGAATAATGCTTTGGAAACTACTTATACTCATTCATACTCAGTTTTGAGTAAGTGGCTCATTATTCAATAGCGTGATTCATTCCAAATTTTTGATTGGAATCACTGAGCTGTGAACGAATAGTATTCGAGTACTACTTATTTTTAAGTATTCATTGCAATTCTCTGGTCACGTTGTGTTCATATTCTAAGGATCATAAACATTGTAGATACAAACAACACGAACAAGTTATGTACGCTATATATCGTCGACGTACTGTTCACACTCTCCGATTTAAAGCGCCAGCCTTATTGTTTTTCCCATGTCTTTTTTTTTTAGAAATCCGTTACTACTGAGGCCCAAAAGAAAACTAAGGAAATCCCCACAACTTTGGCTGACCTAACGGCAGCATGTGGCGTTAAAATTTTGAATCCAGATTTTTTACTCCAAGGCGGTGATCAGCCATTTGCTGAACAGCAAAAGTACAAGTCTAATTTTAATAATAACAATAACAACAATAATAATAATAATATTGACAATGATGATGATGAGGCTAAATTTGTTGGCAATGAAAAAGCCAACGAACAACAAGAACGAAAAGACTCGACAACAACCAATGAAATTGCAATTAAACAAAAGGTAGCAACATCCAGTGAAATAACTGCAGCTCCAGCAGTTACAACAATAAAGTCACCAACAACAACAACAACAACAAACATCACCATTGCAACACAATCATCTATACATCCAGTAGAACTCAAACCGATGGAAGAAGAAGATCCATTTCAATTTATGCTCAAGCGACCAGTGATCACGCTTTACAGTCAAAAAATGAAGGGACTCAAGAATCTGCTACTCGCTGAGAAGTTAAACACGCATGCTATATCCTTGCAAGTTACGGCACAGTCGGTGGCCAGTAGGAAAGTGCGTGGTATAGATAAGTTGGGCCATCATACAACAAGCTCCACGTATGCCTCAGCCAATGTAGCGGCGGCAGCAGCAGCACAGCACGCGGTTATTATTGACACAGCTGCAGCGGATTCTATTGCATTGTCGCGTCCAAAACGCATGCGACGTGAATAAAGCAGCAAAAATAGTAATTCTTTCAAGTCGTACAATTTTCAATCACAATAATAATGCAAAAGACGCTTTAACTCTACCAAAATCTATACAAATTCGACCTATTCGAAAAATGTTCTCTGAAAACACATACAAAAATTTATATTCGGAAATTAAACAAAAGCCGTACAACTCGCTACAAATGCACTTAGCACACACACACACACACATGCACACCACTATTTTATAATGTGTTAGACGCTCTAAGTTATCTATCTCGATGGTAAGTTGATGATTGTGTTACGCTTGATCTTGTAAAAATTACAAACTAATGTAATTAATTAATTAATCATTTATCAATGTTAGCATTTAACTGTGTATTAAAAGAAAATGTGTATTAAAAAAAAAAACAGAAAGAAACTAAGCAGAATATACTAGAAGCTGGTGAAAACTTGCTTAAATTTGTTAGAAACGCAAAGCGTTTAGAAACTCAAAGTTTCAGTAAAAATTAAAACTTTTTAAAAATTACTTAAAAATGACTGCAAGAAATGTTTGCAAAGTTTTTATTTCTTTTATTAAAATGAGGCGCATTTATATAGTTTATGCATATGTAATGTTTTTATGCTTTATTTTATAAACTTTATGTATTAAAAAAATTTATTAATTATATACCAGTGAAACCTATTTTAATTATTTACAAATTTTATGTTTCTCACTAACTTCTTATATACATAAGTATGTGTACTATATATCAATTAAATGTATTGTTATCTTTTTTTTTGTAATTTCCAACTATAAATGATGTGGATAAAGTTAGTAAGCTACGCCCTTCTTTAGTTATTTAAACAAACTAAATATGTGCCCAATGTTTGCTATTATATGTCGCATGGGACAGAATGTATTATTGGATTGGTATGGTTTTTATGGGTTCGTGCTTTTTTAATGTGAAGTTAGCACCGCCATTAATTTTTTTTTTTGGAATTTAGAAATTGTGCTATGATGTGCTCGATTTGTGCCGCGTTGTGCCGCAGAGAGATTTTAAAAATGCGGCTATTGTCAAAGATTTTACTTATTCGTTCAATTTCGAATTGACTTTCTACTAATGTCACCAATGACAATAGCATAATTAGATATCTTCAGTAAAGTTAAGCATATAACTCCAAAACTATTGATTTTAAGTCGGGAATACGCAGTGCTGGCATTTTTGAATCTATCTTTGTTACATTGTAGCACAACTGAGCACATTACAGTACAACTTACAAAATTCGGGGGAAAAAATAAAAATGACGGAACAAAATTCACATTAGAGCTCACTATCTCATAAAAAGTATACCTTAGCATCAATTTGTTGCGTCAAATGCGGCATATGATAGCACAAATCGGGCACATTGCAGCACATTTGTTTCTTAATAAAATCGTGGAGCTAACTTAGTGCACATCTGTAATTGTTTGTATACATCTTTGTATACTTCTCTTAATTATAACTTTTCGTAAATTTTATTTACATTGGTGCTCTTTTTTTTAGTTGATTTATTTATATGCAACATTGTCTATTGCCATACTTAAAGGCTTACAACTGATTTATGTAATTGCGCTCACGAATCAATTTTTTTTTTGTTAGCAAAAATGTCATTCAAAAGATTATAAAAATTGTTTTGCAAACTCATGCAGCTGAACATACAGATAACGGCAAGAATATTTAAAATAAATTGTTGCCACTGTATCAAAAAAAGCTTTTACTATTTTTATAATTGACAGTCCATAAGAAAGTTTAAACACTTTCTTTAAAGTTTAAAAATTTTGTTATTATATTTTCAAATATCTTACAGATCGTATTAATATTGGTATTCCAAAACTATTTCCAAACATACACTATATATCATCAGCATTAAAATAAAATTTATTTACATCAAAACAATATAAATACAATACGCGGAAGCATGGCGAAAATTTTTCCTAGACATAAATGCAGCATATTTTCCTTTTAAACTTAAATCTCATAATAGACAACATACAACACACTACTACGAAAAATATTCGCACTTCCTTTTTATGTGATATTCTCTTCTTAAGTCTTTGTAAAACTTTATAATTTATCATAATTGTTCTTTTTTGAATTTTAAATTTACAATTGAAATAATAATAAATTAAAATGTAAACTTGTTTAATAAACAAGCATGTTTTTGGAATGAGAAATAATAAAATTGTTATTCATATTAAAAAAAAAAGAAATGAATTTAAAGAAGTCTGTGATGAAAAGCAAGCCCCTAAAAAAATAATAAAAAACAAGGCAAAAAAAAAAAAACAAAATGTTGAATGAAAAGAAAAATCTATTGTATAACAATTGATTGTATTTATTATATATATATATATAAATATATATATATAACTTTAAATATTTTAAAGAAAATAAACTAAAACGTGTACAAGTATTTTTAAGCAATTTCAAAAGTATAACGATAAAATTTTGAATTTTATTAATAAATGTTAAATGTTGAAAAAATTCTATAAATTAGGTTTAAGCGTAAATAAAAAATAAAAAAAAAAACAACACAAACATACAACAACAACAAAAATGCTGCAAATTTTCAATAATAATTAGAAAGAAATAACTGTTTTTGTTATTATCAACAACTATAAATTTCAAAGTTTACAATAAAGCAATAACATTTTTTAAAATAAAAATCATTTCATAAATTTGGACAAACATTTACTAAAGTAAAAATAAAATCATATTTTTGTACCTTCAAATTGTGAACAACAAAAAAGAAAAGAAAATGTTAGTAAAACTTGAACAATTAATAAGTGAAACTTGACAGTTTTAAATACAAACTTGCACTTATTACATAAACATATATATATATATATATATATATATATATGTTTTTTCTTCTCTCAATATGTTTGAATACAAATAATTTATTAAACAATACAAATACAACTAGCAACAGTTTTCATTAAAAATATATATAGCAAAATATAAATTATATTAAAAAGAAATATAACTAAAAATGCACTTTGCATCGAAATAGAGACAAACAAAAAATACAAACAGCCAAAAGCAAAGCTTAAACAATTTGTTTTCAAGCAAACTTTACATAAATAGCAAACAGAAAAATTAGTAAAAAAGTATTCCTTAAAGCATATATCTACAAACAAAAATATACTATAGTATTTCCTGTGCAACTCTTAATCAAAATGAACATATATAAATTATATAATGCAATAGTTTCAATAAAAAAATAATAATAATTTTAATTAAAACAAGAATTCATATGTAATAATTTAATATGCAAAATACAGTTACAAACTCAAAACCACACACACCAATGTGTTTTTATTATATCCATATTGTTTTTCTTAAGTCAATATATACAAATAAGCGGAATAAGTAGTAACGAGAGAGAGAGAGAGAGAGAATATCAAGAGAGAAATATCAGTCACGTGATCATACTTAAAATCTTTAAAGATAACCCTTTTCTAAAAATTCCGGAAAACAATTTAATTATGGTTGCGAATAATTCATTTAATGTTTTTCATCTACCCCCTATCTGCCATCCTTCTCTGGGTCCCCATGCAAGAAACACAAAAACTGTCGAAAATAGTTAATTTCTCCTGCAACTGAACCCCAAGAGGGGTCAAATATATGAGCTGGTCCTATTACTGTTTGCCCCTAAACATTTCTTCCAAACACACCTACCTCCTATCTGCCACCCTTCTTTGGGTCCCCATAGAAAAAACACAAAACCTGCAAAACGGTCGAAAATAGTTTATATCTCTCGCAACTGGACCCCTAGAGGGGTCAAATGTATGAGCTGGTCTTATTATTTTTTGCCATTCAACATTTCTTCCAACCACACATATCTCCTATCTGCCACCCTTCTTTGGGCCCCATACAAAAAACACAAAAGCTGTCGAAATTTGACCCTAGAGGGGTCAAATATATGAGCTGGTCCTATTATTGTTTGCCCCTAAACATTTCTTCCAAACACGCCTACCTCCTATCTGCCACCAGCTTTGGGTCCCCATGCTAAAACACAAAACCTGCATAAACTGTCGGAAATAGTTTATTTCTCCCGAAACTGGACCCCTAGAGGGGTCAAATATATGAGCTGGTACTAAATATTATTTTTTGCCCCTCAAAATTTCTTCTGAACACACCAACCCCATATCTGTAACACTTAAAGTTACCGTATGCCGTTTGTATTAAGTAAAGGGTCCGCCAAATAACTTTTTTTTTTTGAAAATGCAAAAAAAAAAAATACTGAATATTTTCTCAAATTTCTTTTTTTATTTGAATGTACAATCCTTCCGGTTAATAATGGAAAATAATTTCATTCAAATGGCTGCCTCGGCTGGCCATGCAGTAGCCTACACGATCGGTCCAATTTTTAAGCACATTATCGATTGCGTGCAGCTGTATTTCACTAATGGCTTCACGAATATTGTCCTTTAAAGCGTCAATTGTCTCTGGCTTGTCGGCGTAACACTTATCTTTGAGGGCACCCCACAAATAATAGTCCAACGGTGTCAAATCGCAGCTCCGAGGTGGCCAAACGACATCAGCTCTGCGGCTGATAATGCGATCTTCAAAAACAGGGCGCAAAACATCGAGTGTAGCTTCGGCTGTGTGGCACGTAGCGCCGTCCTGTTGAAACCAAATGTTGCCAATATCCTCCTCTTTAATTTTTGTGAACAAACATTCGTTCAACATGGCCCGATAACGATGGCCATTGACTGTAACGGCCACTCCTTGCTCATTTTCGAAAAAAATGGCCCAATTATGCCTCTGGACCAAAATCCGCACCAAACAGTGACTCGTTTTGGGTGCATCGGCTTTTCAATGTATGCGTGCGGGTTTTCTGTGCCCCAAATGCGACAATTTTGCTTGTATACATACCCGCCAAGATCAAAATGAGCTTCATCTGAAAAGATGATTTTTTTGGCAAAATCGGCATCTCCTGCAAGTCGACTCAGCGAAGCGAAAACGCAATGGATGGTCAGTTGGCTTCAACTTCTGAACTAATTGGACTTTGTATGGCGTCATACCAAGGTCTTTATGCTAAATTCGTCTCAATGATGTCTCCGAAATGTTCAATTGTTGAGAACGACGGTGAATTGATGTTGATGCCGCTTCACGCACACTTTCTGCCACAGCAGCAATATTCTCGGGTGTACGCACTGTTTTTGGCTTTTCACGCTTTGGTTTATCGATGATAATGCCAGTTTCTTTCACTTTTTTCACAAGATAACGAACATACGGAGCTGACGGTGCTTCTGTTCTTCCAAAATCCGTACGCAATTTTCGCACACATTCTGCAACATTACCATGATTTTCAAAGTAATGTCGCAATATTTCCCAGCGTTGTTCAAGCGTATACACAACCATATTCGTTCAGCGGAAGGATAAAACCATGATACAATGATAAGGTAGGGCCGCTGCGCTGAGTGCTCTCACGCGTCAATGAAGAGTGGATAATGAGAAGCAACATTAATGTCAAAACGACGAATTTCGTAGAAATTGCAAATGAAGAAAATATTTTATGTTTCCAAGTTGCAAACAGTGCGGTCGCGGGTGTTAAATTTGTGCTAATTTGAGTGGAAATATTATATAAAAAGTGTAATAAAAACTATAAAATGTGAAAGAAGTCATAAAATTGCAAAAAAAACCTGTAACAGTTTTAACCTAAAAACAACTGCGAAACGTGAGCATAAAGAAATTCGCGATGAACAGCTGATTTTGACATCAATGTAGCTTTATTCTGCTTTCTACTCCATTCCTCTCCGTGATGACCTTACCTTATAATTCTACCATGGATAAAACGAATTATCTGTCAAATCAGACATATGCTAAGTGTTACCATTCACGAAATAAGCACTAGTTGAAAAAAAAGTTAGATGGCGGATGGCTTACCACGTAAACACTACTAACAGTACCGTATGTTTTCCTGTCGAACGATACAGATTTGTGTTAATTTTTGAAGTGAAAACCTTTTTAGAGGGCAAAACAATAGATTCGCGTCATCATCACGCTGTTAACAACAGAAATAATTTCGTTGAATTTGTTTCTAAATGTTTTGTTTCTTTATTGACCCGCCAGTGTTGAGAGCAACTAATTGCTCTTTTCTCATTAGTTATCTTACTAGTTCTATACGAACTAGTTTTGACCGAAGGTAATGCATAAAGGCTCAGTTCAATCCACTTCAAGCTTGTACTGCGTATTCTTTATGTTTTTAACGTCTTGATTTTGTAAGAATAACCATATATACCGATGTCTCGTTCCGATCAAAAGCTATTGCTAAAAATCTGTTAGCGCTAGTTGTCAATAAAAATCTATAGATTTAACGATCATTTTATACACTTCATATAACCAATGTAAACAAAAAATACAATCAAAATTTTAAAAAAATCGCTTTACTAATAAGAGAGAAAATTACCACTTACAACATTCAACTTAAGGAGACCTTGTGTATACATTATATCTCAATATATAAAATGCAAGCACAATGATCTGCATCCAATATAGCTCAAACTGTAATTATTTTTTGCGATCAGCCTGAAAGTATGCACAGACATTCTTTTTTGATACTTATCAGTGACATGCTTGCCTTTTATGTATGTGCATGCTTTCAGGCTAAAAATTTTTCAGAACATTATGTTGTAAAAGCACTGTAATAATGTCAACAAATAATTACAGCTTAGCGTTAATGCTTCCAACCCGTTGTAGGACGGCTTTTATACTAGTATATACAGAGTGTCATATTGACAACTTATTTTTATAGCTCATTGCAAAGGCAATAAAATCACCTTTCCAACGGCAGATCAACCAAAAACATAAACATATCTTTAAAAATAAAAAAGTTGGCTGTACTAAAAATATTATACTTATTAGAAAATATTGATAAATAATCATTAGTGGTATTCAATGAACGACGTATTTGTGATGTAAACTGCGTATATGTGGTAAGTTGTATGAACTTACGGTCAAATTCGGTTCAGCCGCTTAAGAGGAGTTCAAACATAAACAATGAAAATTTTATAAAGGTGTTTTCGGGTTCCTCGATTTTGCGAGATTTTGAGTTTTATTTTTGTAATACATAATTTCATGAATTTAATTTGACTTAGTTTATTAACTGAGTTGGCAACTGAGCTTATACTCGGCCACACATAATTCAATCAGTTAGAATGACTTCGCATCCAACTGTCATTTTTTGGTTAGGTTTTGATAGTTTTCTGTTTATTGAAATTATTTCAATTTAAGACGTTATTAAAAATATGTGAACAAGCTGAAGTTGTTGCCTTAATGATTGTTGCTGTGTCCTGCGACGATGAGACAGATGAGACTTCTAACAGAAAAAAGTTATTTTAATCAAGGAACTCACCAGCACCTGGCTTGATGGAGTCTTTATTTTTTTTTAGTTTGATCAGCTATCATGTTCTAATATTGGTGAGCTTGGTCTTTAGGCTCCCCAAATAAGTGTCGAGATTTAGCTCGTTATAATATAATGTATCATTAAAAGTTGATCCCATGCTTGGTTTCGCTTCAGGTTTTTTGTTTAGTCGTTGCTTTTTACCTTCCACAAAGCTGGATGCTGCACGAAGAGCTGGAAAAATTCTCAAGAAGCCTCCCAGTTTTTAAAAAAGCGCCATTTGTGTTATTTTCTATCATACAATTATCTTATTAAAAACAGCTGTTGGACATTTTGTGCAAAAAAGTGTTGATTTTATGCATCACTGATGAAAGTCAAACCGTCACAAACCTTGTTTATCCGACGCTTTAAATCTGTTACTCAAATCGTTTTGGTTTAAACCTTTGCATAAATCGAATTTGAAAACTTTAAGCCGACTGAATAAAACCTCATTTCAATTCGGTTCTTATTTTTAAAAACGGTTTAAAATAGCACATAAACAGGCTGTTCTTTTAAAACGTTTGGGAAATCATATGCTTTGGCTTTGGTTAAGCAATTTATAGCAGTTTTATATGCAAAATTCTTCTTGTTTTAATAGAATTGATTAATAAAGAAAGAAATAATTTCAAATTATTATTGTTTTCCATTTGTTATTTAAGAAAAAAATTCAAATTTTCAAAACGCTTTGATTATCGTTTTCAGTGAAACCGCTTGCTGCTTGCGTACAAGCACACGGCATAAAATCGTTCGGACTCAAAGCGATTGTGATCAAATTGACTTGAATAATTTCAAATTATTATTGTTTTCCACTTGTTATTTAAGAAAAAAAATTAAAATTTTCAAAATGCTTGATTATTCGTTTTCAGTGAAACTGCTTGCTGCTTGCGTTTAAACACACGGCATAAAATCGTACTGACTCAAAGCGATTGTGATCAAATTGACTTGAAGCGTTGGATAAACAAGGTAACAAGGAAATTATTATTGTTTTCCATTGTTATTTAAAAAAAAATTCAAATTTTTCAGTGAAACCGTTTGCTGCTTGCGAAAAAACACACCGCATTAAATCGTTCTGACTCAAAGCAATTGTGATCAAAAGGGCAAAACACATTGCAGGCATCGCGCATTAAGCATCGCCGCAAGGCTTTGACATTTCAGCTGAATACACGAATGCTTACGGGGCAACACACATTATACTTCCAGGCATGTAGGCATCGCATGCTTGATGCCTGAAGTAGGCAACTTTTCAAGTTTTTTCAAGCTTTGAGGCATTGACAGCTCGAAAACAGCTGATTGTGAAAATGTTTTTTAGAAAATATTTCAATTAAAATTTAAAAAATGTCGGAATTCGAAGAGCTGCTCATAAATGATATAAATAAATTGCAATGCATATTCGACAAAAAGAACTGGGGATTTAAAAACAAACTGCAGTGGGAAAAAGCTTGCGCTGTAGTTGCAGAAGCTACCAAGTATCCAGGTAAGTTTCTGGTTTGCTGTCCGCGAATATGAGCTAACTTGCTTAAAGTATATCAGTTTTTAGTATTTTATTTCTAATTTTGAAGCACAAATTATTGAATCACAAAACGTTTTTTGCTTTCAAATGTTTAACAGAAAACATATATTTTCTGTTATGACTCTCACCGCGATTGCTTCAGGCATGGTGCATGCTTTTAATGTATTTTAAAAGTGTGTGACGTAGAATCGTGAAAGGCTTGCGGCGATGCTTGATGCACGATGCCTGCAATGTGGTTTGCCCTAAAGCGACTTGAAGCGTCGGATAAACAAGTTGCCTCCATTATTATTACAATTATTGAAATATGACTTGGAAGAGTTTTTCGTTTGTTCGGCAAACTTTAAGCTAACACTTTCCTTTGTTATTTAAGAGGACCTAAAGAGACTCAACATATAATAAGTGGTCGTTTTGTACAACTCGCTTTGTAAATAACATTGCAATCATATCGGAAAATGTTTTAAGAAAATTCAATTCAATTGCTGCATTTTAAATTTCGTATTCAGGACATAACAGTTTAAGAAGCACTAAGTTTTGTTGTATGTTTAAGCTGGCAACTCTATTCGTTGAAATTAATCGCTGGCATTTTGACAGATGACTCGGCAATTGTTTTGGTTGTCAAATAAAAAGCGAGGTTAAAATATCGTAGCTATCGCGACACAATTTGATATTTTTTCATATTTTATTAAGATTTAAAAAACTATGTCCGCTGATAAAGACAAGGAGAAGGATAAGGTCACCAAAGGTGACTTGGGTCTGCTCGAAGAGGATGATGAATTTGAAGAGTTTCCTGCTGAAGGTGGGTGGTTTTCTGACAAATCGAAAAATAGAAAGTGCATGTTTATCATTGCAGATTTTAATGCGAACGAAGACGAGGAGGAAGTGAATGTTTGGGAAGACAATTGGGATGATGATAACGTGGAAGATGATTTCAACCAACAGCTGAAAGCACATCTAGAAAAGCAGGCCATGGAAACATAATTTATGTTTGCTTAAATCTTTTGAAGTTTATTTAATAAATTAAGATATAGTTCATAAATAATGAAGCATCAAGTTGCTGCTATTCTCCTGAATATAGTGGCTAATATGCTGCTGTTCTTTGAGCAAACAGTCGAGCGTCTGAAGTTCCTGCTGCTGGTTAACAAGTTGTTCCTCATTGGTTTTACAATCACTAAAATTAAAGCTTACTCAGTTGAGGTTTCGGTAAAGATTAACAAACACGTCAAACTTACTTTTGCAATTCGTTGATTTTCTGGAGTTTTTCGCATTTCTCCTTTTCGAATTGTTTCTTTAATATAGTGAGTTTTTCATCCAACGTCTTCAGTTCGTTTTGTTGTATTTCCAGCTGAACTAATAAATTTTGTTTCGTTTGTTGTTTGGCGCTCGATATGAGCTTCGCATCATTGAGTTGTCTGTCGACTTCTTTTAATGCAGCCAATTGATGTAAGGGCAGCATTTCCTGTACCTCTGCTATATCCTTTAATAAATTCTGCATGGTTTTTATATCATCTGTGCTTTCCTTCAAGCTGCTCTTCGTAATTGACTCTTGTTCGTTTTGTTCCTTTATCTTAAGCTGCAGATTTTTCAATTGTCTACGGTTAAGTTTTGTTTGGTTATAACTAAATAAAAATACATTTGTAAATTTCAACTTACGCCTGCAGCTCTTTGGCTTCGCTGTCTGGCACAACCTTTTTCTTGAGGTTTCGTTTTTGCAAATTCAGTTCGTCGATCTTGGTCTTTATGCCTTTGAAAACTTCTTCAAGCTGCTGAATATCCTCTCTTTGTCTAAGTTTAGCAGCATTCAAAGCATCAAACTTAGTTTGCGCCTTCGGCAGCTGCTCAGACAATTCTTCTATCTTTTCTTTAATCTATGGGTTCGGATAGAAAACCTTAAAATCCAAAATTATCGATTGTATGAATACCTTTTCCGCTGCAAATTTTCTGTCAATGTTCTCCTGCTTCACCTCCTGCACACGTTTCAGAAGTTCATCCCGTTTTTGTATGGCTGCACCTGCTTTGGTGAAAACCTCATTTTTATATAAATTATAGTAGCACAAATGGTTCAGAAGAATGCCCAGCATGTGCGAAGTTTTCTTAGGCGCTGCAAGTAGCGACAAAGTGTTAATTAAAAAGATCTGGCTTGTATTCCACCAACTAACTGGGATGTACAAGATCATAATAGGTGAATATGTATGTCTTGTCCGTAATCTTCAGTATGTGATCGATGTGCTTAGCTAGTTTTATCAGAAATAAACGACGCGTGCGCAAGCTGTCTACTTCATTGCCACTCTGTGGGTACTGGATAGGATATTATTTATAAACTGACAAATAATAAGAAACTTTAATTTAAAAGTACCTGCATGTTTGGATTGATATCATAGCCGAACTTTTGCAAATACAAAATCAGCGTCTTGGTGAGAAAAGTTTCTGTCGGAAGAGTCAAGTCAGATTGTTTGATCTTGTCGTCAGGAAAGAACTCGTTCCAACTATCAAAATCTTCTTTAGAAAACATATTAGAATAGTTAATATGAGTTTGAGTATTAATATATAGGACAACTTATTGAATATTCACAATTAATCACCAACTTTTTGGTTTTGAAATTAACCAGGACGTTAAACAAATATTGCCTGCTCGTTTGCCATTCGTTATTAATTAGCGAGTAATTTTAAGGTTTTGAAGTATTGTCAGCTATAGTTTAGATTCTATGGGCCATGTTACACAACAAATAAAAGTTGTTTTCATAGAAGAAAAAATAACTAAAATTAAGAGAGCTTCTCTCTCACCCAAACACTTTCAGGTAACAAATTATGTTTATGGTCCAAAGCCGAAAATACTTTCGACAACAGGCAGAAACAGACTTTGAACAGAAAACCGATCAAACAGAAAACTACGTGTAGTATACCATGAACAAAATAACGAGTGGCAGAAAAAAAATGGGGAGGCTTAAAAACTTTGATGTAAAAAAGTTTGATGTGTCACACATCAAACGCATTGTTTTGATGGAAGACCACTTTTTTTTCGACAAATGAGGACGTTTCTGTTTCAAAGCATCGTTGAAATGGTCCAATTATTAAATTATTATTAGCATAGTATTCGCCATTGATCGTTCTTTTCGGTAGAAGGTAATCAATGTTGATTATACTGCGTTCATCCCAAAAGACTGTCGCCCTAACCTTTCCGGCCGATAGCACTATCTTCGCCTTCTTCGGAGCACGTTTGGTAGCTGAAGTCCACTGTTTCGATTGTTCCTTTGTCTCTTGGTGTGTAGTGATGGATCCATGTTTCGTCCACGGTTACTAATCGACGGGAAAAATCCTTCTCATCTTTGTTCAACAGCGTCAAATACGCCTTTGAATCAGTCACACGAAAGCGTTCATGGTCAAGTGTGAGCAAACGCGGCCCATCTTGCGGATAATTTTTGAAGCGTAGCTTTTTACTCCTCGTTCTGTGATTTGCTTGAAGTGAAATCTGAAAAATTTTCGACAGATTTTTTCTTGAAATTTTGATGGTTTCTTTATTGCTAGCGTTAATTACAACAAGAAAATTTAATACTTTAATATTAAATACTAAAAATAAGTTTAGGTTCCCGTGGGGATCGAACCCGTGTCCTCTTATATGATAATCCAATACACTATCCACCAGGCCACAAAGACTTGATGAAAACAGTTGTTAATTCAATATTAATTATAGCAGAAGCTATGTTGCAGTTGATTGTCACCATCTATCAATAGATAGAGGATTCTGTATTTGCGTGTCAAAAAAATACATGATATCAATAATTATGGAATTAACAAACGCATGCATGACATCGGCAAGGTATCTAAAATGTTTGTTAAATTTTGTTACGTGTGCGCTCTTTAATATATATTTTTGAAGCGAAGCTTTTTACTCTTCGTTCTGTGGAATAAAGGAAAAAATTTGATCAGTGCAGCCAAGTTCACAACCATGTGTGGAGAGTTAAAATGGAGAGTCACTGGCATTATATGCCCGTATATGTAATTGGCGTGGAAATTTGACATTCAACAATAAAAAAAGAAGCAGTAAATATATTTTCTGTATATATGTAATTTATTTTATATTATTTTAAATTTTTGTGTTTAAAAGTTAATTTACTAAAAAGAAAAAATGATTAAGCTATCAAATCTATGTAGCTGCGAAAAAGCTTCGCTTCTCTCGTGTGTCCAACGACGCACCTGTGTTTTTTTCATATCCAAATGATTTCGCAAAATGTTCCACACCCGTTCGTCTTTCAGTAAACCGCTTCTTAACTATTGAAATTGATGGTGCAGAGTCCCCAAAGTATTTATCAAGCCTTTTCTTGGTTTGGCTGATGGTTTTTTTTGCTCAAAGAATAATGCTTGATGAGCACACGAAATTAACTTTTTTCCATTTTCGCCAAAATTCACAAGATCGTCTGCTGTCAATGGCTGCCAAACACAAAATAAGCGTCACAGCGAGCTGAAATTTTGATAGTAGTCTATTAACAGATGGTTGTTGGAAGGATTAGCATTTGAAGTTATTACGAGGGAAATTTAATTTTTGACTGAATAATCAAATGGCCCTCTTAATAATACGTTTACATTGCAGCTTAAACTCGAGATTTGGCTAAAAAAGTTTTCGTAACCTCTAAACTGCTTACACTGTCTATTAGACATAAACGCAGTGTTGCATTATAAATTTGAAGATTTCGATGAAACCTCTAAGCTTACAAGGTTTGAATTTATATGCGGAACCCTAGAGGTAAGCAAGTGGCCTAATCCCGTTGTTGGACTTAGTCTCCAGATTTGGCTGCAATGTAAACGTAGTATAGAGCCGGCCCAAAGATCGGCTGCTACGATTTTGATGCAGTTCTGAAATTTATGTCCGTGGGACCATAGAAGTTGAAAGAAAAATATTAATAAAATTTTACCTGAGCACACACCTAAGATATGACATGGGTGAGATTGCAGGTGTGACTGCCAGGAATGTTGAAATATCACTGTCGGTTTTTTTAGATCCACAGAAGACCCTTACCCGGCGTCTCCGCAGGCAATTAATTATTCCCGATCAGCTGTCATTTCGCCAGACAGATATGAGCCATATCAAAACAAAATTTTTTGTGTGGGCATTTCATATCTTGATGTAAGCTGTTTATTTTATGAGTTGTTATTTTTACGCCAACTTACGTAAGCGTGAGAAGCGTCAAACAAGAATATTTAGGCTATTCACAGTTTAAGTACGCAGTCCTGTTTATTTTATGAGTTGTTATTTTTACGCCAACTTACGTAAGCGTATTTTTCATTGTTGTTTTTTTCATGCAAACGCAAATACGCAAACACGCGTAAATAAAAGTAGCCCTTGGACGTGTTTTTTGTCTCTCGTATTTGTATGCGCTATTTACAGCATATATAACAGGGTTGCAAAATCGTTGAATACGGCAAACACACACTGAGGTGCTCACAGTTGCAAAAATAACAAATGCTATAAATACGCTTTGTTCATTTTCGTTTAAGCTGTGAATAGCCTAATTGTTGTTTGCAAGAAAAAAATTGCTAGAAGTTGCTGAAGACCAGCCAAAAATTAAAAAACACAATTTGTTTTTAATTTAAAGAAGCGTCTTGCTAAGAAAATAAAACGAAATGAAAAAATTGGCTGTCAAACTACCAAAATATCAGTTCATGGGAAGCAATAGTTATCAAGATATTTATCGTGACATATATTGTCATTACTCTTCATGAGTAATGAGCGGTCTCCATTGGCAATATGTCGTCTGACATAAGTATCAAGATATAAACTATTGCCTGTGGAGACGGCCTGTTAGGCTATCTGGAAAATGTGCGCGTTTGGCATTTTTCATTTTCTTATTTTTGGTGTGGTGGCCGTGGCGTAGTGGGTAAAGTGTATGAGTCTTACGCCAGAGAACCCAGGCTCAAATCCTCCATCTGACACAGAAAATTTTTTCAATTGAATTAATTTTTCTGTTCGGCCGTCACCTCTTTGCAGACAATGGCAAACTTTAGAGAGTAAAAACCTTTAATAATTGAAAAATTATTGGAGTTATATAAACACATAACTTAAAACTTATGAAAGAAGGTCGTAATTAATTTACAAATAAAGTAAATACTGCCATGAAAAGTTTCTTGAGAACATAAGCCGTTCGGAGTTGGCGTAAAACATGTAGGTCTAGTTCTCAATCATTTGTGTGCAAGCATTTCACATCACACACAACACAATTGATCATAAGAAACTCGGTCAAAGTCCTTTCAAGGGCTGAGATGGCCATATCATTTTTTTTATTTTTTATTTTTGGTAGGACTATTTTCAAGTGTCAAACTAAAGGTAGGCCTCGGAATATTAGATTGTTCCATTTTTTTTTGTGAAAGCCCATTCTTTCCTTACTATAAAAAAATTAGCGCAATATCTCTCATTTAGCCCACGCTAGAATTTCTTACGTGTCAACACTTTCTTGGGTATTTTCATACCCATTAGGCAGAGTAATGAGTTAAAACTTTTATTTTTGAAGATAAAGACTGTCAGACTGTTAAAGAAAAAGGGTTAAAAATTCAATGACGCAAAAATGCGGAGACGTCAATATACACAAAAATGTTATGTTTGCATAGAAACGTTGCTTGGCACGTATTTACATGATGTAAATAGCAACACTATTAAAGTTCGAGCGATTGGCAACGCGCACACTCTTATGAACTGTCATCAAAGAGCACAACAAAAAACTTATCTGGTTGTCATAAATTTTAGAATTTTGTTGTGCTGGGACGTGATTGCGCTTTGGAATCCCATTAAATAATATATAAAAGATAAATTTTGTTAAATTAACTAAATTTTCAACAAATAATGACCGATTTAAAGATTGAAATGGACAGTGACTTGGAGCAAAATTATTCGCTCAACAGCAATGCAGCGGATCCCAAGAACATGCAGGAGCTGACGGTATATGTAAGTGGACTTTTTTGTTGTTCTTATGCTTCAGCTTCAACAGTTTTGTTGCTATTAGCTATCTCAGAATTGCTGGGCAAGGTGGCATGATTCTTCCGTTGGGTGGGAACGCTACGAGAATGTCTCGTTTTGTTTATTCTTTAAGGATTCAAAATTCTGACTATGACAGGAAACAAACCGCACGAGACAGATCTTTTGTGCTGTTTGCGACAGTACTGGCAATTTAAAATGATATGAAGATGTTTATAGATGATAAAGTTAATGTTATGCATGCATAGAAAATTAATTAACGTAGACTAGCATCAACATACTGACCACTCCCTATTGAAGTATTTTGTAGTGATTGCTAATCTTTTAAGATTCCTGCCGCTTCTTAGTACACGCTATTTTTACCAAAATTTTTAATTATTTCAATACTAATGATTTTCAATGATTTCTTTTATTATATTTCATAGGTTCAAAATTTGCTGCAGAATGTTCAGGATAAATTTCAAAGCATGTCGGATCAGATTATAACACGCATTGATGATATGGGGAATCGGATAGATGAGTTGGAAAAGAGCATCGCCGACCTAATGGTGCAAGCTGGAGTTGAAGGCCCAGAAAAGTAAATCAGTAAAAAGTAAAGTAAAGAAGGCCCAGTAAGTAAAAGGAGATGACTGTATAGAAAAAAAACTATAAAGAACGTATAAAAAAAGATTACCACTACAGAACTCAATTGAAAGGCAAATCGAAAGAAAATATCACATTATTTTATGTATTGTTCACCAAATAACTGCACTTCATAAATAGTTATTTTTTTGTTCTATAAGGTAAAAAAACAATACAACAATAATTTTATATTCTATTTAAATTAACTTACTTCATGCTCATTCATATAATTAAGCGTGTTTAATAATATTTCTCTTGTAGGATTTCCTAATGAATTTTTATAAATTTTACACCTTTGAACAAATGTAAAATGTTAAGTAAATAAAACAATTAAAACAATTTTTTAAAAATATCAAATGCATGTCTAATTTGTTATCTCCAAATAATCCAATAAATATTTTTGCAATTTGAATAATATTGATCTATTAAATTCTATTAAAGTCCTTTTTTGGAAGTGCTGAAGTTGCAATGAGGTGGTTAGAAACTTAAATAATATTTGCATTATTTCAACTATTTAAGGTTTCTACCGCCAACACGTGTACAGTCGATCACCTCATCGACTTCATTTCCATAGTCAATGCTGCGTTTTTTTGGTTTCTTCGATTCAACAACGGTTACCAAGCGGCCACAACCTGTCACCATATTGCCGTCACTTGCCTCCGCCTGATCCTTAACAAATTGCACTGTGTTTCGTTTGGCTTGTGCTGTTGGTATGCCTACGCCACCACTTTTGGCCGCAAAAGGTTTCCGCATTGAGTTGTGGTTCAATTTTGTTTTGTAGACCTAAATATTTATGAGTTATCAAACTATTTCAATGCTTCTTGTTTTATTTTTTTTTTATGAATTTATGAAAGTAAACAGAAACGGCTGTATTTGCAATGCGAGGGAGCGGACACACACACGTACGGAACGTATTTTTATCTGTGACACTCACAGCTCATTTAGGCCAATTTCTAAGCCGTCTCTGCATGTGGAATGGGGTGCTTTATATTTATTTTTTTTTTGTATTTGCTTATTTATGTTGCACATGCAATTGCTTTGGCAATCTTACATGTGAAGACAGTGTCGCCGATTTGGACGTTGGCTTTGCTTGAAATTTCGATTTGATTTTCTTAAGATCGGTTTTTGTAGATTTCGCTCCATTGACATCATTTGCAACTTCTTCCTCATCATCATCATCCTCCGAAGCGCTGCCAGAGTCATCTTCCGGATTGGAGTTATCTCCAGAGTCAGCCTGCAAAAGGAATAAATAGAATTTGTAAATGAAGTTGAATTGATTTCATTTACGACAATTCTCCTTTGGGTGTAGCAATTAGTTTGAAAAAATCTTATTGTTATTCTCCTATTGAACTCTATAGAGTTTCCTTCCCTCATAATTTTCTTCAAGTAAAAGTTAATGGTATACAAAAATGCTGTTTATTTGCTGCTATTTATTTTACCTTGCAATTTTGCAAAATCCCAAATTTACAACGGTCTATGTAAGATTTCACAGTTATCCTCTAACTTTGAAGGGACTGTAATTGGTGGAGATTTTAACTGACGGAACCCTGCATGGGGTGACTGCCTTGAAAATTGCAATGGAAAAGTATTTTATAAATGATTGCAAGATTTCTCATTGGATTTTGGATACTAAGCTCAAACTTGATTGACAGGATTAACCAGAATTACTCGATCGCAAGTCTATCGACGTTTGCGCAGATCATTTTCTTATTCGTCTCGGTCTAAATTTAATTGCTTTTGAGTTTTTAGCTAAGACTGAAGTGATGAATTTACTTCATTTAAAAAAAGAAATTGGACGAAATTCAATTCTTATTTAGAAATTCCCCTTTCTTTAATTTTTCCGCCTATTAATATAAATTAAAATAATAAAATTGACAATCATATAGAAAGTTTTAACTCCCTTGTTGATTATGCTACCTTAGCAAATTCTGAAAAATTTGAGTTCAAACCATGATACAATTATAAGGTAGGCTCACATTTAAATGGCTGCTCAAACAACAAATTTTGCAACAATAAAGCTGTGAGAATGTTTAACGTCAAATGATAAAAGCAACAACAACAATAAGAAAACTAAAATTCGACCACTCGATTTTGATATAAAGCTGCCTTTTTACTCCAACTTGAGCCTACCTTATAATTCTGCCATGAGTTCAAACATAAAAAATTGTTTGTTTCAGAGAATATTAGGCAAGGTTGATTTATAAGGTTGTCACAAGGGAGAGAGCGAGACCCATTATTGTCAAATCGAAGTTGACAGCTCATAGAAAATATGGAAACGCTCTCTATAATCATTTGTTAATCTTTCGTAGTCATTCGCAAAATTGGCTGGTTTTGACAATTATGGGTACTGAGAAGAGAGTGCGATCAGCCCTGCGACAACCTTATAAATCAACCTTGATATTCGGAAACTTATCAAAATCAAACATTCTTGACAAACAAAAAAAAAAAAAAATGTAATTTTTCATAGGCACTCAAATAGAACCAATGATGAATATAATTTACTATCAGAACAAATCCAACTCCTGAAAATTATTATAAGAGCAAGCCAAAGAATTTTATAAAAAATTAGAAAAAATCCAACCTGGTGCATCTGCTTTAAGACAAATTCAACATTATAGGAAATAAAAAAAGTTAGCTTGCACTGAATTATCATTGTATGGATCAATAGTTCATGATGATTTTGATAAATTAGAAGCTTTTAGGCAACATTTTCAACAAGTTTATATCGAAAATATTCCAAATCGATCTGCCATATCAGAAAAAAAAAATTCGAATTCTACGTTTTTGTCAAGACTTCCCATTACTATACCATATATATTTTTTGTGATAGATTTATTTCTCTTCAAAACGTAGTTAATTTTCATTTCATCGATTCTGAGTGCCTTGCTGGAATCTTGATGAGTCTCAATAACAAAAAATCGCCAAGTTTAGATAACATTTCTAATTTTATATCAAAAGGCTTCCAAGGATGGCGATAAATTTTTTTAATGGTAATCTTTAATAGTTATTTGAATAATGATTATTTTCCTGATAAGTGGAAAACTGCCAAAATAATACCCATCAAAAAGAAACCTAACAATACAGATATAAATGATTTTAGACCTATTTCAATGCTTTCTTATTTAGGAAAAATTTTTGAACATATCATAAAACTCAAAATTAATTTAAACCTTGATGATGAGTATATTTCAGCCTTTCAATTTGGTTTTAAAAAAGAACATTCTACTCTTCACGCCTTATTAAAATCATAGGATGATGTTTCGCGTAATTTTCGGCAAAAAAAAGGTACTATTGCGGTTTCTTTAGATTTCGATAGATCTTCCCATAAATAAATAATATTTATTTATATTTAAATATAAATATATAAATATATATATTTCTAAATATTTGAAGTCATTCATGCTGAACTTGAAAAGGCCTTGTATAAAACTTATTATTCATAGTTTCCTTGAAAAAACCTTGTAAAAGCCTTGAAAATTTAATTTTCTTGTATCATTTTTTATATAAAGCTTTATTTAATGATTTACTTTGCTTAGGAAGTATTCAAGAAGATTTTTACTCAAGCTTAGATTTTTTTAAAAAAAAACAAAGTTTCAATTTGTGAAAGTAACATTAGAAATTCGTGAACTAATTAAGAAATAACATTCTCTATCATAAAACAGAACTAAAAAACTTTTTCAATAATAAAAAAAAAGTTTTTGTCTGAACCCGGGATTGAACCATGGATCTATCAGTCAATAAACTGTCTCCTTAAACGACTGGGCTATCGATGTAAATAATTGATTTCAAATTAAGTGACCTTTACAAAATTTTACTTAAGAAAATTCAAAGAATATAGTAATTAAGTTTCAGCATCGCGCGAGTAGACTCTAGAATAGACTTCCTGAATAAGCCTTGAATAAAAACCTTATATCAAACTTTATATAAGTTCTTGTATAATGAAAATAATTTCATACGCCTTTTTCCTTTGCATAGACTTTTTATAAAACTTGTTTCTAGGATTGTTTAAGGAAGTTTAAATTCTCCTTCCTACATAAATTCCTTATACAAAGCTTTATTCAATACTTATTTAAGTGAAATTGTTACCTGGGTTATCATTATGCTATTATTTATAAATTAATTGAACTTAGACTCAATCCTTATTTGAATAAAATTTTTTTTTAGTTTTTTTTTCCAATCGAAAATTTTCCAGACAGTTTTGTGACTCAATATCTGAACTTGGTAATGTAAAGAGCGGCGTTCCCCAAGGTTCCGTCCTGGCTCCATACTTTTTCAATATTCTTCTTTATTATTTCCCACATGAATTGTCTGGCTCAAAAAGTATTTTATAGAATATGCTGATGACTGTTTAGTTTATTCTCAACACGATTCCCCTAATTTAGCTCTCTGTACTGTTTCAAGTGATTTGAATTTTATGAATGAATTTTACATAAAATGGGGTATTCCTATGAATACCATCAAATCTGAGGCAGTTTGTATAAGAAATGCATCAGATCATATAAGAAAAAATTAAATTTCTTGAATGGCTCCGAAATTTATTTTAAAAACGATATCAAATATTAAGGTATTTTTTTTTAAATAATCGTTTTTAATTCAATAAACATGAACAATTCATGCTATGCCTAGATTTGCGAATTTATCAGCCGTATAAAAAAAGTCGGAAGACAATATTTATAACCCAGCGTAAGGGGTATATTAATTTTGTCATTCCATTTGTAACGCTAATAAGGAAACGTCACAGGTATAAAATAGTATATATATTTTTGATCAGCATCACCAACTGAGTTGATTTTCGTGTGTCCGTCTGTCTGTCTGTCCGTCTGAGGACACGATTGCAGCCGCAATTTTAAGGCTATCGCGGTGAAATCCAAAATATAAGCTTATTTATAAAAAATGAAGATCAAGTTCGAAAATGAGCCAAATCGGATGAAAACCACGCCTACCTCCCATACAGAGTGATTTTATTATAACAGTAAAATCTCTAAAAATATCTACAAAAATTAAAGAAATGCCTTCAAATTTTGCACGTATCTTCAATATAAATTTGGACTATGAAATTTGGAAAAATCGGATGAAAACCGCACCTACCTCCCATACAAAGTGGCTTTATATTAACTGTAAAATCTCTAATAAATGTTCACTATAAATGTGCCCTTATACAGCTTTACTTAGAAAAATGATGCAAGCCTTGAATTTGCCTCCTTTGTAAGACTTCGATTAATAAATTGGTGCAGGTTTTACAGAGCAATAAAAAAATATCAACATAACCTCAATATAGCTTTCAAATAAAGATTTATAGAGGTACTATAGACAGCAGTTTCGACTGTTATTTTTTTTCGAAGCTCATAAGAAGTTATAGCTTCCCATAACTTCTGTAAAATAATGGAATTAGAATTAGCCGCTTTAAAATTTCTAAATGACCTTACAACAGTTATAATATTTACTGTGGATTCATTTGAAGTGCAATCAAAGCTTCAGCTGCTGAATATTTTAATTTTTCTTAACCTTATGTAAGTTCGTATATTAGTTGGGATAGAATATATTCCCGGCTAAAAATGTGACACACATATTCTATTAAACTTATGTTATAATTTCTTTGAATCTCACCTCTTCTTCTTCATCGTCGTCTTCTTCATCCTCACAATCATCGTCTAATTCATCATCTGATTTAGCTGATAGATTCTTAGTGCTTCGTGACATACGGTTGTGTCGCTTAACCGGACTCAACAATTGATCGCGATCCAAGCTTTCCATCGACTGTGACCGAGCAGCGTCACCCTTCTTAAGAGATAATTTATTGCCTTTGGAATAATCTTTAGTTTTCATAAGTTTTTGAAATTCCATTAAATCACATTGTTCATCAATGTTGGATACATCGTAATAACTGGCTGAGAGCGCTTCAAGCGCTTTGGTGTGAAATTTCATGGAAATGACCACAAAATCGGTGAGAATAGTTTTAATATCGCTCAGTTTACTTTGCTCGAAATTGTTGATAATCTTGTCGATTTCCTTGTTGGTGCGGTTCACTTCAAGTTTGGCTTTCAACAGTTCCGAATCGGCAGCGCTCTACAAAGGATTTAGTAAAATTTTTGATTGCTTATATTATTTGGAGGTTATGTTTATTAAAATATAATATTTACATTATTTGCAGCAAACTTGGACTTAAGTTCTAGCATTTGTCGCTGCTTTAGCACCTCTCTATCGCGCGCTATTACAGCGGTGCGCAGATTTTCACGCGTTGATTTGCACAGATTTTCAAATGAAGCCAACTCGTTGACCAGCTGCAATTAAAAAAAAACATTCAAAGCAGTTTAAATATGTTGTCGATTTTAGTATTCAACGCAGCAGCACCTTGACTTCCATGCGATGCACCTGTATGTCCATGTAATCACCCAGTATAGTGGCTGCGTTGGTGAAGCTCTTAAGACCATCGCTAAGCGTTTCATTGATTTCCTCATCGTCGGCATAGTTTTTGAAGCTTTTGGCCAGCTCATCGTAAGAATCACGATATCTGTTAACAAGCGTAATAAAGTATAAAATAAGTACGCCTAATAAGATGTTTAAGCTAATGGACATACTTGGCCAGTTTTCCGGTGCACGTTGCAAAGCTGCAGCACAGCTCAATAAGATGTTTTTCTGTGATATTGATGCGATCGTTCATAATTTTAATGCGATCATCCTTTGTGCTTAGGAAATTTAATTTACCACGACGAAACATTTTTTATACGTGGTTTTTAAATCGTTATGATTTCAGCAAAATTTGCTTGCAATTTATTGAATATTTTTGCAGAGAGCTGTTGTAAAACGAATTTATAACTTGGCAGTCATAGCAACGGCTTCCGTTAAGGATGCGTTCAGAACATGCTGTCAAATTCAATGCCAGCTTTGTGTCCATACTGTTCCCACTTTTGTTGGTTCAAAATATTGCTTAAAATATTTTGATTTGGCATCACTGTTTAGGAATGGTTGCTGAACTTACTTACTATGAGTGTGCCTTCGATATGTGGTGTATAAAAATATGGCAACAGAGTTTGAATAATTGATTGGTGCTTGTCAAAAATATAAAGAACAAAGACTTCCCATATCAATTTCTACTTGTGTTGCATTTATTGTCTGCGGCTTGGTTTTTGAGTTTAAAATGTGCTATTTTTAAATTAAATTTAAATAAGAATTATCGGTAAGACTGATGGCGGAGTATTTTTCGAAATTAACTGAAAGTCTTCTATAGAGTTTGTAAAGTTTAAAAATAAACCTGAATCAAGTTTGAGTCGAAGTCAATCTTCCAGCAATTTTGCATGTTTCATTTGGCGTTGAAGTTCGAAGAAACTGGAAACAAAATGTGTGAGTTTTAAAAACTTCAGTCGTGGCATTTGCTATTGCCATTGATTCGAAGTCGAAGTTTGATGAAGTGATCAAAGTAAATAATATATATCTGTTAATATTGCGAGGGCAATTTGAGAAGTCAGTAACTTTTTGAATTTCTCGTATAGTAACTTTAAGTGCAACACTGGTTCTGTCAACTACCATCTGTTACTAGACTATTGTCAAATTTTGAACAAGCTGCGTCATTAAGTTTGTGTTTGACAGCCATTGAAAGCAGACAACCTCGTGAATTTCGATGAAAATGGAAAAAAGTTAATCGTGTAAATATGCTCAATAAGCATTATTTTTTGTGTAAAAAAACCATCACCGAAACCAAGGAAAGGCTTAATAAATACTATACTCCGCTTTATAATAAATACTATAATAGGACTATATAATAAATACTATACTAGGACTCCGCACTATCAATTTCAATGGTTAAGAAGTGGATTGCTAAATTCAGAAAAAGAAGAAAGCCCAAGGTAGGTCTGCCGGCCAACAACGTCATAGCGATAGTTTTTTGGGACACAAGCGGAGTCATTCACATCGATTGTCTTGAAAGAGGTAAAACAATCACCGGCGAATATCATTCACAGATGTTGGATAGATTTGACGTTGATTTGAAGCAAAAACGATCGCATTTGGCAAAGAGAAAAAGTACTCTTCCACCATGACAACACACCGGCGCACACGTTTATAGTTGCCATGGCAAAAATTCATAAATTGAGCTACAAACTGCTACCCCGTCCACGATACTCTCCAGATTTAGCGGCCTGTGACTATTTCCTATTTCCAAACCTAAAGAAATGGCTCGCCGTTAAGATATTTGCTTCCAATGAAGAGGTCATAACTGAAACAAACGCCTATTTTGAGGACTTTGATGAACAAACGACGAACCTATTATTTGGAAGAAGTAAAAAAAAGGAGCAAGAAAAGAGAGCAGGAAAAGCGTGAGCGTGAGGAAGTAGAGGTATACAAGGGTAAGAAGGATGCACGAAAATTCTATCAACAGGTTAAGCGTCTAACCCAAGGTTTCAAGCTTGGAGCTTCCACTTGTAGAGACAAAAATGGAGATCTGAATACGGATACACAGTGTGTGCTGAGATTTTGGAGACAGCACTTCTCCAATTTATTTACTGGCGACGATTCCACCAATGCCGCCCATGGAGAGCGCAGTTCAGTGCCACCAATCAACGATGGCGGAGTGGAAGTATCACCACCTAGCCATGAAGAGGTTTGAATTGCTATCCAATGACTCAAAAACAATAAAGCAGCGGGTGCTGACGGCCTGTCAGCTGAATTGCTTAAAACCGGCGGCGATGAATTGATAAGGCGCATGCATCAGCTCATCAGCACAATATGGCTAGCAGAAAGCATGCATATACTTAAGAAAAGAGACCCAACAATAATCTGCGCAAGTTATAGAGGTATCCGTCTTATTCCATCGCATATAAGATTCTCTCAAGCGTACTGTGTGAAAGATTAAAGCCGATTACAAAAACACTGATTGGACCTTATCAGTGTGGCTTTCGACCTGGAAAGTCCACCATAGACCAAACCCACGAAAATCAAATTGACACACACCATCTCTTTGTCGATTTTAAAGCTGCGTTCGATAGCCTGAGACGGAATTGCTTTTACGCAACAATGTCTGAGTTCGGTATACCTGCAAAGTTGATTAGACTACTAAGTTCCAGAGCCCTCTCTCGATCGACAAAACTAACACTCTACAAGACGCTCGTTCTACCTGTGCTGCTTTATGGCGCTGAGGCATGGGTAGGTTCGCAAACTGACGCAGCCGCTCTGAGGGTGTTCGAGAGAAAGTTCTTCGCAAAATCTTCGGTCTAGTTCGAGTCGGCGATGACTAT
This sequence comes from Coremacera marginata, assembly GCA_914767935.1. Lineage (NCBI taxonomy): Eukaryota > Metazoa > Arthropoda > Insecta > Diptera > Sciomyzidae > Coremacera > Coremacera marginata. The sequence goes on along the minus strand of OU612045.1, from coordinate 39,130,832 downwards.
CGCATCCGAATGAACCACGAGCTGTATGAGCTCTACGAAGACATTGACGTAGTTTGGCGTATAACTGTGCAGCGACTACGCTGGCTGGGTCATGTCCATCGTATGGACTACGAAGCTCTAGCGAAAAAGATGCTCGAGGCGAGGGTCCGATGGCCTCCGATGGATGGACCACGCTGAGGAAGCCCTAACCGCACTTGTTGTATCTGATTGGAGAAGGCGCGCGCAAAGCAGAGGCGCCTGGCGAGAGCTGATGAGGTCGGCTGAAACCCAGATACGGGTTGTTACGGCCACCTAAGTAAGTAAGCAAGTAAGTAAAAAAAATGGATAAACGCTGGACTAAATTATCGATCTAAAAGCAGACTATGTTGAGCAGCAAAACTTTTTTTTGCCGAAAAAAAAATCTATTATTCAAAAAATCTCTGACTACTCAAATTACCCTCACATAAGCAATATATACTTTTTTTATTCCTTAAATATAGTAGGGTGACTTTTATATTTCGGGATTTGGCAACCCTGGTGTTGCAATCTGTCAACTGAAAGCTCTATCGCAAAGTTTGACATTTGTTGGCTTATACGTACTCAGAACGTTTCGACATACGAGCGCTATTTGTGTTGTTTATAGTAACTTAAAAGATTCATCTCGGTCTAAAAATGGAATTAAATCGTGAACATTTTCGTGCGATTATTTTTTACAACTTTCGACGTGAAATAACACAGCAACAGTGCATGGATGAACTTAATTCAATTTTTGGCGATGAAGCTCCGTCAAGGACCAGTGTTTATCGATGGTATGGTGAATTCAATCGTGGTCGTAGTTCACTCCAAGACGAATTTCGTGAAGGTCGTCCGAAATCAGCTGTTGTTCCGAAAACCATTGATGCTGTGCGCGAACTGATATTGCAAGATCGTCATGTTACCTATCGTGAGATTGAGGCAACCTTAGGCATAAGTGAGACCAGCATACATTCAATATTGCATAAACATTTGACTGTCAAAAAAATTTGTTCGCGTTGGATCCCACACAATTTGTCAATCGCTCAAAAAAAGGCTCGTGTCGATTGGTCGAAGGAAATGCTCAAAAAATACGATCGCGGTGCTTCGAAACACGTCTATGACATCGTGACAGGTGATGAATCGTGGATTTACGCGTATGAGCCCGAAAGTAAACAGCAGTCGACTGTATGGGTGTTTCAAGATGAGCCAAATCCAACAAAAGTTGTTCGCGCACGAAGCCCTTCCAAGCAAATGGTCGCCTGTTTTTTCGGAAAATATGGACATGTCGCAACCGTACCACTAGAACAACGCAGAACAGTCAACTCTGAGTGGTACACAACCATTTGTTTGAAAGTTGTCTTCCAAGAAATCAGGAAAACCAACCGCCGAAGATGGATCACTCTTCACCACGATAATGCGAGCTCTCACACATCGGCTCAAACAACTGCATTTTTGAGCACCCAAAACATCGATTTGATGGGTCATCCGCCGTATAGTCCTGACTTGGCACCGAATGACTTCTTTTTATTCCCAACCGTGAAGAATAAACTGCGTGGACAACGATTTTCGACGCCCGAAGAAGCGGTTGCGGCATTCAGAATGCATGTTTTGGAGATACCTCAATCAGAGTGCGAAAAGTGCTTCGACAATTGGTTCAAACGCATGCAAAAGTGTATAGATCTTAATGGAGAATATTTTGAAAAAAAAATAAAGTGATTTTCGATGATTAATATTTGTTTTTGTTCTCTAATCCCGAAATATAAAAGGCACCCCTCGTATTGTTCATTTTGGTTGGATTGTAACGATCATGAACATATTTTTCTAAAAGATCTTGTGTGAATAGTTCTATCAAAGTTCTACTCAAGGCTCATCAATATTATTTCATATGACAAAAGATTGATTGAGAGCCACTAATATCCAATGTAATGGAGGTCGTTTAGGAAAGTTAGGCCAATTCAACTATTTCTGTGATATTCCTTTACTGATAAGTACCATCAGCTGGCTAGAAGATATTTGTTACACTGGATCACTGGAGATAAATGGAGGATTGTCGATCGTTCTTTGGTTAAGAGATAGAAAAAAATGCTCAGAGGGCGATGAATCTGTCACTGTTAATTCTAACCCAGTCATTTTTACCCAGGCATTAAAAGTGGTATTTATATAGTACGTATTGCTTTCGGTATTTTAAGTAGGTTGCTAATAAAGTTTTGTGATACGTATGACAACATTAATCTAGATACGTCAAATCTTACATCAGCATTGTAAAGTTTGATGTTTTTAATGACATACGTGCTGAGAATTCAATCTTGGTTGTAGTTTGCTGCAGAGTAAATTTCGTAAAGGTCGTTCAAAATCGGTTGTTGTGCCAGAAAACATAGATACTGTGTGTGAAATGATATTGCAATAATTTAGTGTAAGATTGCGGTGTACTTGAGTATTAGTTCTACTCGTGTACATTCAATATTGCATGAAAATTTGACCATGAAATTAATTTGTTCGCATTAAATACCGCGTAAGACCAGTAATTTCGTTTGCGGTGGCTTCAAAAGATGCCTATAAGATCGTGACAGGCGACAAATCATGGATATATGCATATGAGCCTAAGACTTAACAGCAGCTGACCGTATGGATATTTAACAGGCATGATATTTTCAGAAAAATTGTACTTTTTCGGTACAATTTTACATCGTTTCTATTTCCTTACTAGGCAAGTATTTTTGATGCAATTTATTCTAATCTGTAAAAATTTTATTTTTAAATTACAAAAAGTGCATCACTTTAGAACGTAACATAGCCATACATATCTGCGCATCTCTGACAATTTAAAAAATGGTTTTTTACTAGACGTTTAGTGTAAACAGAGTTGTTACACTTACAAATTTTTCGAAATTCACAACTCATTTTTCCAATTGTTTGGTCAATCGTCTGAAGATAGTTCGTGAGATTCTAAATTTTTATAAATGCTGTCGTTGTATGTTTATTTCTATAGCCTTTGTATTAGTCATAGTGTTTAGTCTTCGATAAAGTGGACTTGACCGTTGTCGAGTCACTTACATTTTTTAATACGACATAATTTTTATGTACTTTACCAGATATCAAATTTTTCTCTTTATGAATAATAGCAATTTTACTCAAATTGGCATTTCAATGGGTAGGCCTCTCCCCTTTTTTGTCAAACATTTTTTTTCATGCCTAATATCTAGATGGCAAAATTTGTTGTTGTAGCCTGAACACAAGCCATTTTATATTTTTTTAACTATAGCGGGCAGTCGAACGCTTCAGCTTAAGCGCATACTCGGAATAGTCACAGCTTAAAGCTTTAATACTCAAAAAAGCGCAAATAGTCTCAAAAAAATTTGACACCACCAGAAAGAGGAAAGTTTGAAATGTGGGCTTAAAAAAGATTTTTCATGGATTTGAGTGAATTTAAAAAAATTACAGCTCATCAAAAATTAAAAATTTTCAGGGAAAACACAAAAAACCCGTAAATTCAAAAATGCGTCACTGTCCCAAGAACAACCTAAAAAAAAAAATACACACACACCAGCCCCCTAATAATGAGCTTACATTGTGTAAGGCAGTGGTGTCCAACCGAATTTGTGCTGAGGGCTAATTTGAAACCATGACCATGCTTCGCGGCCACCAATCCTTACAAAAATATTTTTTATTTAGTCAATTTGAAGCTAGTTCAGGCAGTGTGAACGAGCGTGTTAAATGAAAAACTCTTTTTTGTTAGCTTAATAAGTCGATTTGAAGTTGATTTGATTTGTAAAAATTGCCGATTCTAACAAGGAAAGGTGTCACTCGCCGATTTGAATGGTTTTCGGATGTGTGATAGAAGACAAAAATCTAAGGTTGACGCATTTTTTTATACGTGCTCAATCGATAGTTTAGGGTTTCCATTTAACTATTTTCCATAGAAACATACACATATTTGGTATCAAACGAAAGGCATTGAAAAGGCGCACCTGATGACATCTAATTTTTAGAAAGAAGTTTTATTGTTATTTTGTTGTTGACATTTTTAACAGTAATAAGTCGATAACTTGAAGAGCATGCACTCGAAATTGTTTCATTTTCAATTATGTTTAATTTTAGCTAATTTTAAAAGTTACCTTTTTGTTTGATTTTTTTTTAACTTTTACTTGCTTATATTAAAATTTTTTTTATTAGAAAATGCACTAATTTTCTTAAATATAAAATATTTTGTTATAGATAACGACAACATTATGGTATCAAAAATTTTGTTTGTTCTCGAACTTTCCGTATATGTAGATATTTGATCCGAAATGTTGATATTTTACAGTGCTTACATACAAACTGTGTGCTTCTTAATTGTTTGCCCGAAGAATGAGAAAAAAATCATCTGAAATTTAAAGATATGATTTTCGATGCAAATATCTCCGCTGGTTTTAAATATATTTCACTCAACTCTTTTTTGACAAAAAGTTCAATAAATTACTTTATAAAAACTATTACAAGAATACCATTTGCTGTGCATTTATATTTTTAATCTTATTTTCAAAAATGATCCAAAATAATTAATGTTTCTCAAAAAGTTTCTTTACGCTTTACATTAAAGATACTGTAACCAACCTTATTTTCTGTATTTCTGTTGCTTAAAAAAGTATCATAAAAGTGAAAACAATGCAAAAATATTTGTTTCTCCTAAAATTTTGAAAATAAGCAAGGCGATTCTAATAAAAATTAGCAATGGAAGTACATATATAGAATTTCATAATTAACAGAAAATGAGTTTTGTGAATACAGATCCACATGATATGAAAATATATTTTGAGTAATAACTTTTGATTGGAAGGAAATATTGGGTTTTTTTTTAAATAAATTATTTTTAAGCTTGACTATTAAAAAAAAAATATAAAAGGGACTTTTTTAAAAAAATTAATTTCATCAAAAAAATCAAAGGGGGTACCCTTGTTTTTTAATGATAGAAACAGCTAATTAATTTTTGTGTAAAACTGAAACAATTTTTGCTCATAAATATTATGCCACGTAAAAGAAAATTTAAAATACAATTTTTGATTTGAATTTCTTTTCCAACAAAAACAACTTTTATGTAACTCTTTGAGAAGCATTAATTATTTTGGATCATTTTTGAAAAAAAGATTAAAAATATAAATGCACAGCAAATGGTATTTTTGTAATAGTTTTTAGAAAGTAATTTTATTGAACTTTTTGACAAAAAAGAGTTGAGTGAAATATATTTAAAACCAGCGGAGATATTTGCATCGAAAGTCATATTTTTAAATTTCAGATGATTTTTTCTCATCTTTCGGGCAAACAAGTAAGAAGCACACAGTTTGTATGGAAGCAATGTAAAATATCAACATTTCGGATTAAATATCTACACATACGGAAAGTTCAAGAAAAAAATTTTTTTTGATACCCATAATGTTGTCGTTATCTATAACAAATTTAAAAAAATTAGTGCATTTTCTAATAAAGAACATTTTAATATAAACAAGTAAAAGTTAAAAAAACATCAAAAAAAAGGTAATTTTAAAAATTAGCTAAAATAAAACATAGGTGAAAATGAAACAATTTCGAGTACAGGCTCTTCAAGATATCGACTTATTACTGTTAAAAATGTCAACAACAAAATAACAATAAAACTTATATCTAAAAATTAGATGTCATCATGTGCGCCTTTTCAATGCCTTTCGTTTGATACCAAATATGAGTATGTTTCTATGGAAAATAGTTAAATTGAAACCCTAAACTATCGATTGAGCACGTATAAAAAAATACGTCATCCTTAGATTTTTGTCTTCTATCACACATCCGAAAACCATTCAAATCGGCGAGTGACACCTTTCCTTGTTAGAATCGGCAATTTTTACAAATCAAATCAACTTCAAATCGACTTATTAAGCTAACAAAAAAGAGTTTTTCATTTAACACGGTCGTTCACACTGCCTGAACTAGTTTCAAATTGACTAAATAAAAAATATTTTTGTAAGAATTGGTGGCCGCATAACATGGTCATGGTTTTAAAGTAGCCCTCAGTACAAATTCGGTTGGACACCACTACCTTACACAATGTAAGCTTATTATTAGGGGGATGTTGTGTGTGTGTTTTTTTTTTTGGTTGTTCTTGGGACAGTGGCGCATTTTTGAATTTACGCGTTTGTTGTGTTTATAACATAAATATCAACATTTCGGATCAAATATCTACACATGCGGAAAGTTCGAGAAAAAAATATTTTTGATACCCATAATGTTGTCGTTATCTTTAACAAAATATTTTATATTTAAGAAAATTAGTGCATTTTCTAATAAAGAAAATTTTAATATAAACAAGTAAAAGTTAAAAAAACAACAAAAAAAAGGTAACTTTTAAAATTAGCTAAAATAAAACATAAGTGAAAATAAAACAATTTCGAGTACTCTTCATGATATCGATTAAATACTGTTAAAAATTTCAACAACAAAATAACAATACAACTTCTATCCAAAAATCAGATGTCATCATGTGCGCCTTTTCAATGCCTTTCGCTTGATACCAAATACGTGTATGTTTCTATGGAAAATAGTTAAATTATGGCGAAAAAACGAAATTTAAGCTGATTTTAAAACGCCATTTTGAAACACTAAACTATCGATTGAGCACGTATAAAAAAATACGTCAACCTTAGTTTTTTGTCCTCTATCACATATCCGAAAATCATTCAAACCGGCGAGTGACACCTGAGGACCTTTCCTTTAAGTATTATTCTGTGCATCATTTTGTTTGCGGGCGTCTAAAAACACGGTCGCTGTCTACTAGGCGCCCGCGAACTACCGATTGGACACCACTGGTGTAAGGTTTCATTATATATTTTCTATAATTTAAGATTTCATGGTCATTTTTATTGAGTAGTATAAAATATATAAAAATTTCTTCGAAAAAGCGCCATCTTTGGATGACCGTGGGGACTACATCATGCGGTAATTTCACAAACAACACTAATTTTCAGCATAAGAAATATGTCTAGATTACAAAAGAAATTGAAAAAATTAAAGCCCCGTAACTTTCCAAATACCCCCAATGCGAGAGTTTTACCTCTATTTTGCCCAACGTGCACTGGGACTGTTTTTTTGTTGCTCCCAGGTATTTTGTCTTATTTGTGTTCACTGGAATGCTTTTTTTTTTACATTCTCAAAATTTGACAGTAGTGTATAAACAACAGGGGTAGTGTAGTTTTTAAAGTTACTAAGCGCGAAATTCAAAAAGTTACTGACTTCTGTAATTGTCTACGTATTTGTTTTTTTTTTTAATTTGCTCTACTGTAAAAAAGTTTCTAAAGGCAATGTTTTCATTATAATTGTTAACAAATCGTATTGTCAGAAATTTGAATCTATTCTAAAAATATTGTCATAAATCTGTGCTCTGCTCAGCTTGACCGTGACCCCCATTTAGTGGTAGTCGGTGGAATCGGGCTAACTCGCAACATGTGTGTATTTTAAAAATTTTATGTTTTTATTAGCGGCTATGAAATATTAAAAACTTTTATGATATAAATAAAAATTCAGTATTTTTTATTGTTGCTCACACGCAGTCTGCAGGAAAAAAATTTGAATGTGATTTATTTTCGGCTATTTGGCTATTCTATGTTTTGGTAACATTTGACAAACAATTTATAAAAACTATATACATATTTTTTAAATTTTGCTGTTGCATCTTGTATTAAATCATTTCAATTTCGTTATTTCATTGTATTTGCTATTGTTTTTATGATTTAGTTGTTGTAGATGTTGATGTTGTTGTTGTTGTTGTTGCTGCTGTTGCATGCAAATCAATTGCATTCTGTTAACTGTTAAATTCATAAAAGCATCTTTGGAATCCTACAAGTTAGTAAGCCGTAGAACTGGTTGCTTTTGTTGTTGTGTTTTTGCCGCTTTTGTTGTGGTCACTTTTGTTGCTGCCTCAGGCACTACTAGCCGAGTCTCTTTCACATGTGTATAAAATCTGTTTTGTGTTGGCATCTTTTATGACGTATCTATGTGTGAATGTTTGTGCATTTATCTCAATAAATTACATCTTTGATAAGTGCATGTTAACTGTATGTTCGTGGGGGGAGGGGGAAGGTGGATAGCTATGTATGGCTCAGTGCATGTTTGGCTCATTTTGAATATCAAACATTTCAGTTTTATTAAAATTGAGCTTCAATATTTGTGACTATCGCATCAATGTACAGTCAGCGTAATAGCTGTATGTGCATTAAAAACTATTAAAAAATAGAATTCGTACAATAGTGTAGATTTCGGTAGCGGTAAAATGTAAGTATGCAGATAAATAGGTTGTTGTCCTAATTATGAGGTGTACTAAGAATTTGCATGTCCTTTGCTCCCAAAATATACCATTATCTACAAAACGTACAGCAAGCTTTTTTTCCCACTATTGGAAATAGCTATATGTGCATTATAATAGAGCATGAATATATTCATCAAGTGAATATACCCTGATTCTTTGCTGTAGCAGTCAATGCAAGCAAAGCTGCAAGCGAATAAATGTAAACAACAGATCGTGTAGCAACAGGTCGTGTAGCGCAAGAGAATAACTTTTTATTTATTCTCTGTTCACTTTTCATACACTTTTGCACTGAGGTGAGCTTGCGATCTACGCGTTGTTTCAGTTAGTTCTCTGAGTACTTAATAAACTACACGAATACTCAGGAATCTGCTGCAGTGACCTGAATAATAATTAGGTATCTTGGTTTTTTCCCGCAATAAGCTTTATGTTATTCTTAATGAATATTTGTGTGATTTTTTGTTGCTTTATTCGCTACCTTCGATACAAAAAACACTAAAACTGTCGAAAATAGTTTATATCGGCCGTAGCTGAACTCCTAGAGGGGTCAAATATATGAGTTGGTCCTATTATTTTATGCTCCGCAACATTTCTCCCGAACAAACCTACCCCCTATCAACCACCCTTTGGGTCCCAATACAAAAAACATTTTTTGCGGTCTACGAAGGAACGAATAAAAAAATATTCGCTAAATATTCAGGGTCTGAACATTGATATTTTTGTTATTTTTTATTGCTTTATTTGCTACCTGCTGTTGTTAGTAAAGCATCGTGCTCTTATTCTCTTCGTTTCTTATATTCGAATAAAACAAAGAGAGTGTAAGATCAGGTATGAGCAAAGCAGAAAAGGGATAAAGGAAATTTTGTATTCTATAGCTAGAGAATATATTCAGGGAGGCGAAGAAGCATACTCATGCAGGGCTCTAGTAAAAAACGGGCTTAAATCTGTAAATAAGGACTGAAATAGTTATTTTCGTTTTTTGTTCATAACAGGTTTTGCCGTGCCTATGAGGCCTATGCACCTATGCGGCTATCTTTCAGTATGACTCCGTACCAAGTCACCGCGCAAAATCGGTAAGTTTTTTAAAATACACTATTATTTTATCCGCATGTTTGTGCTAAAACTAATAAAAATCATCATTTCAATCATTTTTACAGGTGCAGAAAATATTCAAGAACCTTGGTATTCAATACGTGGATTGACCTGGAAACTCCCCGAATTTAAATCCAATAGAGCATTTACAAACGGTTTGAAATATAAAATATTTTGAAAACCGACCTAATTATATGAAAATAAGAATTATCCTTTTTTTATTTTACATGGGGAAAAAAAAGAAAATACACCTTTAAAATCAATAAAATTTTGTCAAAACTTTTTTTATTTATGAAACCCATGTTAAAAAAAATTTGCATATGGTCCAAGCATATGCTGACAAATTTTAAAAGTACGGCGAAAAAAAGAATTGTTTAGTCGACCGCAGGTGTAAGAATATCTGACAAAGATCAACATTATGATAGTAGGTACACTGTTAGTTACATATTATTGTTAAATTTTGATTGCAGAAACTAATTTTTTCTCTTAACTGCTAATTACGGTCATCTTTTTAACTTTATGAAAAGTAAATTTTGACATTTTATGTGAATATTTTATAAAAAAATATGTACAAAAATTTCTTCAAAAGAGAGAACAGAGCAATTGATCTTAAATATTGATAAATAATTACTCAGAAAATAACTCTTTAATGGTTTCTCCCTTTGAAACAAAAATATGTCTAAAATGATCAGTTAAACTAACTTATAAGTTACAAAACCTACATTTTAACGTATAATTACGTCTTATAGCGCGGTTTGTATGGGGGGTCTTTTTGGAAAATTTTTTCCAAGCACATGCAACATTTTGTTCACTTGTTAGGTTATACCCACAGTAGGGTGGGGCGATTAGTATGGAAGGAAAAAAATCTTAATGGGCGCATCGCGTTTCTGATTCTTGGGTTTCTAATGAGCAAAAAAGTCCACTAGACCATACGTCTACGGTGAAAATCGAGCTTCCAGATTTTGACTTGCAGTTTTTTCTCAGACTTTTGTCACATTTTTTTGGATATTTTGGCCTATAACAGCCAAACCATTGAGATTTTCGATCCAATACTCAGACAACAAATTGTAGCCAAGACAATAGTTAAGAACTCTCTAGTACATCGCAAAAGCAATGGAATGCTCCTTCAGGCAGTTTTGGCCTTTGTGAAAGTGCAAATTTTTCTTGAAAATATTGATAAATTACCATTCTCAGTTGTTCATAACGCAAAATCATAAAAATGGTATATTTCTTATTTTTATTCTATTTTTTTATTTTATTCTATTTATTTTATTTCTTATTTTTTATTCTTCTTTTGTTTTCAGTTTATTTGACGCATTTTTGTTAGTTTATTGTAAACGATCACAGCATCAAATACACATAAAATTAAATACGCATTTTAAAATATCTGCCGCAAATGTAAGTTTTAGAAATAATTGTTTCGTGTATAAACTGTGCAGTGCTAATAAAAAGCATTTTTTTAATTTAAGATATAACAAATTTGGATAATCCAGTGGATTCTGATAATACAGATAATGTGGAGATGGAGACGCAGCCAGAATCATCACCGTCATCATCAAATCTAGAACATATGCCTTCGTAAAACGTATTGGCATTCGGTTTAGAGGCTGAATTAGACGATATTTCGCTTCCAACTACGAGCGACATTTTGAAACATTATTTTTTCTTGGCCGCTCGTTGCAAAAACGCAAATAAAATGTTTTCATACGGCACATTCACCCCACACGTTTGCGACAAATTTATACAAATTTGGAACAAATTAAATATTGAGGTTATTGAAAAAAAAATATTATTAAGAAATTGGGCAGACTATTGAAAAATTACCGTGAAGCTTATAAGAGACAAACAAAAAATGATGCTAAATTCAGAGAATTTGTTGACAGCACAACGAAATTATTTTACATCGCAAAATGTAAATGCCAGCTCAAAACAGCTCGATGTAATTATGGCAAAATTCCTGACTGACTCCATGACTTCATGTTGGATCAGCATAACGAACGCAGACTTACAATAACTGAATATTTGCCAGTCGAAACAGAAACATCGACTGTGTTACCATCTTTACATTCAGGTGCATCATCTGATCCAATATTTCAACCAACCGCATCAGATGTGCATGAATTGGAAAACTATGAACCTCCTGGTTCGGAAATCCATACACCAATCGTGCGAAGAATATATACTCCACGATATAGTACACCACGGTTTGCAATGATGTGCGATCGCTTTGGGGTATTCGATCGATTAGCATCTGTTTTGGCTTCAGCTTTATTCATACTGACATACAGTTTAAGGATGAGCGAGGTGAAACCATTATTATGGAAAAATCGAGACACGATATTTTATGAGCAAGTCACGATGGTGAATCGTGGATCGCTTTTTCGTTTGATGGTCGCAAAAATGATTCATTAACTCGGGAGAAAATTAATGAAGTATATCACACTACAATGCGAAAAGAAGCACACCTAGTAGTAATACGTGAACCACATTCGTCACTAATTGGCTATGTGAATTTAGAAGGCAAAGGCGAAACCTCCAAAGCGAAACAAGCCGAATGATTGCATTTTCCGCCATTTACCAGGAAAATTCCGTATGAGCATTTACAACAATACCTCGAATGTGTAGATGATGAGATCCACCATTTCCAGACCCACTAATACCTTGTCATATTCAAGGTACGGTGCGTCATGTCCAGCTACTAGCTATTGTTGCGCTCAATCGAGCGTTCAATCGACAAGCGCTCAATCGACAAAAACCGTGAAGGTATAATGGCATCTGTATCTGAAGGTCGAAAGAAAGCGCCTCGTATGGAATCTCGAAAAGATTTGGAAGGCAATCTTTGAATGAAAAATACACTGAATTGGAATTTTTGATGTGAAATCGTTTAAAACAATAATTGCTTTCTTTTTGATTCATACCTTGTCTCTACCAATACAATTACTTTGTACTTTAAATGAATTTCTCATAATTTTCAAAATAAATATTGAACAAAACAAAAAAAAAAAAACATATTATTTTTGGATAAAAAAAGTGGGAAGAAATAAGAAATAGAACATTTTTATGATTTTGCGCTATGAAAAATTGAAAATGGTAATTTATCAATATTTTCACGAAAAATTTGCACTTCCACAAGGCCAAAACTGCCTGAAGCATCGTTCCAATGCTTTTGCGATGTACTAGACAATATACTCTTAACTTTTGTCTTGGCTACAATTTTTGTCTTAGTATTGGATCAAAAATTTCAATGGTTTGGCTGTTATAGGCCAAAATATCCAAAAAAACGTGACAAAAAGTGGTGAATTTTCTACATTTTCGACTTTTTGTCCATGAAAACGACGTTTTTTCTAAGTAATATGTTCAGAGAAATTGTAGCCCGAGACAATAGCTACAACTTTTGAAAATAAGTCAAAATTTCAAATAGTTTACGAAATATGAGCCCAAGAAAAATTGCAAATTTTCCAAAAAAATAAAGTCTGAGAAAAAATTGCAAGTCAAAATCTGGAAGTTCGATTTTCACAGTAGACGTATGGTCTAGTGGACTTTTTTGCTCAGTACAATCCCAAGAATCAGAAACGCGAAGCGCCCATTAAGATATTCAAATCACCCCACCCTAACCCACAGCCTTTAATATTCATCGTACAAAAAAAAAAAAAAAGTCAAAAAATCAGTTATGTAGCGAATGAAACGAAAATTTTATTTGGGCCTTGCCACTTCTTTTGTAAAGTCACAAAATAGCAAAATCTAATACGAAAAATTCACATTTTCGTATGAGAAAATCATGCATAAAATGCTTCAGTAGCTGTTTATGTTGCTGCAATGGTCGTTGGTATGTGTCGTGTCAAAATCACGAACGCAATCTTATCGTGTCGTCTGTTGAAACGAATCGTTTTACGAATATTTCTCAGTAAAATTAACAAGAACAATAAATTCATCACCAAGAATAGCAAACAAAAATAAAATCTACCTCTACACTTATGATACTATCCAAACTGTTCTAACTATAACAATCATCACCCCAAGTTTTGTAGACCTGTGTCTACAAAAGACAAAATAAATCTATTCCAAAAACCACAATTCTTCCCCTTGAAAACATACCAGCCGAAAATTCTTGCCCAAAACATTAGAAATTTTAGTTTGCCAAATTATTTCAGCTCCACCTATGTACAACCTTACCAACCTACAAATTACTTACTTTTAAGTTCATTTGGCTTGTTTGTAAACAAATAAATTCGCATCCGGCTAGCTGTAGCGCAGCCATGCTTACCGGCACAACGTGCCGCTATAAACGACGCAGATGAATATCTACAAAGTTTCGAGTTTTTGCCCGGTGACCACCTACCTCTTCACTCAGCTAACTATCGTTAAATATGTTTATGCTAATATATCATCGTTCTTGCTGTTTTATAAATTTTATTTTGTTTGATTTTTCTTTTCTTTTTGTTTACTAAAAGTATTTTTCAGCGATTCTTCCAAAAAATACTCGTTCAACCAAAAAAGTGCTACTCGTGCGCTATAAAATCAAAGAATTTCATACGCAGCGGTTTAGTTTGAAACCTCGAATTCTGTCCAACGGTCGCTTGATCATTGTCGCTCATTGTTTGACTTCTTGCATTCATTACTATTTCCGCTACGTGGTACGAAAATCATTTGCTGATTCATAAAATAACATATTTTTTTTTCAATTTAAAACATAAAAAAAGAGAAAAATAAAGAAGCTTCACTAACGACGCGATCACCTTGAAACAGCTTTTTATGTGATAGCATGAAAAAGATTTAAATTTGAATACTAATTAAGAATTAAAAAAAAAAGATTGCACGAACTACGAGTGCGATTGCGATAGTAGCAGTCGTGCTGTTATAATGGGGAATCTCGTAACAGTTGCTACGAAAAGTGTGTGATCACGATTTTGCGCAGAGTGCTGTTATTGCGATAATAATAAACTTATAATTATAAAAAGAAAAAAAAAAGAAATAAGAGTTAATTATAAATACATTGAAATAAATTGATTGATTCTTAGGAAATCTATAAAATTGTTATTTAAATAAGTGTTGAGATCGTTAAAAGATCGTGGTTTGCTAGTGACGCTTTTAACAAAGTTAATAACTGTTCGTTTGCTGTTGATTTTCTATGAATTGATTGCTTTGGATTTGATGGGTTTTACCGGAAAGTGTTTATTTTTGTAAAAAAAAAAAACTGAAGTTGAGAAATCATAAAGTCAAAGATCAAAGTTTTTACGAGATTTTCTTGTTTGTTCTCATTTTATTTTACCTTATGTATATTCCGCTTGTTCTTTCCATAATTTGCTTGAATTCGCTTTGAAAACTTATTCAGTAAAATTGAAGCAGACCCCTATTATCAGCATTTAACCTTAATTTAATTTCAAGCCTTCCAATTAAAATATTCAATAGCAGCACCCTGATAATTATTGTATTCTATTTGTAGTCAACTTGTTGCTACCATTTAATAGCAATGACAATGTAATACATGGAATGGAAAAAATGTACATTAATGTTTATTCAATATTTTTTATTGATTGCGAAACATTGTGAAGATCAATATAACAATTAAATTGCCTATGGCATGGCTTAAAATTATTAAATCGAAGTCATTCTAGAGTTAACTTTTAAGCTCCTTCGCCTTGATGAGTTTTGGAAAAGTAGTAGAGCTAAATTAGCGTTTTGAATCATAGAATTAAAAACTTTGGAGACACTGTATTGCATTAGGGCTCAAGATGTTAGAACAAATTTCAATTTTAGGCTTGATACCAATGATAAATTGATTTGAAGATTTAAGTCATTTAAGTTTGATAAAAACTGCATCGATCGTCTTGTTATATTGAGTAGTACTGAGTTTTCGCTTCATTTAAAAATTCAATAACTGGTAGATTTCTATCATCTGCAAAGTTAATATTAAAGTCACTCACTTAGCATCATAGGTATATCCTCTATTTTCTCGGTAAATCTTTTTTCGAGTATTTTAGAATCTTCTTTTTAATAAATCATCAAATGTTCGAAAAAAAAACTCTCCCCAATTGACCCCTGAAGAGGTAAAATACATGAGTTACTCATATTATTTGTTACGCTTCAACATATGATTGATTCTACGTTTAGAGGTTCTAGCGGTGGCTAAATCAAAAAACCATACATTAGTTAAAAATTTACGGAAAAAACAAACATAACAGTACGTTCAAAAAGTCCATAGAATGACACATAGATGGCATTACTAGATTTTTTCCATATGATTTTTATTTAGTACCAACCTTCAAACGATACGTATAAAAATATGACAACAATCTGACGATTGATTCGTGAGTTATAGCATTTTGTGTGCAACTATTGTTATCGGGAAAAAAAAAAATATCGTGAGTGTCGAGTTTTGATAAAGCATTGCTTTTTGATGAAAAAAATACAGTGGAAACCAAACAATGGTTTGATAAACATTATCCGGACTCTGCTCCATCGAGACAAATGGTTGTAAAGTGGATTACTGAATTTAAACGTGTTCGTACCAGCACAAATGATGCAGAGCGCAGTGGACGCCCAAATCAGACTGTTATTCCACAAAACATCAAAAAAATCCACAAATTGGTTATGAACGATCGCAAATTGAAGGTGCACAAGCTAACTGACATTGTAAAGATATCGTTTACAAGAACATTTGGGTATGCGAAAGCTCTGTGCAAAGTGGGTGCCGCGTGAGCTCACAGTCGACCAAAAACAACAACGAATTGATTCTTCAGAGGAGTGTGTGGCGCTGTTAAGCCGCAATAAAATCGAATTCTATCGTCTATATGTGACAATGGATGAAACATGGCTTCACTATTACACACCAGAATCACAAAGACAGTCAGCTGAGTGGACAGCAGTCGACGAACTGAATCCAAAACGAGCAAAGACCCACCAACATTGGGCTTGTAAGGTGATGGCGTCTGTATTTTGGGATGCGAAAGGAATAATATTCATCGACTATCTCCAAAATGGAACTACCATCAACAGCGACTATTACTGTGCACTTTTGTATTGATTGAAGGCTGAAATCGCCAAGAAACGGCCACATTTGCAAAAGAAAAAAGTGTTGTTTCACCAAGATAATGCACCGTGTCACAAATCAATGAAAACGATGGCAAAATTGAATGTATTGGGCTTCGAATTGCTTACCCACTCACCGTATTCTCCAGATTTAGCCCCCAGCGACTTTTTCCTGTTATCAGATCTTAAGAGAATGCTTGCTGGAAAGAAACGCAAGTCCAATGATGAAGTAATCGCTGAAACTGAGGCCTATTTTGACGAGAAAGAGAAATCGTACTAAAAAAGTCGTATCGAAAAGTTGGAATATCGCTATACTCGTTGTATCGCTCTCGAATGCAACTATGTTAAATAATATAATCGAGTCTTATCAAAATTTTGTTTTTTTTTTACTTATCCTACGGACTTATTGAGTGATCTGTTACATAATAATAAACAGCGTTTACTTTGTTACCAGTAAATTGTAATACCTAAATTTACAAAGTTTAGTTATATTATAATTGCATGTTAACCGTGAAAAAAGTATCTACCCTGGCCTGTCCCTTTACTAACTCGCAAAGAAGTTAGTGTAATTTAATACATTTCTAAGTGGTTAGACGTTTCAGCATTATTTATTTCATAAATAAGTGTTAGTAATAAGAGTAATTATTAAAACAAAAATCAAATAACTTTTTTTTCCTTAAAAAAAAACTCTGAAATTTGTGTCCCTCGTATTTTAAGTCTCCTACCCTGATCGTTTAACGTCCGGAAAAAGTCGTTAAAGTACTTGTCGTTACAGTTTTAAGTCTCAGAGCATTGACTTTGATGTGAAGCAGAGTGCCAGATTTTTTTTTTCAAAAAACTGTAAATTTTTAAAAATAAAACTGTTAAAGGTTTTATACTTTTATTACTCACTAGCTGAATACCCGGCTTAACTAGGGAATTGATATAAATAATTTTCGATTTCATTCGTCAATTTGAAAAAACTTTTCACAAACTTTAGGAGGAATTTTGTGTGCATCTTTCAAACCGGTAACTTCGGCGAAATGAACAAAATGTAGCTTCAACATCTGAAAATTATGAGAAAAAGTTGGGGAAATCGTGATTTGTGTGTGCGTGCCGCCGATCGCTTGCAAAAATATATTTTCAAGTTTTATATTGTATTCGATAGATTGCACATTTTTGAAAAAAATCAGAGCAAAAATGAATTTATGGCAATTCACGAGGAAACTGGACAAAAATTAAATAAGCATTGAAAATAGAAATTGAAATGTCAAAACAACGCCAACTTACGACGCAACTGACTTGCGCATGTGTTGATGCACACTCAAATACCACAGAACTCTGCATAAGCTGTTCTGATTTGCAAAAATCGGATGGAATATAAATACACATAAAGAAGAAAAGAAGATATTTATCACCCTTCGCGTTTTGCGACGCCTTGCTGTATTTTGTAGTACAGCGCCCTCTGGGGTTCAAGATATAGCAAAATACATACATAGCGCCAAAAGACTCACAGCACTCGAAAACCACATATAAAAAATCATATTTATCGGATGAGTATTTGTACAACAGCGCCCTCTGGTTTTCGAGATAGAATAAAAAATAACGCCAAAGCCCGTTCCATACTCGATAATCAAATCCTGTATATCCGATATACAAATTTTTATCTAAATCGGATGAGTGGCTTTTGAGAGTTTCACGATTTCTTAAGTGATTTGTACTACAGCACCATCTGGTGTTTAAGATAGCGTAGAAAAAAGAAGTCCAAGATACCCACCGATACCATCCGAAAACGACTATGCAAAAATTTTCACGCAAATCGGATGTACAGCTAGGAGTTTTTCGAGATTTTTAAAACATTGCAGTGCCCTCTGGTGCTTAATATAGAACAAAATAGATAAGTCATAAAAACTACCGTACCCGAAAACCCCTAAATACAAATTTTCATGCAAATCGGATAATGGTTTCGAAGACAAACTATAATAACGAAATTCGTGGAACCTGATCGCAGCGCCACCTACCGGGTCCAAATGCGATTCTGAACCATCCAGGGATCCACTTAAGCACACACAAAAAATTTCATCAAAATCAGTGAAGCCGTTTAGGAACAGTTTAATAACATACACACCTACAAATTGTACAACAGCGCCCTCTAGTTTTCGAAACAGATCAAAAGAGATAACGCCAAAACAGTTGCCCTACACGAAAATCCTTTCATAAAATTTTTCATCCAAATCGGATGAGCGGCTTTCTACTTTTTCACGATTTCTTAAGAGATTTGTACTACAGCGCCCTCTGGTGTTCAAGATAGTACAAAAAAGATAAGTCCAAAATAGTCACCGTATTAGAAAACTCCTATATACCAATTTCCATGAAAATCTGATGAACAGCTTAGAAGTTTTTCGACTTCTTTAAAATATTTGTACACAGCGCCTTCTGGCGTTCAAGATAGAACAGATTAGATAAATCATATAAGCTCACCGTATCCGAAAACCTTTATATACAAATATTCATGCAAATCGGATGAACGGTTTCGGAGATAAGCTATAAAAACAACAACAAATATAATCGCAGCGCCATCTACCGGGTCCAATTGTGAATCTGAACCATCCAGGGACCACTCAAACACACACAAAAAATTTCATCAAAATCAGTGCAGCCGTTAAGGAACAGCTTAATATCATACACACGTACAAATTGTGCAACAGCGCCCTCTAGTTTTGAGAAAGAGCAAAAAAGATAGCAACAGAAGCCTTGCCGTACTCGAAACTCGCGTTTTACAATTTTTCATCGAAATCGGATGAGCAGTTTGGAAATTTTTTTACGATTTCCTAAGATTTGTACTTAAGCGCCCTCTGGTGTTCAAGATAGAAAAGAATAGATAAGTCATAAAAACTTAGCGTATCCGAAAACCTCTATATACAAATTTTCATGTAAATCGGATAAACGACTTAGGAGTTTTTTGACGTTTTTAAAAATATTTGTACTACAGCGCCCTCTAGTGTTCAAGATAGAACCTAATTTATAAGTCAAAAAAACTCACCGTTCCAAAAATATCTACATACCAACTTTCATGCAAATCTGATATGCGACTTAGGAGTTTTTTGACGTTTTTTAAAATATTTGTACTACAGTGCCCTCTGGTGTTCAAGATAGAACAGAGTAGATAAGTCATAAAAACATAAAAACCTACCGGGTCAAATTGTGAATCTGAACCATCCAGGGATCCACTCAAACGCACACAAAAAATTTCATCAAAATCAGTACAGCCGTTAAGGAACAGTTTAATTACATACACACGTACAAATTGGGCAACAGCGCCCGCTAGTTTCGAGAAAGAGCAAAGAAGATAGCACTAGAATACTTGCCGTACTCGAAAAGCGCTATGTAAAAATTTTCATCCAATTCGGATGAACAGTTTTTCACGATTTCCTAATATTTGTATTAAAGCGCCCTCTGGTTTTCAAGACAGCACAAAAAAGATAAGTCCAAAACACTCACCGTATCAGAAAACCCCTATTTAGGAATTTAGGTGTTTTTGGAGGTTTTTCAAAATATTTGTACTATAGCGCCCTCTGGTGTTTGAAATAGAACAGAGTAGATAGGTTATAAGAACTCACCGTATTCGCAAAACTCTCTTCATACAAATTTTCATGCAGATCGGATGAACGGTTTCGGAGATAAGCCAAAAAAAGAATGCCTTGAACCCGATCGCAGTGCCCCCTACCGGGTCCAACCTTTTTTCTGGATAAAAAGTGGCCTATGTCTTGACCGGGGATATAAGGAACCTGGATGTCAAGTTTCATTTAAATCCATCCGGTGGTTTTCGCGTGATGCTTTAATAGACAGACGATTAAATTTTTGCGATTTTCGGACTCAGCGTCATTCAAAATGTCCATCGCAAAAAGAATTTCAAAAAAATATTTCATGTTCAAATTTTTTTTTTTACAATTTTATATAGATTAGTGATAACAAAAACAATTTATTCAAAATAAAATAAAATAACACACACAGTTTAAATATTTTACTAAACACAGAAAATAAAATAGAATATTTATAGGACATTAGTTTTAAAGAAATTAAATATAATTATTTTTCGTAAATTTATTTGATAAATTTTTCATACTTTTTGAACAATTTCATTCGATATTTTAAATTTAATGCAATCTGAATCATTTTTGTAGTAGTTCTTTTAATTTAATTTTTTTTAATTAATGTATTCTACTAAATCTTATTTTAAAAACTGAGCGCTTGTCTAAAAAACTGTACTTTACAGTGGTGCTATGGTACAAATCACTTAAGAAATCGTGAAACTCTCAAAAGCCACTCATCCGATTTAGATAAAAATTTGTATATCGGATATACAGGATTTGATTATAGAGTATGGAATGGGCTTTGGCGTTATTTTTTATTCTATCTCGAAAACCAGAGGGCGCTGTTGTAGAAATACTCATCCGATAAATATGATTTTTATATGTGGTTTTCGGGTGCCGTGAGTCTTTTGGCGCTATGTATTTTGCTATATCTTGAACCGCAGATGGCGCTGTACTACAAAATACAGCAAGGCGTAGCAAACCGCGAAGGGTGATAAATATCTTCTTTTCTTCCTTATGTGTATTTATATTCCATCCGATTTTTGCAAATCAGAACAGCTTATGCAGAGTTCTGTGGTATTTGAGTGTGCATCAACACATGCGCAAGTCAGTTGCAGCGTAAGTTGGCGTTGTTTTGACATTTCAATTTCTATTTTCAATGTTTATTTAATTTTTGTCCAGTTTCCTCGTGATCGAACAGTTCGATCACGCCACTCGGCATGCGCGGATGTGTTTTTTCTTAAAAATACATACTCTTCCGATTGTGTTTGTTTTTTGTTAAAAATATCTCTCCCCTGCCTCCCGAGATGCCAGCGTAGAGACCTTGAGTCCAGTTCAAGTGAGCAGAAATGAAATATACTGCGCATCTACATCATGAGTGCTTGTCAACCTATGTTTATGTTTTGGCGCAACTCATTTTTTTGTTTGTCTTCATGTATCTGGTCTTCATGTATCTGCCTTTCCTAATATCAGACAACCTCTTTACGTAGAATCACTCCATCAACGCACCTAACCACTATCTGCTACCCTTCAGTTCATATCTCTCCCGAATAGACCCCTAGAGGGGTCAAATATATGAGCTGGTCATTTTACTTTTTGCCTTTCAACATTTCATCTGAATACACCTACCTACAAAAAAGACAAACACTTTCGCTTATAGCTCATATCTCTCCCCAATTGACCCCTAGGGGTTATATTTTTTGCCCTTCAATATTTCTTCTCAACACACTTTCACCTATTTGCCATTCTTCTGGGCGTCCGGATACAAACACACAAAAACCTTTGCCTATAGTTCATATTTCACCCGCATTGACCCGTAGAGGGCAAGATGGTCCTATTATTGACCCTTTAATATTTATTTTGAACAAACCTGTCCCCATCTGCCAATCTTCTGGGAGTCCCCACACAAAAAACACAGAAACTGTCGATTATAGTTTATATCTTTTCCGAACTGACCTCTAGAGGGGTCAACTATATGGGCTGGTCCTATTATTTTTTGCCTTCGGGGGGGTCACCATATAAAAAATACAAAAACTTTCGATTATAGCTTATATCTCTCCCAAATTGACCTATACAAGGCTAAAATATATGAAAGGCTCCTATTATTTTTTGCCCTTCAATATTTCCTTTGAAAACACCTAACCCGTATCTGCCGCCCTTCTTGGGTACCCATACAAGAAACACTTTCGATTAAGTTCATATCTCTCCCGAATTGAGTCCTAGAGGGCGCAATATCAAATAAGTTATTACTTTTACAGCTTATTATGTAAAAATTAAAATTTTGAGAATTTTGCTAACTTTGGTGATCCCAAAGTTATATATCCCAATATCTCTGGAGAGCATGAGTTAAATTTAATGAAAATGCTTGAATTCTGGACCAAAGAACTCTGTGAATTCAGCAGTTTAATTAAAGAAGATTTAAGTCTTAACTAAGCCTTAATTAATAACCTTCTAAAATCGAATAAATGACCGAGCTAGTAGAGTATATAATTGCGGTTTCTCATACGCCCCGAACGATAAAATTAAATTTAACAAATGAAAAACTGAGAACGAGAACTGCCTAAACAACAAATAGAGAGAAAAATTAGCTACTAGCGGCAATTTAATATTTAAATTCAATTATAATCGCGAATGTAAATACCACCATAACAACAAAAACAATTGCACCGGCTATATTATAAAGAGCCGAGTGCAGGCGTTTTATGAAGATGGCTTTGAAAGAGGGGAGCGGAATGAAAAGAAAACAAAGAAAACAAAAACACCATAACAACAATAATAATAGAACAATATAGGCACTAATAGTTGACAGTAGTTGTTAGAGCTTTTGTTGTTGTTGTTGTTGTATTTGATTGTTTGCACTTGTGAATCGCAATTTAGAAGATACTATACGCGCTGTCTCTCTCTCGCACTAGATGAGCCCTATACAAAACAGTGCACTGGCACACACACACACACACACATTCTCCAGCCCACCAACACCTAAGCAATTATTTTTATCATTATTATTATTTTACTATTTTTTTTGTTGCTGTTTTACTGCTCAGAACAACAAACACTCAATCAACAATTGCTAGCTCTGTCAGTTTGTCTCCTCCGCACTACCTCGTACTTTACCACGTACCATGCAATCATTTAGAATCGCCTAGAAAATCTGCTCATTCAAGTTGTACGCGATTCGTTTAAAAAATTTATTTGAAAAATTGTATCTACGAAGTTTTTGACAAACCGCCGAAGAAAGCAGACGCGCTCACAAAAACGATCGTGCGTTTTTACAACTTATATAAAAAAGTTAAAATTTGTTTGAAAATTTAATAATATCTATGGCGCTGATTTTCAATTGACAAAAAGAAAAAAAAAAATTAAAATTAGCAAAATCTGCTGTGAAAAAAAACATAATAAATTTGCATATTTTTAGTTTCGAAATATATAAATAAATATAAAAAAAAATTGAAATAAAAATCACAGACGTGAAAATTTGAAGCAAAGTAAAATTCTGAGAATTAATAAAAAGAAAAACTAAAAATGAAATTCTGCTTGGGAATTGTTGTTGCTGTATTGGCGCTGAATTGCGTGTTGGCGTTGCCAGGTGAGTGTTTTTTTGCTCGTGATAGACTATAATAGTATTTTTAATATTTCATTTATTCCAAGAAAACATTTATTAATTTCAATTAGCTAAGATTTTATTTCTCAACTGGTTGTGCTTATTATTTGTTTGCTAAATTTAGCGAAATGCGTTTATTGAATATACTACAGTTGAGTACAAAAGTTTACAAACAGCAGCGAATTTTTGATTTTTACTAAAATGAAGAGTTTTTTACTGAAAAGTTAAAGCATGCAGTTTAATAAGAAATAACTATTAAGTAAAAAAAAAAAAATAACACTGGCTTTGAATTTTATCAATACAACAATAAATTTAAAATAATACGAAAAACTTAACGCTACAAAAAATTTAATAACTTTAAACTTTAGCAAAATTGTGAAATAAGTAAAATTAAGACAAACCAGACTATTATAAAAAATTAAATCGATTCAAAATTCATCAGGAGCGAACCTCGCTACGGCCGGTCAAAAAACCATTTAGAAGATATTTTGGCCCTACATTCCGCTTTAAACAACTTTAATATCTATGAAAAAAATAACGATTTTGTGAATCTGCATAGACTCACATTAAAAAAAAAAAACAAAATAATGTTTTGTTTGAGTTTTTCAAAAATGTTTAATTTTCTTTGATTTAAGAACAGTTAAAATCTCCAAAAATCAATTTCCTTGTTCATCTAAGTGTTCACGAAAAAAGGCAGGGTAGGCAGTCATTCTTAGTTATAAATCTTCTTCTATCTATATATATAAAAATGAATGTATGTATGTGGGTATGTGTGTATATCACGTATAGACTCCAAAACCGCCAAACTAATCTTTATGAAATTTTCAGAGACACTAAAGCAATATTCTGAGAGTGTTCCTGTGAAGTTTTGTGTTGATTAGACAAGGGGGCGTGGTACCTCCCATACTACCCAAATTGGCTCTATCGCCCACAAACCAAAAAAAATGCTATGTATCAGACGGTTTTAATCATATAAAACTAAAATTTTGTAATTTTGTTCAGAAGGTTACTTTCGGTGACTGTACAAAAAATGGGCGTGGTCACTATATCTAAGCCCACTTTTCAGAAATCATTTTAATTCCTGAGATGTACACGTTTTGATAGTGATTTTTGGTATACAGGTGCTATAGGTCCAAGTGGCAGTCACTATGTATAAATAAATGTTGCTACGCCCACTTTTACCGCCCACAAATCATTAAAAATGCTATATATCAGACGACTTTTGCCGTAGAAGACTAAGATTTGGTAATTTAGTTTACATGGTTACTCTCGGCCAATGTACAAAAATTGGGCATTGAAAAAACTTTCTGTGTCAGATGGAATTCGAACCTGACTTACAAACCACGCACCTCAACCAGCATGCCACGGAATGGTTTGAAATATGCTCTAAAAATCAAGTTTTTTATAAAAATATTTACTAGTGTGGTAGTTAAAATAACAAACGGTCAGAAATAATAGTAATGAAAAAGTTCTTCCAAACTGCACCAATAAATTTTTAATTTTTACAGTCGGACCAGAGGTAATGCGGATTTTCATAAATTTTTTAACTTTTTTTTGATATTATTTTCACAAAAAATTCAAATTAAAACAATTATTTTTTGTCTTGCCATGTTACTTTTAGTCAAAAAAATTATCTATTGATGATAAAATAAAGTGTAAAATGAAGAATTAAATTGATTGAAATTACAAAAAGTTTTACAAATTTTTTACATTTTGCAATTTATTTGAATAAAAGTATTAAGGGGAAAAAATTCAATTGAATTTAAGTGGAAACAATATGAAAAAAGTAAAAAAACTCCATAAAAATCCGCATTATATTTGGTCCAACATTATATTTGACCGTTTGTTTTTTTAACTACCATACCAGCCAATATTTTTAGTCGAAATATTTTGGCCATGAATTATTTTGAAGAAGCGGGCTGAACAACTTTTTTTTTCTAAGGAGTGTAAGGCGACTTAATGTTTATACGTAAGTGGGTATATGCATATATCACGTAAAGACTCCGAAACCGATAAGCCAATTTTTATACCAAAGCCATGTTACTGAGAGTGTTCCTGTGAAGTCTGGTGCCAATCGTAAAAGGCACCTTAAATACAAATTTCCGATATCGAACAGTTTTGGGATTATAGGTCGCACGGCCTCGGAATTCAGTACTCGACCTCAATTTACACATGCTGTTTCACTGGTAACATTTTATGGGCATTGGACGAGGGACGTGGTACTTTTCAGCACCCCAAATTTTCGGTATAACTTTCGAATTAAGTCATACATCAATGAAACTCGGTAGGAACTTACTATAAAAGCATGGCTTCTACGCCCTCTTTTAGAGGATAAGCTCTGAGCGCAGCGAACCGCGCCGGGTATAAGGTAGTATAACAATAATTATAAATATACCTATAAATATACATTTTTTCATGAAAGGCCCAAAATATTTCCTAAAAAGTTTTTTGAACGGCCGTAGCGATGTTCGCTCCAGATGGATTTTGAGTTGATTTAATTTTGAAAAAAATAAAAACATTTCTTTTTTTAATTTAAATTGTGTTGGAAAAATCCTGAGTATTTAGATATTTTTTTGCTTATTTCTTGAATGAACGTACTTGAGTGAAAGTATGCCGTAGTGATGCACTAGTTTTGAACCATTAACTCCTGGAATTTTGTCCTGATTTGGTCATAATAGGACCGAAATATCTTGAATAATGGAGTGATGGATTTTGAGTCGATTTAGTTTTTTATTAAAGTTCATACTCAGGCTTGACTAAATTTCATTTATTTCGCAATTTTGTTAATGTATTCTTTATGAAATTTTTACATTTTCGCATGATAGCTAAAATTTCGTTTTGGGGTCCAATTATGTGAGCGCTAACGATTAAAACAGATCTTAAAACACAAATGAATGAGAGTTAATAAAATGTATTGAAATGAGCAGCAAAGCATATTCAAATGTATCGCTTCTTTTTGTCGAGTTTGCTTTGAAAAGTTTAGCACAATGCCATGTATGTAGATTTTTACGCATTAAGTTTTCTTTTTATTGCGAATATCTAATTGAGTTAATAAAGATCAAAGCTTTTGTTCTAATCTCTAATTAAACTGCATCTGCAACTTTTCATTAAGATTTTTAAGTCTTACAGAAATCAAAATCTCTATGTTGTATATAGACTTTTGTCCTTCACTGTATGCATGGGCAAAAAAATAAAAAAAGACGGCAGGGGGGAACAAATAGACACTTGTTAAGATTTTGATACAAATAGTAGAAAACAAAACTCGTTTGTTGTTAGATTTTACCTTTATCTTGTGCTAACCACAAAAAACAAAACTCACATTTCAATTTTAGATTTAATTTTTTTTTTTTTAATCCTTTTGCCAACTCCCTTTTTTGCCAACTTCAAAACAATAAAAAAAAATGTACATTCCAGGTAAGTGTTTCTTCCCATTTTTGCCGAAATCATTAAACAAATATTTTCTTCTCAAGCCGCTCTTAAAAATTGTTTTAAATGCGTTTTAACTGCGCTTTTACGATCGTTATACTTTATCATTATAGCCGCAGGCTTTTATCAGCAAATATCACCGCTTTCTTATCCTTTAAAATGTTTCTTGCTGTTGTTGTCGCATTATGTTGAGACTGATATTTCTTTTTATTTTTTGTTTGGTCGTCTCAATCGTGTACTTCAGGTGTATTTACAAAGTTCTCTGCTGTTTATTTTTGTTAAAATATTTGCTTATGAATTGTAAATTTGTTGTAACTTCAAGCTGAAGATATTTCTGAAATTTATTCTCGGAATTTTAGGTTTTTGTTTGAATCTTTTGTTTTTTTCAGCTATGCTAAAATATATGTTAGATTTCAGAGAGATATCTTAAGGTGCACTTCTAATAATTAAAAATACTCTACATATTATTAAGAAAAATGATTTAAAATATGTTAAATAACAAACATTTGGAATTTTTCTTCAATAAAAATGAGTAAAAAGTGACGATAAATAACATGGGCGTAGCTAGAATATCAGCTAGGGGAGAAATAATTTTTTATATAGTATTTTTCATTAGTATTGGCTTTCAGAACTAGAAGATAAAGTGCAAGCAGATTCTACTTCATTAGAAACTTTAGTTGAAAGCTCGAATGCTGGTGGAGCAGTGGCTCGAATACCAGTGGGGGAGAGAGCTTAATCTCCGGAATTAAAGTTATCAAGTCTTTTGGCACGAAAATTCTATCAACAGGTTAAGCGTCTAACCCAAGGTTTCAAGCCCGGAGCATCCACTTGCAGAGACGAAAATGGAGATCTGAATACGGATACACAGTGTGTGCTTAGATTGTAGAGACGGCACTTCTCCAATTTACTTACTGGCGACGATTCCACCAATGCCGCCCATCGAGAGCGCAGTGCAGTGCCACCAATCGACGATGACGGAGTGGAAGTATCACCACCTAGCCATGAAGAGGTTCGAGTTGCTATCCAACGACTCAAAAACAATAAAGCAGCGGGTGCTGACGGCCTGTCAGCTGAATTGTTTAAAACCGGCGGCGATGAATTGATAAGGCGCATGCATCAGCTCATCAGCAAAATATGGCTAGCAGAAAGCATGCCCGACGATTGGAACCTCAGTGTACTGTGCCCTATACTTAAGAAAGGAGACCCTACAATCTGCGCTAGTTATAGAGGTATCAGAAAGATTAAAGCCGATTACAAAAACACTGATTGGACCTTATCAGTGTGGCTTTCGGCCTGGTAAGTCCACCATAGACCAGATATTCACGCTAGGACAAATCCTGGAGAAAACCCACGAAAATCAAATTGACACACACCATCTCTTTGTCGATTTTAAAGCTGCGTTCGATAGTCCGAGAAGGGATTGCCTATACGCAACAATGTCTGAGTTCGGTATACCTGCAAAGTTAATTAGACTTTGCAGAATGACGTTGAGCAACACACGCAGCTCCGTCAAGGTAGGAAATGACCTCTCCGAAACCTTCAATATCGAAAGAGGTTTCAGGCAAGGCGATCCACTGTCTTGCGATCTCTTTATCATCATCATGGAGTGGATCGTACGAAAGGCTGGTGTGCATCGTAATGGCACCATTTTCTACAAAGGCGTCCAGCTCCTTGCGTACGCTGATGATATTGATATTGTCGGCAGAACCAAGAGAGATGTTACCGCTGCTTTCGCCGCTATCGAAAAGGAAACAGCCAAAGTGGGTTTGACGATAAATGAGGGCAAAACAAAATATTTGCTGTCTACAAACAAGGGAACTCGGCGTTTAGACTCCCATGTTTCATCCGGCAGCTATAACTTTGAAGTAGTCAAGGAGTTCGTTTACCTTGGCACCGCCATTAATACCAAAAACGAAATCAGCCTGGAGATAAAGCGAAGAACAATAATTGCTAATAGGTGCTACTACGGGCTCAGTAAGCAACTAAGTTCCAGAGCCCTCTCTCGATCGACAAAACTAACACTCTACAAGACGCTCGTTCTACCTGTGCTGCTTTATGGCGCTGAGGCATGTTTAGTTTCGCAAACTGACGCAGCCGCTCTGGGGGTGTTGGAGAGAAAAGTTCTTCGCAAAATCTTCGGTCCTGTTCAAGTCGACGATGACTATCGCATCCGAATGAACCACGAGCTGTATGAGCTCTACGATGACATTGACGTAGTTCGGCGTATAACTGTGCAGCGACTACGCTGACTGGGTCATGTGCATCGTATGAACGACGAAGCTCCAGCGAAAAAGGTGCTCGAGGCGAGGGTCGCTGGTCAACGACGACGAGGGAGACCATGCCTCCGATGGATGGACCAGGCTGAGGAAGCCCTAACCGCACTTGGTGTATCCGATTGGAGAAGGCGCGCGCAAAGCAGAGGCGTCTGGCGAGAGCTGATGAGGTCGGCTGAAACCCGGACACGGGTTGTTACGACCACCTAAGTAAGTAAGTAAGTCTTTTGGCAACGAATTTAAATTTTAATTGCGTGAAGGTAGCTTATTTTTATGAAAAATATATTTTCTACAAAGTACACTGAAAAAAATCGGCATGTTTTAAAATCACAAATGTGTTAAAAAAGTAGCTTAAGACAAATGTCATCAAAGTAATAACATAATGCTATCAATTTATGTGTGAATATTTAAAAACATTTCAACGTTTATATGAAAAAATACAAATTGAAAATAATATCATTGTGTTCAATTTTAATTTCAATTTGCAGATTTCATAAAACTAAAACTTCTGGTTTTTATCAGCAAAAAACTGAACCAGGTACGATTTGACATCATCATTGAAACTTTTACCATTCAAGGAGTTCTGCAAAGATCGAAATAAAAAGTAATCAGATGGTGCAAGTTCAGGACTATATGGTGGATGTGGCAATAATTTTGGCCGAGTGACCAAAGATGTGAGTGGCCTTGCATTGCCATGGTGGAATACAACACCTTTTCGATTTGTCAATTCGGGCCACTTTTCTTCAACTGCATTGTTCAATTTTGTTAGTTGTTCAATGTAGACATCTCAATTGATCGTTCGGTTGGGTGGTAAAAGTTCAAAGTAGACAATTCCTTTGTAATCCCACCAAACTAATAACATAACTTTCTTTTGATGAATATCAGCTTTTGATGTTGTTTGAGCTGGTTCCCCTGGCTTGTTTCACGATCTTTTCCGATTGACATTGTTGTAAACAACCCATTTTTTATCACCAGCAATCAATCGTTTTAAAAATGGATCATTTTCATTACGTTAATGCGTTGTGTTAAATGATTTTCTTTCAGTTCATGAGGAACCCATATATCGAAATTTCGTACATAGCAAAGTTGTTTTAAGCGATTTTCAATGCATGTATGTGATACATGAAGCTTCTCTGCAATCTCATGTGTTGTACTGTGATAATCCGAATCGATTAATGCTTTGATTTGGTCGTCATCAACTTCAACTGGACGATCATCTTTGAGTGAAAAATCACCAGAACGAAATTTGGCAAACCAATTTTGACACTGCCGTTCTTTTTAAGCTTCGTCACCATAAACAGCACATAACTTTTTGTGAGCTTGCGATGCGTTTTTTCTTTTCCGGAAATAAAAGAGCAAAATATGACGAAAATGTTCGTTTCGATTTTCCATTTATCAACAGACGCCAAACAAAAACTACACATCCGATAAAAAAAATTTTTTTACTGATTGACAGTTGAAGTACCAACTATCAAATAACAAAATGTGTTTGACATTTCGATTACGTCTTACTTACTTACTTAGGTGGTCGTAACAACCCGTGTCCGGGTTTCAACCGACCTCATCAGCTCTCGCCAGGCGCCTCTGCTTTGCGCGCGCCTTCTCCAATCGGATACACCAAGTGCGGTTAGGGCTTCCTCAGCCTGGTCCATCCATCGGAGGCATGGTCTCCCTCGTCGTCGTTGATCAGCGACCCTCGCCTCGAGCACCTTTTTCGTTGGAGCTTCGTCGTTCATACGATGGACATGACCCAGCCAGCGTAGTCGCTGCACAGTTATACGCTGAACTACGTCAATGTCATCGTAGAGCTCATACAGCTCGTGGTTCATTCGGATGCGATAGTCATCGCCGACTCGAACAGGACCGAAGATTTTGCGAAGAACTTTTCTCTCGAACCCATGCCTCAGCGCCATAAAGCAGCACAGGTAGAACGAGCGTCTCGTAGAGTGTTAGTTTTGTCGATCGAGAGAGGGCTCTGGAACTTAGTTGCTTACTGAGCCCGTAGTAGCACCTATTAGCAATAATTATTCTTCGCTTTATCTCCAGGCTGATTTCGTTTTTGGTATTAATGGCGGTGCCAAGGTAAACGAACTCCTTGACTACTTCAAAGTTATAGCTGCCGGATGAAACATGGGAGTCTAAACGCCGAGTTCCCTTGTTTGTAGACAGCAAATATTTTGTTTTGCCCTCATTTATCGTCAAACCCACTTTGGCTGTTTCCTTTTCGATAGCGGCGAAAGCAGCGGTAACATCTCTCTTGGTTCTGCCGACAATATCAATATCATCAGCGTACGCAAGGAGCTGGACGCCTTTGTAGAAAATGGTGCCATTACGATGCACACCAGCCTTTCGTACGATCCACTCCATGATGATGATAAAGAGATCGCAAGACAGTGGATCGCCTTGCCTGAAACCTCTTTCGATATTGAAGGTTTCGGAGAGGTCATTTCCTACCTTGACGGAGCTGCGTGTGTTGCTCAACGTCATTCTGCAAAGTCTAATCAACTTTGCAGGTATACCGAACTCAGACATTGTTGCGTATAGGCAATCCCTTCTCGGGCTATCGAACGCAGCTTTAAAATCGACAAAGAGATGGTGTGTGTCAATTTGATTTTCGTGGGTTTTCTCCAGGATTTGTCGTAGCGTGAAAATCTGGTCTATGGTGGACTTACCAGGTCGAAAGCCAAACTGATAAGGTCCAATCAGTGTTTTTGTAATCGGCTTTAATCTTTCACACAGTACGCTTGAGAGAACCTTATATGCGATGGAAATAAGACTGATACCTCTATAACTGGTGCAGATTGTTGGGTCTCCTTTCTTAAGTATAGGGCACAGTACGCTGAGGTTCCAATGTCGGGCATGCTTTCTTCTAGCCATATTTTGCTGATGAGCTAATGCATGCGCCTTATCAATTCATCGCCACCGGTTTTAAACAATTCAGCTGACAGGCCGTCAGCACCCGCTGCTTTGTTGTTTTTGAGTCGTTGCATAGCAACTCGAACCTCTTCATGGCTAGGTGGTGGTACTTCCACTCCGTCATTGTTGATTGGTAGCTCTGAACTGCGCTCTCCATGGGC
The DNA here is from genome assembly GCA_914767935.1 of Coremacera marginata. Taxonomy (NCBI): domain Eukaryota; kingdom Metazoa; phylum Arthropoda; class Insecta; order Diptera; family Sciomyzidae; genus Coremacera; species Coremacera marginata. The sequence goes on along the minus strand of OU612045.1, from coordinate 39,098,457 downwards.
GGCATTGGTGGAATCGTCGCCAGTAAGTAAATTGGAGAAGTGCCGTCTCCACAATCTCAGCACATACTGCGTATCCGTATTCAGATCTCCATTTTCGTCTCTACAAGTGGATTCGATTACGTCAGCAAACCTAAAAATTCAACTAAAGCCATCTATGAGTGAAATCCGCAATTATTTAGATGCCAACCCAATAAATGAAAAATAATGTTTTGATTTGTAACTTAGAATTTTTGCCTTTTTTCGGCTGATCTCTTATGAATCCCTTTTTACTGTTGGAAAAAACATGGTTATCTAGCAAACGGTATACAATGTGCGCAAGCTGATTAAAATTTGATGGAGATTTGGATAACTTACAATAAAACTATTTTTTTATGTATTTCAGTATGCATCTCTTTTTGGTTTTTTTTATATCAGTTGGAAACTCAAATTATAATATAGCTTTACCTCCTTTTTAATATATATGTGGAAGCAGTTAACAGAAATATAATTAAGCTTTAATTAAAAATTAATATGATTTCAAGCGCACCTTTTGTTACGAGCTTTTGAATATGTTTAATAAAAAATATTTAAAAAAACGCTCTTGTTTTTCCTTAAAAAACTTGTTCTATATAGTAACAGAAGGATAGTATATATTATATGCATATTCTATTTGAATTTGCTATTTATATAATATTCAGTTTTCTAAAGATTTGCAAAACAAAAAAAAAATTTTTAATTTTTGACAATTTTAGTCCAAATTAATAAAGATTGAAAATTATACTAACTTAAATCTTAGTATTTTTTATTAAACATTTCTTAAAAAAGTCGGTTTTTGTGAAAACCGGTGTTTTTTTGCGGTTTTCAGTTTCGGTGAAAAACCGATATTGATAAGACCGGCTATCCGAAACGGAGGTTTTTTAAAAAAGTGCCCATCTCTAGCAGAAAGTCATCATATGGATCGGCAAAATGTAAAATATTGGTGGTAATTCTTGCACATTAAAAAAAATTTTTTGTGTAGAACAGTGCTATAGTTTCATATAAAAATAAATTGATATCAAAAACTTTTTTGTTTTTATGGCTTGCCACCGTAAACGTTACCGTATACATTTAGTTAATTACATTGAGAAGTTTGCAATTTGATTAATTTCTTTTGTACCTGTTCCACCATATTATTGAATAATTGAAAAAAGGTCAAAAATTGTATTCTTTAATCGGAATATTGAATTTCAGAGAATTTTGTCGAGTCGGAATTTCAGAAACTTATGTCACATTTAAGACTTGTATTGAGAACAAATAACAGAAAATATTTGCTTATTTGTTTGAATATAGGAATAATAATGTTTTTCTTCACAAACAGTCGATGTTTTTATTAAATAAATTAACTGCAAAAATTCTATGCCCACAATAAGCGTTTGAAACGCAGTGAACCATAACTTGGCAGCATCGAATCTATCGGGTGCATTTTAAATAATTGTGAAAAAAGTTAATTTTACACAATGCATATCATTCATAATCTTCTGTCTCTTTGCGCTTTAAAAAGCATCTATCAAGTTACCCTACACTTTTATACCCAACACTGTTAATAAAATACTTTAAGTACTTAATTCAGAATGCAAACAATTTTCTTTTTTTTTTTTTAAAAAAAACTGCTGAGGGGGAAAGAAAGAAAAAAAAAACCAAATTAAGTCAAATTGCGGGGCTTGGCTCTTCTCTTAATTTCGCAGCAGCAACAACAACAACAACTGCGTGCGCTGCAGTGCAACTCTATAAATAACTCTGTGAATGCGCGAGCACAGTCAACAACAACAAAAACAGCACAATGATGACAAATTGCAACAAATTAAAAATGCACAAAAAAAAATAAAAATCTGCAGAAATGAAAAATATATGAAAACATGCCACTTTGTAGTAAATAAAAATTACAGCCATTAAATAAATTCAACTTAAGTTAATTTGCTGTCGCAACTGCTGCCAACAACGTAGGGCAGTCACAAAATTAAAAAAAAAAAAAGAAAACAAAACTACAATAAAATCCAAAATGTACCAAAAAGTAGCAGGAAATTCCTCAGCACTATATGCATTTATAGAAAAATATTTATATAAAAAAAAAAATGAACTGAAAGAGAAAAAAAATTTATTGCAACGACAAAATTAATTTTATTTTATGAATTTGTTGTGAAAGGCCAATAAACATTTGAGTTTTTTTTTGCTACTCAAATTTGCGCTAATTAGCAGTTATTCAACTGCTTCATTCAAAGAAATAATTTAGTGCATTTTTCTACTATTTTTAACAAGAATATTTTTGGATTGAAATTTTATAAGAATTAGCACGTGCTAATTATCACTGACAAAAAAAGATCCCCAGGTGTCACCCATCGATTTGAATTTAAATCTTGGAACAAAAATATTATTGAGCATATTTTTGGTTAGATTTGCGCGCGAATTTTCGACTTCAACTAACTTCTACCTAAAATTTTTTGAGGTCCGAAAACATAAACATTTTCCGAAACATGTCCGAAAACAAGCAATTAGTAAATAAGCACAACAAAATCTTTGAGTATTTAGAAAAGCTTTGATCTATCTTCGAATAATAGAACATACTTTCATAGAAGAACTTTAAGCTGCTTTCATATCATTTGTATTCTCGTACCGCAATTCAGGGTAATTTACTAATTGCATTCGTGAAACAAGAAGAAAAATTAAGAGCTTAGTGGATCACAGCAAGAATCATGATAAAAAGGCTACTGATGAGTTGGTGTAGCGGCCAACGAAACAGCTGTCTAGTCTGCTATGTGATTGATACTCTATATAGGGTATTGTTGTTGTTGTTTGTTGTTCCTTCAGTTGTTTTCTTCGGAAAGCAACATTGACCTTGAGCTCGATAAAAAAATATAACCTTTAATCATTGAAAAATTATTGGAGTTATATATTTCATATATTCTTTTATTAGTTTCTGTGGAAATCCACAGGCCAACCAATTCACTATTTAAAATTTTAAAAGACATTATTTTCACTTCAATTATAACCACTTTAATCGTGCTTGTTAACCGAAGTTAGGCTACACTTGTAAGTTTTGTTTTTGTGAAATCAAACGGTAAGTTAAACGAGTAAAAACTTTTCAAAAAAAAAAAAAAACCGACTACAAAATCACTACAAAGTAAAAAATAATTTTAAAATTTTCCTTTTAATTTCTTGGTGATATTAGACAATTTAATTAAGCATATTATTACATAGAAAAACTAATTATTTGAATTTTTTCTAATATGTTTTACTATCATAAAAATATTAACTTCTTTATAAATAGAAAAGTTTTTAAGGTCGGCGCTAATATAATCAGACTTTTAATCAGACGGGCCAACTTCAAAGCTTTTGCATTACAAAATTAATTACTATTTACTTAATTAATTACTTAATTAGTATTACTTATTAATCAGTAATAAGTAATTTTTATTAATTGTGTCTATCCCTACACTAAATTGCAGTACACTAGTGCCAATATTATTCGAGATACAGTGTTTTTCTAATATTGCCACGCCCAGTAGTTGAACTCCGCCCACTGTATTGACCGTAATTTGTTCTAATAAAGCCTACCCCTATTCCAAATTGCAGTGCAATAGCATCAATATTATTCGAGATACACTCTTTTTCTAATATTGCCACGCCCATTTGTCAAACAGCGCCCATTTTCTTGTCCGTAATTTTTATTAACCGTGTCTACCCCTACGTAAAATTGCAGTGCACTAGTGTCAATATTATCCGAGATACAGTGTTTTTCTAATAGTGCCACGCCCATTTGTCAAATAATGCCCACTTTTTTTAACATAATTTGTAATAATAATGCCTACCCCTATACTAAATTGCATTAATCTAGTCTCAAAATTATTCAAGATACACTGTTTTTCTAATATTGCCGCGCCCATTTGTCGAACAACGCCCATTTTCTTGCCCGTAATTTTTTATAATTGTGCCTACCTCTACACTAAATTGCAGTACATCAACATTATTCGAGATACAGTAGTATCTAGTATTGCCACGCCCAGTTCTCGAATACCGCCCACTTTTTTACAGGCACCTCCATACATATGATATCTAACTGTTCACCAAAAATTATGGCAATCAGGCATATGGTTTAGGAGTTATCGATGTACATACATTTAAAAAAAAAAAAAAAACAAAAAAATAAAAAAACAGAGAAACCGACGAACTTGAGAACTTCCTCCTTTTTGAAGTCGGTTAAAAAAGAATACAGATGGACTTACTAACTATTAAATGCCCCACACGTGGGAGTCTAAGACTTTGTAGGTAATTTTTGATGGCGAAATGCATGAAAATTGGGTGGGGCATAACAATATAAACAAAAACAGAAAAACCGACGAACTTGAGAACCTCCTCCTTTTTGAAGTCGGTTAAAAAAGAATACAGATGGACTTACTAACTATTAAATGCCCCACACGTGGGAGTCTAAGATTTTGTAGGTAATTTTTGATGGCGAAATGCATGAAAATTGTGTGAAACAATATAAACAAAAACAGAGAAACCGACGAACTTGAGAACCTCCTCCTTTTTGAAGTCGGTTAAAAGGAAATATATGCAATCAAATAAAAAAAATGTACGATAGCAATTCTACTTATTTTGATTTGCGTGCACTACTAAAAATGCAATATTAGGAAAAAAACTGCGTTTTGGACGCTTAGAAAAAATTTAATATTTTCAAGAATCGGAAAAAGTTGGAAGATTTTTTGGTTTTTCCGGACAAATTAAGGTTTATTGTTATAGAAACAGCAATAACATTTCACGGACTTTCAGGAACTAATTTTCCCCGGACTCTAGAAATTGCCCAATTTTCATATTTTTCCAAAATGAAAACCTCCATGTTTGCCATCTGTATCTGATCAAACTGTAACAATTTCATAAATTAAAAAAAACTCTAAAAATTCATTTAACTGACTTATTTCTTAATTTAAAATGTTCTACATTACATAGTTGAAACCAAAAATGTAATTTTACCAAATTATCTTTAAAACAGTTACGAGCGCTAAATTCATGTTTAATTATTTCAATATCATATTTGTCAACTTTGCACAGCTGTACCAACAAAAAAATACATATATATATACTAAAGAAGTTGCAGTTCCTTCTTATTTGGACTTTTACCTTTAAAATGACACCAATATTGTTGAATTCGGTGTTACTAACTTTTTTGATTTTTGTCCACTGACGGAGCATTGTGAGCCGAGCTGAAAAACACATTGGAGCAATAAAAAAACCAAGTCATGCATCTCTTTTGCTCCAATGTGTTTTTTGGCTCGGCTCAGTAACAACCTTAGGTTGCGAACATAGTGAAGGCCGGTTCAGACATTCAAATCACAATCAATGAATGCATTTATTTGTCAAATCATTGATTGGAAATTATTGACTTCATTCATTTTTTCAAATCATTGATTGGGACTTGAATTTACATTTTGTCTTAGGTTTTGCTATTTTGTGACTTTATTAAAGAAATGACAAACTCCATATAAATATATTCGATTCGGTCGTAATATAACTGATATTTTGTCATGTATTTTATATGTATATGATATGATAGATGTGTCAGCAGAATTAAGTTTAGTTGAGTTTGATATTTCGCAGAAAAAAATCGTTCAATACTCTAAATTTTATCTAAAATTTGCATCTGAACTTAGCTTTTTTTTCAGAACATTAGCATACCTTTAGGCATTTCTCCAATTGAGTTTTGATAAACTCAGAAAGCAAACTGAATTTAGTTGAGTTTCATCCAGCAACTGGGAATTGGGAAAAGTTTATTTTGAGTTCAGCGGCAAAACTCAACTTTGTACTGGAAACTCAAACTAAACTCTCTGTCTAGACATGCTATTAATGCTTCTAACCCGTTGTAGGACGGGCTTTTATACTAGTATTTAATTAAAACCTTATGATTGTGACCTTTAAAAACAAAGTTAAATAAACTTTAGGGGAGAGTTGTCCCCGTTGTCACAAGTACTAGTTGTCACAATGTCGATATCTTCCGATTCAACATGTTATCGAGTTGGATATCAATAGTATCTCTAAGCTATTGCAATTTCTACCATCCCAAGAAAGTTTAAATGCCGTTAGTTTTCTTATGCAAAAATTATAAGTAATTTAAGAAATTTCGTTGGATTTGTGTATTTTTATAGTTTTTTGAAATTCTTGTTTACAGAGAAAGAAGTGAGTAATATTAAATTTTTAATAAGTTTCCAATAGAAATAATATCGCATTTTGTGAATATCTATGAATTTTTTGAAAAAAATCTTTATATTTCAATTTGGCGATTATTGTTAAAATTTTGTTGCCAATGGTGCAGTTGTCTCAGCGCTTGCGGGGCTTTTTGTCACTGTGACAACTTACCCCATCTAACATTTAATTTCATATAACCATTCTTAAGGTATGTTATGTTTAATTTTTTTTAAGGAACATGCCAAGAAATCGCAAACGACTTACAAACCGAGGTCGGACAACTTCAGAAGTCATGATGCAAGCTATAAACGCAGTAGGCCCAGCATCTTCAATCCGCAGCGTAGCGAAAATTTATGATATAAATTATCGAACTCTTGCTCGATATTGCAAAAAAAATGAACAAAATAAGTCTGGTAACTTATCTGTTGGATATGTGCAAACACGACAAATTTTACAAGGGAACAAGAGCAACAACTTTCAAAATATTTGCAGAGGGCATCCGATATATATTTTGGTTTAAGTCCAGTAGAGGTCCGGAAGTTTGCTTTTGAATATGCTGTTGCTCTTAATAGAAAACTTCCAGAGTCTTGGTCCGTAAATAATATGGCTTGCAAAGAATGGTGGGGTGTTATGAGTCGAAATAAAGAACTTAGTGTAAGAAAACCAGAGGCAACCAGTCTTGCTCGAGCTACGAGTTTTAACGTACACAACGTTAATATGTTTTTTAATAACTTGACAAGTGTTCTAGAGCGGTACAAATTTATTGCAAGCGATATATGAAATGTTGACGAGACAGGTACCACCACTGTGCAAAAGCCACAACGAATAGTTGCTCGAAGAGGAATGAAGCAAATTGGTGCTATTACTTCGGCTGAGCAGGGCACACTAGTTACCTTAGCTCTTGCAGTGTCAGCTACAGGAAACTCAATTCCACCGTTTTTTGTTTTTCCTCGCAAAAAATTTAAAGAGGATTTCGTTTCTAACGGACCAACTGGATCACTTGGCGTTTCGAATCCTTCAGGTTGGATGAATGAAGACTGCTTTTATATATTTATACAACATTTTGTTCGACAAACTAGGTGCAATATTGAGCACCCAATACTGCTCTTATTGGACATCCATGATTCCCATCTATCAATAAAGACATTAGACTATTGCAAGGAGAATGGCGTTGTCGTATTGTCGTTTCCTACGCACTGCTCCCATAAGCTGCAACCATTGGATCGTAGTGTCTACGGCCCTTTAAAGCGATATGTGAATATAGCTTGCGACGATTGGATGAAAAATAATCCAGGTAAAACCATGTCAATTTATGACATACCAGCTATTGTTAAGACAAGTTTGCCAGTAGCTATCTCTCCTCAGAATATTATGTCAGGATTTTTAACGAGTGGTAGTTGTCCTTTAAATCGACTAATTTTTACGGACATTGATTTTGCACCATCTTTTGTCACAGACAGACCAGACATCGAGCAGCAAACCATTCAAATGACAATTCAAGACGATGGCAATGTGCTAAAAATGAACCCCAATACCAGAGGCTTAGAACAACTGTGTACAACACCATCTCCAACTCCTGGAACTAGTTTCCAATTTTCAAAAACACTGCAAGCTCCTCTTCTGACGGTTGTCGAACCGACACCTGAAAATCTTCGACCATTTCCACAAGCTCTGCAACGGAAAACAACTCAAAATCCAAAGAAAAGATGTAGTGCAGTTTTGACCGATACTCCAGTCAGGAATAGTTTACAACAACTGCAAAAATGTAAGAAACCAAAAAAATAAGCTAAAAAAGTAATTAAAAGAGGAAAAGTCAGCGTTAATCCGAAAACAGCTAGTAGCGATGAAGAGAACGAGGATTCAATATGTGTAGTATGTTGCCAAGCATTGTCGAGCGTCGGATCCAATAACAATTATCGTCAATGTATTAAATGCAAACGTCGCGCACATAATGAATGCATTGAAATTGAAAGTTTGATATATTGCTGCCTAAATTGTGTATCGGAGTGGGGCAGCGATGACGATTAAGAACAGTGACAACGAGGACTACGTGTTGGGACAACTTACCGCACGAGTGGGGTAACTTGTCTCAGCCGAGTTTAATTTTTTATCGATAAAATTTTTCATTTTTATTTCAAATTATGTACGTTATTCATATCTGGATTGAAGAATAAAAGATTGAATTTATTTTTAAAAGTGTAACAGTGTCATTATGGCTTGATTTGTAAGAGTTACAGCGGTTCATATAAATTTTGTGGCAACTAGCACCATTCTCCCCTACTTTGGTCAAACAATTTTTCATTGCTCAAGCGAATTTTTTTAAATTTGTATTGAAAATTATAATATTTGTTTCTTCAAGTACATTTACATCATCACTTATTTTTTTTTTTAAATGAAATATCATGTTTGGCTTTTAAAAGCCTAATTTGCATTATTTTTTGTCATACTTTAAACAAATTGTTTAAATTAATGTGGTCAATTTAGACTACAAGGGTTGTGTTCCCGTTCTACGAAATTATTCCACAAGTAATGGCAAATATTCCATCTGAAGACTCGTCTTTATGTCAAACCAATCAAAAAATATTTTCTAACCAAAACTTTGTCAAGGTGAAACAATTTTAGATTGATCGTTTCGTGTATCAAAGGTTAGGCGAAATAATATATAAAATGCATATATTTAAATTTCAAAACCTTTTAATTGTAATCACTGAATAAGTTAAAAAAAATCACTGAAGTTATACATGCTTAATGATTCCAAATAGCTGTAACGAAGAGTTAATCATATTCATTAGAAACGGTCGTTATTCTTTTTATTACCTGATAAAAAAAAAAAAAATCGAAAATAAACATCAAGTGTTAGTCATGAAATCGTACAAAGCTGGCTTTTATAACAACAGTAACGAGTCTTTGTAATTAATTGCGGGATTTCCCAGTAAAAACATGAGCACTAAGTTAAATAGCAAAATTCAACAAGTTAAATGAAAAGGAAAATTGTAAAAACACTTGCTAATGAGTGAGTTAAAATAAAGTAAAGATAATTTTTTTAATTACAAAGCAATTAAAACATTCTAGCTTTTATTTAACACACAACCAAGCAAAGAGATACGAGTTAATCTCTAGCTGACAGAAGCTGTAAAAAACTGGCAAAAAAAAGCATCTCTGGCATAAAGCGTATTTGTGCAACTTAATAAATCGATTGCACTTTCATGGACAAGCATTAAATGTCAGCTACTCAAACACACACACACACACAAACAAAACAGCCTGACGGCATAGTGAGACAGCCTGCGCTTTCCTGTCCCATTGCGGTGAAAAATTGTGGTGTGATCCTTATCAATCCTTGCAGCCAATTAGTTACAATAATAAGCAGAATCTGTGGGCATTTAAAACGCCAATGCAATACTCTCGCACCAACAGGCTCTCGATGTAGACGTGCAGTGGACGCATGGAGGAGCAACCCCGAAAACGTATCAAATAAACAATTTCTACTCACAGACGACACTCAATCCGCTGTCATTGCTAGCTACTACTCCAAATCATTGTTGACATTTCTAATTACAATTGAATACGTTGGATATGTTCTGGCTCCTCCAGCGGGTACCGGGTACGGCATGGAGCAGCACCATTTCATGTTTGCATTGCAGTCGAAACCAATTTCGATTTCAAAAGTTAGACTCTGGTCTAGGCCAAATAAGCATCATTCACTCATCTCAGTCACAAGCAGCCACCCCAAAGAAACTAACGATCAACACTTGCAAATGTCAGTCAGTTAGTGTGGCGGGCAGCGCATATTGGGGCAGAGCTGTTGTCTTAACAAAAATAATTGTGGGACTTATTTAAAGCGATATAGATTTAAAACATTGGAGCCCAAAATTAAACGAAAGTTCAAATAAAAATGCGTAATGGTCAAAATAAGATTTTGCCTGAGTCCGTTCGAACAACAAAGAACCTGCCTAGCTCTAGCTCTTGACTAAAACAATGTACTGCTTTAATGTGTAGAGACTTCGGAAAAAGCTTATATACATATTACAACTGTATGTCATCCGCATAGATGTGATGTTCACAATATAAAAAGTCAATCGGCAATATAATTTATAAACATCATTAACAAAAGTGGTCCTAAAACTGAATTTGAAGTGAAACGTAATCGTAACGAAATCTTAACGAAATCATAACAAACATTTCGCAATCTTTCCGATTTTGGAATCCGATTTCTTTACGAAATCGTAAGGAATATCGTATGAAGGGGTTAACACGACTTCGTAACAAAATGTCGTCGCGATTTCATAACGAGTCTTAACAAAAATGTTACGAAAAAGTTACGATTTCGTTTAGATAGTTCGAAACAAAGCATTTCAATATGTTGTACAAACGGTGGCATAACGAAATTCTATATAAATTTGTATAAAAAGTGAAACTGTTCCGATATTTGCGTAACGAAATTGTAACGATTTCTTTAAGACAGCCCGAAATAGTTACGAATTAGTTGGAATTTCGACAAAGTCGTCAACTATGGTTTGCTGGGTTATTGCATAGAAAAATGTTTGCATAGATCAAAATCTCGTTTGTGTATGTAGGTTTTCGAAAATAGTGAAGAAATATTTCGATGCTCTTTATTAAAAACATCTTTTAGAACATATTATTGCTGAATTATTGAATTCTATTAATGTTAAAATTTCTGAAGACTCGAAAATCATAGGCATTGTAGTTATTGCGGCATTATAGTATATTTAAAAAACTAGTAAGGGTGAAGCTTCGGCAGGGTACCGAAGCTAAAATACCCCCCGCGACCATATTGAAGTATTTTCGAAAACTTTTGCACGATGACATTCAGTTTTATATATTAAGGAAAGTTTTCCTATTTTGGTGACGCCACTTTGTATGGGAAGTAGGCGTGGTTTTGATCCGATTTTGCTATATATCATAGTGATGGTTCATATTATATATCAAAGATAAAGAGCAAAATTTCAAGACATTTCATTAATATTTGTGGATTTTTAAAAGATTTAAGCTTTACAATAAAGTCAATTTGTATGGGAGGTAGGCGTGATTTTCATTCGATTTTGCCAAATATCATAGTGGTGGTCTACGTTATATATCAAAGCCTATATGCAAAACTTCAAGACATTTCTTTAATTTGAGCAGATTTTTAAGAGATTTTACTTTTAAAATAAAGCCACTTTGTATGGGAAGTAGGCGTGGTTTTCATACGATTTTTTCAAATTTCATAGCGAGGATTAAAACTGAAGAGAAAAGCTCACCTTCCAAATTTCAAGGCATTTCTTTAATTTTTGTGGAATTCAAAGACATTTTACGGTTAATATAAAGTCACTTTGTATGGGAGGTAGGCGTGGTTTTCATCCGATCTGGCCCATTTTCGAACTTGATCTTCATTTTTTAAAAATAAACTTATATTTTGAATTTCATCGCGATAGCTTTAAAAATGCGGCTGTAATCGTGTCGACAGACGGACAGACGGACAGACAGACGGACACACGGAAATCGACTCAGAAGATGACGCTGATCAAAAATATACATATTTTTCTAAGCCTGCCACGCCTCCTCCTTGGCGTTACAAACGGAATGACAAAGTTAATATACCCCTTACGCAGTACGCGTTGGGGTATAAAAATAAGTCATGAAAGTATAAACTTATAACTCGTAGAAAAATTTACTCAGAAATATTTAAAACTCCACTTACACGTTGATCACACTAGACAGTAGCGTTAAGACAGTCAAAATACATTCACAATTTTTAACCCATACACACTCACTTCGTCAACTGCCTCGTCAACTGGCTTAACTTTTTTGCAGACAGTTGTATAGACAGTGGTTGGGACAATAGAATGACATTTTGTACATTGAATGATAGAAGACCTGAAAATGCCAAAAATTTATTGGAAATTAGTAATAATTTGACAATCTCTTATTTTTAAGAAGAAAAAAATATTTGTAAAATATCAAATTTTCCACTTTTTTATATACTATCTTTTCAACTTTCTGGACGTCTCTTCACAGACACAACAACAAATAAATTATATTCATTGTCAACAGTACTGTCATGGTTCCAAAGTTTTCATGGGTTCTAAAGTTTTCCTTGATTTTTGCTTTTTTTGGGCAAGGTTATATTTATTCCTCAATACACAGAGAAAATCATTTTGCTACAATTAAGCATTTTTTTGCTTAAAAGCAAATCAGTAAATGTTGGTTCAATCACGGTGCGATTTTAGAAAAAAATCTCTAAAATTGAAATCACTCCTCATATATTTTGGAAAAATCAAAACTTTATTAAATTTTAGCAATAATTGGCTTAGTTACTAAAAAATTCAAAGAGCAAAATTTTGCTTGATTTCTTCGTAAAATATGCAAATTGGATCCAAGTGTCAAAAAAAAACTACTCTGTATATTTTCCAGATCTTTAAATTGAGCCCAAAGTCTTCTATTTGCCCATTTGTCTACTACCATACAAAAAAAAAAAACAAAAAAAAAAACAAATTATGTAGGAGGTGAGCGTGACCGATTTGTTTTTAATTCTGTACATAAATATATATCTCCGCATTGAGTTTTTTTGAAATCGCTCTAATATGAAGGAAAATATGAGGTTTGACATTTTCTAGATGTATGGGAGGTAGGCGTGGTTGTGGGCGGATTTAAAATATCTTTTTCTCTGGGTGCATATATTCTTAGTTACAACTCACATGCAAAATTTAATTCCTGTGTGACTATTATTTCTATTTATTTATTGACATATTTTGTATGGAGGCAGACAAATGAGCAAATAGGGAGATTTAGTGATCAATTTAAGAATCTGAAAAAAATACAGAGTAGCTTTTTAAACATTTAGAGCCAATCAACAACCATCCAAAATTGAAACTTGAAAAAAGCCATGTAACGACCACTCTAATATACATATTATGTGACGAATTTTCACGAAGTTTGAAGGGCTGTATCTTCCAAACGAAGCAAATATCAAACTTTAAATTTTAACTGCAGTATAATGATATTATGTGCTTTATTGTGAATAAATGTAAAATTTTTTAACCCGTGCCCACCAGAAATATGTGACCCCAAGGTCTGCAAAATTCAGCATATTTCTCAAAATTCATATTTTGAAGAGGCTGTAAGCAAAAAAGTTGATGATGAGTCAGAATGTTAAAAATTTTTGTTGTTTGAAAATATGGGCGCCATTTCGAAAGTAGAGCAAAAAAATTTTTTTGACACAGTTCTGAGATCCGAATTCATTGGATAACTTGTAATAAAAATATCAACTTTTTAAAAAATTGTCGATCAACCAACTTCCGTATTTTTGGATCACTTCAAATGGACGTAGTGGGTAGAGTATGTGGTTCATACTCCAGAGAACCCAGGCTCGAATCCCCCACAAGCAGAGAAAAAATATGTTTATATATGTTTGGTTTCAAAAACAAAATATGCAGAGGGAACCACCTAATGATTAAGAACTTTCCTTCAATAGCATTATTTTTCGATATAAGAAGATATTAGTTGTGTCCAACATTGATATAATTGCCTTAGCTAAAAAACTAACGTCAACATTAATATGCTTGTGACAAAATAGAATTGTGTGTTTCTACCCAATAAAAATATATTTGCATCATTGTTAAACTCAAAAAGAACAGAACTCTGCAAAATTTAAAACAAACATAACTCCTTTCTTTTATGTGTTTCGCCTAGACGTACATATATCTATTTCTTTTGCACTTGCACGAAAAATAGCGGACACCTTGTTGCTTTATGCGCTTACTTTTAACAGTTGCCAAGTCTTGGCGTCATTTTAAGTTTCAAGCAGCCTCGCCAAACGTGTTAAAAAGTTTAGCTCTTGTGAAAAGTGTTTCTAAAAATATTTGTTTAAATTAAAAGTGTTTATGTTTTGAAATTAATAAAATAAAAAACAAAATAAAAGAAATATAAGGCGGTTCAGCAGTAAAAATAGGTGAGTTTTGAAGCAACTTTGCTGATAAAGCGGGTGCTTCGCTGGCAAAGTGGGTGCTCCAAACCATATTATGTTTTCTCCAACTAGAAAATGTGTGCTTATAAAAATTATTGTAATGTCAAATAAACATAATATGGTTACTTCTCAACATAATTAAATCCGAGAAAAACTTATTTACTGTTTTCTAAACATATGTTGTTTGCTTCAAAACAACAATTATTCCCAAGCAAATATTTTATAATCACAGTGAAAAACTTTTGGCACTTCTTTTGCTAAAATATGTTTCCAAGTAAATATAGTGTAATCATCGGCAAATATATTATGTTGATCTTAATTATCGTTTTGAAAATAATTGCTTGACTGCAATTAAATTATGTATTCTCCAATTAATATATATTTGTCCGTGAATATTTAATATATTCTTGACTAAATTATATTTCCAAGCAAACAAATAGTAATATAATAAAAGTGTTCTCAGTCCATTTATAATTACAATATATTTTTATGAAAACATATTTTCTTTAAAACAAATAATATTGTTTTTAAATTCAAACAACAAGTGCTAAGGTACAATTAAATAATTTCAAGATGCAAATATATATATAATGAAAAATTGCATTATTTAATCATATGATATGTGGAACCAATTATGATTACTTGTTTCCAAGAAACATGCAGAAACATATTATACTTCCTGCAAATTATGTTTGGGATGGCATATTATTTTTCAGCGTGCATCTGACACAGAAAGTATTTTCAATTGAATTCATTTTTCTGTTCGGCCGTCACCTCTCTGCAGACAATGGCAAACCTCAGAGAGTTAAAACTGCCATGAAAGGCTTCTTGAGAACATAAGCCGTTCGAAGTCGACATAAGGCTGGTAGGTCCAGTTCTCGATCATTTGTGTTCAAACATTTCACAACACACACAACACAATTGATCATAAGAAGCTCGGTCAAAGTCCTTTCAAGGTCTGGAATGGTCATTTCGTTTTTTTTTTTATGGCTTTATTTAGTAAAATAATTTCGATATTATTACGAAAAATATATAGAAGCTGTCGCCAATTACTGTCCTGCCCACAAGTTATTTAGTGATTAGTTCTGAATTTATTTAATCATATTTAATTACAAATGAGTATTTTATGTAAACATATTTCTTTACTTAAACTTTAGTAGTTTTTGACTTCCAACATGAGATACAATATTCCGCAGTCGTTATATAACGCATATCATTATACTTATCTTACATCTCAATTTAAAAACTTGAGCTTCCATTAGCTCCAATATATGACGTTATAAGTGTGGAAGTGTTACAGAAGGTACCATTCACCGCTGTTCTTTTCTGCCCATAATTGTTTTGATAATAGTTTCTGGAACCTTATACCTCTGTTTCTAATTTATGGACTTAAGGTTCTATGGCTATCAGCATATTGTGATTTTACCTTTTTAGTTGTATGGGAGGTGTCACTACCCGTTTCCTTTCATTTTAACACATGAGTCTCTTCTGTTACTTAGATAATACTATCTTAACAAAGTTTCATTTCTCTAGTTTTAATTTCTCTAGTTTCTAAATACAAATTTTTTTCAAATAACCCCTAGATCGGGGTATCTAGAGGATATTGGATATCTAAATTTTGACCTTGAATTTGCAATTCGTACTGATGTTAACTTAAAAATTTAGATCACATTGAAGTATTTTTGCTGTTATCGCACCATTGAACCGAAAAAATGATTGTGAATCTTGAAATTTTGACTTAGGATTTGAAAACGACACTAAATTTAGTGCACACCGAATTTTTTTTTTTTTTTAGATAAGGGAGACCTAGAACCAGTGTCTATTTTTAATTTGTAAATTCAGATCGTACCCATTTTTATACCCCAGCGCGTACTGCGTAAGGGGCATATTAACTTTGTCATTCCGTTTGTAACGCCAAGAAGCAGAAGTGGCAGGTATAGAAAATATATATATATATGATCAGCATCACCTCCTGAGTCGATTTCCGTGTGTCCGTCTGTCTGTCCGTCTGTCCGTCTGTCCGTCTTTCGACACGATTACAGCCTTACTTTTAAAGCTATCGCGATGAAATTTAAAATATAAGTTTATTTTTAAAAAAGGAAGACCAAGTTCGAAAATAGGCCAAATCGGATGAAAACCACGCCTACCTCCCATACAAAGTGACTTTATTTTAACGCTAAAATGTTTTTAAAATCCACAAAAATTAAAGAAATGCCTTGAAATTTGACATGTAAGCTTTGATCTACAATATAAATACTGGCTATGAAATTTGGAAAAATCAGATGAAAACCACGCCTACCTCCCATACAAAGTGTCTTTAACTTAAACGTAAAATCTCTTAAAAATTCACAAAAATTAAAGAAATGTCTTACATTTTTGCACATAAGCTTCGGTATTTAATGTAAGCTATTTCTATGATGTTTGGCGAAATCGGATCAAAACCACTCCTACCTTCCGTACAAAGTGACTTTATTTTAATCGAAAAATCTCTTCAAAATCCACAAACATTAATGAAATGTCTTGAAATTTTGCATATAAGGTTAGATCTTCAATATAAATCAGAGCAATGAAATTTGAAAATATAGGATAAAAACCACGCCTAGCTCCCATACAAAGTAGCTTTATATTAACCGTAAAATCCTTTAAAAATCTGCTCAAATTGCAGAAATGTTTTAAAATTTTGCACTTAGGCTTTTATATATAATATAGACTATCATATAATATTTGGCCAAATCGGATGAAAACCACGCCTACCTCCCATACAAAGTGGCTTTATTGAAAACGTTAAATCCCTTAAAAAAATCTGCAAAAATTACAGAAATGTCTTGAAATTTTGCATACAAACTTTGATATTTAACATAAGCCACTCTTGGATATTTGACAAAATCGGATGAAAACCACGCCTACCTTCAATACAAAGTGACGTCATCAAAATTGAATAATTTTCGTAAATATACAAAACTGAATGACATCGTGTCATTCAATTGAAAATTTTGACCTAAGATTTGAAATAAGCACCGCTAAAAACAAAAATGAATTTTTATTCAGTTTAAAGTAGGGTTTTTTTGAAAGAACAGGGTCATGAATTGTATCTATTATCATGCATTTTGCAATTGTGAGACCGGGCTTCAAATCAAATACCTCCAAAATATCTCAAAGTGGCCGTATAAAATGACACTTTTGCTCTACCCTGTCCCAATGTGCAGCGCTTCGAGTCTGTAGTTAGTTAGTCGCTTAGGCTGGCTGGCTGAGCTGTCATTTACTATAAAATGCCAGTCAATGGGAAACGATATTCAGAGAAGCAACTCTTAGTTTTCAATAGGGTTGAGATGATGAGGTGCTGAAATCAACAGCTGTTAGTGCATGGCGTGGAGCTTTTTTTTGCTGGTCTCCGACAACGAATGCTGACCACCTTAGATACGCTTAGAATGAGGCTCATGAGTGGCGGGTTGAGTACGTTTTTGTTTGCTTAAAATTTCATTGCTATTTCCCCAAATATGTGAGGCGACAAGCAGTTCCCTCAAAAGTTGACACATTCAATTGACAGCAGCTAGACAGGCAGGCAGGCGGCAGGCAGGCAGGCAGGCGGGGAGTCACTTCGACCGACAGACACATAGTCCGACAGCTGGACTGATAGACAGCCATTAAGGCTGAACGCACAAATGTTCACAAACGGGACTTGATTCTCACATTTTTGCAGTTCATCCAAAACAATATTGCCTGACCTGATGATAGGGGCGACTTGTTCACAATATATAGCATATACATTTATATAGTAAATGTGTGCGTATAGTTCTTTATAGAGCGACGGCATCTGTTGGCCCCGGTCTTAATCGATGTTGGCACCATTTTTTGTTGATGGAATTTGAGTCAATTTTTGTCATTCTATGTTTCAAACCATAGAAACTACAGCATACTATGGAATTGCTTTCATTTTAGTTCAAAAGTGCAAAATATATGAGCTCGAGTTCAGATCTCTTTTTTTTCATTTATTTGTTAGGGTTGTTCTGGCTCTTCTTGTGGGCTGTTATAGATGTTGTTTATGAACCAGCAACAATTTGGTTTTTTTTTTTTATTATTTTTCCTTGGTTGATTTTGTGGTGATAACGTCGCATATTACGAAAAAACCCCTTTTTTTGGTGATAGTTAATATAATAAAAAATGTATCATTCAATCAATGTGTTGTTTTGCGGAGTGTATTTTTTTTTTTTTTTGGTTTTTTCTATTAAAAATCACAGTTGATTCCAAATCATTGACAGGCATATAAAACATTGAGTGTTTCGTTTAGGTTTTCTGTCATGAATGCTTAATGTTTGACACAAAAAGTGGTACAGACAGATTTTTTTTTACGCCAATACAACTAGCTGAAATGAAAGCGAAATAACAATATATAAAAAAAAATGTTTTTAAACCATCAAATACCATATTTCAGTTTAATATTAATTTTGTGAAAAACTTAAATTTTCCCACCTTTGTTTCTATTTTAATTGAAGTAGTAAAGAAAACCTACTAAAGTAGCTAATAGGTTTTTGACCGTGACCGCAGGCTCACGGAGATTCTCCTCACCTAGTTAAGCTTAAACTTCATTGAAAATTCATGGCATAAAGAAGTAGTGCAACAAGGCAAAATAAAAAACAGTAGGTACTGATTGTGTTGCGCTCCATTTTTTGAAATTGCTCCCATGTTCTACTACTACTTTTTTAATGGCTACTTAAGTAAAAATTAATTAATGCTGAAATTGAGTGCACGAACATGAAAACAACACTGAACAAAATTAAAAATAGAAGGTGGGAAAATAATTTTAATAAAAAATATTTAATCCAAAAATGTGCCTGGATTCACACTTCTGAAGAGTCATTTTGTTTTGATGGATTTCAACAGACAGCGTGTTTGATTGAAATTTTTTAATGTTTTTTCTGCGATTTATTCTTGCTAAAGTTAAGGTCTAAATTTAAGTCAGGTCCGTAGCTACGGGGGATTTTTGGGATTTCATACCTCCCTAAATATGCATACCTCCAGAAAGTATGAAAAAAAGATAAAAATACAAATGACACGTTTTAAATCCATATTAACAATGATGTTAATATGCTTGAAGAAGCAAAAGTTATAATTTTCAGCACAAATTGAAAAAAATTCGCTTGAGCAATGAAAAATTATATGGCCACAGGAAGGAACAAAGGGTCACAATTATTATATTTGAATATACTTTAAGAAGTTTTTGCGTTAAAGGCTCTAAAATTCGAAAAGAAAAAATCCGAAATCCGATAAAAATTACATATTTTTAAATAATTTTTATAAATTATTAGGGACTGTTCATAAATTTCGTAACACTTTTAGGGGTGAAGGGTTTCAAACATTTGTGACGAAGTGTGACATGGGTGGGGAAGTAGGTCGTGTGTTACGTCACAAGCAAAATTTTTGAATTCACTTTTCATCAAAAGAGAATTTTATTCAAATTTATTTTATTGTAATATTGCTTTAATTTTTTATCAATAAAAAACGCACCTAACAAAACGAACGAGACACAAACCGAAAAAAATCTTTAAAATGAAGCCGAGCAAAGATATAAAAGTCATTTGAAACAACTTCAACAAGTGTAGCACTTCAACTTCAAAAAACACTTTTTTTGCTGTACTGAAGTGGTAATTCTTACTGTAAAGCAGTCATCGAAAACAGCTGTTATTACTTTATTTTCAAAGCGATCGCCGTTGGTTGGTGTTTATCTCTGTTCACATAGTCAAACTTTTCATAAAGTTGCTGATCAAACACACTAGAACATCCAAAAGTGAAATTTCCATAAATATAACGTTTTCTATGCTCTTTGTGGCGAAGTGTGCCATAGGGGGAGGGAGGGGGAGGGGGGTGGGGTGAGGTGATTGTCAAAATCTGGCCAAAAAAAATCTTACGTAATTTATGAACAGCCTCTTATAAGCTATAAAATTATATAAGTTTCTAAATTGTTGAATATTAGGTTGACAATTTTTATGCGATTAGCAATCTTCGAAAGAAGTTTTTGAAATGAATTTTGTTTTTTTAAATTCTTACAATTTGTATAATCCAGGCTACACACATATTCCAAGAAATCAAAAAACATGCGCATGCACAACAATATTGGTATATTTTATTGGTATGTTAATCCTCTCAACTCTCCAAGTTTCATGCAAAAATTTGGTCCTGTGCGAAGTCTAGTATTCAATTAACGGAATTCGTAATATCACCCCAAATCTCAGCATAACTTTTTCAAAGAATGATTTCTTAGTTGTAAAATGTTTTAAAAAACACTTTATTTAGCACGGTTGGCTGGAATATTTTTTAATCCTTAATTTGCTTTCCTCCAAAATTCATGTTGATACTTACTTGAGGAACCACACTGATGATTTTTCAGTAAGCAAAATAAAAATTCGTCTGGCGCTTTTTTTAATTTTTGTGCTTAAAGCCTTAAATTGAAAAGAAAAAAATACATTAAGTAATGTTTATAATGAACTTCAAAAGACCGTTGTTTTGTTCGTTATAAGCGCAGATCGTTATAAGCGATATTGTTATATTAGTAATTTATTAAAATTTTTTCTTAGTTTTATTAAAAACTCAACAAACTGCAAAGTCAACAAAATTAATATATACACAAATTTTTGTTTTTATTTGAAAAAATGTGTAATTTTTTGTTATTTGGTTTTCTGATACGTAAATTAATTTTCAATTGTTTGTTCAAATTTCTTTATTTATTTAAGAGATAACGTTAACATATAAGACAGTGTCTTTTAAATGCAATACGAATTATATAATAACAACAGGTAATAAGCAACAATGAATAAATTTAGCTTAAAACTAACATTAAGTGAATTAACTTGATATAAAAACAGGAATTAATCTTATTCTAAAAGAAAAGAAGAAAGAAAACAGCTTAAAAAGAAAGAGAAAGTATTAAGAAAAGTATTGAAAAATTGTATGCATAAAGTTGCGTTTATTTTTAATTGATTTTATTCTAACGGGCAACGAATTCCAGATTCTGATTGCGTTAACAAAGAAAAGGAGTTCAGAAAATTGTACGAAAGGATCATGAGGTTCAGATTTCTGATCGATATACAAAATTGTATCTTTTCAAATAAACATTTAGGTGTTTTTGTGTTAGTTAAGTTATGCAAAAAAATTCAGTTTCTGGCGTCAAGATAATTGAAAATATTGCAACCTAGTATTTGACTACTCAAATGACTGATGCGGTCGAACTTTTTAAGGCCATAAACGTACCTAACAGCGCTTTTAAAAACATGTTGTAATTTCAGTTGGAACCTGGAATCAAGTTTACTATATACAACATCTGAGTATGAAATGATTTTGAGATTATGAGTTGAAGTACTAACTTTTTCCTAGTATCGACATGTACAAATGATGCCGTCTTCCTCAGGTTCCGAGGATGCCGAAGACATCTTGTCGAATGTTTTATTTGTCTGGCCAACCTTTTATTCATTATAACCAATAGATCGTAATAAGCGATGTCGTCATAAACATTACTTGCTGTATTTTTTAAAATTTATTCTATTTTTTTATATATCTAATGTTTGAAGGTACAGAAGACATTTAGAGAATCATACATGAAAATCTTTACAAGTGTTTACTGTTGTAGTCAGATATAGACTACATGAGTTTTTCTGCATAATTATCTTTCCTTTCATCTGTTTAATAATTAGCCTAGGTTGTTACAAAATCAAAACGAACATTTTCTATAACTTGTTCACTCAAGAATAGTTGTCCTTTGTTTCTTTTTGCAGAATTCTGGTACATGTGCAAGTATTGCATGAATCTTGGGAGTAACAGTAATGCTTAGATCGCTGTAGCTACTGCCAAATAGCTTTCAACATATTCGGGTAGGAGTTCTTGTCGAAAACACGAATCCACTACATTTCCACAAATTTCTGAAAGGCTTCCAAGTATTTAAGGCACTCTATTTCACTTTTACATTAAAATCTCAATTTGTCCACATTATCTAATAGTGTTTTATATGTATTTCCCTTGAAATCATAGCCGTATCATAGCCGTACCATAGTTCCTTGGACTATAAACATTTTATTTACAGCTCCAATAAGTAAATGAAGTTCTGGTGGTGATATAATGTCAAGAGTTTGCATGTCATCTTGCTGACACTAAATTTTTTTCACCTTGAGGCTGCTTCAGAAATGATTTTCTGTTTTTAACGTTTGCATTTAGCTATTGTGCGACAATGTTATTCTTGATTAGATTAATCATAATCAATTTTTTGTTTTCGTTTTCCGCAAGAGTGACGTTATCTGAGGTAATGTTCTTCTGCATTTTTCTTTTATTTTTTCCAATGCATTTTCAGGCATATTGCCAACAAGCTGATTTGTATTGACAGGTGCTTTTACGTTTTCACATATCTTGCAATAATCTTTAAAATTCATACTCAACAGCAATGTTATTAATTCTATTAGGGTCAGAATGTGATTAGGCAATTTTATTTTAGGTATATTTATCACTGTGCTTGTTTTCATATCAAATTGATACATTTCCTTCTGCAAGATTCACACAAAGCACGAGGTAAACGATTATCCTCGAAAGCTATATATTGCTGAGTTCTTTCAGTAACTTTTACTTACATTAATATTCAGTTATTGAATGCATTTTTTACTTTTTTTTACATACAATAAACACATTTTTGCCAAATTTCCTTTATGAGGAACACTTTTCTTACCAATTTTTAATTTTTTTTAAAAAAAAAAACAAATCGTCCAACTTTTTCGAACGGAAAAATATTTAAATAAATATGGAAAAAAGGAAAAAAGCACCCGACGGTTTTTTATTATTTTTACAGAAAAGATGGAGTAGATATCAACATGATTTTTTTGAGGGAAGCAACTTAAGGGTGATTTTTATAGGTAACTGGATAACAGTTTAGTCAAGTATCAAACTTTCATTAGAAAAATAAACAATTAAATTTTTTTGAAATTGTCAAATAAGACAATTTCATTAAAAATTCAATTTTTCAATTTTTATTCAAAATTATAAAACACAATCAAGAACAGTTTTAAAATAAAACGAGATTGCTTGGAAAAATTTCCATGTCCTTATTTTTTTATTTTTTAATGGTATTTACTGGTTACTTTATCGAAAAATCCCCATAGATATTCCAGGACTTTTAGTGGCCGAAAAGAAAATAATTTAAAATAAGTTCCGAGAAAAAACCGAGCTCCATATTGATTTCCCTTAGCAATACCTTAAAAATTGAAGCGATGGAAAAATTCAAAGTCGTTTGTTAAATTTAAAGACTTTAAATAATACCACATTATTTTACATCTACTCACTTTTAAAGTCTGAATAAAATTTTATCCGAAACGCAAATTTTTGGAAATTTTAAAAAACTTTTTTGACATAAACTGTTTACGCTTTTTAAGAACTCCAATGAAATGTACACTCAGAAAAATATGTTTTTCGGATCCAAAGGAACCGTAGCTTCAATTCATAGGCATGAATTTTTCTACATTTTATAGAGGTTTCTTCTTAAAAGAAGGAGTTTTTACATGGTTCCACGAAGTGAAGTCTTAATTTCGAGAAGCAGCTTATTTGTTTTGAAGACAAGTTTACTTCATTAATTTTATATGTACTTCATTTTTAGAAAATCGGCCATGGCGCTAAATGCAGCCCGATTTTCTAACGGTTATGTGCTGTTTTCCTAGGTATTCTGGAAATTTTTTTCGAAGTGTATGTCTGCCTACTTTCAACACTTATGAAAAACGAGCTGCTGCCAAAAGAAACATATCACATTTGTTTATTCACTCATATGTCAACACTCATAGGTTTCATTCATATGTTTGTACGAAACATCGCTGTGTTATACATCACCCCATGTCACACATTACCTCCACATTACCATAGTAATTTTTACTAGAAATATAAATCTAGCCTTTTATATTTAACTAAAAAACTGCACATAAGATCATATTAAAAAAATAAAAAAAAAATCATGTTTGGAACCACCCTGTCAAATAATCCCAAACATTTTTTGAATTTCTATTTGGGCATTTCCATCGTAACTCACGCGACATGCGTACGACATAAAGCTTCGTTTTCTCGGAAGTTTATGTTATTAATGTTAAAAGAATTTCTTATGTACATATGTCTTAGAAAAAATAATAATGGTATGATATACCAAAATTATCGTTCCTGTAACTATGTATGCCCATATGTAAATATGGGCGTAACTCAAGCGACAAAAAAGGAACTGTGTTTTACAAGCACGTTTAGATTTTAAAAATTCAGCGAATTTTACCATATAACCTGGTTTTGTTTTTAATTTTTAAATAATGGGAAAACAGTGAAGTTTCAGAATAAACCCACTTTACCGATGAACTTTGCTTATTTAAAAACATATTGAGTTTCCAAAAAATATTTGCTGTAACTCACGAGACATAACCGACGCGACAAAATTTCCGTTAAGAAAATGTTTAATTAAAGAAGAGAGAAAAGAGCTTAAGAAGAGTAACTAACTAATGGTCGATGCTTACTAGGTGTCATGCCCTATATCTTCAGTAGACGAGGGTTTCAATATTAGTTAAGACATTGAAATTTTCAGAATACGAAGTTCATACAGAATATATCAGTATTTTACTAGATAAAAAATTTTTATTCGAAATACATTAAATTTTATTTTTTTTGGTTGACATTTTTGTGGAAATGTCCATATGTTGACTATACTTGTAAAGCTCGATCAATTTGCTGCATAATTAAACATCGGATTAAAAAATCTTAAACTGTACCAAAGTTACATATTTTATAACAAAAAAATTGGCAAAAAAGTGCACTGTGTGCCGATAAAGATTAAACATGCTTGATAACTTATGGCTTTAAATTTTCATTTATTTTTTTTGAACTTTTACACCCTGTCTAATACTGTCTGCGCGGTATAAAGTATTTTATTTTTTGCAGTGTTCAATTTGCGTCACGCTATGTTGTTGCGCGCCTTCTTTGGCAATAACTTTTATTGATTTATCTTCGAGCTAAAGAAAATTGCGCAATTAACAAAATGGTTATTAAAAATGCAGGCAACAAGTTTTCTGCCCCAACTTAATTTTCAAACTTACAAATTTACGCCATAATTGAAAAAAGTTTAAAATTAGTTCTTAAACTCAAATAAAAATAAAACAGTTTGAGTTGTTCTTTTTTATGTACTCTGTCAGCTTGTTGCTGCCTTATTCTGATGGGAAAATAAGTTCAATAGTTGAATTATTCATGAATTGCTAATAAATTAACACAATTTTATTGCATTATTTAAAGTAGGTTTGCATGTCGCACATATACATATGTACCTATGTTTGTCTGCATTGTGTGTGTGCTCTAATGTATGCATGTGTCAAAATAACCTCAAATAAAATTACAAAGTGACGCCTGTGGAAAATTAATAATAATAATTATATTAATAATAAAATTAAATTGCAGCATTTGTCCAAACCATGTAAAATTTCCATTTCAAGATGAGTTCAATACCACAAATCCATGCATACAAAATATTACCACACACACAAAGTCCACAAAATCCACAGAATTAAATTCATTATTTTCAATATATACGAGTATCTATCAGTTGCAGTTTAAATTGTCTGACATTTAATATTTATCTATGCATATTAATATCATTATAATAATGTATGAATGAATGCATGTATGTCTGTTTAAAAACATACAGAATTGTCTAAAAATAACGCATTCTATATACATGATGATGACTGTTGTAATACAATATTCGGTATTTTATTATGAAATAATTTAAAACGCATACAAAAAACTTTATCAATTAGAATTATTGGTTAATGGTCATGTTGATGAGGTGGCACCATTGCCAATGGTGCAGCTCAAAATATTCGCATATTATATTAAATAATTGCTGCAACAAGTAATCATGCGGAAGCTACATAGCAGCAGCATCTGGTTGTTTTACAACCACCAGCCAGCCAACCGACCAGCAGCAATGGCAGCAGCAGCCAACATCAATAGCTATAGCGGCGTAGCATTCCGGCAACATTTAATACCACCGGCTTTGGAATTATTACGGTGGCAACGTATGTAATCGGATCAAATGCTATTGCGAGTGAAAAATGTGCACTAGGGTGAAATACTAGACAATATATATGCAGTCGGAGAAATCGTACTGTTATTAAATTTTGCTGTCGAAAGATTGATTGAATCAGCGAGAATTTTTTAAAAACCATTTATTTTTAGATTAAATATCATGTTTACACGTTATATCATAGCGTATCAAAAGAATCTGGAGTTCATTTCGAGTATAAAGAGAATTGCTGCGGATTTTATTGTATAAGAGTAGTGTTGCCAAATGGACCTATATATCGGATACCGAAGCCGATTTTTTGCCAAAAATCTTCAATACTTATGCAACCATTTCAGAATGAACCCCGCTTTTCTAAACCCCGTTAGAAAATGCATAAAGTTCGTGTAGTACATAATGAAAATATTTTGTTTTCAGAATGCACTACATATATGCACATATGCATTACAAATCACAAATGCAGCACCACCTGCAATATCCAGGATTTTGTAGAAGAAAGCTAGCGGCCGTTCGCACGTTCGCCGTTGGGTGGAGGACTTCATACACATTCGATTCATAGTATCAACGCCTGTTTTGATTTTGTTGTACAACAATATCACTTCTGGTTTTTGGTGAGCTGCTTCAGAGATTGTATCATCATCGTGCTAAGGAGAAGAACGGCTACGTTTTTTTTTTTTTTTTGGAATACATAACAGATGGTAACTTTTTCATGAAAACCAAAAAGAGTTGATAACAGTTCTCTAGAGATCTACGGTTTCATTTCTTGAGGAACAGTGAAAGAGTATTGATTCACTACTGACATTTCCCGCAGGGGACTTACTGCATGTTAATCCATTTAACGGTTTACACGCATTTTATTTTTAGCCGGTTTATTATTCCCTGCAAATATTCCTACAGGAAATGGCTGCATTTTTTCTTTTACGTTACAATTTTCAAAAGAATGCTATACCCGATGTCAAAATATTTGTTGTCTATAGAGACGACGGTACTGACTTGACCATATAAGACACCAGGCTTCCTGCAGGGTCTTAAATTGTGGCGTATTTTAATTTTTCTTGATAAGAAACAATGAAAGGAATGTAGAAATGACAAAGCGTAGGACCATTGCCATCACCTGGATTTGAACCCAGGATCCCTGAGTTGCAGTCAAGTACGCTACCACCTCGACTGTTGAGGCCGCCTAAATGTATTTGCTGCAATAATAAATATTGATCGAATGCACACAATTATTTTTGGTTACAGGGGACTTATATCTAAAAATTCTCATGCGGGGTGCCCCATAAGGGTGAACGGGGGATTTGAAATTTAGTAGGGGCATGGGGCATTCCACATATAAGAGGAAAATGAGATAAATTAGGGTTTTCGATTAATTAACTTTAATTTGGTAAAAAGCTAAAGCTAAATGTCTTTACTTTATTAATCTGTGAAAAAAGATGTGATAAAATTACAAAACAAAACCTTTTTTGGATATTGTAAATATTGTTTTATACAGAGTTGCTAAGGAGTGAAATGCTGATTATGCTTGCAACACTGTTATCGGACATTCTGTCAACTGTAAAAACCTGCGCTTGTCTTTTATGTAAAGCTTGGAAAGAACTTATTTTTTATATAGAAATAACGCGAATATGTATGCAAGTTTTTTGTGTATTTAGTTTTTGAACAGATGCGAGTTGCATGTCCCAGTAGTCACATAAAAATATATAGAAGTTAATATCCTAACCTGAACATGACTTTATAATTTTAATACTTCCTAGAAGTAATAAAAGGCATGTGATGCGCTATTTAAAAATGTTTTAACAGTTAAGGTGATCATATTATGCTTTCGAGACTGTTTTAAAATATGTCCCAGTAGTCACGGAAAATCCTTATTTTATTTCAAAGCTGTTGTTTATAGCTTAACTTACTTTTCTAGCCAAAAAACGAAATAGTTACAGCTTTTTTATGTCTTACTTGAGTGTTAAATGGCTAAAGTGTTAATGGCTATAGTTAAGATAAATACCGCGGGGATAAAGAGGAAATCTGAGAAAAATTTAAAAATATAAGGTATGAAATATAGCTCAAGAAAAACGTAGAGTGGAATCGAAAACAGAGAGAAAAAAATAGACATGATTGTGAGCCATTAAACAATCATTACAAGGTACGAGTGACAGTTTTTGTGTCGACCACCACCTGTCAAAAAAGCAACGAAGAGAGAGAATAAAGAAATAGGAAAAAGCTATAATACAATAATTATTAGCAAGCCAGCAAGGTCTTGAATGTAGTGCGAAATAAAAACGCGTTATAAGGTAAGTTATGAAGAAAAATGTGATTGCATAATTATGATGCTGCTATCTTGAGACACTTGATAATATTTTCTTTATTGTTGTGATTATAGTAATGTGGAAACTTAAAAGCACACAACAGTACATGGACGCAGCGGTCGTGGCAAATGGTGCTACTACCAACCGGGGTACTACTACCACAATAGCGTTCATACAAACCACTGGAGTCTTTTCAGAGGAAGCTGTGGCCTTCAATGCACGCAAGGCCAGTAGCGGCAACAGGTTTAATAGCCGCTTTGCAGGTTTAACATGGCAGATGATGCATCCTGATGTTTTACTGTTAGACTTCGTTTTCACTTTTTGTTGTTTCTTCGTATACGCAGCTGATTTTGACTTACGGCGGTCGACGCTGCTGAGAAAAAACGTAGTTGTCAAGGCTATCTTGTAGAGATTATATCATGATTGTGAGCAAAATGAGAATGTTTGGGCCAAGTATAATCGCAAAAGCCAATTTAGGTACGGCAAGTTCTTCCCAAAGTGTATTATGTAAAGAAAATATTAAAATGAAAAAGAGGAGGACGAAAAAATTAAAGTCATGCATGTCTTTAAGATTGACTTTGGGCAGTGGAGCAGAGTTTCTTGCCCCATACGAAACGGATGTGTCTTATGCACTATTATAAAACTCTTGAGTGGCCAAATTTTACCAATTTGGAGAAAAAGTCAACATGTTCTTTGAATAATGCAGTAACAGTTAATTTTTTTCGTAGCTTCTGGTCTCTTTTTGATGTTTGACAGAAAATAACTATATTAATTGGGTTAAAAACAATAATAAATCTGATTAAAATAATTTATTATTCCCACATATTTTTTGACTTGTCCCGCAAGTCACAAAGGCCTATTCCATTAGTCACAACTTGTAATACTTTTTTCCCTTTTTTTGTACAAACGTAAGCATACTGATTCTATATTAAAATGGAAGCGTTTAGGAAAATAACAAGTAATGGAAGAAATGGAAGATAGGAAAATAACAAGTAGAATATGACAGAAGTAAATATTGACCAATTGATGTTTATATATTAAGTTGAGACAAAGAAATAAATGAGAAACGTTAACTGGAGTTAAGGTTCTCCATTTTTGAAATAAAACTTCAAATAAAATCAGGCTATTTTAATTAAGCTTCTAAAATTTCGCATAATATCAACAAAATAAATTTAAATATTTATTTCTAATTTATTGCAAAATATGCGCACTGCGCCTTTTGCAGAACACATTAGAAATCTTTTTAAATTTTATTCATAATAACATGCAGTGCATGCATGCATTCATTTTTGTTCGCTTGTTTGTTTTTAGAGTGTAGCTTTTTAATTTCTTTTTTTTGCTGTTCTGTTTTGTCTTCGTCTGACATAGATCTTACTCGCTTGCAGTCTTTTTCGACACTGAACTGATTTTTGTTTCTTTTCTTTGTTGTTGCTTCTTGTGTTGCTACTTAAGCGTTTACTCTCAATACGTAAGCGCTTACTCTCAATGCTCCGTAGCTTGCTCCGTGCCCATAGCTGCTTATAGTTGATCAAATTCTGGAGTCAAATGTCTCAGTAGTCACAATGGAATGTACCACTATAAAAAGTAGCGGAGGGGGAGAGGGGAGGTAAAAAACAAAGAAATTGGAAACGTAGTTTATGAACGATACCTTATGTATAACTAGTAAAAAAGCCCGTCCTACGACGGGTTGGAGCATTAACATTCAAACTGCAATTATTTTTTGCCATTATTACAGTGATCTACTTACAACATCTACTGTCCTGAAAAATGTTCTGCCTGAAAGTATGCAGAATATTAGGGTGGGTCAATTTGTTTTTGTCAAAAGGCATATAGCAAAAACGTAATCTACGATGAATTCTAAAAAAACTTGCCCAAGAAACTATGGGTCGAAAATCAAAAACTAGCTACCGTCGAGAGACATTAAAATTTGCATTTGAAAAATTTTTAAAAACAGCGTAGCTTTTGTAAGAAAAGCTATTATATGGAAAAAATTCGACATTTTTCATTAATGTTGGGCTTTTTCCTTCATCATCTTTTCAAGTCAAATTTTTTAACCCATTTTTTAAAATTTACCCAAAAACTTAAGTTTGTAATGTCATTGAACAATCAGTAAAAACACAACTTTTTTAAATTCATGATTTATTATGTTAGTTTTTTAAGTCTTTCAATAAATCCATTCGAGGTGTTCGAGTACGACTTTCTAGAGCCATAACATCTTCTCGATTTTTTGCAATTATGCATCGTGAGACATGCTCGATTCTCTGAATGTGCGATGGAATCCCTGAATCTGGCAGTGGTATTTCATTAGAATTTATGTAATCCAAGAAGTGCTCGTGTGGAATGCTTGTAGTAAATGGAGGTTACAATATTTGATCGAGCAAAGATTGATTTTTATTTTTGATCGAAAATAATAACTATTAATGGTTGGTTGATTATTATTTTTGAGCGAAAAATAACGATCAAAAATTAATTGGTATTACTTGGTTTATATTATAAAAGTCATGGCATATAAAATCATGTCAAAAATGAATTCTCCAGCTAGTAGGCATCACGTGCTTATATTGACATATATTTTACAATAACTTTTTATATGTGATCTTTTAATATAAAAATTTAAAAATAACGATTATTTTGGGTCCCTGGACAAAATTTTTTTTTTGATTTTACGATGAATTTAATAGATAGCTTTCATTTTTGTTAAATGATCACAAAAATTATTTTAGGAAAAGATTTAGGTTTAAGCCTCCCCCTTAAACTTTTTATTTTAATTACAATTTAAGTGCATTCTTGACTGCGCACAGACGGATCTTAGCTGCCATAATATAATTATCTAATCCTATGTTAGCACCACGGATCGTTCGTACATCTAATACACTGGAAGGTACCTTTCGTCAATCAAAACGTGATCAATTTGGTTGCCTTATGGTTGCCTTATAAATATTGAGATGCTTGAATCTAGTGCTACTAACGACCATGTTTCATGCTGCAGCGAAGCCAATCAGCCTCATTCCGTTATCGGAGGCTGAATCTTTCGACAGTTGGACCAAACATGTTTTCCTTGCCCATCTTAGCGTTAAAGTCACCAAATATAATTTTTGTGTCGTGACGAGGGTAGCTCTCTTAAGCGCCTTCTTTGGTCTCATCGCCCTTGTCCTTTGTCGGAGCATACTCACATACGAGTATTAGGCTTATATGGAAAAATTTAGCCTTGATGAAGATTATGACAAGTCGTTCGTTCACAAGTGTGAAAGCAACCAAACTCGTGCTTTTCCGCATGGCCGCTCTAGTAGATATCACAAGATGCTTGCCGTAAGCAACCCTGTTCCTTCCATTGCATTTCTTAAATTGCAGTGAGATCAGCTTTGTAACTTTCCAAGATATTAAACAATTGGATAGAAGCACCTTCCCAACTAAGAGTTCAGACATGCCAGGTGCATATCCGTAAATCATTATTGGTTTTTCATTTGTGGTAGTCGTCATCAGGTTTAGGGACCAATCAGATCGTTTAGCGTATATCTTTAGTCTTATCTTTATTCTTTAGTTTTATCTATAGTCTTGTTCTTTTCATTAAAATAGTTTTTTTACATGGTGGGCTTCAAGACAACGTAGTTTCTTGTACTACCTATTCTCTCAGTGTAGTTGCGCGGTGTTTTCACTCAATTCAATTTTCAAATTTACACCTCTCAAATGCGCCTCTAAACACATTCAACCTGATGCACAATCACACATCTCCACAACAGCAAAAACAACAACTCTAGCTACAACAATAAGGGAGCAACAATTCAGGTCTAAATATTTTGGCCCCAACCCCAGCAAAACCCAGTGAGTCCCAGTGCAGCCCAAATGGCGTTGATCGGCATCATCATAAATGTATTTGTTTTGCAGCAAAGCGGCAATCGAGATAAATGCATCCACGCAATCATATTGCGTCATCCGCTCTGGACGCACAACAGCAATAGATGACTGTTAGTTGGTTCGCAAGACAGGATGACGGATAGTCTGTCCATGCGACACACAGGCAGTTAGACAAACAGTTCGCAGATACACATAAACACATCCGTGCTCTTCGGTGTAACTTCCAACGACATAGTGAGGCGCTCAGTCACAGTTGTAGCTGACGTGGTTGTAAATTTAATGAGATTTCTGTCAAATTAATTTCCGGTTATGATTAGATTTTCGTTAATAGCAATTTGTGGTCAGCAGTACAGTGTTTGTCCAGCACTGGCACATATGCAACGATAGCTGCTAGACATGTGTTTGAGTTGGAATGTGTGCAGATGTTTGTGTGCAAGTGTTGGCATGAATATTGCATTTAGTAAAGTGAGATATCTGCTATTCGATGGTATACCACTTTAGAGTTGAATTTTGTCCTTTATTGTCGATTGGCTTCTTTTTTTTTATTTCAGTTCATGCCTGAACCGGAAGTGCCCAAACGTTGGCAATTTGATTTGTGTTTTTAAAGCAGTGTTATTATAAAAGTTGGCGTACTTTCGACTTTTTTAAAATTTTATAAATTCTTAGCCCTAAAAATTTGCTTTAATCCCATTTCTCGAATTAATTTACGATAAAAATTATGCAAATTTATGATCGCAATGAAATGACAATTAAAATAAATCATCCAAAAAAAAAAAAAAAAAAAAAAAATATACGATAAAATTTTATTTATATCCCAAGCTTGTGGCACTAAAAATGAACAACGGTTTCGAAAATGGAATTTCCTCGCAATAATTTAACAATAACAAATCTTTGCAAAACCAAATTGACATCAAAACGGATTTTGAGCGTAGCTCCAAAATGTTTTAAAAATTTTTGCACGTAGCAACGAAGAAGAAGAAGAAGACGAAGCAGCAGCAGCAAAAATTGTGGTAAAAGAAGGCAATCCCAGAATTGAGGTTGTTTCAGTTACTACCAACAAGAGCGTCGTAGTTAGAAGCTTGACGAAAAAAAAAATAAAATAAACAAACAAAACCAAACCAAAAAGTTTAACGCGACAAACGTAACGTTCAATCTTCCAGAACATTGAGTACGTGATGCGACTGTCACATGGCTAGCAAAAAAAAAAAAAAACCAAAAAAAACTCAAATAAATAAATACAATTCAAGAACCAAGTAAAGTAAAACGTTTCTACTTTAGTCACTCGGAATGACAAACAAAACACTTCGACCAAGAAACCTTAATTTATTTGCTTTTTTTCGTTTTGGTCAATTGTTTTGTTTATTTCTTGGATTGAATACCGCCTATGACTGTCAACTGCGATTGCGACACACTTTTTGATCCATTGACCCAGCAACCCAGCGACCCACAATTAATTCAATTCAATTACAAGTGAAACGAATTAAGAATACGTAACGTTAAAAAGGTGCAGCCGTTGCCGCTATTTGTTTACGTAATAAGCGATACATTTGTTACCTTGCTCCTGCCCCACTGCCTCAGATTTGCACGACACTCAAGCAAACAAAAGGAAAAAGAAATGTTTATTTGTTTGATTCTTTTCTTACTTTTTAATTAATTTATCTGATTTTTTTCATTAAGACTGTGTAAACAATCATTCACAGTGAAATGATTTTCGAATGAAAAATTTACATTGTGGGGCTGCTTTTTTTATCGAAGTCCATTTTTATCTCGAAAACTTGAAATGGTCTCAGATATTGATTGTGTCACTTTGAGTGGCAGTTAAATTCGTTTTAGAAGACCTTTTACGACTAGCAAATTTCGTTGCCTACCTTTGTTCCATGTCTCCTCAAATTGTGGTGTTGTGATATGGTAAGGAAGTCGGGAAAAATCATCATCGTTGTTATAAAATCGGTATTTTATAGGTAGTAGTATTTAATTTCGATACAATTTAGAATTAATTTTTCTTACTTTCTTTTCTCTCTTTCTTTTTCTACTTTTTTTTTAAAGTCATTGACTGCTTTTCGACTAAATGAAGACATTCCAAAAGAATAAACCTTCAAAGCATGATTAAACCTTAAAGTATAACCCAGTTTTTCCAAACTAATTATACTCAAAAGCTGTGGTGAGTTAACGACAGCCTTAGATTCTTATTAAAAACAGAGATCTAGATAACGTCCGTAGCTACGGGGCGCAGTGTGTCGAGCCCATGTAGCGATGGGACAAAACTAGAATAAGTTGCCATAGAATCATGAAATTTAGTGAGAATGAGTTTTATGATAAAGAAATTGTTCTCACAATTTGAATAAATTAATTAAATTAATTATTGGATTAAATACAATTCATAATAAATTAATAAAAACCGACTCTCAAATCACTACAAAGTAAAAAATAATTTTAAAATAACTTTCCTTTTAGTTTTTTGGTCATATTTGGTAATTTATTTAAACATATTATTACATTGGAAATCTTATTATTTTAATTTCTTTCCAATTTGTTATATTATCCCAAATATATGATAAGTATTTAAGTAAAATATATAAGTTTTTTATGAATATAAAGCTTTTAAGGTCGGCGCTAATATAATCAGATTTTTAATCAGAAGTGCCAACTTTGAAGCTTTTGTAATCATAAAGAAATTAAAATACTAAGATTTCCAATGTAATAATATCGCACACTAAATACAAAACAGTAACAAATCAAAATTCTTAAATATCTAGGTGAAGCAAAAACCGATTTATTTTTTACTTTTTTTTAACTATTGAGAAAGAAGATGTATGCAAAATGTCTTTGATGTGTTACAGTCAAGGCATATCGAATACGAATAGTTTTGCATTAAAAAGTAAAAATTTGTAAATTTTGAGTTGTGGCTGTTTTGTATTTAGTGTGCGACATGTTTAAATAAATTATCAAATATGACCAAGAAATTAAGGCGGGACATGACATTCGCGGCAGAGAAAACAGACATTGTTTTAAAAATTCATAACTCAGTCAAAAATAAACATTTTTCGAAAATTTTTTTTTATTATTGTAGAGAATTGAACAAGTTACAAGAAAAAAAATTCAAAAATATATATTTTTCACTCCAACATGGCTTTATAGAGCTCCAAACTGGCGACAGAGAAAAAAAAACGGGGCCTCGTGTTTGCAGCGCTGGGAGTTGCAAAAATTGTCCGATCTGGAAAAAAATTACTTTTTTAAATCTTAACAAAATTGGTTATCGTATGACACGAGCTTTTTTTTCAAATTTTTTTTCAATTTTTGGTGATCTTCCAAATTTGATAGTGTATTTTTTCGAAAAAAATATTGACTTTAAAAATTCATAAAAAATCGAAAAAAAATTTAAAAAAAAGCTCGTGTCATACGATAGCGAATCAAGTTTAAAAAAATACAAAAAAAAAAAAAATTCGTCAAAAAATGAACCCGCTAGTGCCGCAACCAGTACGAAAAACATGGTTTCGAGATAAACGCGTTCAAAGTTTGTGAACAAAGAAAAAAAAAGTTACCTTCAATCTGCCATGCCTGCTTCGTACTGTATGCCTTCGTTATCTTGTGTTGTGCTGTTTCTTATAGTTTTTTGCAATCGTTTAGCAATTCGGGCTTCACCCTTCACCCTTCAAGTAGGTACGAAATAACAACCACCAAAAGTCAGGTAGCAAGTAAAACAAGTAAATATATACCAGCTGCCGTACGTGGGTAGCGCAAAAATTAAAAATGCGCTCTCACTAATTCGGCTGTTACTTTAGAGCTCGTAGGAATTTTCCATGAAATTTTTTTTCTTAGAATCTTAAGAATATTTACTAAAATACAAAATTATTAAAAAAAAAAGTGAAATACAATCGATTTAAAAAAACTGCCAATGTCATGTAACCCCTTAAAAGGAAAAGTTTTTTTAAAATTATTTTGTACTTTGTAGTGATTTTGTAGTCGGTTTTTTTTTAAAAGGATTTTATTTCTTCCTTTTTAGAGAATATGATAAATTTTCGAAAAAAATGTATAAGCTACATAAATACAATTGTTCTTAAAAAATTGATTTTATTAAATTCCGTAAGCTTGTTGGTTATTTCAAATATTTGTTTCTTAAATTAAAAGTGGATGTCACTTGTTTTGAAATAATTATACCCATTCTTGGTACGAGTTTTATTAACCTAGTGTCAATATTATTCGAGATATAGTGTTTTTCTAATATTGCCACGCCCCTTTGTTGAAGAAGCGCCCACTTTCTTGACCGTTATTTGCCTACCCCTATACTCCATTTCAGTACCCAGCGTCAATATTAACTGAGATAGTGTTTATCCAGTATCACCACGCCCATTTGTCGAATAACGCCTACTTTATTTACCGTTATTTTAAGTAATTCTGCCTACCTCTATACTACAATAAATTTCAGTGCCCTAGTGTCAATATTATTCGAGATACACTGTTTTTCTAATATTGCCACGTCCAATTGTCGAATACCGCCCACTTTCTTGACCGTAGTTCGTATTAATAATGGCTACCCCTATACTAAATTGCAGTACCATAGTGTCAATATTATTCGAGACACAGTGTTTTTCTTCACTGCCACGCCCATTTGTCGAATAGCACCCACTTCTTTGACCATAATTTGTAATAATAATGCCTACCCCTATACTAAATTGCAGTACTCTAGTCACAAAATTATTCAAGATACACTAATATTGCCACACCCATTTATCGAATAACGCCCATTATCTTGACCGTAATTTGTAATAATTGTGCCTACCCCTGCACTAAATTGCAGTACCTTAGTGTCAATATTATTCGAGATACAGTTTTTCTAGTATTGCCACGCCCCTTTCTCGAATATCACCTACTTGATACTTATCTGTTCACCAAAAATTATGGCAATCAGGCATATGGCTTAGGAGTTATCGATGTACATACATTTAAAAAAAAAAACAAAAATCGGCGAGCTTAATAACCGGTAAGTCGGTTAAAAAATAAGGAATTTTTTTCAATCAACTTAAACGACTGAAGCACCAAACGACAGCTTTGATCTGATTGTTGGCTCATCAAAAGCAATAATATACTTGACTGCAAGAACTGAGGCGACAAGAAAGCAAAGTCAAAGCATTTCAAAGAAAACGTAAACAACAATTGCAAATATGATTCGGATAAGAATGTTGGATATTTTATAAAAATATTACGATATGACAAAAATCTTATACATATATGCAAAACAATCGCGTATATACTGCATAATTTTCTATACGTTTTTTCCTATGCTACTAAGTGCCCGTACAGAACCAAAGCGGATAGCGGATTACAGACCTCTCTCGGCGAAATCCGCTAAGAACTCGTCCAGAATATGATTGGTTGTCGGATGGTAGATTAGCGTTGCGTTTTTAGGTGTCAATGCTTCATTTTGGAGAACATTTTTTATATTTTGTTTTGAATGTTTTACATGAATGCAACACAGACACACAAAACGAAACGTCAGCTCATGAGAAAACTAAGAAAATAACATCGAACTAAGCTAATCTTTAGTAAAAATACGGCAACACTTGCGCCACTCAAAGAGAGACCCAAGAGTAGAAATGAAACCACAGACGAGCCACATTAGGAGGAGTGGAATGTCTGCAACTAAAAAGATATTGTAGAATTTTTTAAAATAAAAAATAAAATAAGATTCCTGTCTGTAATTTTGCATACTTAGTTTTTTTAAATTTCAAGAAAAAAATATTTTTTGACTTTTGTTCACCCTCGTCTCACCGTTGGGGTAAAGAACTACTGTTCCACCCAGTGGCGGCCGTGGCATAGTGGGTAGAGTGTGTGACTCTTACGCCAGAGAACCCAGGTTCGAATCCTCCATCCGACACAGGAAGTTTTTCAATTGAATTAATTTTTCTGTTCGGCCGTCACCTCTCAAACAGAGGTGAGGTTCGGCAAACCTCAGAGAGTAAAAACTGCCATGAAAAGCTGCTTGAGAACGTAAGCCGTTCGGAGTCGGCGTAAAACATGTAGGTCCAGTTCTCGATTATTGTGTGCAAACATTTCACATCACACACAACACAATTGATCATAAGAAGCTCGGTCAAAGTCCTTTCAAGGGCTGAAATGGCCATTTTGTATTTTTTTTTTTCCACCCAAATTGATTTTTTGGTCGTAAAATTTGAGCTAGCGGAAGTTTTTTTTTTAAAATGTTTGTTTTTGAATTCAGCTTTTTTACTCTAAAAAATTTTCGAATACTCAAAAAGGTTCAAATTTTGCCAAACAAAAAATACTTTGAATTAGCAAAAAAAAAAAAGAATAATGGCACAATTGTGCACCAAAGGCTGTTTACAATGTGACCCTCTACACCGATGAGTTCAAGATGGATTGCGGAGTAGGAGCGGGTATATACTCTGAGACTCTGGGTGTGACCAACTCCTTCCGTCTACCGGACTCAGCCAGTGACCAACACCAACAATCTAAATGCTGTTATTCGACACTTACATTTCCGACAGGCTTAGCTGCAGTAAAATATATCGATGGCTTAGCGCACAAAAGTAATAAATGCCCTTTTGGCAAAAATGGGCTAACTGCATTTTCCAACCTTTCAACTTAAAATCTATGTTGTGTAAAATTATTTTAAGGGAGTATTACTGGTTGGAAGGCTGTTTTTGGACCCTTTTTGAAAAAATTCTGATTTGAAAACGCAAAGAGTTATTTAAATTCTGTTTTTTAATTGTATTAAGCACATAATAAATTAAATAAAAAATTTTTTTCCTTTGTACGAGGGCTGTTCATAAAGTTGTTGGCCTTCAAAGTTGGGCGTCGAAAAAAAAGGTATGCTGCTTGCGGCCCGGATAACTCGACTTCGGATCTTCTGAAATGAAAAAATAAATGGCGTAAGATTCAGTATAGATTCAATTTTGGTCCCTACTTCAATCATAATTTTGCGATTATTTTTTACAAAATGGCGATCATTGGAAAATAAAAAACCGATTTTGGATCTTTTTTTTGTAGTTTAGTGTAAAAAAAATAGTAAAAATTGTTTAAAATTGTGATTGAGGTAGGCACTAGAATGGTGATAATTCTGCGTCGATTGCACTTTGTTTTATCAAAATCGGTTCAGAACTACGGGCGCAATGTGGGCCGCAAGCTCGAAAAACGTGGATTCGAGATAACCGCGTTTAAGGTTGAAGTTATTTTTTTGCATCAAAAAAAAAAAAAAAAATTGAAATTAAAAATTTTAGCATGCAGTTTTCGACAATTCTGCGTTTGCACTTGGTTTCATCAAAATCTGTTCAGTAGAACCGGAGAAAAGTGACTCCTAGGCAATAAAACATTTTTTTTTTTTGTGAAATACTTACATATATCAATCTGCAATGCTAGCCCCATGAAGAACTCCTTCCTCTTCTTCAAAAAATGAGGACTCAGCGGCTCTTTGTGCTCTTCGGGCAGTTCTACCTTCTTTTGATGCGGCCAGAGTTCTGGCTTCAGACCTTTTCAAACGTTCTTCGTTCCGAGACATGGCGAAATCATATGTGACGTTGCCAATCGGGAAGCCCATTAGGATCATTATTTAAAGTATTGCCAAAAAAACCTTCGTTAAATATGACAGTTGCAATATAATTGGCAATCTCAATAGTGCGTGTCCTCATCTCTTTCCTGTTGGTTACCACGAAACTGGCGTTCCAAACTCGTCCCTTGATTTTTCTTTTATTTTTATTTCTATTTTTTATCTATTTTTAAAGACTTTATTTGTCTTCAGCACAAACAAAAATTTTTATCAAAACTGTCATTTCAAAACTGCATGAGCACGCGCGTCCGGTTTATAACTCAATTCAAAGTGAACTAAACGCTGCCAACATTCGAATACCTAAGCTCTAAAATGTGTATTAATTTATTTTTAAAATGCGTATTCAAACAAGTTATTACCTACTTAAGAACGCGTTGAACGAAATTCGTTGGATTTTCAAACCGTTGCATTCAAAAAGTATCTTAATTTGGATACTCAAATCGCTTTCGCAAATCGCTTTTTGGCAAAAACATTGCTGGACAAAAAAGGCCATATCTCCTAAAGTATTTCGAATTTCAGAAAAACCCTTTAAGGACGATATTCTCAAATATCCAAACTATAAAAAAAAAATGCAAATAGAAAAAAATCGAACAAAAATTTTTGCCAACCAGGAATACTCCCTTAAGTGAAATCTCATTGGGAGCTGAATTAGCTGAATTAGTACTAAAATGTATTGAAACTCAAAAACAAAATCAGCGTTCCTGAACATTTCAAATTTATCACTTATCACTTTTGTGAGCTTAACCATCGATATATACAATACTAGATTGCTAGAATTTTGTCTTATGGGAATTATATGAAATTTTATACTTCATATATTCAGATTCAGTGTGGATTTTTGCATATGAAATCATAGGCATATGCTGAGGATAATAATCATCGTATTTATCGATAACTGAATAAGTAGTATTATAAAAAAAGCCAAAAAGCAGACAATTTGTTGCAGGCGGAAATTGTGTAAAAAGTTGTATTCAGATTTTTTTCCTTTAATACCTACTTATAAAAACTACAAATCATTTGCCAGCCGCGACCTACTTTAACGTCATGAAGAATAAAATAAAATCCATTCGCTTGCAATAAATCACGACTGTTTGTTCAATTTCTCAGCTGCAGTGATTCACGATAGGATTCCATCACAGCGAGATTTTATGTCGCGCAGAATGTTGAATGTTCTTGTTGAAACTTGTGCGGCGACATAAACAACTACGTTACGATTACGCACGTAACTTTGGACGCAACGATATGAATGTGACTGCCTGCGCCCTCTCGAAGCTTACATGGTGGTGGTGTTGGTGACGGGATGGCGTCAATGTGTCAAATGCAATTTAAGCCGATTTAAATAATATTTTCAAAGTAAAATGAGCAACAACAAAAAAATATGGTAAAAAGCGCAAAAACAGAAGTTGTAGCGTTGTGGCAGCTTGTAAGAAATGTCAATAAAAAACAAAAAAATCAGAACAGCACGAAAGCGTATTTTCTCACTGTTGACACTAAGTTTCAATTGCGGATTTATATTTCTATGAAACTGCTTCAGATGATGGTGAAATTCAAATGGATAACTAGCTTTAAAAATGATCAAAATTTTAAAAGATCTTTAAAATCTATTGAAAAAAATGTTTATTCCCAAAAATTATATTTCACCTCTAGCCACATTAAATAATAAAATGTACCACTATTTATGCGCTGTAGTTGAATTATTACTTGCTTTTTTTTCTCATGTCCCGAGAATTGAATTTCTAGACACGCCTGCTACAAAGCAGCTAAATAAAACTGTTTGATTACGTTGCGGTTTTAACGAGTTACAAAGTTAATAAATGCGTTAACTTTTTCTCCACCCCCACCAACCAACTGCTGCCACCCTCTGACCAAAGTACTAACGTGTTTCCATTATTATTTGTTAGCTTATCGCCCACCAAGTCTTCAGTCGACACACTAATGATGTACCGAGAACGTCGCCGTCGTCGTCATTGTGGCAAAAAATTCCCAAAAACTGCTTTCGGCTCTAAATTACCATCCATCCATCTAGGATTTTTGTACTGTGCTTCTAATTACTTTTGCATCAATTAATTAAACAATTAAGTATTTTTTCAACACGAACAGTGCCCAAGGTTGTGCGTTACCAAACAATAGCATTTCGAATGCTGCTAAATAGTTTCGGAAATATGAGTTCATCTTGGCAGCTACACTTGAAAAAATTTTAATTAATCATAATTTTTAAGAACCAGTGTCAATCATATTATTTTATGACTTTCGGCAACTGTTGCCGATTTTATACAACTAAAGCAAGTTTGTCACGATTCTTTTCCAGTATATTCAAATAATATTTTCAAATTTGTCCAAAATGGTGTAGAGCGACATTCATACTTCAACAAATAGACAAGACCTTTTGAAGGCTTAAGCTAGCTACTCAGAGGCAGGTACGAGTTGGTCCAAAAATATTTAAAAAAACACTTTACGTGCATCTTCCATAAATAGGGCAAAAGCAAACTTTATGGGTAGAAGTAGTTGATATTTTTAAATAAAAATGTTACAAAATTAATCCTAGATTTCAACACGCCTCGATTTCGATGCCCGGATTTACTTTTAAGAGAATAACTTTTGTCAATGACTAAACCATTTATAAAACTTTTGTCAGGCGTAGTAAAATGAAATTCATTATTTTTGCATGTCATTGAAGGTTTAATTTAGCATAGTTAGGATGATCCGATTTGGTTCCATTATGCACCGTTTTGTTTGATAACTCGTTGCTATTTTAAAGGTTATTTTATTATGCCTTTTTCATAGAAAGTTTTGTCCCTTTTGACAAAAAATTGGGAGTCGATTTTAACAAGATTCTCTTGAGTGCGAATATTTTACCAGCAAATCCATTCGCCATAAACGGGAGCAGGTGGTAATCACTTGGTGCCAGTACTATAAGGTGGGTGCATAAGAACCTTCCGCAGCTTCTGGCGAGTCGCTGTCGATGTGTGTGACCTGACATTGTTCGGGTGTTTTGACATGCGTTTGCTCGTCGACGTTTGACTTGGTCCCTCAAACTGGCACGGCGGTCACTGAGGTGAGTGAAAACATGGGTTCTCATACTGAGCACGGCAGTCCCTGAGAACAAGGCCAATACTCTATCTGGATGTTGATATCTTTAGATCATCCGGACTGCCAGAATAAGAGTGGCAAAATTAGGTCCTCCTCTGTAGGTACAAGACATGCGTAATTGTTCGCAACCGAGCCGTCAGCTGTGAGCCGTTAGAATGGCCCTTTCAGTGCACATTGAGCACTGCCACGCATAAAAATGCACTCCTTCATAATTGCATGAGTGCATTTTTGGTCTCTTTGCTGGGATGTTGTGGATCCTCATTGACTGGAACGAGTTGCCCAGATGACTGTCGTGGGCTGGCCCTTCGGGGAGACTCGTACTGGTTGTGGTTTTGTGAATGCTACAAAGGTCTAGATTGACCGGCGGGGTCGCGCAGTGGTACGACCGGGCTGGCATATATGTCTTAATATGCAAGAGATTAGATAGGTCTCGTCTTCACCAGTAGATGTATTGTAGGTACATCACGACTGAAATCTAAACTGGTACTGCTATTACGGGTAGAATGTAATTTATTGCATAATGCTCCTAATCAGCAAGGGCACTGGGTGATGCTTTGTGTTTGTGAAACGGCTTCCATGTTCGTGTTGCTACACCGGATGCCCCGTATGTTTTACTGGTTAAAGCATAA
The DNA here is from genome assembly GCA_914767935.1 of Coremacera marginata. NCBI lineage: Eukaryota > Metazoa > Arthropoda > Insecta > Diptera > Sciomyzidae > Coremacera > Coremacera marginata. The sequence goes on along the minus strand of OU612045.1, from coordinate 39,054,791 downwards.
ACGGGTTCGTGTTGTAGTAAAGCACATACGTTTTTTGCGTTAACTCGTGTGACACCCATGCATCGAGCTTTTTTTTTTAGATTAGATTGATTTTAGGTGGAAATATACTGCAAACTGTTCTTGAACAAATCAATTTTTTTTTATTAATTCACGATTTTGGATTTTTTTTTGTATCTATATGCCAGAACTCATTTCCTTTTCTTGATTAATGCTCCAAATCCTAATTAAAGGTTGTCAATACTGAATCTGCGCATACGAGTATCTACACTTGTTATACACATACCTACACATACCTTGTTTACTTACGTACTCATTAAATCAAATTCTCCCTTCAGTATGTTAAACCTATATTGCTAAAATGAAGTCTGTAACCCGAAATTAGTTCCAGAAAATAAAATATGCTTTGATACTATAAGCAAAGAAATTTTTCGTTTACCGCAACTAAACAATACACCAACTATACTTCGTTTGCGAGCTGTAGAAACCACAAACAACTATTCAGTTGCCTTTAACGAAAAAAATAAACGAAAAATATCGAAAAAATAATGAGAAAGAAATATTTTCTTAACTCATAAATTTAATATGATTTAAAAAAACATATACTTTCTTACTTCCATTGTTGGGAATCGAACAACGCTTGCCCTGCTTAATATGTTGCACCAAAGTCTATTGTATTTTCAGTCGGCTAATATTCGGCTAGAGCTGCTTATTTTTTCTGTCAAAAATACATTTTTTTTCAATTTAAATTTTCGTTTATGAGTAAAGAAGTTCGTTTCTCACAAATGAAGTTTTAAGTTATATCAAATAAATTCACAATTTGCCACAATTGAAAAATCACATGCGCTTATGGCAAACAAAATTCATTTCCTGCAACTAAATTACCCGTTTCCCGTGACTTTTTCTGATTCTCGTAGCTGTTGAAACTATTCAAAAATGCTTTCAAGCACGATACACTAAGTTCGTTTGCGGTCAACTGATAAACGTTTTTTTTTGCGTCTATGTACTCAAAAAAAAATTTTCATTAAAAATATATAAAATTTTATGCCTTGTGGAAAAAGATCTTTTATTTATTTTTACTTTTATTGAAAAAAAAAACGGGGGAAGTTCATATCCATCCCTAGCATCAGGGGCATGGGCACAGATCTTATTCGGGGCAGCTTTGCTTTGTCTCAGTCAATTCTCGACCTCATCTTCGCAACCTTAATCTTGAATATAAATGAATCAAATCGATATAACAACAAGTCTGCTCGCGGACTTTCCCTAACAGATCTATTAGGGTTTGAAATTGCGTTAGGGCCGGAACAGGCAAACAGTATCGGGAGTCAATAGATTTAAAGGTTCGAATCTCTCGAGCTTCTTTTTCCTGGAAGAGTATCATAAGGCGTTCGTGACCTTTTTATATCTTACTTATTTACTAATGCAAATAACTTAAATTCTAGGAAGGTGGGCTCCGTTTTCGAATCGCCCAACAGTTGGTCCGTTATAAGCGCTGATACCGATAGCGGTCGATGAAACATTTTGAGTTTTGCCTGGTACTGTTTAACATCCCAGCAGAAAATGTCATGCCTGATCAGGCAAGTATTCAGGCTTGACAGGCATGACCGGGTCCTGACCTTTCTTTGAAAATATCCCTGATTTTTCCATACAAGTGTCCGCCTCTTCAGACCTGAAACTTTTTTCAAATGTTCATCTATGATTTCTACACTGAATATCAATTTTTATTTCAAATTCAGATATGAAATGTGGCCTGAAATAAAAGTAGACTGATTTTTTGTTTAATTTCAGGTTAGAATACAGGTCTGTAAAAATGAAGCCTGAATTATATTTTAGTTTTAGCCTTGAAAGCGGAACTGAATAATGGAGGCATGATTATGTTTAGAAATTCAATCCTGAATTCCAGTCTGACTATTGGAGGTCTCAGCGAGTTTTCTGCAGGGATAAGTGGGAAATAGCGGAAGGAAAAATTATGTTAACATATTAAACGAAAGATTTTGTATTTTTGTTCTGGCTTGGTTTTTCATGAGTTATGAAAAATAGAGTTCGAACTACTCAGAAATCTGCAATATCATATGGAGTGATGATGCCAGTTGTCATGATGGCTCCGTTTATTCAACATAGTTGCCTTTGAGAGCGATACAACGAGTATAACGATTTTCCAACTTTTCGATACCACTTTTATGGTACGATTTCTCTTTCTCTTCAAAATAGGCCTCAGTTTCAGCGTTTACTTCATCATTGGACCTGAATTTCTTTCCAGCAAGCATTGTCTTGAGATCTGAAAACAGGAAAAAGTCGCTGGGGGCTAAATTTGGAGAATTCGGTGGGTGGGTAAGCAATTCGAAGTCCAATTCATTCTATTTTGCCATCGTTTTTATCGATTTGTGACACGGTGCATTGTCTTGGTGAAACAACACTTTTTTCTTTTGCAAATGTGGCCCTTTTTTTGGCGATTTCAGCCTTCAATCGATCCAAAAGTGCACAGTAATAGTCGCTGTTGATGGTGGTTCCTTTTTGGAGATAGCCGATGTATATTATTCCTTTCGCATCCCAAAATATAGACGCCATCACCTTACAAGCCGACTGTTGGGTCTTTGCTCGCTTTGGATTCGGTTCGTCGACTGCTGTCAACCGGATAATGTTTATCAAGCCATTGTTTGGTTTCCACTGTATTTTTTTTCATCAAAAAGCAATGCTTTATCAAAACTCGAAATTCACTTTTTTCCATTTTTTTGTTTTCAATAGCAATAGTTCCACACAAACTGCTATAACTCACGAATCAATTGTAAGATTGTTGTCAAATGCTTATACGTACCGTTTAAAGGTTGGTACGAAATAAAAATCATATGGAAAAAATCTAGTAACGCCATCTTGTGTCATCCTATGGACTTTTTGAACGTACTTTGATTTGAAAGCTATTGTTTTTTTTTGACAGATCACATGTGATTCGTGGCATGTGTCAAAATCAAAAAAGCTTAGTTTGCCTTGCCATTTCATCATGAATAGTTTTACGCCCGAAAAACGTTTGCAAATTGAAATTGAAATTCACTATCAAAACTCGTACTGTATGAAAAATGTGTTTCGCTTTTTATGGCCGTCAAAATCGCACCAAACCAAATTTCGCACCACTTTCTCTCTATTGGACATCAATCCACCAACCCGTAACCGTAGAGTGCGTTCCGGGGAGCCGCTTTTTTATCGAAAAATTGTCTTCAGCGACGAGCTCTCAATGTCGAAGATGTTATGTATCAGGACAACTGCGACCACAACCCCTAAAATTTCCTTTATACGTGTATTTGTGGAAAGTTGGCATTAATTTCAACAGAAGTTTACTTTCTTAAAAATTTCTTCACAGTGTACTTAAATCATGCCCAATCATACTGGAGTTGGGGTAAAAACAACTTGTTATTAATATTTGTCAAGCGGTGAACTACATAAATTCGCCAGACTCGGTCTATAGCCAACGACAGCACCCGGAGCGCACGCAGCCATGTAGAGCCCAACTCCCGGTGTGGGTGATAAATTAATTTCAGTTGCGTGGCGAACATCGCCGCCAACGCTTGTACGGTAGGTAAATCAGCTGCAAAACGCTGAATCCTGAACATTTTCAGAATAATTATGAGATGCCAAATTGGCGGCATTGGCGCCTAGCTGTGAGTAGGGCGTCGACACCGTCCCCATTGCCTCCTTGTGACTGCATCGGTATTTGCATAATTATGGTAACTCACGCCTCTGACTCAAACATAGACTGACTGAGCAGGTTTGAGCTGTTTTTATTAAAGCGCAATTTTGGTTAAGCTGCCTGTGTTGATGCAGCGTGGGTGTGGGCTGATGATGATGATGATGATGATGGGTAAAATGGGTGTTTGTGTGGCATGAAATCTAGTGGTGGGGGGTTCAAAACCGCTGACGATGTTATGATGTCGGCTTGCTGCCTGGTTCGGAAATTAAGACAGAGGTTGAGATGTTAATTTATGTATTTTTTGTTTTTTGTTTTTTTTTTTTTTTTTTTTTTTGGCTTAGATGAAGCAAGAATTAATATTTGCCAGCTGGTGTAGAAAATCGTAGATATTTCAGCTTAATAATCGTTACATTAAAACTGTCCATGCATTTTTAATAATATTTATACATCTTTTACCATCTTCCATTGCAGCGCATTCACCCAACGATGATGCCGAAGTGATTGATGTACCACGTCGTCCACAACGTCCTAGCATTTACGGTGACGATGATACAGCTGGAGCAAAAGATTTCCATGATTTCAAGGGTGTCATTGATACCGGTTCTGGTTATCCTTTCCTGCAGTCAGTGCCGCATCCATTCTCATTCAATTTGGGCTTCTTTGACTCCTTCGAAGGTGAGTGAGTTGTGACTGACTGACTGACTGACTGAGTGTGTAAATGCAATTGTAAGTGCGTGTGTGTGTAAGTGTAAGTTGGTGTTGACCGGTTTTTATGACCAAGTCGTAATGCTTTGCGGCCAAGTGCAGCACAGCAGCTAAAGCGATTCGTTTCGCTGTCTGGCTCAACAATAAAATGCGAATTAATTAATATTTTATGTTGCGTTAAATTGAACGAATGAACGAACTCTCATACGACCATTGAATGCAGATCGTCAAATGATGAAGCAGAAGAATAGCAGTATCAACAGCAGAAGGTGAACAGCTACAGCTACATTGAGTGTTGCATTCAGGTGAGCGTTGAGCGTGTGGTAGCGGTTTTTATTTAATGCATTTTTTATTGCTATTAAATTTTATGACTCGATATCAATTAAAACCACTGAGATATCCAGAACACAGATAAATAAGTGGAAATAATATCCTTTGGTCGTCAGGTAAGGCCGACTGCATTCAACTGTGTGAATGCGAATGTGTGAGCGCGTGTGTGTGAGTGAGTGTTGGGAATGGCATTTTGTGACCGTGAAACACTTTGACTTTTCACAATTCGTAAAATTCGTTTTTTTCCCCATCATGAGCTTCAGTTAAAATTATTAAAGTTTCTTTCATGAACATCAGATAGCTTAATGTGCATTATATAAAAGATTTGATTTCAGGCTTTAACTGTTTTACATTTAAACCACAGACACTTGTATTTCGGTATTAAAACTTTAAATGTTGGTAGTATTTGGTAGATGGTTTGTGAACTTACAATATATTAAAGAGAACATTATAATGAGTATCATTTTTAGTTTAGTAATTTTTTCGATGACAAGCATTTATGTAGCAATGTACTGTGACTATTTCCTAACTTTGACCTAAATAATTCGAAGTAAGTTGGTCGGAACGAATCATTGGTAATCGTAGCTCGAAAGGAATTTTTTGGTATAACAAGTCTTTAATCCCTTTAATACTATTTTTTCCAAATTTTTCCTTTTTTTAAAACAAGAATTCTTATTTTATGAATTGCCATTATAATACTCAACTGAAGTTGAATAAAATGAAGCTTAAAATCAAATCAATGGATGTATCCATTGATTGGTTATATTTATTTATTTATTTATTTATTTATTCATTTCAGTCTACTGATTTATTAAAATCTTACAGACTATACATATATTTATATCTTAAAACTACGCTAGAGGCTAATTATAAACAATGAACAATATTAGTCTAAATTGATGTTCTGACACATTAAATTTTAAAATGTGTGAGAGACTGTTGCATAAGCGTATGCATCTTGCTATTGGCTCATTATTAGCATAATTGGTCCTGTGAAGATTTTCCTCGAACAAACGGGCTCGTCTCAAATCCCTTGGCGCATCATAAATTTGGAAGAGATTTGACAGTTCCATACAACTAACTTTACCTGAAAACACGTTGTAGACGAAAAGTAGAGAACTTAACGATCGTCTGTCTTTTAAGGATTGCAAGCCAAGTAATTTACGACGAGCTTCATATGTTGGAAGACCATCAGGCCAATAAAGCTTTTTGAGCGCATATTTACTCATATGCTTTTGAACTCTTTCGATTCGGTCTGAATTTTCAATATAGTACGGGTTCCAGACAATAGAGCAATATTCAATTATACTTCGAACCAAAGAAGTATATAATGATTTTATCGTTAAAGGATCTTTAAAAATCTGCGTATGCCTTTTTATAAATCCCAGCATGGAATATGATTTAGCAATAATATAATCATAATGACATTTGAAATTTAATTTAGTGTCAAAAATAACCCCCAAATCTTTAATTTCGTTTTTACGATTAAGAACACAATTATTCAATTTATAATTGAATAATATGCTGTTAGCACATTTATTGTATGAAACAATGCAACATTTGTTGATGTTCAAAGATAAATTATTTGACAGACACCAATTGTACAATACTGCGAGATCATTTTGAAGACTGATACAGTCAGATGTGTTTGATATTCTATAATAGAGTTTAAAATCATCGGCATACATAAGACATCTGGCATTTTGTAAGTATTTGGGTAAATCATTTATAAATATCAGAAATAAAAGAGGACCGCAATGGCTACCTTGTGGAATACCTGACGAAGCATCAATAGCAACATCAGATATAGTTGAGCCAATTTTAACATACAGTTTTCTACCATTTAAATAACTTTTAAAAAAATCAATTAAAGGATCAGACAGGCCGAACTTTTTTAATTTCAGCAGCAGAATTGAATGATCAACTTTATCAAACGCTTTTGAAAAATCTGTGTAGATGACATCTAACTGAGTACCGCTTTCCATTGCATTAATAATATTTTTTGAAATAAGCAGCAAATTTGAACATGTAGATCTTCCAGGAAAAAAACCATGTTGAAATTCAGAAATGGCTTCCTTTACATGGTCAAATAATTTTATTTTAAGTATATGATCAAATAATTTGGCTATTGTGCATTGTTTCACAATTGCCCTGTAATTATTAACATCACATCGATTTCCAGATTTATAAATCGGTACAACTAAACAAATTTTCCAAAACTCAAGAAAAATTCCTTTTTTAATACATAAATTAAATAGAAAAGCTATTGGAATAGCAATGTTCATACTACAAAGTTTGAAAAACATTGCTGGAAAATCTCCATGTTCAAATTTAAAGCTGGGTTTAAGATGAGATATTGCTAAAGCTACATCGTCAGCAGAAATAGTCATGGCATCCAAAAAACCAATATTAAGGTCCTCTAAGTGAAGATAATTTAGATTACTTGATGGATTATGATTTTCGTATACATCTTGAAAAAATTTAGAAAAAAGGTAAGTCGATTCTATAGGATTATTTGATTTTAACCCATCAAATTCCATGCTGGTTGGAAACCCACTAGTTTTTCTTTTAGTATTTAAATAGTCCCAAAAATACCTTGGGTTTGATATTAAACTACTTTCAACATTTAATACATAAGTTTTAAAAAGGAATTTATGAAGACAATCAAACTCATTTCTCAATCGAATGTAACGAGATTGATCTGATTCACAATTAGTTGATTTAAATTTTTTTGCAGCTTTGTTTTTGAGGTTCTTTAACTTAGCTAATCTAGAATTAAACCAAGGTGGTTTATTTCTTAGATTAGTACCCTTTTTAGGAACAAATTGATTAGCTGAACTAGTAAATATATAACAGATAAATCTATAAGCTTGATACGGACACTCAATATTATATAATAAAGACCAATCAACCGAAATTAAGATTTCATTTATTGCTGCAAAGTTTCCTCTTCCAAAATCTAATTGCTCAACAGAATTATTATTTGTTGCATCAAAATTATAAAAATCAAATTCAACAAATAATGCTTTATGATGAATGCTATTATTGACAATAGGTGCTAAGTTTTCTGTACACACTGCTTTTAAATCATTACTGACAAAACATAAATCTAAGATTCTGTTTAAGTCATTTTTAATGGAATTTAACTGGCAAAAATTATTTGCAAAAAAATAATTTGCCACCAAATATTCATTATCTGACTGCAGACCAAAAGGAAAAAGATTATTATTATCAAAAACCCAAGATATTTTACCTAAATTGAAATCACCCATGACAATAATATCGTAATTTGAACTTATATTATCGGCTAAAGAATTGATGTTATGAATATGTTTTTGATAAACTTCAGTTATGCTGTTTGGTGGAATATACGATAAGAAAAAATAAATAAAATTACTATTCGAAACGCTTATTTCTACACAAATTTGTTCAATAGATCTATCATTATCATTTAGTTGCAATATTTTACTAGAGAGCTTATTGCTCACTGCAAGTAACACCCCTCCCCCTCTTTCACGGCCAGTAGTTATAGTGCAGCGGTCAAGGCGGTAGATGCTGTAGTAACTGTCGAAAATCTCCGCAGATGATATTTCAGCATGCAGCCATGTTTCAGTTATAGCCACAATATCATACTCATGAAGAGACATAGCGAGTAGAAGCTGCGAGGTCTTTGTACGAATGCCACCCATATTTTGGTAATAAATCGAATATCCAAACGATTTCGATGAATTTTGTCGCGTAGTGTTATCACAGAGCGACGTTCGTCGATTCGTTAAAAGAATGACTAAAATCTCGTTATGAGCTTGTTATAAATAGTAAGAAATTCTATTCACCATTTCACTCCCTTCATTGACCTAAAAACGTTTATAAGATCGAAGAAAAAGTTATTTTTCAATGTATAATTCATCAAAATGAAAAATATTATACAATATAATTCTTATACAGGAGAATTGGATGATTTTTTAGTTAAATTTTCTTGAACTTCGATTTTCTTAAAATTTTTTTTTTATTATCTTTAAAAATTATTTTAATTGCCTTTAAACTGAGCTATCAAAATAAGTTTTATGCAAGTTAGTTTTTCTGCTAAAAACAATAACGTGAATCAAAGTCGTGAAATATTAATTAACCCTGTAGCTCCTATGAATGTGAAAATAGACCCCCCCCCTCCTACCATACGATTTTTTGCTCAGCTCTACATAACCTTTCAGCTCTGTAAATAGTTGCGCTCAATTGCGGGACACGCTGTATAATTAAAAAAATTTATTTAAAAAATTCTTTCTTCTAATATTATTTCAATCCGCGAGAACGTTTTTGAAAATGCTAATTTTTTCACTTTTGAATTTTTACGGTTTTATGAAATCTGAACTAGGCTTCACACAGCTCTGCGTGAGCTCTGCTCTAATTCTCATTTATATACATCTACACACTATTGGTAGTACTTGATTATCCAGATTAAGATCTCGTCAGTCTTGCCTGGCATATATGGGAGCTCGTCACCGTCCGTCTGGTCTATCAACTTGCTGCTCTAACCAATCATTATATTTACTACTAAGATACACCGAGAAAAAAAGCAATAGTTAAATCACCCAAGTCGGCTTGGGTAAAGAGAATTGTATGGGAATTATAAACTTATGCTTATTCACCTAAGCAATTTGTTGTTTAATACATTGCTTTGAAAGCACACACTTCGATACCCTACCAAAAAAAAAAATATTTAATACACCTAAGCCCAAATCCAAAAATGCATATTATAAAAAAACAAGCATGGATGGCTTAAGCATACTTTTGAGCTATTTTCTGCAAAAAAAAAAAAAAACACTGGTACGTCGTTAGATACACGAGAGAAGGATAGATTTGATAATTTAATGGCTTTTTGTAATAAAATAACTTTTAAATTCAAAAATAACATAAAGTAAATTAAAAAACACACGTTAACGTTCACACCAGTAAATTTTATTGTGACGGCCGTGGTGTAGTAGGAAAAGTGTGTGGCTCATACTCCAGAGAACCCAGGTTCGAATCCCCCTTCTGACACAGAAAGTTTTTTCGATTGAATTAATTTTTCTGTTCAAAACCTCAGAGAGGTAAAAAACTGGCATGAAAAGCTTCTTGAGAACATAAGCCGTTTGGAGTTGGAATAAAGCTGGTAGGTTCAGTTCTCGATCATTTGTGTTCAAACATTTCACAATTCACACAGCACAGTTGATCATAAGAAGCTAGGTCAAAGTCTTTTCAAGGGCTAAAATGGCCAGTTGTCTATTTTTTTCGTTAAATTTTATTACATTTCATCAACAAAAAGAAAACAAAAAAAAAAAAAAAATGTCTGTTCCTGCCGAGCAGAATTGAACTTGGAATTTCAATTAAAGTGTCAGACCATCGCGCTACCACTGATCCAAAAAGCCTTGCTACTGGTTGCTGACATAACTGCAGCTGTGTTAACAGATGGTGTATTAACAGATGCAGTATGTAATAGAATTCTGTTGATATCCATACAACAAAAATCTATTAATAGATTATTGTGTTATGCTGCGGCATAGCTTAAGTTGTAATTAATATTGAATCAATGACTCTGCGTAACGAAGGAGTTTGGCTCGATACGTAGCGTAGTGACTTCTTAATCGGTGGTATCGGTGGGTGTGGGTTCAAATCTCCACGGCAGGCGAAGGTAAAATTTTTATATATGATATTTAATTTAATTTAATTTAATTTAATTTAATGATATTGTTATAATAAACGCAAGCAGCGAAGAGATGCCGAGAAGCCATGAAATTCTAAGAAAAACGGTGTTGATAAAAGAAAAATTTGTGTAGTTGAGTCAAGCAAAGTTTAAGAGTTAAGTCAAATAAATGATACTATATGCGGTATGGGCGGTGCTACGCCCGCCCCTTCTTTCTTTAAATGTTCATTTAAAGGTTGGTTTTGTATAAAGCTCTATGCTTTATCGTATATAGTTCAAAAACTATGCCATAAAAACGATTCGAGTTGTATGGGAGGTGCCACTTCCCTTTCCCAATCGAATTTTTATATAGCCTATAATTCAATTAGGTTCTTTTCAAAACTTCTGTCGTATCCACTTATCGATTTAAGCTCTTACTTGGCAAAGACAGACAAACATCTACGAATATATGTATACATACTATAATATATGGAATATGTGCGTGTATTTAAATGTTTAATTATTAAATTGCTTTTGTGTTTCTTCAAACGTTGCAAATTCAAACTTTATTCAAAGTAAATTGTTTGAAAATTATTTTCCAACTCAGTGGATAGTAGAGATAAAATTTCTTAAATAACTTTTTTGCGAGTTTTATTTTTTGTTGTTGTTGTTGTTTTTTATGCTTTATATGGCCAACAATTTCAAATGCTTTGCCAAACTTACGGTGTATTTATCTGATGCTTGCTGCTCCTTCCGCTGGGTACTTGCAACAAGTTTTAGAAAATAACAAATTCGTATGTATTTATATTATTTATCTATAAATTTAGTGCCGGAGCAGCAACAGCAACAAACATAAAAATGTTCACCAAGGAGCAATTTACGAGGTGGAGAATGAAAAGTTTTTCTTTATTTCTTGATATTTGTGTGCCTGTCGGAAAACTTTTGTTTTCCCAAGTATCGATAATAATTTCAATACACGCACACAACTACCCGCCAGCGACTAACACACACACACACAGTCACACACTGACGCACTTACGCACTCACACTCACAAAGTGGTATCTATTTCTTGGTTTTCTGTTTATGGCTTGTGTGCGTGCGTGCTCTTAGAAAAGATTTATGAACTCCCAAATGGAAAACTCTAAAAACTTTTTTACTCTTACTTCTTCGTCTTTTTCTGCTTGATGTTTTTTCTATTTTCTTTATATTTAGTTTTGAAACAAATGAGTTTTTCCTAAATGAACATAAATGAATCGTCGAGAGGTGAGTAAAAGGTCAAACTTGGTATTAATTTCAATGTCCGTTATATCATCATCATATTTGTTGCAACTTTTGATAAATTATCCGAACTTGGAAAACTTGTCGAAAACTTTTGTGTAAGCGACATAAAGCATGCGTAAAATGTTTGAATGCATAAAATCTTAAATTAAGCTGAAGTTTTTGCACATTTGCAAAATATTGGTTTTTATACATTTTGATTTTTAGAGAAGAAACTATTGCAGAACTATGTAAAAAAAAAAATATAGCTCATAATGAAGCACAGCATGTTTTCACAAAATTATTTAAGTGAAAATTCAAATTATTTTACATAGTGAGACTGGGGCTAAGCCGTACCGTTTGGATCTTTGGCAAAAAAAAAAAGGGCACAAGGACATTTTTTTTCAAGTGCCATATATAGTGTGACCATCTGTACCATTTACTCGGAACATCTCCCCAATTTTTGGCAAGTGTCCCGTTGTTCCCAAATCAAAGCAAATGTCTCGAAATTCAACCAATAAAAATTTTTATCCGTAAAGAAAAAATTGGTTAAAATGTAGACACTTTTCTTTTTTCGACACCGTTTTTCTAAGAAATTTATGGCTTCTTTGCTGTTTGCGTTTCTTACAACAAGAACATTTAATTTAATTTAATATCAAATATGAAAACATTCCTTCGCCCGCTGTGGGGATCGAACCCACTATCCACCGATTAAGAGTTTACTACACTACCAATCGACTCAATCTCTTTAGTTACGCAGAGTCATTGATTCAATATTAATTTCAACTGAAGTTATGCTGCAGCACAACACAATTATATATTAATAGATTTTTGTTGTATGGCTATTAACATATTATTGTGATGTACTGCATCTGTTAGTATAACATCTGTTAACATCTGTTAGGTTAGGTGGGGTTAGTATGGTTGAGACGGCTGCCCGACTCGTGCGCTTAGGCCAATATAGGCCCCTTGTGATACCATATAATCTCCTTTAACTTGGTGTTATAAGAGTTCTGTCTCCATTGAACCATCCCGTGAATTCAATGAATCTATCGATTTTCTTTGGATCTATCTTGGTGATTGAAGCAAGAGAGTGAAAGAGGGGTTGATTGAGGGTATTTAGTCTCCTTCTACTTAGAGCGGGGCAGTTGCAGAGAAAGTGTTGTATGGTTTCCTCCTCCTCATCATCTCTGCAGCTTCTGCAGAAGTCTTTGGCTTCACAGCAGTGAAGTGAGTGATTTTCTTTTAAATGACACCAAAAACATAAATATATCTTTAAAAATAAAAAAGATGAGTGTACTAAAAAAATTATACTTTATAGAAAACAATGATATTATCTACTGCATAACTAATTAAAATGTCATTGTTTATCATTATTTTCTAATAAGTATAATTTTTTTAGTACAGTCATCTTTTAATTTTTAAAGACATGATTATGTTTTTGGTTTTAAAATAAAATTGAATAAGTTACAAAATTGATTACAGAAAAAAATTTCATTTATTACGCGAAATTCTGAGAAATTTCCACTCAAAGTTGAAATTTGGTAGTTAAAACCTATTGATTTCATTTTCATACGAGCACAGCTCGGTAACGGTTAAGTCGATGGGTTTTGTTGATATACCGTTAGAAAGGTGACTATTGCCTTTGGAATGAGTTATTAAAATAAGTTTAATGTAGGTTAGTTTTCCTGCTAGAAACAATAACGTGAATTAATGTCGTCAAATTTTAATTAACCCTGTAGCTCCAGAGAACGTGAAAATAGACCCCCCTCTCATACGATTTTTTGCTCAGCTCGACATAACCTTTCACCTCTGTAAATAGTTGCACTCAATTGCGCGACACCCTGTATACTTGGCTTAGGTGAATCGAATATTTTCTTTTTGGCAGGGTATCGAAGTATGTGCTTTCAAAGCAATGTATTAAACAATAAATTGCTTGGGTGAATAAGCATAAGTTTATAATTCTCATACAATTCTCTCTACCCAAGCCAAACTAGGTGATTTAACTATTGCTTTTTTTCTCGGTGTATGTCCAGAAAAAGTTTTGGAGGGCAAAAAATAATAGACCCAGCATGTATGTGTGACTCCTCTACGGATCAGTTTGGAAGTTATATGAACTATAACATTTTTTGTTTTCTGAATGAGGACCCCCTGGGGTAGGAATGTCCAGAAGAAATGTTGAATGGTAAATAATAATAGCACCAGCTCATATATTTGACCCCTCTAAGTTTTAATTCGGGAGAGATATGAACTATAATCGAAGGTTTTTTTTTTTTTTTTTTTTTTTTTTTTTGTATGGGAACCCCCAGAAGGGCAACAGCGGGGGTTGGTGTGTTCAGAGAAATCTTGAAGGGTAAAAAATAACAGGATCAGCTAATATATCCAGGAAAGATATGAACTGTAATATACAGTTTTTGTGTTTTTTGTATTGAGACCCCCAAAAGGGTGGCTGACAGGGGTTAGGTGCTATTAGAAGAAATGTTAAAAAAATATGTGATTCCTCTAGCGGTCAATTCCGGAGAGATATGAACTATAAACTACGGTTTTTGTGTTTTTGTATTGTGACCTCCAGAAGGGTGGCAGAGGGGGTATGTGTGTTCAGAAAAAATCTTGATGGGCAAAAAAATAATAGGAGCAGCTCATATATTCAGGAGAGATATGAACTTTAATATACAGTTTTTGTGTTGTTTGTATGGGGACCCTTAGAACTCTGGTAGATAGAGGTTAGGTACGTTCAGAAGAAATCTTGAAGGGCGAAAAATAAAAGGAGCAGCGCATATTTTTGATCTCTTTAGGAATCAATCAAAAACTCAATACTACTAAATATAAAACGACGATCGATGCGCTTTTTACACGATACTTGCAGAAATTCCAATCGAACATTTTTTTCTTACTTTAGTTAACATTGTACCCTATTGATTCCTTTTGGAATTTAATGAAATAATTATGGTATGAATGATTTCAAGCTACAATTAATTTAAAAATTCAAAAAAATTGTTATTTCATAGATTTAAGTTTTTCATAGCATTAAGTTTTTTTCACTTCGGTCTGCACTGCCTATTTTTTTTTGTCTTCATTTTAAACTATTATTGACACTACCAATGAACTAGCTTTCTGTAACTTTCAGTTGTTTTATATTTTTCCAATAATCATTTAAAAAGCATAAAAAAATGACGCTGACAACTTGAACGGCTTCAAAATATTTGTTGCGTTTTCTTAACCCATAAGCAGAGCATTTTTTTTTTCTTACTCAATATTTAAACCTTACAAATTAATGGAGCATATGTAATTGTATGAAGACTTTAAACTTGGTCGACGACACTAATGACTGAATTCTTGAGATAGTATTAGGCACAAGGTAAACGGAACAGATGAAGTCACTTTGCTAGTTTTAACTTGAAACAAAAAAAAAAAAAAAACTAAAATCGAGAAGCTCAAGTTAAGAAACAATAAAAACGATTTCTGTGTCTAAAGAAAATGGAAAATGTTTGCAAGTTCTACTAAGCAGACTTTTAAAACAAACAAACAAACACATAAAAAAAGGAGGGGCAAAAACAAAACAATCAACAATGCAGTAAAAGTGTTTTCCCACATAATGTCTGAGTTGGTACGTGTGTGTATGTGTGTGTGTTGGTGCTTGAGTGGATGTACGATTTTCTAAGTGTGCGTTTGCGGATTACGGATTTTAAATGAAAAACGCATTAGCATACGTAGACACAACAGACGCCGGCGTCAAGTACGCTCAACATGGGTGGGGATTAACGCAGCAAGCTAAAGAAACAGCTGCGAGGAAAAGCTTTGATGATTGCAAGTTGTTGCGCCTGTTTGGGTGGTTGTCGGCGTACTTAACGCCACCTGTGTGAGTTCCCAGCCTTAAATTGAATTGCGACAAAAAAGAAAATCAAACAGAGACAAGAAAATTTAGGAACAGAAAAAAACTAAGGATTTAAGAAAACTATTTTTTTTAATTTTTCTGCTTTATGCTTTTTACAGACATCTTCCGTCGGCTACGCACACGTTTGTGGCCTTTAGACTTGGCAGCAGCCGGTGGAGAGTCTGGCGAAGAGGGCGGCAGCGGTTTCTCGTTCAATTTGAATCCCAAGAATGGCAACACGACTCATACAGTAAAGGTAAGTTTGAGACATAGAGCGCATAGAAATATTTTAAAACCATAAATTAGCTTATAAAAAAGACTTAAATACATTTTTCCTGATTCCAGGTTGTCGATGGTCACAAAATAGAAATCAACGATACCGTCTATGGCGATGAAAACAGCCTCTTCAAGGTACGCGTTGTTAATATACACCCATTAGAATCCGGCGAAAACATTCCCGATACTGTCTCCAACACAAACAATGCTGGCAGCCCAGTAACTTCGGCTCCAGCTGCCACCAATGACAACAAGAATAATAACGAAAATGATGATACCGAGAGCTCCGACGAACGACGTGAATCTTTGGAGGATGACAAGAAACCCATTGAAAATGAAATCAATTCCAACATCGATGATGCTGAGGTAAAAAAATAAAAACTAAAACAGCTTAATAACTATCAACCAAGAAAAAAAAAAAAAAATGAAAACCCAAGCTCCAAATTTTCTCGAAACGCAGCTGAAGCAACTAAAATTCTAACAATTTTTCGTAGCGCAATAGTTTTTTTTCCTACTTTTCTCTATGTATAAAACAAAAAAAAAAAAAAAAAGAATTCCATTTATGAACTCTACTTAAAAGCTGTTATATACCTTTGTACTATACATATATTTACTTATATACAAACATATATACCAACATATATTAAAGTATATTTATAAATATTTCTTATATACTAACCTTAAAAATTAGCAATAACATTTATATATCTTTGCTTAGCTGGAAAAATGCTTTGCATAACTTTTGAACCTATTGTCGGAATTTTTGTTTTTTTTTCTTCCTCTTATTTTGTAAATGTGACTTTTATTAATTTATAAATTAGTATCTTTTACTTTACATACAATGTAAATGCTTCAATTAAAAAAAAAAAACTAAAATAAAATACTATACTAACAGCATAGTTGTAATTATATTCTATACAATTCATTATAACGGAACATTTGTAAAGATTTCTTTTAATAAAATAAAACAATAACAAAATCTTTTGTATATATTTATATATATTAACTGCTCTTAGCCGCTTGTAATGTTACATAATTTGTTTCTAAGTATTCTGTAAATACTATATTGCTGCTGGTTAAAATATAGGTTTTGGTTTAGTTGCCCTGGTGAAGTTTTAATTCGTGGCAGTTAAATTAGGATAAGTATTTTTCTTAAAATTATTTGTATATCCCCATGCGTACTGCATAAGGTCTTTATTAACTTTGTCTCTCCATTTCTAATGCCCCTTAGAAGGTTTGCAGGTATAGAAATGTATCAGGTGTTGTAAAAAGAAATACATTATTTTTGCATGAAATTTAAGGTTTTATTTGGCATAGTTAGAATGATCCGAATTATTGCAATTTTGAAGGTAATCTCATTATATCTCTGTCATAGAAACTTTCGTCCCTATTGTCAAAAGACTGGGTCAGTCCATTTTCACAAACTACACGCAGAGAAATTTTTCGTTTAGCGCAACAGAAAAATTAGCCAATTATACTTCGTTTGCGAGCTGTGTAGCTTCAAGCGAACATTCAGTTGCAACTAACGAAAAAATAGCGAAAACATCGAAAAAGAAAAAAAAAAAATAGTGCACAATTCGCTTTACGAATTTCGCTATAGCATTTTTATTGAATTTTAATATTCAAATTTTTATTTTATTATAAACATTTCTTCTAACACATAAAACCAATATGAATTGAAATAATTGATATTTATCTTACTTCAATCATTGGAATTCGAACCCGGACTCGTCGATGTCTGGTTTACTGCGCGCTCTGCTTAACGTGTTGCACCACCGTCAATTGCATTTTCGGTCGGCTAATATTCGCCTAGTGCTGCTGCTTGGAGTTCAATTGTATTGAAGTAAAGTTACACAATTTTTACCCGTTATGGCATAAGAAACATTTGTAATGGACAGAAGCTCGACCGAAGCTCGACAGAAGCCCGACAAAAACGAAAACTTTCCACCAGATTTTTGTGGTCGCCGTGGCATAGTGGTCAAGGTGCTTGATTTGTATGCGAAATAGCCGAGGTTCGAGTCCCCAGCTGACATAAGTTTGTTTCTCGTTTTTTTGTTTGGGTTTATTAGAAATTGAATTGAATTGAATTGAATTGAAATAGAAGTTGAATAGAAATTGAAATGCAACAAAAAAATTCTTTATTTGCCGCAATTAAAAAATTGCACGCGCTTATAACAAACGAAATTCTTTTCCTGCTACTAAATTACCCTTTTTTCGCAACTTTTTCCGTTTCTCTGTTTCACTGTTGAAACGTTTGCAAAAAACGTTTCCAAGCACGATAAGCGAAGTTCGTTTACTGCAAATCGGTGTACTCTTGAGGTGAATGTTTTACCACCAAAATCTTTCGCCATGGACATGAACTATAAGGTAAATGCATGAGAACCTCCCAATCAAGCTCCAGGGGCTTCTGTCAAGTCACTATCAATGTGCGTGTGGCCTGGCGTTGTCATGATTATACAAAATTTCTCTCCTATTGGCCAAAGCTGCCCGCTTCTAGACGACTGCTTACTTCAGATGGCCCAGTTGTTGACAGTAGAGGTCCGAATTAAAAGTTTGGCCGTATGGAAGCAGCTGATTCTATTAGATGATTCTAGTAGATGATTCTATGGCGATCCCACCAAACATACAGCAAAACCTTCTTGACCGTCAATCTTGGGTTGGCCACCATTTGCGTCGGCTTACCGCGATACGACCACTACCGTTTTCACATGTCGTTGTCGTAAGTGATCCATTTTTCATCACCAATCGCTTCAGAAATGGGTTGATTTTGTTACGATTCAGCAGCGATTTGCGAATGGAAAATCAGTGCATCAGGTTTTTTGCGTTAACTCGTGTGGCATCCATATATAGAGCTTCTTTTTGTATTCAGCCTTATTTAAGTGGTCTGAAACGGTTTCTTGTGCAATGTTTAGCTCCCGGGTAATCGAAACAATGCTTATATGATGGTCAGACTCAACGATTTCCATGATTTTATCGTCATTTTTGACAATTAGCTTGCCGTTCATTGTGTATTTTTGATATCAAAATTAATGGAATGGAATTGATAAACCCAAAATAACACGTTTGGCTAACACAAATTGGCTATTTGCACTATTTGCCTTTATCGGAGAAAAACTGTAAAGAAGTGGAGGCAACCAAGTATTTGACAGTCATATAAACTGCGAGTGCTCTAAATTTGTCCGTTGGAAGCGTTCACGATCATTTAAAAGGTCTGTTCCCGTACTCTAAAGTCTTAGTCCAATTTACCAGTTTTGCAGGTTTTAGCCCGAGAAGCGTTCCCGTATTTGAAAAAAATGGTAAATGAGAGTGCAATCGAGAGAGTAAAAAATTACCCCTTCTTGTCAAAAGTTGCAAGGCTTAGTCCGTAAAATTTCTTCTGGCAAAAATGGTAAAAATGTCAAACTGCTTAAAATCAGCTGCTTACATGTAAGCAAAAATAAAATTGCAAAATAACAAAAGCTTTTAATAATAAATAAAAGCTATTGGAATAATAATCAAAAACATGGGAATTTGTGTAAAAACTTATATAAATGTTAATTTGAGAATTCTTTAAATATTGCTAAAAATCTTTGATCATCAAGCCAGCGCTGGAGGTGAACCAAACATATCTGTTTTTGACAAAAGACTTTATTTGACAGTTTACATAATTTTAGTCAGAAAAGCGTTCCTGTACTTTTTTGTGTTTTGGTTTATTTTTGAGAGATTTTTGCTTACTCTTACGCTTTTGACAGTTTTACCATCTTTAGTCCAAAAAGTACGGGAACGGACCTGGTTAGCTGGTTTCATTAAAAAATGGGATGCAGGGTCCCGCACAAATTGAAAGAAATTCACAAAGTCAATCGATTCGATACTTGCGAGCAGCTTATAAAACGTGCAAAAGCGACCCGTTTTAGGTTTTAGGTCAACAAATAAAAAAGCTGGTCCAAGAACTATGAAGCGCCGGAGGGGCAAGCAAAAGCAGACATTCACCAGAAAATAGTTATGCTCTCAATGGGATGGGACTGGAACAGGCCTGTTTACTACGATACACTCTCACAGAATTGAACCATAAATTCTGAAGTCTACTATGGGCAACTACAAATATTTAACCAGTCCATCCAACAGAAACGTCCTGAGCTGGTCAATCAGAAGGGAGTGGTTAATCTTCCACCACAATAACGTCAGCACTCAAACGAGTTTGGTGACTCGCCAAAAGTTCTCGAGTTTGGATGAGATGTTTTGGCCCATGTACCCTTTAGTCCAGACCTTGCGTCTTCAGATTACTTTAGATCTGTTGCCGTACTTGAACATTTGTACGAAATCGTACTATTTTCTGCGATTTCCTGTTCCCTTACCCAAAAAATTCGCAAAAGAGAGCGACCTTAAAAAAGCAGTCCTTTTCAAATGTTGCTATTTTCTGCTATATAAATTTTGCAAAGCAGAAACTCGCAATAGTTCACAAGCTGTTATATTTCCACAGTTAATATCAAATTAGAGTGCCAGCTATTAAAACATTTATTCTTTTGATCCGACATTTGTCCAAAATTTTTATAAAAGAAATAAACAAAGGTTCCTGCGTTTCATCAAATGTTGCAACCTTTTGCGAAACAGACCTTATATGATTCGCTCCCAGCAAAACTCACCGAGTATTAAAACCTTTAATAATGAACGCGTTATCAGACAACACTTTGAGAAATTCTTTGCAAAGAAAAGTGGAGAGTTCTACCTGCGCGGAATTATTAAGCTCCCACAGAGATTGCAGAAAGTGATCGAACAAAACGGCGAATATATAATTCGTTAATGTTGATTTAATTTATAGCAGTGGTTGGCAAAATTAAAAGTGAGACTGCATTGATGAGAAAAAAGAAGCTGCACGGAAAAAAATTTTGTACTTCAAATCGTTCTTTTATATCAGTGCTATTGTCTAAGTATATCGGAAAAGAATTGGAGTTCGCTTAGTTTTTTTTTAATAGCCGAGCCAAGAAACAAGCCATTTTCTTCAGTACGGCGAGCTATACTTCTGGGTGACAAGGCGAAAATTTCGGAAAAATCGGAAAGGAATTGGCATTCGCTTAGTTTTATTTTAATAGCCGAGTCAAGAAATAAGCAATTTTCTTCAGTACGGCCAGCTATGCTTCTGGGTGACAAAGCTGTTTTATGAAAATACCATCTGGAAATGGTCTCCCCTGTTTTGCTATTTCAACACTTATAAGAGTTGATATTGACAATTTGAGCTGCTTCAAATGTTCGTCTGTGTTTTTCTCTTTTTTTCTGTTTAGGAACCATCCATCCACAATTTTTTTTTTCTACAAAAAGCTGTTTGCTTTGTTAGCCCACAACGTACTCAAGTCCATTATGAAAACATAGGAAATGCCTTTTCATAGATTGTTCCGTTATTATTTTCAACGACATATAGCACAACAAACATTGCATGTCATCAAAAGCGACAAAAAAAATAAAGTATTTTTTGCTTGTTGAACTATTTTCCATATTTGCTAGAAAAATAATTTCAGTGTACAGACCAAGCAATTGCGTATCATCCGAAACAATATTGCTTCATCATTGGTTGTTTGTCGAATGAGCGTAAGAGCATAAGAATACGTGTGACTCTCAGCAGAGCGTGTGCTTCATGGGTGCTGAACACTGATTTATAAATTAAATGAGCCTAACTTGTAAACAAAATTCCATACTGACCTTTTGAACAACAGAAAAATATGTAGAGGAGTATCTCCAGCAGTGGACACGCTTGCGTTTTTCGCTCATAACTTTCATTCAAGTCAATATTATGCAGTAGTTCGTACACCAGTCGGAAGCTAGAGACATCAGCTAACATTTTCCAGAAGTAACTTATAAATTCCGTCGATTAGGAAAATTTCATCATCAATTTTGTAAAGGGGTAATATTTAGCCCAACAAATTTTTGTACCCGGTTGTGGACACCCTTGTAAAATCGCTTAAAATCTTAAAAATATGAAGTAAAATGCATATATAGATTAAAAAAAGAATAGGTTATTTAAGAAAGAATGGCCTTCAGTGCCAAAATGGAAAAAATGCCCTTCAATGGCAAAATTAAAAAAATTATTCATCCGAATCGGATATGCAATGCTTGCACGTGAAATAGATAGCTGTAATACCAGCGCATGTCAAATACATGTCACGATGCATGCCACAAAGATTGCAATGGATGGAATTTGCGGCGATAAATTTTTTTGGCAAGAGCGCCAAACAAATCGAACAGAAGTCGATGTCTTCGTCATCTTCTGAAGACATATTCATCTTCTGGGGGGTATATTTTTGTGCTTTGTGCTTATTCGCTTTCTCACGCAAAACCACAACGCTTTCCGGAGAAGTAAGCACACTGGTTTGCATTGGTTTGCAACCGCAAATCGAATGCTTCTTCGGCAAAGTTCCTCGAACAGGCCCGATTTCATCCAAGAGTGACAAACGGACACAATCACTAACGAATTTCAGATTTTCAGAATTTCAGTAGATTTGATGGACTGCTTGTCCTTTGAACACAAGTTTGAACTACAAGTTTGACATTAATCAGTTTCGCCGCATCTGTCAACTGTCAAAAATAGGTTGGGGTGTCCACAACCAGAGACATTACCCTAGTGAATTTTGCCTTGCAAATGATACAATTCAATCAAATTTTATTGAGACTTTTCTTAATAATGACAAAATTGTTATAGGGCACAATGTTTTATACTATAACCCAATAGGCAATAAGGCTAGGCCTATTCGAACGAAGGCATGCATTTATTGCTACTTTTGGCGGCAAAACACATGACAACCTCGCTGCTCCGGCGACCGCTTTTATTAAAGCTCCTGGCTTTTCGCTAACCAAGGCACTACAACAGCTATAATTTTCCTACAAAAACTGGTTCTACTTCCTAGTAGAAATTGGCAGGTGTTCGAAGCGCTACTAGCAGGTCCTGAAATGAATGTAGGAGGTCTACCCAACTCGTAGCCAATCCCATTTTTTTATATGAAATGGGAAAATTGTTCATGCCTTCCGCTCTCCGTGCTCTACACTTGTTTTTAAATATACAAATATACGAATGACGTTTGTATATTGTACGAATATACAAACACTTTTACCGAAACTTTAAAAATTTTCAAACAACATTCGTATATTTCACATATTTATATATTATAGATTTTACAAACGTGCATTCGTTTACAAACGAATTCAAAATTTTTAGTTTTTTTGAAAACACTACAAATGTTTTTACTTTGTACGAAGCATTTGAACATTCTACAAATAGTCTACGTTCGTATTTCTACAAAGATTTTATTCGCACTTTTATCCAAATTTTTTTTTAAGTGAAACTAGAAGCATTTCTTTAGAATGGCTAAAAGAAGGGGTAACAAATGAAATTGTAAAAAAAACTTCTCTCGCTCTCAATTTTTTTCGGTGCATAACAAGCATAACCAAGAAGGATAGATATAAAAATGACGCACTCCGTGCACTAAAAATTAAATCTTCTTTGCAGCCCTGTGCAGCCTACGTCACACGGCTTGTCTGTTGTGAAACTTTATGAATACATTCAAAAGAAAATGTCGAAAAGCAGCCTGCTAGTAGCACTTCGAACACCTACCAATGCCTACTGGGAATGCTTTATCTAAAAGGAATTGATTATAAAGAGATACAAAGCATTAGGCTATAAAAAGAAGTTTGATTGAGAGTATGCTATTTAAATTTACATTCCTTTGAGTGGACTGATGAGTTTTACTCAATACTTAATATCGACTTTAGAGGTAATCTCAATGACTTAAAACTAGATAGATACAATTGTTATCATAAAAGTTAAAAACTAACAAGAAAATAAAATAAAATTTGAAATTTTGTTATAAATATTGATAAGGGGATACTTAACTATGATATATGTAAGGCACGTTACTTTGAATAATTTTAATGTTGATTAAAATTATAAAATAGGATAATGGAATTATATAATATGAATAGGGAATAATATCAGCCCCTATGGGTATTAAGAGAAGTATTAGCATAACAATTGGGCAGAGATCGGTCCACTGATAAATTGTTCCGATAGATAATACCCACAGATGACAAGTGACGTGAGTCGTACCAGTTGAATTCTGATTCCCTCCTGTAGATATCATAAATGAGAATGTTTTCTGTTATTTTAAACTGTCAACCATTCTTTTTTGAAGTTGTAAGGTATAATGGCAAGGAGGAGTTATGAGGGCTTTTCTATTATTGTAATTATTAGAGAATCTTTTTGTTCTTGATTCGACATTTCTATTGATACAGAGTCTAAGTACCTTTCTTTCAACTATTTCTAATTTCTTGGCAACCGTTGGCGAGATCGTTAGCCAGATTGGGTATGGAGGTGTTCATACGTCAGTCAAATGATTGAATCAATCAAAATTTGTTGTTGGTTTCCTATGTAAAAAAAAATGAACTTTATCTCAGAGCGAAAATGAACTCCAAAATCTTCTCTCGTCAGTCAAAATTTTGATTGAGCTCCAGACCTGCATCAATCAGTCAAAGGGTTGCATTATTTTACTTATCTGCTTTTTAGTAGGCAATTATATCAAGAAAAGTAGTTAACTGAAAACATAGGTAGTTTTTTGAAGTGAAAAAGAGGTGTAGTTTCTTTAGTTCCTGCCATAATTTTATTAATTCTTTTGTTTTTTTATGACTTGTATGCGATGGTCATTCAAATAGGTATAATTTCCGGCGTATTGATTTTCTAATGTGATCAGTTTTAATCCTAAAAGATCAACTATATTTCCGCTATTGTTTTCCATTTTGTAAAATTATTATGCACACAAAACAACTTAATAAAAGAAACACCCAAATAAAGTAATGCACACAGCACGATATGAATTCAGAAAATAGTAGGTAGCAGAAAAGTAATAAATGCCTGCGTCGGAGCTTCAATCAAAAAATCGTGTGTGAGCAAGCGTCAATCAATATTTTCAGAGAGAGTTAAAGAGAGTAAAAAATCGCGATATACTTCAATCATTTGACTGATGTATGAACACCTACTATGCATATAAGATGACAGAGCGAATGCTTACTTTGTATATAAGTAGCTATGTTTTTTCACTTAACGATTTACTGTGAAACAATCATGAGAATATAGGTTTTATCATGCTAACTTTTATAGTGATAAGTCTAGCATGTTCATTGAATTTAAAAAGATTCTTAAAAGTGATGCCTTAATATTTAGTATTTCACCAGAAGCGTTTCTGATGCAAATGGCTTGAGATTTAGATGATTCCCAAGCTAGGATAGTAAATGTTAATAATATTTAAGTGATGTTTGACTGAATGCAGTGCAGCCGTTGGAGATTTGTTATGAGCATATATTAAGGAGTCATCGGTATAAAGGGTACTTTTGCTGTCATATTCCACATGTGAAAAGTTATGAATAAGGATATTTTAAAGGAAAGGGGCAAGTTTGGCCCCTTGGGGGACTCCTCTTTTAATTATACCTATTTCTGAATTAAATTCATTAAGATGAATTTAAAAAGTCTAATAGGAAAGAAAACACAAAATTTTTATAATAAAAAGATCGAAACAAATGTTTATTAATTTATATAAAAGACCTTTATGAAAAGCTCTATCGAAGGCTTTCTTAATATCAAAAGAAATTAGGACGGTGCAAGATTGTTCTCTTAAGTTACTTACAATATTGTCATGAAGTTTGAGAAGAGCATTAACAGTTGAATGACCTTTTTTAAAATCGAATTGTTGCTCTGGAACAAAATCAATATTTATGTTGTCATTATTTTTTAATTTAATAACTTTTTTAAATAATTTTCAAATATTAGATAACAAGGATATTGGACTGCAGTTATTTAATTCGAAGAAGTGTGGCTTTTTCTTTGTCGGAATATTGTAAGCAGACTTTCACTTTAAAGGAAAATAACCATTATTAATGCAATTGCTAAAGATAATTGAAAGAACCGTGAATACTGAACTGGGAAATTTTTTGATAATGTAATTTGAAATAGAATCTTGACCAGCTGAATTTTTTTGAATTTGATAAATTAACTAAGTTTTGAAGATTTTCAGGGTTAGTAAAATGAGTATTGCTGTTAAAAATAAAAATAGGATTGGTACAATTTGATATAACTCTATTGATATCTAATGATTTTTAAAACAATCTGCAATAAGATAACTGTCTCGGATGATCATATAACCTAAGAGGATTTTGCTACAGAGTTTATAAATGATACAATTTTGTATATATACATATAGGTAAATCCTGCGTTGCGGATTTTGCTGTTTTGAATGAGATATTTTTATATAACCGTTATTAAAACCGTACTTTCAAATGACATTTAATTATTGTCTTAGCTGTTTTTTGTGGAAAAAAATATTCGTATCGTAAGTGCCGTTCTAAGGTTATAAAAAACGTATGTCGGCGGATGTGAACGTGCACTTGCATAATTTTTAGTAAATTTTTCATAGTTCGAATAACTTCTAAAGAAAATGGCAAAGGTAATTTTTTCGAAATTTATAATAAAAAAATATATTAAAAAAAATTTTTAAAAAATAAGCTTTTAATTAAAACCAAAACGTGAACTAAAAAGAAAAAAATAAATTTCATTGACATTTTCCATATATGTATATAGTAGGTATATTCTAGATTCAGAAGAACCTCTCCCTTGGTTACCCATCATCATAATAAAAGCGTACGTAAATAGGTAAGTTCTAAGGACGTATATAAATTTTGAAATTTTCAAAATGGAAAATATACAAGTTTACTACACAATATCAGTGGAATTGAATCTTTTAGTAGGCTTATCTGTATATAAGCCGCGATCCATTACACAAGCTTACTTCACAATATCAGTGCCTTAAGCTCTTAAAATTTAAATGTATTTTACATTTTGAAAATTTCTTAATTTATGTACGTCCCTGGAACTTAGCTATTTACTTACGCTTTTATTATGATGATGGGTAACTAAGAGAGAGGTTCTTCTGAATCTAGAATATACCTACTATATACATGTATGACAAATGTCACTGAAATTTATTTTTTTCTTTTTAGTTTACGTTTTGGTTTTAAATAAAAGCTTATTTTTTAAAAATTTTTTTTTATATATTTTTTATTTTTTACTTTTAGTCTTAAAGGTTTATTATGAACATCTTTTATTGTGAAGCCTTACATATAGCATTTTAATTTTTTAGACCATTAACCTTAACAGTACATATTAACATTATTTATACCATTTACATTATTTATTGCATTATATACTTTATGATGATATAGCATTTTTATTGATTTGTGGGCGGGAATAGGAGGTGTGGCCAAAATTCAACCCCTATCTCCTACTTGATGTAAATGTGCTGCCAAATTTTCAGCTGAATCGGCCTAGTAGTTTTGGAGATATATAATTTTTATTGATTTGTGGGCGGTAAAAGAGGGTGTGGCAACATTTTTTTTCTAACCCATGCAATACTTGAAGGATATTTACTGCCAAAAATTTTAGCTGAAACCGACCTGTAGTTTTGAAGATATATGAATTTGTGGGCGGCAAAAGCGGCAAATTTTTTTCTTAAACCCCATTTTCTACTTGAAGGAAATTTACTACTAAAATTTCATGTGAATCGGTCTAGTAGTTTTGGAGATATAGCATTCTTATTGATTTGTGTGCGGTGTGGGTGTGGCAACATTTTTTTTCCAACCCATGCAATACTTGAAGGAGATATATAAAAATTTGTAGGCGGTAAAAGGGGGTGTGGTTAAATATTTTCTTAAACGCCATTTTCTACTTGATGAAATTTACTACCAAAATTTCATCTGAATCGGCCAAGTTGTTTTCGAGATATAGTATTTTTATTGATTTGTGGGCGGTAAAAGGGGGTGTGGCAACATTTTTTTCTAACCCATGCAATACTTGAAGGATCTTTACTGCCAAAATTTCAGTTCAAACAGACCGGTAGTTTTGGAGATATATTATTTTGTGGGCGGTAAAAGGGGGTGTGGTCAAATTTTTTTCTTAGACCCCATTTTCTACTTAAAGGAAATTTACTACAAAAATTTTATCTGAATCCGCCTAGTAGTTTTCGAGATATAGCATTTTTATTGATTTTTGGGCGGTAAAAGGGGGTGTGGCAACATTTTTTTCTAACCCATGCAATACTTGAAGGATCTTTACTGCCAAAATTTCAGTTAAACAGTGAAACAGCCCGGTAGTTTTGGAGATATATTAATTTTTGGGCGGTAAAAGGGGGTGTGGTCAAATTTTTTCTTAGACCCCATTTTCTACTTAAAGAAAATTTACTACCAACATTTTATCTGAATCCGCCTAGTAGTTTTCGAGATATAGCATTTTTATTGATTTGTGGGCGGTAAAAGAGGGTTTGGCAAATTTTTTTTCATAATCTTGCATTGTCACCGGGCTTACACATGTATGCTAAATTTCAGCATAATCGGAGACCCACAAGCTGTCGAAAAATTGTTTGCAAGATTTGCGGATATACATACATACATACATACATACGAACGAAGCATGTTAAATAAAAGCTTATAAAAAGCTTCGCATTTATAGAACACCTATTCTAGAATTTTCTTGTGGCATCAAAATTTGTATTGTTTGAGGTGGACTTTAGCTCTATAGCTCCCCTGTAACCGCGCCTGAACATCAGCTGGTATTTTATAAAAAAAAAGATTCTTTAAGTTTTCATCATAAATTTGAAATAAATATAAATTCTTGGATTATATGCATGACCTCGTGTGCGCCAGTATTTTTTTCGTACCCGTGTGCCTAATATACACTGCTGCCGAAGTGTACTTCAAATGCACTTGATTGCAAAAAGAACTCAGTCAGGAGCAGCAGAAATTTCATTCAACCTCCTGCAGTTATTTCTTCATTACGAGAGCAGCTTGAAACTGTTTTGCTATGTTTATTTTTCTTCTATAATTTTTTTTTTTAATCCTAAAACTTGCAATTCCATAAGTACGGAAAAGAAGAAAAAACAAAATCATTTTATTTAAAACAACAACATACTAAACCGATTTGTAAGAGTTTTTAATGATAAATATTTGTAAAAACAGTTACACTAAATACAATTTATTTCTACAACGTCAGTTATCCTTGTTAATTAAGACTTTTGTGACTTTGTTCTGTAAATTATCACATCAAATTATTTCCTTAGAAATTTACTGTCAAACGCTTGACAACCTTTTGCAATATGTACCGTATATAGTGCTTATATGAGGGGGCGTGTTTTTCATGACTAATTAGGACGAGAATTCTTCTAATTAGTTGTAGAGAAACGTTTGTAAAGGAAGAGAGATGATGTATGCAGTCGAGAGCTTAAGAAGACAATTTTAACAAAATGGAATTTAATGTGGGGGTTGAATCTTAACAATTTCTATGAAGAATTAATTATGTGAAGTATCTTTATATAATTATGTGAAGTATCTTTAAGCTACAAATTTGCTCTACTTACGTATATACTTAAAACATAAAAGTTAACGAAACAAAATTTATACCCTACAAAAATTGTCAATAGTGAAAACTGAAAAGAAATGAAATAAATTTTCACATAATATTCGACAATTTGCAATGCAATAATTTAACACGCACACATAGAAGATAAACACACATACACACATACAAATATGTAAAGATATAGAGAAAATTTGTAAATGTCAACCGCATATTTTGTGCGATTAAACTTTTTACCACTGGATAAAATTCACAGTTAAATTTTATTTAATATAATTCTTGCTCGTTGTTGTTGTGCTTCTGTTCATGTTTTTATTTTTGCTGTTGTTGTTGTACAGTGCTACATAAATCAATGAAGAAATTAACAACTTTTAAATTTAAGCGAGACGAATTTTTTTAAATGCAATTTTAAATTCGAATTTTACTCAACCATGAGCTTGTGTGCATGTGTGTCTGTGTGTGTGTGTGTTAATGTTAGTGCGTGCATGTTTACCCTCAATTTGTGCCCATTTAACAAAATTTATGTACGTATGAGTGCGTGTATGTATGGTGTGTGTGTGTGCGTGTTTGCAGTGCAATAAAGTCGCAAAAAATGGTCGCATTTTATATTCATGGTCATAAATATTCAACGCAACAAAACAGGCGACAACAAAAACCAACAACAAAAACAAAAAGCAACAACAACAACAGCAACAGCAACAGCTACAATTGTAATGAAAAGAAGTGAAATGAAATATAAATGAAAAAGAACAAAAAAAAAAAAAATCAGCATCGTTCGCAATAAATTGAAAAATTCTTGTAATAAGAATGAACGCGCCAAAACCAACACATGTTCACACATAAACACACACACACATTCTACACAGACCTAAAAAAAAGCACAAACTATGCAGTGTTGTTAACCAATTGGTAACATGACACAAAAAAAAAAAATGGCGTCACATAGCATACAAACACAAACACACGATCACAAACACAAACACATGTAAACTTCTGTTAAAATGTTTACACTTATATTGGTGGGCCCTTGCTCGGGTATCGTAGTTTTGTTGCAATTCTTGGGTGCCCAATTTTTGGCCATAAAATACGCGCAGTTCACTCTGAATGCAGCACCGCAAAAAGAATTGTGGGTGCGATATAGGTGAGCGAAAAATTTGTGCGTTTGTCACGTCACTTAATTGAAATCTATGCAGAAATTTTGCATTTTGATTTAGTTCTTTGATTTTTTAGTTTAGTATTTTGAGACTTTCCACTGCCAGTTATGAAACGTTATTTTTTCCATTTTGTATTTTTCAATTTGTGGAGTAAAGATGCATCACCCTTCGAGGATCTATTAAATCTTTGGTTAGAAAATAGTTATTTATTGTTTGTATCAGAACTATTAAAGTGATAAATAGTTTCATTGCATTTTTGGTTCTGGTACATCAAGAAAAAGAAGAAAAAAAAAAATTATCATTTGTTTTTCAACAACAGTTTTGAAAAATTTTATAGAATAGTTTTGAGCTTTATAGTTTTTATAATATAAATATTACACAAATATTAAATCTTTTGAGTTTTTCTCTTCTGATGGGGTAACTTCAAATCAAAAAACAAGTAAAAAAAGTCGGGGACTGCCGACCGAAGTTAATACTTAAAGCTATGAAAAACTTAAAGTTATGAAAGATCAGTGTTTTTTGTTTGAATTTTCAAATAATTGTAGTATCAAATCATTCATATTTCAATCATTTCATCATATCTCAAAAAGGATCATGCCATATGCCATCTTGTGCTTGTGTTTATAGAAGAGCCCTACCGTTAAGGCTATATTCGTCTTGGCGCCATGACCAAGCAGTCAATAGCTAATGGAACCAACAACCAACACTTCACAACACATTCAAGATGCGTAAATAAAATACCAGTAATACACTGACCTGTATTCTGTCTAACAAGTTCACACAAACTAGTGAGGCATTCATGACACCCAGAGAAGCAAACGTACTGGATGTCACTTCCACAAACACAAAGCGGGACCTGCGCTCTATTATGTGAAAACAATACGCAATAAAAATTTTATATAGCTCTCAA
Source organism: Coremacera marginata (assembly GCA_914767935.1). NCBI lineage: Eukaryota > Metazoa > Arthropoda > Insecta > Diptera > Sciomyzidae > Coremacera > Coremacera marginata. The sequence continues at coordinate 39,023,532 of OU612045.1, read as the reverse complement.
TAGTACCAATTCGACTACCAGTAGTTCGCGTATTTTCATTTGCCATCAACTGGTGGAGACAAGACCTATCCAATCTCTTGTATAATAAGGGATATTCCAGTCCGGTTGTACTAAGTCGTCTCCCGCCGGTCAACCTAAGTGGTTGTACACAAACCTCAACCAGCGCTAGACTCCCTGAAGGCCCTCCCATGATATTCACCCTAGGCAAGGGTGTGCTAACAGATGAGGCTCTTCAACAATGTCTTCAAAAAGACCGAAAGTTAAAATATTATCTTTTACAACTGTCTGTGTACAGTTTATACACAAAATTCTGCACGGCTGGCATTCTACCTAGTTATCAGATCAGGATAAATAAATCCATCACCGAAAACTAGGAGTGCATAAAACCACAAAACTCCATTATGAGAAGTTTGGATCAAGGATTATATGTCTCTTAAGTCATTACATAAAACCGTTTAAATTGGTCTTAATGTTGGAGATAGATCCAGTCTCATCACCTTCGTGGACTTGACTATCCCCGTGTTAACAAGTTCAACTGGACAATTGCTATTCATAGGCGCGTGTTAAAATTATATATCAACTTTCCATACCTGCTGCAAGGAAAGCTGCCACCACCGACCTCCAAGGTAGATCCTCTTTTACATGGATAAGACATGAGTAGTATATGCTGACCAACATGTTTCGTCTCTATGCATCTTATCCATAACCATACTTTTTTATCCTGATATATCATATGTAATATTATATGTCAAATCATGTCTTATAATGAGTTTGATAGGGATATGAAATATTACTAAGCCGAAGTCGCCAACGTAATCTTCGGCAAATTACAGAAAAATTTAAGTCAATATATTAAATATTTTTTTTCTGAATCGCTTAAACCGTTTTGAAAGACAACATTTTGAAAATGGCGTTTGAAGTTCCGTTTATGTATTAAATCGTATCGAATTTATATCGTTTATTATGTATTTATTTAAAAAAAAAGGAATTTTGTCAAAATATTTTAAGCCAGCCAGTCGCTTTAAGTTACCTGCTCGGCTGGCACTATTAGCACATTGAGCTTTTTTCACATGATTGTATGTGAAGCGTTTTTCAGTTTTCCTTCTCTTCTGTTCGGCTCGGCACAAAAACCCGCCGGCACTGTGAGAAATGCGGCCAGTCACTGTAAGCTGCTTGCTCGGCTGGGACTATACGCACCTTGAGCTTATTTCATATGATTGTATGTGCAGTTTTCCTTATCGGTTCAGCTCGGCACAGCAACCAGCTGGCACTATTAATGCGCTCTAACAGTCGCTTGTGAACACGATCTTATAAAAAGCCTATTATAACCAAAAGTGTTTGAAATGTTATATCATGTCTTGAGTAAATATGAATTGAAAAAATACTACATACTACATATATATGTTGACATATATATAATATTTAAAATATTAAAAAATAATTTTCTTATGTGCTATGAGGTAACCGGCCTCAAATTTCAACACCAGTATGGCCAGCCCGCCACTGAATAAAAGGATTAATGAACTATTTTCAGATCATGTCTATTTAATCAGCAAATAAGTTAAAAACAAAGCAGCAACAAAAACGCATGTCTATTAATTAAACAGTTCAGGAACTTTTTGAAGTTTTATGGATTTTTTGAGGAAGTAAAGTATTATTGTAGCCTGCTTTAACTGGCGCACGAGTTCATTTTATGGCTTTATTTAAGTCTAATGTAAGCAAGAGTACAAGTTGCTGAATTTATTTCACTTGTATTATGATAACTCTTAAGACATAAAAATATCTCAAGCTCTGTTTCAGTGTACCTACCCTGTAGGAAAATCAACTAATTTAAAAGTAGTTGATAAAGTAGTATTTTGTCAACCACAACTAGTTGAAATTCTGACTTTTTTCCATAGAACGAATTAACTTATTTTGTATGGTGAAATAAGTCAATTGACTTTCGTCTGCATATATTTTCAACTACTTGTTAAATTAGTTACATTTAAATTATTTTTTTAATTGCTTTTAAATAACCAATTGAAAACTATTACTGTTGGCCTAAAGTTAAAAATATTTGATGAAATAACATGGTTAAATATATATAAACTTGTAATCTAATAAAAATTTGCAATTAAAACATGTCAACATCAGAGTAGTTGCCGCCTTAATATTATTAGAAGTAGTTCATATACTGGTTTATTTTAAACTAGTTTTTTGATTAGTTGTTTTTAAAAAAAAGTTAGTTTGTTCCTATAGGGTAAGTTGTTATGTGAAAAGTTCGAAACAATGTTTTGAATGTGTTTTTTTGCAACATTTTATCACCTAGAAATAATATTACTCAATTCAACAGCACGTATTTTTCTAGCTTTTTTGCAATTAGTTTAGTTTCTGTCATATGCAGCCGCCAACGCAGTCATATTATGTCATATAAAATATTTTTTTTTATAATATGTTTTTATATGATTTTCTGGCAGTAAAATGTTTTATATAATTAATTGGTGTGAATTATGTAAAGACAAAAAACAAAACATTAAAAGAATAAACAAACACCGAGTAATTAGTAAACCACACAACGCAAAAAACCAAAAAAAAAAAATGAATGTATAACGCTTAGCTATCAATTGGCCATCACTTATAACCATTTAAAACTTGAAATATGTGAATATACAGTTGTGCCAAAATTATTGCGCCATTATACAGAACAAATTTAATAATTAAAAAATGTGTTTGTTTTCGAATGATACTGTATCTATGTAGGTTTATATTATTAAAATCTCGATATGCTATGAATTTAAATATTTTAATATTAGTCCATTTTAGATTTTTTTTTTTGTTTGTATATGAAATTTATTTGCTTTTTTTTACCTACACAATATTCAGTCTTCATTCAATTAAAACTAGGTCTCATATTATACCAGCTCATTATAATTAATTATTATTTTTATGGTAACAAAAACAAAAAAAATCGTTTGCTTATTATGTAAAGCGTATTACGAGTATGTAAACAAAGTTTTTTTTTAACTCAAAATAAAGCCAGTTAATTGAATTGACAAAATCTAAAATAATAGCAAAGTTTATGTTATCTATCTATCTATCTATTACGCAAGCGTGATAACTATCTATTACGTTTTTTGTGAGGACTATCAAATATTTATGTACAGTTAATGCGATTTTTATAAATGGGCTAGCAGTAAAAAGGAAATGCGTATGGCCGTTATATTATATTGGAATAACACAGTATGAGATATGAGGGATTTTAGGAACAAGAGCAAAAATACTTTAAAATCTAGTTGAAAATGTTTAATTTAATGTCTCATCAGTTATTTCTGTACAGTAGCATTTGAGTCTAACTAAACTATGTGATGAACGTTTTAGATTCAATGTGTTCCAGATATCGCGAAAACACTGCCAGATAACGTTTCATACCTCGTTGTTGAGCGCTGCGCATGAGTTGTTCATAATCAACTGAAATTCGGGTTGGAGAAAAATAATAAGTGGTAATGATTCGATTCCTCGGCTGCGAAATTTCCTGCTACCATTCACGGGATGGCTTTCGCTAGAGTCAAAATATTTGGGGAATCATCATTACATAAACCAATGATTATTTTGAGGAACCGACCCCAGAGCATTGCACGAACATAATATTTTCATTTGTTCGTTCGTTCGTTCTTAGAAAAAAATTCTACGAACGAACAAAATTTTACGGCCACTTTCTCTAATGTGAAACAAACTGATTTTACACGAATACTTCGTCGAACACACGAAAGAAACTAGTTTTTGCTTTTTATAAAACAATCATAAAAAGTTTTCATACGAATTTGACAGAAAATGGGAATATAACAGTTCGACCGACATACAAATTTTGCTTTCTGCTATGCGAACGTATGTTTTGAAACTTGAAAATGAATCGAATAAAAATTGTTCATCATTTAATAGACGAGATTGCTAGCCTGGAAATAAAAACAATAAACAGGTGGTAAAAATTTGAAATTTTTTGAAGAACAAATCTTTTAAATGTTTCTTGTAGTGATTGATATTCCAAACATATCTTTAAAATGTAGTTACCATTTTGTATGAGCGTTTCTTAATAAAAGTGAGGGTTGGTTTTTAATAATGTTGAATAATCTTTTTGCTTTTTTTTGGAAATTAGAAGTTTCGCTGCCCAAGGCTATTGTATCATTTCTTCTGCATACACCTTCAAGTAACAAATAAGAAAAAATATTCTTCATTACATTCACATATTATTATATATCAGGGTTGTCAACGACACTTTTCTTATTAAACGTCTATCCAATCCCCGAACACGCAATAGGGTGGTATAAAAGTGTAACCAACTATGGGGAAATCATGCCTCCATTTGGTCAACTTTTGCAGAACATTCTTGAAAAAAAGCAGGCAGAGCATAATTATTACTGTCTTATATTTATTTTTTACCTCCACACCCATCCCAGATCAATCTAACTTTTTATTGGACCGATTTGTGATTTTTGTGGTAAGGAGCTGGAACTATCTCGTTGAATAGTTTCATGAATTAATTTTCAGTCCAACAGTAAGAAAATGTCTTAAAGATATTCTGTGGGCCATGAGAGAAATCTTGGAAAATTAAAAATATTTTGTTATGGCTACCTTAGCCGTAACAGCAACAGCGTAAAAGCAGAAAAAAAAATAAAAAAAAACTGTAAACAACAAAGAATCAAGTGAAATCGAAGGAACTGCATCTGAACTCGTGGTGTGGATTTGAAATCTGTCAGCTTTTGAACAAAAAAAACATTTTTTAAGAAGGCAGTGTTTGCAACTGGATGAATCATTTATAAAAGATATTCCTGCAATAGATAGTTTTAAAATAATTTTATTAACAAAACAAAAAAAAAAAATTCCGAGTAGGATTTGAACGTTTAGTTGAAAAAACCGAAAGCGTTGCCTCTGCACCATTTATTCATATAAAAATTATTGATTCGAAAATGTATATGAATAAAAAAAATAAGAACGTAATAAATATTAGAGCCCTGCATGAATATATTGATCAACTGAATATACCCGGATTCTCTGCTGTAGCAGTCACGACAAGCAAGGCTGCAAGCGAATAAATGTAAACAACAGGTCGTGTAGCGCAAGAGAATAACTTTTTATTTGTTCTTTGTTCTCTTTTCATACATTTTTGCACTGAGGTCAGCTTGCGATCTACGCGTTGCTTCAGTTATTTCTCTGAGTACTTAAACTATATGAATACTCAGGAATCTGCTGCAGTGACCTGAATGAGAATCAGGTATGTTGGTTTTTCCCCGCAATAAGTTTTATGTTATTCTTAATGCATATTTGTGTTATTTTTTGTTGCTTATTCGCTACCTTCGATACAAAAAACACAAAAGCTGTCGAAAATAGTTTATATCGGCCGTAGCTGAGCTCCTAGAGGGATGAAATATATGAAATGGTCCTATTATTTTTTGCCCCTCAACATTTCTAGCGAACACACCTACCTCCTATCTACCACCCTTTTTTGGGTACCCATAAAAAAAAAAATACTTTTCATTCTACGAACGAACATAAAAAAATATTCGCTAAATATTCAGGGTATGAGCACTGATATTTTTGTTATTTTTAATTGCTTTATTTGCTACCTGATGTTGTTAGTAAAGCATCGTGCTCTTATTCTCATTGTTTCTTATACCTGAATAAAACAAAGAGAGTGTAAGAACAGGTATGATCAAAGCAGAAAAGGTATAAGGCCCAACCAAAATAGACGAGTTGCTCCGTAACGAGTAGAGACGAAAATGTTCGCTTTAATGCAATTCAATGTTGTTGCCCAAAATGAACAAACGTAATTTAACGAAGCTGAACGAAACACTTGTCCATACGTTTTGTTCCGTAAGAACCGAACTGCTAGCGTCTTAACTCGTCAGACGTTCGGCAAGTTGCAATCGTCTCGTTTCGTCTATTTTGGTTCTGCCTATAGAGGAAATTCTATAGCAAGAGAATATATTCAGGGCTCTATTAAATATTGACAACACGTTCGTTTAACACTTTGCTTTTTCAATGAATATACGAACATGTTCGAGTGATTAACAGAAAGTAAATTGTATTAGATATCTGATACAAATGAAGCATTCGCTTGCCAATCGTTTCGCATTATAAAAAGTGGAAATTAATTGCGATTTTCTACGAACGAACGAACAACTATTTTTCACGAACGAACGAACAACTATTATCTACTAACGAACGAACATCTATTTAATGCGAACGAACGAACGAACATCTATTTTCTTCGAACGAACGAAAGAACATAAATTTTCTACAAACGAACGAACATCAGTTTTCTACGAACGAACGAACGAACATCAATTTTCTACGAACGATTAACGAACAAACATTCATGTTCCACGAACACAAAACTAAAAACTGTCGAAAAAAGTTTATATTGGCCGTAGCTGAACTCCTAGAAGGGTCAAATATATGAGCTGGTCGTATTATTTTTTGCTCCTTAATAGCCCGAACACAACACTCGCGACGAGCGGCAAGCGCCAATTGTCACTTTTTATTTACATGTATTTCTTATGGGACGAATTTTGGAGACTTGTCGCGCAACATTGTCGCTTGTCGTTGCCGTCGGCTTCAATTTAATTTGAATTTGACAGGCAGCAAAAGCAAGTTTCTGTCATTGTTTACATTTGTTATTGCTGGTCGCATCCAGCAAACTGTGTGTTGTAAAATTTCTGGTGAGTAAGGGATGTTTTGCTTGAACTTCACAATTTTAAGTTCAACTCAGCATAATGGCATAAGAATCCATAATGAATGCAAAAGTGGTTTATAAATAAATTTTTAATTTCAGTGACTTTTTGTTTGAGCTGGTGCATAATTGATTCACCAAAACTGCGCAACTAGATTATTATTTTAAAGCACTCTTTAGTTGCGCTGTTTTGATAAATCAACTATGCACCAATTCAAAGAAAAAATCACTGATGCTACGCATAAATGCATTTAGAAACTCAGCCATACTTTTGGCAGGCGATAATTTCGATAAAATACCACTTTCCTTTCATTTTTTCATACAATTTTGTTGTTTTTTATAACATGCCACATCGATAATTCGAAAAAAAGTGAAGTTATAACATGTCGCCACAGAATAATGAATGAATTTTTTTTTTTTCATATGAATGCTATTTACAAAGAATTTCAGAATTTTCTGATATTCTTTTTTTATCCATCTATCCATCTATGTTATTATTACGCAATCGCATTTTTTGTGATGACTATCAAATCTATTCTATAGACGCGATTTTTATAAATAGGGTAGCAATTGAAAGGTCTTGCTTTGTATATGAGCAATAAGGACTTATTTTTTCTTAAATATTGTGTTTTTTTTTTTAAATGCCGAGACAATTTTCTATGAAAACCAACCAAATTTCTTTGTGATGCCTAAAAGTATGTGATGTGATAGATTTTTATAATAATGCTTTAATAAGAATAACTGGGTTCTCAACAATTCAACAGAAACATAGAAAGTTTCTAAGAAATCCTTGGTTCATAGGTAAAAATAGTCCTCAATATAAAAACAGAATTACCTGTCACTAGATATTTTTTTTTTGCGTTTAGCCGCCACACGGCATTACTAGTTATTCATATTTCATTCACTATTCATTTGATACTAATTATTCATTTGTTATTAATTATTCATTGGTTATTCATTGTTCATTTGTTATTCTTTACTAATTTCTTATTCATTATTGATTTTTTATTTATTAATTGATATAAATGAAACGAACAATTATTGAATTTTTAAAACTTAATGTGAATTAACACTTTTATTTATAATAAGTCTTGCATTCATTGAATCAATTCTTATTTCGTCATTCACTCATTCATCTCTTTGAGAGTGCACGGTCGGTTTGCCTTCCGTTTTGATTATATTTTTTTGTTGTATTTTGTGGTTACGTTTTAATTATTTTAATTTATTTAGGCGTTATTTAGTAATCAAAATTTATTTTGTTTTGATAAAAGATTTTAAAAAGAAATAAATTTAACAAATTTACATTTTTAATTTTTTTGTTTTCTGTTTTTTACAACCTGTCATACCTGCTTAACGCAGCCATTATTGCTTTCCATTTAATTTTTTTTTAACTATAAGACTATAAAAGAAGCCCCGATGAAGCAATTTGCGAAACGTCGACAACTTTTTAAAATTAAATTAAAAAAAAATAAATTTAAATTTGTTAAATTTATTTTTTTTAAATCTTTTTTTAAAAAACAAGAAATTTTGGTTACTTAATAGCGTCTTAATGAATTGAAATTAATTTGAATGTATTTCTTTTTTAGCTCAGTGTTGTTATTCAAAACGGCAAACTGTTGAGTCGGCTGAATGCAGCCATTGTTTTTTGTTTACTATTGTTTGGCTGTTGAAGTGCTCGTATTTTTGTTTACTTTGTAAAAGAAGTTTTTTGAGATAAAGTTTTGAAGGTAAGTTCATAAATTATAACTTAAAGAATTTAATATGTATTATGTTTCATCTATTGCAATATGGACTGAGATAAACAAATAGTTGAATAGCAGCTTAAGTTTGCTGCTGTCGCGTTTATTATAATCAAGTCGCTCAACATTTCTCTACAACGACAGAGTGGAGACATGTTGCTTGCCGCTCGTCGCGCGTATTGTGTTTGGGCTATAATATTTCTTTTAAACGAACGAACACCTATTTTTTACGAACGAACATATATTTTCTACGAACGAACATCTATTTTCCACGCACCAACGAACGAACATAATATTTATTTTATTTATCTACGAACGAACGAACGAACAAAATATTTTTATTTTTTCCTACGAACGAAGGAACGAACGTTCGTGCAACTTATTTGGCGACTTACAACACGATTTACAACACACGTAAATTATTTTGTTTGTGTTTTACGTTTTGAGCTATTGCTTGACCGCACAACAAAAAGTCAAAAACAACAATAATAATTCGTTGAATACGTGGCATAATGAAGAACTATCACATCGAAAAGTTTTTAAAAAAACAATAATGCGCATTTCGAAAGTTGTTATTGCAGTTTGCTGTGAACAATATTTGCTTGGAGCTTATGGAAATTTAGATTTCAGTAAATCTGCTTGAATTAGTTAAAATTGGGCCTCATCACGACTTAATTTTAGAAGCAAAGAACTGCTCAGTTAAAAAAATTTTAAAATCGGCCAACCCATTGCTGAGATCTGATCATTGAAACATTTATTCTTAATTCGCTCGTATCGCTCCAATAATAATCCATCTATCTTAGCTCTGAAATAAATTGTATTGTTCTTATCTTAAAATAGTGTCTAATTAAAATTGTTTCTACACTCTCTCTACTCTCTCTACTCTTTAAAAACTATTTGTCTGCCTTTCTGTCTTTTCTCTTTTCAGACAACTATTAAGTTTGTCATCATGCATTTCATAATTTAAGAGTTAAAATTAAAAACTGATTTTACATTCAAAATGCTGTACAAAATGTCAAAATTCAAATGAAATCCTTTTGACAATGTCAAATGTCGAGTATACTGTTGGTGTGGGGGATAGCAATATTATTAAATGCTAAATGTTGAGTGTTTCTATATATACTGGGTCAGTTTTACATTTCTAGGTTTCTGAACATTGATGACAACAACAACAGCAAAAATAGTTGTTGTAGCTATATAACAGCCGTCAAATTAACCAGACAGCCACAATAACAACGACGATGATTTAAAGTTGAATTTTTAATAAATTTATTCACAGGACAATATTTCCACATAAAGGATTGTTTAATATAGATAAAATATTTGCAAATTCATTTCAATGAATGAAAATTAATTTTCGGTTAGTTTATGTCACACAATGTTATATTGTTAATATGCACCTACGTGCAGTGTCAGCCACTCTACCCCTAGTGACAGGATTTTCAAATTTTCATAATTTATTTGATAAATAAATTTGCAAGTCGACATAAATGTGTGTTAGTGTGTGTGTGTGTGTTAGAAATAGCAAATTGACACGTGACACGCTGTGAATATTAGAAATGCCTATTTAATTAGAGCTTTCAACAAAATGTTGAAAAATTTTAATTAGCATTAGTTGAGTGGAATATTTATTAGAGTAATTAGAGCGGCATTGATGGAGGATTATTACAAAATTGTTTTATTGAATGTGAAGAGGTGCTTTTGTGAAATGCCTCAAATGAGGATGAAATTTTTGATTTTGTCTCAGTACAGAAATGCAAAAATTTTCCAAAATAATAATGGTGTTCGAAAAAACATTTGTGAATTTTGTGGAATTTAAATTTCACGTGATGAACTTCCATGAAAAACTGATTTTAAGCGATTTTATATGAGAAATTGTATGGGTGAAAAGGATATCTCGAGAACCGCTCTTTCGATGTTGTACAAATAAGTTTTAAGACCCGTGCCATGACTGGTCAAACCCACCCTACAAATTTTAACATCATTAGAACGGTTCAGAAGTGATGGAGTAACATATGGGAACCATTAAATTTTTATATATATATATATAGATAATTCTCCCTTGCATTGATCGAACAGACATTTTTTAAGGGTTAAAGTTATAGAGAAGACAATTGCCCGCATAAACATTACAAAGTCCCTGTATCTGAACTAGTTTCATTATGAATAGTTCAAAATTGTGTAAAAATGAGTTTTGAGTGTTTTTTTTATGGAAATTTGAAGATATATTTAGAGAAATTGGTACAATGCATATTGTTCAAAGTATTGTCCATCGTTAGCTACAACTTTTCCCTATATTTAAGGCAGCGTGCGGATTCCGAGTTGTTTCCTAGGAAAAGAATTCCTCTTCTTTTAAGGTGATCTAGGAATCGACCCAATTTTTGGCTTCTTTGAAAGAAGTGAATTGTTGCTCGGTCAGACCATGCGTCATTGACCGGAACAAGTGGTACTCGGAAGACGCAATGCCTGATGAATAACGCAGGTGAGTTAGGATATCCCATTGAAGCGCCTTCAAATTCCCCTGACAGCGTTTGCAATATGTGGCCGAGCATATTATCGTGCTGAAAGATCACATTGTGTTTGAGTTTCAATGCTCGGCTCAATTGCATTAATTGTTGTTGGTAACGTCCTACAGTGATAGCTTCGGTAGGCACGAGTAGTAAGATCCCACCAGATGCACAGTATTAGCTTCTTATCATGATTATTCGGTTTGGCGCCTTGAAGTTGATGCATGGCCGTGCTTACCAAACGTGATTACCAATTTTTCCGCGCTTTGGGTTATCGTAGTGGATTAAGACTTTTCGTCTTCCGTTGCGATTCGGAAAACCCTTCCCATTTAACCTTTGGAGCTGTAGATCGCACGTGAAAGAAGCCTTCCCGAAAATTGTTTAGCACAAAGGTTGATATGGTTAGAGCGCAAAAAAAGATTGTTCTTTATACTCCAGCGAAGTAACACGTACTGATTTAAAGAGGGAACTGATGACACTTTAACATGAATATTGTTACAAGTTGGTCCGATACGATTTACTACTAAGAGTTGTAACTCGAGTTGTGACTTAATTTTTGCAACTACTGACAGTCTTCATTGAACAACGGAGAAAATCTAAAATATGTATACCCCAATTTAATTCCAATCCGATCAGAAATTCCCATTCTAGTTTCACAATTATGATGCAATATACGTAATATCCACTTACATTCATGAACGTAGCAAGGCGATAAGGAGCAACTTCCCTCTTTAAATATTAGTTAAATTAAAAAAATTAAATAAATTTGTAAAAAATCTTAAAGTGCTGCTATTCATAACAACACATTTGTTTGGTGTTCATTTTAAATGATAGCTTTAAAGGTTTTAAGTGCAAAATCAAGTTTTTCCACTTCAAATTCAACCTTTGCTCGTTAAAGAAACTTGATTAAAGTCATACTTTAAACTTTTTTAAAATTGAAATTCAACCTTTGCCAGAAATAGCGTTAGGCTTTATATTAAGGCTGTAAGCTTAAAACACTAGTCTGCAGCAAAAAATAGCCTATAAATAAAAAAAAAAATATTGTATAGTTTGGATCGTAATTATTTTTTTTCGAAGTGATTTGACTGTTTAACCAATAAATCGAGTAAAATAAAATGTAAGTGGATGTTTAATACATTTAATTTACTGAAAAAATTGTATTACTTTACAAACAAATGAAGCTTTAAAAACAATGTGAAAGTAACAATATATATCCTTTTTGGTATGCCTTTAGTTTATGGACACAAATTTTATTTTTCTTTAGAATCAATTGAAAAAAAGTTTAATTTAAGCACTTTCCTTCTAGAAGACTTTCCTTTTATATATGTACTTCAAAGTTGACTATAGTTTTCATTCATATATACCTGGTTTCATTTCTGGCTATACAAACTAGCTTTATCAGATAGCTTTTCAAAAACAAATAACAATAAATATGTTTAACAAATTTATATTTATTGTGATTTTTTAACTCAATTTTGAATGGTCAGCTTAATCCAAAAAATTTTATAATTTTTTTAAGGTCCATTGCTCAAAATTGACTGTCAGTTTTGTTTTACTCAAAATGTAAATGTAATTAACTAATCCAATTAGTTAAGCAATGAGTTAAAATTATAACTCGAAAACCAATTGTAATATAGGATAGGGTAATATAGGATAATTTTTAAAATATTTTACTATTGTATTTTTTCCAAGCAAAACACACAGCCCCAAAGTAACCATTCTTTATATACTAATATTACAATATAATATAACATGTTGAAATAATTACTATGGTTGTATTTGTAGTCTAATTTGATTTGTTAAAAGTTCTTTCTGAACTGAAAAAAATTGTATTTGAAGGGTAAAAGCTTAAATTTAATTTATAAAAAGGTGAATTTGATTTGTAAATTTTAAAGGTAATAACCTGTATTAACTTGTCAACCTGATACATTTATTGCCATCTAAGGAGTATTGGCACTTTAGCGCACAAATTTATTCTTAAGTAATATAAATAATGCGAAAGTTTTTTAGTGAGAGTGCAAATTGTGAACTAGTTAAATTCTTCTTAGCCCGATTTTACAGTCAATTGCAAAAGAAAGGTGAATCAGAATGAGTGCTGTTTAGAGGAAAATATGCTGCCTCCAACCGCTTAAGAGCTTTCAACAGAAGTTTCTGATGAAGTTGCATCTGCATCCACTTCATCTTCGTGTACTGAAATCCAACACTAATGAAAAATTTGTATATTTATATACTTACTTACTATATAAATAAAAGAGCAATACCCCTGGCTGATATCCTAGCGACGCCAATGCTTACAATTTAGACTATTATACAACCAGAAGCTAGGCAATAGCTCTCAAAACGACACTATCTTCAATTGGACTATAGCTTCCATTGAAGAAGTTATCATATATCTCACTTGTCCGTTTATGCGTCTTTCATAATTTATTTATCTTTTAATGAAAGGTTCCCAAACTAATTCAAATAAATTTTATTCCTATAACTATATAGGAAGTATTATATAAGCAAAAAACAAATTCAAACTGCTGTGCGCTGAACAACTTTCTGAACTAGCTCACATCTAGTTCTATTTGGTGCTTTTAATTGACTCCAAAATAGCTGCTGGGAGTTCAACGTAGCTCTTGAACCTAAGAGAGAAGTAACGCAGTTAGAATCTTATATTAAAGTTAAGCTCATCATAAAGCTTTGGCTTCATATGTTAAGAAAACTCAATAAATGTTATTTAACATTTTTGATCTTTAAAAGCTTTGATTGTTGAAAAACTACAAAGCCTTTCTTTGCTTATATCCACTAGAGTTGCCGTAGGAACGCAAATTAAGTCGACTCCATGTTCAACTTAATCAAGATTTCCCTTTCTGAGTAATATTCTGTTAAGATACTTTATTAAAAAAAAAAACCATTGTAGTACAACATTTTTTGATCTATCTTGAAAAATCAGAGGGTGCTGCAGTACAAATTCTTCCAAATATAGAAAAAAACTCCTATGCCTCTGATCCAATAAACAAAATCCTTTTCATGTAAAAGTTTGTCGGTACGGCGAGCCTTTTGGCGCTACCTATTTTGCTCTATCTTGAATAACAGATTGTGATGCAGTATAAATCTTTCAAGAAACCACAAAAACCACAAAAAAAAAAAAACTAAAATGAAAAAATTAAACTTTCAGTTTCACCGTATTTCTCCCCATTTTTAAATTTATAATAAAGTGCCTAAAAATTAAAGCAATTTTACTCTCTATAGTAAAACAATATTTGATGAAAACATCTGAACCTAACTTTGCACTAAAAAATTTTAAAAAAATTTTAATGAAAATCAATTTTATATCAATCACTGATAAAAAAATGGTGTTACTTTTTGTCATCTCCTCGAGTTTTAACAATTTTTTAACTTTTGTAGCTAAAGTAGTCTATTGTTACTTTGGTGACTATCAGTAGAAGGCACAGAAAACACGAAACTTTAGTTTTTTAAACCTAGCGCCAGAATCAATGTTGCATGAACAGTTTTGTAAAATTCCTGAAATCTTTTTGATAGTTGATTCGAAAAACTAAAAATATTTCTTAAATATCTTTATTCCATATTCAGATCATTCTATTTTGAATGAGAAGTAATGTGTAAGAAGAACTAGAATTATTTCAAAAAAATTTTTCCAACAAATTGTTTTATAGAAAAATTTTAAGAACTTTCCTATCATCTGGAAAATTAAATCTAACAAACAAAGTCCTAAACAAAGCTTTTTCCAACAAATTGCTTCTATAAAATTAAAAATTTAAATCTCTATCATCTGGAAACTTCAATCTACTTAAATTCATTAAGAAGACTACTTAAATTAATTTGATTCCACAAGATGGCTCCAAGAATGTAAATGATGGCTTATAACTAGCTTTACTTTTTCCCCGTTTTGATCACTGTTTTCCCCGCCATTCCGTTTTAGTCAGAAAACTCCGAAAAACGGGGGAAATCCCGCCAACTGTGCTCTTTTATATGTGTTTTATGTATGTACAATTTGAAATAGCGTCGTAGCAGTGAAACAATCGAGAATGTATTTGTTTCCAAAAAGTAAATGTTGTGTAGGGTAGGTGGGTCCTGACAGCTCCTTCAGAAATACAATAAATTTTTGTTATTTTTTGGTATTTATACAGTAAAAAAGGACTCTTTTCAAAATAATGGCTTATTTGCAAAAAATAGAACAGGAAAATGAGCGAATTTTGGTTGGAAATTTGAGATACATAAAATTAATGTATCGAAGAATTTTTATCCATTAAAAATCAACAATCATGACCAATACTGTCTGTGTCTGTCTCTAACGAATACTCTGCGATATAAATTTTTCAATGCAATATCTGTTAATGTGTAATATACTTATTTTTTAAAATTTTTTAGAATAATGAATTCTGAAAACTTACCATTAGTTTGACAGCAATAACATTCACATAACTTCAAAGCCATAGAAATTGTTAGAACAATCAATTTTTTAATATAACATCGTTATGTAAGGCAAAAAAAAAAAATGATTTTTTCGCTGTTTTTTTAATAAATATAATTTAATACTTTTTTGTTGAAAAGTAAAATTAAATCACTTAAAAAACTGGCTTTATACTTTTACAATTTATAATAATATAAAGAGTTAATTATGGGCGGCTATTCTAAGTTTTTTCTCTCCCTATACTATATTCAACAAAGCACACTCTGATTGCCTATGGTAATTTTTAGGGGGAAAGTGCTCGATTCCAAATTTTCTGTCAAAGAATTTGCCTTTTTTTGGCTAAAATCAAAGTTTTTAATGCGTAGTTCGATAGAAGAACTATAAAAGTATTTCTTCTAATATTTAGCCACATCCGGTATAAATCTTTAATGGCAATTTTTTTTGTAAATCCCTTCACATTACTTCACGCTGCGTTGCTGAAATTCGCAATTTATAGACCGCAACAATTTACTGACCGATCTAACGTGAGAAACGTAATAATGAAAATGTTAAAATGTTAAAAAATTTCATAATTTTTTTTGTATATATTTACACAAATCATATTTATTTTATTTTACTTCTGACAAAGCTCAACTGTAGCTCACTGGCAGTTCAACGTGAAAACGTAACACAGCTAACGCAATAACGTAGTGATAAATAATATAACGATATTAAATCCAAGTGATGCGATGCGTATGCGTTGCATTCCATCACCGTGATTTACAGAATAATTCAATAGTTTGCCTCAAAAATCAAAGCTTCGAACACCGGGAAAAAGGCTAAATAAAATGAATTATAAAGTTATGATAGCCAGGGGTCGGTTTTGGACGCTCTTGAAAACAGCCAAAAATGACATAAAAAAAATTATATAATGCCCTAAAAAATCCTACAAAAAAAGTCCTAAAAACTGAAATTAATGAATATCTTTCTAATTTTTTTTAAACTAAAATGGTTGGATTTGCATTACACTACAATAAATTAAGATGCACATTTTTAAATTAGTGAAATGAAACAACCATCTATTGTCGGTATAAACAGTCTTCTGTATAGACAAATTCCTTTACACTTAATATTCCAGCTACATACACGGAACTTGAATTCAATACCTAATAAAACCTTATATATACATCCTCATAGCATTGGCAAGTTTCTATGGCTGGTGGTATAGATTACCAATTTTTTCCTTTGAATTTTGAAATTTGTCCATTTATTTTATTGCTATAAAACAATTTTTAAACCCTTTGAATGCTTTGGCTTGAAGACTTTCAAAAGTGTCTAGGAAATATTTTACTGTCTTTAATAATTTCTAAAATTACTTAAAATTAAAAATTAAAAAAAAATCATGTTATATTACCTAAGTAAAACTATGCAAAAATACCTAAAAAACAGAAAACGCTTAAAAGGACGAAAAAATGCCCTAAACATATTTTGCTTCAGTATCTGGAGATTATGAACTGTGTTTTAGCAGAAAAAAGTTGGCATGTCAACAAAATCCGAGCCCTGGCATAACCTATACACTGGCTTCAACCGTTTTGAGGCATTTGAGTTCTTGTTCATCGTTTTGATTGTTAATTCATTGCATTTTATGTGGATGAAGAATTAGCGATATATTTACTGATTTATACAAGTAGCTTGTATAGCTCTTACTAACTTTTCTTTTTTTTTTATTTAGACTTAACCAGTACTCAGGGGATGCCCCTATAAATGCGAAAGCATTGTGTTGATTTGGAAGACGGGTGATAGTTAGTTGGAGGGTGGAAAGATGGAGTAGTGTCGGTGAAGATTTGATTTAAATTTACACAGATTGAAACTGCTGGGAAACACGCTCGCAGGGAGATTGTTCCTCAATTTTACTGAGCGACCGAAGAACGAATTATCTCGGCAATGCGATGCTCTATTGGGCAAAGTTGCAATGGTAAAGGGATGGGCTTGAAGAGCTGCCCAAGTAGACCTAGGAAACACACGAGCTGGTGGCATCAGGCCATGTATCTCCCTTATATACTTCCCATGGTAGTACCTGTACAGAAAGCTTAGGCAACCAACATTGTGACGATGCCCAAGAGAGTTGAGAGTAGATGAAATATTTCCATCACCTATCAAATATATCGCACGTCTTTGAATCCGGCCCAGAAGCTCCAAATATGATCTTGAAGCCCCTGCCCAAACGTGCGAATTGTACTTTATTTTCGACCTAATATATGACGTATAGATCAAACGAAGATCAGATGGAGTGAAGTATTCTTACACCGTTTTATAAAACCAAGGCACTTTTCTGCTTCTTTTGACACATCAAAAATGTGATCATTCCACCGAAGATCTGCTTGTATACGTCAAGAGCATCTGACTCCGTAAGATCTACACCGTTCATATTGAGGGGAGATAAGGGGCAATTGATTTGATCTGTTTGTAACGCCTAGAATGAGGCATGGCAAGCTTAGAGGAGTACTCAGAGTATTATTGATTTTCGTATACGGCTGCCATGGAAAAGTTGAAGCGATCTAGAGTAATTATATACGAACAGAAGTTGTCTTGGCCGAAAGATAATTGCAAGAACCAAATGAGAGCTATAATAACAGTAATTGAAGCTGTAATGATCACAAAAATAAACGGAATTGTTTTTCTGAGTCTTTCGAAAATAAGAACTTTGGTTACAGTTGTAATACATTCAGTATTGTAGCTACTATAACTTCTTTTCAATTGTTGCGTTTAGAATAAATTTAATTCGGCTATATTACCCTCAATATGGTTTTATCGCTTTCGCTGCGGTAACTAAAACTACAAAGAGAGAAATATCTCCATTTGAGTTTTGACATTGCTGAAAAAGTAAAAAAATCGGAAATGATTATTATTTTGAATTTTATACAACAAAGTAGCATAGACGAAGTTCAAATAAATTTGATAAACAATATTTAATCGGGAGACATCAAGGTATATAGAACCCACTCACTAGTGCACCAGGCATGTCAGAAAATAAGAAAACAGAATGTTAACAAAGTATTTATATTAGAAACTTAGTGTGTAAGCTTATTTGAATAATTTAACTTGTAATAATTTTAAAAAAATTAGAAAATTAATAGGAAAAAAGTCGGAGGTTCAAAAGCCTTAATATAAGAAGTTCGGAAAAAGTGAACCTCACGATTAATGACAGCCACAAAAAGGGTTGTCCTAGCCTCCACAATTCGGCTATCAAAATCGAATTCCTCTTAATATTGAATATTGTAACAAATTCGTGTGAGGTTATCACAGCCTCATATACTTGGAAGCAGTGTTTCGATGAAAAAATATTAGGAATCGAAATTTTTGCCCAAGAACTGCACCCTAACGTACTTTTTGGTACGTTTTTATTCTTTAGGTACGAAGTATATCAAAGAAAAAGTACTAATATAATCTTATTTTTTTATATATGTATATTTATCATACTCGTAGTAAAAGTACTTATGCGGTTTTATTGTTGCATATTTTTGTTGTCTTTTTTTGTTTTTGTTTCTTTTTTTAACACCACTTTTGAAAGCCGGGGGAAAAAGTACACATAAAAGGGTTAAATTTTGAAAGTAGAGGACAGCTTTGTTTTGGCTGTTTTACCTCATTACTTTTGAAACGACGGAAACAAAATTTAGGCAATTATGCATAAAAACTAAATGTTTTGAAAACAAAAACTTTTATAAAAAGATAAATTTAATTTTCAAGAATAGAAATTTTATTTGTAGAGTACATTTTTATTTTTCTCTGAAGTAAACCTGCTTTGGTTTCAGCTCATAGGATTCTAATTGGATCAGTTGAATTCAAAGCCATTTTGATTGAGAAATTATGTTACAAATAATTAATTAATATTTAAATCATATTCAAACATTTTTTTTTAAAAATAAATGCAATGAATTTCAGAAAACTTTGTACTAACTTATGAACTTACAAGGAAAGATCCCCAGGGTTAATAATTGAAAAGTATAAAAAATATTTGTTTCTTTTAAAAATGAGCGCGATTATTCTTAAAATGAGCATGGGAAGGATATAGAAACTTAATAATTAACAGAAAAGGAGTTTTGATAATACAGATCCACATGGTATGCAAATAGGTTTTAAGTAATAACTTTTGATTGGAAAAGAATATTGGGATATTTTTTTCAAATAAATTATTTTTGAAGCTATACTCTTTCATAAAAATTATAAAAAGAACATTTTAAAAAAATTAATTTCATCAAAAAAAACGAAAGGGTTTTTTTTCAGTTTAAAACTGAATCAATTTTTGCTAAGAAATGTCATGCCATGTGAAAGGGAGCTTAAAATGCAATTTTTTAATTAAATTATTCTAACAACAAAAACAAATTTTACGTAATTTTATTAAACTTTATAACAAAAAAAAAAAAAATTTTGTGAAATGTGTTGAAAACTAGCGGAGATATTTACATAGAAAGTCATATTTGTAAATTTCCGATGATTTTTTCTCATTCCTCCGGGCAAACAAGTTTAAAGCACAAAGTTGTTAGAAGCCCTGTTAAATATAAACTTTTCCGATCAAATATTTACACATACGAAAATTTGGAAAAAAACAAAATTTTTGATACCCATATTGTGGTCTTCATCTCTAAAAAAAATTTTTTTTAAGAGATGAATAAATGCGTATTTTAATAAAGAAAATTTTAATATAAAAACTTAAAAATTTAAGAAAACAAAAAAAAGATATCTTTTAGAATTCTTTTAAAACAAATATAAATGAAAATGAAACAAGTTCAAAAATACGCTCCTTATGATATCGACTAAATACTGTTAAAAGTTACAACAACAAAATTACAATGAAATTTATTCCTCCAAAATGGATGCCATCATGTGTGGCCTTAGGATACCTTTCGTTTGATACCAAATTTGTATATATTTCTATGGAAAATAGTGAAATTGTGGCAAAAAAAAAAATGAAATTTTCGCTGATTTTAAAACGTCATTTTGAAACCGTAAACTATCGATTGAGCACGTATAAAAAAATACGTCGACCTTAGATTTTTGTCCTCTATCACATATCCAAAAATTATTCAAATCGGTGAGTGATAAAAAACTAAGTTCTAAAAAAAGAATTACCTTTTTTTTCTACGAATATTTTTTAGATTTTATAAATTTTATGCAAAATCCGACGTTGAATTTATTTTTTTTATAAAGCGTAACTTTTTAAAGAATTTTGGCAAAATAACGAATCATAGGATTCAAATCTTAAAATCGTAAATATCCGATATATCGGACCACTTGGCCACACTGTTTGGGAGTAAAGTTTAATGAATGATACATATTCGGAGAGGTATTAATAAGATTTCGCGAAGCTTTTTTAACTTTGATTTACAAGCTCAATGCGAATATCTACTTGGAGCTACAATTAAAGCTTATGAGCAATCAATTTCAAGCGAAAATGTTGTGACGCATGCGTGTAGCATAGAAGTTGAGAGCATGAGAGAATAATATAAACGGAAGATATAATTAAGTGTCTCTTTTGTATAAAACAGCGATCAAAAAAAGTCGTAGAACTAGTTCAAGCGCGGTCTTAAGCTGACAACCGAAAATTCAATTTTACTAACTGGTGTGTATTTTGTTTTGTGCATGGTTTGATTTTATTTTTGAATACTACTGACTGCTTTATGCATTAAAAAAAAAAGATTCTAAAAATATTTATACTAAATTTGAAAAATTTTTTCTTCTAAAATTTCATGCACTACTCTGTTACACTGCACTGCATTTTTACCATGTTACACACATACGCACACACACACACACGCACACACACCTTGTAGAACGCTGCAGCCATTGAAATGTTGCCAACAACTACAACAACCACTTCAATTGATGAGCTCGATGCTGCCAACTTAAATGCTGAATTCGTTACAGACAATACGCTTGAAAGCGGAAGTACAGAAGCGGAAACCAATAAGGCTGATGACGCGAACATGGAAAACTATGACGACGAGCATGACGACGAGGAAACTGCATTAGCAGCGGAACTAAGCGATGAGAAGATGACCGAAGATATAAGCCTGCAATACAATGAACAACTAACTGTTGAGGACAACAACAATGACGATGAGAACGAGCCGGAAACTGCTGACAACTTTAATGAATCGAATGACGACGACGAGACAGAAGAACTGACAAAGGCTGGGCAAGCTCATAGAGAAGATGTCTCCTCCGGCGAAGATGTAGTTGAAGGCGATGGTGATGCAGATGATGAAACTGCCAAGTTGTCAGCTGAATTGAATGAGGAAACTGACAAAGACATCGATGCTGTCAGTGCGGACTTTGATGCTGAATCGATTTCAATTACACAGGAAAATGAGGAAAATGAAGACGACGATGATGATAGGCCACATGTAAGACAGTCAAGCATGAAACACTCCTCAAATTATGCTGCTAACAACAAGCACCGTGAAGATGTTACATCCTCGGACGATGAGAACAGTGACAGTGACGAGACTGCCAGTCGGCCCATACAAATGCATCCTCAATTCAATGCCGAGTGGGAAACATTGGCCGAGGATTTGGCCGCCGAATCGAACGATTTAAGCAATGACATTGATATTTACGATGCTGTCGCTCCAGTTGATCTATCCAACGACTTAGTCGTCAATGACATTGCGGCCTCGCAGCCGGGTTTCCCCATTAATCCAGATGCGGAATTTATCGAAGTTGATGGCACGACGATAACGAAGCCAAGTTTATTGGGGCCAAAGTTTGAGAAGTTATCGCTTGGTGTTGGAGCTGGTGGCGAACGGCTGAATTCAACAACAAGTTATCAACAACATGCAAAACAGTATTCGCAGAATTTTAAATGAGTTACTTGAATTGCATGTAACTCGATGATGCCTTCTGTTTGTTGTTGTAGTTATCAGTCAGTCAGTCACAGTCAGTTGTCAGCTGTCGCGCTGATTGTGAGTCAACAACAGAGATTGCGTCTAATTTATGGTATTTTAAACGCTTCTTCATATTTGCGGTTTAATTTATTTTTGTTTTCTTATATTTAGTATTGTTAAACTTATTTATTGTAGGCAGTTCTTAAACGGAAAATATTGTAAATATATTTAAGAAAAAACGCATGTTTTAGTTTTTTCTTTGCATATTATTGTTTATAAGACTCAAATAAAATGAATACTCACAGTTTTATCTAAACGCTTTATTATCTATCTATAAGTATTATATTCGATTTAAAGAAATACGTTAGCTAATAAATTATTTCATTTTTATTCAAGTTTTCCAAACATTTTTTTAATTTTTATTGTGTTGACTCTAATTATATCTGAATATTGTGAAAGGTTTGCCGAACAAATACTATGAATTAAATAAGAGATAGTTCGGAGTTGAATTAGCGATGGTAAGCAACGAAATACTTAAAATATGTTGAAATTATGGCTCAGATACACTCGAAAATCTTATGGAACGGACAAACAAAATTTTCCAAGTGTAATATTTACAAGAATTTATTTCCTAAGTAGTATTTTATAACTTTTTGCTCCATAATAATTTCCTCTGCCCCAACACAACTTTGAAACGATCAACAATGAACGTAATATAATGGCCGTAACCATAATTACCATAAACCATAAATTAGGATTTCACCTACCTTATTTAATAATTAAAAATTGGTTTTGGTTTGAGGACTGTGCAATTTCCATTTGAATTATATGAACAGGGTTGACCTTTATTTAAAACAAGATTTTTTCAAAATCTACATATTGACCATTATTTATGTTAACTCTGTCCAAACCAATGAGATCAAAAGTACATCAAAAAGATAATTTTTACAAAGGCGAAATAAGTCGACGGTGAGTGTAACTATATACAGATTAAACACTATAAGAGTTAGAAATTGTTTTCAGTATTAAATCACAAAATTTTTTGAACAATATACTTA
The DNA here is from genome assembly GCA_914767935.1 of Coremacera marginata. Taxonomy (NCBI): domain Eukaryota; kingdom Metazoa; phylum Arthropoda; class Insecta; order Diptera; family Sciomyzidae; genus Coremacera; species Coremacera marginata. The sequence goes on along the minus strand of OU612045.1, from coordinate 39,000,239 downwards.
CATATTTTAGAGAAAATAAATCATAACTCTTGGCTTATTTTGGACCATATAGCTAAAGCAATGATAGGACTAGGATGAAACCTATAACAAAAAAGAAAGTTTTTCTATCGGATCCTTTATTTCTTGCTTTTTCCCTTGTTTATTTTTCTTTGGTTCATAATTTTTAATCCAAATTTAAGTCAACAGCCTCAGACACTATCAAAGTTATAAAGTCAGGTAGCCCTATAGTTTTTTTTTTTTAAATTACTGTGTATTAACCCGGAATACTTCGGTTCCGGGTTAGATTTATTTGATAATCAAAAACAAAAAATTCCGAAACTTATATATGAGTCATTCCATGTGAAATCATCAAATCGAGGGCGCCACTATGTTTCAGATTTTGCTTAAACTTAAGACAATTACCGACAACACCAAGCGAAACATTTCAAATATGGTAATTTAATGCATTACTTTTAATTGTAAAAATTTTTTCATTGAACGTATCTTAAAGTTTGTGATCTCAATTTAAATGTTAAAAATAGCCAATTAATACAAAAATATAAAATGTACTACTATAGTTATCAGAGACCTACAATAATGAAAATTCACTTGGTTTGAACTTGAAAAAACCAAGCAAAGCAAGCTTCGTATCAAACTTATCCATCGCAAGCTTTACTGCTCTGTTGCGCACAAAAACTTGAAGCACTTGAAATTTTCGGGAAAATACTTGAAAATATTGATATGTTCAGCAACAGCTAATAAGCTTGCAAGTATCCAAATAGTTCAAATTGGGAATGCTTGTTGTCTTGGGGGTCGCTGGTTGCGATTCTGATGTCAGAATATAAAAAGTTGCTTGGACACTAGGGTGGTCCGTACCAATACTTTTTTGTGATTTTGACAGATTTTGCCCTTTTTTGCAATCTAAATCGGATCAATTATTTGGATTCTGATGTTATGAAGACGATGTTCTGAGATTATAAAGTTCTATATCTCGTAGGGGAAGCAAAATAGATAAAATCTAACCATTTTTTGGGGGTTGCTATCAATTCCCCATTTTGCACATTTTTATGGGGGAACGTCGAAACACGTTTTAACTGTCCACTGATAGTCAAATTGTAAGTCATACACGTGTTTCGGTTCCTCCCTTAAAATATGTTAAAAGACCCCCTATTTGTGTGCCTCAAAAATGCTTCCTCAAATAGGAACCACAAAAAATTGGTTAGATTTTACCTATTTTGCTTCCCCTTCGAGATATGGAACAACATACAATTTAAAGATATCGAAAAATCCTCGAAAAATTCTCGAAAAATCTTCGAAAAAATAGAAAAACTGCCATATCTCGAAAGAGCAGCAAAATAGGTTTAAAATTAACATATTTTGGGGATTTCTAAGGGGGGAAGCATTTCTGAGACGCACAAATAGAGGGGTCTATCAATCCCCCCCTCAAAAAATTTTGTATTTTAGTAAATATTCTAAAGATTCTAAGAAAATTTCATTGAAAAATTTCTACGGGTTCAAAAGTTACAGCCGGATTAGTGAGAGCGCAGTTTTAATTTTTGCGTGTGTTCAATTCTCTACAATAATAAAAAAATTTGGAAAAATGTTTGTTTTTGATGAGTTATGAATTTTTTAAAAAAGGTCCGGTTTCTCTGCAGCGAATGTCATGTCCCGCCTTAATAAAGTTACACTCCTCATTTCTTTCTGTAAAACATTTGCTTTAACTCAGGTCTACGCAAAGTAAAAGTATTAATATTGTATAGTGATTCGGTTGTAAAAATATTAGCTAAAAATATATTAAGGGGTATATGTAGAATAATTGTTGTTCTATTGCTTTACCCCTTATAAATATTCCAGGAATTTCTTGTGAGAAAAATAAATTCATCCAGAGAATCTGTAGTTATAAACAACATCAAGAAAAATCGCTTTGAAGGAAACATCGTCCTAATAAGTAGAATATGCAACACTTGCTCTTCCCAACATCGTTCACTGGCTCTCACGCTTTCTACTTCTTTTTTGTACCCAATTCAATTTAAGAAATATATATTGTTTTTAGGAAAGAAGACTTTATATATTGTTGATTTCAGAAAGGATTTATATTTATTGAAGAAAATATTTCGCATAGTGAATTGTTTATCAACAATAGAGAACATTTTAAATTTTCAATAAATTTTTCTCTAAAAAAGAGTGTTTTGTTTAGTTTGAGAAAAATACTTATCATTATTGAAGACATGAAATATTTTAATTTCCCACAAGTGAAGAAAAATTTCTTCGAATATGTGAAAATTTACTCTAATTGAAGAAAATTTTATTTGAAATAGACAAAATTGCTATTATCGAAAATAGAAAAATATTTTATTTACGAGAAAAACATACGAGTTTTTTTCTAAAAGTAGTAAGATAAATATGGCCGCCATTTTGAAAGTAGAACAAAAAAAAATTTTTTTGAAAACAGTTCTGAGTTTCACGTACATTGGAATATTTTTAATAATAATATCAACTTTTTTAAAAATGTTCGAGCAACCAGTGTTGGATCAGTTGATTTGGACTGACTCCAAAGAAATTAATAAATGGCAAAGTCATTTTTAATGAAGTTTTAGGAAATGTCTCATTCTGTTGACCCAGATATTAAAAAATGCACTTTAAATTTTTTGTGTTGAGTTGAAAAAAGTCTATGAATATAAAGTTCATTATGAGATAATAATTTGAAAATGAAAAAAATCTGATTAATTGTTTGAATATCATTTTTTAAAACATTTATTTAAAGCCCAAAAAAAAAAAAATTAAAAAAAAAGAATCTTTCAACGTTTCTAAAATATTTGTGTTGAAGGGTTATACTATCAACTCAATTGCCAAATGATTGTTTCATTGGAGTTCTCACTGCGGCCTATTTTATCCAGCATTTTTTTTTATCTTTGCCGACCAAAAAGTTAATACTCACAGAAAAAAGCATTTGGGGAGGATCCAGTCACGTACGTTTTTTAATGTTTAAACAATTTTGTACTCAAACGTATTTGAGCATCGCTGATTCAGACTACTTCAAATCCCATCTGACACAGAATGTTTTTGCGATTGAATTAATTTTTCTGTTCAGACGTCACCTCATGCAGACAATGGCAAACCACAGAGAGTAAAAACTGTCATGAAAAGCTTCTTGGGAACATAAGCCGTATGGAGTCATGGAGAAAATTCTGAGAAATTTGCACTCAAAGTTGAAATTTGGTAGTTTCAACCGATTGATTTCATCTTCACACGATCACAGCTCGGTAACGGTTAAGTTTGTGGGATTTGTTAACATACCGTTGGAAAGGCGATTTCATTGATTTTAAAATGAGCTATTAAAATTTTATGTAAGTTAGTTTTTCTGCTAGAAACAATAACGTGAATCAAAGTCGTGAAATATTAATTTACCCTTCAGCTCCTAAGAATGTGAAAATAGACCCCCCCCCTCCGGTACGATTTTTTGCTCAACTCGAGATAACCTTTCAGCACTCAATTGCGGGACACCCTGTATAATAACACTTTTTTGAAATTATTATAGATATCTTTCCTATAAAAACGAATAAGCTATTCTTTCAATATTGATTAAAATAGAACAATTTTGATTAAAATATCTATTTGCATAAACAAATTTGGATTATTGCTAAGCTTCCGTAATGAGCTGCTTAGCGTATTGACACGTAAGCTAGAAATTGAATTGGAAAATTATATATTGATTTATAAATTAATTTAATATTAAAATAACATAATCCCTTAGAATACATTTACAACAACATTTGAATTTATGTAGATAAATACAAATATTCTCTGCATGCATATAATTAACTCTGACTGACAGGAACAGTCAAGGCACAGGAAGTTAAACATAATTAATTATTAAACAACACTGCAAAATTGTTCACTGAGTTATTAGCACAAAAGAGAAAATAAAAAAATAACGCGATGTATTCTTGAAATGTTGAAAGAATTAAAAACTAGTAAGGATGGAGCATCGGCAGGGTCCCGAAGCTAAAATACCCCCCCGCGGCCATATTGAAGTGTATTCGAAGTCTTTAGCCACGGCATACACGATGATATTCAGTTTTATGTATTAACGAAAGTTTTCCTATTTTGATGACGTCACTTTGTATGGGAGGTAGACGTGGTTTTGATCAGATTTTGCCATATATCATAGAGATGGTTCATATTATATTTCAAAGCAAATGTGCTAAATTTCAAGACATTTTATTAATATTTGTGTATTTTTAAGATATTTTACGTTTAAAATAAAGCCAATTTGTATGGGAGGTAGGCGTGGTTTTCATTCGACTTTGCCAAATATCATAGTGATGGTCTATATTATATATCAAAGCCTATATGCAAAATTTCCAGACAATTCTTTAATTTGAGCTGATTTTTAAGAGATTTTACGTTTAAAATAAAGCCACTTTGTATGGAGGGTAGGCGTGGTTTTCATCCGATTTTTCCAAATTTCATAGCCAGAATTAAGACAAGCTTACATGCCAAATTTCAAGGCATTTCTTTAATTTTTGTGGATTTTAAAGACATTTTACGGTTAATATAAAGTCACTTTGTATCGGAGGTAGGCGTGGTTTTCATCTGATTTGGTCCATTCTCAAATTTGATCTACCGTTTTTAAAAATAAACTTATATATTGAAATGCATCGCAATAGCTTTAAAGTTGCTGCTGTGATCGTGTCGACAGACAGACGGACACACGGAAATCGACTCAGGAGATGATGCTGATCAAAAATATATATATATTTTTCTATACCTGCCACGCCTCCTTCTTGGCTTTACAAACGGAATGACAAAGTTAATATACCCCTTACGCAGTACGCGTTGGGGGGCTAAATTTAGCGAAATACAAGTTGTTGTTGGAGTTAGTTTAAATATAAAAAAAGATTTTGACGTTCATACATATTATTAAATTGCTTTATATTAAAATCGTCTAATGCTCAACGTTACTTTAATAAAAGGTAAGTTCAATTAATATATGTATCTTTGAGTTAAATTTTATATACCTTTGCTTGTCATCTTTACTATAGGATGTTTAAAATACATTTTATTTAGTTTAATAAAAATTCTTTTAATAATTAAAAAATGTTTGTGTTTAATTCACTTAATGAGTATGAAAAATGTAATAAAAAATTAAAATACACGTATGTTGCTAAAATATGTTATGTAATGTGTATTTTTGTCATTTACGTTTCATCTTATCTAGGCCGCATATTTAAAATTCGCAAAACAGGAGTTACATCAATTTATCCAAGCTTTGAATAAATATTGATTGTGTAACTATGAAATTACCATTGATTGGGAGACAATTTTTTCTTTTGTTTTAAATTCTTCCCGTTTTGAACTGAACTGAGTGAATATGGGCACGAAAAGGTTTTAAATCCCAACAAATTAGGTGACAGTAACTAAAGGATGGAAAATATTGAAATGTGCAGCTAGCTATGAAAACAAATTAAAGTCAACACCACTGAACTATTTCCATCTTCTTTTTATAATTCTTAAAAAATGCAGCTAATAGATTTCAGCGAATTTTTGCGGCCCAGTGCGTGATTTGCCTTGAATGTGGCTCTGCACTTCTCCACCCTCCAACACTAGCCTATCAAAAAAAAAAAAAAAACAACAGGCCAACTTAATAAATTTGCATAAACAATTTACGATTTGAAATGCGACCGAACGGATGTGTCAAGCGTAGCAAATCGGATTTCCTGGACTTATATTTGGAGTGGGATTCGAGTGTCAGATTGGAGTGTCCTCCACACGTGTGTGTGAGTGTGTTTTGTGGTAGAAAAAAACCCTTCTACCACAACTAAACGAGCACTTGACATTGTTACATTTTTTGTGAAAAATTCAAAATGAATTATTGTGTAAAGGTCAATGTGGTTGTGAAAACACATTTTTATCTGTCCGGCGGGGTTAACAACAAATTCAGCAAGGCAAAAACATGTAAAATAAAAATAAGTTATAAAAATGAAATAAACAATAATTAAAGTTAACCATCGATGTGGCTAAAATACCAGGAGGATAGTTTGGCATATATAAAAAAGTATTAAAAAATGTGAAATATACAACTGTTGTCAATTAGATTTTTAAAACTATTAATTAGATTGCATTTTTTATACATCAAACCATTTTGTAATAAAGATGAAAATATAAAAAATAGGCAGTGGGAGGAAGGGGGGAGGGTGGACAGCGGATCGAAGTAGAAGCTTAAAGCTATGAAAACTTAAATCCATGTATTAAATCCCAACGATTCATATTTTAATAATTTCTTTATATTTCAAAGAGGATACAATGGGCTTATAGTTACTAAAGTAAGAAACAAAAATGTTTGAATTTAATTTTTGTAAGTATCGTGTAAGAACCGCATCGGTTGTTCTTTTATATTTAGTAGAACAGAGTTTTCGATCATTGAACCAAACCTAATGCTACATTCAAAAATGCAATTAATGGCAGATTTTTACCATCTGCAAAGTTAAAATTAAAGTTTCCACTTAGTATCAAATTTTCCCACGTAGTTATCAAATTTTTCGAAAAATCTTTCAAGTATTTTAGAACATTCTTTTGAATAAAAAGAAAATCTCTCCCGAATTGACCCATAGAGGGGTAAAAAATCTGACTACTCAACATTTCTTCTGAACACTCCTACAACCTATATGTCATCCCTCTGGAGGTTCCAATATAAAAAACACAAAAACTATCGATTATAGTTCATATCTTTATCGAATTGACCCCTATTGAGTGGTAAAATGTATAAATTGGTCGTATTAATTTTTGTCCTGCAATATTTTTTCCCAACACACCAGATACATGGGGCATATATCTTCCAAAATAAGCCCTAGGGCGGCAAATACATGAACTGGTATCTTCAACCTATTTTCTAATCACACTTATCCCCTATCTGCCACCCTTCTAATAATCTTCTGAGTCCCCATATAAAAAACACAAAAGCTGTTGGTTATAGTTCATTTATCTCTAGAATCTATATAGTTCATTTATCTCTTGAATGAACTATAATCTCTCGTTGATTATAGCTCATGTCCCAAATTGACCCCTAGAGGAGTCAGATACATAAGTTGGTCCCATTATTTTTTCCCTTCAACATTTCTTCCAAACGCACCTACCCTCTATTTGCCACTTTTCTGAGGGTCCCCATACAAAAAGCACTAAAACGGGTCTATGTGTTCTGCAAGCCTTAACAGTGGTTACATAAACAGTGATGACATTAACAGTGTTGACGATAAAACATGGCTGACTTTAACATTACTGACTTTAGCATTACTGACGTTAACATTGCTGACATTAACTTTGCTAATGTTAACAGTGCTGACGCGATTTCATAACTTTTACCCCTACCAAAAAGTGTTCAATACGCCTAAAGAAGTTTTAATAAATGAGAATTAATGAATGATAGGGTAAACTGACGTTAAGCAAAGTCGATACTTTGTCGACGTCTAAATAATTAGCTAATAAAAAATAGACATTATAAAGTTGACTTTAAATCAATTTTTTTTTTTTTTAAATGAAACATAAAAGTAACATAAAAACATAAAAAATAGGATTTTGACAAGTAATTGACACAGCCTTTCTATTAATGTCATTTGATGACCCATTATGGGCTTTTTTCGAGTAAGTATAAAAGACTAGGTTATAATAAAATAAGATCGTTAAAATATATTAAAATATTTGGTCGACTTATACTGGTTCTTTTGCTCGTACTTGGATAGATACCATCGTCAGATGATTTTTGCTTGCGGTTATGTGCTGAAAAATTTACGCAATTTGTGGATTTATCAAAAATAGTCTTTGAATTAGTACTGGAAGTTCCGTTGGGAAATTTTTTAAAATTATCTGAAGAGGTTTTGCTCATTATGTCATTATTAGTTAGTATTTAAATGGAAATAAGGGGAAATGGAAATCACGTCAAGCGGGCCACGAAAATAATGTCAGATTCTGGATTTTGTTCATATTTAGACTAATTTTACTTCTATATTACCTGAACAAATGTACACCATTATTTTTTTTTATCAAGCCTTATTTTTAAAAATTTTAGGAACGGATTTCTCAAAATCTATTACTGCTATTATCCAAAAAGATAAAAAATAAGGCAAGTAGTGTTTATTTAAGGAAATTATATGTTTTTCTTGACAGTTATAACAAATTTAAAATTAAATTTTTTTAGATGTAGGAAACTGGAAGTAACATTTCAAATCGAGTTTCACTTAACTTCGGTATTTTTATCTCAATATGTAGCTTGTAGCTCATGAATAATACGTGGAAAGTTTTAGAATGGGATCTGCATTAGTCTTGGACATCAACTATAGTGCTAAGGTGCCGCACTGAGCGTAGCACTGACGATGTCTTTATTTTAAAACTAGGAACGGTTTTACTTTAAAACTAGCTTATACTCGAGTCGCTTCGCTGTGCTTAGCGCTTATCCCCTGAAAAGTGGGCGTATCTATAGTTAGGCCACGCCTTTACAGTAAGTTCGTACCGAGTTTCATTGATGTGTGACTAATTTCGAAAATTATACCGAAAATTTGGGGGTCTGAAAAGTAACACGCACCTCGCCCAGCGCCCATAAAATATTACCAGTGAAACGGCATGTGTAAATTGAGGTCGAATACCGAATTCTAAGGCTGTGTGACCTATAATTCCAAAGCAATTCCAAGCGATACCCCCATTTTTTAAACTCCAGTTTCTGACAGTAATGAACTCTGAATATGAACTTAACTGAGAGATTTTAGTCTTCTAATGTAGAAACCGTCTGATATATATATAATTTTTACTGATTTGTGGGCGGTAAAAGTGGGCGTGGCAACATTTATATACGAAGTGACTGCCACTTGGACCCATAGCACCTGCAAACCAAGTTTGACTGCCAAAGCAGTAGCAGAAGCTTTGAAAAAACGAAAAGTTTTTAAACGATTGAATTTTCCTTTATATTTTTAGTTGTCGCTTTAGCCACTTCGCGAACGTTCCGTTGTATTTGAGTACCTACGAGTGTATTAACTGATTAAGTGATTGTTATATTATGAATTCCTACGGTAATCAGTGCTTTAATCCGTTTCAATTATTAACTCATCGCAAAGCCAAAAATCTAAGAAAAAATTCCATAAGCTTAGCTATAAAGTGGGGAGTTTCATCCGCTGCTTATGTCTCTTCGAGCTGTAGGAAACGCCTTCTATGTGAAACACCTCCAGAGGCCAGTGCAGATATTGTGCCATCGCAGAGTAGTCCAATATAAAGTGAGTATTCCGACATCGTCCAAGAAGAATTGTATATTCCAGAGGAGGACAAGTACAAAAATAAGTCGACACAGGCTGATACTGCAGGTACATATGAAGACATTTTGAGACAATTAAATGAAAAATTCAAGGATCCAACCACATCAACTTCAACGAAAACTACGATACTTACCACTGCACCGAAATCTTGGAGTGTAAGAAAACTAGTTGAAGGATTTGGAACATTTAGACGGCAGGCAGAAAAAGCGAAAAAGCTTGTAGATCAATTTGGTATCTTATCATCACCCAATCCTCTAAGTGGCCATAAGCTGCCAGCTGAAATACAAAATTTAGTGAGAACTTTTTTCCTTCAAGAAGATATTAATCGAGTTCTGCCTGGCAAGAAAGATTTTGTGCCCGTAAATTTAAGCAATGGTACGAGAACTCACTTGTGTCCAAACCCTACATCAATCCGTTATTTAACGACTACAAAATCAGCTCCAAATGAACGTTGTGTTTCTTGTCCTGTATTGAGTGTGATTCGTGAACATTTAAAATTAGCATTTTTATATGGAAAAATAACAACTTTTTCACAAAGTTCAAAACGAAAAATACAAAAAACAGTATTTTTATGTTTTTTTAAAAATTTTATTATGTTTATTATCGACACTTCCTCAGTACGTTTCCAAAATTTGGTTTGCCGAACCTCAATAATAACGACTTTAGCGCCCACTTTTCTGAAGCATGTTTTGGCGAAAATGAGCAATTTTGTATGAAAAAAAAAAAAATATTACAAACTCAAAAACAAAAAGAAATTATTTTTATTTAATAAAACTTTTAAATTTAGTTAGTTATGAATTGAAACGAATGACACCTATTATTTTTCGTTTTCTCTCTTACCACCGTAAGGGGGCATTTGCGACTACCTCCACCTATAGAAGTAAAGGGTTATTAAATTTTAAGGGCCGATGTTGATTTTGAATAAAACACAAATGTTTTAGGAAATTACAGTCATTTCTTTTTATTATGGTAATATTGGCATGATTTAATTATGTATGGAACAAAATATCGGTCAAATGGCCGCCGCGACCTCGGCGGCACACCTCCATCCGATGGTCCAAATTTTCGATGACGCTGAGGCATAAGTGAGATTCTATGCCATTAATGTGCCGAATTATCTCATCCTTTACCTCTTGAATTGTTGCTGGCTTATCGACGTACACCTTTTTTTCAAATAACCCCAAAGAAAGAAGATGATCTTGGCGGCCAATTGACATCGCCACCACGTGAGATAACACGGTCATTGAATTTGTCGCGCAAAAGAGCCATTGTTTCTTAATTCGGGCCATAAAAAGTTTGTTATCATCTCACGATAGCGAACACCATTCACAGTAACTGCCTGAACGGCCTTCAGCCACACTATCGTGAACAGCAGCAATATTTTCTGCAGTACGAGCTGTACGAGCATGCACTAGTGTTTTCACATCTCCTACAGACCCGGTTTGCTAACTCCGCCAGGTTTCGGCCTGCCTGTCCCAAGCCAGGATAAAGGAGGAGGGTTGGTTATGGAATACGTCCCATGCCGTAAAAAGTTAGAGCCAACCAAGAGCTCGGGGTGGCGCCCATCTTGGTAGCAGGCCAATATGTATATCATACTGAAAAAAGCCTGCGATGGAATAGCAATGGTCCATAAAACTTGTTAGCACGGGGATAGTCAAACCCGTCGAAAAAATGAGGTGACCTTATCTATCCACGGCATGGAGACATGGCCTATATGGTCAACAAAAGATAAAAAATGGTGTCTTAGGGCACAAGGAGTGTCACGTATGTGGGCACAAAGGCGACCTGTGACGCTGGGCACAGGTCAAATTAAATCGTAGGCACTTCGTTTAGGGTATGGTGTTAAACCATGCCTTGAATGGAAGTGCCAGTCATATACGAAACAGTGCTATGTGCACACTCAAAAACAAAAATTCTTATATATGTATATAAGAATTTTTTGTCTCTTTGCTGGGATGTTGTAGACCCCCATTTTCGACGGGACCGAGTTGCCCAGGTGACTATCATGGGTTGGGCCTTCGGGGACACTCGTGCTGGCTGTGGTTTGTGCACATCGCTTGCACAGGTCTAGATTGACCGGCGGGGTCGCGCAGTTGTACGACCTGGCTGGCATACCTGCTTAGTATGCAAGAGATTGGATAGGTCTCGTGGTCTCAACCAGTAGATGGTAATGAAGGTACGCCATCTACCGGTAGCCAAACTGGTACTATTAAGGGCAGTATGGAATTCTTATTGCATACTGCTTTTACAGAATAGGGCACAGGGTAATGCTATTGTGCTTATGAATGTGACATCTAGTACGTGGTTGCTTTTCTAGTGTCACTTGTACAATACAGGTCTGTGAAGAGTATTTCAGGTGCACATCCTTTTTGGATGTGCATTTTTTAATACTATATGTTCATTCATGAACTATAACTCCAATGTCTGTGGACCCAGAGGAATTACGCCTTAATTGGCAGGGGTCCTCTATAAACACATAATATAGACCCGGTTTGCTCAAATTTTTGCACGATTTTTCCGATTGTACGCACATTTGGACGATTAAATTGACCGAAAAAATCACGAAGTGCACGATATGCATATTGATTTGAACGCCAATTTTCATAATAAGCCTGAATAACTTTAACGAGTCGCTCGATTGTGTATCTTTCCATGGTTGAAATTCAGTTAGTCTGAAATTGAGAAATGTCTAATGAAATGCGTGACGTTTAGGTGTGGTTCACATTCAAAATCGGCCCTTATAATTTAACCACCCTTTATTTTCTCGTCTCAGCACGAAAAATCACCACCCGCTTTATTGTCCTCTAAGTGTAAAAAAATAGACAAGAAAAATCAATTAAAACATGTCATGGCAGTGAAATAGAAAATATTTATTGCCAATAGAGAGAGAAATAGAGGAGGCCAATAATATAATTCTCCCACATATAGAATTTTCTACTGATGACAGCTCATTAGTTTTTGTTATGTATTATCTCTAATAATAGTAATATTTAAACTTTTTTGATTTGAATTTGTAATTAAATTCTATTCTATTTTATTGAATCAGGCATTAATATGCATCTCCGAAACATTGGCTTTAGCACCTGTAACACCTTTAGAAGTTCTTAAGGTTATTTCTAGATGCCGCTTTATAATAAACATGTACCGTTTATCAGCAGGCAAACTGTCATTAAGAGGATTTCGTCTGTTGTTAATTTCCAAAAAGAATTTAACACTTAACTTCAATTCCAACTTTTTCTGTGGAAATCCGAAGTCCGTGTGGAAGTCCGAACGTATTTTTTTCCATATGGCCAACATGTGTTCTTCTTTTCTAAAAAGAACAGTATCTGGTTCATTGCGGAACTTTACAAAATTTGCACCAAATCTAAAATGCAATCTTGATCGTGGAATTCCATATTTTTCCGCACTTTTTCCAGGGTTCGACATCTAAAATGTAAGAAAGCTTTGAGCAATCTTAAATTTCAGCCTATCGTTTTAAAGCATCTAATAATCGACATGGTGCCAGTAAGCGGGCTATGAACACTATTACCAATGATGAACAGTGTGCCAACAATACGTGGGCAGGTAGGTAGGTATAGCCAATAGTGCACTCAAAATAAAAAATCAACAAATAACTTTTGTTGGACGTATATTGACAAAAATTTATCAAATCAACCTAGGTTTTTGTCAATTTGATAAAATTTGTTCATATTGACAAAACCCTAGGTTAATTTGACAAATTTTTATCAATATGCGTCCAACAAAAGTTTTTTGTTGATTTTTTATTTTGAGTGTGGGCATCATGAACTTTTTAAAATACTGTGATTAAATTTTGAATATTTAAACACTCACCTTAAATATTATACTTCAAAAAGCAAAATAGTATAAATGGAGTAACATACACTCAAAGAAGTAGTTTTTCACATTGACAAATTTCTAGGTTAAGTTGATAAATTTTTTGTCAGTATAGAGTCAACAAAAGCATTTGTCAATTTGGTTGAAGGTGAGAGATTGCAATCATATTAACAAAATTTTATTTTGTTTATTTGATAAACGGATATTTTGATTTGATAAAAGCCTTTACCAAGAATGCCACGTTTCCATTGTAAATTTGATAAATGAATTTGTCAATATGAATAAAGAATATTTCAACCTGAAAAAATAGTTTGTTGATTAGAAAAATGCTTTTCTGTTAAAAATATATTTTATTTATCAATCATACAAAAATGTTTTGCTGTTTTGATAAAATATTTTATTATTTCCAAAAAATATTAATAAATTATATAAATAATATATAATTTTACCAAAAATAACAAAATGAAATTTAATTATGTATCACTAAGAAGAATGTAATTTTTACATTAGTTTCACTCCTTAACTCCTTACTCTCACTGAATTGTTATTGAAATAATTTTTTGTTTCACAAATTAAATAAAACGTACACAACTCACAAAATAGCTTTCTATAATTTCTGGGAACAACAAATAACGCTACCGAAATGCCAGACCTCTATTTTTGTTGTAATGATTGAAAGTTTTTTAAATTGATAATTCATTTCATCATTACGAAATTGAAATTTTATCCGCGTGACTCAAGCGATTATCAATTTTATAAATAATTTCTTCAGCACAACAAACCTATTTATCAAACCAATGAAGTAAGTTTGTTAATACTATTTATAAAAATTATAAAATTTTATTTCAACCGATCGACGATTCTGTTATCGTGAATAAGTTTATATCAAGTTGAGAAAAGCATTTTTCAAACAAATAAAACACATTTCTTGAAATCAATACATTCAATTTGTCAACGTTTTATTAAGTTTTCAATCAAATGGATAAAATTTCTTTCGAATTGGTAAAAATGTGAAGCTTTTATGATAAAATTTAATCGATTGCACAATTTGGTTTAGTTAAGGAATAACAAAAGTTATTTATCAATTTTACCAAGAATTTTTCGTTGAGTGTAACATGAGTTGCCACAATATGGAAGTGACCCAGCGGTGCCAATCTTTATAAGAATCATCAAAGAAAAATTCAATATTTATAAACAACTCTTAATATGCTTTAAAAGAGGTTAAAAAACTTTTCTTTCGCCTAGTGGCCATTACGGTGGATGGGGGGCAGGGGGAAGGGGGGGGATGTCAACTATAGGGCAGTTTATCCTCTAAAGTAAAATCACCAGAAACACTTGAGTTAAAATATTAATATGAGCTCAAAATAATATTTCCACACACAACATATCAATATGGCGCAAATCTCGTTGGAAATAATCAATTCAGTTAAAAAAATTCCGAAGTGAAACTCTTTGATTTTAATACCATTCTCTTAAAGCATAAAAAACACATATACGAAAAAAAAGGTTTTTTTTTTTTTGGTAGTAGTTTTCACAGCACAATTTATAGACTTACCGCTTCCAAATTGGAATTCAAGCCTGGCAAAAACTAGACAATAAATTTCGCTCATCTTTCTTCAGTACTTCTTTTTGTTCAAACTTATAATCGATAGTTTCGAAAATGAAGCCACTTCTTCTTCCATTGCAGCTTCGTTCAACTCTATAAAATAAAAAAAATCATCCATTGATATCCTCATCTTTATTCATTCCGCTTGTTATCAGTTTTTGTTGGACCTTCTAAAGAAGCTGGCAAACATTTTGAATGCAGTAACATGCCCATTAAGTACCCACTAGGAAATCCAATTAGTAAACATAAAAACAGCCACATTAAACCATATCTTGATTTCCTGTTGGGTCTGGCACATTATACTCTGTCACACTTTACAACAATGGAAAACAATTTGCTGGGCCATAATGACAACTTCACTTCCTGCACAGCCTTGGAACTCAACCAGCCAAGCTTCTTCATCGTCAACGCCATCGTCATCTTTCATGTAGTTACAACAATAATAACACAATTTGGCGACACGATTTGAGCAGTAGAATCCAACCCACAGACACCACACAAGACAAAAGCAAGGCAAGTACTGGTTCTAATCGTCCAACCCCCATCCCATAACCAGATTTCAGTCATTAGAGCCAGATTAAGGCGCACAACAACAACAACATCTCCTTATTCATCTGATAAGCAGCACCTTCCGCCATATCCGAAGCGCATTGGTGCTGAAAATAGTGCAAAGTTTTGCATTACTTTCCACCAGCCTGCTCCGGTTGGGAGTTTGCAGTTGCAGTTTGGTGCTCGTGTTTGCGGCGACTTGGCTTGGCTTTTCTTAGTCTTGGAGTGTGCTTTATTTTTTACGTACTTCTTTCCTACACTGTTGTTTGCTATTTTGTGCACTTTTGATGACTAGAAGATGTTGCAGTTTTTTGTTGAACTTTCCGTTGTTTTAGTTTTTGTTACAGTTTTCATTATTTTTATTACTTGGTTTTCTTGCAGAAACACTGACTGACTCCTGGGTGAAGTTTTGATTGTCAGGATTACGTTATTATTTGGCATGCAAGTAAATTAATTAGATTCTTGTGGAGCAGGAGCAAGTACGAACGAAAAAAAAACCTCATGAAAGACAATGAGTTTTTGAATTGAAGATGATGCTGAAGATTGACGAGGATAATATTATAAATGGAGATGTTGCAGTTTTTTTTTTCTGAATTTTGGCAATTCATTTAACATGCTTTGAATAGTTATGTTCGTTGTTTATACAGATGATGAGCACAAGGAAACGAAACCGAAATGATTTTGACAGCTTTTGAGGAATAATCTTATTACGATTTTAATAGTGTCTATAAATCTTCAGAGTTCATAGTTCTGCTGAAAAATTATTTTTCATTTTTCAACTTTCTACACTAATACAAACTTTAATTGAACGAACGTTAAATGTTGGATGCGAAGTGTGGAATGTGTAATTTGAATTTTAAAAAAGTGGTATCAAATTAAGTAAAAGACTTATATAATTCGACTGATTAATTTCAGAATTCTTAGTTTCAAACGTTTAATATTAGAGTATGGCTTCTGAAATTTGATGGGTAATATGATGTTCCAGGACCGACTTTATGTTTTTACGAAGGGTTTTAACTCCCAAAACAGATTGATAGTTTCTAAGTTATTCTGCTATAACCGAGTTAACCCATTTCTGCCTTATGGATAGAAAACCAAAACATCAGTAAAAATTTTGGCTTTGGTTACCCTAAAGAGATGATTAGGGTAAATATCATAATTTTTAGGCTATTGGAGATCATTCAATTCTTCCATCTAACCTTTTTTCTTGGCTCAGGTTACTATGAGATATATTCATTGGTATACAATTGTACCTAGAATTTCTACAGTGTTCATGTCTTTGGTGTCAAACTAATGGCAAAATTTCTAAATTATGTTTATTAAAAAATTTAAAAATGCAGTATGCAATGGCATAAATTGAATAGAAAAATGCATATTGTAAGGTGCTCGTTCGAAATAGAAGGGGCAATTTTAATGTGCTAGAATTCCTTAATATATTATTTTTCTGTATTTCTAATATTTAACTCAGTTTTGACCATTTTTCTTCCCTATTTATTTTTTGTGAATAAGCCTTTATATTAGAAGAGAGTTACTTTTTACTGAATAAATGTTGACCAGGGATATAAAGAATTTCTAAATGTTGATCGGGGACATATGGAATCTACTAACCAAGTTTAATTTAAATTCATTAGTGGTCCAATTGAAGTTGAAAATTTAAGCTTTTTTAGGAAGGATGATGAAAAGATGAAACAAAATTTTTATCCGTGCACTTTTTCGTGAAGCTTGTAAGGGGACTTCCTCGTAGGCTGAGGTATGACCCAGCCGCTCCAGGATCAGACGAAGCACCCTCGAACCTCCGCCAAATGAAAAGAATTGAAGATGGTTTAGATTCAGTTTCAATGTGTTTTATTTGTAGATAAATTACATTTCTTTGAATGTATAATTTCCTTTACAAATATAACTCTTTTCCTTATAATACACAACAAATAATATGGTGATGGTAACAGCTTCGGAACTGTGTAAATATCGTTGTTTCTGCTCTAGGTGTCCTCTCTCGGATGCTCTAAAGTTCGGGTGTGTTCGGTGCTTAGTAACTTCGGGTGCGCTCGGTAGCGTTCGGGCATATTCGGTGTTGAGAAAATCGAAGAGGAGTATTCTCGGGCAGGGCTTAACTACGTACCGCGGCTTACAGGGAAATACCTTAATAATATATTTATAATAAAAGAAGACAATGTTATATTTTATTGTTGTATTAAAATCAACATGTCACTGGTTCCAACACGAATATGTTCTTAAGCCTACAATAATAATATGATAAGATTTGGACGTTCGATCGACCGAAGCCGACGTTTGGAATCCGACTAGAACTAATATAATGCTACTTGGTTTGGATCATGATACAATTATAAGGTAGGCTCACATTTAAATGGCTGCTCAAACAACAAGTTTTGCAACAACAAAGCTGTGAGAACGCTTAATGTCAAATGGAAAAGGCAACAACAACAATAAGAAAACTAAAATTCGACCAGTCGTTTTTGACATACAGCTTTCTTTTTACTCCAACTTGAGCCTACCTTATAATTCTGCCATGGTTTGGATGTTTGACCGACCGAAGCCGACGTTTGGACTCCTACTACAAGTTAGGTTCGGATGTTTGACCGACCGAAGCGGACGTTAAGAATCCGACTACAATAAAATAATATAAGATAAGGCTCTGATGTTCGACCGACCGAAGCCGACGTTAGGAATTCGACTACAATAAAATAATATTAGATTCGGATGTTCGACCGACCGAAGCCGACGTTAGGAGTCCGACTCACATCAGTATTGGCACTTTTTTTAAACCTAAATTCCTCAAAAATTCCTCAAATCTATATATTAATACGCAAACAAAAAAGCTTGTGATCTCTTTTTACCTGTGTTAACTTCAACATATTTACATAAAACTTACATCGATGGAAAAGGTATTTTCGAGTAGATCTGCACATTATAATTTTAATTCGAATATATAGTCAATAGAGAGATAGATAGGTAAAACTAAGCATATGTAAAAATCCTTTTTTTCCTAACGTGATAATGAGAAGCCAACAATAAAATACTTAGCGGAACAGCTTTATTAAACATCTTTACTGTAGCATACACGAGCAAGAGTAGAATGCGAGAGAGTCGCACACACTTTAAAAAAGCTGTTTATCATTAATGTCAAATCATTATTGTTGTTGCTACTTTCTCTTAGTTTCTCTGCGTCAGCGTCAAAAAAACTGCTAAACTACTGCATGCTTCATATAAAACATGTACAGACATTTATACATAATTGTTTATTTTGTTCAATACTTCTGTTCAGGCTATTTTGAAACCGATTGTGATATGACCGAATTTCGGCCACAGGCGATACTAGTTAAATAAAATTCCTCAAAAAATTTTTTTGTGTGCCAAGCCTGTTGTTCTTAAGTAAACTTCCACAATAACCTCTTGTGAAGTATAAGCGCTCCGTGTAGGTGAATGTAATTTGGTTGTATCGCAGTGGTGGCAGTGGTGGCTGCTGCTGTATCACACTTAAGTGTAGGCAATGTATATGCTTGGTAATAGTTGTTGCTTCCTGGTAGTAGTGGCTGTTGTTCTGGATATTGTTTGTTGTAAATATGTAGGCTGGTGTTTTATTACGGCTAGCGTAGCTTCGTAACGCAAATTGCCGTTACAAGCTTTTCGTACATTTTTGCAGATATTTTAAATACGTTAAAAAAATTAAAATATACATACCAAAAATACTGTTCAAATATTTTATCATATTAATGTATTTATTAAGAAAACATAAATACTGTTCCAAATATTTATTCTGCTGCAACTCAAACTCAGAGGAAACTTAAATATAAAACGAAATTATTCGAATGTTCAGCGATTTTATTTTATAACGTACGTATACTCCGTTGCTGTTCAAATATTATTTAATTAATTTGTTTTGTCTTGTGTATTTATAATAACTCTAGGTTGCTTTTAATATTTAATCTGTAAAGAGCTGTGCAAAAATTTTGATATATGTATGATATATATGAGCCGCCAGTTGGTAGTTTTAAAATTGTTAAATTAAAAAAAAAAACTCAAACTTATTTTCAATCAACAAAAAAATATGTTCTACAGTCGACCAAACAAATAATAAGTGAGGTATCATCATGTAGGTCCAGCATTCAACAGAACAAGTACCAACTCAAGTACCTATTCACTGAATAAACAAAGAAAAATTCATTTCCACCTGTTTTCCCTCTTCATATGACACTCTTGACTCACTCGACGTTCGTTAAGTACTCGTGTTCGTTGAACAGACAGCTTTTGAAAATAATTTTCTGCATATCCTGCAATTTTATTTCAGTTATGTTTACTGAAGTTTTAATCCTTAATATTTTAGTTTAACAGTCAGTGAGCCAAAATAATTCAACATCATTTTATGGAGCTTACATAGCAAGCGGCTATGGACAGGGCGAGCATAATAAGAACAATGCTAACCATCGGCGTTCGCAGGCGCAGAAACGAGGGGAAGTTGTCCTCTACTCTAGACTTCATCACTTAAAAAAAATATTCTAATAATTTATTTAATACAAGCATAATTGGAAAAAAGTTAATATATAATTTAAATAATTCAAGTTTTTAAATATTTTTGACCTAACAAACACAAATAATATGTTACAGGAACTTTGATAAGGCTAAGAAATCTTAAAATTTTCCAGCTGAAACTTCGATTGGGTTTTTTTTAAGAAATTGTCATTAGAAGTTTACCTCCACTGAGGGGAAAAAATATTAAATTTGTTCAAAAACGTTTTTAATTTACTCAAAAATATGATCGGTTTTGAGCCATTAACGCATTTGCATAAGACAAATACGTAGATATTGAAAATTAAAAAAAAAAAAAAAACAATTCGCCAGCCACGGACTCGAACCTGGGCTTCCTCGCTTACAAGGCAAGCACTTAAGGGCAGGCTCTCATCTAAAGCTCGAAAAACACAATGATGTTCTGGATTTTTTTTTCATAGAAGATAGTAAATGAACACCTTGAGTTATTTGACAGTTATTTCTTGATTCTTAAACTGTAGGAAAATATTTGTTTTGGTGAATAAAAATATAATGTGAAGTGTCAAGTGTCGCTGTCAAACATCACGTTGAAAACAAAGGTACCCAAACAGTCTCCATCGCACAGCACGATCATGTCATCAAAAATAAAAAAACCAAAAAAATTTTATAAATTATATAACATTTACTGGAGTTTATACCTATAATATCTACAAATAGTTGAAAATTACAAAAATGGCGGACATCTGAATTTTAAGTACCGTTTTTTTTACATTTTTTGCTCTTTAAAATGCTCAAAGAAATAAAAAAAACCGGTCAATATTATTGAATTTAGGTACAGGATCCAATAAATTTTATCTACTTTAAAATAAAAAAAAACCTTGTCAATCCATTAAGTAGTTCTTGAGATATCGTGGTTTGGTTATAGCTTTCCGTTATTTCAATGCCACAGCGCCTCTAGCGACGTCTGTTGGTGCCTGAGGTAACTATTCTTACCATAGTAAGGTAAGAAATACAGGCGTGCATTTCAAAAAAAATTTGTGTGAGGTACTCATGTTTTGTGATATACTCTTGATGAGATACTCTTAATTTTCGTGAAAAATATGGTTTCTTTTTTATGCTTTGGAAACCTATGCGAACCAGTTGTGTGGCCAGGTTGAGCTTCATGAGAACATCCCCTTAAGCCAGTATGCCACGACCACCACAGTTTAGTAGTAAATTTTGGTTTATAATAAGAGAATAACTAATACAGCAAATTTTCAAAACAAAACAAAAAATTAAAAACAATGCGTCAGCCGCGGATTCGAGCCTGGGCATCATCGCTAACAAGGCAAGCACCTCAACCAGTGTGCCACAATGGTCTATTGAAAAATTTTGTTTTTAATAACTAATAACAGCAAGTTTAGCTAAAATCAAATCAAATTTTTTTTTCTCAAATTTAAATACGCAAAAAGAAGTGTTGTAAGCAAAATATTTGATTTATCCAAGTAAATAGAGTGTGTGGCCCATACGCCAGAGAACCCTGGTTCAAATCCCACCTGAAAACAAAGTTTTTTCAGTTGAAATAATTTGTCTGTTCAGCTGTCACCTCTCTGCAGACAAAGACAACTCTCAGAGAGTAAAAACTGCCATTAAAAGCTTTTTGAGAACATAAGCCGTTCGGAGTCGGCAAAATGTCTAGTTTTCGATCATTTGTGTTCAAACATTTCACAACACGCACAACAAACACAATTGGTCATAAGAAGTTCGGTCAAAGTCCTTTCAAGGGCTCAAATGGCCATTTCGTTTGTTTTTTTGTATACATCCCTAAGTGTGGTATAGAAGATATACTATACTATAGTTAATATAAAAGCTGTTGTAAAGTATTTAAAAAGTAAAATTTAGAATTTCTATAGAGGCTTTGCCCAAAGGTTCTTATATGTTTAAAAAAGTTTATTTACGGAAGCTATGAGCAACTTTAACTTTGAAAGAGTTTCGGTAAAAATAACGAAACTGCCACCTCCAAGTCTGCAAAAGATTTCAATAAATTTTTATCAGGTGCAAGCAAAGAAAAAAAAAAACGTTTATCGCCAGTTTGCTTCAAACGAACTTAGTTTATCGTGCTTGAAAACGTTTTTTGCTATAGTTTCAACAGTTACGAGAAACGGAAACAGTTGCGGGTAACGGGTTATTTAGTTGCAGGAAATGAATTTTGTTTGTTATAAACGCGTGCGCTTTTCAATTGCGGCAAATGAAGAATTTATTTGTTGTAACTTAAAACATCGTTTAAAAGTCTTATTGTGACTCGCAATAAGTGCTATGGGTATGTCTAAGCCAGTTTTTTTTGAGTCGGGCTTAGCCGTCAATGATGAACGGTATGTCACTTCTGTTTGCTAAAAGTAGCTGACTTTATCCGAAGCAAATACAACAATAAAAATATAGTGTTTTGGCCTGACCTTATATCAAGCCATTACTGTCAACAGAGTTTAGAAGCTATGGATAGGCTTCCGATACCTTATGTACATAAGAAGACTAACCCTCCCAACTTGCGGCAACTTCGTCCAATCGAAGACTTTTGGGCTAATCTTAATTGGAAAATATATGCCAATAAATTTCGGCCCAAAACTACGAAAAATTTGATAGCCAAAATAAAAACGGAGCTTATCAAAGGGCCAACATCGGTATTTACAGATCCAATGGCAATTTACAATGGATTTTGATCCTATTTTGCCATATATCATTGAGATGGTTCATATTATATATCAAAGCTAAAGTGAAAAATTTCAAGACATTTTATTAATTTTTGTGGATTTTTAAGAGATTTAACGTTTAAAATAAAGCCAATTTGTATGGGAGGTAGGCGTGGTTTTCATTCGATTTTGCCAAATATCATAGTGGTGGTCTATGTTATATATCAAAGCCTATATGCAAAATTTCAAGACATTTCTTTAATTTGAGCAGATTTTTAAGAGATTTTACTTTTAAAATAAAGTCACTTTGTATGGGAAGTAGGCGTGGTTTTCATCCGATTTTTCTAGATTTCAAAGCCAGGATTAAAACTGAAGAGCAAAGCTCACCTGCCAAATTTCATGGCATTTCTTTAATTTTTGTGGATTTTAAAGACATTTTAGGGTTAATACAAAGTCACTTTGTATGGGAGGTAGGCGTGGTTTTCATCCGATTTGGCTCATTTTCGAACTTGATCTTCCTTTTTAAAAAAGCGATACCTTTAAAAATGCGGCTGTAATCGTGTCGACAGACGGACAGACAGACGGACACACGGAAATCGACTCCTCCTTCTTGGCGTTACAACAGTACGCGTTGGGGTATAAAAATAACAGAAATCTTAATTGCACCAGATATCTTTTTTATAAGAACATGTGACAGATACCTTTTTTTATACGAACATCGTGAACTTTTCTTAATGACTTTTGGCCTCCCCTATTATAGAAAATTCTGCAGACGCTAACGATAACGATAAATAAAAACGAATGGCTATTGCGAGAGATCTGAAAATTGCAAATATTCACTAGATTGCATGCATTTGAGTGCGTTCGTAGTTCGGCATTAAGTGCCACTACATACTGTTCTATACGTATTTCCGTAAGCTTAAATCAGCTGTGCATTCGGCCAGCCGTAAAACTGGCAACTCAAGTTGCATCAACATTTAATTTTTCAGAATTTTTCAGCTTTTTAAAATTTTTTACTATTTATTTATTATAAGGAATTCTGTATGATTTAATTGAAGAGTTTATAAAATTGGTCCGAGTTCCGGAGGAATGCATGAACGATGATGGATTAAGTTCATTAAGAAGTATGTAGTAATTTAAATAAATACAACTTTATCTGAGTAAATATTGCAAAACAGTAATTTAATAAATACTTAACATATTTTATGCTGAAAGCTTTGGCATTTTTGCAACCCATACAAATGTTAACTGATAAACTTTATTTGAGACAATAAAAATATGCAATGAATTTTTGTTTCTATACCAAGAGAATTATGAAGCGTTTTTGCATGATATTTAAATAAATTCATATCTCGTACCACTGTGAATTATAAAAATAATAAACTAACAAAGCAAAGAACAACTTCATAAAACGCATTATTAAATAATTTCAACTTAATTATTTTTTCAAAAAAATATTCAACACATTACAAGAGAGCGCTAGTTATAAATTAATTAAGGCGTGTCGGAATAGAGTAAACAACAACAACGACGACCAACGACTCTTTGTTAGGGCCAACTAATCTCTATGTTAGCCATGTAAATCAGTTAACGTTGTTTGGCTTGTACTAGCATAACAACAACAAAAACAACAAAAAGAAAACAAGTGCCACTCGAACAAAATTAGCAACCAGCACTCTACAGTGTGAAATCAGAAGACAAACAATGAACGGACGAACAATGCTAGGAATACCCAGCGGAACACTCTTCTGCTGCTGAGGCACTCATGCAGTACAGCAAGCATAACTACATAACTAAAACATTGGCAGCACATAATTATGTGATGCCAAACTAGAGTTTTGCGTAGCTGTGTGGGTCTAGCACAACCACAAAGGCTACAAACGTGGCCAAAACTCATTAATGTCCTGTAAAGCAGGTAAGTATTTATTTATACAATAGAGGCGGTTTGTATAACTAAAAAAACTACAAAAATTAAGATGGTTAAATAAGGAGGTAGAATGAAGAAAATTAATAAACTTGTTAACTTTAATGGCGGTCGTGGCATGCTGGGGGAGATGCGTGGCTTGTATGCGATAGAACCCAGGCTCAAATTCCATCTGACACAGAATGTTTTTTCAATTGAATTCATTTTTCTATTCGGCTATCACCTCTCTGCAGACAATGGTAAATCTCAGAGAGTAAAAACTGCCATGAAAAGCATCTTGAGCATATAAAAGCCGTTCGGAGTCGGCATAAAGCTTTTAGGTTTAGTTCTCGATCATTTGTGTTCAAAAATTTCATAACACGCACAACTGCATAACAACTGCATAACAACAACAACGACAACAAATGAAATCAGCTTTGCTGAGTGCGGCCAACAGCAACAACAACAAGCTGAAGTCTACATTTTTTAGCTGACCATGCGAAGGGCTTTTCTATGCTCTTCGCCGCGTAAGTTATTGTTGTTTATTCGTTGTCCGTCAACTCCTCCATCCTCTCCGATTAGTTGCAACTGTGTTGAGGTTGCACTGTGGGCAGAATTGTGCTAAGGTGAAGGCATAACACTGGCCTTTGCACATATTTATGTCCGCAGGGTTTAATCTCAATAATCAGTTGTAAATAATTTCCTTTTTACCCTATTTATTTAATGTTTGCACGGTGCGTGAATGTCGGGTCATTTTCGCATAGATTTTTGCAATAAACGTGGACTGGGGGCGAATTTCTTTTCGGTCTATGCTTATTGTTCTCTTACTAGGCCTCAAATAATGGCACTTAGTGAGACCCAGGTAAGCAAGGATGCAGATCCACTGGATTTTCATATTCCTGGATATCACTTACTGCCATTGTTTTCTTCGCATAGGGGCATTGCTCTTTTTGTACGTTCGGATGTAGCATATCAGTGCCTGCGGAGCCTGAATATGACTGATCCAGAGTTTAGCTCTATGTGGGTTAGGTTCAGGATCCGTTCGCATTTGCTACACTTTTGTTTCGTGTATAGAAGCCCGAATTTAGGGAGGGAGTCCACTTTTAACAAACTGGACTATCTCTCTGATTCGTTAAAGCACATTTTGGGTTTGTTCCCTGATAGCGAAATCGTTGTAGCCGGCGATTTCAATGTCCACAACTTGGCTTGGTTATGTCACTCGAGCCATACAACACCTGAGGGTCAATATGTTGAGCTTTTTGCTGAATCGAACCAACTGATTCAACTAGTGAAGGAACCAACTTTTTTTCCACGAAGTGATCTGCTTATCCAAAACATCCTAGACCTTTTTCTGACTTCACATCATGAAAAATATGATGTGAGTGTCAACGCACCTCTTGATAATTCGGACCATTGCACCATCTCCGCTGCTTTTTCATATTCTAACCTTTGCACCTCTACGCATAAAGCCCCGAAGAGGACTGCATGGTTTTATGATAAAGCAAATTGGACTGCGTTAAATAATTTTTATCGCAACTTCAATTGGGAATTATGTTTCACTGACAGAAATGTAAATGCCTCTGCAGTTATGGTGCAAGAAATTATCTTATTGGGTATGCTGTCTTTCATCCCCAATAAGAAGAAAATCATTATACCAAAAGACCGCTGATGGTTTAATGAGACTTGTAAGATTGCAGTCAGGCCCAAAGAGGAAGCCTATCTGAATTGGCGATCAGATAAGAATGCTGATACTAATAGACTTCGCATCGAGGCTAGGAATCGCTGTAACGCAATTTTAAAACGCGAAAAGTTTCTTCACGAAACTCGCATTAGAAATCAGGTTCTTCTCTGCCCCAAAGGGAGCAAAAAATTTTGGCCATTTGTTAAAAGAGTTAAAAATCAAACGTCTTCGTCGATTCCAACTCTTTTAACAGATGACCAAATCTTCACTGACTCGGTTGATAAAGCGAACCTATTGGCTGGATTGTTTGCACAAAATTCCACAATCTCGGATAGCAATCAGCCACTGCCCTTTGTTGAAGATGGTTCTTCTTCAATGCAAGAAATATATTTTCGAACGAGAGCAGTAAAAAGAGTCCTCACAAATCTCAACATAAACAAAGCTTCTGGTCCTGATGGCATACCACCAATTGTGCTTAAAGCGTGTGCTTCTACACTGCTCGGCCTTTGCGAAACACTTTCAACATCTCCTACAGGACAGGAGTATTTCCATCTTGTTGGAAGGTCGCAAATGTCCAACCAGTACCAAAAAAGGGCGATGCCACGAACCCTGCGAACTATCGGCCCATAGCGATATGCTCTACGCTCGCCAAAGTTATGGAAAGCATAATTAACTTCAACCTTATGAAGTATCTGGAGCACAACGAATGGCTTAGTGATCGCTAGTATGGTTTTCGTAGGACCCGCTCTACCGGTGACATGATGGCTTACCTCACCGAAAAATGGAACCAATGCGGTCACTTATTTGGTGAGAGCAGGGTTGTTGCTTTGGATATTTCAAAGGCGTCTGACCGAGTGTGGCATAAAGCGCTCGTGTCGAAACTAATTGCATATGGAGTCGGTGGTAACTTTGCTCGATGGATCACGTGTTTTCTCAAGGACCGAAGTATCCGTGATGTTGTCGAAAGAATTTCGTAAAATGAGCACGCCATCAACGCAGGAGTACCGCAGGGTTCAGTCCTATCGCCAACTTTGTTCTTGGTTTTTATCAACGACCTTCTGTCGTTGGCCTACAACCCTATTCATTCTTTTGCAGACAACAGCAGCATTTGCCATTCATATTGCTTCAAAAAACGCCCAGACTCTTTGGAGATGGAGAGAAAAAGGCAACTTATGAATGTGGGGTCTTGCTAATAGAGTAGAATTTAATGCTAGCAAGACCCAGTGTTGCCTGTTAACCCACAAACGAATGAACTGTCCCTTAGCACCCCCGAATATAAACGGTGTAGATCTTGTGGAGTCAGATGCTCTTGCCGTTCTGGGCATGTCGATACAATCAGACCTTCGTTGGAATGATCACATTTTCGATGTGTCGAAAGAAGCGGCCAAGTGCCTAGGTTTTTTAAAACGGTGCAAGAAATAATTCACTTCATCTGATCTTCGCGTTCTCTATACCTCATATATTAGGCCGAAAATGGAGTACAATTCGCACATTTGGGCAGGGGCTTCAAGATCATATTTGGAGCTTCTGGACCGGATTCAAAGAGGTGTGATATATTTGATAGGGGATGAAAATATTCATCTTCTCTCGACTCTCTTGGGCATCGCCGTAATGTTGGGTGCCTAATCCTTCTGTACAGGTACTACCATGGTAAGTGTTCAAGGGAGATACATGGCCTGACGCCATCAGCCCGTGTGTTTCCTAGGTCCACTCGGGCAGCTCTTCAAGCCCATCCTTTTGCCATTGCCTCTTTGCCCAACAGAACATCGCATTACCGAGATAATTCGTTGTTCAGTCGCTCAATAAAATTGTGGAACAATCTCCCTGCGAGCGTGTTTCCCGGCAGTTTCAATCTGTGTAAATTTAAATCAAATCTTCACCGACACTACTCCATCTTTCCACCCTCCAACTAACTATCACCCGTCTTCCGAATCAACACAATGCTTTCGCATTTAAAGGGGGCATCCCCTGAGTGTTGGTTTAGTCTAAAAAAAAAAAAAAACACACAATTGATCATAAGAAGCTCGGTCAACTTCCTTTCAAGGGCTGAAATGGCCATTTCGATTTTTTTTTTGTTAACTTTAGTTGATTTAGCTTTGAAATTTGTAACTATCTGTGACATAGATACAACAGACCAAAAAACTTTGATAAAATTAGCAATAAAGTACAATAAAGTACGATTACAACAAAAGTACAAGTGGTTAATAGGTGAAAAATAGACTCGGTAGGGACTTAGGTACACGGCTAAAAATCTTGGACTAAATTTTAATACATTCTGTACTGTATATATGTTAATAAAAAAATTGTATTAATTTTTAATACTTGCGATATTACATTAAATTTCTTATAAAAATTTGTATTAGTATTTAATACTCAGTTCGGATTAAATTTTAGTACTGTTTTGGTTTAAATTTTAGTATTAAAATGTTATCATTCAACTTTATTGCACACTAGCTGAATACCCGGCTTAACTCGGGAGTTGATATAAATAATTTTCGATTTTATTCGTTTTGTGGAATTTTGTGTGCATCTTTAAACCGGTAAGTTCGGCGAAATGAACAAAATGTAGCTTCAACATCTGAAAATTATGAGACAATGTTGGAGAAATCGTGGTTTGTGTGTGCGTGCCGCCGATCGCTTGCAAAAATATATTTTCAAGTTTTATATTGTGTTTGATTGTGTGCACATTTTTGAAAAAAATCAGAGCAAAAACGAATTCTTGGCAATTCACGAGGAAACTGGACAAAAATTAAATAAGCATTGAAAATAGAAATTGAAATGTCAAAACAACTCCAACTTATGACGCAACTGACTTGGGCATATTTTGATGCGTACTAAAATACCACAGAATTCGGCATCAGCTGTCTTGGTTTGCGAAAAAAGAAAGTGGTATATACGAGGGCCGTTCGGAAAGTTCTTAGCCTGACACAGATATGACGGCATAAACAGCAAAAAGTTAAGTCTGTAGGAAACTTTAATCCATCGTATGAACACATGTAAAATTTCAATTGGATCTGGCAACTCATTCGTATAAGAACAGCTGTTCAAAAACGATACTTCAGTGATTTGTGTTGCAATGGAAAAATTTTAAATTCGTTGTGTAATTAAATATTTACATAAAAAAGGTTTATCGGGACAAGAAATTCATAATGATATGGTGAATGTATTAGGTGAGAATGCTCCTTCATACGCAACAGTAAAAAACTGGATAGCTGAATTTAAACGTGGTCGTTCAAGCATTGAAGATGAGCCTCGAAGTGGTCGTCCAAAAACTGCAACTTCAGCAGAAATCATAGCAAAAGTACATGATATAGTACTAGACGATCGACGAGTGAAAGTGCGGGAAATAAGTGATGCCATAGGCATCTCAAATGATCGAATTCATTTGATTTTGCATGAAGAATTAAAAATGAAAAAATTATCTGCAAGATGGGTGCCGCATTCGCTTACGGTTGATCAAAAACGCATTCGCATGAAAATTGCTCAAGACTGTTTGGATAGATTTTTGCGAAATAAAATGGATTTTAAACGTCGTTTCATAACTGTTGATGAAACATGGATTCATCACTATACACCAGAGACGAAAGAGCGATCAAAACAGTGGATTGAAGCTAAAGGAAGTGTACCAAAGAAGGCAAAATCAATTCAATCGGCTGGAAAAGTTTTGGCAACGGTTTTTTTGGGATTATAAAGGAATTTTATTGATCGACTATCTTCAAAAAGGTAAAACAATTACATCAGAATATTATTGTAACCTTTTGGACCAATTAGATGTGAAAATTCGAGAAAAACGACCTGGTTTGCAACGCAAAAAAGTAATTTTTCATCAAGACAACGCACCAGCACACAAGAGTGTTAAAACAATGGCAAAATTCAACGAATTGAAGTACGAATTGCTTGACCATCCACCTTATTCTCCTGATTTAGCTCCCTCTGACTTT
Organism: Coremacera marginata; assembly: GCA_914767935.1. NCBI lineage: Eukaryota > Metazoa > Arthropoda > Insecta > Diptera > Sciomyzidae > Coremacera > Coremacera marginata. The sequence continues at coordinate 38,970,278 of OU612045.1, read as the reverse complement.
TACCTGTTCCCAAATCTAAAAAAATTTCTTGCTGGCAAGCGTTTTACCTCAAATGAAGATGCAATTGCAGCTGTAAACGATTATTTTGCAGAGCTTCAGGAAAATTATTTTAATCAGGGGATAGAATTGCTAGAAAAGCGTTGGACTAAGTGTGTTGAAGTTTCAGGAAGAACTTTCCGAACGGCCCTCGTAAATGCACATAAAGAAGAAAAGAAGATATTTATCACTCTTCGCGCTTTGCTACGCCTTACTGTATTTTGTAGTACAGCGCCCTCTGGGGTTCAAGATATAGCAAAATACATAGCGTCAAAACACTCACCGCATCCGAAAACCACTTATAAAAATCATACTTATCGGATGAGTTGTTTTGAGTTTTTTGCGGTATTTGTACAACAGCGCCCTCTGGTTTTAGAGATAGAATAAAAAAATAGCGCCAAAGTCCTTTCCATACTCGATATCAAATCCTATATATCCGATATACAAATTTTTATCTAAGTCGGATGAGCGGTCTTTGAATGTTTTACGATTTCTTAAGTGATTTGTACTACAGCACCATCTGGTGTTTAAGATAGCGCAGAAAAAAAAGTCCAAGATACCCACCGTATCCGAAAACTCGTATGCAAAATTTTTCACGCAAATCGGATGTACAGCTAGGAGTTTTTCCAGATTTTTAAAACATTTGTACTGCAGTGCCCTCTGATGTTCAATATAGAACAAAATAGATAAGTCATAAAAACTACCGTACCCGGAAACCCCTAAATAGTAATATTCATGTAAATCGGATGAATAGTTTCGGAGACAAACTATAATAACAAAATTCGTTCCAATTGCGAATCTAAACCATCAAAGGATCCACTCAAACACACACAAAAAATTTCATCAAAATCAGTGCAGCCGTTAAGGAACAGTTTAATATCATACACACGTACAAATTGCATAACAGCGCCCTCTAGTTTTGAGAAAGAGCAAAAAAGATAGCACCAAAACCTATGCCGTACTCGAAAATCGCTATTAACAAATTTTCATCCAAATCGGATGAGCAGTTCTGGAGTTTTTCACGATTTCCTAAGGTTTGTACTAAAGCGCCCTCCAGTGTTCAAAATGGCACGAAAAAGATAAGTTGAAAACACTCACCGTATCAGAAAACCTCTATTTTCCAATTTTCATACAAGCCGGATGCACGGTTTAGGAGTTTTTCGAGGTTTTTCAAAATGTTTGTACTACAGCGCCCCCTGGTGTTCGAGATAGAACAGAGTTGATAAGTCATAAAAAACTCAGCGTGTTTGCGAACCTCTACATACAACTTTTCATGCAAATCGGATGAGCGGTTTTGGACTTTTCGACGTTTTTTAAAATATTTCTACTACAGCTCCCTCTGGTGTTCAAGATAAAACCTAGTTTATAAGTCATAAAAACTCACCGTTTTTGAAAATCTCTATATACCAACTTTCAAGCAAATCGGATAAGCGACTTAGTAGTTTTTCGAAGTTTTTTTTACAATATTTGTACTACAGCGCCCTCTGGTGTTCAAGATAGCACAAAAAAGTTAAGTCCAAAATACTCACCGTATCAGAAAACCCCTAGATTCCAAATTTCATGCAAATCGGATGCACGGTGTAGGAGTTTCTCGAGGTTTTCAAAATATTTGTACTACAGCAACCTCTGGTGTTCATGATAGAACAAAGCATATAAGTCATAAAAACTCACCGTATTCGAAAACTTCTACATACAAATTTTCATGCAAATCGGATGAACGGTTTCGGAGATAAGCTAAAAATAAGAATGCCTGGAACCCGATCACAGCGCCCACTACCGGGTCCAACCTTTTTTACTGGATAAAAAGTAGCCCATGTTATGACCGGGGGCTTAAGGAACCTAGATGTCAAGTTTCATTTAAATCCATTCAGTGGTTTTCGCGTGATGCTTTAACAGACAGACAGACAGACAGACAGACAACAGACAGAAATTTTAAAAATGCGATTTTCGGATTCCTCGTCATTCAAAATGTACAACGCAAAAAGCATTTCAAAAAAATATTTCTTGTACCGATTTTTTTTTACAATTTTATATATATATATATATACAGCCATGGACACATAAATAGCACAAATGTCAACTTATTTTTTAAACGTTTTGTTTGAATCTAATAATGCATTCATTAACTGTAGTTATAATTTTTTGAGACTCCAGTGTGATGTTGTTTAAAGCTCAGAGAGAGATGTACCGTTACTTACTTTTATTTGCTCAAGCCATCTCTTTCTGTATAGGCATGGACGATCTGCTGTGGTCATATAACTAGCACACATGTTAGTTGGTGAATAAAAGTTAACAAGATCGGGTGTTTGTAAAAATTTGAGAGTTTTATTCAGTTAATTTCGCCGATTCTAAATTAAATGGGTCGTGGCAAACATTGCACTCCGGAAAAAGGAATATAATTCACGAACTTAGTCGAAAAGGCAAAAAACCATCTGAAATCGCGGGTATTCTCAAAATTTTGCGAATAATGTTCTATAATGCACTCAAGCTGGTTACATTAAATGGTTAAAATAATTTCGAGAATGAGGCGCACAATCCTAGACCGCGTAAAACCACCGCTTCTACAGATAGACTTATAGTTCGCAAAAGTAATGCTGATCCTTTCAAGTCAGCAAAGCAAATTATGAGGGAAATAAATGATGAAAATAACCTTAATGTTTCGAGAAAACTAGTATCAAGGAGACTACATGAAGCTAATCTTTATGGACGCTTTAGCCAAGGAAAGCCGCTCTTAACAAAAAAAAAATTTAATGGATTGTTTAGCGTTTGCAAGGGCCCATGTGAATAAAGAAGACCAATTTTGGAAGAACTTGGTCTGGACTGACGAAACTAAATTTAATAGGGTTGGACCTGATGAAAAAACTTTTGTTCGGAGCCCCAAATGTCAAGAGTTGAGTCCGAAGTATACAAAAAATCATTAAAGCAAGGAGGAGGGAATTTAATGGCTTTGGGAGCTTTTTCCTGGCACGGCGTTGGGCCAATTTTTCGTATACCAGGAATAATGTACAAAAATATGTATTTAGATATTCTTAATAGCCAGATGGAATCATTTGCATTTGAGAACATGCCTATTAGGTAGACTTTTATGCACGATAATGATCCAAAACACACGGCAAAGGTTTGGTTAAAAGAGGAAAAAATAAATATTTTGAATTGGCCGGCTCAAAGCCCAGACCTCAATCCTATGGAAAATTTATGGAATGATCTGAAGGTCAGCATAAGCAACCAAAATTTTCGAAATCTAGATAAGTTATTGAGTAGAATTGAGAAGGCTTGGTGCTCTATTCTAAAGGATAGGGTCAGGAAGCTTGTAGAGAGTATGGGACGAAGATGTAGGGCTGTTTTTGACAATTCGAGATACAGTACCAAGTACTAGACGGCATGTTCGTAAGCTCATTGTAAAATAAAAATAAATCACTTTGTCTTTTTTTCAGAATCCAAATTGTGCTATTTATACGTCCACCTCAGCTAAGGAGCAATTTAAGATTTTTCATTAATTTTCTAATTTTTAATTCGTAATTACAAAGTTACTACTGATTTTAAGTTTTTAATGTTTAAACTCAAATACCATGAAATAAATTCTTGTTTTCCGCTATGTATTTTATTTAAATTTATGTGAAACACCCTTACATGTATTTATGTGCTATTTATGTGTCCACGGCTGTATATAGATAGATTGAAGTATACTCGTACAATTTTTTTTTTTTTTTTAATATTATTCATCATACAACTATGATAACATTTCTGGAACTATGACAACATTTTGGCAATTTTGCATGAAATTTCAGTTTGTCACAAGAACGTTGATAAAGTTAACTCAGCACAACCCACTCACTCTCTGCAAAAAAAAAAAAAATGGCAACTCAATTAGGCAGCGTGCGTGACATTACAAAGTGGTGCTCACGATAAGCTGCCAGGATGGGTGTATCATGTGTGTGTATGTGTGCATGGAGCATAAAAAGAAATGTTATTGTTATTTCAGTGGTTTATGAGTTAAAAGAAATAAACTCGTTTCTAAAATAAAATTTAAATTTTATCCCCTCACAAAAGAATCAAGTCAAGCCAACACAAGCGTTGACAAGAATACTTAAAATATTTGTAGCTTGGCTTAGATTTGATGTAGCAGTTTATGACAATGAATTTAAAATTAGAACGCTTAAAAGGTGGTGGCTATCAAATATTTTTAGAAGCGTTTCTACTTGCAATTTTGGCATTTCGATTTTACCATCAAAAACAAATCTTAATTTTAAGGTTTTTTTATAATAGGAAAATTGTAAGAAATTTGCTTAAGACTTAAAGTGATGACCTTAAAAAACCTCAATTATTTGTTCATTCTTTTTTCTATTTAAGAACCTTGTTTTAATAACGAAAAAGATCCTTTTTTTGGAAGTCTTCATTACATTATTAAATGCATTTTTCCCCACTTTTTCTTAAACTAATACTCTTTTTGTAAAAATCGTCCACTTTTTGTTACACTTTATTTTCTTCTTCATACATGTAATGCATTTTTGCCTCCAGCTTTAAATTATTTTTTTTTTCTACAGAAATACTCTGCGTTATTAGTTTGTATATTTTTTTCTTTTATTCCTCCCTCGACTTTGTTTTTCTTTGTTATTTTATGCTGTTTTATATAGTTTTTTTGCACATTTGTAGCCTTCTGTATTTGTTGTTGTTCTTGTTGATCCTTTTAGTTTATATTTTTTCCCTGCAGCATTTTTATTTCTACAGTGTGAAAACATAAATTGGAAAACAATCTTTTTCTCGTTTACCTAGACCAGCTACACCTATCCACCCAACAGGACCCCCACTAAGTAGTTTTTTTTTTTTTTTTGTTAATATTAATGCAACAAAGCTTTGCACCATGTTTGTTGCTGCAGCTTATTGTCTGACTTCTTCTAAATGACCCGCGGTGATCTGTGCTTTTTTTTTTGCTTATTTATTTTCTTATGTTCGCAGACATCAGATTTGTTTGGTCCTGAATGTTGGCTTTTATCGAGTCTCCATGTTACATGATTTCATTGTCATAATATATATCATAAATTTAATATATTTAACATTTTTTTATATAGTTTTTTATGAGTTTGCTTAAATAAATAAACAATAAAATTCAACAAAATTGAGGATATACAAAGAGAGCATATTTTGGACTATATTAAGGGGGGAAATGACATTGGCAGTTTTTTGAATTTTTGAAATTTTTAATTTTTTTAATAATTTTGTATTTTAGTAAAGATTCTAAGAAAAAAATTTCATGGAAAAATTCTTACGGGTTCAAAAGTTACAGCCGCATTAGTGAGAGCGCATTTTTAATTTTTGCGCTACCTACGTACGGCAGCTGGCATATACTTGTTTTACTTGCTACCGGACTTTTGGTGGTTGTTATTTCGTACCTTATAGTATAGTTATTTGCAAATGTTTCAACTACTTGGTATCACCATAGGAGCTACAGCATTGAATTTTTCCAAAGGAAATGATGCAAATCGTTTGAAATGCGCCAGAGTGAAGGCATATGAAGCTTCAAAAGAAGCCTGAATTGCTAAACGATTGCAAAAAACTATAAGAAACAGCACAACAAACGATAACGAAGGCATACATTACGAAGCAGGCATGGCAGATTGAAGGTAACCTTTTTTTTCTTTGTTCACAAACTTTAAGCGCGTTTATCTCGAAACCATGTTTTTCGTACTGGTTGCGGCACTAGCGGGTTCATTTTTTGACGAAATTTTTTTTTTGTATTTTTTTAAACTTGATTCGGCTTTTTTTTTAATGTTTTTTCGATTTTTAATGAATTTTTAAAGTCAATATTTTTTTCGAAAAAAAAACACTTTCAAATTTGGAACATCACCAAAAATTGAAAAAAAAAAATTAAAAAAAAACTCGTGCCATACGATAACCAATTTTGTTAAGTTTTAAAAAAGTAAGTTTTTTCCAGATCGGACAATTTTTGCAACTCCCAGCGCTGCAACCACGAGGCCCCGTTTTTTTCTCTGCCGCCAGTTTGGAGCTCTATAAAACCATGTTGAAGTGATAAATATATTTTGTTGAATTTTTTTTCTAGTAATTTGTTCAATTATCTACAATAATAATAAAAAATTTTGGAAAAATGTTTGTTTTTGACTGAGTTATGAATTTTTAAAAAAATTCTGTTTTCTCTGCCGCGAATGTCTTGTCCCACCTTAAAAGAAGTATAGTAGTCAGTAAAGAAAAAGTAATCAAGCGGTAATATATAATTTAAATTTCACAATGGTAAAAAGAAAGCTCTTTGAAAAGCACGCTTCATTCTACTATATAATATAAATGTAAAAAGCTTTGCATACTTATAGGCATTACATTTCAACACTAGAGGCGAGAAAATTGGTACGTTTTAGCATGACATATACGAGCCCTTCGTCAGAATAGTTCGGCTATATTTATTATTAAGGGTATTCACTACACTGCTGAAATTTCAGAAATCGGAAATGTACGACGAGTTGAAGTGAGCGACCGTTTTTAATGTTTCGTTTTTTTCACATGCATCTGTCAACCAGGGATGATATTGGCTTTACTGTAAAAGGGCTAAAATTCATATAAAAATAGGGCCAATTTGACATTAATAGGGCTTAAAGATTTAAAAATTGTAACTCTATATCAGAGACCGTACCAATTATGCATTTTATAATAAAAAACAAAAAATAATAATTATATTTGACTTTTAAAATTTTGAGCAAAAAGTAATAATTATTTCTAGTTTTTATTTGTTAGGGCACAAATAAAAAGCCAAATCAAACCGATAATTTTTTGAGCACTAAATAACTGGTAAGTTTTGATTTTTATTTTTTAAGACAAAAATAAAAAGCAAAATATGGATCTAAGGTTACGGTTGAACCAAAGTTTTACTAATTTTAAGACAGGAAATGCACGCTCCACGCATGATGACGATGATGATGATGACTCATTTAGAACTGTAATTTAAATGATTAAATGAAATCACTTCCATCTTAAATCAAAAATTCTGGGTGAAAGTGATATAGTTTCAGGTTATTCTTTCAAAATATTTTATTTCATGCTTTGTTTGTAAAAGTTAAAAAGTCGCCAAAAATAATCTATAGATAAAGTGTTTCTAAAAGAAAATTTTTAACAAAAACATTATTGTGATAAGTCAATTCTAAATTTGATAAATAAAAATAAAAATTGTAAAGCTTTTCCAAAAAAACCACACACCAGATATTTCCATCTTGAAATAGTAGTAGAATGTCAGAAATGAATAAGCAATTTAATGAAGACTCTCCGTTAAGTCTTGCAAGAAGTCTAATGAATGAAGCGGGACTAGGGTTCACTCTTTTCATCTAAACTCAACTTGGGAATAAACTAAGCTTGTTGAAATTACTAAAAAGTATGCTCTTAATGGGACAATGACTGTATTTAACCAAACTTGTTTTACTGAGAACAATTTTAAAGGCGTAGGAAATCTCGCCTTTACATAAAATACAAACAATAAAAAATAACATAAGAAATGAAATAAATAATCACCCAACATTTTTCATACGAAATTGGGGTGAATGAAATAAAAAATGAGTGGGAAATTCAAAAGAAAAATCACAGAAAAAAATTGGACAATTTTGCACATTTTTTAACGAAATTTCACTTTTTGCTGAGGGTTTTTTTAAACAAAAATCACCTACTTTTTGGGATGCAGTTTCGCTTTCTATTTTTAACTGATAGTTCACATTGACTACTAGTGAAATGGTAATTATAACTCTTTTTTATTTTTATCACTTGATCCTTATGTTTTTTAAAAATTTTAAATAGTTAACTTAAATCGGTCGAGGGCTACCCGTCACCTCTCTAAGCTTGTAATATAGGGCCGAAAAAAAATCGGGCATTTTCGCCAAATTAAATAAATAAATAAATAAATTAAAAATAAAAAAACGCCCGAATTTTTGTTTACCGAAAAGTTAAGAAATTTCAAATCCATTACAATAAAATGGTTCGCCCTTTTACGGAAGGTAAAAGAATATTGTTCCGTAAAAGAGCAAATCATTTTATCATATAAAAAACACCATCTGAACCTTATCCGTACCTAATGTCCATGGACCCCTTGTTCATGAATTACATCAAAAAACAAATAAAATTAATGAAATCTTTGCAGATATTTTTACAGGGGAATATTAATTTACTACTCAAATCTGTTCTTTTATACTTTGATTATCTTATTTAGACCGAAAAAGTGCTGAAAACTTCGGTCGAAATTTCCATTTCCTTTCGGGTCTTATTTCCAAACCATTCGCGCATTATTTCTTTCTTTCGGGCTCAATTGCCATTTCAAATTCGGGCGTTTTTTCCGAAATTTATTGCTTCCAAAATTTCGGGCTTTTTTGCCATTTTTTTCGGGCGTAAGTTCTAGAAGTCTTATAATAATTTGTTCGTCGTCGTCTATACAAGCAACAATATTTTCAATTTAGAAGCAAAACCCTTTGTGACGGCGGATATTGGTTGTTTCATATTATTTTTGTCAAGCACTACAACGCCGCCGAATTGCATTTTGGAACATTTTTCCAAAAAAATTTTGAACATTTTTTCGTTTTTATTGTATAAAAATTTTTTATTCTTTTCGTTCTTTTCGTTCCCGAAATAAATCTCGGGGGATTTTTCATTTTATTTTTTCGGTGATTTGGCATATTGAAATCATATACATTAATCAGTGAACTTTTCTTTTAAAAGATTTCGATTTTTTCCCGGTAGAAGTTTTCAAAAGGGCCTAAAATGAATAAGAAGGGCCTCGGGGCTTTTGAAATGAAAAAGGGCCCAAAAAAGCCCTAAAAGCCCCCAAATATCATCCCTGCTGTCAACCTTAAAATCGCCATCGCTTCATTTCGTTAGTCATGCGATGCATGTCAGCAGACAAAGAGTCTCTTTGTCGCATGTACATGTACCATATATGTACTTTATACTTTAATAATTTTTATAAGCTGCCATCAAAACTATAAATCAATAAAAAAAAATTAATTGAATTGCAATTTCGTTCTAAATTGCAGACATTTTATTAGCATGTAGGCGAATTGCAATTTCGTTCTAAATTGCAGACATTACATTAGCATGTAGGCGAGATTTGACAGAAGCTCTTGTTCTTATAGAAATTATCATATTCACAATGACTCACACTCATTAAACAGATTCGCTTATGATTACTGAACACAGCTTTTTTCGCAAATTTCCGACGATTATTTTTCATCGACTCAATAGATGATTAAATTTAAGCAAATTTTGGGAAACCAAAACAACAAAAATTGCACTGAAGTTTTCGTAAATATCAGCATTTCTGATATTTCAGCGTTGAAGTGAATTGTCTTTACTTGTACAAGAAAGCTGTGAAAAATTATTGAAAAAGGATGAAATAAAAAAAAAAACTAAGCTCAACAAAATAAAAATATAAAAATATTGCATTTCCCAAACTTTATTCAGAAAAGTTAGGCCACCTGAAAATTGAGTCATAATAGTTCACCCTATACCATATACCACTGTGTACTGTCCCATTTCTGACGTATTACTGCTGCGATAAGTCGAGCAATTGTATTCACAATTTTCTGGTAATGCTCTAAAGAAATTGATTGCCAAATTTCCTTTAATTTTGTCTTTTAATCTCTTGTACTCTTAGCAGAATTTCGTCTCAACTCTCAACAGAATACAGAAAGATTAGGGAATAACGGGATGATGGTTATTATTCAACCAGTAGTTTGTTGTTTCACTGTATGAAACAAGGCACCATCCTGCTGAAAGTAATAATGATTTCCTGCAGTTTAAAGGGTGCAAATGCACGGTAAGAGCTGAGAGTTCAGCATGTCTAGGTACTGGAAAGCGTGGATAATACCATCGAAAATGTATAATAATGATTATCAAATCTTCTGACTGACTGACAAATACTGACAAATTTCTCTTGCTTAAAGAAAGTTTGTATACTGTTCTGTTCAAATTTCCTTATAATGTTATGATTTGGGTGTACACGTCAGCGAGAGGAGTTAGTAGCTTATACATGGCGAATGGTATCATCAACGCTTTCCAGTACAAGGGCATAATGAACACAGCTTTTACCGTGTACCCTTTAAACTGCAGGAAGTACCAAGTCATACAGCGAAAACAACAAAGAACTGGTTGATGAATTACCATCATTCCGTTATTCCACATCTTCGTGTAGTCCAGACCCATCTACAATAGAGTTCTTGTGGGTAAAACTCAAGAGGGCGTTGAGACACAATCCGGCTAGGATTATAGGAGATTTAAAGACAATATTAAAGGATATTTGGCAATCAATTTCTCCAGAAATGCCTTGTCTTACCGCAGCAGTTATAGGTCAGAAATGGGACATTAAAAAGTAGTATATGGCCAAACTATTATGACTCAGTTTTCAGATGGCCGAACTTTTATGTATAAAGTCTTATATTTGTTTATTGCCTTACAGGAAGAGTATCCACGAATCAAGCCGTTTTTTTTTATGTCTTCATATGAGTGAACCTGCTGATAAGACAGACCATGTTACATCGAGCAAAACAAGTGATAGTCGGATGGCACAATATGTAGTGAATATGGCGGGTGGGATAGGACTTCCTATTTGAGCAGGTCGGTTTTAACGAGCTTGGCAAGGTAAAGTCGAGCGTTGGCTTGCTGTATAATCAAGTTTTCGTGCCTCTGCTTGTATTGTGGCCGCTTTTCGCGCAGTGCTTGGCTCAACGGTAACAATTAAAGAGTTAATATCACTCATAATAAATAACACCGACCTTGTCCCATCAAGTACACAGCATTACCTTTGCAGCGCGAGTTTTCAGCCGTGCCGACAATGTAGAAGCATAATAGGGCATTCCCCATGACTTTTTCTCTTTTGGTTGCTGAATCCATTTTTCATCACCCGTCATCATGCGATGAAGAAAACCCTTCAAGAAAACCCTGCCGCGTGTGCAAAACGACGATCAACGCCCTTTGACTTCAAATCATAAATAACCCTAGTTTATTGCTTTTGAATAGCTCCCAATGCATGAAATTGCTTGGAAGTGGCTTGGCGGTTAGTTCCTAATGCTGAAAAAGCTCTTTTTGCGTTTGGATCGGATCCTCATCGAGCAATGCCTCCAATTCAGCGTCTTCGAAGGTTTTTGAAATCACCATCTTTGAAGCTACGGAACCAATCACGGCACGTTATTTCACTTAGAGCAGCATCTCCGTTAGCTTTTTGGAGCCCTCGATGCACCTCAGCCGCCATTTTCTTTGATCGAAAGAAGAAGGATATCAATAGGATCAATTATACTTCTCCTACTTCTATGTGGCTGTAGTTTATCTGTGGCTCCAAAAATCCATGTATTTGTAAAACGGATGCGTGTAATTCAGATTTGCCTTTGGTTGATGAGCGAAATTGTACTTAGTGATCTGGGCCGTGTTCTTAACTTTTCCAAAGACAAATCTGATTTACAACAACATGAATTTTTGGAACCACGGACACGAGCCATTTATTATCGAAGTGCCAAGGGCAAGTTCAAAAGGTTTTTTTGAAAACAAATCAATCTCAATCTTTGACTCAATCGTCTGCCAACTTTTTATAGAATGACATTTTGAACAAACCGTAACAAACATTCTGTCGTTAACGGAAAATATAATTCCAATATGTAATATTCACTTATTACCGAAGTCACAATAGCAACTTCGAACTTTTTTTGAAATCAAAAAACACCACCACCAGTTTTAAGGGACTTTAGGACAAAACCATGTTGTTTAACTATTGCTTGATTGAAATTCGCGAAGATTTCACAGCATACACAATGAAGCTTAAGGTATAATATACGTGTAATAACTAAAAAAACGCAGTATTTTTCAAAATTTTTTTAGATACAAGGATACAAGTTATTATTTAATTTTCCAAATTTATACAGCCATAAAAAGAACTTTATAAAAAAAATTTTTTTTTTTGGAAAATAATTTTCAGGCTTTTATATAGACTGCTCTGAAAATGACATTAAAAAAAAGACATTCAAAACGGCTCGATGGATATCTTCCATGGATACTCGATGGATACCTTTCCCATGTATCTGAAACAAAAAAATGAAATGTAATTTTAAAGTATAGACCACTTATTTGGCATCCCCCCTACGCACGACCTCCAGAGGGTTTTTTTTTAATTATGGCGAAAGTTAAAGTAAAAAATTAAAAAATGAGATTATTTTCGCGCGCTTTTTTGTCTACAAAAAAAACAAAAAATAGTAGGAACTTGAATTTAAAGGGGATGCTTAAAGGACAAATTTAATTTGCTAAAATTACAAAAAAATGCAAAAAGATTCATTGAAATTGAGCCACTAGATTTGGAGTTATCAATTAAACTGTATTAAAAAGCTAGTTTCGAGGAATTCGCTTTTAAAGCTTCTGTTTTTCGAAATTTTTCATATATTTTAAAAATTATCGGATGAAAAACTTACTATTATTTAATCTGTAATGTCAGGTATAGTTTTAAAACATGTATGTATATTCTAGAACCTATGAAGAACATATTAAGCAAACATGAAAAAAATTTTTTTTTAAAATTTACGCGTACATATTAACCTCAAGTGAAAAAACATATTTTTGACCAGAATTACAAATGCATGAACATATAGATCTTACCCCTTTTCTTTTATTTGCCAATAAATTCTACATGTTTTGTACGATTTGGGCAAATTTATACTTATAACTTCTAAGTATAAATAAAAAATATGAAAAACCAATTTTTTAGAAATTAAATGTAGCAATTAAAAATCAGTGACTTTTAAATAACAAAAAAAAAAAAAAATACCTCTCTTGGATTTTGTTGGCACGAACTTGATCGAATCCCACCGATTCGTTTTATCTACTTTTGAGAAAAATCATATCTGGATATGATATAGACACATAACTACAAGACTGATTCAAGACCGTATTTTTTTTTTGAGAACATCTCGAAAATAGTTCTCAAGAAAAAAGTTGGGTTTTTTGAAATCAACGTCCCAAAATGTTTCCATATAGGAAACAATTTTATGAGAAATCATTTTTTGAGACAATACCCAAATTTGTAAAAATCGTGTAAAAGCGGTATATAAGAAAATTTTATATTTAAATTTATTTATTTTATTTTTACATTTAAGAACTCAGATAACTTACCTAATGGAGGTTGACTCATTTCATTCCTTAATTAATAAACACGTTTTATTGATGTGACTCTCATTTATTATTCAGCTTGAATATATACGTTTTTATTTATTTTAGAGTGTATAAATAAGTTTTATTAAGATTTAATTAATTTAATTTGCTAAAAACAGTTTTAGTTAAGATTTTCTTTTTTATAACAGACTAAATACTTAGAATTTTTTGTATTACATATATATATATATATATATATATTTGGTTTTTATGTTAAAAGGCATATTTTAGTTGACCTTAAGTACACTTTGCAGCAAAAAATTCTGCTATACATATTAACAAATCTTATTTGCTACTATATATTAAATAAATGTATGTAAATTTTAGATAACTACTATTTTAGTGCTTAAAATGTAATATTTTAGGATTTCTTTTGGTACGCAATAACAATTACAAAACAGTAAAAGAAGGGGAAAAATAAACAATAGAACAATCATCGAATGTTAATGTGTGTGTTTAATTTTTTTCTTATATATAACAATTACTTATAAATAATAAAATTGTTATTATGAAATGAACTGTTTTTAAAATAATAAAAAGCAAAAAAGAAAAACATTTAGAGATAAAATATTTTAGTTAACAATGCGTTTATATTGTTAAAATTATTGAATCTTAGGTATTTTCAGCAGACTTTTTTCTACATTACTAAACTTTGACTGAGGCAAATTTTAGATGCTTGATAATTTTTTTTTACTAATAAACTAAGAATCACTTAAGTTAGCAAGTTTTTTTAGAATGTTGTTGTTATATGTGGTTTTCTTAAATTAGCTAAATTAAATTTTTTTTTTTCAATTTCTTAAGTATGACTTTAACCAAGCATTCCACTACAAATTTTTGTCAGAAATAAAAATATGTGCTAACATTTTTTTTTGTCTTGATATACACGCCACTGCTGTTCTGCACAGTCAAGGCTATATTTTTGAAATATTGTCATATCTTACATATTTAGAAATTAACTACTTTGACTTTTGCAGTGTTTGCTTATTAAATTTGGCTTTATTTCTGTTATAATCTAATTTTTATAGGGTGCTGTGACTTCACAAGTTTGCAATAAAAATAGTTTTTTGTGGGTTTTTGGTAAGAAACACTGTTTGTGATTTAATGTTTATTAAGTTTTTATTTATTTGATGACATTATTTCTCGAGATTTTGATTTCACGTTATATTCCTGGTATTAACTTTGTTCAAGGTTGTGATAAGAATTGAATTTTTTTAGTTCTTGTTGTGAACTGACAAAAATAAAATTATATCGATAAATAAAATTTTTTCTTACTTTCTGTCACTATTTCTTGAGATTTTTATGCTATAACTTGAGTGAAAATGTTTGACTTATTTCAATACTTTTCAAGGTTGTCCTTGAAAAGGTTTTTTGTTTTAATGAATGATAAATAGAGTTTGTTTTAAAGTTTCACTCTATTTCTCTTGATTTATATCCATTTCCACGACTTTCAATCGTATAAAAATATTTTCTGCTTAGCTTTTATTATTAAAGCAAATCTTTAGATTGTTTGTGAACATTTCTGTCATTTTATTATATTATTTGAATCTTTCGATTCATTTACTTAAAATGACTTCTGTTGAAGTTTGTGAAAAATTGTTTATTTTTTTTTAAAGGTTTTGGTTCGTTTTTAGAAAAATTATTTTTTTTATGTAATGATATTATTGCTCGGTATTTCGAGGTTAGTAATGATTTCAAGGCCCACCTAGTAACTTTAAATGCAGCACTGGTCCTGTCAACTTCCATGTGTTAATAGACTACTGGTCATATTTTAAGCAAGCTGTGTCGTTAATTAACCTAGTGAATTTCATAAAAATGGGAATAAGTGAATTTTGTGTGATTACCACGTATTATTTTGTGCGCAAAAAAAAACCATCACTGTAACCTAGAAAAGGCTTCATAAATACTATGGGGACTCTGCACCATCAATTTTAATGGTTAAGAAATGGTTTACTAAGTTTCGTTGTGGTCGTACCAGAACAAGTGACGCCGAACGTTGAGGCCACCCAAAAGAGGGCGTTACGCCATATATTATCGGAATAGATGGAATCGGGAAATGAAAGTGCGTTGGTGGCAGTCATCTCAACTTAGAGGGTACATCACATTTTACATGAATATTTGATCATGAATAAGCTATCCGCCCGATGGGTGCTACGATTGCCCACACTCTACCATAAGCGCAGCCGTGTCATCACTTCGATGGAGTGTTTGGCGATGTTTAACCTCAATCCGAAGGAATTGTTGCGCCGTTTCGTAATCGTGGACGAAACATGGATAAAACATAACACACCAGCGGCCAAAAAACGAACGAAAACGAAATGGCCATTCAGCCCTTGAAAGGACTTTGACCGTGCATCTTATTGATCAATTGTGTTCTGCGTGTTGTGAAATGTTTGAATACAAATGATCGAGAACTGGACCTACAAGTTTTATGCCGACTCCGAAGGGCTTATGTTCTCAAGAAGCTTTCCATGGCAGTTTTTACTCTCTGAGCTTTGCCATTGTTTGCAGAGAGGTGACGGCCGAACAGAAAAATTAATTCATTTGAAACAACTTTCTGTGCCAGATGGGATTTGAACCAGGCGTATGAGCCACGTACTCTACCCACTGCGCAACGGCCGCCACTGACCACACCAGAGCCCAAAAAACAATTAAAGCAGTGGAATACTCCGGGTAAACGTGCACCAAAAAAAGACCGAGGTGGGTCTGTCGGTCAAGAAGGTCATGGCGGCATTTTTTTGCGATGCAGGCGGAGTCATTTAGATCGTTTACCTTGGAAAGGATAAAACGATCATCGACGAGTATAATTCACTGTCCCATTCTGCTGTTGGACATTTTTGACGTTGATTTGAAGCAAAAACGACCGTATTTGACGTACACGTCTGTAGTTGCCATGACAAAAATCCATAAATTGGACTACGAACTGCTTCCCTATCAGCCATAGCCTTGCGGCTATTTCCTACTTCCAAACCTAAAGAAATGAAGACAACATCATTTAAACATACGCCTTTTTTGAGGACCTTGATAAAACATATTATTTGGAAGGAACAAAAAAAAATTAGAAAAAGACATTAGGCAATTCACAAGGTGTTGTAAAGATGTATGTTGTATTGTTGTAAATGAAAGGTTTTCTCATTTTCTCCCTTATTAGTGAAGCGATTTTTTTGAAATTTTGGTTGTATGCTTTGTTTATAGAAGTTGTTTGATGTGTATAAAATGTGTAAATCGGACCGGAAGTACGCCTACCTCCTACATAAATTTATTTTTTGTGCATCACTTTGTATGGGTGGTAGGCGTAATTTCGATCTGATCACGCCAATTTTATACTTATCAAACAACTTCTATAAACAAAACATGCAACCAAAATTTCAAAAAATATCGTTTTACTAATAAAGGAGAAAATGAGAAAATCTTTTACTTACAACAATAGAACATACAACTTTACAACACCTTGCGAATTGCCTTTATATATATTGAGGCTGGGTCGATTTGTATGGAGGTAAAAAAATTGATGTTGCCTGGGCGATTTTCGGATCGGGCATGAAAGCATGAAAGGGTGCACGTTACCCTATCACATCTTCAATTTTGTGAAAATTTTCTTTAGGAATTTTTTCCAAATATTTTTGTATATAAATGTGCACAGCTTGAACAAAACTGATGCCAGAAATACAATTCTCGTACTCAATTCAACCTAAAAACAGTCTCACATTTATACGTTCTTATACAAAAATTTATCGCAAAAAATTCATAGAGAAAAAATTCACAAAATTCAGTGACAGCTTTATAAAGTCAACATTTTTCAGGATTATGTTAAAAGAGATATTGTAGTTTTTTTTTTTTAGATAAGCTTTTGATTCTATTGTTCAGATCTTATTTCTCAAAATGTTGTGCCATATCCTTAAGTAAATTATTCTCAAGGTTGTAATTAAAAGCAGTTTTACGAATTTTCATTAAAAATATTTGGGTCGGTTGTTAAGAACTAAAAAATAATATTTTTTAATATTTTATTATAATATTTTTTGAGATTTTGTTCGATTTTCTGAAGCAATTATATTCAAAAGTTGTAAAATATGGATAGTTTTAAAATTTTTAAAAATATTTTTGGGTGCTCTTTTTGACGAGATTTCTAATATTTTTGTAAAGTTGAAGTTATTTTCAGGGTTGTATTTGGAGTTACATTTTGGTTACTTTTTAAGAAGATCTTTTAGTTTTATTGTTACAGGCTTTTTATTATATTTTTTTTTTAATAATGACATTATTTCTCGAGATTTGGAAAAATTTCAAGATATTTTTATTAATTTTTTTTTTTATAAAAGACTAGTTTTCTAGCGGCCATTTGAAATAAAAAATTCCGAGTTTTGTTGTTTTTTTTTCCTTTTTATTTTATTTATTTAAACGGTCGCTAAGAGCTAGCCTCTTTTTAAAAAAATTAGTATAAATTAGAAGTGACCTCTAAAAGGATAAATTATAGAAAAGGTATTTTTTTTTTCAAAGAAAAACTTGTGCTTTTGTTAAAGGCTTGAAATTACTTCTTTGTATTTGAGATTTTGTTTCATTTTGTAATAAAAATAATTTATGGGATTTTTTAAAAAAAAAAAAAAACTTTTGGTTCTATTATTAGATTTACTGCATCTTACTGTATAACGAAACGAATCGTGCGAGACACGGTAAGCACTACATTTTTTCATACCAAATTATATTTTCGCTCGTTTCTTCGTTCGTTATAGGGCTTCGTTTCGTTTTACAGCAAGATGCAGCAGCCTTACATTTCATGGTATTGTTTCCCGACATTTCTATTAGTTATCTAAGGTCAAAAATTTTTCCATTCTTATGTTAAAAACTGACATGTAGAATTATTTATGATTTATTCATTAGAGCTCCCATATTCACGTGAACACGTATAGTACGAATACACGTACTTTTAAAAATATTAAAAAAATGTACGTACTCGAACTACACGTGAATGTTAAGCGCGTACTACACGTGTAGTTGCAAAAGTACGTGTTCACGTGTACACGTGTTCCTGTATTACCGTGTTCACGTATTCACGTGTACACCAGATTCAAGTGCTCGGGCTTGTAAGTATTCACGTTTTTACAACTTTCACTCATCTAAGATAACTCCAATAGATTTTTAGTGCCATTGAAACTGTTTTTATCTATTAACACTCCTAAAGCATAAATAACGAAACTTTTCGGATTTTGATAGGTTTGTCATGCTCCAAATTGCTTTATTGAGACTTTTTGGGCTTGACCTGAGAAATCCCAGAACATCCGATTGGCTATAAGCTCATCTACTTACGAATATCATATAAAAGATTCCTTAGAAGCCACAAAAGTCTTATAACGAGGATAACCTCACCTTATAGCCAGCCATTGAAGACTATGAAGGGCCAACAAGTCCCAATAAAGCTATATGGAACTGGTCAAACCTATTGTACTATAATCTCTTGCCAATGACAATAAGAACCTATGGGAATTGGTTCCTAATGGGAAACAAATACCTTAAAACCGTGAACGAGTGAACCCGTGTACACGTGAACACGTACTTTTGACACTAAATGTGTAGTACGTGTTTAACATTCACGTGTAGTTCGAGTATGTGTTTTCAAAAACGAACTTCACGGATTTCGAACTTCTGTGTACACGTGTACAGTAAAACCTGCTTAAGTACCTCACCCAAAAATGTCAACATTTTAAGGTACTTAAGCGGGTTGGGTACTTAAAAAAATCCCGCTAAGTACCTCGAGCTGGGTACTTAAAAAAACCCGTTTAAGTACCTCGAGCTAGGTGCTTAAGCGAACCCGCTTGAGTAACTCTGCCCAACCGGCCATTTAGAAAACGAATCGCAATTGTACTTGAGAACAAAATTAATATAAACTGTATGTTTTAAGCTTTTCTTAATATCACTTTTAACAAGCTTGCTTAGAAGTGAGATGCCAATGAAATCTCAATCGTACTTGAGAAACGCTTGATATAGATAACTGAATCTAAAGTTTGCTTAATAAACGCTTATAACAATTGCACAAAAATGCTTATAAAAAGCTTGCATGAGTAACATAATATTATCACGAGGGTTTCGTTGCAATTTTTCTACAATTGCTGCTATAGTATTTTTCAATAGTTTCTCAAGATTTTTTCAAGCTTAAGGCTTATGTTGTTAAGCTTGTTATAATATTATTCTAAAGCATTTTGGCCGGTTGGGTGGGTACTTAACATATACTATTAGATACATATTTTTGTTTAGTATGTGTTAAACAAAAAACTTTTGTGTGTTAAATTATTGTTTTAACATAAAAAAAAAACATTATCCAAAACAATACATTTCGTAAATGTGGAAATATGAGATAATTTTATTTAAGAACTCAATTCTTTTAATAAGGAGCTTATGGCCCTGTATAACTTATATTATAATAAGGTAAATAGTTGTTTGTGTATTGCAAAATAGCTTTTTTAAAAATAAACTTTTACATTAAAGAACAAGTTTATAAGAAATATTGTAAGAGATTTTAGGAAAAATTTTTACAAAATAAAAAAGTCCGTAATTTTCTTTCGATGAATGTTTTTAAACTTTATATTTTAATTAAGTTTTTTAAACAACAACAAAGCGGAAAAAATAAAGAAAAAAATAAATATGGCAAACGTTCCAAACACTGAATTTTTAGAAGAGTTTTTCTGAAACAACGAAATATTGAGTAAAAATATTGATCAATTATAACAGCATCCAAAAATGGTTTAGCCATTACGCCTATGTGTTTTGCGTGAGAATCTGCAAAGAAAAAACGTCGTCGTACACGTCCGATTGCTTAAAAACTCAGCAAAATATTGCCGTAAGTTTGTCGTCTTACAATGTCGGCTGATACGTACGTTCGTCTGAAAGTCCCTACTAATATAAAAAATATAAATATATAAATAAATATAGATTGTGTAGCATTGCCATTGTGCTAAAAAAATCATTTTGATAGGTACTTATAAGGGGAAGGGGAATAATAGCTAAAATGATAAATAAAGTATGAAGACTTGAGGTACTCAAGCGGGTTGGGTAGTTAAGCGGGAAGGTACTTAAGAGGTAAAATGCTAAATGCCTGAAAATTTTGGGTACTAATGCGGGTTAGGTACTCAAAAGGGAAGGTACTTAAGCGGGTTTCACTGTAGTTCCAAGCACGTGCTTAAGTTGGAGCTGTAATATTCATATTATTTCCCGATATTTTGTTTTATTGTTATTATTTGTTTTTAAGTAAAACTTTTTTATTTATGGTTACAGTCTGGTGTATATAATATATTAATTTTATGATACTGTTTCCCGAGATTTTTATATGTTTTCTAAGCATCAAAAATCAAAAGTTTTGCCAGGGTTGGGTAAAGAAAAAGAAATTTTGTTCTATTGTTAAAGACTGGTTGGCATAAGTTTTTTTTTTTTTTAAAAATTATCATTATTTCTCCAAATTTTTTCCAAGTGGATGCCTTTTTTGTCTGCTTATATTGTATTAAACGGTTAAATTAATTATTTTAGTTTTATGTCATTAATTTCCGAGATTTCTATCAGTTTTGCAGAGTCATAATTTTTTCAGGATTGTGTTAAGAAAAAATTTTATAGAAAAACTTTTGATTCTAGTTTTTAAAATTAATAACATTATTTCTCGATATTTTAGCTTTTTTTTCTTAATTTTTTATATCTTGAAGTTTGTATTAAGCGTGATTTTATATTTTTATTTCAGAACACTTCCTTAACCACAGACCGTTAATGGATTTAAAGTGAAAATATGTTTCATTCAATGATATTATTTGTCGAGATTTTGATTCATTGCTGTATTAAGCGGTTTTCTACTTTTACTTATCTATAAATGAGCTAAATTGTTACAATTTAAGGGGACGTGGGCTTGTGTTTGTGTTCATTTTTATGTTATTATCCTTACTATTATACTGCATGATTTGGTCCTTTGGTTTGCAATTCCTTTACTCTGCTTCAGTCAAAGTTTACAACTACGCTATATGAATAACGTACAAAGCTTTTGTTTTTTTTCCATAGACTAAGGCACAGACACCACTTTCAAACACTTAAAGCTAAAACTTGACCTACGGTTTTTTTTTCTTTTTGCCTACGAAGAAGGACATTCAGTAGGGTTTGGCCAAATCCTTGGAACGCTTAAGTTGCACCTTTAAGCGTTTTGTGCCGATTTGAAAACCATGCATAGCTTGTATGGCTGCATTGGCCGAATGTGGATTGTCGTAGGATACGAAACCAAAACATTTGGATAGATTTGTTTGTTTATCGATGAAAACCTTGGCGGAGAGCACATTGCCGAAAGGCAGAAAAGTTGAAGCGAGATCGGTATCGGTGAATTCCTGAGGTAGATGATAGATGAACAAATTGCTGCCTTCAGGTCCTGTTAAGGTAATGAAGAAGAAGAAGAAGAAGAATAAGATAATAAAAAATCCATGGTTTTTACTGTAGAGTTCAGACTCACCTTCAATTTGTTTGCCCGCAACACCTGCTGCGGCTGCCTGCAGAGCTGCTGCTGTCAGAGGCGCCGTTGTATAGCCCCCATTCGAGAGCGAATTTAGTGAGGATGCATAGTGCGAAGTTAAACCCTCAGCACCGGGCCCTAAGTAAGGCATTAGAAATTTATGATTATTAAATAAGAAAAATTGAATTAAAAATTTATTTTTTCAAGGAATGGATGTATGGCGGGGTGGGACTGTAGAAGGTTTTGGTCGGTCGCAAGCATGCTGCGTTGCTGCTTAATTCATATAAATGTTTCACATTAATATTTCTAATACACCCTAACATTACCGCCCCCCTCCCTCCACCCCCACCGGTCCTTTTCGTTTTTATTATTTATACAACACTCTCTCCCTTGCTGTATGGTGTAAACGTTGAACACGTGTAACTGTTATTGTTTGTATTTGTAAAATAAAAAAATTGTATTTATATCCTTTGAAAATAGCGCTCATATAATAAAATAAAATTACACGCCATTGTTTTTTTTTTTTTTTTTTTTGTATTGTTGTTTTAATTGAGTTGCACAAACATGAGCACCACACTTTTTCGGTTTGTTGTTGCTGTTGTTGTTATTATTATGTTTGGCTTAAAATTTAATCTAAAAGTTATCGCTTTTGCTATTGTTGCCGCTATTTTCTAGTTGCCCAACGCTCGTTTTTATTTTCGCATTTTTTTTTTTTTTTTGACTCTATCAACATCAAAAAACTGTTTCACATAAAAAATCATAGAGATAGATTTTTCATGCAATTTAATGGTGAAACATAAAAGTGGATATACGCGTATTTTTATATTTTGCATAGGTTGCAGTGAACCAGCAGCAATTGTGTTTTGAGGGGCGTTTTTTGTTGTTGTTGTTATTTTGTATTGTTTATTTTTGTGTCATTTTGGCATATTTTTAATGTCTGAATGCTTAGTGAAGAACTCTCTATGCAGCGATTTATTTTGCTTGTCGCCTATTTTCGATGACATTGTAACAGCGAGAGGGCGGTTCTAAGCTTTTGTTAACTTTTTCGATTGTCAACCTTTTGGGTCATACGCTGGATTATTGGAATTGAAATGTGCAGTACAGTGGGCAAGAATTGTATACGAAAATTCTAATAAATCTAAATTCTAATTGCGAATAGCATTACGTCCAACAGAAAGCTATAATTATCAAAATTAGCTCACGTTATGTTTTTATTATTTTAAGTTAATTTTTCGTCGGTGGCATCGACACCTTTTTTTGTGTCTATGGAGGTCGAGGCATCTTAATGCTTATACATCATTGTTGAAAATCACAGGAAAGTTTTAATATTTATAAACATTGAAATCTAGATAAGATTGTTTTTTTTCCCAAATCGCTGTCTATGGTGTTTGACACCATTTTTGATCGCTTCCAATCAAAGGAAATCCCTGAACTTCGTCATCTTTGTCAGAGTTAGAAAAGCAATCAGAATCTACTTCTTCTTTTTTCAACTATAATATAATTTCAGCATATTTTTTGTGACGTAACACACAGCAAAAACTGTTTACTAGAGGCTTAGAGAAAACTTAAGAATACACATGAAAACGATTTTCGAATCGACCAATCACTCATTAAGGTGGTCGTTATATGTTTTTTTCGAATTAGAATTTTTTCGAATTGTAAATCGGCATCAAATGTCAAATAATTTGGAATAGGCTCGTCAGTTTTTTGATATTATGATTACGGCCAAATGAATAAAGCTAGATGCATGAAATTTACATAGTACTGATAATTCTTAAGATCATAATTTGTTTGGTTTGAATATGGGCTTGATCGGCTAACTTTATGTTCTATCTCCTATGAAAATTGATCGATAATATATACTTGTAATCGCAGACAGCTTATTAATATTAATTTGGTACAGCAAATACTGTATTATATTTCTGACGTCCTGGTCAATTTATATTAACGCCTATCTCTTATATAATGCTTAAAACTGCATATATGAGAGATTGCAGAGACCATTAACCGATCACGTTCATTTCTAATCGCAGTCTGACTATGACTCTACGTATTATCTGTAAAAAATTGCATACATCAAGCTTGATTCACATAGGCAAACGAACTAAGAGGGTGACTCAGAGCTCAACATAACAATCTGAAAAAAATTAGGGAGTAATTGTTCTGGCATTTGGAGCCTGTTAACTGTTCTCCTAATTTTCAATTTCAATTCGAGTAAATAAGTAAGTATATACGTAAAGAATTTAAACTAATTCCTGAAAAAATTTAATCTAAATCGGCTAAATAAATGAACTCTTAAGTTCAAAATTGTACAGCCAAAAGTTAAAAAAAAAAATAAAATAGTAGTGAACTTTTTTAGCTTTTTGATGGAAACTTTCATCTTACTGATTTCAATTTTTAATCTTTTGATTGAAATTTTCAACTTTGTAATTGAAATTGTAAACATTTATTGTTGAAATTTTCTTCTATTTGAATTAAAATCATTTTATTTAAGCATTCAATTTCCCAACCAAATCTGCTTGGATAGCTCTGCGGTCTAAGCAGTTGGTATTATAATATGATATAATAAGTTGGTTGCTGGTTCGACACCTGGAGTGAACTTTTTTTATTAATTTTTTTTAAAAATAAGGCGGTATTTTTAGGTCGTCGAATGATCAAATTGTGCTGTGCCCACCAAACAAGGCGGATGAACTTACCAATGATGAAGACATCGTTGACGAGGTAATGTCAAATATGGATAATAAAAAGTTTGCGAAAGTGGCGGGAAAAGTCGAAATTGAGACAACCGGGGACTTCGGGGTCGCAAACTGGGCCGAATATGCCATCGCTACGTACGCTAAGTACTCCACGAACGCAATCAACGCTGGTCACGCCAGTCATGCCTGAATCAAATGCAGCTGATTTGTAAAAGTTCTTAGTTGTTCAGAAATCACTCTCGATAATGAAATAAAAAATTATTAAGTATATATTTTATATACCCTCGAATACCTATTAAAATACCTATCTTTTCTATACCCTTATGAAATATTTACCTACGGGGGCGAAATTTCTAAAAAGTGGTTGCGAATAACTATTTTGGTGTGCTAGAAATTCGCTACTCTATGGTGCAGTTTGATAAACAATTGATCTAAGCTCGCGAATGTAAAATTTCAACTTATTTGGAGGAATGGATCGCTTTGTAGAGCTGGTGAAAGTTTATGGTTTTTCGATTTTTTTAATATAATTTTTTTATTATTTTTTGTAGTTCAAGATGAGGTTCCAATTTTTCTGCAAGTTATGAAATAAAAGCTATTTTTTTTTGCATATACTTGTATGACATAAGCGGTCTTTGTACTATCAACTAACACTTAAAAGAAGTGCTTTATTTTTTATAGGAGGTGACTGTACTTTTTTGAAATACTAACATATTTTTACCCATTTTTTTCAAATTCGAATGAACTTTCATAAAAAAGTTCTCAAAAGTTCAAGTTCCGACTTAAAAAACTAAATTTTTTCCACAATTCTAAATACAATGCAAAAAATTTTATTGTCGGGAAATGTCGGGAAAATTAGTTATTACGATTCTTATCAGGAAGCCTGAGACCTTTTTCATGCTCTTGCAGTTGAACTTGCATTGCTCGAATAGTAACTGAACGGATTGGAATATTTGGATTATTATTTTTATTGTAAACACACAAATCATAAAGCAATCAACATTGTAAATTTTTTTTCTTGTTATGCCAATGTCAATTTATACACTGCCATGAATATATTCCTGAAGTTCACAGTTTTTTATTAGGCAATAAGTGGCCAAACAACTCCATTCAACTTAAATAAATATATTGAAACTAAAATTGGCCCAAAAAATTAAAATAAGTGAAGATATTTTAATAATGATTTAAACAGCAGGTGAAAAATAAAGGCAGAGGCGTTTTATTTTCTAGGCTTGTTTCTTATACAGTCTTTCGACACCTAATGATTTCGTACATAGTTCGTATCCGGGGCAATAACAACTATTACGGGGCAAGTTTTGCTATAAACAAAACAAAAAATTGTCTAACCCAATGTTCATTAATATAGGTTAAGTCACTTGAGAGAAAAGCACTCTTTTTTCTGCATTTGCTCGAACTGTCAAAGTAACTGTTAGCTAAAAATTGTACAGATTCGTGTTTTTTTTTTCTTGATTTCCTTTCATCCATTCTGACAGTTCGACCGAGCTTCTCTCAAGTGACTTAACCTGTATTAATGAACCTTGGTCTAACCAAGAGGCACAAATGGAACCGAAACAACGATTCGTTAAACGATCGTCGTATAACAACAAAATAAATATTCTACTTCGCATTCTTTTGCGGTCTTTGTATTTTTGCTTCGTTTCTTTAGCAAAATCACAGCAAAATTCTCTCCTTCCTTTGTTTTTTAATATCATAATTTGCTGTGAAACAACAAAAACAAAAGCCACGCTCACGCTGAGTGCAAAGGCTGAGGTCAGACGATGATCCTTAGAACGACATTCAACGAACTATTTTTACTCTCTTTCACAATTTGATTGCTGGTCGGTCAGTGGCAGCGAATTGATTGGCGTTCAATTTTTGACATTTCATAAATTTCATTATTTTTTCTCCTCCCTTTTAATTCCGTACTATAAAAAAATTCCTCTTACGTGGCCAGTTGTGCTTGGAAGATATAAGTGAGCTCATGCATGATGTAATCAATAAGGTAGGAGTCATGGTGGAATAAATATAAAGTGTTCTCATCCGAAAAATCAGAAAAAAATAGGCCACCTTATTTTAACATTTTCATAGATTCATAAATCAAACCATGTTTGAAACTTGTCAAAATAAGGCAGCATGTCAAAAAATATATTGAACAATTTCATGGGATGAGAACACCTTATAATAATCCCACTATGGTAGTAGTGACAGTTGACTTCACAAAATGGCTATCATATGTTGTCATTTGCCTGTACATTTGACATTATATTCTTTTTTTTTTTAATTTTTTTGTTTTCTGCTTTGTTTTCTACCATTTTTGGCAACCGATTATTGCCAAATGAACTGTCACTACCACTATGTTAGTTGGATCATGCAATTTTATTCACACAAACGGCGACCATTGGGTGTCATTTGGTTGTATATATAACTTTTTAATTATTTTACTTCTTTTCATTTTCTGCTTTGTACCATTTTTGACACTTAATGATCGCCAAAAGAACCTTCACTACCACCTTGTTAGTTGAATCATGCAAATATATTCACACAAACGGCGACCATTGGTTGTCATTTGGTTGTGTATTTAAATTTTTACTTATTTTTACTTTTTACTTATTTTCACTTTTTCTGCTTTACACCATTTTTGACATTTTATGACCACCAAAAGAACCGAACTGTTGCATCATGCAATTATATTCACACAATCGGCGACCATACGTTGCCATTTGGTTGCATTTTAACTTATTACTTATTTTTACTTTTTACTTATTTTAACATTTTACTTATTTTTACTTTTTTTTCATTTTCTACTTTATACCATTTCAGACATTTTATGTTCATCAAAAGAACCGAACCGTAGCATGATGCAATTATATTCACACAATCGGCTACCATTTGATGTCATTTGCATGTATATATAACTTTTTATATTTTTTTACTTGTTTTTATTTTCGATTTTGTACGATTTTTGACAATGTATGAAAGATGTAAACAAAAATAAGAAATTAAATATACAAGCAAATGACAAGCTATGGTGAATATAGCCAATAACTCTTATTTTTATACAACTCTCTTTTTAGTATGTTGTAATATAAAAGTACTACTTTTTCTCAAAAAAGTAGTTTTTACCTACTAAAAGCCAGCATATTCGTTATTTTGCCTGCTAGAAACACTGTCCGGAGCGATGATTGCTGTCATGTGCAGCGTTCAAAAATGAACAAATTTTGATTGCTCTACAATGTGTTCATCAGCTCTCGCTCTCACTGATTTTTGACAGTTTTGCATTGAAAGCAACAACAAATATATCGAACGCCGTTCAAACAATCATCGTCTGACCTCAGCCAAACAAGTCTTGTGATATCGTTGAATGCCTTATGCATAACAGTGATCATGACACATCAGCAAACATTATAAAAATGACGTTAGTTCTCTCTTACACTGAAAGGTTTCGTGTTTCGTTCGCCCTCACTAACGATTCGAATGAAAAATATCGACTTTGATCACTCTCTGAGAGATCGGTTCGGATATAATTTCGTTTGTTTTCGTTCTCTGATTTGAATGAATATTTGAAATGGTAGAGGTGTTCTATTTTTGAGTCTAAGAAAAAAAAAATTACTAAGATTTCATTTGGATGATGAGAAGATTTGCATTTCCGGTGTTTTTAAAATTTTGGAACAATTTTTTTTCAGTGTAGAAAAAATTTTGAACTTTTAAAATCTTCTCAGCAGTCATAAATTAATCATAACTCATGTATTTTAATAATATTTTCCAAAAAAAATAAACACTCATATGGAGAACTTCATATTCATAATTTGTACTCGTACATCTATTAGAAAATCTAACTTTGACCATGAATACTATAGCATCCCTATGGTAAGTTCAAATAAAATTTTGTGCAGTAAAAGCTGTATTATTTTTCTGTCCATAGCAAAAAAAAAAAAATCATGATTTTTGCAACGAAAAATGCCAGCTAACGCCACTGTGCGGCGTTGATTTTAACCAAATGAAGGTAAAAAATTTCAGCTTTTAAGTTGAAAAAATTTTTTATATAGAAAAAAATGTTGATTTAAGCCACAAAAATTTTACCAAAGTTGAAAATTTTACCAAAGAAAATTAAATCTGAATTTTTAATTGAGTATTGAAAACAATATATAATTTTTCGTTCTGAAATTGACAGAAACAATTTTTACAAAATTTAAAAAAAAAAATTATTAGGCGTTTTTAATTACATTTTTTCTTTTTTCTATTGGTCCCACTGTTGAGAGGACACATTTTTCTGAATGAGCTCGTAGTTTTTTTTTGTGTTTTATGCGCACAACTCGTTGCTTGTTGTGCTACCTATTTTCAAACAAACTCTTGTCGGATATTTTTATACATTTTGATTTTATAGCAGATTGTTTTTAATTTCATAGATTCTTTTATCTACAGCAGAGATTTGTTTATTTTTCCATAATATCAATGGATTTTTTACGTGCTGTTTTTGTTTTTATCCTTCATTTCGTATTGTATGCAATATTTTTAAATTAAATTTTTCAACATAGACGGTGGAATAGAGGACTGTGTTTGGTGTTATTCACGTTTTTTTTTATGATTTATTTACTCTCTGTTGCTCAGTTGTTTTCAACATGAAATTCTTAAAGTACGAGTATTGCTTAAATTTTACAGAGCCCTACAGAGTACAGCGAAGTGCATTAATTAGGACATGTATACTGTTAATAGTTTTTAATAGCTTGTTATGCACGCAGCCATTAAGTGGCTAGCTAGTTAATTGGAGGGCTTGGCATGCAACGTGCACCGAAAAGTATGCAATGTTAATATTTAACTACAAAGAGGGGCAGAAGGAGATATAGCAAGGAAAGATATTATAAACTGGTAATTTTTAAATAACAAAAATAAGTGTTAGTTGGTACTTACAAAGCGTTGTCCCTGAGCTCGTTAGTTGGGCAGCGGTAATGGGCTGGGCAGCAGCAGCCATTTGTTGCTGATGTTGAGCCGCCATAAGTTGCGCCATGTGAACGTGATGAGCCTGCATGGCAGCTGCCTGTTGTGTCTGACTAACATGTGTGGGCGCAGGTGCATGCGCGTGCGCGTGTTGATGATGCTGCGAGTTAAGCGTTGCCAGTGTTACCAGATTCTGCATAGACATTGGCGCTGCAAGTAGTCCACCGCCAGCGCTACTACCGATACCTGTGTGGTGATGAGCCTGGGCATGATGAGCGTGATGACCGTGATGAGCAGCCGATAGAGATGCTGAAGATGCACTGTGATCCGGTGTGAAATTTAGTCCTGATATTTTCCATTTTTATTTTTGATTTTTTGTTTTTGTTTTTATTTCAATGGATTTGGTTTTTTGTGTTTTTATGGTAGTAATTTTTTAATTTTTTTTTTTGTACATGACCCACACAGAGTCAAGCAGAGAGACATACCAAAAATTCAACGAGTATATAAAATAAAACATAGAAGAAAACACACACCCAATTGGATTATTTACATTAACAAAATTTGCTGTTGTTTAATGAGAAATACTTTTTTTTTTTTTATATATATATATGTAATGTAATATAAATATAATGTCAAGAAAACATACATAAAAAACATTCATTGTACATACATACATACATACAAACAAACAAACAAAAAAAAAAAGAGAAACTAAATTAAATACATATTAAAAGAAATAAAATTTCAAAAGTAAACAATTGCATAGCAGAAACATAAAAAAAGGGTAAACATAACATTTAATTTGAATGCGGTTAGAAAATTTGTTCAGTGTTTTTATTGAAAGCAGCAGTAAAAACTGTTGTTGCCGCATTACTTGCAAAATGCGCAGCAGCATTTGGCAACAATTAGCTTTTGTTTTACTTAAACAAAAATATTTAATGCAAAAACACAAAAAATGTTAAAAAAATAAAAAAGTGGCAGCACTACACAGAAAATTCCTACATTTACTCAACATATATTTCTACTTTTCATGCTTTGATATGATATGAGCAGAGACGGTATACGTCATTGCGCAGTCGAATATTCATTGCGCTACTGCAACAGTTCTAATTGTGGCCGCTTAGGACGGATTTGTCAGCAGCAGCTACCAGACGCAGGTGAGCAACGTGTCGAAAAAAAGCAACAATTGAAGTTTCAGAGGTTTGCTTGGATGTTTTTAATATATAGCAAATCTCTTGTTTATTCAGGAGAGAGATTTCAGGATTTTATTAAAGCATTTTGTTAAATCATTTTATTATATTTAAAAATGTTTTCGGTAAATTTTCCATTTTGCAGAAAATATTTATATTTTGTGATTAATTATCGATTGTATCAATCAATATTTAGCCTAATCCATGGTAGAATAACTACAGGTCAGGCTCGTAGCCAGCATTTGCCTTAAGGGGGGGTTTTGATAAATAAATTTGTATGTAGGTACCAGTAAAAAATATAAAGCAAGGATATGGAAATTTTTCGAAGCAAACACGTTTTCTTTTAAAACTATTCGTGAATATGCCTGTTTTTAAATGGCCATAAGAGAGATGATAAGTACTAAGTTTTTGATTTTTATCTTTAATTTTTTGAGAAATGATACAAATTGAGAATTTAAGTTGTCGTTTAATTGTCGAAAAGTAAAAACAACTATGACAAAATTTTACTAACACTTTTATAAACAGGAGAACCAATAAATTATAGTCTTTATATTTGGTTTCTTTTTGGCTACCTTACGTCTCTATTGATCCCTAGCTTGTGTACAAGTATATAGACCTATGTGCAGCCTAGTTCGAGTTATCGTTAAAGGCCAAAATACAACTTTTCTCGAAAACGATGTCGACAATATGACTTATATTCAAAAGAAAATATTTAAAAATCTTTGAAAATTTAAAAGTTCCATTTTGTCATAAAGATTTGATATCACGAATGATAAAACCATCCAATTCCTAATAATAATAACATTATACTTTTTTATAAATTTTTTTCGACTTCGACAGAACCAATAACTAATGGCCAATATATTTTTTTACTTTATCACATCAAAATAAGACTATTTTGTAAAACCATTACTCAGCTAGATACATTGTTTTGAATATAAGAAATTGAAAAAAAATTAAATTTTTTCAACTTCTAAACTGTCGTTTTTAAAAATGCCGAAGCTTAAAATAATTTAATTTTTTTATAAAAATTTGGTAGCATGATTTAAAAAATCATCAAATCCCTATAGAAAAATAAAATAAAAAATTAATTAATTTTTTATTTCCCTATAAAATTATTTTGTAATGAGTATTTTTTCCTCGAAAAAAGCTTATTTAGATTTTAGGTGATATTCTGAAGCCAGTAATTTGGAAAAGACTTCGCACACGCCTAAATTGTTGTGACAAGTTGGTGATTTAAAATGCCCTATATACCAAGAAAGCAATAATATAGAATGGGAAAATTGTTTTAGTCATCCGCTTTGCGGGGAATACGACCTAATGTGTTAAATTTCGTGGTTTATGTATTTTTTTGCATTTTCCAGCTTTTCAAAATTTAAAATAAAAAATCCATTCATATGAATGTTAATATACAAACTTCCTGTAGTTGAATTCAAATATGATGATTATGACTTTTATAAGCTTTGCATTGATTAAGTGAAGTTTCTTAAATTTGCGTTAAAAAATTGTCTTAAAAAAGATTATGTTTTGAGTTTCATATGCGTTATTATTTCATACTTTCTCAACCCTAAGGGAGGGTTTGAACACCTAAATTTCTCCCCTTGGCTACGGGCCTGCTACAGGTATTATAAAACGCGACTGCGCTGCCGAGCGGTGGGCATATAATGTTAAAAGCAAGTGATGTCCACCGAAACAAAAATAAAAGGAGAGTTTTTTTTAACAAATATTTTCACATCAATTTCTTTAATATGTTTTTTGCGAATGTTTCTCCGAAGCTATATTAAATAAATTGAATACATAATTACAAATTGATTGTGGTTTTTATGTAATATGTGTGATTATTATAAAGATTTTTGTAAAATGTTTTTTTACTTATAAAGATAAAATAATAAACAATTTTATTTGTTTATTATTAAATTAATTTTTTAATTTTATAAATCATAATAATTAATTTTAATAAAAAATTTTTAATGATTGTAGTTTTTTTAATTGGTTGTTTGTGGTTTTTTTATATGTAGGATGTGGAAATAAGACAAAATTAATTTTGAAATTTTTTAAATAATAATAATTAATTTTAATAAAAAATTTTTATTGATTGTAGTTTTTTTAATTGGTTGCTTGGGGTTTTTTATATGTATGATGTGGATATAAGACAACAAAAAGGAAAATTGACAGTAAAGGTTTTAAAAAAGAAATAATAAATGATGACAAATCAAGATTTTAAAAAATAAATTTTGACTAATAAGGAGCTTAAAATATGCATTTTAATTAATTTTTTTGAAATATTAATAAGACTTTAATAAGATGAAACAATATGTTACAATTCGTAACGTTAAACAGAATTGGTTAAAAAAAAAAAAAAAAACGAAATGGCCATTTCAGCCCTTCAAAGGACTTTGACCGAGCTTCTTATGATCAATTGTGTAGTGTGTGATGTGAAATGTTTGCACACAAATTATCGAGAACTGGACCTACATGTTTTACGCCGACTCCGAACGGCTTATGTTCTCAAGAAGCTTTTCATTTGCCATTGTCTGCAGAGAGGTGACGGCCGAACAGAAAAATTAATTCAATTGAAAAAACTTTTCTGTGTCGGATGGAGGATTCGAGCCTGGGTTCTCTGGCGCAAGAGTCACACACTCTACCCACTACGCCACGGCCGCCAAAATATAACAGAATTGGTTATATTTTTTTAATACGTATATGTACGATGTGGGACTAAAATAAAAATAAATTTTGACAAAGAATTTAAAAAAGAAAAATACATTTTGACAAATTAAGGGGCTAGAAAGGGAAGATGAATTTTGTCAAATGAAAAGGAAAATTAGGATTAGGCAATTAAGGATTTTAATATAGGAGAAACGGATCTTTTTTTTTGCTTTCTCTTCTGTTCAACATGAGAAATTGTCGCATTTTTAATTTTATAAAAATATATAAAGCTTAATTTCATAAAAATTTATTTTTAAACTCTTTATTTGTCAAAATTTATTTTTTCCTTTTTAAACTTTTTATTTGTCAAAATTTATTTTTTCTTTTGTAAACTCTTTGTCAAAATATATTTCCCACATCGTACATATAAAAAACCACATTGTACATATAAAAAAGCCACAATCCATCAATTTTTACTCAATTTTTCTTTTATCTTTTCTGATGGCTTCGAGTCAGTTATTTCTGTCATTTTTATATATACTACCTTTAATTATTGTATCATGAGCCTAATCATGAAAATATCCAGCAAATTCAACTCTCAAATATGTTCATACTTGTCGAATAATCACAGAGAAATGGAAACGCGAACAAAATTTAAATATATCCTTCAGTGTAACCAACTATTTTAAAACCAGTCTGCATACTAGTTGAAAACCGACTTGTACTGGTTCAAGATGTGACTTTGTTCTTATATTCAATTGCTATTTTTAAGGCCGGTAATACATTTAGAGGCATCCCAAAATAGACATTTTTTTTAATTGAAATGACTTTAAAACATCTTAAAAATATATAAAAAAACCATTTATAATTTATTTATATATATGTCTTGAATATTTAGAAAGTTATGGGCTTGAAAAGAGATCAGCGCGTGAGTTCATATATACATAATACAAAAATCAAGTTACTACATAAATGATATTTTATTATATCATTTATTTTATCTGCTCAAACTGGTATAATTGAGAAGGGATCATTACAAAGAATGTTAACAGTGTAATAACACTATTCTACAAAAAACATTTTTTTAATGTACATGAGTTACCGCCAATATTTTACATTTGCCGATCCATATGATGATTTTCTGCGTTTTCAGCATGTTTTCATCACTTTGATTTTTGCGCTAATGGCCATTTTAAGAAGTCACTTCGAATTTTCGTGCCTTGTTTTACTTACAAGGACAAGTACCCAGGTGTCACTCGCCGATTTGAATGATTTTCGGATATGTGATAGAGGACAAAAATGTAAGGTTGACGTATTTTTTTATACGTGCTCAATCGATAGTTTAGGGTTTCAAAATGGCGTTTTAAAATCAGCTTAAATTTCGTTTTTTCGCCATAATTTAACTTATTTGCATAGAAACATACGCATATTTGGAGTTAAACGAAAGGTATTAAAAAGGCGCACATGATGACATTTAATTTTTAGAAAGAAGTTTTATTGTTATTTTGTTGTTGAAATTTTTAACAGTACTTAGTCGATATCATGACGAGCCCGTACTCGAAATCGAATTGTTTCATTTTCACTTATGTTTAATTTCAGTTAATTTTAAATGTTACCTTTTTTGTTTTTTTTTAACTTTTACTTGTTTATATTATAATTTTTTTTATTCAAAAATGCAGTAATTTTCTTAAATAAAAAAATATTTTGTTATAGATAACGACAACATTATGGGTATCAAAAATTTTGTTTTTTCTCGAACTTTCTGTATGTGTAGATATTTGATCCAAAATGTTTATATTTTACAGTGCTTCCATATAAACTGTGTGCTTCTTACTTGTTTGCACGAAGAATGAGAAAAAATTATCTGAAATTTAAAGATATGACTTTCGATGCAAATATCTCCGCTGGTTTTGAATATATTTCACTCAACTCTTTTTTGTAGACACTATATACTATTGTATCTCGAATAATATGGACACCAGGGTAGTGAAATTTAGTGAAGCGGTAGGCACAATTATTACAAATTACCGTCAAGAAAATGGGCGTTATTTGACAAATGGGCGTGGCAATATTAGAAAAAGAGTATATCTCGAATAATATTGATACTATGGTACTGCAATTTGGTATAGGGGTAGACATTATTAGTAAAAATTACGGTGAACAAAGTGGGCGGCTTTCGACTACTGGGCGTGGGAATATTAGAAAAACAGTGTATCTCGAATAATATTGACACTAGGGCACTCAAATTTATTGTAGTACAGGGGTAGGCAGAATTATTAAAAATTATGGCCAATAAAGTAGGCGTTATTCGATAAATGGACGTGGCAATACTAGATAAACACTATCGCAGTTAATATTGACACTGGGGTACTGAAATAAAGTACAGGGGTAGGCACAATTATTGGAAATAACGCTCAAGAAAGTGGGCGCTTATTTAACAAAGGGGCATGGCAATATTAGAAAAACACTATATCTCGAATAATATAGACACTAGGGTAATAAAACTCGTTGCAAGCATGGGTATAATAATTTCAAAACATGTGACATCTAATTTAAATTTAAGAGGCAGATATTTGAAATAACCAACAAACTTTCAGAATTCAATAGAACAAATTTTTTTCTGAACAATTGTATTTATGTTGTTTATACACTTTTTTCGAAAATTTAACATATTCTCTAAAAAGGAAGAAATAAAAACTTTTTTAAAAAAAAAAACAACCGACTACAAAATCACTACAAAGTAAAAAATAATTTTAAAAATACTTTTCCTTTTAACTTCTTGGTCATATTTAATAATTTATTTAAACATATTATTATATATGAAATTTTATTATTTGAATTTTTTTCTTATTTGATTTGTTATCATAAATTTATTAATTTCTTGATGAATACAAAAGCTTTTAAGGACGGCGCTAATATAATCAGACTTTTAATCCGAAGCGCCAACTTCAAAGCTTTTGCAATCATAAAGAAACTAATATATTTATGATAATAAAACAAATTAGAAAAAACTTAAAATAATAAGATTTCCAATGTAATAATATGCTTAAATAAATTATCAAATATGACCAAGAAATTAAAAGGAAAAGTATTTTTAAAATTATTTTTTACTTTGAAGTTTGCGTAAGAAATGCATTTTATTTTTTAAAATCAATTTTGTAACTTATTCAATTTTCTTTTCAATCACACCAAAAACATAAACATTTCATTTAAAAAAAAAGTTGACTGTGCTAAAAAAATTATACTTATTAGAAAATAAGGATAAATAATGACATTACAATTAGTTATGCAGTGGATAATATCATTGTTTTCTGATAAGTATAATTTTTTTAGTATAGCCAACTTTTTTATTTTTAAAGATATGTTTATGTTTTTGGTGCCATTGAAAAGCAAATTGAATAAATTACAAAATTGATTAAGAAAAAAAGTTAATTTATTACGCGAGATTCTGAGAAATTTGCACTCAAAGTTGAAATTGGGTAGTTTCAATCGGTCTTTTACATATCTGTCTTCTCAAGGTCTTTTACAGCAATCTTAGTAGCCAGCGCCATCTTTGGTTTTGAAAAGAAAACATTTGTTTTTTACACATAAATGTATTTGTTAATAATTTTGAAAATTTTAGACTCCAAATAAATTTTTTGTAATAAAAACCATCACCTCAATATCACTCCTTTGTACTCTACGGCCTTATTGCCGGCCTTAAATTAAAAAAAAAATCAGAATTTTTCTTCTATATATCACTTCTAAATTTCTTCTATATTTCATTTCATTGAAAAGGGTCAACCATGATAGGCTCAAGCTGGCTGCATCAAATGTCAAAATTTAAACGATTACACAGATATGATGTATGTAAACCATAATAACTCAAGCCAGCTTTTTATTATGGCTTGTTATGATTTAGCTGCAGCCAAAGCTATTTAAATCGAATGCTCTGTACGTATCTGCCAAGCAAATAAAATGTAATGCTTTAAATTTTTAAAACTCTAAACAGCTCTAAACTCTAAACTTTAAATAATGAATTTTTTTATTTTGACAAAAAATTATCTTAAAAATATAAAAATACGATTGAAATTAAGCGAGCCAACTAAACTTTATTATGGGCAAATTAAGTATTTGACTAGAATTGATCTGGCCGTTCGTTGAATTTTGATAGTGGCTGCAGCCAGCCCGAGCCTATTATATTTTTGGGCTAGGGTTTTTTCCCGGGACGGGATTTCCCGGGAATTGCCACTGTTTTCATTTCCCGCTTTCCCGGGATTTTTGATGCGGGATCCCGGGAAAAAATTTTCATAGCAGCCACCTTATAGTATTACGTATATGCATAACCTTCAGCATTTATATTCATAGCGTCTTGCTAGCAATCTTGCTAAATTCACGGCAATATTTTTCAAAAGCATTTGTTTATCAATGATTATTGATACAAAACTTCACAATTGATCATATTTTAACGAGGAACTTGATGTTTTAAGGTAAGTAATGTACTGAAATATGTATACTTTTTTTTTGTTTTTAATATTAAATTGTCTTAGATGGAAAATTCAGTTGTGTGGAAGTTCTTTAGGAAGAAGACTATTGATACGGCGAATTGCTCTTTATGCTCCAAGATAATATCATGTAAAGGCCGAAGCACCAGCGGATTAATGCGTCATTTGAAATCGTTACACAAAACAGCTTGGGAGAAAGAGATTGCGGAACGAGAAAATCAGGAAGAACAACCTCAAAAAATAAAGAAAACTCAGCCTACATTAAATTCATACACAGAAAAAAAAGATTTATGTACGACTGTAGCAAAATTAGCATCTGTGGATGGATTTTCTATTAGATCAATTAAAAGCAGAATGGGGAGTGCAACAGTTGATAATAAATAAATTTTTAGAAGTAAAGGATGAATTTATCAAGAATATAAATTCCAAATTAAATGAAGGCCGTAGATTTTCACTGACCATGGATGAATGGACAAGTCTGAAAAACAGGAGATATCTAAACATATGTTTATTAGGTGAAAAACATAAATTTTTTAATTTGGGTATGGTCTTTATACCCGGAAAGTGCGGGGCAGCCGAAATTAAAACTTTAATGGAAACTCGTTTAAGAGAGTACAATATTCAATTTGAAAAACACATTGAATTTATTATTACAGATGGACCTAATGTGATGAAAACGTTTATGAAACAAAGCCCAGTTGATGGTATTATTTGCCTTAATCATGCCATACATTTGGCAGCTATAGACGTTTTCTACAAAGAAGAAATAATTTCTTCTGATAGTGAATCAGAATCACACAATAACAGTAATGAGTTTGAAAATGATTTTCAAGATTTTTCAAATGATCTAGTTTTAAATATTAACTACAAAGAGGTGATAGATCAGACACGACGTATTGTTAAACTTTTTAGAAAAGTCCTACGAAAAACGCTATCCTTCAAAAATACGTTGTTGAAGAGCACAAAAAAGAATTGGCTTTCGAATTAGATATTGTAACTCGATGGAATTCCTTAGTCCCAATGATAGAAAAGTTTCTGCGTTTAAAAAATTCAATAAAAAAGAGCCTTATTGATTTGGAAATGGCTGAACTTTGGGTTGAGGAAAATATAACTACCTTAAACAACATGCTTAAAGTTTTGAAACCCATAAAATTAGCTGTGGAAAAGTTGAGCAGCTGTGAAACAAATATACTAACAGCTGATGCCATCGTAAACACTTTATGTGAAGAAATTCAGTCGATTCCATCTAGTCTTGGCGAAAAAATGTTAAAAGCTCTTCATAAACGTATTGACGAAAGGAGAAACAAAAAGTTGTATACTTTGGTAAAATATTTAAATGAACCCGATTTCTTTACCAACAACCATGAAAATAGTTTGTTTTGCTATGCTTCTAAGTTCTCAGTAACTGCATATGCTGAAAATCTATTTAGTGAAAATCTATCTATAAAATCTTTTTGGTGGACCTAATGATATTGAGGGAATTGATGGTAGTGATGATGGTGAACAATGTGTTGTTGTAGAAGAGAAAACATTTGAAGAAGTTTTAAATGCAGCTATTAACAACGTTAAAGTATGCTCTCAATCCAGTCCCAAAAATAGTTCAAAATGTTCCATAAAGAAAGAATTGAAATTTTTGGAGGGGAGTGGTCATAAAACTCAAAATATTGAATATTTGTTCAACGCACTTCTTACTATTCGTCCGACTTCGGTAGAAAGTGAACGAGTATTTTCGGTAACAGGGCAATTCGTTAATAAAATCCGAAATCGACTTTCTGACGACTCAATAAACGTTTTGAGTGTATTGAAAAATTGTTTCTTAAACCATAGGGAATATTGTTAATTTAGATTTCTAAAACATTTCGCCTTTTTTTTGTTCGATCTCATATCTTGAGTACCTGTGTTATATTTTTAAATATTATTTATGAATTGAATTGTTATGTTTTTGTTTTTTATCTCGCATATGGAGAATAATACTTTTTTTTTGTTAAAAAAAATCTGCTTAGGGATTAACATTTAAAAAGCAATATATTATCTAAATTCCTTTTTTAATTTTGAATTAAAACTGATTTTTGTAGTATATAAGTATTTGTTTCACTTTGTTAGCAAGTTAATGTATGCGTTTTAATAAAGTTGTCTATTAATTCAAATTATATTTATTTTTTATTGTTCCTATGGAGCGGGATCCCGGGATCCCGGGATCTTGAAAAAAATTTCCCGCTTTCCCGGGAAATGAAAAAGTGCGGGAAAAAACCCTATTTTGTGCCTAAACAGTGAATAGTACATTTTAATTATAGCGTTTTATTTTCTCGTCAAAAAGTTCTGCACTCTTAGTGTTTTGACCTAAACTGAAAAAATCTTGACCTGTTATAAGTCGAGAATAGTTTAGAAAAAATGCAACATTTTGAATTTGAAGAAAATTTTATTGAATCATTTCCCAAATAGTTACAACATGAAGTTTTTTGAGGAAAGAATGAAAACAACACAGAATTTTCATAGAGAGCAGAAAAAAAGCTGAATTTTTTCGAGAAAAGAAAACACCACTAGTTTCACTCAAACATAATTATGAACATTTCTTAGAAACTTTAAAACTCTTATAGAGGTTTTTAAACACTCAACGATACTAGAAAAAACTTTTCACTATAAAAATTAGTCCTCTTTGTTCTGGGTTATAAGGCTAAGAATATTAAACCTCATAATAAACTTTTCAGT
The DNA here is from genome assembly GCA_914767935.1 of Coremacera marginata. Classification (NCBI taxonomy): domain Eukaryota; kingdom Metazoa; phylum Arthropoda; class Insecta; order Diptera; family Sciomyzidae; genus Coremacera; species Coremacera marginata. The sequence continues at coordinate 38,929,951 of OU612045.1, read as the reverse complement.
GTTTTTAGCAAAAACTTAAAATTTCCATAACAACAGCAGCTGAGTGTCTAAAAATTCGTGCCACCCACATAAAATTTTGTGCGCAAAAGTTTTTCTGCTTCATCACGATAACTCTTATGTTGTTCTTTTGATAAAGTCAAAAAGTGGAATTTTTTTCTTTGTACACAAAAAATACTTAACGAAATGTAAGAAAACGCAGTGAAATTTTTTGAAAAGTGCAGCAGCTGAAAGTTAAGCGCCCGCAGAGTATTACATAGTAGCCTTCAATGTTCAGCTACTTCTTCAATGTGCACCCATCTTCAACCTTCTACTGCCCCTATCAGCCAGCCCTTCACATACTTGTTTGTAATTATTTAGGTTTCTTTCTTTGACTGTTTTTCTTTTGGCGAATTCTTCTGTTTCAGCTTCTATATTCATGAGCGTTTTTGAAGCACGTTACGCTCAAGCAAAAAAGATGTCTTCTTAAATACTTGGCTAAAATAAGACCAGATGAAGGATGTGGTTTACCCAATGCTAGTGTTAAGCTTAAAACACTGCCTTAAGCTAAGGCAGCTTTGCAGCTACAGCTTAAAACAAAGATGGCGGTATGCTTTGTGGCTACGTGTAAGCAAAGAAAAATAAGCTCTGCCGCAGGCTTTTGTATACAGGTAAGTTAAGTGCGACAGAGATAAACACAAATGTGTGCAGGAGAGAAACGTAAATGTTTTACTATGTTTCTACAGCATATACAGGGCATTTTTACAGTGCATTTTAGTATTCAGCGCTAGAAAAAAGAAGGCAAAACAAAATTAAGTGCAATGCAAAAAAAAATATGTCATAAAATAGAAACCGAAGGACATTAAGCTGCCGAGTGTCCTGCTCGTAATTTTCTTCATAATACATCCGCTTCGCTAAACAAATTTGCAAAATTGCACTGCAGTTATGTGCCTTCATTGCCAAAGAAGCAACACTGCACATTTTTTTTTATGAGTAGGCGGCAGCACTTAAATTGCTGTTGTCGTTGTTGTTGTTGTTTGTGTTGTTGGTGTTGTATAAACGTTAAGTCGGACGCTGTCGTTGTGTCACAGGACATTGTTTAAAATGCATCATTTTAATGGCAAGCAGCAACTTCCGCTGATTTGTGTTGGTGGGCATGAGAGGGTTAAAAGCAACTTAAAAGTAAAACAAAAATTGAGAAAAAAAAATATAGCTTCGAGTTCAAGTGAAATGTTAAGAGAATAATGAAAGTTAGCAGTGAGAGGAAAAAAAAAATTGAGAAATTAATGTAGCATTTATGCATGATTTTAAGTGTTGTTTGAAAATAAAATCTGGGTAAGGTATTCAAATAGGGTGAAACATGCAAAGGTACACAAAAATAGATTTCTTTGACTAGATTTGAATAGATTTCAGTATACATTTTATTAACCCTCCTACATCTTTTGGTTGGGTTAGGTTAGGTTGAAGCGGCTGTCTCTTATGAGACACAATAAGGTCAATAAGGCCTGTTGTGATACCAGGGATAATTTTTCTGCCTCTATTTGAACGAGTTTGAGCTATTCACAAAGCTAAGGATAATGTTGGTCAAAGACTCTCAGAGATCGTCTACATCACTGTATAACCAGTTACCTAAATAAAGGTGAAGATTTCTAGCCAGCACTGGGCAAATGCAGAAAAGATGTGTTATAGATTCTTTCTTCACCTTGTCTCTGCAGCTTCTGCAGAAGTCTTAGTGGAGAATGTCCCTCTTCGGGCGTGATAACCTATTAGGCAATGTACTGTTAAGTTATCTATTATATCACTGTTATCGCATATCTATCATAGTACTTATTTGAGTTCTTATCAGTGAAATCAGTTCACTGTCACGCTCTATGGGATATACTTCCCGTTCACCACCTATTGTTGGAGTGGCGGTCGTTGCACAATGGTTACAGTGTGTGGACCATACAATGTCTAGAGAATTGAATAGGATTTCAATTTGATGTTTTCAAATCTTTAAAGACGGCAATAAGATCGATTTTAATTTATTTTTTGAAAATAGTGTATAAAAAATTACTTGGTTAATTTACCACCCAATAAAAATTGGCAAGTCAACATGTAAAACTTAGGTGTTTTGATAAAGTACTTGGGTGGCTGAAAACTGCCAAAGCCATCTTATACATTATACTAGGTTTTTTTTTCAATTTAACATAAGCTTTTTTCTGGGTGTAGGCTAGCAAATAAATGTCAATGTTTTACATCACTGAATCGCATCTGCTTTTTCAAATATTTTAAGTAATTTCTTTGGTTTTTATTATTTATATAATACTGTGCTTTCCCTGGTTAAAATTTACTAGAGTACGCCAGTGGTCGAAATTCGATTTTTTTGCCTTGCCACCCCCAAGTGACGCCGGACCAGCTATCCAGCTATCATTTTTCTTTAAAAACTATTCGGTGCAATCCTTCTTCCTACTTTGATGCGTTAAAAAAAAAAATCATCAAAATCGGTTGAGAAACACGCTGAAGCCATACCACCCCTGAGCAACGCCGGGTATTCCAGCTAGCATTTTTCTTTAGAAATTCGTCGTGCTCTTCCCTACTCTGATTCATTTAAAAAAAATCATCAAAATCGGTTGAGAAACACAGGAGAAAATGGTACTGAACTGTTTTGCTTTCGCCTATTTATATATAGATTTAGGCGATAAAGTTTTTGCATATTTATTAAGTTTAAGCAAATATGAAAAGAATTGAGAGGAAATTAAGGAAAACTCAAATTCAAAAAAGTTTGCTCCTAATTCTATTGAAATTGAATGCCTTCAAAATATGAATACTTTAGATATATAAAGTAGATTAAAAAATAATTATATCTAAACGTACGGTTTTTACTTTTTGCATACTAATGGATATGTAATGAACGCAGCTTTTCAACGATAAATGACTCATTGTGAATTTTTTAAAAAAGTTTTTGATCGCCAAAATTTTATGCGCTCCACATTGAGTCATATATCATTGAAAAGTTACGCAAAAAATAAATTTCGTACGTTAAGATATTATGAGTTTTTAAATAATTTTGTACCATGAACATATAATTCACGACTTTTTCAATAATTTCTGATGATCTTAATCCGATGTTTAGACGAATCAGTTTAGTATTATTTCCCTAAATTTTTTCTCAATGCTTTAAATTTTATTTATTTTGATTTCATTTTATCTTAGTTTATAAATTATTACATATTAATTAATTAACAAATAATAGGTAGATTTGAATTTTAAGTTTCCAAGTCAATATCAAATTGATATTTTTTTTTTTAACTTAACCAACGCTCAGGGGATGCCCCCTTTAGATGCGAAAGCATTGCGTTAATTCGGAAGACGGGTGATAGTTAGTTGGAGGGTGGAAAGATGGAGTAGTGACGGTGAAGATATGCTTTAAACTTACGCAGATGAAAACTGCCGGGGAACACGCTCACAGGGAGATTATTCCACAATCGTACTGTGCGACTAAAAAACGAATTGTCTCGGTAATGCGAGGTTCTATTGGGCAGCGATGCAATGGTAAAGAGATGGGCTTGAAAAGCTGCCCGAGTAGACCTAGGAAATACATGAACTGGTGGCGTCAGGCCATGTACCTCCCTTGAACACTTCCCATGATAGAACCTATACAAAAGGCTTAGGCAACCAACATTGCGCCGATGCCCAAGAGAACTGAGAGGAGATAAAATGTTTTCATATCCTATCATATATATCGCACGGCGTTGAATTCGGTCCAGAAGCTCCAAATAAGATCTCGAAGCTCCTGCCCAAATGTGCGAATTTTACTCCATTTTAGGCCTTATATATGAGGTATAGATCACTCGAAGATCAGATGGGGTGAATTATCGCTTGCACCGTTTTAAGAAACCTAGGTACTTGGCCGCTTCTTTCGACACATGGAAAATATGATCATTCCAACGAAGGTCTGATTGTATCGATATGTCCAGAACGTCAAAAGCATCTGATTCCAAAAGATCTACACCATTCATATTCAAGGGAGCTAAGGGACAGTAAATATCTTATCAAATAAGTTAGAATTCGTACCAAAAGTAAAATTCGTACTTTCAAGAAATATGGGCTTGTATCTTTGCAAAGTTAGCATCGGATTTATAAATTTATATTCGCTCAGTTTCTGCCGGCTCATCAGTTTTTTGCTTCTCCTTAAAATTTGTGATACTCGTATTTGAGTTGGGACGGTTATGTATTATGGGCCCGATATGTGCTTAGATATATTTAATTTTTTTTTTGTATTTTATATTTAATTTTTGTTATGTTGAAATATAACCTATATTTAAAAAAAAAAAAAATAATTTATATTAATAAGCAATTGATTGTAAGCTTGATTTATTTTTTAGTCTATTGTAAATAAAACTTCACGTGCAATGGATTTATTCATGCATTTTTTTTTATGTATTTCTTTTCTGGGTGTACTTCTATTTTGTACTTTATATTTATTCTGTGTACTTCTTTTGTACTTTCTTTTAAAGTAAGTGCGCGTGAAAATGTTGGTCACATTAATTTTATACATACAATAAAAAAAGTTGTATAAAAATTTCCATTTTTATTGTTTTTTTTTTGTTCTAATTTTACTTTTGTCCTAACAGTAATTCGAAAGTAATTTGGTTCCAATTCACAGAAATTTTACACCAAAAACAGTAAGTTTTTATGCATAGCACAGTAATTTCATGAAATTATGTTAACATCACTGCGTTTAGCAAAGATTTTTGTTTAATCTTAAAGATTATTCAAGCTCGCTTATATAAGCTGTTGAAGTCATAATGTATAATTTACAAAATACTTAGTTAATGTATCGCCCAAATCGATATCGGTAAGTTAACAGGTAAGACTTAGGCGTTTTGATGAAGAGCTTGGGAGGCTGAAAACTACCAAAGCCATCTTATAAATTATACTAGGTTTTTTGTTAATTTTGCATAAGTTTTTTTCGGTGAATTTTGTGGTTTTTCGCGGCATTACTCTTGTCTACTTTATAGAAGAATATTTTTGGACTAAAATGTCAGGGATGAATCTTGAATAGTTATACTAAAACAAAATGCAGCTTAAAAAAATATTTTTAAAATGGTGACTTTGTTTCTTCAAATAACTCCCGTGGGTCCTTAATGATTTATGTTATACTTTTAAATGCAATGTATATTGTTTTTAAATTAATATAAAAACCATTTTATGGATAACAAATAAATCATTTTTGTAAGAAAAAGTTATTTTTTATATATAAAAAAATATATATGTATGTAGTAGGCCGGGTCGATTTGTGGGGAGGCAAAAAAATCGCCCATTGCTCTGTGAAAATCGTATTCTAGGGATCAAAATAAGAAACTTTGCCGAAGAAACCATACCTCTAAAACGAATTCTGATGTCCCCCAATTTGGGTCGAACTTTTGGGTAGGGGCAAATTTTGAAAAATCCCACTTTGACCCATTTAGAGTACTCCAATCGAGTCCAAATGTATGACCGACCCCCACTAACTTTGGAGGCCCGACCCACCCATGCCAGTGGCACACCCCAAACATTTCAAAAACATACAAACATTTCAAAAAATCGCCAGTTTTGGCACTTTACATGAAAAAGTGCTATGTTTTTTTCTTTTTGGAGTTTTTTTTCTCTTTAGAAATTTATTCAACCCTTTTAAAAAATGAAGGTATCACTGTGACACAATTGCAAATCGGAAAATTGCTTGTGTGCGTTTTTTAAGGCACCACAAGACACAGATGCATGTCGTAAACTTACTTGTGCAGTTTTTTTATAGCACCTACTTAAGAAATGAAGGTTGTTTTTACAACCTTTTTTGTGGGTATTTTATGGCACCTTCTTAAGAAATGCGCGTTTTATGCAACCATTTTAACAATTAAGGTATCACTGGAATGCACCGCAACCCTTTTAAAAAATTAAGGTATCACTGTGACATTGTGAAGTATCATACTAAGATGGTAAAAGAACCTCATCTTGTTATTTTGAGAGAACCCAATTCTGAATTGATTGGTTACGTAAGACTGGAACATGAAACCGCTGAATACAAAACAACCAAATTAAATGATTTTTTCAACGATAAAAATATATCACTGGAGGCATTAATTGGAATATGCACTGACGGTGAGCCAACAAACACTGGCCCACACGATGGAATTATACGACGATTCGAATTGCTGTTAAAAAGACCATTGCATTGGTTCGTTTGCCTTCTACACTTCAACGAACTTCCGTTTCGGCATTTGTTTGAAGCTTTGGATAAATCAACCAGCACTGGACCAAGATCGGCAACCAAAAAACTGAGCCGTCAAATCGAAACTTGTGAAACTCTTCCGGTAAGTTATTGCTATCACTCATTTATTATAATTGTCAACCATTTTTAATTATTTTATTATTATATATTTTCCGGTGGTGGACGGCTTCCAGAAAATTGAGTTGCAAAATATGCCCCCGCTCCAGAAAAAAATTTAATTTTCCACCGATTCGAAGTACTTATACGACATGGCCCATGCAATTTCTAGCGGCGTGGTTTCGGTGGATCTGGCTAACATCAAACCAGGGAAAATTTTACATTCTCGGTGGCTCACCAAGGCCGTTAGATTATTACGATTATATGTGACAACGGAAAATCCAGATGCAAATTTTAGAATTCTGGTTGAATTTATAATTAAATGTTATGTGCCAATGTACTTTAATATCAAGTATTACAGCTCTGTCGTGTACGGCAGTGCATTATTTTTCAACTTCATTAGTTGGTCACGATTTCTAGAACCTCGTTTACGCAAAATTGGCAATCAAGTAATTACAGATAATTCATATTATGCGCATTCGGAAAATATCTTGTTATCAATGTCGTTTGATGATAGCAAAGAAAAGCGCGACAGTGCTATCAACATAATTCTACGCTATCGAACAGATGTTGACGACCCAACGCAACTTAGAGCTTATAAAAAACCAGATATAAAGTTTAATTGCACAAGTTAGACGGAAATGATCAATATGAATGATATAAATAACGTATTTGAACCACCATTCACGCGAAGCATTCCGTACGATACATTGAAGAATATTTAAATCAAGATGATCCACCGTTTAATGATCCAAAAATTGCATCATACATACAAGGAACGGAACGACATGTTCAATTTCTAGCTAGCGTTTCCAAACGGGTTATACCGGAAAATGTAGAGGCTGTTATGGCGACGAAATTATAGAGCCGTGCGAAATTGCCCAGACTTGAAAGTAAAAAAGAATTCAAACAATAATTTTTTTAGTTTCTTTTCTATAACTAACTTAAAAGTAAAAAAGACTTCAAACAATAATTTTTTTAGTTTCTTTTCTATAACTAACTTAAATTAATTTTTTCATTTACATATGTTCTGACTAAATAAATTTCAAAAGAGAAAAAATAAATATTATTATAAATAAATAAAAATAAAGAAAAAACATAGCCATTTCGCTGATTTTTTCATGTAAAGTGCCAAAACTGGTGATTTTTTGAAATGTTTGTATGGGGGTCGGTCATACATTTGGACTCGATTGGAGCACTCTAAATGGGTCAAAGTGGGATTTTTCAAAATTTGCCCCTACCCAAAAGTTCGACCCAAATTGGGGGACATCAGAATTCGTTTTAGAGGTATGGTTCCTTCGGCAAAGTTTCTTATTTTGATCCCTAGAATACGATTTTCACAGAGCATTGAGCGATTTTTAAATCGACCCGCCCTAGTATGTAGTATATAACTTCCTAAAATGGATTTTTTTTTTTCATTTTTATTGTCATATATTTGCTGGTTAAACTTAGTTAACAAAGATTTTTCTATATCAAAAATAAAAGGTCTACATGCTAGAGGAACTACAGACTTTTGGGACGAAGTTCTTAACATAAATAATTTCACAACAATTTAAAATGTTTGCATACTGGCCAGAAAATCTTATTTTAATTTAATTTACAGCTTCAATATAATAATGACTAGTGCCAATTTCTAAGCAGTATTGTACGATATATTTTTATTATTTTTCAGGGGTAAAAACAATAATTAATTTTTAAAAAATGTACATTAGTATATACATTAATATTATTCAATTTTACATAAAAAAAATAAAAAAGTATTATAATTCCCCACGTATTGAAGCTCATTCCCCGATTCCCCGACAAGTTGTAAGTTCCCCGGGAAATCGGGAAATTCCCCGCGAGCTGGCATTGCTGCAATTGATCATAAGAAGCTGGGTAAAAGTACTTTCAAAGGCTAAAATGGCCATTTCGTTTTTTTTCATATGTGAGTAAGTTTCATGTAGAGAGGAACTTTTCTTATGTATCAAAAGTTATTTGTTGGTATCGGCGTGAGCGAGTTCATCTGCTTTACAGTTTCCTAGAAAGTCTTTATGTCTCTCTTCTCTTCTTAATTAAAATTATTACTTAGTCGTTAAAAGTCGATACAGTCACTGATTGTCTAAAATATCTTATTTAAATCGTTAGGATTCATTATATTATCAAAAATTCATTATAATTGCATTTACCCTATTCTACTTTACCAACACAACCAACGATAATCATAAACGAAGAGTATTTAAAGAATTTTGCACCCTACACTAAAGGTCGCAAAGAACTTAAAAAATAAATGCGCCATTGTTATAAAAGAAGAAGAAAAAAAAAAAACGAAGAACACAAAAATGTTGAAAACAACTGAAGAGAATAATATGAGTGCACAATGAATGTAAATGACTGACATGACAACAACAATAACAAAAGTGAAAACACAACAATAACAACAAGGATAACGACAACAATGGCTAGCAAAATGCATGGTTGCCACTAAGCTATTATCAAGGATTTTTTATATTTCTTTTTCAAGTAAGCCAAGCTTTAAAATTTTAAGCTTAACAGCGCTACAGTAGAAACGAGTGAATTTTGAACAACATCAGCAATATACTAAAACTTCTAGCGACGTGCAACATGTTGTCACGTGGGGGGGGAACTGTTTCTCTCTAATGCTGTGTCGTTTTATGACAGTGTAAAATGTCAGCATTTCCCCCCACACACCCCCGCCCCCCCTCCTCCGCCCTTCTCATCATCAGCGCTGCTCTATGCAGAGGAATTTTCGTTAACAGTAGAAATCATCAAGATTTAACCTTTCCACTTGTCTGTTCTTGTCATATACAGGATATAAATGGAAATGTACTTTTAAATATAAAAAAAGAGATAAAAACAATGTAATTGTAACAAAAACAACGTAGAGAAAATATAGTAAAAATGAAAAGAAGAAAAAAATAACACAAAAATAATGAACGACATGGTGCAAAAATGAGACAATTAGAGCTTTGTGCTAAGTGCTGATTTTGCTGAAAGTGCAACAATAACTTTTTTTAAACTGTTGCTAACAAGTATTTCACCTGGTTGCGCTTAAAAAAAATAGAAAAAAAAAATAGATGGAAACAAAAATAGTTTATTAACATCCTTGCTGAGAAGCTTTATAATTCTATAATTGTAACATTACACACATCTTCACTTTTAAAATAAAAATAGTTTTCAGTTTTATATAGCTGCTAAAAGGGACTATTTTTATATTTTAATACAATACTTTTAGATTTTATTTTAGCTAATAGCGAAGAAAAAAAAAATTCTGCCACCACACCACTTTGGTCAAAATTAAGCAAATTCATATTAAGTCACTTTATAAAAACTAAATAAAAACGAACCCCGGTGTGATTTTCTTGCCTCAACTCTTACTTTGAGTAGTGCGATTTGGTGTTCATCAGCGTTATAACGCTCGACCCATGTTGTTGACATTTGTCAACTTCACTTGGTATTCAAATGGCACACGTTCATCATCATCATCATCATCATGATTCCAATTTCAAGGTTTTATGTATGCTTCCTAAGTGTCTGCCGTGATTGTTTGCAGCCCACTTTTGCCCACACCGCACAGTGTCACGAGCCTAAACTAGCTTGGGACAAAAGTAAAAGCTGTTGGAATTTAATAAAACTGAATTGCTTCTAAAGTAAGGTTCTTAAAATACTGATTTAAAAAAATGACTGCAAAATCGATAGTTACAAAATCGTAACGATTTCGTAACGAAATAGAGTTACGAAATCGGAACGAAATGTCGTTTCGAAGTCGTAATGAAATGTAGTGGTAAAACACGTAAGCTGAGTAAATACTATAGCTTAGTTAAGGATTAACTTTTAAAAGATGATCAAATCTTCCCGGTCTCGACTGATAAAGCGAACCTGTTGGCCGGATTATTTGTACATAACTCCACAATCCCAGTAAGCAATCAGCCACTACCTTTCGTTGAAAGAACATCTTCTGTAATGCAGGAGATATATTTTCGTACGAGAGCAGTTAAAAAAGTCCTTGCAAACCTCAACATAAATAAAGCCTCTGGTCCGGATGGCATACCACCACTTGTGCTTAAAGCGTGTGCTTCTAGTCTGGCTCGGCCTTTGCGTAACCTATTTAACATCTCCTACAGGACAGGAGTATTTCCATCTTGTTGGAAGGTCACAAGGGTCCAGCCGGTACCAAAAAAAGGCGATGCCACGAACCCTGCAAACTACCGACCCATATCGATATGCTCTTCGCTCATCATAGTTATGGAGATCGTAATTAACTTCAACCTTATGAACTATCTGGAGCCCAATGAATTGCTTAGTGACCGTCAATATGGTTTTCGTAAGGCCCGCTTTACTGGTGACCTTATGGCGTTCCTAACTGGAAAATTAAACCAATGCGTTCACTTATTCCGTGAGAGTAGAGTTGTTGCTCTGGATATTTCTAAACTAATCTCGATTTAGCTCGTATCTAAACTAATTGCATATGGTGGCGGTGGTAACTTTGCTCGGTGGATCACGTGCTTTCTGATGAATAGAACAATCCATGTTGTAGTCGATGGCATATCGTCCAGAGAGCACGCCATCAACGCCGGTGTACCGCAGGGCTCAGTTCTATCGCCAACTTTGTTCCTGGTTTTTATCAACGACCTTCTGTCGTTGACTCACAACCCAATTCATTCGTTTGCGGATGACAGCGGCATTTGCCATTCATATTCATTTAAAAAACGCCCGAGCTCTTTGGAGATTGAGAGGAAGAGGCAACATATAAATGACACACTTAAAAACGACTTGGGAAAATCTCCGAGTGGGGTCTTGCTAATAGAGTAGAGTTTAATGCTAGCAAGACCCAGTGTTGTCAGTTATCCCACAAGCGAATCAATTGCCCCTTAGCTCCCCTCAATATGAACGGTGTAGATCTTACGGAGTCAGATGCTCTTGACGTTCCAGGCATTTCAATACAAGCAGATTCCAATCTTCGGTGGAATGATCACATTTTTGATGTTTCAAGAGAAGCAGCCAAGTGCCTTGGTTTTTTAAAACGGTGCAAGAAATACTTCACTCCATCTGATCATCGTTTGACCTATACCTCATATATTAGGCCGAAAATGGAGTACAATTCGCACATTTGGGCAGGGGCTTCAAGATCATATTTGGAGCTTCTGGACCGGATTCAAAGACGTGCGATATATTTGATAGGTGATGGAAATATTTCATCTTCTCTCAACTCTCTTGGGCATCGTCGCAATGTTGGTTGCCTAAGCCTTCTGTTCAAATACTACCATGGAAAGTGTTCAAGGGAGATACATGGCCTGACGCCACCAGCTCGTGTGTTTCCTAGGTCCATTCGGGCTGCTCTCCAAGCCCATCCCTTTACCATTGGAACTTTGCCCAATAGAACATCGCATTACCGAGATAATTCGTTCTTCGGTCGCTCAGTAAAATTGTGGAGCAATCTCCCTGCGATCGTGTTTCCCGGCAGTTTCAATCTGTGTAAATTTAAATCAAATCTTCATCGATACTACTCCATCTTTCCACCCTCCAACTAACTATCACCCGTCTTCCGAATCAACACAATGCTTTCGCATTTATAGCGGGCATCCCCTGAGTGCTGGTTAAGTCTGAAGAAAAAAAAAAAAAAAGGATTGTTCATATGGGGACGAGTTTGATCTATTCCAAGCACCATGCAAAAAGTGGGGTTGTGCAAAGGACGTGGCACTTTTCTTAAAACTCCTTGGCTAGGTTAATGTTACAGCTTTAATCATTTTAGCCATTTCTAAGCACCTTGCAAAAGTGGACGAGATTGAACGAGAGGTATGGCACTTTTTTTAAATGCGTTAACTCGGTAAATATAGAAGCTAAGTCAAGGAATTGATATAAGAATTGGTATAGGAATTGGTATAGGTGCACGTTGAGTCTATTCAAATCACAACGCAACAATTGGAAGGGACAAATGTTTAATAAGAATGAGACAATTCCGATTTTCATCTTTGGAAAAAAAAAATTTTTTTTTTTTTTTTAAAGTTTAAAGTTTTTTATGCATAAGAAATCCAAATGCAATTTGGCCAAATTGCAGTTAATTGAATTTTTTGAATAATTCAAATTCAATTCAATAATTAAACAGGAAAGGATTAAGGTATTTATGGATGAATGAAAGTTACGAGTATTGTTGAAAAAAAATTCTCATATCATTTTCCTGCTCTCCGATCCCAGAAGTACTAAGATTTTCATGTACCAATGATACCCTGGTACCTGGCTAAATTTTGAAGAAAACAAACTAGTTATCTTCTATATCATCGGGGTCTTCTTCGTTAAATACTCTGTAAGTCTCGAAAACTGTAACGAATAAGTTACGATTTTGTTCAGAAAATTTCAAATAAATTAAAGTTTTCCCTGTTCGCACTTCTATTAACCACACAAACCGGCACATATCGAAGCTCGATATAGATTCGTAAGCAAATTGAAACTTTGTCAAAATATTCTGTAACGATCGTTTCAAAATATGAACGAATTCTTAAAGACAGCTCGAAAAATTTACGAATTAGTCGAAATTTCGACAAAGTGAAAGAAAATTGGTGCGATTTGGAAAATCGTGCTAAGTATCTTTGCAACATAAGAAATTTATTTCATCATAAACAATACCAGCATCTTTTTCGGTTGCACAACGAACATAGACACAAAAAATATCCGTATTAAACTGGATTTCAAAAATTTTATACCTGTTTTTCACCTTTCCTAATATTGCATCTTCAATGGCTTGTTTAAGATGGGAATTATCAATTTCTGAGGCGTCAAACATGAAAAAAAGATGCAACGGTTAGTGATATCTTGGCATGACGATAAAGATGATGGCTCTAATAATATGTCAGTTGTTAGCACACAAATTGAAAATGAAGTCGATTTTTAAATGTGTCTGACCGTGGTAGAAAAATTACAAAGTAGCCGGGACGCTAGAAATTACCGCTGGAGAGGTAACCGTAGGTTGTCATTTCTCTGCATTTTTTACTTTGTCATTTTCAGTTGTTCTCTATTTTATACTATTTTTTATGACATTTGATGGTCGTTAAAAGAACAGTTACGACTACCTTGTAATTATTCTACCATGTGTCGGATTCAACAACATAAAATTATCATTTTATTTTTTCTTTTTGCTTTTGTTATCTTTCCTCAAAAATGTTAATTTTCGTATATTCTTTTTCTCCATTATTATTATAAAAAATATCAAATAGCGTACAGAATTGTACAGATTTTTGAGTTGAAATTTTAGATTTTTGTACAGAATTTGACCTCACGATAGTTGGCATGCTTAAACATTCCCAAAAAACCGTAGATTGCTTGTGAAGTAAAAGCATTCTGACTTGTATATAAGTTTTTATTTGGGGGCGTGCATGACTTTTGAGATGAAAAGCCAAGATTTGACTTTGTCGAGAAATAAAAATTATCTCATTCATCTCCCAAATCCGATGCCAATAGCTGTTTAAAAATTTTTGTGCAGTCATTTTTGTGTCGACTGTTTTCACTGGATAAGTTTTGAAAATTTTCCGATGGTAAGTTTTTATTTTGTTTTATGGGGTATGATAGGTTCTTTAAATTTTTTCGAAAATTCTATTAAAGATTTTTTATGTAAGTTTTGTCCAGTATAATTATATCTTTTAAAAAATGAATTTAATCTTCTACATACAAGTTCTTTGTACACCGAGAAAAAAGTTTATGTAAAATTGAAAATAATCTAGTATAATTTATAAGATGGCTTCGGCAGTTTTCAGCCATCCAAGTAATTTATCAAAATGCCTAAGTTTTACATGTTGACTTGCCAATTTTTATTTGGGTGATAAATTAACCAAGTATTTGGTAATTTTTTATGCACTACTTTAAAAATTGAAATTGAATTGAACTTTTTTTCGGGTATTGGTTTAATTTATTTTCCTTTTTTTTAAGTTGCCGCGTCTCGTTCTGTGATTTGCTTGACTGAAATCGGCAACAATTTTTCTTTTATCACACCGTTTTTTTCTTAGAAATTAATGAATTCTCGGCTTTTCTTGCTGCTTGACGTCTATTATAACAAGAACATTAAATTAATTTCAGATACAAAAATTTTACCTTCGCATGCCGTTGAGATTCGAACCCACAACCAACGGATACTACAGAGTATGAAGTCACTATACTATGCATTGAGCCAAACTCCTTCGTTACGCGGAGTGATTTATTCAATATTAATTACAACTGAAGCTATGCAGCCTAACACAAAAATCTATTAAAAGATTTTTGTTGTATGGCTATCAACAGAATACTGCGACACACTGCATCTGTTAATACAACATCTGTTAACATAGCTGCAGTTATGTCAGCAAGTAGTAGCAAGGCTGCTTGGAACAGTGGGTAGAGCGATGGACTGGCGCCAAAAGTTGCAAGTTCAATTCCGCACGGCGTGCAAAGATATTTTTTTTCTTTTTGTTGATGAAATGTAATAAAATTTACTGGTGTGAATTTTAACGTGTGTTTTTTAATTAACTTTATGTTATTTTTGAATTTAAAAGTGGTTTTATTAAAAAAAAAAACCTTTAAATTATCAAATCTATCCTTCTCTCGTGCGTCTAATGACGCAGCCGTGTTTTTTTTTTGCAGAAAATAGCTCAAAACTATGCTTAAGCCATCCATGCTTGTTGTTTTTTAATTTTGTCTTTTTGGATTTTGGGCTTAGGTGAATCAAATATTTTTTTTGGCAAGGTATCGAAGTATGTGCTTTCAAAGAAATGTATTTAACAGTAAATTGCTTAGGTGAATAAGCATAAGTTTATAATTCCCATACAATTCTCTTTACCCAAGCCGACTTAGGTTATTTACCTTTGGTTTTTTTTTCCTCGGTGTATGAAGTCAGTTTTATATGTATATCTACAACTTTGGTTTTTGAATTTTTAGCCCTCCTCGGGACACTGTGCATCGACGCTCAGTAAAACTCGAAAATACGCAACCTTTTTTTTCTGCATAATGCGCCCAAAAGCATGCAGCAACATTTAAAACATTTCGAATGGACACACTTCATGTTTTTTCCCCCCTATTTAGTTTGTTTTTGTTTTTTTAAGGATTCCCTAGATTTTGTTATGCGAAAAATGCTGCCAACTGTCAGTAGTTGTAATGAAGGCAAAAGACATTTAGTGCTACGTGCCACAAACGCTGTTTCACACAACAACGCTATTTCCAGTCCAGGGGTTCCAATGGAACCCCAACACTTGTCTCTAGTATTGCTTAAAACATAAAATGTCAAAATCACGGACGGAACATCGGATAGCCTGGACGGCTCAACGACTGTAAGAGTGTGAATAGTGACTGTCAGTGGCAGGCTGAGCGGCTGAACTGAACCGTTGTGGACACGAAGCAAAAGTAACCCAAACACTTAACGTGAAAATCTTGCTTAAATGATTGACGATGAAATTTAGCAGCTGCTCAGCTTGTTTTCCCTTACTTCCTTTCAAGCGCCCCTTTCCCTACCGCTCTGTGCTGATTGTAAGTTTTACAATGAAAACATAGTGTGTAGCACACATTGCCATGTTGGCTGGTTGGGTCCATCTGCATTTAATCCTATTATGATGTTGTGTAAGTTTATTTTATTTTTGCTGTATTTTTTTTTTTTTTTGGATTATTTTGGACGTGCTAAGTAATTCTTTATGTGTTTCCCAGCGTTCTGCAAATACTTAACTGTGATCCTTCTAGAAATGTGACATTTCAGCATGCCCTACCTAGCCTACTCCCAAAGTGTCACACTTAAAGTATGGCAGCGCTGTCACAGTTTCGTGTATGTTATGTTGGTTGGAGTTGAGTCACATGATAAATGAGCCGAATTAAAATGTACCTTAGAGGTAGACACAACAATGTCATGTTTCAATTTATTTTCTCAACTAAAACTCATACCATAATTTTTTGCACCCCTCCTTAATGCCTTTGACAAGCATGAATTGACAGACAGTTTGAGTCACGTTTTGGCTTTAGCTTAACTCAGATTTCATCAACATTTGATAAGAGATCCACTCTTTCAACGGACACATATTATATGCTAAGCTAATTGGAACTGTTGTTAATTCTAGTTCGTTGTTGAGCTGAGAGATAATGCGTCATTTTGTAGAGTTTTGAAATAAATTTGTTAAATGTGTACATTTACAATAATAGAAACTGCTGAATAGATACTTTGTTTAGAGCAAGATTGGATTTGAGTTGGGAACGAATAAAGATTCGTTATCGTTTCAATATTGTAGAACTTCATTAGTATTTTCTTTTAGTTGAACAAGTTATTTCCATTTTAAATTAATTCTGGCTCAAAAAAACTTCAATTGTTGCCTATTTTCTTTCTCTTATTGCCACATCTGACGTTTGTATTTTTTGCATTTTACCAAAAATCTACGTAGCTTACTTTGGGAACGAACGAATAAACATAAATTTGTATGAACGTCAAACATGTTGCAACATAGCTAAATATAAAAAGTGCTTTAAATACGAATTCAAACAATATTTTAAGGACATTGAAATAAGATAGACTACATAACGCATATCGACTGGTGAAGAGGGCCTCTCTTTGAAAATAATAAATAAATAAATGATAAAAAATTTAATTTCTAAATAAACTACAAAAAAAAAATTAAGGTTGGAAAAGTATAACAAAAATCAGAGTAGTCAACTTTTAAGTGCACAAGTAGACAACAATAATTTTTGAACGCATTTTCAACCTTTAACTTCAAACGCAGGAAAAACTCACCTTGTAGATACTGTGCCGGATGCAGACCAAAAGCTTGCAGCTGTTGAAAAAGCTGCATCTGCGCCGCCGATGCTTGCATGGCTTCGTTGGTAAAATATGGCGATGACTGTTGGTGCGCAGGCGCGGATAATAGGGATGGCGTCACAGAAAGTGACGCAGATGTTGGTACCAGTGACGCTGTAGCGGAGACCTGAGCTTGCGGTGGTCCTGCAACTGCTGCCAGAGCAGCTGCCATCGAAGAATTTTGACGTGCGGACATTTGACTTGGCACTAAAGCGGTAGCGGCACTCAGGCCATTGGTGGGTGGTGCTGCAATAGCAGCCAAGGCTCCAGAGGCAGTGGCAACAGCAGGTGAGGTTAATCCAGTGATACCACAAATACTCGACTGCAGTTGTTGTATCTTCTTTTGGTCTTTTTCCTTTTGGGTGTCGGCGAATTTCACGACCAAGGGAGCGGAGCAGCCTTCCATGGTTTGACTTTGGTGCAGTGTCTGAAAGAGATGATGGATAAATTCTAGTAATTATAAAATGATACAGGGTAAATTTAACAGGTGTCCTTAAATAACCTAAAGCTGAATAATAAAAAATTCCAAGAAACCTTTTTCAAGCCATAATCAAAAGAAGAAAATTGTTATAAAATGAACGCTTCCAGCGTGACCAAAATATAAACTTTTATCATCTCCGTCTGGCGTAGATGATGGCAGGTTAAAAAGTTGGACACTCCAAACTACTTTGTTGTTCTTGTTGTTGTTGTACTAGTTACACTGCAGTCAGTCTGCACCAGCCAGCCAACCGGCCAGAACCCACAAGAAATATATTCGACGTAATTAGAGACCACTTCGGGTCGTGTGCACCGTTTATCAAAGACTTGTCCTGCTTGCAGCTTTCGTGTCGTCAGCTTAAAATTCAAAGTAAACAGCTCTTTGGTTGCAGCCCAACGGAAGCTGCTTGGCACAGCCAGGATGGCAAAGGAAATGTTAAACGGAAAATAACCGAAAAATAACGAAACATAACAGACGCTAGTGCGGAAATAAAGCCAGTTTGTCTCTAAAGCGCGTTTAAAATTAGTTATAATAAGCTTGACGTGCATTGAGCGAATTAAGCTCCCATTGTGAGAGGTGCCTAATTATGTAGGGACATTTCTATAGCTTCATTAACGATCTAAATATTTAACACATAGAACTTTAGAGATATTTAAGAAATGGTTTCAGTTAAATCTCATTAAAAAAAAAGTATTAGAAATGAACAAAAAAAAAAAAAAAAAATAAAATACTTTTTACATAACAACAGGCTCGTTGCTAGGATTTTTCATTGGGAGAGTGGAATTTTGATAAAAAATATGTAGAAGTCACTAGTAAAATATTAAAGACTAAAGATATTAATATGGGAATTTTTTCTCATCAAAAATCGTTCACTTTTAAAAATATTCTTGAATGCGACTTTTTTTAAATAACCCAAATTTTTTAACAAACAAATTTTAAGAATTAAGTTTTTGATATCTGCCTAAATTTTCTGAAAAATGGTTTAAATTGAGAAATTTTTATTTTTAAAAAATAATATATTTGCAAATATTAACACTAACAGTAAAAGATTCACCTTAAAAAATCACCTTAAAAATTAATTAAAAGGAAAAACAAAATTAATCTCTAAATAAGTAAATAAATGAATAAAAATTAAATAAATTTGTAAATTTATTCGACCTCTTTTTCATAAGTGTTTGTGTTATGTTTATAACTCTAATAATTTTTCAATTATTAATTAAAAGTTATATTTTCGAGCTTAAGGTCTGTGTTGCTTTCTGAAGAATACAACCAACAACAACAACAATACCCTTAGTATAGAGTGGCAATCATACAGCAGACTAGACAGCTGTTTCGTTGGCCGCTACACCAACTTATCAGTAGCCTTTATTTGATAGCGATGATAAATCTAGCTGTTCATGTCTATTAGTTTTTCGCCAATGTTAGAGAAAATTACTCTGGATTACATTGTGCACAAAAATGATACGAAAAGCAGCTAAAGTTCTTCGAATTTTAAGATTCGTACTTATTTGGTGTAAGCTCTTTTTTCGAAGATTTATCAAAGCTTTTTTATCACTCACAGGCATGTTGTGGTTGAGTTGTTGTTCTTCTATTTTCACTGCCCGTCTTAGTTTCAGCAACCAGCTGATATTGAGCTCGAACAATTTACTTCAAACACAAATATTCATGACGTCATATTTCATTTATGGCTAAAAGTCGATTTTGGAAAATTTTGAGTTGTGACTGTTTTGTATTTAGTGTGCGAAATGTGTCTATCGAAAACTGGACCTACATGTTTTATGCTGACTTCTTGCTTATGTCTTATGTTCTTAAGAAGCTTTTCATGGCAGTTTTTACTCTCTGAGGTTTGCCATTGTCTGCAGAGAGGTGACGGCCGAAAAGAAAAATTAATCCAATTGAAAAAACGTTCTGTGCCAGGTACGATTCGAACCAGGGTTCTCTGGCGTATAGGCCACACACTCTACCCACTCTGTCATGGCCGCCAAACAACACAAATACTGTAAATATTTATTTAAACTAATTTTAAGTAAATTTCTTCTAGAGTACGCATACTTTTTTGTGCTGTGAAATTGATTTTTTGTGTTTTGTGTAATATTGGAATATTTTATTTTGTATTTGAACCACGGATAAAATATTTCTGCTCTTATGTATTTTCTTAAGTATATTCACTTTTTGCTTTGGTCGGGTAATCGATAATTGGCTCGGTAATCGGTTGGTAATTGCTTCTGTATTCGGTAATCGGCTGGTTATAGCTTCGGTAATCGGTTTGTAATCGCTTTGGTAATTGGTAATCGGTAGGTAATCGCTTCGATAATTGGTAATCTTTTGGGAATCGCTTTGGTAAACGGTAATGAGTTGGTAATCGCTTCGGTAATTGGTAATTGGTTGGTAATCGGTTGGTACTCGCTTCGATAATCGGTTGGTATTCGCTTCGGTAATTGTTAATCGGTTGATAATCGCTTTTGATAATCGCTTCGGCAATCGACAATTGGTTCGATAATCGGTTGGCAATCGCTTCGGTAGTCGATAATTGGTTCGGTAATCGGTTGGTAATCGCTTTGGTAAACGGTAATAGGTTCTGTAATCGTTTGGTAATCGCTTCGGTAATTAGTTCGGTAATCGGTTGGTAAACGCTTCAGTGTTCGGTAATTGGTTCTGTAATCGGTTCGTAATCGCTTCAGTAATTGGTTCGGCCATCGGCTGGTAATCGCTTCGTTAATTGGTTGGTAATCGCTTCAGTAATCGGTAATTGGTTCTGCAATTAGTTGGTGATTGCTTCGGAAATCGATAATTGGTT
Source organism: Coremacera marginata (assembly GCA_914767935.1). Classification (NCBI taxonomy): domain Eukaryota; kingdom Metazoa; phylum Arthropoda; class Insecta; order Diptera; family Sciomyzidae; genus Coremacera; species Coremacera marginata. The sequence continues at coordinate 38,909,562 of OU612045.1, read as the reverse complement.
CGGTACTCGGTTGGTAATCGGTAATCGCCTTGGTAATCGGTTCGGTCTTCGGCTTGATCGATGTGAGGTAAGCCCTATACATAGGAATAATGGTATGATATCGCAAACAGCGTGATGATATCGTGAATCTATACTTTTGTTCTCTACCAAAAAATGCTCAACGTGCCTAAAGTATACACTTCAAAAACTTGAGATTTCTCACGTTTTCATATCTCACATATCGCACGTAATACATTAAACCATCCAAAGTTTAAATTTCTCGTTTATGAGTTATCATCGTAAATAGGATCAAAATGCATATCAATTTTCATATGAATTTTCAGATTTTTATTTATTGTTGTTATTTTACTGTAAGAATAACGGTAGCATTCTTCTTCATGGAATCACAGCCAACATTTTGAGATATGACAATTTTTACGATTTTATTCGGTACATTCGTGATTTCATATTTCAACTTGTGTTCACTTTTTAGTTGGAAACAGTGATTAAATAAAGAGTCTTTTTTAGAGGTGAAGAATTTCCTAGAGGGATAGCTGTCAAACCAGTTGTCAAAGTATAAACACTTGTTTCAGATATTTAAGTTCACATATATATATAAAAAAAAAAAAAAAACGAAACGAAAATGGCCATTTCAGCCCTTGAAAGGGTTTTGACCGAGCTTCTTATGATCAATTGTGTTGTGTGTGTTGTGAAATGCTTGAACACAAATGATCGAGAAATGGACCTACATGTTTTATGCCGACTCCGAACGGTTTATGCTCTCAAGAAGTTTTTGAACGAAATTTATTTTATCGCGAAAACTTTGTGACCAAAAAATAATGATGCTATCAATTTATATGTGAATATTTAAGAAAATCTAAAATTTTATATAAAAAAAATACATTCTGAAAATGATAACATTGTGATCAATTTTAAACCTGCCGATGTTTTTAGGTGTACCAATTAAAATATCAAATGAATCAAATAATGCCTTCTAATAAATCAAAGTTTTAAAGAAATGGCACAGTTAAAGCAATCATTTATCAAAGTCTTGAAGGAGTTTTTTGTTTGTTTTTTTTTCTTGTACCGCAGGCCTGCATGATTAATTGCAACAACTATGTGCAAGATGCAATTTAAACACACAACAAACTCACTCCATTGAGTAAAAATGGGTATGCTGCTGAGCGACACTGAAGAGGGCCAACATCAAGACTTAAGTCAGGCCACCCAGCAAAACGGGACAAACTGATGCAAACAGTTGCACCGGAAGAAGTCAACCACTAATGCAAGTTAGGAAACAAGCAAAATTACAAACTTCCGCCCGCCATTCCATGCTGCAGCAAAACTGTTTATGTGAATGGATCAGCAGCATAGTTTGTTGTTTGCTGATGTTGTGGGGCTTTTTAGAGACAGTGGGCAAGAATTTTTTAAGATGAGATCATGTTTAATGTGAAAATATAAGTATTGTTTTTTTGTAAAGAATAATATGTAAATAAGTGATTTAATGATAATGCAGTTTTTTGGAATATATTTTGTGTAGTTATATGTAGAATTTGTCCCACTTTAGCTCCCCGATGCATTTGCTGTTTATGTGCTGCGATGTTCATCCGCTGCAATTTATTTTGATGTCGTGTTTTATACTGCGGCATTTTTTTTTTTGGTTTTTTTTTTGTTGGTTGTCATACAAAAATGTCGGAACTGCGCTTAAAGGATGCATTCATTGTTGCCGTTGCTGCTGCTGTTTCGTCGTTGCTTGGTGCTAGTTTGCTGCTGCAACAAACAATAGTCATTGTTGGTGTCTTGGTGTTTGTATAACCGCCAAAACGATACCAACACCAATTTGTCAAGCGAAAGAGACAACTGCATGAGTTCTTTGCTTAAGCGGTTTTTGGCGGTTGTAACATTTAACTTTTGTCTTCCTGGGTCATTTACCCCCAAATAGAACCAAAATCTTTGAATGTGGCTTTGCTGTCAAATTGCTGGGTATGTCTTGAAAAATGATAATTATTTGAAGCAATCATTTATGTACGCCATTTTAAGGCAATTTATAAACAATTTGAGGTTGAATTCACTGATTTTGGTAAAGTTTTTGATTTAAATGGGTATAAAAGAGTAATTTTAAACTTTTATATAACAGAAAATGGAGTAATTAAAAAAAAAAAAAATGTTCGGCGGTTTTTCCGATGTGTGCTGTCAGGTAACGCATTACAAAGAAAATTTTTTCATATGATATGGTTGTTATGAAGTGAGCGTAATGTGCATTTTGCTCTTCTATTAATATTTTACAGAAATATTGTGCTGTAATGTACTCAAGTTGTGCCGCAATGCACCGTAGAAAGATTAAACTTTGCCATTAAATTTTTCACAAATCCAGAAATTGTGCTGTGATGTGCTCAATTTGTGCTGCAAAAAGCTGCTGAAAAATTAAAATTAAGCAATTGTAGAAGCACTGAATTTTTTTAAAAGCCAGTTTTGCTTATTTTTGATCAAAAAAATTTGACTTACTTCTTCAGAATTTTCTTGTGTCATTAAAGCAGGTTTAAAGTTACTCAACTTTTTTCAAGAACATAGAACTATAGTAAATTTTAGAAAAAATAACAACAAAATTAAAGTTTAATGCCGATTTTCATACTAAATTAGCGTAATTTTCTTATTTTCTCTTTGAGTATTTGCAAATATGCGAATTTTTTAATCACTTTACAGTAGATTGTAGCACATTTTGGGCACAATGCAGCACAAATTTCAAATTTCTGACAAGCTAAAAGGCAAGTTTGCAATCTTGCACGAACACAAAGTGCCAAAACTAGGCACATAGCAGCATACTCAAGCACATTACAACACATTTCATGGAATTTTCCAATAAACAATTTCCCAATAAACCAAACGGATTCGATTCAAATTCGAGATGTAACCGAGATCTCGCATTCGTTCGTTCTCGTTTCGTTTTCGAATCCGCGAGCAGAAGAAATTCACACTTCACAAAAGCGAGATTTTTAGAATAATCGAAATGTTTTCTAAATGAGATTTTTAAAATAATAGCATCGTTTTCGAGATTTTTTGAACAATAGAATCGTTTTTGAACTGGCGCAAATATGAGATATTTGACAATACGTAACATTTCTTATGTTTGTTGAACCTCAGTACAAAATCAAAAGTATTTTTTATTTTATGTGAACAAAATTAACAAAAAATTTATTTTCGAGGTTCTCAATATTGACGGAAAAGCTCTTAATGTTATAATTATAAATTGTAAACTTACCATGTCAAAAATCAAAACCACGTCATCTCAATCCTAGTCCAGCCATTCGGCTATTGCAGTTGTTGAATATGTGTGACTTATCATACTTTGCGTCATAATGATATCAGGCATTCGCGGACGTGGGTTCAATCCCGACTCGACAACATTTTTTTTTTTGTTTTTGTTTTGTCATTTATGACTTTTTATATGATTTGACTTTATAAAAGCTCGAAATTGATTTTATTGTTATTATTTTTTGATGAACTTTTTTTCATATAAAACTTAAATAACAGTATAAATAACAGCGAAATAAAAAACATAATTGCTTAAAAAAAAAATTGCTCATATATAAAAGTCGACTTTGTCGATACATTCCAAACGAATACGAGATTTCGGATTCGCCATCGCGGATTTGAAACGAATTCGAAACGAGTTCGCAAAAATCCAAAGTACACCGAAATAAATGCAATAGTTAAATCACCTAAGTCGGCTTGTGTAAAGAGAATTGTATGGGAATTATAAACTTATGCTTATTCACCTAACCAATTTATTGTTTAATACATTGCTTTAAAAGCACATACTCGATACCCTGCCAAAAAAAAAAAATTTGATTCACCTAAGCCCAAAATTCAAAACCACAAACTAAAAAAAAAGTTAGCATGGATGGCTTAAGCATAGTTTTGATTGCTTTGAAAGCACATACTTCGATACCCTGCCAAGAAAAAATATTTGATTCACAAATGTTAACAGATGCTGTATTAACAGATGCAGTATGTCGCAATATTCTGTTGATAGCTGCAGCATAGCTTCAGTTGTAATTAATATTGAATAAATCACTCCACGCAACGAAGGAGTTTGGCTCGATGCTTAGTGTAGTGACTTTAAAAACGGTGGTATCGGTGGGTGTGGGTTCGAATCTCAACGGCATGCGAAGGTACAATTTTTGTATATGATATTTAATTTAATTTAACTTCATTTAATTTAATTTAATTTAATTTAATTTAATTTAATTTAATTTAATTTAATTTAATTTAATTTAATGTTCTTGTTTTAATAGACGGCAAGCAGCAAGGAATGCCGAGAAGCCATTAATTTCTAAGAAAAACGGTGTTGATAAAAGAAAAATTTTGTATAGTTGCCGATTTCAGTCCAGCAAATCACAGAACGCGGGGCGACTGCAAAAAAAGGAAAAGAAGAAAAAAACCAAAACACGGAAAAAATGTATGCTTTGAAATTAAATTTTTTTTAAAATAATGTATAAATTACCAAACACTTGGGTAATTTAGCACCCAAATAAAAATTGGTAAGTTAACAAGTAAAACTTAGGCGTTTTGATGAAGTACTTGGGAGCCTGAAAACTGCCAAGGCCATTTTATAAATTATACTAGGTTTTTTTTTTCAATTTAACATAAGCTTTTTTCTCGGTGTAGTGAATTCGAGAATTTTTCGGGTATGTTTTTTTTATATAAAAAACTTGATCGACTATATACCATATGGTTTTGAAAGTATACCATAACAAAGCCGAGTTTTTAATACGATTTTTTTTTTTAAAAATGTATTTCTTATTAACTTTCTGTTGTTAATTCGTCGATTTAGCTAATAGTTTTTTATAAATTTTGTATGAAAGGAAAGATTTTTTTCATAAATATTATTATGAAATTTACTTCTATTATATTATTTCATGTCCGTTTTTACATAAATAATTTTTTCTACCCGAAGAATTCTCGGATTCGCTTATTTGGTTTTTATTCGTTTAGAATTCATAAAGAAGCCAACTTTTTAATATGAAAATATTATTTTAAGAAAAATATTTTTTACTAACGTTCTGTTGTTAATTCGTTATTTTACCAACTATTTTTTTTTTTTTTATAAATTGTATATGAAAAAAGGCTTGAATTTTTTCATGTTTTTATATGAAAAATTTTTGTCAAAATTATTATCTTCTATGCATTATATAATTTCGTGTGTTTTTTATATACACATAATTTTGTCAAGTTTTTGATATAGAAATGACTTCACCAAAATTTTCTGATTCGCTAGGGTTCTTATTTGTAGCAAATTCGAAACAAATCCGACTAAGATTGGTGTTTATTGGGTTTATTGAATAAATGTATAACATATTTTAACACACTTATTTTTTATAATAAACGATAAAGTTAAGACGCCAACTTGATGCTGATAAGTTTTTTTTTTCCACCAAATTTAATCCACAAAATTGTTAACTCATTATTGACGTTTAACTTTCTGCATTAAGGAATATTATTTTTCAATTTGACTTCACCAGCAATATCAACATCATAATAGTAAAAACCAAATCGTTAAAAATTGTTGAATCTCAATTGAATTGGAAAAGTAAAGCAACACTGGCGCATCAACTCAAATATCTTTAACACGCCATCATTTGTCATCGTCAGTTATTTTTTGGACTCAATCCAATATTCAAATAAATGATTCTAAGCCCGACCCGGCTTGCCCCTCACCTTCTCACCCCCTCCCCCACCCCACAAAACAGCATCTCACCATCAGCTACCACACATTTGCAATTCGACGTAAACAATTTGTGGAAATTGTTTGTGACGAAGTGAGTCGTAGTATTGTGAGGCCATGTTTGACGAAGCGATTATGACAGCTTGAATGATGGCATGACGTTTGACTGAGCGACTGAGTGACTGAATGACTGAGTGTGAAGTCAGCTAAATGTGGCGTTTTTATGAATGAGTCAATCCGCTGGGAAAGCAACAACATATAATGGCGCATTTATTATTTATTTATTTCTCATTTTTCAATATCAAAAAAGTACTGCAAACAAAAATCCGCTAAATAGCACAGCATAGTTTTAGGAGCTCTACATTGTATGCAATCAGTATGCAATTTAATGTAAACATGCACAAAATCGCACTCATTATTTTGAGCTATAAAATATTTTACAACACTTTTTACTACTATTTCAATACTAGTTTTACTTGCTGCACAACCTGACAGCACCAACCTACATATAACCAACAAGCAACTCACCTTTATCGCTCCGATGGCATTTTGCTTGGTCCCAAATGTTACAAATGCACAACCCTTGCTCTGTCCATTCTGATCCCTCAGCACGGTGCATTCCTCGATCGTTCCATGTCCCGCAAAAAGTTGCCGCACATCGCTTTCATTATATTTTTTATTTAGCATTCCGACAAAAAGTTTACGCTCTGTAAATAAAATTGAAAAGAATTCGAATCAGTGAATGAGTGAAACTAGTATATATACATATATATATATATAGAGTGTATAGAGTGTGCGAGTGAGACACACTCCCTATACATATATAATGAAAATGAAACAACAGCAGCTTAGCAGAATGTATTTGAATAACATAAAAAACGTAAAAAAAAATATTTACGGTTACTGATTCATTATTAAAATAAGCAACGAATCGTGTGATTTCACGAAAGTACAAGTTTTACAAGCTAAGCCAGCATATAGCTGGGCCATAAAAGTGGGTGGTTTATTGTTGTTCTTCTTCTTCTTTAACTGGCAACACATGCTGTACAACCTGGGTCCTACCCATTCAACTACCTTCGCTTCAATCAGCGTAATTGTGGTTAAGGTTTTTCGAATTATACCGAATTAGTGTGTTTATAGAACTGTGCGTTTTGATGAAAAGTTTTTAATTAAAAATATATCAGATATTTATGATGGAAACAATTAATGAAACTAGAATGGCGCGAGAGATAAAAGTTTCAAGCGATACAAGCTGTGTTTAAGTGTTGTTGGGTGGGTGTAAATATTAATCTTCTGTATGAATAAGGAAATATTTTGTTCGAAATAATTTGCTCTGACTGCTTGCAAATTATGTAATAAGAGCTCTATAAGGAAAATTAAGCAAATATTTAAGATACCGTAGAGAATAGGTTGGTTTAAAAATTGTTATCGTTCTTTAGTGATTTGTTGTTGATTAACCCTCATCGTCCCTCATTTCCCCGAGGAAATGCATCGAATCGGTCCCATTGTATCAATTTGATACACATTCAAAATAAAAGTTAAGAAAATTGTTTTAAATATTAAAAAAACTGATTGTTTTATATTTTTGTAGTTCTATTTTATTTTTTTCATAAATTTAAATTTAAAAAATACATTTATAAGTAATGAAAATTTGAAAGAGAAACATGCCAAAAATGCTTATTTTTGTGGCTATGTGCCTTTATTTAGCGCATTTTTCGATTTGAACGATTTGAATACAAATTTTTATTGTTTTTATGTGTACATATGTAGCAGCGGCCGCGTTTCTTAGTTTTTGGCAAATGGGTAATTGCCGGTAGTGCTTCAATATTGAGCCTTTGAGGCTGAGATTTCCGCTTATCTATGTGTTTTTGCAGAAGATCTATTCCAAGCTCCTCAATAAATATTCGACGACGTTTTTTTTTATTGGGTTTGTTGTCTTTCCAAGCCGGAAATAGCGAAATATACGTTATATATGCATTCAATGCACTCACGTCCAACATCCCAGTAGCAAAAGGAAGGAGTAAAAAGGGGTTGCAGAAGCACATCTCAGGCATGTAGAGGGCCTTACGCACTGAATTCTTTGCTTAATTATTTTTTATATGAAATGTCCTAAAGTGCAAGTCCTTGCACTCTCACTTCTCAGAGAAGACCTTACAGATGTTGTTATATGCAACGTCTTCAAGATTAGTTCGTTTGGAATCAAAGAATAGCATACAGAAGTGAGTCTTTTCAACCACTTCTGGAACTTTTGATAAGCTCTTCCCTACTTTCTTACACAGAATGGCATGTAGAAGCAGTTCTTTGCAACCTCTTCAAAAAATCCCTATATTTATATAGCTAGAAAGGAAAATTTTGATTTTGGTTTACATTTTATATTATCTTTGTTAATTCCGTTATTAATAGTCAATTTTTTATTTATTTATAAAATAATTTATTTCAAAAATTTCCTCTTTACTTCCCGATATTTGTCCTGAGCAGATTTGCAAGTCCTGCATTGTTTTTAATGGTGCCTCAAAGAAATTTGTTAAATTTGAATCTTAAGCCTTTGATAAATCCATTATTATCATCTAGAAAGCCAGATACTTTTATTGGAACATACGGCTTAATACAACAGATATTGTCTGGTATAGAAGTGCTCAAGAAGTAATCTTCTGTTTGAAAGCTTGTAATTTTGCCTTTTCGATTTCTTTTAAATCCTTTCTCTTTGCAGTTTAGTTTAACATTTGTAGTATCCGAGTATTTGTTGTTGACTTGTTGTAAAATTAGCGAAGGTTTTCGAATATTACTCTTCAAATTCTGCATAAAATTTTCGAAAGCGTATGCTGAAAAGCTTGTTACAACACCCATTTCTTCTACATTTTTACATATGTGAAGTAGGCAGTGAATATTAAATGTGACACTACTTTCCCCAAATAAAAGTGGTAAATTGCCTACAAACAACTCTATATTTTTGTTAGCTATTTGCAAATTAGATTCGAAGATAACAGGGGTCGAAAGCAGCCGATAAGCTGAATGTAGCAATAAGAATTCATAATAAAAATCATCGTCTACTAAGCCTTTCAATACGACAGGCCCCGTGTAAAGCACAAATTGGCGATTTCCATCTGAGAATTTCATCCACAGATCGAGGTTTTCTTTAAAATTCTCTAGGAATGCTCGCAGAAAGTGAAACAAGCCTTGATGACATTAAATCCTTTTAATCTTTGCTGATTTTTGTAGTGCCTTTTCCGTTTAAAAGGCTACAGATCATTTTTTTTTTGTGACACCTAAGTCCACCAAGTGCATCGGCTCCATTGGAAACTGGGTTATCATTTTGATACCTATAAGTTCCAATGAAGTGGGAGTATATTTATGAATATCTCGGTGGAACGCAGGCTGTTTCCTATCTGTAACACCCTTATTTGATCTTAATTGTGACGAAACAGTAGTGAACGTTGTGACATTGTTTATTCTTTTCCCTTCCTGGTAGCATTTGCTACAGCCAACAAACGCAATATGACCGACAATACCACACATGAAGGATCGTGCCGGCGTGTCACATATAAATGCTCTTAATTCAATTTTAAATTCACGGCTATCCATAACAATGCCATTTTCCAAAATATTTTCTAATTCACTTACTAAGTCGTGCAGGTATGTGTCTTCGTTGGTTGGCTTTTTTTCCCAAGATAAGTGCCAATCAAAAAAGCATCTATTTTGGATATATTAACCACTCTTCCAAGTATTGGCCACAGACTTTCTGAACTGCTTTCGAAAAGTGGAAGTCCATCCACTCCAATATCCAAAACTAATTTTTTGTGCTCCTGCAATACACTACATGGTATGTTTTTAAGTTGTTTTTCTAACCCAACATGTAAATAGGTACCAGGCGAAACAGTTCTAATTATAGCATTGTTTTTTTTTTTTTTAAGAAGGCCATAAAGGCTTTTTGGTACCGTTAGTCCTTCCGATTGGAGCACCTTCAAAAGTGCGTGTACAGATGCCCTTGGTGGATTATATTTAGTATACCGTTCTTTTAGTTTCGAAGTTAAATTTAATTTAATCGCAGGGACATTATTGCTAATTAGTTCACTGTCATTCTATTCACTATCACTATTCACTAGTTCACTATTTCACTGTCATTTTGTGGTTGTTCAACCACAGCATTATCAATTTCATTTTCTATTAGGAAATTTTCAATTTTTTTATTTGAACCATTGGCAGATTTTTTTAATTTTTCTTTTAGTTTATTTTTTTCTTTTAAAATTTTTCTATTTAACGTTTTTTTACTTATTCCTCTATTTTCCATTTTGATTTAGAAATACCTTTTTATATTTTAGCTAATATGTAGTTAATTTTATGCTTGACATTTAACACAAATCGCAGCGTTCCGCCTTCACGCACTTTAAGAAAACAACTGATGCAATAACTTAATTTCTTTCAAGTGACGCTGTTATTGAACATGTGTTCATTTGTTTTCCGTTATTCCAAGCGCAAAGCAACAAAAATGCGCGACCACTTTTTTTCTGCATTCTTTCTTTCATTTGAGAAGAAGTGTGGGAATTGGTTTGTAAGAAGCGATTAAAAGACGCGTAAAGGTGTTGCTAAGAACCAGTTATGGCAGCACTTCTGATGGGAGTCCTTGACAATTCTTCTACTGGGATGTTGCAAAATACTGCCATTGGCCACCGATTTATCTTCCTTTTGCAGGTGTAGGTAGCCACCATCTGGTCCATAGTGTCCACGTCACTTTTGGTTTTGTTATAATCCTGAATTAGATTCGGTTTCTTCTCAGCATTTTCACTTATAACGACGGCATTGTGTCATGTACTGAGCAGTGTAACATATCTATAACGCCGAGGCACATACGACAGTAAAATTACTTGCAATTTGTGGTCATATACAATAACGCTCGAATGCACAGGTTTTTTCCTCATACTCAACAATACTGGAGGAATTTCGGTCCTATTTTTTCGTATAGTGCCCAGAATAGTCATTCGGCGTTTATGTAACTCTTCAGCCAGTTCATAAGATGCGAAGAAGTTGTCGCATGTGATATTCCTCTCCGACAGCCCATTTACCGAATCCAAAACAACACGGCGTCCAATATTGCGCTCTGGAGCGGTGTTGCGATTGCGACCAACATAAATTTGCGTGTTGTAAACATACCAGGTAGCTGAATCGGCCAAAATCCAAATCTTTATGCCGTATTTAGCCGGTTTCGACGGTATGTATTGTCGAAACGGACAGCGTCCACGAAATGGAACTAGCTGTTCATCTACTGTAACATTTTTGACTGGAGTGTATACAACTTGCAAATTATGGTAACATTTATATGGTTCCATATATATGGTGCTTATCGGTGCCAATTTATAAACACAGAAGCAGTATTGGCATTACGTTCTTCTTTATCGTCAAACCTGATATATCCATGAATTTTTTTGAACATTTTCAGTGGCATTGTGTCTCGAAACATTGGTCAAATATTTGGAAATATTGGACAAATATTTTGCTGTTGCAATTCTGGCAATTTCTTCTGCCACATTTTGTTCCAGTTGCTCAACATCGTACTCATCAGAATGCTCACTCATTTCTGCAACGCATTCTTCCTCCATTGTGAAATCATCGTCACTATCTACTGGAGATTTTTCTGCTTCACTTCCAGATTCGGAATCCATATCATATTCGTCTCTTTGACGGTTTTCACGTAGATTTTTTTCTATTTTTTGAAATCAATTGAATGTATGTATAACGCAATGAAAGTATGCGGCAGATAAAAATCATCAAACAAATTCAATTTAATCTTCAATCGTGTGTGTTCAAGAAAATACTGGAAACAACAAAATGAAATAAAACAAGCCTAACATAAAAAACAACTGCAATAACCATCGGCAGATGTATTGTATCAAGTTGATACGAGGGACCGATTCGTAACTATTTCGTCTCAGGTGAAACCAGAAATTCCCGAACATTAAAAACTCATTCTACAGGCAAAATCATGCAATTTTTTTACATATTAAAACCCAGTTCTTTCCATCGGGCAGTTTTTTTTTTTTATTCAGCTTGAAAGACAAAAATTGTATTAAATTGATACGAGGGACCTATGAGGGTTAAAATAAATAGATAAAATTCTTTGGCTCATTAGTGTAGAGAATATTTTTAAAAGTTTTTACTTATTATTTTTGAATAAATTTATTTTTGTATCACATTTAGAGTAAACGAAAGAGTAAACACTTAGCTGGCAAGTAAATTTGCTACAGAGAACTAAATTGCACAAAGCTTAAATCATGTTTATCTTTAAGTTTAAACAAGAAATAAATAACGAAAAGCTAGGCATTCAGTTCAAAGCGACCGAAGTTTTCTCTTCGAAAATTTTTTATTTCTAGTTTAAAAATAAAAAAATACCAATTAAGGTCTGATCCTGTACTTTTCCAGTAAATACTAGTAGAATTCAAAATTTGACAGAGTAAGCATAAAAACTCTCAGAAAGAGCATACATAACAAAAATACGCACAGCTGTTCTTAAGCAATTTAAATAAAAAGTTGATGGACCTCCGTTTTTTTTTATGAATTTAAAAGTAGAAGTGCTTATAACAGTTTCGAGCCCGAAACGAAAATCTTCTATCGAGCTGTGAGCTTTTTTTTAATTTTTTACCAAAGAGTCAGTCCAAATCAGAGACCTGCAGCGAATCGTTTTTTTACGATTCTAAATCACTCGTCAAAAACCGAGTGCGAGTGTGTGCGGTTGCGCACAACAACAACCACTTCCACGCGAAGCATTCTCATAACAGCGATGAGCGACGAGTGCCGCTGCTTTCACTCATCGCTCATTAGAAAGACTGCTGAATTCTAAGCATATGATTTTAAGCAACCTCAATGACTCTAGAGTCATTAAATGATTTGCGTATTGGCGTGCGTTTTCCTTGTTTTACTTTAGTTTTGTTTTTTATGTGTTGATCAAGAAAAATAGCCAGCTTCTAAGTTGGGGATCGCTAGTTCAAAGAATTAAATTGTAGCAAACTTACTGTATACTTGTATGTTGCCTATTATTTGTTCCTTGTTATTGTATTGTTTTTAATTAATTTGTAACTCACTTTCACACTTGCAATGATGAATTGCTGAAAACCTTTATGTTTAGGGATGCCATAAGGAAAGCGCCAATCAAAAATAAACAGGATTGCCGCTTTTAAAAGCTGTAATAGTGTATATTACTTCCATTTATTTTAATAGAATGTTAATTATAAATGTCATATATATGTTAATTAAACCTGCCATTTAAACCAAGGTGTTTTTGTGGAAAATATGTTAATATATAAATCAATAATTTGTTATGTATGTATTTATATTTTAAGAAGTTTTGAATGAATTTTTTAATTATTATTTTAAAAAATAATAGTATATAAAATGATTTTTATAGTTTTTCATTAATTTTGAAACAATTTTATTTAATATTTTAATAATTCTTAAATATTTTCGCAATTTTTCACTAATTTCTATCAATTATATTTTATTTTATTTTTTAAGTATATGCATTAAAAAATTTTTTTAATTCTATTTTAAGATTTATTTTTATAGATTTGCCGAATCCGCTAGTATTATATGTAAATAATAATAAATTTATAATTTATTTGTATAATAAAATATTTCAGCGGTAACACTGTATGCGGTTTCCCATAATGACTCTAGAATCATGGCAATCATTGAGCGATATTCTTATGAGCGATGAGTGAAAGCGGCGGCACTCGTCGCTCATCGCTACTATGAGGATGCTTCGCGTGGAAGTGGTGGTTGTTGTACGCAACCGCACGCACTCGCATTCGGTTTTTGATGGATGATTTATAGTCATTCGTTCGAATCATAGACTCGTTGCAGTTCTCTGGTCCAAATGAACTGATCCAAAAAAACGTTGGATTAAAGTTGTTTGCTCGGCCAATTTTTTAAAAGTCTCAGAACTGCTTTCAAAAACTTTTTTCCTCTTCTTCGTTCAAAATGGCGACCACATAAAATGTTGTCGTACACATTTTTAATATTTATTTTAGAATAAAAGCGTATATCATTTGAAAGGTACTGCACCATAGATGTGCCGAATCATGCTAGATTTTAAATTTATGACCTCTGACCCGAAATATAAACGTTGAAAGTTTATAATGGATTTTAGGACTAGGAAGAAGTAGAATGGTGAATGAGGTATCGGATGAAAGGTCTGGGCTCTCATCACGTATGACGAGAATCGTTTGACGATATCGTTTTGACGATACTTTACCATCACGTAACCTAAAAATTTTACTTCGTCATAACGACATCGTTTTGCTTGCTTCATGTATGTATAACAACTGTCAAATGCTATCGTTTTGACGATTGAATTTCACGATAGATAATTTGATATCGTTTGTGCCATTTATTTGATAGTAATTCATGAAATTTATAAAATTTAAATGTTTTGGATCCGGAATTTAATTACTTTTTTGTTTGCTGATGAGGAAGAGAACAAATTGAGCTGTTGCGACAAAGCGAGATCCTTTGGGATAAATCGAATCCTTGATATCTTCCATTAAAAAAATATGTATTGTGCTTACAATATTTCAGTGTAAGTAGTGCTAATAATTTAGTTGCAATAAATTTAGCTTGCGTGCTTGCGACCTAATTGTTGGCCAGTTGCAGGTGTTCATCAACGAAATTGATTCATATTTTAATTTGTTTATGAGCAAATAATTTTACCTAAAATATAATTTTGAACACATAAATACCGGAGTATTTGATTGAAAAACAAACAATACTTATATATTTGCTATAAATATCACATCGAAGCACAAAAAAAAAAAAAAAAAAAAAAAAAAAATTAAGAAAATGTCACTTTTGGTAGAGAAAACATATGTTTTTCTAGTGACTTTCAAACCGTAGCAAACCTTTAAACCTTAGAACGATAGACGAGACGACAGTGATGCATTTATATGAAACAAACACTTGACGATATCGTCGAAGAGTATCGTTTGAACGATGATCGTTTTGAGAGTTACGTGATAAAAGCCCTGGCTTCACAATATGATTGAATTTTATATTGGTAACCTTCGATCTGAGAAATAAGCGTAAAAAGAGCATTTTTTATGCAAGCTAAACTGTAAGAGGTAGAAGAACATGATGTAAGAGAGAATTTCAGACATTGACAAGATGTGCAAAAAATACTAGTGGCTTAAAGATCGAGTCCGCAACCCACTGGTTAAGAACCGCTGATCTAATATATAGTTTATTAAAAAATATTTTTTTTTTTATAAACGTTTTATTTATATTTGGATTGTTTCTGAGCATTAAGCATTACAAATTAATCGGATTTATTTATTATTTTTTTTTTTAGAAATGAAATAAAAAAATTAATTTTAATTGCTTGACAGATGCATTTTTTTAGCAAACCTCCCCCTCCCTCCAAAAAAAAAAAAAATCCTGGATACGGCCCTGTATGTATATATTATATTTTTTAATAAATTGTATCCTCTTGTAGGCTTCGAACTAACGACATCATTAAAATGAATTCTAATGCAGTGCTTTTGTGCTGCACGCTGGAAAATAATAGGCCTTCCCATACATAATTTCCAGGAAGCATAATATGTTTCTGCATGTTTCTTGGAAACAAGTAATCATAATTGGTTCCACATATAATATGATTAATTAATGCAATTTTTCTTTAAATATATATTTGTTTGAATTTAAAAACAATATAATTTGTTTTAAAGAAAATATGTTTTCATTTAAATATATTGTAATTATAAATGGACCGAGAACACTTTTCGTCTATTACTATTTGTTTTCTTGGATATATAATAACATTAAATATTCACGGACAAATATATATTAATTGGAGAATACATAATTTAATTGCAGTCAAGCTATTATTTTCAAAACGATAATTAAGAACAACATAATATATTTACCGATGGTTACACTATATTTGATTGGAAACATATTTTAGCAAAAGAACTGGCAGAAGTTTTTCTCTGTGATTGCAAAATATTTGCTTAGAAGTAATTGTTGGTTTGAAGCAAACAAAATATGTTTGTTATATTATGTTTATTCATCCGACATTACAATAATTTTTATAAGCACACATTTCCTAGTTGGAGAAAACATAATATGATTGGAGCACCCACTTTGCCAGCGAAGCACCCGCTTTATCAGCAAAGTTGCTTCAAAACTCACCTATTTTTAATGCTGAACCGCCTTATTTTTCTTTTATTTCTTTTTTTATTTTATTAATTTGAAAACACAAACACTTTTAATTTAAACAAACATTTTCAGAAACACTTTACACAAGAGCTAAACTTTTCAACACGTTTGGCGCGGCTGCTTGAAACTTAAAATGACGCCAAGACTTGGCAACTGTTAAAAGCAAGCGCATAAAGCAAAAAGATTTCCGCTATTTTTCGTGCAAGTGCAAAAGAAACAGATATATGTAAGTCTAGGCGAAACACATAAAAGAAAGGAGTTCTGTTTGTTTTAAATTTGCAGAGTTCTGTTCTTTTTGAGTGTAACAGTGATGCAAATATATTTTTATTGGGTAGAAACACACAATTCTATTTTGTTACAAGCATATTGATGTAGACGTTAGTTTTTTAGCTAAGGCAATTATATTAATGTTGGACACAACTAATATCTCCTTATATCGAAAAATAATGCTATTGAAGGAAAGTTCTTAATCATTAGGTGGTTCCCTCTGAATATTTTGTTTTTGAAACCAAACATATATAAACATATTTTTTCTCTGCGTGTTATATTATTTTTTATACTCATAAATATGAGCGTTCATAGTAATGTTTATTGGCATAAACTCTCTGAGAGTTAAAAGCGGAAAATCGATAAAAATGCAGTATTATTTTTAAGATATTCTTAAATGTTAACTGAATTGGAAAAAATCGTAGAGAAGTGTGTATTTCTTTCAAATATGTTCAAAATTTTCGTGAAATTTCACAAAATTTATGTGCAGTGATTTTTCAAATCAGTTTTTTTAATGGTTATTAACACAAGTGTAACCAAATGAGCCTCGATGATCCTCAACCACTTGAGAACAATTTTCCTTTTTTTTTTGTGACAATGTGGCGACTTCAAGAGCAATATAAACAAAACCACAAAAACCACTGACAGCTTTGTATAATATGTAATTAAAAAAGAAAAAAATAACAACAAAAAGGCGTAAAGACCATTATGTGGTTTTTTTTTTCTTCTTTAGTGTAGCATATAGTTCTTTTCAGCTGAATCACAACTTCTCTTAACTTGAGCACAAAACCAAGTCTAAACAGCCATTGTAGGATTTGCTTCAATTCCTACAGAATTTCTATTTTATTTTTTCTTGTTCGACATAATGCACTCCAGTTTCAACGCTCGTGTACCCTGCAAATTTTTAACCTCACCCCAACCTTATTTATGGCCAAAATAAATAGTATCTACAAAAATAATAAAAAACCAAACAGAATGTGTCTCTTATGCGAAAGTGATGGGAAGAAATTGTAATGTTACGTAACGCGTAACGTGGTGGCGCTGCAGCTAGCTGGTATTCAAGTTTCTCTGCCACAGAAAATTTTGTTCAATTTTGTAAAAGTTTTTGACAATTTATTTGAGGTTAGTTTAGGTGCGATAGCGAAGTTTCAGCTTTTGTATTCCAACATAAGTGTTTCCTGAGCACAAAGAAAGGAATGAAAAGTATTACGTTGTAAGACAACGAAAGACGAGTGCTACGTACGAACGAACGAACGAACGAATGTCAGAATATGTATGAGAAAGTTGTACGTTTTGTAAGTGGAACGGAACACAACGGAAGTGTTTGTTAAGCATCTTTTGTAAGAAACTTTGTCTCACGTGGTCTTGCCAAGGAAATGCAATTTTCCGATTTCCAACTCAATTGTAAGAATACCAGAAAATAAAATGAGAATTTAAATTAAAAAAAGAAAAAATATACCATATTACCGTATTTAAACTTGCAATAGGTGCCAATAAATTTTACTGAAAACATATTTTTATAATTGAACTGAGCAATGTTTTTTTTTTTCTCTACTCTATTTGTTTTTGCCAGTGAAGCACTTAAAGCAACAAATAATACAACTGCTTCTTTACGACTTTATTTACAAAATGCACCATATACAAAATGGAACTTTATCAGTTTTATTTTATCCGATTTACTATGGATAGCTAACTTTTATGAAAACTAAAAACAGCATCTTAAATTCTTAAGCGAATAAAACGTCAATTCGTATAAGACTTCGATTATTTGAACTTTGCTTTTGGTGTACAAATACAAGTTTTCGTCTTAAGTTTCTTACCCTTGCTGCTTCACATGCTTTTCTGTTTCTCACTTGCTAAGTTTGTTCATTGTTTCGGTTCCCTCTGCTGGACATTGAAAAGCTGCTTCTGAATTCAATAACATGTCCATTGAAACTTTTGCTATTTCTAACATTTAATCGGTTAAAATTTTAAAAATATCTTTTTTCTTGCTTCTGATTTTCGATATTTGTTGAAAAACATTTGTTTTCAAGAGTTCTTAAAGCTTTCTTAATCCGTTCGCGAGAAAATTGTTAAAATGATATTTAATTTTATTAAATTTCTTGAGTTCATGGAGTTTGTGTGAAAGAGTGTGAATATTTCTGAATTGATAACCTTATTTAAGATTAATTAAGGTTTTGAAAAACAATCGCTAGAATTTTATGAAAATTTAATAAGTTCTCACATATTAAATGCTTACAAACATAATTTAAAGCCCTTTGAAAACGATAAACTAGTTTTTCTCATATTTATCATCTTTCCTTTTATACAGTTAAGGGGGTCCCTACAGCGGTTTTACATATCGAATTAGTCATTTTCATTTACCTTTTTCTCTGAAACCGTTCGTCTGATTGACTTTTAATTTTGTGAAGTTATTTAACCCATTATGGACTGACCCATGTTCCCGTTGAGTTAGAATGATGAAACTTTTCAAAAATATTTAGTTTGGTCTAACTTAGAAAAAAAAAAAATCGAAAAATTAAAAAAAAAAAAACGTAGAAATCAAGTTGCCATCTCGAGATTTTTAATTTTCAAATTAAACGATATTGAACGATATTCTGCAAGCAAATTTGAGTATTTTGCGCCAAAATTGATCACAAGAATTTCCACAAAACAACAAAAATATACAAAAACTTATTTCGTTAAGAAAAGGTTAAGAAAAGTAAACCGGTGCTGGACCAAAATGGGTTAAATAAGGCTGTTGATAAGCTTTTTAAAAAATTATTTTTATTTTTTTATAGTAGTTTGAAAAAGTCTGTCCGTTCGGGCTTCAAAAGCTAAAGTTTTGGGAAAGGCTTAAAGTTATAGTTTGAAATTTTTGCTTATCATCAGATGATCTCAGGATTAACACAAATCTTGATCCCACAAATTAATTACAAAAATAAAGTTGATTGATACCTCTCATTTTTTTGTTGTTGTTTATTTTCTATCAAAAATCCAATACTTACAGGTAAAATACAATGTTTGAGATTTATTCTAGATATTATTCTAGATATTGCAACAAACAAGTTCAAAGTATATAATTTGTAAAGATAATCACTTAAAATAACCCTAATTTATAGGAAAAAGATAGTAAAAAACCTATACTATTATCACATTTATAATTATGTGAATGTTTTGAGATCAGTCTCTTCGAATACTCTATAAAAATAGTGACAGAAACCACTGATTATGACAAACTCCGCAAGAGTTTGTTTTAGGTGAGTATTTGCACAATCCTTCCAAACGGGACAGCCATAAGTCAAAATAGGTCTGATACAGATTTTATAAAGCAACATTTGGTTCTTTATATTTAGCTTTTTATATAAAGCTTTAGTACATCTAGTAGTTTTGACGCAAATTTCATCGATAAGCGGTTTAAATAACAGTTTATCGTCGAGGGTAACTCCTAAATACTTGATCGATTTTGAAAGCTGAATCAAGTTGGATTGAACGGACTGTGAACGGTCTAAAGGGATCATTCTTTGGAGACTATTAAACCTTATTTACCTTTATTTTCCATTTGTCAAAATATTTTGTAGCCAAAGATAAAACACCCTGCATTTTTTTTAATAATTGCGCTTGAGACTTTTCCAGAAGTGATCAGAGTGTTTTCATCAGCATAAAAGGCTAGATCTACATTATCGGACGACTTGAAATCGGAGATATTTACAGAGTATAAAAATGGCGATAGCGCGGAACCTTGTGGAACTTTATCAGTAAATTGTTTCTCTGTGGAGTTATTCATAAAACCTGCAAATTGGACGACAAAGACTGGTCAGAAAAAGATTGGTCAGAAAACTTTTAATTATTTTTATCAGATATAAGGGACAACGAAACGTGTTAAGTTTGTACAGAAGACCGTTGTACCATAATGAGTCGAAAGCTTTCTCAATATCTAAAAATACCACACCGGTGGAATATTTATTAATTTTATTCGCCTTAATAATATTTTCTACTCTTTTGACTGGATGTGTTGTAGTGTGACCGGCTTTGAACCCAAACTGAAACTGTCTTAGAACATTGGTGTTATCAGTGAATCTTTTAAGTCTATCAAGGATAATTTTTTTAAAAGTTCTACTATAAGCTTAAAATACAGCTCAATAAGCTTATAGGCCGATACCTTGAAGGTAATTTAGGATATTTTTTCTGTTTTCAGATACAACCTTAGCTTTTTTCTGGAATATTTTTAAGAATAATATTGTTAATTCCATAAGAACCAACAAAAGAAATTCTACTTTTCAGGAAAGCAAAAAAACTTGAAAGTAACTGTTTTTAAATTGATTACATTTCTCTCACAAATTTTAATTTTTTGTTACGAAATTAAATATTTGTCTAATAAGCAGTTATTATTTGAAACAGCCGAAACCAGAAAACAAAACAGATCTTGAAAAAGACGGACCTTCATATGAAGCGGGATTATTTTAATTGTTTTATTATACAATTATTTTATTAGCCATATCACGGTTAGCTGGAATATTTTTCAGCCCTAAAGTTGCTTCCCTCCAAAAAATCATGTTGATACTTACTCGAGGTACAACACCGATCATTTTTCTGTAAAAAAAAGTTAAAATCCGTCTGGCGCTTTTTTAATTTTTGCGTTTTTAGCCTGATATTAAAAAAAAAGCAATATGTTAAAAGTTTGAAAATGTATTATTTTTGTGTACTGACAGCCTTATTCATAATCTCATTTTAGAGGCTGCGTAACTTTAGACCAGTTTTAAACGGCACATCGTTATTCATAAAGATTTTTCCGGCTTGTAGAAGAGTCAACTTTAATGCCGAAGTTTGCGTGTAAATTTAACCTAAAATTTTTTGTCGTCTTTTGGATTAAGGTTGATGTTTATGAAAATTATCATAGACATGCTCCATATCCGGCTTTTGAACTAATTTTCAGAATCAGATTGGCAAATGTACAAGAATTCTTCATTTTTGTAAAAGATTTTCGATTGCTTAGACACAAGCCTTAGAAAATTAGGCAATGAATAAAAAAAATGTTTATGAATAATAATTGAAGCAAGGTTGCGTAAAGGATGCGTAAAGTCTTAGGTTTCGAACATGGTGAACGCTGGTTCAGACTGGCAGGCAGATTTCACATTAGAGCAATAAAGAAACCAATCCATGCGTATCTTTTGCTCTTATGTGTTTTCTGATCTGATCTGCCTGCCTTTCTGAACGGGTGTTCGCAACCTTAAACAGTGCGTAACTAAACAATGTCTTGAATAAGAGTGTTAATGTTTAAAGCTACAGAATAAATGAAGGGAATCATAAATAAAAGTCTTTAGAATTACAAGCGATTACTGTTGTTGCCAATTACAGACCTTAGCAGATTTTCTGCATAATTCTCTTTCCATTCATCTGTTTTATAATTAGACCAGGCGATCGCAAAATCGAAATGAACAGCTTCTAAAGCTTGTTCGCTGAAGAATTTTAGTCCTCTCTGCTTCCATTTGCAGAATTCTGGCATATGCGCAAGTACTGCATGAGCCTTGGGAGTAACAGTTCGGGTTGGACTTCTTCTCCAAAACATGAATCCACTACACTTCCAAATTTCTTAAAAATTCAGCGTATTTTAGGCACGTTATTTCACTATTACATAAAAATCTCAATTGTTCCACATTATCTACAGGGTTTTAGATGTATTTCCTCTAAAAGCTGAGCCATGTCTTTCTTTGGAGAAGAGTTTTGAAATTTTATACTGCAAATAAAAATATGCGAATATTATAGTATCACTTTGTTCGTAAAAAAGTCTAGTTTTAGAAAATTATTTTTTTGGAACGAACGAATTAAGTTTTTTGGTTCCTCAAAGCGGCTTGCGGGTGGAGTGACTTGGTAGAAATCGTTACGTAACTATGTGAGGCATGTTGTGTGTGTATGCGTGAGATTATCGAGCAGACTACAGACGAGAGCGCAGCAGAATGCGCAACTCTTTCTCTACCTGTGTCTCTTATATTAGATAACATCAATACTGATTGTACTGACACGTAGAAGTTTCGATACAACTGATTTGTTACTTTCATTTGTATTTTTGTGTTTCTGTTTTAAATCATACGTATGTTATATTATTGTTTTATTGCTATTAAGTTTTAAAAAGTGGAAACTGCAGCAAATGTGTGTAATACAGATTTGGAAAAGTGGGTTAGTAAGCTAATAATAATAATAATAAAATTGTATAACTTGATTCAAATATTTACTGTTTACATTCGCTTATTGTTGTTATTTATTTAATATTTACTATTACATTATAGAGAGACAATAGTGAAATCACATGTTCAGCGTCCAAAAGAGGATCGAAAGCGGCAAAAAAATTGAAACACATCAGAGCACTTGTATATAATTTTCGAAATTTCGAAGTTGAAGAAAAAGCATACGGAACTTCGTTTCTGACCGGGGCCCCCCGATCGAAATTTTTTTATTTTTTTTTTTTGTAATTTTTTTGTACTGACCCCCTTAAATGAATTAGAGAAAGAAGCTGACGAGAGAATATTATTTGTTTATATAAAAAACATTGGAAAATGGGAATACAGAAATATGTTTTTATTTGCTTAAGAGGAAAAAAAACGCTTTACAATTTTGAAAAAATCATTTTTTTATAACATTTTGAGATTTGAGAAAAAATATCGAAAATACTAGGGGACCCCGTGGGTATTGTGGATCATGGGGAGTTGTGTGATATTTTTGAACTGAAAAATTCTTTAAGAGCGTTGAGCACTTTTTGGTAGGGGTAAAAGTTAGGAATTCGTCAGCAATGTTGTATCGTAACCTCTGTTAATGTTCTCACTGTTAGCACTGTTAACACCATTAAGGTTTGCAATATTAATGCTTACAATTCCGATTCAGCTACCAGGTAAGCAGAAAATAGCAACGTTTTTGTATGGGGACCTCCAGAGGGCAAAAATAATAGGACCAACTTTTATATTTAACCCCTCTAGAAATCAATTAGGGAGAGATACAACCTATAATATACAGATTTTGTGTTTTTTGTATTTGTACCCCAGAAGGTTGGCAAATAGGGGTTAGGTGTTAGTGTAATATATGAGACCAATTTCACTGCTATAGGGGTCAATTAGGGAGACATTTTTTTTATTCAAAAGTTGGATGATTTATACAAAAGAAAGTTCTAAAAAACTCGCAAAAAGATTAACCAAAATATTTGACAATATACCAAAAAAAAAGCACTGCTATTTCGTAGCTTTAATTTTTTCTTAGCTTTAAGTTTTCAATTCGGTCAGCAGCCATTCCACTGTCTATTGAAAAGTTAGCGTTTTTAGCGAAGCTATTAATATTATACGGGAGTAATATTAAAAGTTTACAAGCGTCAGTTACAAAGCTTCCAAAAGAATCCACTACAATCCAATTCCATCCATTCGCTAATATGCCAAGGTTGCAGTAAAAGCTCTTTTTAAAGCATTAGCTTTTTAAGCGAACTTACTTATGCGCGCTGAGGGTAAAATGAAAAGTTAATAAGTGCCACATAGAATCCTCTTTTAACCACTAACTTTGGCCATTAGATGGCGCACTTCTCAACAATCGTGTTTTTTTTTTGACGAATTCTCAATCCAGGTGCTGACGACAGACAATGATTGTGTTCAAATGATCCAAAAACAAAAGTGATATCAATGAGTATGTATGTGGTACATACACATCATGTTGCCGTTGAAGCAATTTTTGCTATCAATTTATTTAATAAACTTTAAGAAAAAAATCATAAAACTTAAAATTGTGTGCTTGTTTATTCTTTCAATTAATATTTTATTTAATCTTTATTGGTTCAAAAATTAAAGCTATTAAAGTTTTTCTTTTTTAATATTTTAGACCTTGAGCCATTTCCCCTTCGCTACTCCTTTTTTTCTGAAGATTTTAGTAAAATGCTTAATAATTAAGACAAAGAAATAATTGTATACATCAAGATTGAACTACTTATCCAGGCATCAACCCATGAGCAACTACTCACAAACTATACAGTACTAGATTATTGAAATGAAGTAGCTACTTCTATGGAATATAAAACAATATGAGCTAAACAAAACCAGTGTCCACTTAAGAACCTTCTAAATAAAAGCAGCACCACTTAAATGCCAACTAAAAAGACTTGAAAAAACTCAAAAATATGAAACATTTAATAAACGAACTGCCAACGGAAGGATTCCTTAATTGGATGCACTCCAAATGCTTCCTCCAATTGGTCTATCGGATGCTGGCGCATTACATTATATTCGACTTTCAATGAATTTATTGAAAAAAAATATAATTCAATTGAGTCAAACCAAGCAACGGGTTCAACTAGACCCCAATATTGCAGGTAGTTTGGCGAAAGGGTAACTCTATGTATCTATTCTTACTTGCAAGTTCTTGCTTGCTCTCTATGCTCGATAGCATCTATTTTAATTTCATTGCTTGGGCTTGGCGAAAAAAAAAACAAAAATGCACAAATATAAAGTTGAAAAAATATAATTGCAACATTTTGTTGTACGTGTTAGACTGCCTAGCCTAGTTGGGTTTGGTCCTGCTGAGTAGTACAACGCTAACTGTTTGACTTGCGTCTCGTTGGCATAGCTGGTCAGATGGGCGCACTTTGGAACTTCGTGGCATGACTTTTGGCAGACGCTCACTTGAGACACGTGCTGATGGCGTTGCTGCTGGTGATGCTGCCATCCGCTACCACTTGACTTGGTACTGGACCGCACTACACTACAATCGAGACAGCATGCGACGCCAAACCAATTGCTGGCGACACATGCTGTCAATATATGTGCTGTTCTGTCTGTCTATATATCTGTTTGTTGGCGGTATTGCCACATCTTCACGTCTACCGTGGCATCTAGAGTTAATTTAGACAAGAATGAAAAAAAAAATAAAAGAAAAACGAAGAATATAAAAAATAGATAAGCGCACCAGAAACAATGCACTGTCCTGGTTCGACTGGGTCCAGGCGAGGTCGTTATCTTTTATTATCATTATGTGTTTGTTTTTATTCGTTATCGTACAATATTGAAATCATTTTGCGAATGTAATTGAAATTAAAGATGAAAACTGTTATGATCAACATAAAAATGAAATAAAATTGGTTTAATTGCAGGAACGTGTCTTGCTGGGGTTCAGCATCCAAGGCGAACTTGTTGATGGTCGCGTAATAGCTCAAAATTGTTTTTATTAAATACTTACTATTTTCATATTAACCCATTTTGGTCCGCTAACCAGAACTCGTTGGAATTTCGTAATGAAATTTTCAAATTTTGTTATTAGCGATCTAATTAACAAAACTCCAAAGTTTAAGATTTTTTCGAATTAAAATTTTTCGGCTACGAAGTGGTCGAAAATCAACTTTGAAAAAATCAAAGAATTGTTGATCAAAAATCACAAATTGACGATTAGAGATATAGCAGAAGACGTCGGCATTTCAATAGGATCCGTTCAGAATATTTTGACGAATAAATTGGGCTTGCGACGTGTCGCTGCGAAGTTGGTACCGAAAGAACTCAATTTCATGCAAAAAAGAGACCGAGTTGCTATCGCGAAAGACATGCTGGAAATGGTCGAAAATGACGAATCGAATCCATCTTTACTGGTGATGAGACATGGGTATACGAGTATGACACGCAAACCAGGCATCAGGCGAGTGAATGGCGGTAGACAGACGAACCGAGACCGAAGAAACCACGTCGTTTCCAGTCAAAAAAGAAGGCGATGCTCACTGTTTTCATGGACTACAATGGTGTAGTTCACCATGAATTTTTGCCAGATGGTCAAACGGTCAATAAACAGTATTATTTGGGAGACGTTTACGTGAAGCAATTCGCCAAAAAAGACCGCAGTTGTGGCAAAACAAATGATGGATTTTGCACCACGATAATGCACCATCGCACAATGCTCATCTTATTCGTGACTTTTTGGCTAAAAACAACACGATAACCTTCCAGCAGCTGGCAAATTCACCTGACCTGGCTCCGTGTAATTTCTCTTGTTCGATCGAGTCAAAAAAACGCTTCGAGGAACGCGTTTCACCAGCAAAGAAGAGTTAATGGAAAAAATCGGTGAACGCTCTGAAGGCCATACCAAAAACCGTGTTTCAGGAAGGTTTTCGTGACTGGATCAAGCGCTGGCATAAGTGCGTTGCAGCCGACGGGGACTACTTTGAGGGCGACAATATTGATTTGGATGAATAAACTTGTACTTTAACTTTTTCCAATAAATGAACCTTTCTTTGTGAACAAGGTGGTATTACTATATAATAATTTTTCTTATTTTAAGGTTGCTTGTCTGAAGAGGCTTTAGAAGCAAGGCACAAGTACATCCGCAATACTCGCTTGTCGCATACAAGAAAAACATCGCGTGAAAACACAAATAAGGACTTCATGTCTCATTTGCTGCTGTGTTCGGATCCACTAATATCTTCAAATCGTAATATAAAACGAGAAAGACACCAGTAAATGAGGAAATCACGAAATATAACAAATACGAAGAAAGTGATGAAGAAGATATTTTTAACGAATATAAATGTTATTAAATTTCTTCTCCTGAAGAAAGTTCAAGTGAATAATTTCTTAATATTTTTTAAAAATATTAATTGAAGTATTATCTAGTACAAAATATAGATCTCCTTAGTTTATTTCAATGAATTTTGTCGTACATATTAAAAAATTACATAAAAAATTATATATTATTTTAAAAAACTTAAAAATTCATGAAAATATTTACATTTTATTAATTGGTAATGAAAATTTCAGAGATGGAAAATACTTTTTAAAAAAAAATATTACAAAAAAAATATTAAAAAAAAAAAAAACGTTATATATGGGGCTTAAGAAAATCGTCCTAAATATCCGGGTTTTAGCAAAACTATAAGGTTAAATCCTTCATCTGACACAAGAATTTTTTTTAATTGAATTAATTTTTCTGTTCGGCTGTCAACTCTCTGCAGACAATGGCAATCCACAGAGAGTAAAAACTGCCATGAAAAGTTTCTTGAGTACAGAAGCTGCTCGGAGTCGGCATAAAACATTTTAACATTTAACATTTTCACAACACACACAACACAATTGATCATAAGAAGCTCGGTCTAAGTCCCTTCAAGGACCGAAATGGCCATTTTCGTCTTCGTTTTATGAAGTTTAAAGCAAATCTGACTTTAATCGACTTCGCCGCGGCGCGAAACATGGTAGTGAGTAGCACCAGATTTAAGCACCTCGACATCCACAAGGCCACCTGGCTGTCCCCTGATCAAAAAACGCGAAACCAAATTGATCATGTTGTAATCGACGGAGGCATGCCTCTAGTGTTTTAGATGTGTGCACATTTCGGGGGGTTAATATTGACTCCGACCATTATCTTGTTGCAGCCAAGATCCGCATGCGATTATGCAATGCGAAGAACATACGCACAGGAATGCAACGAAAGCTAGATGTCGCTAAGCTGCAATTACAACGGACTGCAGAGCCGACTCCGCTCAACTCTCGGTTAAGCTCAACCAACCAACCTCTGGACCCGATGACGCCGGCGGACTTTGGGCGCATATATCCCACTCCATGCGCGCTGCCGCTGAAGAACTCATTGGTGTTCGGCGCCGGCAACCTCGGAACCAATGATATCATCAGGAGTGTCGCATCGCGACTGCAGTAAAAAACGCCGCATATAGAAAAACGCTGCAGTCAGCTGCAACGCGAGCCGTGCGAGAAAACTACCGCGAAAAGAGGAAGGAAGAGAGGCGCCTTTTCAGACGCAAGAAAAGAGAGCAGGAAAAGCGTGAGCGTGAGGAACTGGAGGTATACCAGGGCAAGAAGGATGCACGAAAATTCTATCAACAGGATAAGCGTCTAACCCAAGGTTTCAAGCCCGGAGCATCCACTTGTAGAGACGAAAATGGAGATCTAAATACGGATACGCAGTGTGTGCTGAGATTGTGGAGACGGCACTTCTCCAATTTACTTACTGGCGACGATTCCACCAATGCCGCCCATGGAGAGCGCAGTTCAGAGACACCAATCAACGATGGCGGAGTGGAAGTACCACCACCCTGTCAGCTGAATTGTTTAAAACCGGCGGCGATGAATTGATAAGGCGCATGCATCAGCTCATCAGCAAAATATGGCTAGAAGAAAGCATGCCCGACGATTGGAAACTCAGCGTACTGTGCCCTATACTTAAGAAAGGAGACCCAACAATCTGAGCTAGTTATAGAGGTATCAGTCTTATTTCCATCGCATATAAGGTTCTCTGAAGCGTACTGTGTGAAAGATTAAAGCCGATTACAAAAACACTGATTGGACCTTATCAGTGTGGCTTTCGACCTTTTAAGTCCACCATAGACCAGCTTTTCACGCTACGACAAATCCTGGAGAAAACCTACGAAAATCAAATTGACACACACCATCTCTTTGTTTTTGATGGATGGACCAGGCTGAGGAAGTCCTAACCGCACTTGGTGTATCCGATTGGAGAACGCGCGCGCAAAGCAGAGGCGCCTGGCGAGAGCTGATGAGGTCGGCCGAAACCCGGACACGGGTTGTTACGACCACCTAAGTAAGTAAGTAAGTAAAGCAAATCTGAGATAATTTTTGAGCTCAGCAACCCTAAATTACTTATAGTACCAAATTTCATCGATATCCAACCACTCCTTCTATTCGTGTCCATTGCTTGTATGGGCTCAACGCACTGTGCGACGCTTCAATTAAGCAAAAAAAAAAAAAAAAAACAAAAAAAAATACACAATCAGCCCTCATATTCTAAAAACAAAAAAGCGAAAAAAATATAAAATTTCATATTCACTACATTCATAATATGCTAATATTCATAATATAATATAATAATTCAAATTAAGTTCCAGAATTATTGAATAAATCTGTCTTAAGACTAATATACAAGTGAATCTGATATTTAAAAAAATTTTTTTTTTCTAGCTAACAACTAAATTTTACAGACTTATGATTAAACATACATTTTTCTCAACATACATAAAAAACTCAAAATATTCGACAATTAAAACAAAACTACTTTATATTTTATAGTCAAAAAAATAAAAGAACTCATAATAATTTTGCAACACTTTGAGTGTCAAATTCCAGAAACACTTCAAAAAGTAATTTCAAGAATTTCAATTACAAAATTAGAAACTATTTTTACCAAAGTCAAAAGAAGTTTTTAAACCTGCATCCCAAAGCATGCAACATACAACACCTGACATCGTACTGATTCGAGTGTAATAAGAAATATTCACAAAATAAAATTTCTTATTTTTCAACTGCTGCTTCTCAACTTTTCATTATCTCACATTTTTCACCATAAAACTTTCGAGTCATGAAAAGCCAGTCAGCGTGTGAACTCAGGCCACATTGGAGCTTGGAATGAGAATTATTTCATGAAAACTAGCAGCAGAAAAGTTTCCAAAACGGAAAAATCATAATCATTTGATGTCAATTTGTGGTAATTGGTGAAGTAACGCGCGCGGATAAGTCAAAATAAAGGTATCTAGGTTGGTGGATGATGCCGGGTTCAGTGTGTACGACAAGCATAAAGGATTCAAACCATAACTGTGTGCTGCTTATTCCGCGTAATTGACTTAAAAATCTCATTTCTTCATCTTAATAAAGCAATGAAAAATATTACGAGCATTTTAAGCAGCAGCAAAGCAACGCTAGAGCAAGAGTGGAAAAGGAGTGAACGACGTTTTAACTAGAGAAACTATGCCACAAACACGTGTGAATCCTTGAAACCCACTCGTCGAGATTGAATGTGTTTTTTCACACTTGAGATCCTGGTTTTACTTGTGTTTGTTTTTTTTTTTTGCTGTCTTCTGTTTTTATTTCTATCCAACATTCTTTTCAGTGCAATCGTAATAATTGTAGTGCCAGGATATGTAGGGAATGGATATGTGAAAAATATAATAAAACCAGCTACAGTCAAGGGGAAACTTTTCATTCAAACAAGATGATCAACAACAACAACAACAAAAGTAAAGTCATTATATATTGAGCACGAAAGAAATGTTCGAGTTCATATATAATAAGCAGTCAAGGATGTGTATACAACAGGAGCAAGCCTTGATTATAGAATTTTTGATGCTGCATAACTTGCAACAAAGTGATTGACGCAAATAAAAGGTTGTGAATAACAGCTAGAGATGTATTGCAAGGGAAAATAATAACTACAAAATTGAGTTATTTTTATCTTTGGAGTAGGTTATAAAAAAAAAATAATCTCCAAGTTGTTATGCCAAGTAATTGAATTTATGGCCAGTCAACGAAATAGTTGAAAAATTTCGTTGTTCTTAAATTTGAAGGCATGAGTTACAAGCAAATTGAAAATGTTAATAAAGGTGAGATGTGATGTTTTATAAAATAATATTCAAAGAATTTGGGGCGATTTTTTATTATATTTTTGAATTTTAAATTATTAACTTTAAATATATTTAAATAATTATTATTTATACGTAAATATATCTATATATATATCAAATTGTAAAAAAAAATCTGAACATGAAATATATCATCAACATTTTTTTTGCATTGGACATTTTGAAGGACGAGGATTCCGAAAATCGCATTTTTAAAATTTATGTCTGTCTGTCTGTCTTTTAAAGCATCACGCGAAAATCATTGGATGGACTTAAATGAAACTTGACATCCAGGTTCCTTATATCCCCGGTCAACATATAGGCTACTTTTTATCCAGTAAAAAAGGTTGTACCCGGTAGGGGGTGCTGCGATCGGGTTCCAGGCATTCGTTTTTTTCAGCTTATCTCCGAAACCGTTCATCCGATTTGCATGAAAATTGGAATATAGGGGGTTTTCTGATACGGTGAGTGTCTCGGATTTATCTTTTTTATGCTATCTTGACCATCAGAGGGCGCTGTAGTACAAATATTTTGAAAAACGTCGAAGAAGTCCAAAACCGTTCATCCGATTTGCATGAAAATTTATATGTAGAGGTTTTCGGATACGATGAGTTTTTATGACATATCTAATCGATTCTATCTCGAACGCCAGAGGGCGCTGTAATACAAACATTTTAAAAAACGTAGAAAAACCTAAGCCGTTTATCGGATTTACATGAAAATTGGTTCATAGAGGTTTACGGATACGGTGAGTTTTCATGACTTATGTACTCTGTTCTATCTTGAACACCATGGAGCGCTGTAGTACAAATATTTTAAAAAACGTTAAAAAACTCCAAAGCCTTTTATTGAGAGGATTTCTTTTTTATAGAGGTTTTCGGATACGGTGAGTTTTCATGACAACCTACTCTGTTCTGTCTTGAACACCAGAGGACGTTGTAGTACAAATCTTAGGAAATCGTGAAAAACTCCAAATCTGCTTATCCGATTTGGATGAAACTTTGTAAATAGCGATTTTCGAGTGCGGCAAGGGTACTGGTGCTATCTTTTTTGTTCCCTCTCGAAACTAGAGGGCGCTGTTGTACAATTTGCACGTGTGTATGTTATTAAACTGTTCCTTAACGGCTGCACTGCTTTTGATGAAATTTTTTGTGTGTTTGAGTGGATCCCTGGATGGTTCTGGTTCACAATTGGACCCAGTAGGTGGCGCTGCGATCGTGTTTAAGGCATTTTGTTTTTATAGCTTATCTCCGAAACCGTTCATCCGATTTGCATGAAAATTCGTATATAAAGGTTTTCGGATACGGTGAGTTTTTGTGACGTATGACTCTGCTTTATCTTGACTACCAGAGGTCGCTGTGTACAAATATTTTAAAAAACTTCTAAGCTGCTTATCCAATTTCCATGGAAATTAGTATATAGGAGTTTTCTAATATGGTGACTGTTTTGGACTTATCTTTTTTTGTACTATCTCGAACACCAGAGGGCGCTGAAGTGCAAATCTTTTAAGAAATCGTGAAAAATTAGAAAGCCGCTCATCCGATATGGATGAACAATTGTACTAAAAGATTTTCATGAACGGCAACTGTTTAAGCGTTATCTCTTTTGCTCTGTCTCGAAAAGTAGACGGTGCTGTTGTACAATTTGTACGTGTGTATGTTATTAAACTATTCCTAAACGGCTACACCGATTTTGATGAAATTTTGTGTGTGTGTTTACGTTGATCCCTGGATGGTTCGGATTCGCTATTGGACCCAGTAGGTGGCGCTACAAATGAAAATTTGTATTTAGGGGTTTTCGGGTACGGTAGTTCTTATGACTTATCTATTTTGTTCTATATTGAACACCAGAGGGCACTGTAGTACAAATGTTTTAAAAATCTCGAAAAACTCCTAGCTGTACATCCGATTTGCGTGAAAATTTTTACATAGGAGTTTTCGGATACGGTGGGTATCTTAGACTTTTTTTTTTCTGTGCTATCTTAAACACCAGATGGTGCTGTAGTACAAATTACTTAAAAAATCGTGAAACACTCAACAAAAACCGCTCATCCGACTTAGATGAAAATTTGTGTATCGGAAATATATAGGATTTGATTATAGAGTATGGAAAGAGCTTTGGCGTTATTTTTTTTTATTCTATCTCGAAAACTAGAGGGCGCTGTTGCACAAATACCGCAAGAAACTCAAAACAACTCATCCGATAAGTATGATTTTTATATGTGTTTTTCGGGTGCGGTGAGTCTTTTGGCGCTACGTATTTTGCTATATCTTGAATCCCCAGAGGGCGCTGTACTGCAAAATACGTTAAGGCGGAGCAAAGCTCGAAGGGTGATAAATATTATAATTTTTTTTCTTCTTTATGTGTATTTATATTCCATTTTTTTTTCCGCAAATCAGGACAGCTGATGCCGAATTCTGTGATATTTGAGTACGCATCAACTCATGCGCAAGTCAGTTGTGTCAATTTTTAGGTGTTGAATTTTCAATTTGCTTATTTTGCCGAAGTTACCGGCTTGTAAGATGGACACAAAATTCCTACAATAGTTTGTGAAAAGTTTTTTCAAATCGACGAATGAAATCGAAAATTATTTATATCAACTCCCGAGCTAAGTCGGGTATTCAGCTAGTACTCAATAAAATAACAAACGTAACGGGAATAGATGGCGCTTAAAAGCAGGGGGACTGTTATTCTTGTCCACCCTGTATATGTAAAGATTTTGGTCTAGACTAATTTTTATTATTCGGTGCTCAAAGTGCATTGGGTAGTCGGTTGTAATCAGCTCACACGATAGGGTGTTATGTGTGGCAATGAAAACCCCTCCTGTTATTAACACTTATAAAGTGTTTAGATTGTTTTATTAAAATAATTCGCATTTTATTCCTTATGCTTGTGACGTCACATATTAAAGATGTTCCAAATAAAGATAGCAATGGGCGCATTCAGCGTAGTCAACAGTTGGGAACAGTTGTGTAAAAATTCACTGAATGGTACAATTACTTGCGCGCTTACTAAAACTGATCAGGTAGCTGACGCCATTTAATCAAGCGAAAAAATTCTATGCTACCTGAACTCAACTGTTGAGTGCTTTCACCTTTAACTGACACAACTCAAAAAATGTAGTTACAAGTTCATGTTTTTTTCAAAGAACGCCTTGAATAACAGCACGACTGATCAATGCGAAAGCATGCACTCACCTGAAAGTTTGAAATGTACTGAGCGTTAGAGAATGAATGGTGAAATAATGAGATAAATATAATGTTTTTTTTTTTTTAGGAAAGTTAGGGTTAAACTTTAACTCTAAATTTTAAGCATTGACAACTTTTCTGACGCTTAGAGCAACAACGCATCCAGAGAAAAACATCGTTCACTAAAGTATCGCTACCATAATAATTCACAACAGTTGACTACGCTGAATGCGCCCAATATTACCGATACATCTGCTTGTTGCGTATGTTTCTCAAACTAGTATTCTTGATGCTTGCTAATTTCGCTCTCTCATACCTGTTCTATCGTTATCTAAAAGAGAAATATTCCATGAAAAATAGGGAGAGAAACCAATACACGTAGATATACGAAAAAATAAAACACATCACTAGTGTGCTTGGATGTTTCTTGGCAGAGTTTTAATCAGTTTATATAAAACAAAGTCCTGTAATATGTCTAGATTTCCATAACTCGAGTACATCTCATTCTGCCGTACGTCAAAAAAATCCGGAAAATTCAGCAGTAAAAGTGTGAAAATAATGAAAAACCAAATTTGCATGCTTTCAGGGGTTATTCTTCTCTGAAATCCTCCTAAATGGCTGGACCGTATTTGATGAAATTTTTTGAGTGGATCTCTGAATGATTTCGAATATCGAATATGAATATTGTAAATCATAAGGATTTCGATGAAATTAAGAATAATCTATACGAATAGCATGTAAAATATACGAACTATATCTTCGACACATAAATAGTATTTAAGCGAAATGTATGGGTATATTAATTAAAATGTAACATAATATATAAATAAAATAAATAGAATCTAATAGCTAGGATATGAATCTGGAACAGGATTAACAGAAATTTGCATAATCAGAGGAGATCATTGAAACTCTTCCAGGTGTATGTGTTTGTGTATGTATGTGAGCTTATCCTTGAGAGCTTTAAATAAATGCAAGCTGTTGCATTATGACAGCAACGTACAGTATTTCGTATGTATTGCGTATATTGCTACCGTTGCGTTACGTTGTTTTATATTGCGTTTCGTTCTATTCACTTGTTTGAAAAATTTACAGGATTTGCTCTGCATTGTTATTGTGTTTGTTGTTGTTTTGTACATCAAACAAGTGCAAATGAATGCACATTTAATACAAGCTACCAATACACACACATACACGAATAAACTCACGTTGCTTGACTGCCTATTTGTATGCGTAGCTGTCTGTCTGCCTGCCTGCCTGTCTGTCTGTCTTTCTGTCTGCCGTGTGTCTGAATGATTTACGAGCAACGTCATTGTGAGCAATAACAAAAGAGCGATATGCGTCTATCTTTCTGAATATCTCCAAATGTGTGTGTGTGTGTAGAAAATTTACATAAACGCCCATTAATCGCCAAGCTGTGTGCTTACAACAATCCCAGCAGGAATTCTTAGGCAATAAAAATGTTCTTTTTTTGTTTGTTTTAACTTAAATTAATGCATCTAACACATCATATCTACGTGCTGTCTAGTGGGGTCGACTCACACATTTATTGGTGTGTATGTGTGGTTGTGTTTGTATGTAAATCGGCTGCATATCCTTTTTAACATAAACATTTTGCCAACTTAACTAATAATGTTGAATTGTGTTGAATTATAAAGGAATCGGAATTTTGTTTATTTATTTATCTGAATGAATGAATAGAAGATTGAATGTTTGTCTACGTGTATTAGTCAGTTTGTCTGTCTGTTTGTTTGTTTGTTTGTTTATTTGTTTGTCTTCTAAGTTTCTAAGTCATTCACTGTGTGCGTGTGTGTATAAATTTAAATACTTTGCATGTTAATGAGTTGTTAAGGAAGCAGAAATCCTTTTTAGGTAACAACAAGAACAACAGCAACAACGAAGACGGCTCGGTTTCAATTTCATTTGCTTTTTAGGC
Source organism: Coremacera marginata (assembly GCA_914767935.1). Taxonomy (NCBI): domain Eukaryota; kingdom Metazoa; phylum Arthropoda; class Insecta; order Diptera; family Sciomyzidae; genus Coremacera; species Coremacera marginata. Next base: position 38,873,923 of record OU612045.1, on the reverse strand, counting down.
TCAGAACAAAATGCATTAAAAGGATGCAATAATGTGTGTTTGTATATTTATCTGTGATTAAACGTATAAAACTGGATGTTTTTAGAAGTAGTTGTTGTTGTTGTTGTTGTTGTAATTGTAGAAAATGCGGAAATACATCCGTAACTAGTTAAACAAATTAGTTGTAATACATTTTGTAACAAAACAAATCTTGACATTGTTAAGGAATTATTTGAATGTTTAAGCAATGACAACGATACGATGCTATTAAATAAAATGCGCTTAATTTATTTTATAAAAAGAAGCAAAGTAATTAAAGCACTGTATGGAACTTTGCAAATCTGACCCTAATGAATTATCTATTAAAGCAAACAAGAAATGTAAACAAGAATATATTTATCGAAATTTATTTACATAAAAAAGTGAGTGCTTCGGGGAACATTTTAACGTTGATTCTGTTTTGAGAATATATGTTTAGATTTTTGAAAGGAATATTTTAAGAATTTTTTTGTTTATTTTTTGCATTAAACCGCATTAATGTAAAAATTTCTGGATTTTTTGGAAAATTCCCATTTTGTGGAATTGCCCATATAAATTTATCTTTTTATACTCCAACGCGTACTGCGTAAGGGGTATATTAAGTTTGTAACGCCAATACGGAGGCGTGGCAGATATAGAAAAGTATATATATTTTTGATCAGCATCACCACCTGAGTCGATTTCCGCGTGTCTGTCTGTCGTCTGTCCGATGAAATATAAACTTCAAAATATAAACTTCTTTTTAAAAAATTTTTAAATAAAATAAAGATCAAGTTAGAGAATGAGCTAAGTCGGATGAAAACCACGCCTACCTCCCATACAAAATTACTTTAATTTAACCGTAAAATCTCTTGGAAATTCACAAAAAATAAAGAAATGCATTGAAATTTTGCACGTTGGCATTGAATTTTAATATAAATCCTGACTATGAATTTTGGGAAAATTGGATGAAGACCCTTCGGATAAATTAACCGTTTTCGAGGTCCCCTAAGGGAAGAGATCAGTCCCAATTCTGCCACCAACATATGAAACCGACCGGTCACTTTTACACGGCATTGTCATTGACAGGGGCCAATTGCCATCTGCTGCATTCCCTTAGACCTATCCAGTGACCGGCCTAGAAGAGCAGATTGGTAACCTGTTTAGACTTAAAAGGGACCAGTCCAGAACCTTTCACGTGATAGGTTTCCAGTGTATAGGGGCCTGTCCCTATTCTGTCACCAACAAATGAAACCCGACTGTCTTCAACTTTGAATTTCCACTCAATACAAATACAGCTTTGAGTTTTAATTGATCTATCTCCACGTGTATCTTCCCTACGGGGAAAATAACCGGTTCTGAATCTATGACGTGATAGGTCCCCAAGGGGCAGGGACCTGTCTTAATTCTACCACCAACATATGAAACCGACCGGTCATTTTTACATGGCGTTGTCATTGACATGGACCAATTGCCATCTACTGCATCACCTTAGACCGGTGAAGCAGATTAGATTGGTGACCTGTTATGACGAAAAAGGAACCGGCTCAGAACTTACCATGTGATAGGTTCCCAAGGAGTAGGGACCTGCCCCAATTCTGGCACCAACCGGTCACTTTTACATGGTGTTGCCATTGACAGGGACCAATTGCCACCTGTACCATCACCTAAGACCTGTCCAGTGACTGGCCTGCAAAAACAGATTTGTGACAACCTTCTGAGATCCAACCCACAACTTTCAATATTTTTATAAAAAAACTTACATTTTAGTAAAGTATTAATTTAATTTAATATATAAACGCAACTTTCATATGATCAACGATTTTAAATAAAAAAAAAAAAAATTTCTAAAACAAAGAGATCCAATAAATATTTTGCTTAACTTCAATTTCTGCTAATTATTTAAATTGAGTCATTTAATTTGGGTCATTGGTACACGAGATGCAACTCAAGAAGCTGAAGTATTCCATTGTTTCTGCTTGTCTTGGAAGTGGTCAGGGCATCGCTTTGTTGCTGGAAGCTTCATAAGTTATTTGTATCTAGTACATGTGGTTTATATTTTTTACCATCTGCTGTTTTTACATATTATTTGGCGCATTTATCAAGTCTAAAAGTAATAAAATATTAAGCTTAAAGTCTAATCATGAAACTTTTCTCCTGAGGAATCAGAAAAGGCAGTTTTCATTTTTAAGTTAGCAGATAAAGGCATCCAATTTTTTTACTCATGAATATACACGGTTGATGAAAAAATTTGCATTGACAATTTTCAAAATGTTCTTGAACTTTATCTTAAAAACTTAAACTTACTTTTCTGGTATTGAATAAAATTTATTTCATATGAAATTAAAAGATTCAAATGATAAAGGAAGAGAAAAAGTAATTTAATACCAAAAATTAAACATTATCAATATTGCCCATCACTTTGTTAAGTAATTATTCTGTGACATGCATATTTATCTTTTCAACTTTAAGTTTTCACACAATACGAATGCAGCTTTGAGTTGTAATAGATCTGCCTCCGCAGAAATTGGTCCCGTGCAGAGTAAAGTTAAATCTGTCCCGTAACAGGCACAAAAAACCTGTTGCGTGAGGAGTTATATCAGACCTATCCTGTGATAGCTGTCCATTGGAGCTGTCACGGGACCAGTTATTTAAAGGCAATTGACTCTGCTTTCCCAGCAGGGATATTAAATTGTTATCGAGCTGAGTAAAGCGAAATCTGTTCGGTAACAGGCACAAAGGAACTGCTCCGTGAATAGTTATATCCGACCTGTCCTGTGATAGGTTACATTTGAGCTGTCGTGGGACCAGTCGCTTACAGGCAATTGACTCTGTTTTATCCGTATGGAATAGTTAAATCTCTTAAAAATCTGCCCAATTACAGAAGTGTCTGGGAATTTTGCCAAAGGCCTTGATATGACTACCTCCTATACAAATTGGATCTATTTTAAACGTAAAATCTCTTAAAAATTTACAAAAATTAAAGAAATATTTTGAAATTTTATACACAAGCTTTGATATGAAATGGAACATCTCTATGATATTTGGCAAAATCTAATAATACTACGCCTACTTCCTATTTAACGTGACGTCATCAAAATAGAAAATCTTTCGTAAATATATAAAACTGAATGAAATTGGGTCTGTATGTACCTAAATTCGACCCACATCGTTTATCCAACTCATGCACATATTCTTCAGTATATTGTGTAGTCTTTAGACTCCAAAAGTAGGTGTAGCAGGTTTTAATCGAACTTCTGGTAAACCGTGTGTCTGACTTCGAACAAATTTTGCACACATAATCCTTGGTAACTTGAGCAGTCTGAAGTTAATAAAATTAGGCGGTACTAGACAGGGGGCTCGACACTTTATTTTTAAACTAGCTCCATCTACACCGTTTGTCCGATTTCAACCAAATGTCGTACATATATTCTTTAGTACAATTAAGTTGAAGCCTACAAAAAATTTGTTAGTTTAAAGCCTACAAAAAAGGGTAGGATTGGACAATTGGATTGGGCGTGTCCATTTAATTCGTATCGAATTAAACACAGTTTGTCCGACTTAAATCAAATTTTGCACGCATATTTATTAGCATAAGGAGCAGTCGTTAGTTTATAAAAGTGGGCGGTACAAGACGAGGGGCGTAGCACTTCATTTTAAGTTTATTTCCATTCACACCGTGTCTCCAATTTCAAACAAAATTTGGCATATATTTTTTTTAGTAAAATGAGAAGTTTTAAGCCTTCAAAAGTGGCTTGGACAAGGGGCGTGTCAATTTGATTCTAATCGAACTTCCTCTATACAATTTGTCCTATTTGAACCAAATTTTGCAAATACATTTTTTACCACAAGGAGCAGTGCGTACACCCAAAAAAAAAAATGTTTTAACATTAAAGAAAAATGTCTTCCTATTTAAAAAATCTTTTATATTTGACTCCATCAAGTTAACTTGTTAATGTTACAAGATAGGTGTTGTTAAATACAAAATGTTAATAGTTGAGAGTTCAATAAGATGAAAGTTGTTAATATGAAAAGACAATCTTGTCTTCTTTAAAATGTGTCTTGTCATCTATAAAATGTCGTATCTTTCAAATTACAAGATCATCAGGTTAAATGTAAATTGTTGAATTGTGAAATCAACAAGAATGTTTCTTTAAAATCACAAGATGATCAGGTTAAATGAAAATTGTTGATGTTAATACGAAGATAGCACCTCTTCACATTCGAAAAAATCAATGTTGATGTAAAAATTCTTGTTTTATATATAAACTTATCCCTGGTGACTGAAAAGGCCCTCGTGGTTAATAAAACAAAGGTATGGTTTCGATTTAAGAACAGCTTTCTTTATAATAAAGAAGTTATATATTTATAGCAAACTGATTTGTTTAAAAAATTTTGTGTAATTAATGGCCTTATTTTGCACAAAGCATGCTATCACCTCATTGGGGGGGTTTTTTATCTAATTTCATAAAAAAATTTCAGTGAGATAAAGATTTTTTTTACTTTATATGAGCACGGAACTGTGTGGGAAAAAACTCCAACTAAGGTGATTGCGCGCGTTTTACAAAATAAGGCCATTAATGGGGCCAGTTATAAGACAAGTAATAATTAAAAGCAAGAACATTGGTTTTATTTAGTGACTTAAGTAACAATTATGTTTGTTGAGGTATAAATCATTTTTCTTTCAAAACACTGCGATAGCCAAAATGTATCGGAGAAACCGCTGCTTGTTTCAAGTAAAGGAATACTTCCAGAACACGGCCTTATACTCCATCCTTATATACGCAAGTCATGCATCTCTTTTGCCCTAATGCATTTTTGTGTTAATTTTACCACAGCTTACATATTTCTGCTTCTAATTTATTGAATAATATTCACGATTTTGCACAATGTCTTTATGCAAAGCATCAGTGTGTTTTTTGATGTCGGTAACTACATAGATTGTTCCTTTTAAGCATGTTTTAGTTGCACATTTTAAGTGAATATACTATGCTTATCATAAATACGTTGAAGAACGTAGCTTTTCTTTTAAATTTGTTAATATTTTATTTTGTCACTCACACAATTATTGCACAAGCACAAACGCCTTGTTGCTTCAACAGCTTCAGACTCACTGCAGTTGTGAGCGAAAAAATCGGCACAATAAGGAGAAGAGCATGCATTGTCGCATAAAGAAAACCCGTTCTTATTAAAGACAGTGTTGTAAATAGTCATGATATAAGAACCCAGGTAGCATTGATAAGTGTTGATTTTCTCTTCTAATTGCATACCATAAGTTGTCAAAAACAGCTGTTCATGCAACACAGCTAAGAGTAAAGCAAATGAACATACACCCATTGGCTGCATTCTGCGGAAAATTTGCTACGTAGCTGTTGAACAACTTTCGGTCTGAATGGTATGTAGCATAAAGCACTCACACAATATGTTCCCTCAGCAGTTACCACTAATATAACACGAAATTCGTTACTGAAAATATATTTAATTTCGGTCATATGCATGTGCAGTTGCTAAGGTTGTTCTATTGCTGCACTTTTACATTTTCAACAATTTTTATGTTTTCACTAATTAATTAATACTAGTTTATTATATTTACAATGAAGCAAAACATGGTAATATTTGTACGTGAATAAGAAAATGTTTGGTTGATTGCAAACTCTGAAAAAAGACAATGGCCGATTGTGCCGCTCTCTTCTTTGCCATGATATAATTATACTCCTTGCTAAATAACATGGAATTAACACATTACTTAACTTCTTTGAAAAAGTTCGAAATTAGCTGCAAGTTGCTTCAGCGTCCACATGTGCAAGTGGAAGTTCTTTTAAAAATGTCGTCGAATGTGAAGGTTCTCCCTGAAATTGCAGTAATGCTTGAAATTAAGAAGTTAGAAAACGAGGAAAACATGTAACTAATATTGCTTCTTCTATATGCTTGAGAAAATCCCGGAAAAACCCACAAAGCACTACAAAAACATCACTTTTATCCCCTTTTCTGACATTTACTTGCAGCAAGTGAAAAAATTCACTGCTTAGGAAATGTCCGTGCAAGTAGCGCTGCAAGTAGGCTGCAATTCCGAAAATGTGAGTGTGTTAGTAAAAATGTTTAGATGTATTGAGTTTTTCGAACATTCACTTGCCCGTGTGGCACTAAGTTAGGTACTTGATTGTAGTAACATACAAGCTGCTAGAACGTGTTTCCGTATTTTTCTAGCTCAAAAGCGATATGAAGAACAAGCATAAATCACTCTCTCGAACAGGCTTGATATGAAAAAAAAAAAAAAAAAATTTCGTACTGTAAATTTCGTTCTTTTACAATAAATTTTTACTTATGCATAAGCATATTTATAATTATAGGTTTTAGTGAAAAATTAAATAGGACCTTTAAGAGTTTATTCATGTTATTAATATCAAATAAAATTAATATATTAATAAGGTTAAAAAAAAATGCGACCAACGTTTGCTGACGAACTAGGCTAGGTCAAAATTTTAAAAATTAATTTTCACATCAAAGAAATTGCCCAAGATAAGTCTCCTCTTCTGATTGAATAAACTGTTTTCCAGTAATATTCAATTTCTACTTATTCTTCTGAATCACTGAAAAGATAAGCAAACTCTTAATTTAAAACTTCAGAATCAAGACTTCATTTTCTTAAACCAGATTAGGTATCAGTTTGAGCAAATCGGCAAGTATTTTTAAATGTCAGTTTCTTTATTGGACTTATCGCATTTGATAATTGCTCTAACTTAAATTTTACCTCAACAGCGAAATAAAGCTGCTCCAAGCACACAAATCAAATTTGAATCTCAACTTAAATCTCAAATTTTAAATAATAAAGGAAAAGCGATTTATCCCAAAAACGTAATTTTTGACAAACAATTAAAAGAAAAACGTCAGGTCATAATTGCAGCCAAAAAAAGTTTAAATAAAGATAAATCGTCAATAATACCAACCCTGCTTTATGCTACATACCATTCAGCCCAAAAGTCACGCAACAGCTACTTAGCAAATTTTTCGCTGAATGCAGCCAATGTGAATTAAACACAGCTTATAATAAACGCTCTCTTTCTTGGCATTTTTTTTTGACAAGGAATTGTCACTTCTACCTGTATTCTTGTATCATGGTAAATAGTAAAACAAAACATAAATATTTTTATGACAAAAGAGAGAAAAATGGCAATAAAAACAGGAGTAATACAATCATTGACAACATTGTTTTTACATAGTTGAAAGATGCTCTCTTTATTACTACAAAATAAGTATGCAATGAATTTTACGAGAAGCATCTCTTTGTAATAACAAGCATGTTGTAACTCGGAGAAATGGCCAATCTTTATATTAGACATTTTTATTTTTTTTTTTTTATTAACAAGAGTCAGGTAATATTAACGAAATTTTTTACAAGTAATTCTACTCTTTTTAATAATACAACAACATTTTTTGGGTGTAATTTATAAAATGGGCGCAGTTAGACAGGGGACGTGATACTTTAATTTTAATGTAACGCCTTCTACACTGTTTTTCTGACTTCAACCATATTTATAGACTTTGTCCGACTTCTTTCAAATTTTCCATACACATATTTTTTGGAATAATAAGCAGTCAGTAGTCCAGAAAATTGGGCGAAATTGAGCGGGAGGTGTGGCAATTTAATTTTATATGTAATCATTTTTTACCATTGGTATGAATTTCCACATACTAACCAAATTTTGCATATATTTTCTTTAGTATAATGAGCAGTCTACAAAGTACCCTATGTGGCAGCTACCCAGCTAAATTTAATTAAGCGTAAGACACAAATATTTTTGCAGATTATGCATAAACAGTGGCGGCCGTGGCGTAGTGGGTAGAGTGTGTGGCTCATACGCCAGAGAACCCAGGTTTGAATCCCCCATCTGACACAGAGAGTTTTTTCAATTGAATTTTTCTGTTCGACCGTCACCTCTCTGCAGACAATGGCAAACCTCAGAGAGTAAAAACTGCCATGAAAAGCTTCTTGAGAACATAAGCCGTTTGGAGTCGGCACAAAATATGTAGGTCCAGTTCTTGATCATTTGTGTTCAAACATTTCACACACACACACAACACAATTGATCATAAGAAGCTCGGTCAAAGTCCTTTCAAGGCCTGAAATGGCCATTTCGTTTTTTTTTTTTTTTTTTTTTTTTGTAAAAGTTATGGATTCGCGTCAGCAATGTTAACGGTAGCAATGTTATATTAACATCACTGGTAATACCATCACTGTTAATATTAGTACTGTTAATGCCTGCATTTCTGATTCAGCTACCAGGCAAGTAGAAAACAAAGCCACGTTTTTGTGTTTTTTGTGTAGGGACCCCCAGAAAGCTGCCATATAGAGGTTCAGAACAAAGTGTGTTCAGAACAAATGTTCGAAGGGTACAAATAATAGGACCATCTCATATATTCATATATTCGAAAATTTCATGATTTATTCAAAAGAAAGTTTAAAAATACGCAAAAAAGATTTACGTAAAGTTTGACGATGTACCTTCAAGACATCGATATAAGCTTTGCAAATGATAAAAATCGATCAGTAATTAAATTTTTAAATGAAGCATTAGGTTTGAATATGTTTAATGATCGAAATTTATCATTAAGAATTATTGTATAGACTAAATATCTCCATATTAAAACTCAGTTTTGCGTGAAAATATTCTTGGTTCTTGTCAAATTATTAAAATTGTTGATTTGGGTTTTGGTATTAATTGTATATTTTATCTAATTTCATATTAATATAAAAAAAATTTATAAATTTGAGTACACTTTCGGTTGAATGAGTGTAACACTTTCCTTATATTTTAAAGGTATGAAAATGTGCTGTTTAAATAAAAATAAAAGTGAATTCGTTGCCATTGTTGCATGTGACTTGAAACATCCGTTATATTTTCTATAATCTACTATTTCTACTTTCTCTTGTTCTACACTCAACAATTTATGATCCCTTAATAAGAAAAAAAAAAAAAACAAATAACAACAACATAAAATCATGTAAACATATCATAACCACTTGTCAAAAATCGAACCTTCACTCTATAGAAAAAACAGTAAGAATAGTGGAAAACTAGGTCAACAAAATTTCAAGTGAACCTCTTACAGCTCTTACACAGGCAGAGACGCTATCATCGCTGAAACCAATACGGATGCTCAGCAGTTTTAGTCAGTTTAGCCCAGAATATAAATAACACCTGTTAGTATGTGTTTGCTTATCAGTGTGTGTGTGTAAGTATTTTAAAAACAGGCACTCAAACTGAATGGAAGACATAACCTTGAACTACAGTGAAAAATATTAACAAACACAGCGACAAATATTTTACATTTAAGCCAACTACAACTACAAAAACAAAACAAATAAAAAACCACGTCTACATCTCATGCAAAACGAAAAAAAATTGTACGGTAAGCAATACCTCGCATACAAACAAACGCATTCAAGCACTTGGTATTAAATAAACTTGTGTTTTTTGTTGATTAAAAAAAAGAATGCATGAAAAAATGAGGTCACAGCAAAAAATATGAATACATATAAATAAATGGGTACCATTTTTTATAAATTAAGTATTGTGAAGCTTTAGCTGTGTAGCTGAATTCATGCATCGCATACAAACATACATATATACACTAGGCGCCCCCTCACTCACGTGAGTTTGAATTCCACTTGAAATCATTTCAACTTTATAACTTTAAATATTTATAATATTAATGTTTTCTTTTGCATATAATTCATTTTAACATTCTTAAATTTTATAAACTTCATTAAAGCAATGTTTTCCTGGCTCCAAGTCGATGGTATAAAATTTGCTGTTTGCTTATGTCCAGTATGGTGCACTTCCCGGAAACGGAAGCGCGTCTGTCGGCAACTTTGATTCAATATATTTAAGCAGCAGCAAACATTTTTATTTATTCTATTATAAAATCTACAAGACCTGTGCTGAAAAAACTTGTAGGAAGGTTTGCGGACAGCATAATAGCGGAAATTAAATCTAACGTCAAAGCGTTTGTAACTTGAGTTTATTTGAAATATTTTCATATTTTTATAGTACAAAGTGTAGCTTTATAATACAAAACATTTTTTTTCTTTGTTTTAAAAAATAAACAGCTAAGATATTTATCACAGAGACAATGCAAAACGTAGCTGTGGTTGTTGATGTGAGCTCTACTTGAATTTCATCAGAATTAATAATTAAACAAAATATTTTACGTTGCGCTTCCCAGCTCACTTCAGAAAATGAACAACTCCAAAACAACTGTTGTGTTAAAGTTAAGAAAATGAAGCTGCCAGGAAAAAGCATTTAAGACATGAAGAAATGTTTGAAAAGCCAAATGAGATTTCATGATAGATATTAAGTGTTAAGCAACGATTTTAGTTTACACTGTGCAACAATACTACCTATTTTTTTCCAAAATTACAGGCAACTGATTCCGCTAGAAGAGTTAATAAAATGTATAAGAGTATCGCTGTTTGAGTTTCGTTCTCATGATGAACATTTTTGTTCGAGTTGTTCGAGTTTCCCGGGAGCATCGAAAATATTCCCTCTTAGCTTCGGGCCTGATGTAGGCAAATTGATAATTTTTTGGATGTATTCAAAATGTATATTTCATTCAATGAAAAACATTCATTCTGATATACATACATACATATCGATAAACTTCTAAAATTCCACATGTTTCTTATCGCAAATACTATGTTAGGAAAATAGTTCGAAGAAAAGACGAATTCAACCTGAGTTCCATATCTTTTTCCTACAATACATAGATAGTATCTACAATCTACAACTTGTTTCAATAAGAACTACAAAAATCACAATAATTCCGTCACCGTTTGGGATTTTCCCCCTCAATAATATTAAGGTAAGATATGCACTCAATCGCTGATGTCATTGTTGTTGTCTGAATCCGCGGTAATTGAATGACGGATGCATGTGGTGTATGTTTGGTGAATTTGATGTTGATCGTAGCAACAACATATGCGATAAGCACGTGCGTCCAAGAAACCAGTTTTTCGCGCTGTTTTGTTACTTCTACACGTTCATTGTTTCTGTATTTAAAATAGTGTTGCCAGGGGTCGGTGAATAAAATACCCGTTTTTTGCATACAAAATAGTTGTTTTCCTATTTTTTCAAGTTTTATTTTCTCGGCGTTTTTCCTCGTTTTCGAATAAATTAATAAGAGCTTTTAAATATAAACACCGTTTCACTGACTTAACTTAATAAAAAAAAAAAAATTAGTAAGGAATGATTTTCGACTGGGTCGAAGCTTAAATGCCCCCTGCGGTCGTGTTGAAAAATATTTGATGTATTTAGTCGTCTATGTTTTTGTATATGTTTTTGTAAAATCTGAAAAAATATTTTCGTCATAAGTTTAATTTCATTTCATCACAGCTTACTCGTATTTAAAAAGAAACAAGAAATACATTAATTTTTATGATATATACCATAGGTTTTTCTATTTTGATGAAGTCACTTTGTAAAGGAGTTAGGGGAGCTTTCAGCCGATTTTGCCAAGAAAAAAATTCTGGTAGCATATTAAAAATCAAAGCATATATGCACATTTCTAATAATAAGATAAATGTTTGTATAATTTTAAGGGATTTATCGTTTTCATATACCATTACCTACACCCAGGGAAAAAAAAAATCGTAAAACCAAAGAATATGCACTTTGCCACAAGACTTTTGTTGGTTAGAATGTGCCCAAAGACAAAACATCGTTACGGCAAAGACATAAAGATTGTTAGATTCCCAAGAACAATATACTTTAAATCAAGAACTAAAACTCTTGTGGCAAAGACGTACGTCTTTGAAAAAGCATGGGAGAAAGGCGTAAAAGTAAAGAAAATGTACTTTGGCACAAAGACTTTCGTTCGTTACGGCAAAGACGCAGACTGTTAGATTCCTAAAAAATATACTTTAAGCCAAAGGCTTAGGTCCATGATTTTAAGTACATATCTTTTTCATTGTAACATTGAAATTGCTACTTAAATTGCTTACTGAAAAAAACTCGCTGCAAATTTAAATGAAACCAAAACCAATTTGAGCGAACTTTCTTTATTAACGATATTTTTTACATAATTTTTTATTTGATGTTATGTTTGCTAGAATTTTCAAAGATCATTCAAAGATCAGCCTGTAGTTCTTGGAAATGCTATTTTATAACAAAAAGAAAACACTGCACTTCAAAGAACTGAGACTTGCACTTAATATATAACTTTTTCACTTAATTCACACATTAGTTCACTTTTTCATAACAGCAAAGAAAAACTTATGCGTTGGTAGGGGCAAAAATAAAGCGCTGCACACAATTTTCTTATTCTTCGTATACAAATATGATTTTGAAGAAAATATTCTTTAAAGTAACAGACTCTGTCTTTGAAATAATGAAGCTAACTCTCTAAAAAACAAAGAAAGTTGTTGATTTTACATAATTTTTTCAATTTCTTGTTAACAAAGAATTAAATCGTGATAGTAAATATTTTATCTCTACGGCAAAAATTGTTTCATTGATTCGGCTTCAAAGAACTTCAGTCTTTTGTTTCGATGATGCAGCACTTGCATAGTTAAAGGTTTTATCATTATTGCAACGATGTTTCCGTGTTCATAAACGGTAACACGGAAACATTTGAAGTAAGTAAATTCACTTTTAAGGAATTTGAAGAGATTTTACAGCTTTTTGTGACGTAACATTGTATCAGATGTTTCATTCGATTTTGGTTTTTATTTGGTTTTGAAAAATCTCAAGACATTATATTAATTTTGTGCAATCTTAAGAAACTTTACCGTTTAAATAAAGTCACTTTGAATGGGAGGTTTTCATCAGATTTTTCTCATTTTCGAAATTGATATAAATATTTTTCAATGGTATTTTCAGTGGTAATGCAAATTTGGTGATAACGAATCATTAAAATTTTTCATTACCACTAAATTTTAGTGATAAAGTAATTTTTGTTCCATATTGCAATGCAATTTGGTAATTAAACTTTTTTCCCCATTACCATTACATATAAATGGTAGTGGAAATTTAATTTGCATTACCACTAGATGAATAGTGGCAGTGATATTTTTAATGCACTATTAATTCAATGCATTACGTCCATCTATGGTTTACCAATGATGTCTTCGGTATGCAAACCACACCGCACAATAGAGATATTCTCTATTCCTAGTATATGCCGTTGCACGGTGCAAGAATAGGAAATGCGCAATTTGTACAAATGTCATAATATTGGAACGATTGCATATTTCCTATTCTTACACCGTGGCCATATACAAGATGTAAGGGAGCCTGGAGCCTGAAGCCAATTTTGCTTATTTATGTATCCATTAAAACAGAAATGTTCCTAATTGGTGAAGATGATTTCTCGGTAAAAACGCGGTTCAACTTTCAATTGATTTTCAGCCCATTCACCGAACGTACGATGCAAACGATGGCCTGTTGATGTCAATTCCTGCACTCGTTGGATTATATACTGCCAAGGTTTTTCCTCAAAATCTTATACGTAGTGTACTGCTTAAGGCCGAGTTGTTAAAAACAGCGTCGAAACGATAAATTTAGGTACTTGCTCACACTCACCTCTACAGCGACGATGGCTTCTTCGATACGCACATTACGAGCACGGATGAATATTGTCCATAAAGTTAAACGTAGACATAAATCCCTTCATTGTTTTGCGTATAACATGCTCAGGCTGACGATTATGCGCACCGTTATGTGTGCGAAGTGCTTTGTAAGTTTCCTGCACAGAACGCGAATTTTGGAAATTAATTTTCAGTATTTGTTAAGGTTGTTTTGATGTAAGCTTTTGCATCATAAATTGTCAAACTATACTGAATACACGCGTTTATTTTGACAATAGATTTGACAGCTATCCCTCTAAGAAATTTAACACCTCTAAAAAATGCAAAAACATTGACTCTAAGGCTTTTAATGTACCCGTAATTAAGAAAATATTTTTTTTTATCGTGGCTCTAAAAATATGATCACCCACTGTATATGTACTAATTTATAAATAATATCTTTTGATTTAAATATAAATTTTTTGGTTCTACCATACTTTCCCCGTTTTGATCAGTGTTTTTCCCGCCTTCCGGTTTTACTGAAAAATCTCGGTACCTGGCAGCTCTGATTTAAACATATCTTTGTATTTATTGTTTAATGGCTCATTCGTGTGTGTCAACAATAAAACAACAATAAAAACAACAACATGATTAACCTTAAGATGACGCAGAAGCGCCGTCATGCTGGTAGAGAACGAAAGCCGCGCTACACTTTTTTATCTTGTCTCTATTCGCATTTTAGAGTTATTTTGAGTGACTTCGTTAATCCTATGTGTACCCAGCAGCAAATTTACGGAGTACTCCAATATTTCATATATGAAAGGCAGTACACTTGTGTTATGTTATTCATATATGAATTTGTACGTATCATGTACGTTGTATATGGGAGAAGGAAGCTCGACTACTTGTTTGCATACTTTGAAATCGAAAATGTAGCCTTTTTGCTTGACTACTCGTTGGCATATTTTGTAATCGAAAATATAGCCCGTCTGCCATTGACAAAGCGGCCATTGTCAATGTGGTGGATACGAACATGTGCACATTATCGCTTACGAGTTTATTCCCTTTCATCGATGAAGTGTATTGTCTATTTGCCGCTGGGGTATTTACGTTTATTTATTTTTTGTCACCGTTTTTTACTCGTATTCGATAGTTCCAATAACTGATGAGATATCTCTTTTACCTAGAATAAGTTTGTCAATCAGATGTTTTTTTAGATGTTAAGACAAACCTTTATTACAAGTTATGAGTTTTGTTAAGGCGGGACATGACATTCGCGGCAGAGAAAACTGACCTTGTTTTAAAGATTCATAACTCAGTCAAAAACAAACATTTTTCCAACATTTTTTTTTATTATTGTAGAGAATTGAACAAATTACAAAAAAAAAATTCAAAAAAATATATTTTTCACTCCAACATGGTTTTATAGAGCTCCAAACTGGCGGCAGAGAAAAAAACTGGGCCTCTTAGTTGCAGCGCTGGGAGTTGCAAAAATTGTCCGATCTGAAAAAAAATGACTTTTTTAAATCTTAACAAAATTGGTTATCGTATGACACGAGCTTTTTTTTTAAATTGTTTTTCAATTTTTGGTGATGTTCCAAATTTGATAGTGTGTTTTTTCGAAAAAAATATTGACTTTAAAAATTCATAAAAAATCGAAAAAAAAAATTTAAAAAGAATCTCGTATCATACGATAGCGAATCAAGTTTAAAAAAATTTCGTCAAAAAATGAACCCGCTAGGGCCGCAACCAGTACGAAAAACATGGTTTCGAGATAAACGCGTTTTAAAGTTTGTGAACAAAGAAAAAAAAGGTTACCTTCAATCTGCCATGACTGCTTCGTACTGTATGCCTTCGTTATCTTGTGTTGTGCTGTTTCTTATAGTTTTTTGCAATCGTTTAGAAATTTGGGCTTCACCCTTCACCCTTCAAAACAAGTGTATACCAAGCTATAAGTGTATACCAGCTGCTGTACGTAGGTAGCGCAAAAATTAAAAATGCGCTCTCACTAATCCGGCTGTAACTTTTGAACCCGTAGGAATTTTTCCATGAAATTTTTTTCTTAGAATCTTAAGAATATTTACTAAAATACAAAATTAAAAAAAAACATTTCAAATCGATTTAAAAAAACTGCCAATGTCATGTAACCCCTTAAACAATTTTATGTGTATAAATGGCCTGAAACCATTTTGTTTGCTAGCATGGGCGTAACAAGTGGACTTAAAGGGGAGCGGAAGAGGTTCCCCCTAAGCATCAGAAAATAAAACAATAACATAATATTGTAAAAAATTCATAAAATGCTTCGATTTTATAACAACACATTAGTCCAGTAAAGAAATAGACATTGAAAACTATAACTACAGAATTTTTAGCTTGTAATTCAAGTTTTTCCACTTCAAATTCAAATTTTGCAGTTAACGCAGTATTTTAGTGCAGAATTTTGAAAAAATTAATTTTTTTCATCATATTTTTGAAGTTTAGTTATGCAAGAATATGCGCTTGAACGCATTTTTGCAAATTCCGATTATTTAATGTGTCACAGCCATTTAAGTGGTGCAGCATCATATCTAATACGACTGGAACTTAAATGCTTAAACGTATTTTACTCGAAACTGCTTTTACCAACACGTTTGACAATATATCTCAAGCTCTAATGGACCGTCGCACAGTGCGTCGACCCCATACAAGCAATGGTTAAAAGTAAAAGGAGTGCTTTTATGATAATGCAATTTTATATACTTCTCCAGTTTAAGTTAATTAAGTAAAATTTCAAAACTTGTTTAAATTGGTCAGTATATTGGGGTACCTCCCTTAAACCTATATTAATTTTAAACATGATTTTGTATGGGAGGTACAAACAAAACTTGGCCGAATTTGACAAAACTTGGCCAAAAAGTAAAGCAAATACATGTATAGATGTGTACTGAAAATGGTTGGAATCAATTGGATCCTAGGGGTACCTCTCTTGGGCTTATATTAATTTTTTACATGATTTTGTATGGGAGGTACATATAAAAATTGACCGATCTTAACGAAACTCGGCCAAAATACTAAAAAATATGGTTATAGCAAGCCCGTAGCTAAAGGGGGGACATTTTAGGTGTCCAAGCCCCCTCTCCTTAGGATCCAGAAAGTATGAAAAATAACACAAATGAGACTATTAAATTCAAAATGTAATTTTTTTTAGAGATAAACTGAGATAATGAATGATGTTAATTTACTTCGAGATGCAAAAGTTTAAACATTTTCAAAGCCAATTTAAAAAACTTTGCTTAATTTATGAAAAATTTGTCTGGCCAAATGAAAAATTAAGTTTGCTTTTAAGGGCATAATCATTATATTATAATTTAACTGCAACGGTGTATTAAAGAACCGTTTTTAATTGTGGATTTTGATGCTCAAAAAGACCCTGATATCCGGAAAAATGTATATTTGAAATTATACCTACTAGAACAAATATAATACAATAAATTATAAAAATTAAGGTTGACACTTTTTATGCAATATCTAAGCTTATTGGACCCAAAACCTTTGAGAAAGCATTTGTGTGAATGGATTTCTTTCAAAAATTTTTAAAAGCTATGTAATGCTAAAAAAATTAACCACGAAATTTAACACATTATGGGGTATTCCACGTAAAGCGGATAACTGAAAAGTTTGCCCATTCTATTTTGTTGTTTTCTTGGTATATAAGAAATCTAAAATCTAAAACTTGGCACAAAAATTTAGCCCTGCGCGAAGTCTTTTCCATATTAAAGGTTTCGAAAAGTCACCTATAATATAAATAACCTTTTTTTTCGAAAAAATTCTCAATGAAAAATGTTTTTAAAACATTTTATACCGTCTAATTCTAAAGAGATTTGATGACTTTTTTATCATATTACCAAATTTTCATAAGAAAAATTAACAATTACAGTTTTTTTAACTTAGGCATTTGTAAAATTATTTTTTATTATGTTAAAAAAATAAAAAACACGTTGGAAGTTAAAAAATTTATTTTCAATTTATTTATTTGCAAATAGCTTAAATTTATATCCACGACTGATTAAATTCTTAAATATTAAAAAAAAGTAACTGTTTAATAAGACTTTGTCCAGTTTTCAAAGAAAGACTTATTTTGATGCGATAACTTAAATAATATATTGGGTATAAGATATTGGTGCTGTGCAAAAACCAGTTTTCGAATTACGGCTTTTGAAAAATAATCTGAGATTTAAATATGACTTTTATCGGAGTCGATTCCTCTGCTCAAAAAATTTTAATAAAAAAAAAATATCTAGTAATTGTTATAGGAATTTAATGATTTTGTCAGTCATCAATTTTTTATGAGGAAATGGAACAGATCAATTTCTAAGGATTTTAAAATACTTTCTTTTAAATATAATTTCAATTGTCGAAATCGTTTTCGAGAGCAGTAATATTTCGGCTTTTAATGATAACTCGAACTAGGGATCACACAGGTCCAAATACTTATGCACAAGCTGGGGATCAATAAAAGCGTAAGATAGCCAAAAATTAAATCAAACCTAAAGACTAACATTTTTTTGTACTCCCGTTTATGTAAAATCTCCCGTAAAAGTTGTGAATCAAGCTTCAACATGTGAACTTATTAAAAATGTTTAAATTTTTAAAGCTAATTTTAATTTTGATTTTAATAAACTGGAAGAAATCTTACCTATTTTTATTTTTCAAACAAATATTGTTGCTTTAGTAAAATTTTGTCATAGACATTTTTCCTTTTTGTGCTAGTTTTCGGAATTATTCTTTTTGAAAGGCAATTACAAATTCTCAATTCTTAGTACTTAGTATTCTTAGTACCTAAAATTAATTTGATAAAAAATTCAATAAATGTTTGTCAACTCTCTAATGGTCATTTAAAAACGGGCATATTCACGAGTAGTCTTAAGAGAAAACGGATTTGTTAAGAAAAATTTCCATAAATATTTTTTTTTTTTTTTTCAAAATCCCCCTAAGGTAAGTCCTGAATACGGGCCTGGGTTAAAGATTTGTACAAAAAAGTGATAAGATAACAAAATGCTGAAAATTCACTTATTCAAAAACTATTGCTTAACTTTAGGCCAAATATAATTCTGATGCGGAGAAGAAATGGCCTGATAAAGCATTTTTAAAAAGCCAATATATTAAAAAAGCGGTGTATATTTTACATGTTCCGAAGAGTTAAAGGTATATATTTAATGGCCCTGTATTACTTTCTAGGCAATTTTAGGCGATTTATTGAAAAATGGTAAAATTTTATATATATTGCAGGAAAAACTTCTAAGTTTATGGATATATTACATTTTTGTTTTGTATATTTGTCCAAATAAACCCAAAGCATATTTTTTTTTGTCTTTTACCTTTTGAAAAATATTTATTTTGTTATAATATAGTATAAAGTATAAAGTAGTATAAAGTATTGCAGGACCCACAAAAATGGTTTAATTGTTTAAAACGATATTGTTTTCTCTTATTTTAATAATTTCCTTTAAAATGATATCAAACATGTTGCGTTTATTTTCCATGAACTTTTTCGATATTTGTCCAAGGAACGGAGCACTGTGCGTCGCACACATTTAAAGTGAAAAAAAGTAAAAGTAAAACATATTTGCATATCCGTTTTAGATGACATTTAAGTTCTTAGGTTGGACTTTAATAAGTGCCAAAGTATATAGAAGGCATAATCTTGGATCCAAAAATAGAAAAAAATGGATCCAAAAATAGAAGCAGTTTTCGTATCCGTATATAGAATCTAGCGAAATCTGTTACAATTTTTTAGTGCAACTAATTTTAGAATCTCATAAAATAATGTTACTTTATAATCTATTTTGTTCGCTTCAAATATCTGCCGTAATTTTTTTTTTTGTATTTAATCATAATCTGAGTCGATACGTGACACTTTGAGTATTTAATTGAGTATTTAAGTAATGAGGTGATTAAGTAATTAAAAAACTCAATATATCAAATATTTTACTTTCCGTGCCTCAACCATTCATTATCTTTATCCAATGTCTTAAATTTTTACTAAAACAAAAACGCTTACGAAACATTTGCTAAGCATTTATTGAAAAGGGAAACTATATTTGTGAAACAGTGCATACGATTTGATCATCATGGCAAATGCATTTTTGTATAGAGTGCTTCAATTAATAAAATTCATATGTTTCTCTAAGATAATATCATAAAATAATAAGTTTTTTTATAACTTTTAACTTTTGCGCCACAGTGGACCTTTCTGTGGAAATGCCCATATCGCTCTAAAGGTCAGTTTTTCAGTACGAGTTTAAACTTAAACTAAATCCAGTTTAACTCACCAAAATTGGACGTTTAAACTCGGTTTAAATATTCGTTGTATCCTATATTTTAGCATTCGTTGAATTTAAATTGACTTAAATTATCATATAATGTTTTTATTTTTTCCTTAATTCGAGCATCAACATCCAATTTTAGTGAGTTAAACTCGGTTTAATTTAACTAAAGTTTAAACTCGTACTGAAAAACTGACCCCAAGACGCGGACTAGAATTATGTAAATTTTTTTTTAATTTTTAAAATATACAAAACTTTGAAAAAAAACCCAAAATATTACATCTTTTTTTTTCAAACAGTAGCCATTTGCCAGAAAAAATTTATTTTTTTCCCCTAGTTCAGGATATTCTTATATTCATACACTCAGATAAAACATCCTAAAATGAAAGACAATTTACTAAACTTTAAAGAAAATTTTACTTATTGTAGCGCCAAAGATTTTTTTTTTTATCAAAGTGAAATTTTTCATTGGAAGAACAAACAATATTGTTTTTAAAACAAACAGAAGTATTTTAGAAACAAAAAAAAATTTTGTAAAAATTTAATATATCAAAACATGTCATTCAAGCTATGTATGTATTGTGTTCCAGTTAATTTGACATATTTGTGTATATTTAGAAACAAAAAGTTCCGTTTAATTATTTATAATATACCACCGCGGTATTAGAACCTGGGACGTTCGCGTGCTAGTCTGTCAGTTTTCCTACGCACCAGCTCAGTTATTACAAAACAGTGGCGTAATTTATTTAAAAAAAAGTTGCAGCGGCAGAGCTTTTGTTCTGAAAATCAATAAAATGCGAAGACACAGGCAAAACAATTATATTTCGACCGCGCCTAGCATCCACTCATAAGTGGTTGTTTTTTTCATTAAAATTAAAAAAAGCAGCCAAAAAAATAAAAAAAAGTTCTGCCACCACGAGGATCGAGCCCACGACCTACAATATCGAGGGTCTGACGCTTTATGCTGTAGGCTATAGGAGTCCACAAGCAAGCAAGGAATCAATAAGTTAATTAAAGAAAATTTGGTTTTTAAATTAAAATTCTTAGTTTGTTAAGACAAAGGTCAATATTTTTGTAACGCCATGGCACGTAACGTTTCATACTACTAAGCCCAATAAAAAAAAACGAGAAAAGGGTTTTAAATTTGATTACTTTGAAAGTAATCTTATACTATTTCAAATCCTTCTAAAAAAAGTTTTATACAAAAACTCTTGCCAATTTACAGAATTTTACTAATTTTGTGATCCAAGTCAAAAACCACTTCTATTTTTTGTCATGTAACGTATCATTTTTGGTGGCTTCTATCTAAGAGCCGAACTTTTGACAACTCTTAGGTTTTACACCTTGTATAGTGTGCTTAGTAAGCTATTGGAAAATCAAAATAAGGAACTTGTAAGTTAAATTTTTCATTCTTTTTTTATCCATTAAAGCCGTACGATCGTCACGTCCGCCATGACGGAAATGCCCATATGTTATAATAAAAAAATGGATACTCAAAATATTTTTAGTTTTTTTAAATGAATTTTAAAAAAATGCCCAGAATATTTCCCTCTAGACTAGAAAACTTTTTGAAAACTTTTAATTCAATCAATATACTTCCAATATAAAGTAAATAATAACCCATGTGCGCTTATATTATTTTTACCAATTTGAATTTTTTTTTTGGGTGGCGTTCAACTAAGACAATCAACATCCTTATTTTCTGTGGAATTAAAACTCTAAGTTTTAAGTAATGACAACTTTTTAACTTACGAATTGAGGTGTTAAGTCCATTATTTCAAATAAAAGTGAGTGACCAATGTACATACCTGAAAAAGAAGAGAAGAAAAAAGTTTAAATAAATTTTAAAAACAAGAATATTGCAAATACAAAAAAAGATATAAATGCATTTAAATCTATAATTTGTAACCATTCGTTCGTTTTACATTTCAATTCAAAATTAAAAAATATGCAGGTTAAATCGTTTAAACTATCGCCCATTGAATTTGCAATTCCACAAATTTCTTGAAAATTACAGAAAATATTTAAAATAAAAACTTTAAAAATGTAATGATTGCCAAAAAATTTAGCCATCAACATGACACAGACGAGAGTAGAGCAGAGCAAAGTACATTTTAAACTAAGTCAGACACGAGACAGCTGATGGCTTCCTGCATGAATATGAAGATGAAGGTGATGTCTGAAGAAGAGTTGGGTTGGATGGGGCGACTAGTGGCGTTGAAATTCTAGAATGCGACGTGACACACGTGACGTTTTCTTCGGGAATACTAAATATCTGACACTACCTCAAAATGTGTGCGATCAATGCTTATGTAGTTGTCTGTAGAAAGGGGGGAGGGAAGGCAGCGTTTTGCTTAGCTAGGTGCGAAATCATCCCATCATTCAGACAGCTTCTTCTACATGTTTTGTATGCAGTTTAATGTGACATTTTACTTTGGCGACGTCTAATGTTGTAACGTGATGTGACGTGACATGACGTGATGCAATGCATTGCCATGCCATGCCATGCAAAACATTGAGATGTGCTACGTTTATGCTATCTCAACCAAACCCAAAGTCAGCACATTAGCATCCGACTGACAATTGTTTGTGGCAGCAGATTCTGATGTGAAGGCGTGCTTTCAGCAACAACAGCAATGCATGACTTACATTTATATTAAGCTTTTAACAGTAACATCTCACATCTTCAAGTAAAAAAAAAAAAAAAATGCATCCAGCTACAAAACACTACATTTGTTAAATTTGTGCTTATTGCATCATGTGAAATAAGCTCAAGTTAACAAAATGTTTGTTTTGCGTTAACAAACAAGTGTTAATTTTTGTGAATGATTTCGTAAAAAAATGTTTTTTTTCTCCGTTTTTTTATAAAACACTTGCTTGTTAACTGACGCTGCTTTATCGGAACTCATACAATTTAGTGCGCTTATTTTCTGTGTTTAGTTGCAGCTTTTTATTATTTATTTACAGTGACCTAAAAAATAGTGCCCTGCTTTTTGGTGTAAGTGTTGCATTGTGTGTGTCTTGGCTAAACGCTTTAATAATATATGCATAACCTAGTTATGATTGCCGTTACACTATTGTTAAAATTTAACCCAAGTTAAAAGTTATGGCTGTGGAAAATTACGTTTTACAAGTTTTTCAATGGAAGTTAGTGTTGAATGAATGGTTTGACTTTCCGCTTCGAAAAAAAGCTAAGCTGTCATGAGCAGTTGTACATTAGCAGGATTCACATGAAATACTTTATTCAAATTATACAAGAAAATTTTTGTTAGTTGTAAGTTAAGATGAACTTACAATGAAGTTATTTTATTCAAGAGCAAACAAGTTAGAATGGTTTCGTGTCTTAAGATCGGTACTTAAACTGATATAATGCATTTAAATGCATCAGCCTGAAAAAAAATTAAGTTTAAAAAAATTGCTTAAAATTAAAATAATCGCTCAAGTAAATGCTTTTAAATTTAAATATTGCTTAAAAATCTTTAAAGCTGATACTGAATAAAATGCACAAATTTGAATTTAAGATATAAATAGCATAACATGTGAGATAACACTACGTGCTACTAAATAGTTTTACAATGGCGACAATTTTCATTATATATATTTATTGTTTTTACCAAATACTGAAATCTTCTTTAAATAAAATAAAAAAAAAAACAATGCAATTTGTGTAGATTCAAATTTGTAATTATGAAAATGCATTTACAAATTATACAGAGTGAGTTTCAGAAATTTTATTTGACAGTCAGAAAACATCAATAGAAGTTTTGAAAAGACTAGCTGCAACCTTGTTGAGCGTTGCTTCATCTATCGAAACTAATTAAAGGAAGAATTTGCATATATTTTTAAAAGAAAGAAAACATATCAGGATACGAAAACGTCCGCTCGTGTACCTATGTTAGCCACGAGCAGACCTTTTCTCTCGCCCACGGGCCAGTGCGTTTAAGTCAGAAAGTAAATTTAGGCTTAATTCATTCCGTGTACCGTGCAAAACGTACGCGATCGGGGAAGGCCCGTAGTTAGGATTTTCTAGGCGGGGAAAAGGGGGGATGTGAATTTTTTGATAAAAATATGTAAAAGTACCAGTCAAAAATTCAAGAGAAGGTTATGGGAATTTTTCCATACAAAATCGTTTACTTTTGAAAATATTCTGGAATATAATTGTTTTTTTTAATATCGAAAAGACAGATCAACAGGGTAAAAGTAAAAGTTCCGCTTACAAAATTTTACTAATGCAAGAACTTAAGCTTAAAACCAAAATAGTTAAAAAGGAAGACAAGATTTATTTCTAAATAAATATCTAAATAAAAAGAAAATAAATACCAACATTTTTGAACGCAATAAAAATCTGTTTTTTTAACTTTTATAACTGTTTCATTATAAAAATCAGTTTTCAAAATCAAAATTAAAATAAGCAACAAAAATTCAAATTTTGTGAATCTGTTCATCAGTTAAAATTATGAATCAAAAATATACATTTATGGTGCAGTTCACATGAAGAGGAAAAAAAAAATTAAATCCTTTTGACTGTTTTTTTTCGGTCCCTTGTCACCTTCTCTGGTCCTTTGCTTGTGTAGAAGATTTTGGCTCAGTGCAGTACCTTCATCGATTCAAATTATATTCAAAAAGAGAAATTTTAGAATAAGGGGCAGTTTATAAATTACGTCACATTTTTAGGGGGTTGAACATTTGTGATGAAGTACGATGATTGTAATGAAGGGGAGGAGAGGGGAGAGGTAGTTCGTGCGATAATTCACAAAAAACTTTTTTGAATAAAGTTTTCAAAATTTTAAATTTTATTAAAATTGAATTTTATTGTAAGTTTTGATAAAATTTTTTATTATTTAAAAAACGCACCTAATAAAAACTTTTTTTATAAAAAAAAACCGACTGCCAAATCACTACAAAGTAAAAAATAATTTTAAAATAACTTTTAATTTCTCGGTCATATTTGGTAATTTGTTTAAACATATTATTATATTGGAAGACTTATTATTTTATTTTTTCTAATATGTTTTATTGTCATAAATATATTAATGTCTTTATGAATAGAAAAGCTTTTAAGGTCGGCGCTAATATAATCAGGCTTTTAATCAGAAGCGCCAATTTCAAAGCTTTTGTATTCATAAAAAAATTAAAATAATAAGTTTTCCA
Organism: Coremacera marginata; assembly: GCA_914767935.1. Taxonomy (NCBI): domain Eukaryota; kingdom Metazoa; phylum Arthropoda; class Insecta; order Diptera; family Sciomyzidae; genus Coremacera; species Coremacera marginata. The sequence continues at coordinate 38,848,906 of OU612045.1, read as the reverse complement.
ATGCAATAATATACTTCAATAAATTACCAAATATGACCAAGAAATAAAAAGGAAAAGTTATTTTAAAATTATTTTTTACTTTGTAGTGATTTTGTAGTCGGTTTTTTTTTAAAGTTATTATTTCTTCCTTTTTAGAGAAAATGATAAATTTATTTGTAAATTAATTACGACCTTCTTTCATAAGTTTTAAGTTATGTATATGTGTAGCAGACTAGACAGCTGTTTCGTTGGCCGCTACACCAACTCATCAGTAGCCTTTTTCCGTGATTCTTGCTGTGATCCACTAAGCTCTTAATTTTTTACCTTGAGCTCGATAAAATATAACCTTTAATAATTGAAAAAATTATTGGAGTTATATAAACACATGACTTAAAATGATAAATTTTCGAAAAAAGTGTATAAGCTACATAAATACATCTGTTCTTAAAAAATTTGTTCTATTAAATTCTGAAAGTTTGTTGGTTATATCATATATCTGTATCTTATTTCTTTCTTGTAACGAGTTTTATTTCCCTAGTGTCAATATTATTTATTTATTTATTTATTACAGCTTTAATAAGCCTATTTATATATTAATAATTTCTTACAAAACCTTATTTTCTACATGTTTTAACGAATTTTAACTTAATTTCCTAACATAATTTAAAGTTATCTCACAGGTGTTGTTTTGCAGTATATGTATAATAAATTTTTAAAACGGTTTTTGTTATCACAATTTTTGATTTCGCTTGGTAAAGCATTAAAGCATTTAAGTCCTTTGTAATACAAATTTTGTTTTTCAGCTTCTGTTCTATATAAAGGCAATCTAAAATTATTTCTGTCTCTTGTTATATAGGAATGTATTTCGTTAAAATATGTTAAATTATTACTAAGGTACTCTGGTACTAATCCATGTTTAATATTAAATATAAATTTCATTGTATGGAAGAGTAATTGTTGTTTAATGCTCAACCAATTTAGTGCATTCAACATAGTTATTGGTGGTGTATCATATTGTGCTTTTAATATTTGGCGCATAGCTTTATTTTGCATCTTTTGTTGCCTGTCAGCTTGTGAGTCAGGTAAAATATATAATATTGATGGACAATATATAAAATGGGGTTCTATAATAAATCTATAAACCATAATTTTGTATTCTTTTCTGACGAATCGACATGTTCTTTGCATAAATCCTATTTTCTTTGCAATTTTATTTACTGTATAATCTATGTGATCATTAAATTTGAGTTTATTGTCTATCTGAATACCTAAATATTTAATTTTTTCTACCTCATTAATCTTTTCATTGTTAATTTTTAGTATCTGATCACTTAACCTAACATTACATCGAGTAATTGTCATAAATTGTGTTTTCGCTATATTTAATTTAAGTCTATTTGTACACAGCCATATATAAAGTCTATCTAAATCTTCTTGTACTCTAATCATTGCAGTGCTTATATCAGTATCACTTATGCTTATTAAGGCATCATCAGCAAAAAGTTTAATTGTCATTGTTAAGTTTAATTGAACTGCTTTGTCAGTTTTATTGTTGACATTCCCTGCTCTTCTAATATTGAACTAATTTGCGTTAAAGTTATACATTGTAACTCTAATGTATATGTTATTAATGCGTATGTTCCTCCTAAGAGTAGTGTAGAGGTCTATGCAAGCCTTGCGGAGTGCATAGATTACATAATTGATTTACTTGACGTTAATGACGACATTTTATTATTGGGCGATTTTAATCTACCTGATTTAAAATGGCATTCTTCTGACGATGATACGTACTATTGTGCATCTAATTCGAAGACCCGCCAAGAACATATATTTGTTGATAATATATGTTCAGACTTACAACAAGTGAGTTGTATTTATAATAGTCTTGAAAGACTTCTTGACCTGGTCTTAACTACAGACAGTAACAATGTTGTTGTTAAGAGGGCCTTTCATGCTCTAACTACTGTTGATGAATATCATCCACCATTGAGTATTTGGTACGAATCCGACAGAGCAAATATAGTAAATTCTAATTCAGCAGATAAGCTTTATGAATTCAATTTTAAAAAAGCTGACTTTTTGAAGTTGAATCAGTTGCTTAATGGCAAACTCAATGCAATTTTAGAATATATAAATGGAAATTGCCTTGATGACTCCATACATTTTTTTTATATGGAACTCTTTGCTGTGTTTTCTCAATCCGTACCTTATAGTCTCAAATTTGCGAGGAATTCTACGTACCCTTGGTACACAAAGGATTTAAAGACTCTTCGCAACAACAGGAATAGGGCATGGAAGAAATACATCTGTAGCTTAGGCTCAAACGACCTAGAAACTTACAAACGTTTGTTTCTGGAATTTGAAAATCGCTCAGCTACATTATATCACGAATATTTAGATAATGTTAAGCTGAGAATATTGACAGATCCAAAGAAATTTTGGGGATTCGTAAACACAAAGAAGAAATCTGATGGATTTCCTTCTTCTTTTAGAACTCCTGAGGGATTTACTGACATTCCCGTCAAAATTTGTGGCCTTTTCGCCAATCTTTTTAAAGAATCATTCTGTTCAGATTCTTTTAATCCTGATGGAGAGTACTTTGAATATATGAATTCCGAACCCAGAGTATCTTTGGAACATATATCCTTCACTCCAGAGGATATTTTAATGTATATTAGATCGATCGATGAGGAGTTTGGTGCTGGACCTGACGGTGTTCCTGCCGCAGTGTTAACACAATGCGGTTCCGTTTTGAGTCAACCACTGTCTTTATTATTTAATAAATCTATTAACGAAAGTTATTTTCCACTTTTTTGGAAAAAATCATTTATAAGTCCTATTTTTAAAAAGGGTTGCAGGAACGATGTCAGTAACTATAGGCCTATCGCTAAGCTCTCATCGATTCCAAAACTTTTTGAGCGGATGGTGTACGATCGGGTGAAAATTCACTGTGGCAAAGTCATAACAACTCGTCAGCATGGTTTTGTGAATGGCAGATCCACTGTGTCTAATCTTCTCGATTTTACAACATTCTGCTTAAATTCTATTGATTCTGGTAACCAGGTCGATTGTGTTTACACTGACTTTAGTAAGGCATTTGATAAGCTACCACACAATCTAATCTTATTTAAACTTGAGTTAATGGGATTTCCACAATATTTTGTGAACTGGATTAAATCGTATTTGGTGGAGCGATCTTATCAAATACGTTTCCGAGACGCATTGTCTTCTGAATTTATTGCTGGATCAGGTGTTCCTCAGGGTAGTCACCTTGGTTCTCTTCTGTTTATTTTAGCTATCAATGATGTAACTCACGTCATTGAACACTCTCATCTGCTTATTTATGCCGATGATATGAAAATATACAGAACGATTAATTCTAGAGATAATTCAGATCTACTCCAGTCTGATCTAAAATCCTTTGAAGTTTGGTGTTCTAAAAATAATATGTTTTTAAATCCAGATAAATGCCAAACTATGACCTTTTCGCGAAAAAGGAATAATTTTATTTTTGATTATAAGATTAAAGATACTGCCTTGAGTCGTGTAGACACCGTCAAAGACCTAGGTATATGCATGGATTCTAAGCTATCGTTTAACATTCATATTGATAATATTTGTAAAAAAGCATCTTCAATGCTTGGTTTTGTAAAACGCTGGGCCAAAGAATTTAATAGCATGATTACAACTACAACGTTGTATTATGCAATCGTGCGTCCTCACTTAGAGTATGCAAGTCAAGTGTGGTCCCCAAGTTACAATGTGCATGTTGATCGAATAGAAAGAATCCAAAAACGTTTTGTTCAGTTTGCTCTAAGGGGCTTAAGTGGAACTGACATATTAGACCTTCCTCCTTATGCGGATCGTTTAAAACTATTAAAAATGCAGTCTTTAGGTGATCGAAGGAAATCGGCAGATATCGTATATTTACACCAGCTCATAACAGGTGTATTCGATTCTCCAGAACTTCTTTCTCACATAAATTTTAACACTAACCGTAGAAGCAGTAGAAACGCTAACAACTTAATTTATTTGCCATTTAGTAGAACAAATTATATGGCTACTGCTCCTTTAAGTCGCATGAGTTCCTTTGTTAACAATTGTAGCGTTTTTGATGTTAATTTGTCAAAAGGTCAACTCAAAAGTAGATTAAAATTAGTTGTGTAAATAGATCTATGTATACGCATGGTTAGTTGTTACGTCTTGTGTTGTCCCTGAGCCCAACCCATTTATTGGTGGGTAAATTTTTCCCACATTAACTTGTTTGTGGTCACGGGTATCCATAACATTGATATTTTCAATTATTACTGGGTAGTGGCTTTAGATGGGTTAATGCTGAGGAAGTGCGATATAGCTGTAGTAGCTGAACTCTATTGTTATTGCATGTATTTAATTAATTTTACAATGTTTAAGACAATCTAAAATATCATTAATGTATATATTAAATAAAATCGGGGCTAAGACCGATCCCTGGGGCAGGCCAATTTCTACTGGTACTTCTCTCGACTTTGCTTGATCTATTACTGTATGCTGTTTGCGATTTGTTAGAAAGCTATTAAACCATTTCAGCTCGATTCCATTGATTCCAATTTGTTTTAGTTTTTGCAGTAATATTTCACGGTCTATCGTTTCGAAGGCTCTTTTTAGGTCTATAAAGACGGCAATTATTGATTTTTTTGCATTTAAGTCTTCTTTCCATTGTGCAATCACTAAATTTAGTGCAGTTTCGCAGGAATGCAATTTTCTAAATCCTGACTGCTTTTTAATTATAATGTTATTACTATCTAAATATTGCACGAGTTGTCTTTTTATCACAGTCTCTAAGATTTTTTCGATATTCGGAAGAGTATTTATTGGTCTCAGTTCCTCAGCTTTTAATGTTTTTGTCACTTTCTTTACAGGTATTACAGTAGAAATTTTCCATAAATTTGGAACCACTCCAGTTTTTACACTTTCATTTCTTATAATTGCACAGAAATGTCCTAAATATTGCACTGAGTCTTTTATTACACCCTCCGATAGAAGATTTTTACCACCAATCTTGTATTTAAAATTGTCTACTATTTCGAGAATATCTTCTGTCGTTATTTCTGTAAATATTAGTCTAGTATTAATCTGCTGGCTTATTACATTATTAATAGGAAATCTTTGAATATTATTATTTATGTCCATTATACTATCAACAAAATATTTGTTTAATGCCTCTGCGATTTCAGCTTTATTTTCGTAAACTTTATTATTTACGTTAATTTTATTTATAGTGTCTTTTTCTTCTGTTATGTTGACCGTTTGTTTAAGATATTTCCACATAAGTTTACTGTTTGTACTATTAATTTGAACTTTGTGTTCCATATACTTTATTTTTTTAACTTTAATTTGTTTTTTGTAATACTTTTTTATGTCGAGATAAACTGTTTTTCTAATACTGCCACGCCCCTTTGTTAAATAAGCGCCCACTTTCTTGGACTTTAGCGTTATTTGTAATAATTGTGCCTACCCCTGTACTTCATTTCAGTACCCCAGCGTCAATATTACCTGAGATAGTCTTTATCTAGTATTGCCACGCCCATTTATCGAATAACGCCTACTTTATTGACCGTAATTTTTAATAATTCTACCCCTGCACTACAATAAATTTCAGTGCCCTAGTGTCAATATTATTCGAGATACACTGTATTTCTAATATTGCCACGCCCAGTAGTCGAATTCCGTCCACTTTCTTGACCGTAATTTGTACTAAAAATGCCTACCCCTATACCAAATTGCAGTACCATAGTATCAATATTATGCGAGATATACTCTTTTTCTAATATTGCCACGCCCATTTGTCAAATAACTCCCATTTTCTTGAACATAAGAGCCATGGTGTGCCCCAAAGAACTAACGCTTTTTATCCAAGTAGTCTACAAAATTCATAAAATTCCCGTGAAACCCAACTATCGAAAATATATCGAATTTTGTTTAAGGAGTCCACTGAACCCATAAATATTTCTGTGACCTTCTTTGCAGCTCTACAATGCCATTTTTCACACATAAAATAGAGACTTACAAATGAGTCTAATATGGTATGAATATGGTATATATTAGTTCACAACAATGTTCCCATATACGACAGAGTCTTTTAAATGTAGCAAGAATTAACAGAATATCAACAAGTTATAAACCAGAAATAAATAAATAAACGGACAGTTAGCAATACAAGGATTTTTATTTAATTTTGATTTTTATCCTAGTACATAAATCATATACTTGGCTTTTTTTGGTTTCCAAATTAATATGCATTTGCCCTACGATTTTCACTAACAACTGCAATTTTGGTTACAAACTTAAAAATGATTAGATTTAGTAAAGTTTGAAGGGGCAATTTTGGAGAAGGGAAACGAACGGTAGAACGCTTTGCTTATCTTCTTAAATCGTTTTAAGTCCCCAAAAATATTGTTTCTTCTATGCTTTTTAAATTCTGTAAAACATTTATTTCGACATGCTTCAAGTAGATAAATAATAGGTATTTCTTCCAATGAAAAAAAATTGCTTACCACAATTTTAACTGAAAAAACTTCTCTGAACTCAATAGAAATTCCTTTTAAATTAGAATAAAAACAGTTATTGAATTTTACTATCAAAAACTTAATTCCAATCTCAAAAATGGCTTTTTCGCCTTATTTGAAGCTCTACCTATACTGGCCCACCCCTTAATTGTCAATTGCAGGTTTTTTGTAAATTGTCTACTTTCTGACATTTCTATTGTTACGTGGTAACATTTTATTATGAACTCAAATGCCATGTTAGAATTTCGAACGCATATACAACAAACTCATATTCGATGTCGACTCAATATTAGCTGCGTGTAAAAATCGGTCGGTTGGTCGAACGGTTGGTCGTTCGGTCGGTCGGTCTGTTTGTGGGTCGCTTGGTTGGTCCCAAAAGAACAAAATTAAATTCTGTCGCGACATAATACTGAATACCAAATCAATTGCAGGGCAGCAAAGTTTCGAACATTTATTTGCACAAATATATATACGTTACAGTGTATATTTGTATATATTAGCATGTTTGTCTGTTTGTAGGTAATCATGTATATACTATAACCTATAGATATATGCTAAATGCACAGCGGTGAGCGGTACACGAACAAAACTCGTTGATGTCGCTGGGCACTACATGACTTGAATATTTAAATAAATATAAAACAATGTTCGATGTATTTGGTTTTGAACGCAAAACGCGTGATATGCCAACAAAGTGCTTGGGTCTGTGTTGCAAGGAGTGATAGGGGAGGAGAGAAGGCAGGGTAAACGACATTTACACTCGGAATTATAGAAATAGAGTTGGAAGTAGTGCTTCTAGTGTGGTTACTTGTCAATACGAAACGATTATTTATGATATCAAGTTATTTATAATTCATTAAGAATAATTATAACTGTTTTTATTTTTAATTTAAAAGCAAAGCTTAAAGCGAAAAGATTTAGTATGAAGTTTAAAAATGAATTGTATTCTTAAAAGTATAAAGCTAAAACTTGATACAAGTTAAGTTCGTTGGAGGTGTAAAATTTAAGTTAAATTTTAAATTTACATATTTTTTAAGAAGATCCCTTAAAATAGATAAGGAACCTTTGCTGATATTATACAGAGAATTTATAATTTTCCAGATAAAAAATTATTGTCGCGTAGTTTTATCTTTACTAGAATAACAGTGGATTGGAATAACAGTGGATTGGAATTACTCTTGCTAGTAACTGTTCTAGGAACTATGCTCTAAAATAGAGCTGTTTCTCCAGAAAGTGATAACGAAACTAAAAAAGAGACAACTCTGTGGTCCCAAGCAATAATGACTTAACTCAAAATATCGTAAAAAAGTGATATGGCGTTTTCTTTATTGCCAATCTTTGTAAGGATGCAGAAATCCGTTTTTTGTACAGAATTTATTGCCACTTATGTCTGAACATATTTTTTTTTGTAACGGTTCACATATTCCATAATAAAGAGTCGAAGTTAGTGCAACTTAAATATCGTTTTTTAAAATACTTTGAGTTAGGTAATTATTGCTTGTGACCACAGAACTTCGCTCGTCTTTTTTATAACGGTTCATATATTTCAGTAAAAAGATTCGTAGTTAGTACAATTAAAATATCTTTTTTTACAATATGTACTGTGAGTTATATCATTATTGCTTCTGGCTACAGAACTTAGCTTGTCTTTTTTGTCACTTGTTCCAAGTACAAAAGATAACACTATATAGAAGATACGTTACCTTACTCCCAGGTACTTTAAGTCCTTGACGTCAGGAATATTAAGTCTCCCCAAGTTTGTATTATTATATAATCTCCCGAAGTTTTTCTGAATACCAAATGGTTTTTGAATGAATATTGTGTGAATAATCTAAAATTCTTGCTAGTATGAAATACCCAATTGGAGGGAATCACAAATATCCACAGTTTAAATCCACAACTTAAATAGAATAAAATAATTAATGGAAAATACATAAATATAATTTCGCCACCGTTATGCAGGGTGGCGCAAAAGAAACAAAGGAATAGTCTATAACAGAGACCTATAGCAGAGACCTGCAAAATCAACTACTTTTTCAACTACCTTTTTCAACTACTTGAAAATCCACTTGGTTTGAACTTGAAAAAATCAAGCAAAGCAAGCTTCGTATCAAACTAATCAATCGCAAGCTTTACTGCTCTGCTGCGCACAAAATCTTGAAGCGCTTGAAATTTTCGGGAAAATACTTGGAAAGACTTATATGTTCGGCAAAAGCTTATAAGCTTGCAATTATCCAAATAGTTCAAATTGGGAAAGCTTGTTGTCTTGGGGGTTCCTGATTGCGATTCTAATGTCAGAATATAAAAAGTTGTTTGGACACTAGGGTGGACTGTAACAATACTTTTTTGTGATTTTGACAGATTTTTCCCTTTTTTGCAATCTAATTAATCGGGTTAATTATTTGGATTCTGATGTTATGAAGATGTTGTTCTGAGATAATAAAGTTCCATATCTCGAAGGGGAAGCAAAATAGGTAAAATCTAACCATTTTTTGGGGGTTACTATAGGAGGAAGTATTTTTGAAGCATTTTGAAATTTTATAGGGGGAGACGTCCTCTCCCCTCCCTAAATATATGTCGAATGGGGCTAATAGACCCCCTATTTGAGTGTCTAGAAAATGCTTGCTAAAATAGGAACCCCAAAAATTGGTTAGATTTTACCTATTTTGCTCCCCCTTCGAGATATTGAACAACATAAAATCGAAAGATATCGAAAAATCTTCGAAAAATTTTCGAAAAATCTTCGAAAAAATAGAAAAAGTGCCATATCTCGAAGGCGAAGCAAAATAGGTAAAACTTAACCATTTTTTGGTGGCCTTTAAGGGGGAAACAAAAACAAACAAATGGGGGGGGGGGAAATAATATTTGTGTTTCTTGATATGTACTTATGTACCTATGTATGCAATAGACTCTTGAACTACTTTACGAATTTTTATAGAACATATATTAAACGATTGCTTAAATTACTGCGCTAACATAGGTTACATAATTTTTGCCACAGCCCTTTTTTGAAATGTACAATTTAATTGAAATGTTCAAATAATTACTTAACAATTATACTAAAAAATGAGCTGCCCGTCCTGTTATGTGCTGTTATGGGCAATTATACCGCTCGTAGCACAGGAGCACATCATTGACAAACAAAAAGTGAGTGGAGAAATGTCAGATCGGAAGGTCAACACTCACAATAGAGAACTTTTTATTAGTCAAGAACTAGACAAGGATATTTAGTATGAAGGTGCAATGTATCAAAACAAACTATTGAGAGAAAAGTGGGTAGGGCTGGACACAAAGGATCAATTTTTATAACTTACCTCAATGAAACATTTTTTTATACATTTTGTCTTTATTCGATAATATTAACGGATATATAAACGAATTTTTAGGAACATTTTTTTGTGAAATCTGTAATCGGAAATTCAGCCTTAAACATTTAGAGAATGTCAGGTGACTAAATCATTGTTTACTTTAGTGTAAAGTTTGGACTCTTGTAAAGATTTCAAGCCTAATTTGAAAAGAAACTGCTGAGAAATAAGGCGTAAGGGTGAGATAAGATTTTCTAGCAACTTTTGGGTTTTTTGGTTTTTCCATGTTTCTAATGGAATTTGTTGGTAATTAACCGACTTAAAAAAAAAGTAGGATCTCAAGTTCGTCGGTTTCTCTGTTTTTTTTTTTTTTTTTTAAAATGTATGTACATCGATAACTCCTAAACCATATCCCTGATTGCCATCATTTTTGGGGAACAGATAGATATCATAAGCATGGAGGTGCCCGTAAAAAAGTGGGCGGTATTCGAGAACTGGGCGTGGCAATACTAGGTCTCGCAGTACTAGATACTACTGTATCTCGAATAATATTGAATCTGGGGTACTGCAATTTAGTGTATGGGTAGGCGCAATTATTACAAATTACCAAGAAAATGAGCAAGAAAATGGGCGTTATTTGACAAATGGGCGTGGCAATATTAGAAAAACAGTGTATCTTGAATAATTTTGAGACAAGAGAACTACAACTTTGTATAGGGGTAGGCATTCCTATTAGAAATTATGGTCAATACAGCGGGCGTTATTGGCCAAATGGGAGTGGCAATATTATAAAAACACTGTATCTCGAATACTATTGACACTAGTGTACTGCAATTAAGTGTAGGAGTAGACAAAGTTAATACAAAATACTATCAATAAAATGGGCGTTATTTGACAAATGGGAGTGGCAATAAGAGGAAAAGAGTATATCTCGCATAATATTAATACTATGGTACTGCAACCTGGTTTAGGGGAAGGCATTATAAGTACAAATTACGGTCAATAAAGTGGGCGGTATTCGACTACTGGGCGTGGCAATATTAGAAAAACAGTGTATGTCGAATAATATTGACACTAGGGCACTGAAATTTATTGTAGTACAGGGTTAGGCAGAATTATTAAAAATTACTGTCAGTAAAGTAAGCTTTATTTGACAAATGGGCGTGGCAATACTAGATGTCGCAATACTAAATACTACTCTATCTCGAATAATATGGACACTAGGGTACTGAATTAAGTGTAGGGGTAGTCAGAATTATTACAAATTACCGTCAAGAAAATGAGCGTAATTCGACAAATGGGCGTGGCAATATTAGAAAAAGAGTATATCTCGCATAATATTGATACTATGGAACTGCAATTTGGTATAAGGGTAGGCATTATTAGTACTTCCTCAAGAAAGTGGGTGGCATTCGACTACTGGGCGTGGCAATATTAGAAAAACAGTGTCTCTCGAATAATATAGACACTAGGGCACTGAAATTTATTGTAGTACAGGGGTAGGCAGACTTATTAAAAATTACGATCAATAAAGTAGGCTTTATTCGATAAATAGGCGTGGCAATACTAGATATACATATTGACGCTGGGGTACTGAAATGAAGTACAGGGGTAGGCACAATTATTGGAAATAACACTCAAGAAAGTAGGCGCATATTTAACAAAGTGCCGTGGCAATATTAGAAAAACACTATATCTCGAATAATACTGACACTAGGGTAATAAAACCCGTTACAAAAATGGGTATAATAATTTCAAAAAACGTGACATCCAATTTAAATTTAAAGGACAGATATTTGAAATAATCATAGCGCCGACCTTAAAGGCTTTTGTAATCATAAAGAAATTAATGTATTTATGATAATAAAACAAATAAGAAAAAAATTAAAATAAGATTTCATATTTATATATTTAAATAATATGTTTAAATAAATTATCAAATATGACCAAGAAATTAAAAGGAAAAGTAATTTTAGAATTATTGTTTACTTTACAGTGATTGTGTAGTCGGTTGTTTTTTTTTTTAAAAATTTCTTATTTTCAATAAGTTACTAATGATAGGAATTTTGAGAATAAAAAAAAAGTTAGTAAAATTTGTTAACGATTCGTCTTTCTACCGGCAGATTAATTTATCTCCCAGATAACAATTTCACCTACATATTTGAAGTAGTATTTAAACTCAACTTGAAGAGGCCTTGTATAAAAGTATATTATTTAAGTTTTGCTTAAAAGAGCCTTGTGTAATGAAAATTCCATTTTCTTGTCTTATTTCTTATATATAGTTTTATTCAAGGATACATTTTTAAGAAATATTTAAGAAGATTTTTACTCAAGTTTAATTCTTTATATAAGCTTTATTCAAGGATTCATTTTTAAGAAGTATCAAAAAGTTTTTTTCTGGGAAATTCAAGGAAAACAGTAATTCAGTTCAACGTTATTCAAGCAAATTCCTGAATAGATAAGTGTATAGTGTGTGCGGCTGCCGGTACAAAGGTTCGGAGTTCAATTCAAGTTTTACGCAAGGCTTATTTAGGTGAAATTGTTACCAGGGCTGGGTCGCCCTTATACTACAATTATGTGTGCTAGGAGAGTTCAAATCCTTTAGTCCAAACGGAATTAATAGCGAATAATGTAAGGTGACCTTTTTCAGAAATCATAAAAAAGAAATCATAAAAAAATATTTTTTAAAAGTTGATTTTTGAGCTTCGGAGAAGTCCGGGTCACTGCGCTTTTTTTGAATTTTGTAAACTATTTTAAGTTAGTTAATGTTGAAAGAATTTGACTTGTTATTTAAAAAAACTATTTTTTTAAAAATTTGATAAATCTAGAAAATATTTTATGTGTTGTATTTTGTATAAAATTGTAAAAGAAGTAACCGAGTTTAATGGTTACTTTTTATTGACAACAGCAACTTGAATTTAACAACGAATGAGAACGCACTAGCTTTAAGCTATAACAACAACAAAAACATTTAAAGCTTGTTGTTGTTCAAACAAACGCACATGCTTACACACACACAATTTTACCTTATTTGTAAAATTGTATATGTATTAAATGCTACATGAGTGCGTGTGTGTGTGTGTGTGTGTGTCTGTGTTAGTCTCTTTACAAGCATGTATCAGCTTTTGTACTCTCACTTCCTTTACAAAAACAACAACAACAACAATAATAAACAACAAAAAACTGTTTTTGTTCTTGTTAGCTGCGTTGTTGTTGTTGTCAATGTTGTTTTCGCTAATTACCTGGCACTAAATACGGGGCCGGATTGTTGGGCGGCAACCAATACGTGGCCGTTATCGATGGATACAACTGATGACCGTTGGGTGAATTGTTGTTGTTGCTTCTGCTGTTGCTGTTGTTAATGCTACTGCTGCTGCTGTTGTTGTTGTTGTTGCTGGGACAGTAATAGCTGTTTGGCGAGGTGGGTGCAGAATGTGTTGTTTTGCCAACACTATTGTTGTTATTGTTGTTGTTGCAGTTGCCATCGTTGCTTATGTTTCCGCTTCCGTTGCCATTACCATTGTCGGCATTGCCACATTGATTTGCTGCTGATGTTACTATTGCTGTTGTTGTTGTTGTCAACAGGCACTCTAGTTTGTTTCGATTTTTCATTATATCGCCTGTTATACTTGAATTTTTTTTTTTTTTTCAATTTCCAAAAAACTTGCACCAAACTTTGTAGATTAACTTTGTTGTTTTGGGTAATTTTTTTTTTAATCACTTGTTACTTTTTCCATATGCATATTTTTTTAAAAATTACTGCTTAGTTAAATTTAAATTATATTCTCCGTTATTGCACCCTGTATTGCGTTATAAATAATTTTATTTAATGAACATTTTATTGCATTTTTTGTATACAATATTAATTCATGGTATTTTATACAATTTATACGAAAAACAGTTCACATTCACATTCACAAAAAAAAAAAAAATAAGAAGAGTTTGCAACAGTGAAGTTTTGCTTTGTTGTTGTTTTAATGTTTTTTTTTGTTTTTGTTGTTGTGTACTTAATTAATTAGCAACAGTTCGTTATTTTAGTCAACATCAGCGCCAGTATTTATTTAATTGAAATTTTTGTTATTCTCGTTTTTTTCCGTTATTCTCCTTTTCTGTTTATTTATGCGTTTTTTTCTTTTTTATTTTTTACACTTGAGCATTTATTTATTATTTTCATTTCTCAATATTATGCATTCATTATTGCATTTTCCACGAAAATATTTTTAATTATTTATTTTAAATTAATATTTGTTGACCATCATTGTTATATCACATTTCAATATGTTTGCTAAGATTTAATTTTAGCCACTGTTGGTTTTTTTTTTTTTTGTGTTTATTATAAATAAATTTATTACGAACATTTAATTTCATAGCATATTTTATTGATATTGCGTTTTTTTCTTCTGTGGCATTAATTAAGCAAACTATAAACGGTATAGTTGAGGTATGGTTATATTTTGAAAATATTTTCAAGTTATTGGAAAAACATATTTTTAATTAAACTATTGAGAAGTTATTGTTTCTCATTAACTTATTATTAAGTAATCAAAGTAATGAAAGCTATGTACAAAGTTTGGCCATCAGCCAAAATCTGACTGTACCTTAATAAGCATAAAACTCATGAAACTAATTTTAATATCCGAGAATTTTTTTAGCCAATTCTTCATTTAAAAGTGCTAATGAATTACGTACACAGTCAAATATACTTAAATCTTTAAAAATATTCCTTCAATATAAGCCTACCTCGTGCTCCATGTTTTCGCGATCATCTGTCAAACATAACCATAGTCAATAAATGTATGAAGTGTGAAAAACGCGGACGCAGACGCAGACGCAGACGTATCGGATTGCAATAAAATGTTTACCCTTGAATGTGCTTCAGTATCTGAATAGTGTTGGAAAGCGTTTTTTTTTAAATTCTTGATTGGAATTGCAAAAATTATGATTAAGATTATGCAAAAATAGACAAAAATAATATCGTCTAAGTAAAATTAATAATAGGAAAAATGCTCAGCCAATAAACTATAATAAGCATTAACACACACTTCTTGATATTTCCTAAAAAAAATACTAGGTATTGTTTTATCTCAAAACATGTCACTTTTATTATTTTTAAACTCTATATTATAACATCCTCAAGAGGCAAGGGCCGAAAAGTAACACAATAAAAAATAAACAATAAATAATAAAAGTCGGTGACAACTTCACTATTTCATTCAAATAAAAGTGTATTTCTTGTTTTTGAAATCTTGATTAGTGTCATATCTATAGGCATTAAAAAATATTATTTTTCTACCAACAAAATATTTTTATCAGGATTTTGAATCTCATGTACTGCGAGATTATATGTGAAAACATTGATTTGCTTTCTAAAAATCTATTCACAAATGATTGAGAACTGGACGTACAAGCTTTATGCTGACCGACTCCAAACGGCTTGCTTATGTTCTCAGAAAGCTTTACATGGCAGTTTATACTCTCTGAGGTTTACCATTTTGTGAAGGGAATTTTTGTATTTTTGTTTTGCTGTCGTCGAAAAAAAAAACGTTTTTGCCATAACTTCTGAACCCTCCAAGGGCACACCTTAATTTTGCATCTTTGGAAAGGTAATGGAACGTAAAAAAAAATTTAAATAATGGAAAAAAAATTAAAGCACCTGTTGCTGACTTTGATATTAAGAATGAGTCATTTTACTAATGTACTACTCGTCAGTATTAGTGTAATAACGCTGATATTTGCATAGATCAATATACCACGAAATATTCCGCTGTATAATGTCCAAATGGCGTTTTTCTTGTTTGTTCAACTGCCTCCGATTTGATGATTCTACTACCAGAGAGGAACGTCTGAAAGAAGATCTACTTGCCCCAATATCAGACATGTTCAATAAGTTCATCTCAAACAGCGATTCTCAATATACCTTTGGACCATAACTTTGCATCGATAAAATGTTGTTGGCACTAAGAAGTCTTTGCAAATTTATTATTTATACGCCCCCAGAAATCAGCAATGTTTTGTATCAAAATATTGTTATTGGTAGCCCGCAGAAGCTACATTCACAATGTCTACATCTATCATGGCAAAAATTGAGATTGCATAGGCCTGAATGATCAAGAAAGAAAAATTGCAGTACCAAATCAATCTATTCTGATTCTTGTAAAATTTGTCGGAAACTTAAGCCGCTGGTAATTGGTACAAGATCTATGTTGTGTTTAATGTAAACACCTGCCGTGTAGGCTTAAGTTTACATTTTCCATAACATTGGGACCGAGATATTGCGTCGGTCAACGCCCCTTTGAGGTTTCAAAGGTACCAAATTAGCTCCATGTTGTGATGACACTTCGCCACCCGTGGTGGGGGTGGAGGCATATCTAAAACCTCTTCCATACTATGGGGTATGGCACCCGGTTTGAGAATGCAAACCTACACCGAGCTAGATAGCTCTGCTCGCGATATGGGTAGTAAACCACAGCCACCACGAAGACTCCCCGGCGGGCCATCCCAAACCTGTCAGCCTGACATAAGCCAGGGGCCGCTGACTGCCTGTTCATTGGTACAATTCGATTCCACTTATGGAAATTTTGCTTCTTGCTGAACAAGAATAGATAATTGACATCATATGTACCAACAAAATAAAAACAGCTGTCCTATTGATGTCTTCTTTCTACCACAATCAAGATATAGATACTTATACCAGAAATCCAGTTATGATTGCAGACTACAATCACACTAAAAGGGGAGTTGACGAAGTCGACAAGAAGTGTTCATATATTCTTGCAGCCGCAAAAGTTGACCTTGGCCTATGGCACAGAATACTAAATACGGTAGGCATTAACAGCTATCAAATGTATGTAGACAGTTATGATAAAATGAGAAGAGAAACTTTTATTTTGAATACGGCAAGAGTAAAAGTGGTAGATCTTTTGAAAGACCGCGTTTACAACGAAAAATTGCTTAGAGGAATGCGGATGACGGCCAGTTGAGTTTTGGGTAAAAATTTTTCTCCTCCACTACCTTAATCGATTCTACCAATGGGAAGAAAACTATGCTCTATTTATACAACAGATATAAAAAGAGTAACTCTTCAATGCTCTACGCCACTTTGTGAAGCTTGCCAAAAAAAAAAAAAATTATAGTTTTGTGGTTACACATTATTTAGTGTTAACTTTAAAAAAGAAATAAGTAAATGAAGAAAGTTTTTGTGTTGATTTTTTTTTTTAGAGATTTTCTTTATGTGCAAGTTTTGGAAAAAATATTTATGTCATACCATTGAATGCTGTTTAACTTTATATGTGTTTTTAATTTTATATTAGTATTATAAATCCAAAACAATAATGCACACTTTTAATTTTACAATACTATTGTTAAAAATAGGAATATTAAACAAATTTTGTAAATAGAAGCTGTCAAAAAGGTGTCTGGTGCACTACCACACCTGTAGAATTGTGAAAATTAGGGCACGTCAGCCACAGAGGGCTAAAAACTAGACCAACCGGTTTTGATTTTAGAAGTCGCAGTAATATTATTTTGTCAAAGAGGGGGAGGGGGTTACATACCGAAAAGCCTGATCTATTTTATGATATTTTTTTAAAATATAATACAGCTTTACGTAATAACGTACTATTATTTTTATATTAGAATGAAGATTTGGGATTTAATGCATACAACGTAAGTATTTATAAAAGTAAACGTGTTTTTCCATTTTTAAAAGAGTTTAACATTTATTATAAATTCAAAAAGAAAAAATTTTCAATACAATCATTAAAAATGTTAACCAAGAAAGGCTTCATCTAAACAACAGAGAAATTCTTTTAATTAAATTTTTTATATTTCTTTAATAAAGATATTATTTAAAAACTTCATGATTTGCAAAACTTTGCGCTAGGAATAGTAAATGGCTGGTAGACGTACTTTTGAATTCAACAATTTTTTAATCACAGATATTTTATTTCTTTTAATTGTTTAATTGTTGTAAGAGATTTTCACTTCCTGAAAAAAAACCATGAAAGACTTGATAGTTTGAATAAAAATGTCAATATTTTTTATATGCTTTGCAACACTTAAAAATTCAAAGATATGAATTTTCTCATATTATTTTGTATTCTCTGTTTGTACACAACGTGTGAGCTTTATTTGTTTTGAGTTTTTTTACGTTTGGTTGGTCACTTTTCTCTATCATTATTTAACTCAACATCACTGCCACTAGCATTGACTTTAAGCAAAAATTTTAGGTTTTTTCTGGTTTTCTTAATTTTAGCTGTCACAAATAACGCTGTGTTTAGGTGATATTCTTTGTTGTTGCTGTCATGGATATTATTGTAAGAACTTAATATTGAGATGTGCTGGCTGTCAAAAAAACTGTTGGTAGACATATTGTTTTTAATATTTTTTGCTTTTTTACTTTTGTAATAAAAACTTTTTAAACATTTTTATACAAGAAAAAATCTTAAATATTGCTTTCCTTTTAGATTTCATGATAGACTGCTGTATTAATTTTTTTCTAAATTTTCAATCGAGAAACTATATTCTGAATAAACTATTTGAATCAGAGCATAAGTCAGAGGTATATCACAGTGACCTAAGACCTTATTGATTCTTCTAATGACTAATTCTGGAAAAAAAAATCACAAATTAAAATTTATGCAGTAGCTTACATAAAACTTGTGTGACAAAGGCCAAGGGAAAGTGTCACATTTATAAATTAAAGTCTTATGTGTTTAAATATTTAGATAGTTTTGTTGCTGTGCAAAATAGTTTTTGTAGTTGTGTCTCATAAAGAAGGTGCAAGCGTTGAAAACACACACACACGAAAAAAAAACAACACCCAGAATATACTTAAAATTAGTACAAAATGTTTGTTAAGAGCGAAATTATTTTTGTATTTCTTTCGTAATAGTTTTTAAGTCGTTTATTTCGCATGTTTTGTAGTCCAATAATGAGCTGACAGGTTGTCAATGGAAAACATATGTGGTGATTTTTATTTTCTCCCTAAACATGTGTTTGTGTTCTTATTTTATGTTTCATTTCATTGAGATATTTTTCGTGAATGTGTTTTTAGTTTTATACTTTTTTTGTTTTTTGACTTTTTTAATAAGGGCGCAATTTAAGTGATGTATTTCTGTTGTAGACTCAGTCATATATATAAGAATGTATTCACTTTTAGATACCTAGTAATAAAGCATATTTTAATATGCATACCGCGTTGAAAACTTAGTAAATCATAAGAAATTCTTAAGCTTACGAGTATTTTTATAAGGATCGAGTTATTGCTATAAATCAGATACGTGTTTTGAATGAATTTGATTAGAGCAATGCATAGCATGTATGTAAATAAAAGTGATTTGATGCTAGTTCAGACATACTTAAAACAAAACATTGAAGAAAAAGAAACAACCGTAATCGATATAATTCTTGTAGTTTTACTCAACTTTATCAAACAAAAATAAAGTTTGTATGTTGAAAAATTAATGAAAAAATTAAAAGTTTTTAAAGGTAAAAATAAACAATATGCTTTATTATTCAAATGAGCAAAGCCGAAGAAAAAACTATTCTATAACATGTGGAAAATGTATGTAGCTATACAATATATAGGACAGAGTCGTCATGAGTGGGACACTTAAGATTTTTTGTTAATAATTCTGTTTATTTTTCGAATTTCGAAACAAACAATATACCGAATATACCGACATGATTAAGCTACAACTATGCAGAATAAAGTACATTAAGTGGGTGAACCGAACCCGAATAGATGTTCGATAACACTGGCTTACAGCCAATATGTACCATGAATGCCATTATCCATTTCTCATGTAAAATCGGTCGCTTATTACGGAAATATTTTTATTCTCTGTCAGAAATGAAATAGTTGTGTTCAATTGAACGAAAGCACCAAATTATGTTATTGTCATATAAATTTTATTGTCATAAATAAATTGCGTTGTTGTAATATAACTTTTTATTTTCAATTTTAATCATTCATAAGAATCAAATCAGGTGTTTTGCGAAAGAAGAGATACTAACGAACATGCTATAATACCATCGAAACTGTTACAGCAAAACACCTGATTTTGACACTATCACTCTGGCTAGAGAAAGAGAGCAGAGTCAGTAGTGAGCCTATTTGGTTTTACTGTATCATGTATACGTAAGTACTTAGTTTTGTTTTGACACGTTCGGCAGTCGCGTTCTCAGTCGTGAACCTACCTACCATGTCTGTAGTACTGGCGAGCTGTATAAATGCAAGAACATTCCAGCGTTACACCAAAAAACATGGCAAATAAACGAACGCACAATTTGTAACGAAAGAAAATAATAAAAATTAACGTCAAAATAAAATGAGTAAAAGACTGCGAGAAAAGACTTGCGAGAAGAACAGTGTTCGAATGATCCACATATTATTTGCTACGTGTGCGGTGAATTTACTTTCGAAAAGAATCGACTTAATTCTACAAATTTAATGCAAATGCCATATTTTTATTGTTTTGGTATTGCGGCTGAGAATATTGGTGAACCATGGACGCCAAGTATTTTGTGTCAATCGTGCAAATTAATATTGTCTGTATGAAGCTTGGGTAAAAAGCGATACATAAAATTTAATGTGTCGATGATATTGAGACAACCGTTTTGCCACCCAAATGATTGTTATTTTTGTCTGGCCAAAGTGACTGACGTTGGAAGACACAAACGAGTGATATACGTCCCGACCGTTTCATTGCCAGCATCTTTATCTGATGATGCTCCATATCATATTTCTCCCGATTCAACACATCAAAACAATCGAAAATTCGTAGATGCAGTGGAGTCGGACGGAACTACAGGTGGTAGTATTATTAGAATTGAAAGCAAAACTCATGTTTTATCGCAAGCCCAACTGAATGATTGGATAAGAGATTTGGAACTCTCAAAGGAAAAGTCGGAATTGCATGCTTCTCGTATACAACAATTCCATTTTTTGAGACTCGATGTTAAGGTGGCATACTACAGAAATCGTGAAAAACCATTTGCCAGACACTTTACTAAGAAAGACAATATCTGCTTTTGCGCAGACATTTTTGGTTTATTTAATACCTTCGCTCAGCCGTACGTTCCCAAAGAGTAGCGCTTGTTTATCGATGGCAGCAAACAGAGCTTGAGGGCGGTATTACTGCATGTAGGCAACAAAAAGCCATCGATTCCGATCGCACATGCAGCCAACACAAAGGAAACGTACAAAAGAATGATGAAGCTATGACATGTATTTAATATGAAAACACGACTTGAAAATATGTTCTGATCTCAAAATCGTGAGTATGCTATGTAGTTTACAAAGTGGCTACACAAAATACTGCTGTTTTCTCTGCAAGTGCAGCAGTCCACCACATGATCACTACTATTATAAAAAGGATTGGCCAGAAAGAATTTATTCGAAAGTTGGAGAACAGCGTTAAAAATGTTTCAACCGTCAAAATGGACAACATAATTCTCCCACCGCTGCAAATTAAACTTGGACTTGTGAAGAACTTCGTCAAGGCATCAGATAAAGAAAGCTAAGCATTCCCATATTTGAAAATCATTTTCCCAAATCTTTCTGATGCCAAGATAAAAGAAGGTGTCTTCATTGGACTGCAAATAAAAAAGTGTTAAACGATCTTCAATGCGCAGAATTATTGTCAACGAATTATTGAAACGAAACATATAATCATTTTAAATTTTTATATGATTAAAGGAACAATAAAAATTATAAATATATACAAAAAAAAAAAAAAATTAAAAGCAATGTAAATTATTAAAATAACATTTAAAATTAATGTTGAAATTAAATGGGCTATGGCCGTGTACGATTAAAAAAGAACAAAAACTTTTTTAAATGTTTTTGGCTTTTATTATTTTTCCAATATTTCGGCACACTTTGTGAGCCTTCATCAGGGCTAGAAAAAACACATCACAATTAATCACAAAGTTATAGAATATACCACAAACAATTTTGTTACCGTAAAAGACGGAAAATTTGATTTTAAAACATTTTGAAAAATATTTGTTTAAATAACTAATTAAAATACTTGAACAAATTAAAGTTTAAAAAACAATTATATTTTAAAAGTGGTCGAGCATCGTCGAACAGCTGTTTGCCACCTTCATCGTCCATTTAGTTTGTGTTTTGTCAAGTATTTATAAATATGCGAGCAATTGTCGGTGTCCGTTTTGTAGTTCAATCGTATTGCCGTTGGCGTGTTTAGTATGTGTAGCATCTCCAGTGTATATCTTCTCGCGTAGTTAGTCTCTTGTTGCAGAATTTTTGTTGTTGGGAAGTCCGGTGCATGATTGTTTTGTATACAGTGGGACGCAAGCGCCGTTTTATGTTCATGATTTGATTTTAAATCTGTTTTGTGTGATGATAGTCTTGTTTTCAATTTTAATTTTGTAGTTCCAACATATACTTTGTTGCATATATTGGACCCGTCACCTTTGCATTTTATTTCGTAAACCAGATTGCATTTGTCTATATTTTCAACTTTGCTTTTAGTCTTGCTGTGAAGAATTTTTAAAGTGTTGTTTGTTTTAGGTGCAAGCAAGTAATTGTTTTTGTTATATATGTCCGTTTTTTTAAATTTTTCAGTGAAACCCGGTACATAAGTTATACCATTATACCTTTTTGGTTCAGTCGCTCGTTCAGTGTTACTTTGCTCACTGTTGTTGTTCAAGAATGTTTTTATCAGTCGTGTAACGGTATGTGGTGCAAAATCATTGGAGGCCAGTATTTCCCTGATGCGTGAAATGTTGTTTTTGTGAAAACTTTTGTCGCTTATCTTGAAAACTCTATGGATGAAGTTTTTAGCGGTATTGAAAATAGTTTTTTTGGGGTGTTTAGAATGAAAATTTATAAGTCTACCCGATGCTGTAGGTTTCTGATACCAGCCTGTTTTCATTGTGTTGTTAGTGTTGATAACTATAGCGTCCAGATAAGGCAACCTGTCATCTTGTTCCTCTTCTATGGTGAATTTTATGTAGTAGTTGCACTTGTTCAATATGTTTAATGTGTTGTCTATTTGTTCCGTTTTGATCACATTTAATTTCAACACAAAACAACGGAAGGCCGACAGTAAATTAACATTTAAAATTAATAATAAAAGATTGTATTACAACAACCTTCAGTTCTCATTTATTAATATGACATTAAAATAAGTCGAAATGCCTTTTAGCAAAAAATATCAAAAGTAACTAAAAATTTTGATTTCTTAACAAAACTTGCAATTACATTTTTTTGTAATTTTTCTGAAAAACAAAAAATCCTTGAAAATTAAATTAATTCTGCATCTGTAGGATATTTTATAAGCTTAATTTAAATGTATCAGTTGGATGATTATTGTTGCTGGTTCTGG
Organism: Coremacera marginata; assembly: GCA_914767935.1. Classification (NCBI taxonomy): domain Eukaryota; kingdom Metazoa; phylum Arthropoda; class Insecta; order Diptera; family Sciomyzidae; genus Coremacera; species Coremacera marginata. Next base: position 38,825,719 of record OU612045.1, on the reverse strand, counting down.
AGATATATGCAATTAAGTGGAACCAATGCTATTTTGTAGAAAATACTACAGTGGGCAATATCTCGAAAATGGAGTGACAGAAATAATGAAATATATTTTCGGCATAGTGGCATTTATTAATAAAACATCTTTGCGTTATTTGTACACCAGTGTAATTGGACCTAAAAAAAAAAAAATGTCAGGAGTGGAACACCTGGAAAATCCCTCAAAATATGTGAAAAAAGTATGCCAAATGTCATATTATTGAAATTTCATCACTATTTATTAAATGCTTGCTTAGCAATGAACTGTTGTTTTTTTCTTCAAACAAGAAATATTGGCAATATTAAAAAATTTGTAGAAGTGTTAAAATACTATTGAAACTTTTGTATATAGATTGCAATGGATGACGGAAGTTACGTACGTAATGGCTTCAACTGAGTAACGAATTTTTTTTTTATTTAAATTACAAATTATTTGTGTAAATACTTCAACTAACTTATGATAATTACAAAATTTTCCGCTAACTTTTCGAAATGAAATTTTCGCAGCAAATTTTAACGCTTAAATGTGTTATTAACGCTTCGTTGCGCTGATAACTTTAAATGCTGAAATCCACTTATTTCGACAGCAAAATTTCATTGCTCAGCCTGTTATTGTCAGCAACAAGTGTGACGGTGAATTGATAACAAAAACTTAAATAAGCAAACAAAAAAAAAATTGTTAGTTGTTGAATTTATTTTGCTAACATTTAAGGCGTCGACACACGTGGCTTTTTTTAAGGCAGCATTTGTTTTTTCTTTTTTTTTATCAATAATTTGTCAACCGTAGAATTTTACTCGGTTTTTTCATGCAGCCGTCTCTTAAAATAATTTTTAAAAAAATACAATTTTCTTTTGAGTTTTTTCTCACATATTGCTATATTTTTAACTTATGTTTTTGTGTGTTTTTATTATTTTCCTTTCAAGATATTAAAAATTTTAATGGCTTTTAAAATGTTTTTTTAAGTCTTTTGTTTTTTGTCAGACTTGCTTGTTAAGTATGTTCTTTTTCATTTCATTTAAATAATCTGCTAGCTTTGCAAAAGCTAAGAGGTTTATAAAAGCTGAGTGCAGTCCAACAAAAATGAATATTTTCTTATTTTTTATGTTGTGTAAAAGGGCGGTTGTCGGGTTTAAAGAGATTATAAGTTATCTTCGTTGAAATTAGGTTTGTAAGATATTTTATTCATTATAACACTGTTTTTAATGAGAAAGTTGGCTAAATTTAATATTGAGTAACTTTAAATTTATGATTTGGTTTTTTTTTTACACAAATTTGGTAAATTTTGATATTTTAATACTTTTCAACAAATGTGTTTTATTTTTGATTTTTGAATTTGTGTTTTTATTGCTTTTCTTTGTAATCTCACTTTTATTTTTTAACTTTTCTTATTCCACATTGACTCAGTTATAAGTTTTCTTAAGACTTTTCTTTCTAATTTTAATTTGTATGTAATTTGCCAATTTTTTTATTTTTATATATTATGGCATGTACTTAAAGGAAATTTTATAGCTTTTATTATCATCATTTATTTTTACTTATTTTTTTTGCGACTACTCTTTCGCTCTTTGTTTTATTGATGTTCTTCTTTTTCATTACTTATGTTTCATATACTCAAAATAGCCAATATTCTATTATAGGATAAACCATAGTTTTGAAAATAGTGAAAGTAGAATAACTCCAAAACTATAACGCCGATTTGAGTACAGTTTATAATTACCTGTTTCATATATAAATAACATAACTTTTACGTCGAGAAAGTCAGAGACACATTTTTTTTTATATTTGTACTGATATATTTGAAACAGATATATTTCTATTCCACTTTTTATTCCAATCGATACTCTATTCCCTATAGTTGGAAAATATTTGAATTAGAATAACTCCTAAGCTATAAGTTCAACTTGAGAAAGGCTTTTAGTGATCCGCATTAGTATAAATAATAATAGCTTTACTGTGCAGGAGTTTTGAAAAATAGAAATAATTTTGTTTGGTAAGTTTTAGTTTTTGCAGTCCAATATAATTTGTTGGTCTTTCTAACTATTTCCTAGTTTCTGTTTATTTTTCATTATTTCGTTATCTATTTTTAAGTCTGTTAGTCAAAATTGCCCATACCTCTACGAACTCAAAGAAAAAACCTTGACAGAAACTTTTGTTGACTCTATACTGACAAAAAATTTATCAACTCAACCTAGGAATTTGTCGATACAAACAAGGTTTTTCTTATTGACGAATTCCTAGGTTGAGTTGATAAATTTTTTGTCAGTATAGGGTCAACAAAAGTTTTTGTTAACGTGGCTTCTTTCAGTGTAGTTGGAAAAAATCTTTATACCCCCACGCGTACTGCGTAAGGGGTATATTAACTTTGTCATTCCGTTTGTAACGCCAAGAAAGAGGCATGGCAGAGGTATAGAAAAATATATATATTTTTGATAAGCATCATCTCCTGAGTCGATTTCCGTGTGTCCGTCTGTCTGTCTGTCCGTCTGTCGACACGATTACAGCCGCAATTTTGAAGCTATCGCGATGAAATTAAAAATATACGTTTATTTTTAAAAAACGAAGATCAAGTTCGAAAATGGGCTGAATGGGATGAAAACCACGCCTACCTCCCATACAAAGTAACTTTATATTAACCGTAAAATGTCTTTAAAATCCACAAAAATTAAAGAAATGCCTTAAAATTTGGCAGGTGAGCTTTGCTCTTCAGTCTTAATCCTGGCTATGAATTTGGAAAATCGAATGAAAACCACGCCTACCTCCCATACAAATTGGCTTTATTTTAAACGTTAAATCTCTTAAAAATTCACAAAAATTAATGAAATGTCTTGAAATTTTGCACTTTAGCTTTGATATCTAATATGAACCACCTCTAAGATATATGGGAAAATCGGATCAAAACCACGCCTACTTCCCATACAAAGTGACGTCATCAAAATAGGAAAACTTTCGTTAATTTATAAAACTGAATGTCAGCGTGTATATCGTGGCTAAAGACTTCGAATATACTTCAATATGGCCGCGGGGGGGTATTTTAGCTTCGGTACCCTGCTGAAGCTTCACCCTTACTAGTTAAAGTATAATTATTCCATACAATTATTCCGAAACTATTAACACGATTAAATCTCTGTGCTAACGATACTAACAGAAATCTCTTTGCTGTCCAGAAATCAATATCTACAGGGATTCCTTTAGTTAAATGGATTGTTATGTAAACAATTTTGATTAATTTTCTGCCAAGTTTGAAGAATTTATTATTTTACGCTAGAATAAAATAAAAGCCTTATGTTTAGATAGAAGGCCTGAAAGTAAATAACTATAAAATGTATTCGTGGATTGGCAAACTTTTTTAAAAAGTTTACTCTAAAAGTTCTTAGAACATTTTTTGCTTTAAGAAATTTTATTCGACAGAGTTTTTTATAAGTATAACGACAGTTTTCAGTGAAAATTTAAAGTTTTCATAATTAAATTATTTTTTTTTTGTTTTTTTATGATAAAATTGTAAGTTTATTTATTGAAGAAAATAAAACCTAACTATTACAGCGAAATTCAAAATAAAATAAATACTGCCGTTTTAATGAAAAAGCGTGCGAGATTTTTCAAATTGGCGGATGTGATTAATCAAAAATTTTTTTTTGGATTGACTATTGTTGTTTTCAAAATTAGAGAATTAAAATCTGTCGTCGATGAACTAGACTCGTTTGTAATGGTCTAATAAATCGATTACCTCGAAATGCCAATATTTTTTTTAAATTCCAAAGTTTGGTTGAAAACACGAAGTTTTTGTTAGTTAATCGGCGATATTACATTGTTAACTGAAAAAAAATTCTTTGATATTGGTTTTTCAATAAAAATTGTGGGCTTACGCTGACAAAAAATCTTTTGCATATATTTTTGCAATAGTTACACGAGCTTCTCCGCTTAAGTTGCCTTAATGAAATCTTAAGATATTGTTATGTAAAATCTATAAATATTTGGAGTCAAATTATAATAAATCAGAAACTATTAAGGCGATTTGAAATAAGCTTTTAGAGTTTTGCCTTTAATGTTTACAGAAACAGTTTTGCTGTCCAGGAATTAAAATTTATATATAAGGTGTAGTACAAAGAAAATTATTTTTCCAATAGATGACATTAGTAGTATGTATCTCGCGTTGTCTAAGTGTGATGGGGTTATGTAAGATGGCATTAGAAAAAGATGCTATCGTATTGAAAAAACTTCTAACACGTTTTTGTGATTGCTTGACTCAAATTTGTTTGAGCGTGGTGCGTCAAAGATGGACACCAGCAAGAAAAAAATATGCCATATTTACAGCTTTTCTTCGATAAAGTCGAAGACGCAAGCCAGGCTGCAAATGAGCAGTATCGGTAGTGAATAAAATTTATACTCCCGTTACTGAGACAGTTACTTACGTGCAATTTTGGTTTCGTCGGTTTAGTTCCGGTAATTTTAATATCTGGATATCGCCCTGAAAGGCCAATTGTATTAGCAATACTTCAATTGTCCAGGAGCTAAACATTGCACACCAATGGAATTTGGAATCATTTTAAATTTGGATTCATTTAAATAAGACTGGATACAAAAAGAAGCTCAATGTATGTGCGCAACACGAGTTATCGCCAAAAAACCTCATGTACCAAATTTTCATCTTTCACGATTCAGCGAATCGTTGCTGAATCGCTTCAAAATCGGCCCATTTCTGAAGCGTATGGTGACAGGTGATGAGAAGCGGTTCACTTACGACAATGACAAGTGAAAACGGTAGAGATCGAAAGGGTGACCAATCCAGGACTAACGGTTAAAAAGATTTTTCTGTGTACTTAATGGGAATGCTAGGGAATCATCCACTATGAGCTGTTCTTCTATGACCAAACTCTTAATTTGGGCATGTACTGTCAACAAATAGACCGTCTGAAGGAAGCCATAGCCCAGAAGGGGCCAGCTTTAGGAAATAAAAGAGGAATTGTGTGTCAGTCAGCAGAACGACAGGCTACACACATCGATACTAACTTGCCAGAAGCTCCGGGAGCTTTGTTTGGGCGTTCTTATGCATCCCCCTTATAGTTAGGATTTGGCACCAAGTTCCTGTCTTACCACCATAGTAAAATATTAGAGCCCTGCATGAGTATGCTTTTTCGCCTCCCTGAATATATTCTCTTGCAATAAAATAAAAAATTTCCTCTATCCCTTTTCTGCTTTGCTCGTACCTGATCTTACACTCTCTTCGTTTTATTCAGATATAAGAAGCGAAGAGGATAAGAGCACGATGCTTTACTAACAACAGCAGGTAGCAAATAAAGCAATAAAAAATAACAAAAATATCAGTGTTCATATTTAGGGAAAATATTATCGAATATTTTTTATTCGTTCGTTCGTAGAACTAAAAGAATGTTTTTCGTATTGGGATCCAAAGGAGGGTGGTAGATAGGGGGTAGGTGTGTTGGGGAGAAATGTTGAGGGGCAATAAATAATAGGACCAGCTAATATATTTGACCCCTCTAGGGGTTCAGCTACGGCCGATGTAAGCTATAACAGTTTTAATGTTTTTTGTATCGAAGGTAGCAAATAAAGCAACCAAAAATAACACACATATGCATTAGGAATGACATAAAGCTTAGTGCGGGGAAAAACCAACATACCTGATTCTTATTCAGTTCACTGCAGCAAATTTCTGAGTATTCGTGTAGTTTATTAAGTACTCAGAGAAATAACTTAAACAACGCGTACATCACAAGCTCACCTCAGTGCAAAAGTGTATGAAAACCTACACTTTTGCTCACCTCAGTGCAAAAGTGTATGAAAAGAGAACAGAGAACAAATAAAAAGTTATTCTCTTGCGCTACACGACCTGTTGCTGCACGATCTGTTTACATTTATTCGCTTGCAGCTTTGCTTGCAGTGACTGCCACAGCATAGAATCAGGATATATTCACTTGATGAATATATTCATTCAGGGTTCTATAAAATATTCACCTCAAGAGAAGCTTGTGAAAAGCGACTGACCCAGTTTTTTGGCAATAGGAATGAAAGCTTCTTTGAGAGAGACAAAATAAAATATCCTTGTAAATGACAATAAGTTATTGAACAGAACGATTCATATTTGAAATAAATCGGATTATTTTAACAATGCTAATTAAGGCATGCAGTTTCATGCAAAAATAATTTATTTCTTTTTACGAGTACTACACTTGGTGTATAGACGGTAACAACACCTATTTAAAAAACTTTATCTCAAATTCATTTTGTGTTTTAAATTATTTAAATTTATTTTATAGAATTTTAAAAAAGTGTAACATAGTATATAGAACTTTATCAGAATACAGCATAAGTAATATTTTTGTAAACTTTCAATGTGTGGAGTAAAATAATCATGTTATTGAGGTATTTGAATTCCGGAGATCCTTGATGGAAGGCTCACAACATTTAAGTATGAAGAAACTCGTTATTAGAATCTTAAAAACTCAATTCAAATTTGACTATTTCCAACATTTATTTATTCATTTTTAATAAGTATGGAAAAAATTTTCACAAAACTGATTAAATATTATATGTATTAAATACATTATTTGTATAAAGTAAAAATAAAATATTTCAGCAATTACAGAACTGATTGGAAAAAAGTTTTCAGCAGCTTCTTTGAAATACGTATTGAAATAATTTTGCTGACCAGGAACTTAAATATGATGAGGTTCTTGCTGGTAAGTGGACAAGTTCACGAACCATATCAAACAATTTTTAATTAAAATTGATTTGATTTTTAAGTAGTGTTTGGGTTTCAAATAGAACTGGGTAATTTGCATTTCATAAAAGTAGAGTAACTCGAAAACTACTCAAGCGATTGAGACAAGGTTTTCAGGTGTTAGTTTGAAATTTTAATAAATTTAATATATTTTTGCTGTCAATTAAATCAAATATGCAGAGATTCTGGCAAAAATTCATTAATATTTTAAAGAATGTTTTAGTTCAAAAAAATCTACAACACATAAGCTCCAATACGTAAAATGAGAATATCTCAAAAGCTACTTAACCTGTTAGTATACGGTTTTCATGTGCTGGCTTAAAATGATTATAAAAATGTTTTTGTTGAACTCAAGAAACTCAAGTAGGTAGAGGTACTTGCAAAAATTTAATTAATTTTTAAAAAATATTAACTTTAAAATAGAGCTACATAAACTGCTTACCGTAAAAGTAGAATTACTTAAAAACTACTCAAGCGATTGGAATAAGATTTTCAAGCAATGGCTTGAAATTTTTATGGATATATTTTTGCTGTCAAGGAATTGAAATAGAAAGAGGTCTTTGCAAAATTGTATAAAGAAAATAATAGTTCTTGATTGTTTCGACCTTCACTAACTTTGGTAAGCTAGAATTTTAAGCTGGTCACAAGGTTAAAAAAAATATATTCGCTACCATTTTTTCTCACACATTTATAAAGAAGAAGTTATAAGTTATCTTATGACGAAGAAAAGCAGACAGATATGAAGAAAATATAGGCTATATCGGGTTAAGTGGCTTTTATAGCAGCTTCCGAGTGAGCTACATATAAATATGCGTTCGTCATAAAATTTTTATAACTCAGTATTAAGTGTATCTGCAAGGTTAAGCATTGCCATAAAATGCAACTACAATATTTGCACGAGTTGCGGTTGCAATTGTTATTGTTGTTGTTTTCGAAAGATGTCATTGTTTTTGCAGTTTTCATTGCATTCGCACGTAAGAAACGTGAGTTAATTGAAGCTCACTAAATTCTTGAAGAGATAACAGCGCCAAGGTGCTGTGCTTCTCCGATTACAACAACAGCAACAAAATATGCCAGATTGCTTAAATAAATAAAAAAAAAAAAAATTGTATTCGCTAAAAATTTAAATATTTTTTGGATACTTTTAAGCAATGTAGGCAAATTGTTGGCAACTCAAAAAACTACACAGCTCAAAGTTCTAAAAAAAAATATTATGATGAGTTGGCAAGATAATGTGTATGGTTAAATAAATATTTTATAACTTTATTAATTTGCGCACGCATCAATATTAAGAAAAAATTCATAAAAATAAGTTTTCACAACAAAGTTGCACTTTTTTATTGCTGCATCGCTTAGGTGTGTGCGTGCGTTGCGTTTGCGTGTGTAGTCAAGGGACGTGCGCGCGCACTTTGAACTCAATTTAAAAAAAAAGGTTTTTTTTTTTGTTTTTGTATTTTATATTGTTCCACTTGTTTTGTTTTTTACACTTCTAGCTCTTAATTTGTGGCTTGCAACGCGACACACGACGTTTTGCAGTTTAAGCCGTATCCAAAACACTCAACTAACTGAATTGAACTAAACCGAATTGAAATGAAGTACAGCGCATAGCTATCTATAAAGTACACAGCGAGAATCTGCTGGATACACGCGCAACCGACTGTCGAACTAACAATAACAATAATAATAAAAAAAAAAAAAAATAAAAAATATGTAGTATCTAAGTATCTGACAACGAGACCTGCGCGCGTTGCGAACTCTATTGTGCGCTCAGTCGCAACTGATGACTGACGACGAGTGACAAACTGTCATGACGTAGTCGTGCGATGATACTCTTTTTTTTAGCTAAATTTTTTTCTTTTAGTTTTATTTTTGTATTCTTGACAATTGTACAAAATTATGTTAAATATATATACGTATATATAAAAAAAAACTTTTATCGCACACCTAGTTTATGCATCAATATACATTCGAATATATGTTTAGGTACACTTGAAAAAATTTCATGAACATTTGCTATTTTTTTGTGTTTTTTTTAAGTTGTTCGAAGTCACATTTGTGAACGTATCTGTTTGGTTAAAATATTATTTTCGAATTTCATTTAAATGATGTGCAAACAAAGAGCCATGAAAAGGTATTTTTTAATACGTGTGCATTGGTGCATGTGTGTTTGTAGTAGCCGTGCCTTACTCACACACTCACTTCTATCTGCTAGTCTGTCAATTTTTCAGAGTTGGTACACATTTTGTACACAAACAACAACTGTTTAAATATTCAGCTAACAGCGTTAATAATAAATGACAATGTTAGAATTTTTTAGTTTGTAAGCGTTTTTTCTTTCAGCGGTTTACTTATTTTATGGCTCGAGTTTAATGCAAATATTTTGCAATTTAATAAAGTTCGTTTAACAGCTACGCAATCATATCCGTCACATGATATTCGTATCTATACGCTTTTTATGTAAAGTTCTTTTGTAGCTTTGAATTAACAGCAGCTTCGTTTTAGGTATTTATTGTTAAGCTGCAAAATAAATACTTTTTAGTTTTTATTTTAGTAATGTTTTAAATTTGTGATCTTTTTTATGACTCGTGATTAATGTCGTGACTCGATTATTTAGCCGCAACGCATTCTGAAATATTTGACGAGTGGTATTTTTCTATTTTGAGTTTCTATTTTAAATTCCAATTTAAAATTTTAACATCAAAGCAATTCTGCTACTACCACATCTGCACATTTAGCTTAAGAGCGCTTCTATACTGGTCAAGACTTGAAAGCAATTTTAACAGTTTGCAGGCAATTTTTTAGCGAAGTGTTGGTGACGATAGGGAAAGAAACTATACGGTATACTTCAGGCCATTGTCAAGAAATCCAGAGGGTTCAGAAAGTATGAATAATATAATACAAATGAGATATTTAAAATCAAAACTTGATATTTTTGTTTGACCGATGAAAAATTATTTGACCAAAGGAAAGTTAACTTTGCAACGCTATCATATTTAAATTAACTTAAAGAAGTTTTAATATTAAAATACAATCATCGAGTATAACAGCGTAAAGTAACCAATATCCAAAAATAAAAAAATGTATGGGTCATTCTTTAAACCGGACACCCTCTCCTGCCCATTTCAGTTTTTGACAAAAAATGTTCTATATCGGCTTAAAATTTTAGATGAAGCGCATACTTTTGAAAACGTGTGTCCCATTTTAAATTCAAGTTGGCTGTTTGCACTATGACGGCTTAAACGACAAAACTAGCCAAAAACATCATTATAGTCAAAGGTTAATCGTTAATAAAATGAGATTTATTGTGTAAAAATTATTAATAAGAGCCTATCACATTGGTAAAGTGCTCCAGTGGTGAAAAGAATCACCTTAACCACACAATTTTACAAGACAAATATACTTAGAGTTACCCAAAAAAATACGTGTGAATTTGGTCAAAATTGAAGCATATTTGGATTAAAAGAAAAAATCCTAGCTAACTACCATTTTATGGCATCAAATTTTCATGATAAATCCTCACTGCCTTTCGGTGAATACCTAACTGCCGCTAGGATTGTCAGGTCGCTGGGATTGGCCGGGATTGTCCCGGTTTTCCAATTGGTGTCCCGTGTCTCGGTAGGTGTCTTAAAGTCCCGGGATTTGCCAGAAATAAGAAATGCATTTAAGACCACATAAAAAATGTGACAAATGATAAAATATAGCCGCATTTCTTTTGAAACTCAACACAGGAATTATTTGTATTAAAAAACTAATGTCATTTATATAAAATGTAATATTAGCAATACATATTGTGAAAAAAGTTTTAGTCTTTTTATTAATTTCTGTTAAAAAAAGCAACCGAATGGCTTTTAATTTGATTAAAGCAGAACTAGTCTTAAGATTAAATTATGAAGATAACTGTTCAAATTTCAAATAATTTTTGGATTCACTAAAGCGTTTTTCATTAAATAATGTCACAAAATCAAGCGCGGCACACATGTGGCAATAAATTTTAAGCCTATTTGTGTAGTTAAAATTAAAAAAACATTACTTACGGTAAAATTGTATTTAAACCAAATATTCAGCTTTTTTGCCCAAAAATGCTCATTTTATGCCCATAACAAGGTTCTATTCTAGTCTCCAAGCAAATCTTCATTGCTTGAATTGTTTCTTTTAATTTTTTATCTATGATTTTTTTCCATATTTTTGGGTCTAACAGGCACTGAACCTTAATAAAAAAATATGAATATTGAACATTTCGAAAATGAAGCGAGAAAGCACCGAAAACTTTTTTCTTCAGTTTTTTGCCCTCTGCCTCATTTTGAATTCTAGGGGTTCAGTGCATGAAAAATCCAAAAGCACAACGAATAAACAAAATCTCATCAAGATCAAATTTAAAATTTCCGAGAAAAATGAGCAATCGGCTCAAATCGCAGATTTTGAAAAGAAAACTGTACTTAAAAAAAAAAATAAGAAACATTTCGAGAAGCTTAAAGCCGTTTTATTCACTTTGTTCATTTATGAGTTGAGAATAACTGGGATTTTTTTTCATTTTAGAAACAATTACTTCATTAAATTGATCATTGAAAATTATAACTAGAGCAGTTCAAATAGCACGAATGCATGGATTCAATTGGTGTGAGTGAGTACGGATATGGTACGAATTGGAGAAAAATTTGTAGGACGGACAGTATTTTCTTTGCATTTTTTTGCCGATTCTTTCAATTCGTTCTTCGTTAAGGTTTGAACAAATATTTACTGTGCTGTTAATAATTAATTTGACATTTTTGAGTAAACAAAACTATTTAATATAAATGTATGCTGAATTGAAAGTGATGTGGTAGCTAATATTAATTATGGCATTATGCCCGTATGATACTTAATTTTTTTGTCCAATTTTAAAATCTGAAAACAAGTGGCGTGTGGGCAGGACATACATATCTTGTAAGAAAAGGATAAACGTTGTTACTTTTGTACTTCTGGTGTTTTGAAGAGCAGCTGCATTAAATAAATTAATATTAGCTACACACATCACTTCCCATTCAGCAAACATTTATATTAAATATACGTAGATTTGTTTCACTAAAAATCTCAAATTTATTGCTAACAGCACAGTAAATATTTGATCGAAACTTAACGAAGAACGAATTGAAAGAAACGGGGGGGGGAAAAAAAATGCAGAGAAAATGCAGTCTGTCCTACAAATTTTTCTCCAATTCGTACTATATGCGTACTCACTCACACCAATTGAATCCATGCATTCGTACTATTTGAACTGCTCTAGTTTTAATTTTCAATGACAAAAGTTGTAAAAAAAATTAAGTATCATACGGGCGTAATTGATATTTATAACTTGAGAAATTGAGGTATCGATATAACTTCTGTTGAATAACTTGAGTTAACTTGCGATTTCTCTAACTCTCAAAAATAGCACCAGTTATGTGTCTTAACTTAGGATATTTGTTTTAACTTGTGATTTTTGTTTTAATAACAGCAAACTATGGAGTTTTTTGTGAGCGTCCCGAAAATTAATTATCTTGCAAATTTTTTGAGCTATTTATTATCATCGAGGTAAGCAGTAGATTAAGTCAACTGGGTCGATTGAGAAAAATAAACAATGAAGAGATTCAATCATTAAGTGAAGAAGAATTCCAGGACTTAGATGTTAGTCGCCGTCAATACAAAATGATGCCACAAATTGACATCGACAAGTGGGATGACTGTGATTTTGTGTATCGCATCCGATTGGAAAATGGTACCAAGTTGATGATCCTGGAAATAATCAGAGATGAGCTTTCGTGAGATGAACGACGGTAATTTTCTTTATTTGATTATTAATTGTATAGGCGCGCATAAAGTATAGTCGTATATTTTATCACGGCTTTTTATAGATCACGTGAACTCCGGAAACTTTTCCCCCAACTTTTGATTTTACCTCGATTCTGTGCACTTGGAGACTTTAGTGGTGACTTTAGTGGTGTGTGCATTACAACAGTACACAATGTTCTGCATTAGGTTGGAGGGGCACTTGCCGAATTGAGGCCTCAATTTGCAAAAATGCCAACTACACAACAGAAGTTGTTGAACGTTACACGAGAGTTCTTCAGTATAGTTAAATTTCCTCGCACAATTAGAGCGATTGACTGTATTCACATAAGGATTCAATCACCAGGCAGAGATGACATTGAGAACTATCGTAATCGTAAAGGATGGTTCTCTTTTAATGTTCTAGCGGCCGTTGATGCAAACATGAAAATATTGGATATTGTAGCACGCTAGCAAGGCGCTTCACATGATCAAACAATTTTCACAAATTCGCATTTGAAGACTGAATTCGAACATGGTGATTTCAGTCGGTTATTCTGGCTTCAAAAATACAAAATATTTGGACACACCATTCCTCTCTTGTAATGCCGGAAGCGTTGAATAGTTGTTCAATGAATCTCAAATAAGAACAAGAAATCCTGTGGAACGATCATATGGAGGTTGGAGGCGTCGATTTTCAGATTTGGCGACTGGAATGAGATGCGCTGTTGGCCTTATACAAAAATTTGGCATAGCTTCAGCAGTGCTACATAATTTTGCCATCGATCAGCGCAATGTATTGATTGAACTGACAATAAAAGGTTTTCCTGCAATCAGAACCACAGCGTTCTCATCATGTACATGAAAACGTTCATGCTCACTTGGTTCGTGAATATTTTGGACCAATGATGAGAAATATACAGGTGAATCAAGTGTAAAAAGCAAGGATGGAAAATAACGATTATTTTTTTATTTGATATATGATATTTAGATCAAAAGATCATTCATAAAATTGTATTGCAAAATAATTTTAAATGTAACAATATGATGCTAGGGAGTCAGAGATTCCGTTTTTGACATGATTTTTTTTATGGTTTCTAAGAGAGAAATCACCTATTAATATTTTCATATAAAAACTGTTATTGAGTTAAAATTGTAAAGGAATTGAGCATATAAAAAATAAAGTACATACATACATGCCACCCTTCGAACCCACGATTACTATCATACAAGCAAGTCATCTTGGGCAATGATTTGAACAACGGTTTTTACAGGGGTAGGGGTAAGATTTAAGATTTGGAGAAGTATTTGGACAAGGACTTGCGCAAGGATTTGGATACAGATTTAGGCATGAATTTAAATGAGGACTAGGATAAAGATTTGAATACCTGAAGTGTGGAATATAGTAGTAGTATTCGACAATAGTAGTAGATACGGAAGTAGAAATAGTATTAGAAAAAAGTAGTTGGAAATAGTGATGGAAAATAGTAGTACAAAATAAAATAACATAAACAGAATCCAGAAGCATTTAATAGTAGTAGGCAACAGTAGTAGGCAATATTAGTAGACAAAATAGTAGCAGGAAAGATATGTATTTGAGTGTAGTGTGAAATTAACAAATGTCTTGAAACTAGTTTCGTGGATCTTAAAAAAATTTAATTACAATATTCACATCAAATTGAATTTTCAAAGTTAAAACTGACAACAATATGTCGCTTTACTTCAAATATGAAAAAATATTTCCTATTTTCCTATTTAATAACTTAAACATTTTTAACTTGACTCAACTTCAACATTAGATAAGTCAGCTTGAAAACAACAAAACTGAACAAAATCAAATTTTAACTTGTGAAATTAAATTTGTTAACTTAGAAAGTTACAGATAAAGCCAAGTTGACAAAAGTTATTGAAATTGCCCAAGTTAGGTCAAGTTAGATTAAGTGAGTAAAACGGCCCTTATACTTTGCATCAGCATTTAAAAAAGAAAAGATTTAAATAGACATAAAAATAACTTAGACAAAATTATACAAATTGAGACTGGATTTTGCTTGGGGTAGTATACTATGTTTAAAATCATATCTTTCTAGGAGAATATTGAAAAAAATTTGGATTAATTGATTATCTCAAAACATTAAAAACAACTGATAAAATAGTTTTTGAATTTGAGCAGCACATTGGTTTGATTTATAAGGCAAAATATTTTAACTCAAACTATAGTAAAAAACCATAAAATATTAATGAAACAATTTTACTTGGAAATTATTGATGAATAAATGGTTCAAAACAGGATTTAAGTAGCGAAAATACCACATGGTTTTTTTTACGATAATTTAATTGTAGTTGTTTTGCCCTGATTAAGTTGGACTTAGTTTTTTACTTTCAAATACTCCTAAAAATAAACCTTTTGCAATGAATTCCTTTAACTATGTTTATTTCCCAACCAAAAAAGTACCTAAATGGTCATTTCAAATTAATATGTTCTAGTTTTCTAAAAATTTTGGCATGGGTGTTAGACAATCAAAATTAAATTCCAAATGTGATCAAATGAGATAAGCTTTTCATAAAAATACATATTAATATTATTAATATTAACATTAAAGCAAGCATGTCTTTAGATTTAAAATGGTTAAAAAAAAAAAATGTTTCGGTGTAATTTAATTGTCCCGATAATGCACTTTTCAAATCTGGCCACTCTTGCTGCCAAAGATAAATTTGTTTGTTTGTCGGTGTACGATCACTTCAAATGCTGTACGACAATAAGACAACAGGTCGATATTCATTGCATGTTTTAGGTATTGTAATGGTTTTGGCTTGTTTCTGATAAGAAGCGCACCTATGGAAATATTGCTTACAGAACTAACAAATTTTTTTCGAAATTAGAAAACATTAGGAGAGGGAAGGACTTGGAACTAAATTTTTTGTGTAAAATTATTTTATGGGCTGAAATTGGGTATTTTGACATATATAAAAAAAATAAATTTGTTTTTCTTAATAATTTCGACGGAACTTTTCCGAACATCGGAAATAGACTTTTCCGAACATCGACATATTTATGTATGAGCTGACGATGAATTTAAAAAACTATATTTTTTATAAATGGTCACAAAAAATTATTTAAAAAAATTTAGTTCCAACTTTTGGTTTCCAATTTGTTTTTTATTTTAGTGTATTCTAGTTTTTAAAAAAATTTGTTTGTTTTGCGAGCAATATTCCGCTGGGTGCGCCCCTGCTTCCAATATTTTGTAAAGATAGAATTAGTAATAATTGTTTTGTAGACGTGGGTTATGTATGGTTATACTATTGGTTACAGAGTTTTAAGAAAAATGAGTCGAATTTCATCGAAACCTATTACATTTGATTTTAGTCATTGTAGGCTAGTCTGTACCTCACTTAACGCAATGGAAGAAAAAAAAAAAGTTATGAATGGACTTAGGGCCATTTCTACTAGCATAAACATTTTTAACAACTGAAGATATTGGAATGTTCACAAAATTTCGATTGAGGTCATGCACATCGATTCAAACATTTTTTTGAAAAATTTTAAAATAAGCTTCGAGATTATTATGTCGAAAAATATACAAATTTCGAACCTTACAAAATTAAATTTTTAATTATTTTAAAATTTATCCTTTTAAAAATAAAATTTAAATGAATCAAATCGGTTTTGTAACATGTAACATGTTTACTTTTGACTTTTTTGCACTTTTCTGAAATCCGAACATATTTAAACCATATAATTTTTTTTTGTTGTCCTCTCCATGTGAACTGCTCTGTATACAGTTGTGGTCAAAATAATATCAGTCAGTGCTCTACAAACTGTTGGACTTGATTAAAAATACAACAGCTAACTTCTATACAATAAATAAAACAAAGCATATTCAAAGATTACAAAAAAAATAAAATAGTTTTTCAATGTAACATAATAGTATGTTCACACTAAGGCCGAAAAGCCGCTTTTCGAATAATAATGGCTTTTCAGCTGAAAAGCTACATGATATTAAGTTTTTCGCCATAGAAGAACTGTCAAATGAAAAGCTGATATTTGTCAGCGAAAAACTCTGAAAAGTTAGAAAACAACCCTGGTTCGGAAGTCTGTTCGTTGAAGTAAAGTCAAAATCTACTACAAAAATCCAAGTTGTCACTGATATTTGACATTTCGTCTGTCTGTTTTTATTTGTTGTGATTTATAGCAACTTCCCAATTAGAAAACATCTTGAGAATGGAAAAAAAAATACAAGGAGCGCGTGAAGTGAAGTGACCTTCCTGAGGCGATATTTGTTTGCTAAGTCAAGCACAATGAAACAAATCGGTATAATAACAAACATATGGCTACTGTCTGTCAAATGAAAAGCTGCTTTTCAAGTGTGGACACCTTTTTCTGAAAAGAGGGGTTTCAGCTGAAAAGCGGCTTTTCGGCCTGTGTGTGAACATGCTATAAGATAGAGGCGCGTCAAAATAATAGCAGCAAAACGTAATAAAAAAATTATTATTGTGTTTACTAAATTAAAAAGGTATTAATTTGAAATTATTTTATTATTTTGTAGCGTGCCCATGGTTTTTAATTACCGCTTCACATCGGCGTTTCATAGAATCGACAAGCCCTTGACATCTTTCAATAGGAATCGCCTTCCAGGATCGTTCGACTACTTCCCAAAGTTCTCTAATATTCTTTGGCTTAGAGTCGGATACTGCCTTTTTCACGTCAGTCCATAAATTCGCAATTGGATTGAGATCGGGTGACTGGGCAGGCCAATTCATGAGAATTATGTTGGTATGTTGCCATGAGAATTATGTTGCCTTTTTACTGGTGTGTTTAGGATCATTGTCCTGCTGCATAATCCATTTCAGGAGCATTTCGTACTCTGCATAATATCATACAATATTTTGCAAAATATCAACGTTAACATGCTGATCCATTATAGTTTTGACCCAGTGTAATGTATGAAAAACTGCCCCAAATCATTACACTAGATCCACCGTGCTTAACAGTTTTTCTAGTGAAACGAGGGTTATATTCTGTGTTTGGTGGTCGACTTACATATGTATTATCGTGAACCCTTGCATCCAAACAAAACAATTTTGCTTTCGTCTGTCCATAGAATGTTGCGCCACTTTTGAATTGACCATTCCAGGTGTTCCTTGGCGAAGCTTAATCTATTCAGCACATGTGATTGCTTCAAAAGTGCCACCTTTCGGGGACTATAAATTGTGATGTCTGAGCATCCTTTGAACAGATGAGAGACTTGCAGACACTTTTAACTCATTTCTAATTTCTGTAACCGGTGCTAAAGGATTGTTTGCTAAAAATCTTACAATTCGCCTGGTTCCTAAAGGCGACAAAACGCGTTTATGGTCACGTGTTTCTGATTTTTTTTTTTGCATTAAGAATCATTTTTGCTGAACATCCAACTAAATTTTGAATTTCCTTATAGGTTTTTCCATCTTTAAATTCTTAATTCTCGCTAAATTTTATTAATTCTCGCTTTTCCGGCGTGCAGTGCTTAATACGCCCCACTTAAAACAAGATACAATTGTTATTTTAAGAGTAAATTATAACAAAAAATATTCTACTCACTTTTAAATAAATAAAATATAGGAAAAATAAAAATAACAACTTTTTTTAATGAAATTGATCAGCGCTGCTATTATTTTCACTTTTAACAACTATTGCTGACAACGATCAGAACGTAATTGAGAAAAACTGTTCTAACTTTCGATCACCTGATTATATTTTTTTAATGCAAGAGAGAGCCACTAACGGTAAAATTCAGTGCAGGAGAAAAAAAAAGATAGTAGAATTAATACAATACTTGGGAGTTTTAACCGTGTGAGAGCACTGCTATTGTTTTGACCACAGCTGTATATGTATATTCTTGACTCATAATTTAAACTGGTGAAATGATTAAAAAAAAAATTTACTTTGTAAAGCGTTTGCTTCTTTAGCAAAATTATTTATTTTTCACGGGAGTAAAAGGAAAAGTTTACAAGCGTCAGTTACAAAGCGTCATATAAAATTTACTTCAATCCACTTCCACCCATTCCTTTAGTAATTACTAAAATTTTGTAAGGAAAATTTGTTTTTTTTTTTATTAATTTTCGCAACTATATTTTTTATAAAAAAAAAAAAGCCCTTTCAAGAACTTTTTAAGACTAAACGATTTTGAATGGAACAATTTCCTATGTTTTGTTTTATGTAAAAAAATGCTTGTTAAGATGAACTTCGAACAATCCTTAAGGCAGTCTTCTCATTGAGCAACTTTTTTTTTCGACTTTTTTTTTGCACTTATTTATAGCTTGGGTAGTTGTGAATATGCCCCTAAAAGGATTCTTAGAAATTCGAAATACTTTAGAAGATACAGCCTTTTTTGTGAAGCAAGGTCTTCGTCAAAATGAGCTATTTTTTCGACTCATTTTCATTTTTTGTATAAAGTGCGCTGTCGGCAGATAATTTGCTTGAAAGATGCCTTGGATCTGAAACTCAGAATTCCAATGAGTCCTACAATTCTGTTCTTTGGTCACTTTCGCCCAAACACATCAACTCAGGCGCACGCACCATCGAAGTGGCCAATTTCATTGCAACGTGCCTCTTCAACGACGGTTTTATACCCATACTTAAAATTATGGGTTTGATGGGTATTACGATTGGCAAAAACGCATACGAATACGCACTATCTCGCAATGAAGACAGATTGAACCGATCAGAGACTCGAGCTGCGGCATCATCAAAAGCTGGCAGAACGGCTCGCAGAGCAGAGAGGGCAGCAGAAAGCAGTTTCTACGAAAAAGAGGAAGGTGGCCTGTATGGAGCTGGCATCGCCGACTAATATTTGTAAGTAAAAATTGTCAGCTCTTTAAAACTGCATTTAAACATTTTTGATTTCTTTTTTTTTTCCCAAAAAAATTACTTCAAACTTTAAACGCGTTTATCTCGAACCCACGTTTTTTGAACTGGCGGCCATGATATCTCCAGTTCAACTGAACCGATTTTCATGAAACAAAATGGAATCGACGCAGAATTGTCACCATTCTCCGGTGAACCTCGACCATAATTTTAAAAAATTTTTTACTATTTTTTTTTTACACTAAACTACAAAAAAAAAACCCGAAATTAAAATTTTTTTTTTTGAATGGCCGCCATTTTGTCAAAAAAAATCTCAAAATTAAGCTTGAGGTTCACCCGAGAATTACATCTATACTGATTATAACCCCGTTTTTTTTTCATTTCAGACGCTCCGGAGACCCGGAATCGTGGCCGCCGTGACGACACCTTTTTTTGTCACCACCAACTTTGAAGTCTCATTACTTTTTGAACAGCCCACGTATCGAGGCAAAAAAAATTTTTTTATTTACTTTGAACCTTATTGTAATACAATAAATAAAAAAGTTTTCAATTATTCTTTGCGTTTTCAAATAAGAATTTTTTTAAAAAGGGTCCAAAAAACGGGATTTGAATGAGAAGACCGCCTTAAGTTATCCAAATCGATCAAATGCATCATATGAAAATTCGTGTTTGAAATTTGTACTCTCTCCTTTAAAAGAGAAGTTCAAAAAATTCAAGTTGAAAAAATAATACCTAAAAAAATTCTTACAAGTATACCAGTCGAAAAAATAACGCTATTTTCGCCTAAAAAATTTTAGGGGTGCCTTAAGGAGTCTTAAATAAAAGATTACCTTGCAGTGGAGGGTGATACAAATAGTTTACAACAACACAATTAAAAAAAAAAGTGACTATGTTAGTTGTTGATCATTATGTCAAAATCAAAGTCGTATTGACTTATGCTCAACAATTTGGTCTCGTTCGCTCTGAGTGGCAAGGTCACAAAAGCTGGAGTGAAACCTTGGATTACCTTGGATTAATGCGAAGCCGGAGTCTGTTGTTGAGAGCTGTCAATGAAGACAAAAATAAACAAAAACAAAAAAAAAATATCCAAAATACTGCCCCTTATAATTAATGATAATTTGTGGTATCACAACGAACCAATTATCTGATGTAAGTGGGCCAGCCTTAAGACCGGCTGCCACCTTAACCTAACCTAATTAATGGCAAAAAATCTTTAAATATAGTCATTTAATTTGTATTGCATTGAGTTACAAAATTTTGGCAAGCAGATAATGACTTTTCTTTTCTGTTGACTGCAGAATTTCTGTAGATATTTTATAAATTTTATTTTGAAAAAATAAAATTAAATAAAACTAAAATACGTATAAGAGTACGAGTTAATGTGAAGAGCGTGCAGCTGTTTTATCAGAACACAAAAAAAAAGCAAAAAAGAATGTATTGAAAAATCACAAAAAACGCCCCGCATTTGGTAGTAGCACGCCCCTACCAGCCGCTGCTCAACACTTGTTCTCCATACTATGCTGGCAACCACTTGAAAGCTACCAGCAGCAGATAAAAAAAAAATTTTTTAATAATAGAAGACGCATTTCAATAATTGAAAATAATAATTAAAATTCTGATTGTGCGCTGACTTGCGTCGGTTGGTCGGTTCACAACGCGGTATGTAGAAATTATTTTTTTAGTTTTTTTTATTTTGCATTCCCGCTTTCGATTTAAATTAATTTAAAATCAAACGAGTCTCGATACTTAATTCGAGTCGTGTGCCTATTTTGTGGTCGCGTTGCTTATTTTTAACCTCTCTGTTCTCTTCATTTTATGCTCCGTTATTCTACAACATATAAATTTTATAGTTTTTTTCTATTGATATGGCAGACTGGTGAATTTTTTAAATGAACGCCCTCTAAATTGCGAATTTTTTAGCAATTTTCATTAGAATTTTTTTTTTAATTCAGAGTTCACACATTGTTCAAAATTGAAATGTGAAATGTTTAATTTTTGTGTGTTTTAAATTTTCATTTCAAATTATATCAAATTTCTGTGTTTCCTTGATTATAATGTTTCCTTTCCATACTTTATTTTCTCAGATATTTCTTTCCTGATGACTATTTATTCAAATATCTTCAATTCATTACAAGTGCACTAAATCTTCTCCTTTTATAGCTGTCTGGCAACTCTGTTATTTTTATTTGTTTATTCTCTCTACTATGTCTCATTTATGTTTGTTCTGTACTTTTTTTCTCAAGTCTTTCTTTTTTTTCATAATTAATTTAGATTTTTTAGCCATGCGTGTTTATTTTGTAAATGCATTTTGCATACAAAGCATTTCCCGACATCTAAACAAGCTCTGACTTTAGCTGAACTCGCTTTACGTAAGTCAGCTACTTTCAGCATTGGTTGTGCTGTTGTGTGCGCTTCGACGTTTTTGGTATCTTATAATATGGGGCGCACATATACCTTTAAGTTGTGAAGTTTTTCTTCGTATGCGGATGCGTAAGTGTTTTTTTTTTGACTATTGTTGTTGTTTTTGCTGTTGTTATTAGTGCTGTTGTTGCGAGTGCCTTTTAACTTCATTGTTTACTATTTGACTTTTGTTTGTCAATTAAGATTTTATTAATATTAAGTAGGCTTTTTTGGCAGTTTTTTATATTCTCCCTCCTACCCTCTCCCAAACTTTGTGCATTTTATGTATTTTTAAGTGTTTTCTCAAGATAAACATTATTTCGAGCTAATCGAAAGTAATATGAGTTTGATTTCTTTTTATTTTTAATTTTTTTTTGGGGAGGATTTTAAAGTTAAACGTCTTGTTTTTTTGGAATAGTTTTTGAATAGAGCATTCAACTTCAGAGTTTGACAATAAAATTTGAAGATTTTTCGAAAAATATTAAGCAAGCTGTTTCACACTTGGATTTGTTGACTGAATTGTTCTCTGTTTTTGTAAATAATGATGATTTTTAGATACTATGTAACGATGTCAGTTGATATGTCGGTGAGATTTAAAAGAGAGTATTTAATTTTAAATTATAGTATAGAATTTGAACTGTCATTTTTATGTGTTGAATACCTGGACGTAGCTAGGATTATCAGTCAGGGGTAAGAACATTTCTTATAAGTTTGAAGTATGATTCCTAAAAAGTGTCTTTATCTGGAAAAGTTTGATCTGAAGTGAATAAACTTGAATTTAGGGTTAAAAACGTAGGGTATATTTATAGTCTTCAATGATAATTTTTTTACAATAATATTATGTTGTTTAATATTTTCTGATGTACAGCTAGATCTAGGGGTGCAGCTGCCCCCCTATATGTAATAATACATATAGCTACATAAGCTATCGATTTAAGTTTTTTTAAAATATTCATTATTTTCGTAAAACAGATAATTGTGGCCAATTAGAGTTAAAGCTTGGGGATCCATGTTTTGAATTTAAGACATTAAAATAATTTCTATACATATGGGCATTTCCGTGGTGGCGCACGTGACGATCGTACGAATTTAATGAGTGAAAAAAGAATGAAAAATTTAACTCACAAGTTACTTATTTTAATTTTCCAATAGCTTACTAAGCACACTATACAAGGTGTCAAAATAAGTTGTCAAAAGTTCAGCTCTTAGATAGAAGACATCAAAAATTATACGTTAAGTGACAAAAAATAGAAGTGCTTTTTGGCTTGGATCACAAAATTAGTAAAATTCTGTAAATGGGCAAGAGTTTTTGTATGCAACTTGTTTCAGAAGGATTTGAAATAGTATAAGTTTATTTTCAAAGTAATCAAATTTAAAAACCTCGTTTTATCTCGTTGTTGTTTTACTGGGCTTAGTATGAAACGTTACGTGACATGGCGTTACGTGATATTTTTTCCATTGTAATTCATTTGGATAATTAAGTAATTAAGTAATTATGTGAATTAGATATTAAAAAACAAATTAAATATATTCTGCCTCTCCTTGCCTCAACCATTTTTCATTATTTTTAGCCAATGCCTTCCATTCTTACTAAAACAAAAACGTTTACGAAACATTTACAAAACATTAACAAAAAAGAAAAATTACATTTATGAAACAGTGCAGACGATTTGATCATCATGGTAAATGAATTTATAAATTTATAATTAAATAATAAGATATCATTAAGAACTTTATCTTTAATATATCATTAAATACTTTTCGGCGGAAATGCCCATATTTAACAGTTATTATTTTCATAAAAACAAAAAAAAAAAAAACAAGACAAAAATTGGGCAATTTTTTAAAAATTTACATTTTTTAATTACAAATATTGAAATTTGTTGAGAACAGGAACATTTTTCTGACATTAAAGTGTAAATTGAGCAAATATTCAGCAAGCTGTTACGGTTAACATGCTGATATCCATCAATGCTGTGGATATCAGTGGCCCAAATATCAATACCACCCATAAGTTAAAGTACAGCATAACAAAATCGTATTAATTGGAAATTAAATTAAAGCCCATCTTGGCCAAATATTATTTCAAACTTAAATAATTGAAAAATATCGTGTGTCGGACTCTCATGATAAAATTAACAAAACGATCATAACAGGTAGCAAAATAATATTCTTGCTATTGTTAAGATTGTTTAATATTAAGCTATTCATAGTGTCCTGTAAAGGATATTTAAACCTGCAACCTTAAATTTGTTAATATCTCAAGAAAAACCTGGATACTATTTTCACAATTCTGTATCTAATCCAACAATTGATGAACAAATAATATTTATGAACAAAAAAAAACAAACTATTCAATGTGCACCATTTGTCAAGAAGCAGTAGGTGAAACTTAAAAAAATGTTGACATTTTTTTTAAAATTTGATAACTCAAAACAATCTTGATAAGAAAATAACTAGCAACAAAGGCGTCGTTTCAGGCGGAAGAAAAGAGAGGCAGAAAAGTGCGAGTGCGAGAAGATCGAGATGTTTGGTGACAGGAATGAAACCTGAAAATTTTTTGAAAAGATAAGACGCCTGGCCGATAGTCTTAAACCGGGGCTTCTCCCTCAAAGGATGGAAACGGAAATAAAGTGACAGATATCCAGAGTACACTGAAGCTATGGATGAAAAACTTTTCTAGTCTTCTGAATGACGATGATTGCAACAATCCCGCCATTAGGAATATAAGCCGTAAGCTCCAAATACAGAAGTCTTGACAGCCATAGCTTGGCTTAAAAACAACAAAGTTCACGGGAGCCGATGGGAGTCTACCCGCTAAGCTGTTTATGAAAGCAGGCGAAGCTCTGTAAACATTCACGAGCTTCTATGTAGAATATGTTTGGAAGCCTGCATTCCAAACGATTGAAACCTCAGCGTACTCTGTTCAATCCATAATAAATGCGATTCCACCATTTGTGACAACTACCGTGGGTGAAGCCTACTAACTATAGCATATCAGGTCTTGTCGAGCGTATTATGTGAAAGACTGAAGCCCATCGTAAACCAAATGATCGAACCTTATCAGAGTGGCATCAAACCTGGAAAATCTGGTTTGGAAATAAACCTGGAAATAAAAACCAGATTTTTATGCTACATCTAATCTTAGAAAATATTCTAAAGACACAAATCGATACCCTTCATCTCTTTGCCGATCACAGAGCCGCCTTCGACAGTTCAATAAGAAATCACCTATACTCCAAAATGACTGAATTTGGTATACCTGCAAAATTAATCCGTCTATGTAGAATGACAATGAGCAACACCAGTAGCGCAGATAAAATTGGGGTGGAGCTCTCTCCCTAATTAGTTACCAATCGAGGTTTCAGACAAGGTGATTCCTTGTCGTGCGAATTTTTTAATCTAATAAGGGCTCGTTCATAAGCTAATACGTTACCAATTTTTTGCTTTTTCTACCCCCCCTCCCCCTCCGTTACAATTCGTAGTAGATTTCAAAACCACTTCGCCCTTCTCCCCCTATAAAATAACGTAACATATGAAAATAAGCGCGTTTACACTTTTCAATAGAAAACCTTAAATTTTTTCAATTTTCAAATAATGAGGTATTTTTAATATGAACTTTTTCGACTTTTTTAAGGATTTGGTAACGTTACAATATCTGGAACCCCTCAAACCCACTCCGTTACTTATTGTAGTGCTTTTCAAAATTGGTAACGTAGTTTATGAACGACCCCTAATGATGAAGACCATTCAAGCAGCTGATCTGAGGCAAAGCAGCACCATATTTTATAAGAGTGTTATGCTACTAGCGTATGCTGATTCGTGATAAATAAACGAAAAATTACTTAAATTTTAACAAAAAGTTTAACTCTACAAATTCATGGTGTTTTTTCTAACTTTAAAAGAGCGTTTGAAGTGAAATGTTAGAAATTCATAAACACGTTTTGCTTTCAATTTTTTGACTCGAGCAATCGTTCTGTGGAAGTGCGTTTGACTGGCATGCGAGATTTGCCGAAGATACGGTTCGTATCTCAGCTTGAGTAAATTATCAAAAATCATTAATTTATCAATTTACAATAATATTATCTTTACATCACTCTTATAATAAAATAACTATAGTTTTAAGCTATAGAACTGTAGTTTAATCCTTAAAAAATGTTAACAAGAAAATGAGAAAGCCAGAAAGCAAAAACTGCGTATTTTTTACAAAAAACTTTATAGAAGAAAATCGTGAGAGAAATCCAAACCGTTTCTAAATACTCAAAAAATTTATTTTTGAAAGTTATAAGCTTCAAGACTTTCTACATTTCGTTCTTGAATTCATTCTGAGTTCGAATTGATTTCAGGTTTTGAACATAGCTTAAAAAAATATTACTTCTGAAAAATGAAAAAAAAAACTAACAACTTTTGTATAGAAATGGGTTAATTTAAAGATGTTCTGGAAAATAATCCATACAAGCAAAAGTTGACAGAGTTTTTAGTATGATGAACCGTTAAAAAAAGAAAAAAAAAAAAATAAATAAAAAATCCACCGTCACTCAATTTTCAAATCTATATAACACATAGTTGTTGTGATTATTTTAATATACCCGGCGAAATGCTTTGTAGAATTAATTCTAATAAAACTTATAAAAAGTCAGATTTATATATAGAATATAAGCTCTGGTCAGAAGATTCTGAAGATTAAGAAGAAGAAATCTATAGATTCTTAGCACTTGGTGCTTTTTGGTTTTGAATTATTGGCAACGCAGCTGACAGATAATGTAAAAAAAAAATTTCAAGACAATACAAACGCTTGGAAAGAGAATGTCAAGATTTTTTAGTGTACATTATTTTTATTTTTTTTCTGATAGGTACTCTCAAAAATTCCTGATCCATCTTAAGACTCAAAGCCCGGAGAAACATCCTATCTTCACCTCTCGGCGGCCCTGATCAGATCTCATAAAAACGAATTCAGATATGTGTCATATGAAAAAAGTAATAATATCTGCGTCTGGTGGTTTTTGCATTATTTTGTGTAAAAGTTCACTACATTTTTCGGTATCTTTAGTTTTGTAAATACCGAATGGTGGATTTTTTCCGTACGATCTTATCCGTCACAACTATACTTCCAATAATACAGCTGTTTTCCCGACACTTTAAAAAGAGTTCACATCTATTTTTACAGCAAATATTTTTTTTCTTTATTACCACAAAGTGCAGCACAATTGATGAAAGAAAGTATCTAAAGATTTTCTAATGCATAAATTGTATTTAGCGCACTTTTCCTCAACACACAAGATGAGGTTGCGGTATATTGTGCAAGAAAGACAATAAAAAAAAAAAGAATGACTTTCTTCTACACAGTCGTAGATAGTGTTTAAAAATTATACGATTAGCTCTTGCAGATAGATACTTAAAAAAAATTACTTAAAACTGCTGATTAATGAATGACAGCAAAACAGAACGCACGATTTAGCCAAGAGATACTAAAGACTAGAAAACACAAAAACAATAACAATAACAAAAACAAACAAGCATCTGTAAACAAAAACAGCTGACCGCTAAACGACGCGCTTAGTAACTGGTTGTGCTGTATCTTTAAGATGCTTTAAGATCTTGAATTGTGGAATTGCAATTGAACGAGCGAGCAGAAAGCTGCAGTTAAAAATAAGTAGAGAATAAAAAACACTTATAAAAAAAAAATAAACACAACAAAGTTCAACAATTGATTCACTGCGACTGAGAAATTCTTTTTTAAAAAAAAACTGTTTTTTTCTTTTTGCACAATACATTGTGAAACCACATATTGCCAAGCCACACATCTACAGGTAGGCAAAAGCTACAGATACGTGCTTGTTTTTGAATAAAATATAATGATTTTTTTTTATTTTTTTTATTATTTTCTTTTTTTTTGGTTATTTTGTTTTTATATATTATTCAGAACTTGCGATATGGCGCTGATGATGATGTCTCATTAAAAATTCCTGTTCAATGCAGTCAATAATTGGTGATAAACAGCGCGGGAGGAGTGTATGTCACACACACAGACATAAGCATATGTATCTTTGAGATACTTTTTGCCAATTTGCATGCAATTGTTTAGCTAAGAATTGTTTTTATTTTTTATTGTTAGATACTTTTTTGAATTATTAACCGCTCAACTGTGAATATCTAACTTTATTTTGCATGTAGGTACAACAACAACAACTAAAACACATCGCATAGTTCTACATAGAACTTTACCGATATCCGCCGCTCAATGCTGTTCAATGATGCGCAACACTTTTAATTAGAATTCGTGGTTCACGGGCTGCAGATGCGTTTAGAACAACTTTAAAATAAATGTTGCTG
Source organism: Coremacera marginata (assembly GCA_914767935.1). Taxonomy (NCBI): domain Eukaryota; kingdom Metazoa; phylum Arthropoda; class Insecta; order Diptera; family Sciomyzidae; genus Coremacera; species Coremacera marginata. The sequence continues at coordinate 38,797,601 of OU612045.1, read as the reverse complement.
AAAATAACGAAATTCAATTGATTGTCACACAATAACACAAATAAAAACAAACAAAAAAAAAGATAGAAAAAAAAAACAATATTGTTGGCGCTTGATCGATTGCCAGTGTTCGACGATACCGCAGTACTAGATACTAGATACAAAACCGTGCCGCGTACGAACCGTCATCGAGAGCCCACTTACATCGATTGTTATTCAAATCGTATCGAACCCATCCAATATCGAAGCATATTGAATGGTCTTGCTTGCAGTTCAAGCTTGGCAACACTGTGTTTTGATAGATCATCCAAAGAGAGCGTTGCTACAGCAGGAGCTACATGAGAGCGTGCGCCCATCGTGTGCCGGTTGGGGCTTTATGGGGGGGCCTTGCTCGTCATCGTTTGTCATCCGCTCAGCAAACAAACAAAACGTTTGTTAATTTTTTTTCATTCATTTGTTCTGTTTTTTATGCCATTTTTATTGTAGTTTTTTGTTGCTGCTGTTGTTGTTGTTGTTGTTGTTGTGTTCTCTGTATCGACACATCGTGTTGATATACGATCGTTTTTCATCGTTTGACAAACTTCGATGCGCATCTAGCAATGATTAAAGCAGCTAAGAGAAAATTACAGACACTTTGTGTAAGTGTATGAAGAACACTGCGAAAAATTTGCACTGAAATTTTAGAATTTTTTGTTCTTCATTTCTGTTGTTATTCAGTTTGACACATAGAAGCCAAATGTAATGCTCGTTATTTTTTAATTTTAATAAACAATCGAGAGCATCCACTACTAAGGCGTTGAATTTTTCATAAAAGTCTTAAACAAAGCTTAATAATATATAATTAAAGAAAAAATTGGTTAAGCAATGAAATTTTTTCAGAATTTTCACTAAGCTATGATACAAGGAAAAAGCCAACTATTGCTATTAATAATATTAATTTACCGACACGTACGCTATAGGTGAAACTTACAACTGAAAAACTGAAGATCTTTAAATAAAATAATAATTTAATGTTGCATAAATTATTAATATTTTATTTAATACAAAATAATATAATTATAAAAAAATTATGTTAATAATGTTGAATAACATTTGAATTGACTCTTGTTCACCACATATTTTAGCATAACTCAAGACCAATTTGTCTAATTAGGTTAAATTAAGAATTCGAAAGTCTGCAACTTAATTATCTTCTCAAGTTATGTTTGTACTGTTTTTAATTTAGCTCAAGAATTTCGGAAATATTCAGAAAGTTCTTCCAAAAAAAAAATATTTTTTTATGCAAAACTTACATTTTTTTTTGTTATTTTAAAATTCATAAAAAATTAAAAAGGTCAAAATTGCTATTTTTTTGAAAGACTGAATTCTTTCATTAATGCTAAAATATGTGGTAAAATCTCCTTAATTTTTAAAATAACGGTTTATCACCAGAACCAGAATTAATTCAAACAATATGAATTAGACATCTGCACGAATACATCCGAACGCCTCTTCAAAACATTTGCTTGAAACACGTATACATACACTCTATCATTGTCAACAACCAACTACGAGTGAGTGTACTACGAGTACAAAACAAAAGTAAAACATTCAAGTACTGTACTCAAAACCGAAATGTTTTCAATATGAAATTTCCTCGCGTACTTGTGCTCGTATACCAAGTACAGGCATATTAGTCAGATTAAATAAAAGAATGTGAAAACAATTCATACAAACCTTAAAAAGAATAAAATTGTATTTTTTAAACTTCAATACTTTTAAAAGAAAGTGAATAAAATAAACTAAAAATAAAGTTTACCTTCTTAGACACGATTTTTTAACTTGATCTTCATATCTCTTTCGAGCTGTACAGCAAAATCTACTTGGTGTACTTGCTATGTTTTGAAAAGACAAAGCAGTCTGCATAAAAAATCGCTATGCAACCAACCCAAAGTTGTGTACACACTCTATTAAGATGCAACCGAATGTTGTACACTACTCGCTTCAGCCTGTGTTAGATTTGAAAGTACTGTACACAAGTTTGAAAGATACTATAAAATGTGGTACAGTACGAAAGTGTGCACTTTGCTGCAAGCAAAACAAATGTATTCATGCAGATGTCTAATATGAATTATAGGATTAAAACGTTAAAGAGTTTAAGCCGCAGAAAAAAATTTTAATTTTGTCACCCAGCGTAATTCATTCTTAAATGTAGAAAGACTGACCAATAAAATTTTTAGTATATTTTTAGATTGACGAATTTTAAAGTATAAAGATAAAAGATATTTTAATACAATTTCAAAAAATTTTAATGTAGTTGACCAATCATATCATACCCATATCCATCTATGGTGGGGATGGCCCACCATACTTTACGCATCATACCATACTTATCATAATACAACCACCATGCCACTCTTATCATATCATATTCATTATAATTAGTTCGTAACCAGGATTTTTCTTGGAGGGGTGGAGGGGTGGAGGGGGGAGGTAAGTTGTGATCATCAAAAATATATAATTATTGATATAAAATATGAAACATCCATATGTGATATTTTCCTTGTCAAATCTTTTACTTCCAAAAGATAGGTAGACAATATGCTCAAGCACAGGGTGGTTAACATGCAGAATGGTAGAGTCAATGGTAGAGTCAGAGACTAGAGGTAGAGTAAGTAGAGGATGTCCCCAGGGCAGGGTGTTATCGCCAACCCCGTGGAACATAACTGTGGACTCACTACTGGTTAGACTGGATGAATCGGGCATACACACGATAGGGTATGCAGATGACATTGCGTTGGTGGTCTGTGGTAAGTTCATTGACACAATCTCAGACATCAGGAAGGGAGCACTCCGAATGGTGGAGGAGTGGTGTCGAGAACAAGGGCTTACCGTTAACGCAGGAAAATCAGACAATATTCTCTTTACTAGAAAGACGGCAGGTCTGAGGAGAGAACCACTCAGACTTTATGGAGCTGAAATCAACATGTCCACGAAAGTTAAACATTAAGGGGTAATCCTTGATAGCAAACTGAACTGAAACAAGCATGTAGAAGATAGCATTCACAGAGCCAAGAGGGTTCTGTTTCAGTGTAGACGCGTTTGTGGTCTCAAATGGGGGTTAAACCCAGAGTCTATGAAATGGGTCTACACTATGATGGTCAGACCTGTCATCACGTATGCTTCGGTGATTTGGTGGGCAAAAGTCAGCAAGAAAACCATAAAGAAGAGACTGGATAGAGTCCAACGGCTGGCATGTGTTATAATAAATAACAAGTGCAATACGCAACACTCTAACAAGCGCAATGGAGGTTCTGTAAGGTATGCTGCGTTTGGATTTAAAAATAAAGAAAACGGCGGCGCTAACAGCCCTCCGGATGTTGCGAAATGCTACGTGGCATGGATCAACGGCCCTACATGGCCATATGCGCATCCTTAATATTGTACATAGAGATATCAGGGAGACGGGTATGCCTATGAACGGAAGGCAGAGAGTAAGGATAACAGAAAAATGTTATAAAACTCTTATAACAGATGAAGTCGTCAGTAAAGAAATCGCTGGTAACGATATCAGTATATTCGCAGACGGCTCTCTGATGAATGGCAGAGCCGGGGCAGGTGTTTACTCAGAAGAGTTGAGCCTATCCTGTGTACTGAGGTTAGGGAGGTTTGTGTCTGTGTACCAGGCGGAAATGCTTGGTGTGGTGCATGCACTGGACCCTGCACTGGACACTGCACCTGATAGATGCAGACCTTACCGCAATGACAAGAAAATTGTTATTGCCCTTGACAATCAATCGGTGATTAGGTGCATGCAGCGTACAGGCGTCACTTCCAGGTTGGCCATAGGGTGTCTTAACAAACTCAATAGGTGCGCTCAGATAAATGAGCTCACACATGTGTGGGTGAGAGGACATTCTGGCATAGAACAGAATGAAAATGCTGATTCTTAAGCAATGGACGAACTCGGAACACCGTACAAGGTGGGAGGAAGCTGTTAATTGCAGGTAATCGAGGCGGCCGTGAAGTGGTCTCGTAGTGAGGTAGCAAAAGCTATCCGTTACAATCGAAGAACTTTAAGCTGGCTTACTGCACTGGTCACAAGACACGGTCCCTTCATGTACCCTCTCAGGAAGATGACTCTGACCCAGGACGATACGTGTAGGTTATGCCTTGACCACTGACCCACTGTGGTCCGCTTCGGCCAGTCACCGATTTATTATGTATACTCTCAAAATTGTTTTTCAATGTGACTTTCTTAAACTCGCTCAAAGGAGATAAGAACCTTATCAGTTGACATTTTTACGAAATGCAATATTTTTATAAAATTGACGTATTGCAAGAAATATAAAGATTAGTGTTAATTAATTTTTTTAATAACATTGCGTTACACACATTTTGCCCTATGAAGCAAACATATCTTTTCGAAAGGGAAGGAAAAAATAAAAAGACACTTGTATCTTCGTTTTTCATGTGCACGTCAATATTTTTATTTTTTTACGTTTTAAGTTCTACGATGACCCGCGGTGAGATGGCTCCATAAATTTATTAGAAAATAAAAATGAGTTGTTGGAATTTGATGAAACTTCATTTTTAAAAAATAAAAAGATACGATGGATCCAAAATTGATATAGGTTTTTGTAAAGGTTTCGATTGCTTAATAAACCTATTTTCTTTTTTAAATTTTTGGGTATTTTCATTTGTAAGGCGGTAATTTCAGAATTACCTGCATTTGATTTTTTGTACCAGTTGAGGATTTTTTATTTATTTTTTTCATAAATTTTTTTCTTAATAGTACAAGTAAGTGTTCATGTTAAAAAAAATTGTTTTATATAAGTTTTTACATTTTTGCACTTTGCCGTCGACGAAAAATTAGAAGCAATAAATCAAAATAAATTTAGTTTATAACGGGACATACTCGTGGTGTGAATTTTTAATATTAAAAAAAAAATTTTAAAAGTATATAAAAAAACTTAACCGGTGCAAAAAACAATTGTATTTCTGAAATCAATACAAAAGAATTAAATAGGTTTTTTACAAAAAAAAAAAAAAAATTGGTCCAAAATACCGATTTTTGGAATCAGCATGCCATTATAATTTTCGGAATGAAGTTTTATCAAATTTTAAGAACTATTTCAATTTTTTCCATCAAATGTATGGATCCATCCGTGGGCACCACAGAACTTAAAACGCAAAAAAAAAAAAGAAAATTCTGACGTGTACATGTAAAACGACGATAATATTTTTTCACCCATTTTTGAAAAGGTATATTTGGTTCATAGGACAGAACAGAAGATACTTTTTGTAAAACAGTGTAATTTATCAAAATAAATTTTAGTGTACATTTTACTCTAAAACTTGTTCGAGCTTAAAATGCTTACTGACTCATTTTTTTAAATCAACATTTTCGAGGTATCAAATTATGAAAAGTGTCATGATTTTTTTGATTTTTGCTAATTTTCCATTTCTTGAAAAATGGTACATATTCAAAAGTTTTGTGATAAATAAGATTTGACCATAAAATGTTTCATTAAAAACTGAATTGTGAAAATAATAAACAGGTTTTATTTTGAGATATTTCCAAATTTAAGGTTGGAAACAAAAATTTATATATATTTCATTTCAAAAAATCTCAACATTTTGAAATATTTATCACCTTTTTTTAACTATTCTGACCGTTCCGATATCGTGAATAGGTCTGTAAATAAGTAAAATACTTAATTTTTAATACTTTTTGAAGACTTTTTCTCTGTGTTCTTAAATATGTTGAGATAAATACATTTTTTATACTCTTTCAATGCTTTTTACTCAGTGTACCTAATACATTAAACGAACCTATCAAGTTCTCAGATTTCGCAGATTTTCTCGTGTTACAACATTTTATGTGATTTTCTTGTTTATTTCTTTTCTACTCACTCTACATAGAATGTTATAATTATTTTGTATTTTCCTTGCTTTTTTGTATTTTCCTTGGCTTGTTTTTCCTTGGTACTTATTACAGCATAATCGTAGCAATCGATTCTTAAATTAGAAATGCAATTTAAGAACTTAATTTTTGGATAAATTCTTAACTCATTTTCGTAATTATGTTTGTAGCATCTTTGATTTATTTTTAATTGTTTAACCTCCCTTCTTCAAGTATATTTTTTAAATCTCTCATTTTCATGTTTTGAATAAATTTTCTAAATTGTTTTCTGTCACTCTGAAAACTTTTATTCAGAGCAATGTGACGTATAATCTCGCACTCATATATTTTCGTACACATACGTTATTTATAAAAAAAAAACTTAATTATAATTTAATCTCTTAATGTGTGAAGTTAAAGTTCCCATGATTTTCGAAAACTTCTTAAGACATTGAAGTTTGTTGCAGTTAGCATGTTTATTGTTGTTGTTTTATATTAAATTTAATTTATTGTTCTTTTGTTTTGTTGTGACTGTGTATAGTTTTATATTTATTTATGCATTTTCGAAATATGACTCTGTCTGAGGGTCAATAATTTACAATTCGGATTCGAATTCCACTTGAATATCTATCTATACATATTCATATACAATACTTTAATTGTTTAAAAAAGTGAAAAAGAAAACTACAACAATAGCAATAATAGATTAAATCGACACTCTCGGATGTGACTTGACGATTCGCTTTGTTTTAAGACTTTGTTATAAGTTGTGTAGTAAAGGTAAGAGGTGGGTATTGCATAAGGTAAGAGCTTTATGCTTGGAAATGAGTATAAAAAAATTGCATTGTATGGTTGTAGTTAAAAAAAAACAACAGTTATTAGAATAATTTTATTGTATTTTGCTTATAAATACTACATTTTATCTCTTCTATTTTCACATTTATGTTTTTAAATCTATTGAATTTTCAAAAAAAAAAAAAAACCACGTTGCAAATTGCTTAAAACTTTAAAACTGTGTTAATGCAATCAGCAACATTGCAATTGTTTCCAAACACTTAACATTCCAATTTCATTTTCCATTGCATAGCTGTGCAACATGAAAACGCATTAAGGCGGGAAAATTCAAAGAAAACTAATCACTAATGCAAACGTAAATATGTTTGTGTGAGTGTTGGATAGAGGTCAGCCATATAAGCGGCGCAAAGTCCATTTGTTGTGGATTACACACAACTGAGTTCTATGTTTGTGGCCTGTTTATGCATTAACGTCATTGTGTTTAAGAGGAAAAGTTATTTGGCGCTCAAGATATTTCAATTCAATCATTCCAATTTCCATTGATTGATTGTATGTCAGAGAAAAAGAAAATCGAATGTACTGCACACCTCTAAAAGTTAAAGAATGACTTTTAATACATAAAATATACCAAATATTGAATACGGACAACCAATTATAAAATTTTAATTTACAAATATTAAACACCAAATACTGAAAACCAAATGACAAATATCATATAACTACCCAACAGGAAAGCGAGCGCTCCATTTGCGCATCTGAAGCGCTCCAAAAAAACAGTAGAGCGCTTCATTCTCCTTGTGTATAGCGCATTTTTTAACATAGTCATGTCATCAGATGTATGCTCTCCGCTCCCGCTGTAGAAAATATGAAATCGTAGCGAGTGCCGAGCGCTTTTTTCTCCTTGTATTGGAAATAAAAACGTAGCAAGAACCGGGCGCTATACGTAAATATTTAAAATTTTTAAAACAAAACAAAAAACAATCACCCAGTCACTGGTTTGAACCCAGGCATCTCGCTTACAAAGCAAGCACCCCAACCAGTATACCATGGCCGCCACAATTTAGGTGTAAAATTTGGTTTATAATAACAGAAAAACTTATAAGCAACCTTTTAAAACAAAACAAAAACAAAAATAATCGCCGCCAGCCAGGTTTGAACCGGAGCATTTCGATTACAATGCAAACACGTCAACCAGTCTGCCACATCTCAATTGAAAAAATTGTTTCTTAATAAAAAATAACAGCAAGTTTGATAAAATCAAATCAAATTTTGTTTATTCACGTGAAACGATTAGATGAATATTTAAATTTCTGAAATTATTTTCTTTTTTTGACATTAATATCTAAACTTCTTTTCAAGTGCAACGTTGTCGTTACGGAAAGTGCTACAAATATAGTGCTATATGAACAGCACTACTTGCAAGGAAAATGAAGTGCTCTTTATGCGCATACAAGTAATGCGCATTGAAATTTTTTTCTGGGTAATGACAAATAACGAAAACGATGCAAAAAAAAAATCGATAACCAACAATTAATTAGCAACTAGAATAAGAGAGATAAATATGAAGCACCCATTTGTTCTTTTTTAAAAATAGTAAAAATTCTTAATTTTATTTCATTTATAAAAATAAACAATTGTCTTTTATTACGACTTCTTAAAAGAATTAATTCAACATTATAAATGCAAAAGGCCATGGAAAAAGAATATGAGTCTCTCATGAAAAACGGTACCTGGGAACTCGTTGATCTCTCAGTTGGGAAAAATATGATCGGCTGCAGATGGGTTTTTGCGACAAAGTTGAAAGCTGACGGCACAGTTGAGAAGCTAAAAGCACGACTCGTTGCATAAGGGTGCGAGCAACGCAAGTACGAAGATTTTTTCGACACGTATGTACCTGTTGTACGGCACTCAACTATTCGGCTTATGCTGGCACTTGCAGTGCAGCACAAACTTTATGTAAATCATATCGACAATTTGCTTTATGTAAATCGTATCTCAACGGAGAGCTGGAAGAGAACGTTCTTATGCGTCAACCAGAGAAGTTTCGAGTCGAAGATAATCCGAACAAAGTTGGTAAGCTCAAAAAATCTCTGTATGGGCTTAAACAGGCAGGCAGAGATTGGAACAACAAAATCAACGAACTTCTATCCAGCATCGGTTTTTCGGGGTGCAAAAAGGTATTATATGTTAGCTGGTGAAGAGATGAATTTCATATCATTCTAGGTCGATGATTTGTTTTTGGCATACTCATCTCAATCAACGATGCGCGAAATCGTTCAAAAACTCATCGCGCAAGTGGAAGCAGTTGATCGAGGTTCAATAAAAAATTATTTGGGAATGGAAGTCGAACGAGATGGACTGCAAGGCGAAATTGCAATTCACCAAAATTATTGCAACGATGGAATATGCTCGAGTGCAAAGGCGCTAGCACACCTTTTGCGTCTGGCACCGTTTTGCAAAAATGTGATGACAACGATTGCAACGGTTACGAGACCAAAAATTATCAGTCGCTTATTGGTGACTTGACGTACCTGGCAACAATATCAAGACCGGACATCGCGCATATCGTTTCGAAGTTGGCGCAGTTTCATAGCCATCCTTATAAAGAGCATTTCTTGGCAGCCAAATATGTTCTAAGATATTTAAAAGCAAATACAAAAGGTATGTTGAGGTACAAAGTTAATAATCGAAATTTGGTATGCTTCACAGATGCGGATTGGGGTACTGAGTGCACTGATCGAAAATCCTATAGTGGCTTAGTGGTATTCTTCGGTGGTGGTCCAATCGCATGGGAGTCAAAAAAGCAGAACATTGTGTCTCTTAGCTCTATGGAAGCGGAATACATAGCTATGTGTCAGGGTGCGAAAGAAATTGCGTTTCAGCGAAGTTTGCTCACCGAAATGGGATTCGAAAACTACGATATGTGCAGAGCACAACGGAAATCTTTTGCGACAACCAAGGAGCGCAGTTTCTAGTGAAGAATCACATTGCTCACAAACGGAGCAAACACATAGACATAAAATATCACTTTATTCGTAAGAAATATCTTACCAACGAAATTGAGATCATTTATGTTTCATCATCAGAAAACGTAGCAGATATATTTGCTAAGTGCTTAATAAGCGATAAACATAAATATTTTTGTAACTTGTTAAAGATAGATTTTTCGTAAAATGATTGCTTTTGTTTTTTGAATTGAAACAGTGTTTTTTGAAGATATTTGAGAATTGATATTTAGGTTTTTTTATGAAACTGCATTGGGTTGAGGCAGAGTTTGTTAGTATTTAGTAGCAAATGTATCTATTTGTATAAAGTACATTGGCAACCCAAAAGCGTTTTGTAGTTAGTACGTACTCTCCATTTGACTAGTTCATTCCAATAAATTTACTCTAAGCGTTCGGGCTTGTCTTTTCATTGCGTGGTACTCACATATAGAATTAATTTGAAGAACAGAAAATACTCAAAAAGATGAAAAAAAAAATAATGCAGACGTTAATATGGACCAAATAGTTTAAATCAATAAGCCCAAATTTTGCACTATTCCTATTGGCATGGACTATGAGACGTTGTGCAATTTTAATGTCTTCAAATAGCCTCAAGCTAAATCTTTTTTTATGTCTTCCGGGTTAAATTTTTTTCGCTTACCAGCAGCCATTGTGTATGGTATATTAACGATACCTGTATAGAAAGACTTAAAGAAATGTCAATTATTATGATGAAATATTTGTCTTCATCATAGTAGTCCATTTTGCACTCAACAAGTGTTGGTGAAATTATTCATTTGAAGCTTAAAGATATGATTGATATAAATTCTTAAATTAAGCCATTTTAAGCCATTAAAATTAATGGATTTCATAGCCATTAGACGTTTAATGGTCTAATTTTTTTAATATTTTTTTAAAAGGGTTGATTTTAAAGTCAAATCATAAAAATACTCATTTGCAAAAAATTATCGAAAATCTCTATTTCAGAAAAAATTACGTCCAGACGAATATGCAAGTCCAATGAACACTAAAACCACATTGAAGTAGGTTTTGGGAGTCAGCGACACTATTTAATACAAATAACTGTAAGTCCCATGAAGGCTCGCTTGAACTGAAAAAGAACCGGTTGGTTCATATCACCCGCGTAGTCCATATTAGCCTCCTTAACTCTACCATATATCAAATACCAAATGCTTAACGAATTAGTAAGGAATGATCTTCGACTGGGTCGAAACTAAAATACTCCCCGTACACAGTATGTAATTTGAATAATTCAGCAGAACCTAATTCCAAATGTTATGAAAATGACTTTGTTAATTTACTAAGTTCCAATTAGACTCTTAAGAAGAATGGAAGTTGTGGGAGCTCTATCACTTCATTATCACTTCTATCTTTTTTATATTTTATTTATAACCGAAAAAAATATTTTCGTCATAAGCGTAATATAAGGTCTGTTCACGTACTTTACTTCCAGGGAGAGAGCAAAAGAAGAACTGAGAAAAGAAGTGTCACAAAGAGAAAAAAAGTACGTGAATAGAAAACTAAACAAAAATAACTAAAAAACTAGTAGAAACTTGCAAGCTAACAGCTGCTGGAACGACTTGCAGCATTTTGGAAACCCAAAAAAACAATTTGTTAATTCGAGTTCTTTAAAAATATTTAAAACTTAAAATATTTGAAGATGGAGCCACATAAAATAAATTTAAATTGTTCGCCAAAGATTTTAAAGCACAAATGTTTCTTCTTCCATTCATTTTTATAGGAATTCTGCAAGAAATTACTCCTGACAGCTTGTTTTATTTTTGACAAACAATTTTATTCGTTAGCTTAGAATCAATAAATTTTCAATACTCATTGTTTGAGGCAAAGTATCAAGTCTAGCTACTTCTTGCATCTGTAAGTGCATGAAGAAATAAGTAAACTTACTACTTTCTCGATGTCACGGTGTGCTCAGATTCAGCATACATCGAGTATTAAGCAGTAGATTGCTGTATATACTTCTGTTATTGTTCACAAAAGTAGTGCTACGGAAGAAATGTATGAAACCATACAAGAGATTACGCAGTACTCGTGTTATTTCCTTCTGGGCGCTTCACAAGAAAAAATAAATTGCAGCAATTTGTAATAATTTGCAACAATTCCTTGTTACTGAACAAACCTATAATTTAATCAGCTAATGTAAAAACTAGTAAGGATGAAGCTTCGGCAGGGTACCGAAGCTAAAATACTTCTATATGGAAGTATATTCAATGTCTTTAGCGCACGACATACACCATGACATTCAGTTTTATATATTTACCAAGGTTTTACTATTTTGATAACGTATTTTTGTATGGGAGGTAGGCGTTGTGTTGTTCCACTTTTGCGCAATATCATTTCAAGACGTTTCTTTAATTTTTGTGGATTTTTAAGATATTTTACGTAGAAAATAAAGCCACTTTGTATAAGAAGTGGGCGTGGTTTTCATCCGATTTTGCAATATATCATATATCATAGAGATGTAGAACATTTCTTTGATTTTATTAGAGTTTGAAGAGATTTCACTTTTAAAATAAAGCTACTTTGTATGGGAGGTAGGCGTGGTTTTTATCAGATTTCATAGCCATTTTTCTCAAATTTCATAGCCATAATTTAAATTGAATATCAAAGCTTACGTGTCAAACTTCAAGGCATTTCCTTAATTTTTGTGGATTTCAAAGACATTTTACGGTTAAAATAAAGTCAATTTGTGTGGGAGGCAGGCGTGGTTTTCATCCGATTTGATCCATTTTTGAACTTGATCTTCCTTTATTAAAAATAAACTTATATTTTGAATTTCATCGCGGCTGTAATCGTGTCGAAAGACGCACAGACAGGCAGACATATATTTTTCTATACCTGCCACGCTTCCTTCTTGGCAATACAAACGGAATGACAAAGTTAATATACCCCTTACGCAGTACGCGTAGGGGTATAAAAATCAAGTCAATACTTACATTTTTTTGATATATGATGTATATGAAGGTATTTCTTTTTTGATGACGTCACTTTGTATGGTAGTTAGGTGGAGTTTTCATTTGATTTAGCCCAGCTTAAATTCATAGTGCATATGAAAAGTGTAGGCATATGTGGAAAATTTCAAGTTCTTAGATTTATTCTTATAGGATTTATAATTATATTATTGTTGTCTTTATTATGCCACTTTTTATTGGAGATGGGCGTGTTTTTCATTCGATTTTTCCAAATTTCATAGACATCACTTATATAAAAAATCAAAACAAAATTGACTGTGCAAGATTTGTAATCATTACACAATTCTTGCGGAATTTGAAGAGACTTTACTGTGTGAACAAAGTCACTTTGTGTAGGAGGTAGGCGTAGTTTTCAGCCAATTTTGCAAAATTCTAAAAGTCTGGTTTTATAATTAAAGTCAGAGCTTAAATGCAATATTTTAAGTCATTTCTTTAATATTTTGTGGACTTATAAGCAATTTTACTGTAAAACTAAAGACACTTTGTATGGGAAGTATGGGTGGTCTTAATCCATTTATATCGTGATTACAGACACACAGTTGCTGATTTTAATCAAAAATGTATACTTTTCTATATCTGTCACGCCTCCTTCTTGGCATTACAGGCGGAGTGATAAATGTTATAAGGCTCTTACGCAGACCTCTAACCAACTATTAGATGCCAAATACCAAATACTAGACCACGCAAACTCCGATTACCAACTTCCAATAACCAACTACTAGATGCCAAATACCAAATACAAAATATTAAATACTTAGTATCAAATACGAAATACCAAATAACAAATTTTGATACCCAATACAAAAAATCAAATACTAAATATCAATTACGAAATACTAAAAGCCAAATACCGAATATCAAATACCAAGTCACCAAATATTAAAAACTCTAAGCCAAATACCAAATAGGAAATATCAAATACCAAAAACTAAATACCAAATACTAAACATCAAACAACCAATACCAAATACTAAATACCGAATACCAAATAACAAATACAAAATATCCAAAATTCCAACAACCAAATACCAACTACCACAAACCAATTATCAAATATCAAATATCACACACCAAATACCAAATATCAAATATAAAATATAATGTACCGAATACATAATATCAAATACCTGACACGAAACACCAAATACTAAACGCCAAATACTAAATACCAAATACCAAATGCCTTATACCACCAAATATCAAATAACAAATACTGAGTATTTTATTATATTATATACCTTATAAATAACGGATATAAATTTCTTTATGGCAAAATATTTCTGTTCGAATTGATATTCTGGGAACTTACAGAGCTATGACTGATTTGATGAATTAGTTAAGAAATTTACTTGGAGTTTCTACAACCAATGTTACTAAAAATAAAAAAAACCTAAACTAATGAATATATTGAGGCATTTTATCTACCACAATATTGTTCATTTTCGAACGAACATTGAACTATAGAACTCAAAGATGTAATATTGAATAAAATTAACAGAAATCTATATGCTTCAACGTAAATAAAATTAAGTAAAAATTGTAAAAAAAACCAACAACCAAACTGTTAATCAAACATAAATTTGCAAACGAGCACAACGACAGACCCAAATGTTTACACGGTGTCCCACTCGTCAATTGATTATAAATGTGCATATTTTAAATTTATTAACTGATAATGTCATTAATTAAAAACAGCAGCAGTCTGCGAACAACAACAACCGCCAGAAAATAAAAACATTCACATATTCGTATAAATTTACACTTAATCTAATTTCATTATGCGTGAAAATTACAATTTGCTGCATATAAAACGTTGAAAAAACACAATTTTTTGCCAACAAGAATCAACAGACGGACAGACAGACAGACTTAAGAAAGGGAAGCTAACAAGGTGCACCTCGAAAGAAAAATATATTTGTAAATTCTGGCATTTTATCAAATGTTGAAAATCATCTAAAAAAAAACAAACAAGTAAAACATGCTTAAGGTCCTCCGTTTTGGGTCCCTAGATGTAAATCGGTTCGTGCGACGCAATGCTAACAATTCTATTCAATGTCTGATTAAATGCTAGATTTCATAATTAATTTGTTGGCACCTCTTGAATTGGGCAGCCGGCTATATTATTAACGAAGCATGGAGCACTTGGTTTGAACAAGCAACACTAATACAAAGAGGTATAAATGTACCACCAACACAAGCATGGATCCAATGGTTGGACTTGTGTCAACCAGTTGACAGTATAAATTTGCACCTTGTCACGTTGTTGTTGTTACAGTTGTTGTATTTGTTGTCGCTGTGTTGGTGGCAAGCGTCTAGAGTCGGTGCAAATTAAGTAGCAAATGATTTAGAAGCAATCATTCATCAAGATGACGTTTGTGGGTGGTCATCCTGGCAAGAGAGGGCGAGAGGGAGTTGGTGGAAACGGGGATAAGAAGCTAAGCGTGTGACTTGAAGAATTCGTCACCAAATGCGAAGCATTAATTATAGTTTTTGTAATCGTTCAATTTCATAATAAAGTGTTTGATTTCTTTGAAATTAATATGAGGACTGCACGAAATCATGATTACATGGTAAAAATCATAATTTATATAAGATGAAAGATGAACGTAGAGTAGTAACAAGTAGGAATAGTCTTAAAGCTATCCAAATTTATTCGTATTAATACCACATTAATGACTGGACTGAAAATGAAACTGAACAACAATAAGGGATTTAGAAGGTCTAAAATGAAAGGACTTCAGGTTTGGACTAAAAATAACTCACTAAAGTATAAGGATTTTAAAATATTAAATCATTATAAAACATCTTTTCTTTTAACGTGGAAAACATATACAGAAACATATGTATATTAAGGTGCCTCAACTTGTATGGGGAAAAAAAAAAATTCTATTTGTACCTTGTGAATGATCCTTAATGTGTTTTATGACGATTCTCAAAATATTTTGGCAAAAACGAAAGCGTCCAGTGAGCTAAGCCATTTTGCATAAACCTCCAAAAATCATGTTTTTCGTAAATATATTGGCTAGTGTAATAATTGTAAAAAAAAAGAATTGCCTCAAATTATAGCTCTGGCACATTCTGTGCACATTCTGTGCCAGTGTCCGGCGTTGGCAAGCATAAGATTGACCATTCTGGGACGTCCATTTATTGGCGAAGCCGAGATTGGTCAACTGACCTACAAGGATATGCTTGAGGTGACAAAGAATGCTTATCTCACTAGATACATCCAAATCCTACTTTGCGTCTGATTCTCCGTGCCCCCCCCTCATATGAAAAGTGCTTGCATAAAAATAGTAAAACGCCAAAAAAAGACCAAAATTTTGATAAACTGGATGAGCTACAGTTAAAAACGTGTTTTTCGGGCCCTCAGGGCTAATGTGAATTTATTAATTTTCGTACTGACATTAAAGCTACACGAAAATTACAAAAAAGTTCTATCCCCATGTAAAATTGGTCGTTTAATCCGATTCCGTACTCAGATTTGGCAAAAAATTAAATTTGCGTTCACCAGGAGCAAATAAACGCGAATATCGATGATGTTTCCACTCAGTTATTATTTCAAATCTCTCAATCTGGTAGATAATGATGTTCTTCTCAAAATTAAACATTTTAGTTGTGAAGCCGGCTAAATGTGAATAATATTTAAAGAAAAAATTTTGCAAATCAAACAATATTTAAGCAAAATATGGTTAACTAAATGAATGTAATTTTTCGATAAATTTTAAAATAAAATTAAATAAATAAAAATTTTAAACATTTTTTCAATTTTCAACTCTGATTGCAGAAAGAACTCGGTGTTATTTTTTTTACGAGGAAGTACTGAGCCGGCTATTACATTTACATTTTGTGAAAAAAACTGTTGTGAATGCTTCGATTGATCGTGCCGTTGATGAATTAATATACGTACACATTTGGTCGAATTTATCTATTTTCTTACTATGCGTAAATTATTAAGAATATTTTATTTTTGTTTTATTTTTGTAATAATTTGTTTTTCGAAATGCTCCTGTACGGGAAAATCCTCTGATGAGCTTCCACTACTTGAAGAACGATTTGCTTTTCGCCCTCCGACGTAGTTAGTTTCTCATTGAATCCGTTCATGAGATTGATGGCCCTCTCTGCAGAGTCATTAACGACGGAAATATTTCTCACGGTTTCTTCAGCTACCAAAAAACTTTCGTCGTTGGACCATAGGCTGGGATGAATTTGTTAGAAAATAGATAAATTCGACCAAATGTGTATTAACTCATCAACGACACGACCAATCGAAGCATTCACAGCAGTTTTTTTCACAAAATGTAAATGTAATACCGGCTCAGCAATCAGAGTTGAATATTGAAAAAATATTTAAAATTTTTAATTATTTAATTTTATTTTAAAATTTATCGAAAAATTACATTCATTTAGTTACCCATATTTTGCTTAAATATTGTTTGATTTGCAAATTTTAATATTATTTAAATTTGAAATATTATTTACATTAAACAGGCTTCACAACTAAAATATTTAATCATTATCTACCAGATTGAGAGATTTGAAATAATAACTGAGTGGAAAACATCATCGATATTCGCGTTTATTTGCTCCTGGTGACCGCAAATTTAATTTTATGCCAAATCTGAGTACGGAATCGGATTAAGAGACCAATTTTACATGGGGATAGAACTTTTTTGTAATTTTCGTGTAGCTTTAATGTCACTACGAAAACTAATAAATTCGCATTAACCCTGAGGGCCCGAAAAACACGTTTTTAACTGTAGCTCATCCAGTTTATGATAATTTTGGTCTTTTTTTGGCGTTTTACTATTTTTATGCAAGCACCTTTCATATTAAGGGGGGGGGGGGGGCACGGTGAATCAGATGCAAAGTAGGATTTGGCTGTATCTAATTTACATAAATCTTAAAATTTTTTCACTTAATAAAAAAACATAATAAGCACTTTGTAACGTTTTTATTTATCTTTCCACCTGGGAATTATCCTAGATAACAAGCTGAGCTGGAAACTCAACACAGAAGAAAGAAGAAAAAAAACACTGTCCGATCTACACTCATGCCAGAGAACCTTTGGTAGGAAATGGTGACTGCGACCGCACATAATCCACTGGACATACAGCGATCTTGAGATCCATTCTCACTCATGGCTCTCTCGTATGGTGTATGATACCTTAACAGCAGTCTAAAGGTAAGCGTGCATTGAAATAACAGGAGCCATCAGGTATACGCCACAGAATAGTCTGGAAATAATTTTTAATCTTATATGTGACTGATCCCCGTTTGTCCGATAGAACTACTTTTACACATATTTTATTAGTTTAGAGATCCTAAAGTGGCCGGGGATCAAGAGCGCGATTAGCATTAGCGAATCAGAAGTCTGGAAGAATAACACATTCGGACATGCGTCTTTCTGAGGGAAACGTTTCCTCTTTGGAAACGAGGAATCAAAAAGAGCAACCGACTATATCATAGCCAGTGTGAGATTCGGTACAAAATACAAATAGAAACAAACGACTGTAAAATGCTACGACATTCTCCAGTTCTATACTGAGGGTTCCAAAATGGAAAACGGAAATGGATCGGGTGTATACCGTGTAAACTCTATGATTGTTTTACAAACTCCTTGATTACTGTAACGTTTGCCATTCACAGGAAAAACATCACCCACACAAAGGTATTAGTTTGTTAGATAGTCAAGCTGTCATAAAAGCGCTGGATAGTTAAACGACGAAGGCTCGAATGGTACAAGACTGTAAACTAGCTCAGAACGGTTTCTGCAATACCCAAAACGTAACTCTATACTGAGAAACCGGACATAGCAATATCGACGAACGAGGCAGCGGATAGCGTGACTCTCTGCTGGTTAATCGGACATAGCAATATCGAAGGGAACGAGACAGCGAATGAACTGGCGAGGCGTGGAGTAAACGCAAGTGCAAACAGATCTGATGCAGATGTGTACATTCCAATAGGCTTCGTCAAAAGGAGTATAGACCTTAAAGCGAGAATTAATGCTAACACAAACTGTAATTCCAGAGGTGACTGCAACATATCCCGAAAGCTCTGGTTGGAGTTAAGTGAGAAAAGAATGGAAAACCATCTGCTTTTGGTCGAACGGGAAACTCGGATTCTTGTTGGAGTACTAACAGGTCTTTTCCCCATTTGAGTAATGGCCAATGGGAAGGGCATAACAACTCCAGACTTCTGCAAGAATCCAGAAGAATCAGAAGCAAAAACTCACCTTCTGCGAATGTCCAAATCTATAGAGTCGTCGACTTCGATATTTGGTAAACAGATTTTTCAAAGACTTGGAGAGAGAGACTGCTAGACATCTGGAGGTTTACAAAAAGCACAGGCTGGTTTGAGGAATAAATTCGAAGAATGGTGTACATGGAACCACAAACAATAAAAAGGAAATCGCAATGGACGTGGAAGCGATAGTGAAGGTCCTAACCTGACCTTGTAACGGTTCCTTGCAGTTTATAAAAATTAAAGTTGAAATGAACAAACATTGAAAAATTTTTTTTTGGATTGTTCATTGGTTGAAGTTATAAATAAAGAATATACATTTAAAGGGATTTTACTTGAACACGACAAAGAAAATAGATGCATTCTTTGAATTTCCTTCCTTTTGGCTATCTTATACCTCTATTAGTTTAGTTTGTGTAAAATGTGAAAACTTTCAATGTGACTTTTTATGAAAACAATTTCGTTGATTCAAATGACAATCATAAGGAAATATTTAAGAAGAATTAAAAAGTAAACTTCTTACATATTTTTTTTTGTTAATCTAAAAAGGGCAAAGTTCAAAAGCATTTAATAAAATAATATCTATTCTCCATAAGAGTTCTTCTGAGACACAATACTCTCCATTCTCTGTGTATTTTTTTATTAAAATTTTTCAGAAGAATGGAAACTAGGCTTCATACAGAACTAATATTTTGTATACAAGTTTGAGAGTTATAGAGGTAAAATCACCAAGATATAACCTTTTTGGAAAAGATTTCTTAGCTAAATAAATATTTATAAAAACAATCAAGCAGTCATTTCTATGGGAAGTTTGATAGTTTGTGCAGTCGTGGATTCAAATTAGAATTTCTTTTTAAGGTATAATATACGTGTATCAACTGAAAAAACGCAGCTTGTTTCAAAAATTTGTTTTAGGTACAATGAGCTATCATTTTTTTTCAAATTTATACAGCTTATTGTACATAAAAAGTACTTTATAAAAATATTTTTTTTTTTTTTGAAAATAGTTTTCAGGCTTTTATATAGAGGGCGCTGAAAAATACATTAAAAAAAATACATCCAAAACAGTTCGAGGGATATCGCCTTTCCCATACATATATCTGAAACAAAAAAATCAAATGTCATTTTAAAGTTCAGACCACTAATTTGGCATCCCCCTACGCACGACCCCCGGAGGGTTTTTAAAAATTATGGCTAAAGTTAAAGTAAAAAATTAAAAGAAGGAGTAGACTTTCGCGCACTTTTTGTCAATAAAAAAAAAAAAACAAAAATAGTAGGTACTTGAATTTAGGGGGGATGCTTCAAGGACAAAATTATAAACAAAATGCAAAAAGATTCATTGAAACTGAGCCAATAGAAACTTTGGTATAGTGAGATGATAACGAACTTTTTATGGCCCGAATTGGAAGATATGGATGTGGACGATATGTGGTTTCAACAGGACGGTGCCACTTGCCACACAGCTAACGAAACAATGGCTCTATTGTGCGACAAATTCAATGGCCGTGTTATCTCACGTGGTGGCGATGTCAATTGGCCGCCAAGATCATGTGATTTGACACCGTTGGACTTCTTTCTTTGGGGTTATTTGAAAGAAAAGGTGTACGTCGATAAGCCAGCTACAATTCAACAGCTAAAGGATGAGATAATTCGGCACATTAACGGCATAGCACCTCACTTATGCCTCAGCGTCATCAAAAATTTGGACCAACTGATGGAGGTGTGCTGCCGAGATCGCGGTGGCCATTTGGCCGATATTTTGTTCCATACATAATTGAACTATACCAGTTCTATTCAAAATCAACATCGGCCCTTAAAATTTAACCGCCCTTTATATTAGACCTTAAAAGAAAAAATTAAAATACACAAGGGCGCCGTTGAACACAGGAGAGATGCGAAGATTTTTCACAGTTTCATAGATTTGATAATTCAATAGTTTTTATAATAAAATAACTTTTAAATTTTAAAATTTAGTATAACGTAGAGTAAATTACAAAACCCACGTTTATATTTACACCAGTAAATTGAATTACATTTCATTATTATTTTATTTATTCATTGCTATTTCAACGTACTTGTGGGAAATTGTTAATTTTTCCAACGCACTATGCAGAAACAAAACAAAAGCATGTACCAATAACAACACAAACCGCATTCACATCAACAAAAAAAAAATTTTTTTTTTCCTTGCCGACCGTGAGGATTGATCATGTACTCAATCGATTCATAGTTCTACACTCTTTCCAGCGATCCAAACACCTCTCTTGAAGTTGTAAATTTAATATTAAACTAGCTGAATACCCGGCTTAACTCGGGAGTTGATATAAATAATTTTCGATTTCATTCGTCGATTTGAAAAAACTTTTCACAAACTTTAGAAGGTATTTTGTGTGCATCTTTCAAACACAAAAATTAAGAGAAAAAGTTAGAGAAATTGTGATTTGTGTGTGCGTGCCTCCGATCGCTTGCAAAAATATATTTTCAAGTTCTATATTGTATTCGATAGATTGCACATTTTTGAAAAATATCAGATCAAAAACGAATTTTTGGCAACTCGCGAGGAAACTGGACAAAATAAAATAAGCATTGAAAATAGAAATTGAAATGACAAGACAACGCCAAATTACGACGCAACTGACTTGCGCATGTGTTGATGCGTACTCAAATACCACAGACCCACAATACCCTTATAAAAGTCATACTTATCGGATGAGTTGTTGTGAGTCTTTTCTGGTATTTGTACAACAGCGAACTCTGGTTTTCAAGATAGAATAAAAAAATAACACCAAAACCCTTTCCATACTCGATAATCAAATCCTTTATATCCGACATACAAATTTTAATTTACATCGGATGAGCGGTTTTTGAGTGTTTCACGATTTCTTAAGATGTTGGTGTTTAAGGTAGCGCAGAAAAAAAAGTCCAAGACACCCACCGTATCCGAAAACTCATATGTACAAATGTTCACTCAAATCGAATGTACAGCAAGGAGTTTTTCGAGATTTTAAAACATTTGTACAGCAGTGCCCCATGGTGTTCAATATAGGACAAAACATGCAAGTCATAAAAACTACCGTATCCGAAAACCCATATATACAAATTTTCATGTAAATCGGATGAATGGTTTCACGGAACCCGATCGCAGCGCCTTCTACCTGATCCAATTGTGAATCTGAACCATCCAGGGATCCACTTAAGCACACACAAAAAATTTCATCAAAATCGGTGCAGCCGTTTAGGAACAGTTTAGTAACAAACATACGTACAACTTGTACAACAGCGCCCTCTACTTTTCGAGACAGAGTAAAAGAGACAACGCCAAAACAATTGCCGTACACGAAAATCCTTTAATAAAATTTTTCATCCATATCGGATGAGTGGCTTTCTACTTTTTCACGATTTATTAAGAGATTTGTACTACAGCGTCCTCTGGTGTTCTGTAAGTACAAAAAGGATACGTCCAAAACAGTCACCATATTAGACAACTCCTATATACCAATTTTCATGAAAATAGGATAAACAGCTTAGAAGTTTTTCAAAATATTTGTACACAGCGCCCTCTGGTGTTCAAGATAGAACAGAGTAGATAAGTCAAAAAAACTCACCATATCCAAAAACCTCTATATACAAATTTTCATGCAAATCGGAAGAACGGCTTCGGAGATAAACTATAAAAACAAAATGCCTTAAACACGATCGCAGCGCCACCTACCGGGTCAAATTGTGAATCTGAACCATCCAGGGATCCACTCAAACGCACACAAAAAATTTCATCAAAATCAGTACTGCCGTTAAGGAACAGTTTAATAACATACACACGTACAAATTGGGCAACAGCGCCCGCTAGTTTCGAGAAAGAGCAAAGAAGATAGCACTAGAATACTTGCCGTACTCGAAAAGCGCTATGTAAAAATTTTCATCCAATTCGGATGAACAGTTTTTCACGATTTCCTAATATTTGTATTAAAGCGCCCTCTGGTTTTCAAGACAGCACAAAAAAGATAAGTACAAAACACTCACCGTATCAGAAAGCTCCTATTTTCTAATTTTCATGCAATTCGGATACACGGCTTAGGAGTTTTTCGAGGTTTTTCAAAATATTTGTACTACAGCGCCCTCTGGTGTTCGAGAGATAAAAGAGTAAAAACGTCAAAAAAAAACTCTGCGTGTCCGAGAACCTCTACACACAAAATTTCATGCAAATCGTATTAACGACTTAAGAGTTTTTTGACGTTTTTTTTAAATATTTGTACTACAGCGCCCTCTGGTGATCAAGATACAACAGAGTAGATAAGTCATGAAAACTCACCGTATCCGAAAACCTCTGTACACCAATTTTCATGTAAATCGGATAAATGGCTTAGGAGTTTTTGGATGTTTTTTAAAAAAATGGTGTACTACAGCGCCCTCTGGTGTTCAAGATAGCACAAAAAAGATAAATCCAAAACACTCACCGTATCATAAAACCCCTATATTCCAATTTTCATGCAAATCGGATGCACGGTGTAGGAGTTTTTCGAGGTTTTTCAAAATATTTGTACTACAGCGCCGTCTGGTGTTCGAGATGGAAGAGAATAGATTAATCAAAAAAACTCAGCGTATCCGAGAACCTCTACATACGGATTTTCATGCAAATCGAATGAACGGTTTCGGAGATAAGCTGAAAAAACGAATGCCTGGAATTCGATCGCAGCGCCCCCTACCGGATCCGACCTTTTTTACTGGATAATAGCCTATGTTATGACCGGGGATATAAGGAACCTAGATCCCAAGTTTCATTTAAATCCATCCAATGGTTTTCGCGTGATGCTTTAACAAACAGACAGACAGGCAGACAGACGACACAAATTTTAAAAATGCGATTTTCGGACTCAGGGTCATTCAAAATGTCCATCGCAGAAGGAATTTCAAAAAAATATTTCATGTACAGATTTTTTTTTTTTACAATTTTATATACAATATATATAGATGAAGTGCAGCTGTGTTAACTGATGTTTACAGCTGTTATATTAACAGATGCAGCATAATAATGTAAAAATTGATAGAGAATGATGACCAGTATTGTCAAATGAAAATTTTAAATAGTGGTGGATTGAGACTTAAAAACAAAATTTTTTTAAATTTGTATAAAAAATTATGTTTTTATACATTTGCTTTTGAAGTAAATTTATATCATTATCTAATTTTTTTTTAGAACGTAAAATACTATGTTTTGATTTGGAAGTTTTAATTCTATATTATTTCTTCAGATTTTCTGGAGCCTATGAAGAGGGGCTAAGGGTTTGAAGCCCGAAATCGACCCCGTGGCATATATTATAGTGATTAAAAGAGTTTTGAATGCCTTGAAAATTGAACTGCCATAATTATACCACACGTTATGCGTTAGTTTAACAATATAAGGTAAAGACTATGAAAGCTCTATGGCACGGGTGTGGAGTAGTTGAAACCACGCGTCCCCTCTCCCTCCGCCCCACTTGCTGAATATTATATAGGCTTGAATAGTTTATGTTTATTTTCGTCTTAATTTCTGTAAAAGGCTTCGATTTTCACATATTTTGAGTTGGAATAGGAATGAATGCACTGTTATTTAATAGAATTTTTTCTGTAAAACCTCATCGAAATTGGAATTGGAAAAATGCACTCCAACAAATTGACCACAATGGAAGTGAGCTTAATGGTGAACGTAATGGCTTACATGTCTATACAGTTTCGATTATACGCATTTTCCATACTGCAGCTAGTCAGAGTGTGCTTAACTATTATCTTTAATCCGCTTTAGGCCTTTGTGGTGATTCGTTGTGATTGCTAGTTAAGGACCGTCCGCTGTTGCACCAAAGACACGCATGCATTCGACTGCCATTAAGTTGATCCTTTATATGTTTTGATGTGCCAGAAGCATCATCTATATTGGATTACAAACTCAACTACATGCATGCTAGTGGCTGCAAGTCTTGACAAACACGTACTGAGCCATTTGACTGCTTGGCATGATGGGTGGCAGCTTGTTGGTACTGCTGCATTAAAATTTAATTAACTAATGTAAAGCATATAAAAAAAGTTCCCGATTTAACTCAAATTCTCAGAAAAAAATAAATTTTTTTTTTGTTTTATATGAAAATATAAAAGAATGTTGCTAAGAATGTTGGTTTATTTGTTATTTTTATTAATGTAATAAATAATTATTTTCAATTCTGTGCCATTCATATTTAAGCTTTATAAACTTCGTAGTTAATGTGTTGAAAGAAGGATTAATTTATATAAAAATATAAATAAAAAACCCACATTCCACACACAATGAAGCAAAGCACTGATGTTTAATGAATGCATGTTCGTGAATACATACTTATACAAGAATAACAAAAACAAAAGAAAAAAATAAAAAATTATACAAAAACCGAACAAACATGAAAATGCGAATAAACAGCGCTGACTAACACAAGCACACAGTTAACACACACTCACATACAATATAAAAGCACATGCATGCTCAAGGATATCCACGTAAGTGTGTGTGTGTGTGTGTGGGTAGTGCAGTGGCGCATCAATTATTTCGGTACTCTCGATTATAAGCAGGTAAGCACAACTCAAAAAGAGTGTTGAGCAGCCCCGAGTTAATAATTCCGTTACTGCGTCACTGTTTCACTTCCTGTCTAGCTGGTCAATAGCTAGCTGAATTGGAATGCGTTGTTTGTACGCGTTATTTTAACGTTGTTAAGACGGAAACTACAGCGCTGCACGGACAAACAAACACATGAGTTTACAGTTCGAGGAACAGCAGCAGTTCGTTGTTATGGTCCGCTGTTTACGGGCAGCATGCAGCTGATGGCTGGGGAATGGAATTCGGAAGCAAGCGGATACGCTGCATTGTCTTGTCTTTGATCATTGTTGGTCTGAAGTGGCTATGGCCACCAGGAATGCGGTGTTGCATGCGTAACATGCAAGGAATTAAATTGTGAAAATGTGTTTTAATGCATGTTTCAGCTGTAATTGGAAGTTTCTGCTTATCTTTCTATGATGTTGGTATTCAAGAATGTTCATTTGTATTGTTTTATGGATTAAAATGGTGTTTGTGTCTGTTTGCGCTTTGTTAAAGAATATACGAGCTTCTATAAATATGTAGGTTTAAGCATGTTTATTTCGAGTTTTGTGGTGTTTTGAATTTGGAGTTATGTTTGTTGGGTCACTTAAATAAGATAGCAATGGGAATAATTTTCTTTAAATTAAGTGAAATTTTTGAACGGTTTGCAATTGTTAGTATTTGAATATGAAACTTTAAGGTTCTAGGATAAAAAGCAAGAGTTTTTTCTACGACAAACGTATGTTTGATAACATTTTATAACGGTATAATTATATAATAGATGCTGCAAATTCAAAAAATAAATACGGAATTTTAAATTTAACAATGCATTATTCATTACAATTCGTTATTCATTACAATTCCTTAACTTAATTTACAATTATTTATATCATATAAAATAATAATTTAAAGCAGTTTGTATACAAGAGTGAATTATTTAACTTAGCTTACAATTAAATTTATAAAAATAAACACACATTGCCAGGTAAATGTTGAAAGTTGAGCGTGAATTCGAGATCTCATCTGAATATTAAATAGATCAATTGATTAGAGCAGTGCTCACATATGAAAGGCTAGACGGGTGTGGTCGAGCTCCCACATATGCCAGGCAAGATGGATGAGGTCTTGCTTGATGTCTTGGATGAGGTCTTATTGTGTGTAGCTTTCTGAAAACATGGATTAGAACAAAGCTCACATATGCAGGGCGAGACGGGCGTGATCGCACTCTGGATAATCATGTTCAATCAGAATCAGCTTGATATCAGATTGAAAATGAAAATGAAGCAGCGGAACTGAAGATTCAGCTTATTTTTAAGATTCAGTTTGGCTGGAAAAACAAAATATCCTTGGGAGAGCATGATTCAAATCAGTAGCGGTACTGGAGATAATCTAGAATATTATGTTTAATTAAGTACATTGACTCATTTAAGGAAATTACATCTGGAACAAAATGAAAGTCACCTTTTATGTAAAAGCTTAACAATCCAACTCACATTAAGCATAACTCTGCGATTTTTTAAAGTTGGAAGACTTAAGGGGGTCTTCTCATTGAGCAACTTTTTTTTTTCAACTTTTTTTTTTGCATTTATTTATAGCTTGGGTAGTTATGAATATGCCCCTAAAAGGATTTTTAGAAATTCGAAATACTTTAGAAGATACAGCTTTTTTTGTGAAGCAAGGTCTGATGGACAAGAAGGTGATGGAGGTAATAAAACCAGCTTACGAAGCGCTGTCGGCAGATAATTTGCTTGAAAGATGCCTTGGATCTGAAACTCAGAATTCCAATGAGTCCTACAATTCTGTTCTTTGGTCACTTCGCCCAAACACATCAACTCAGGTGCACGCACCATCGAAGTGGCCAATTTCATTGCAACGTGCCTCTTCAACGACGGTTTTATACCCATACTTAAAATTATGGGTTTGATGGGTATTGCGATTGGCAAAAACGCATACGAATACGCACTATCTCGCAATGAAGACAGATTGAACCGATCAGAGACTCGAGCTGCGGCATCATCAAAAGTTGGCAGAACGGCTCGCAGAGCAGAGAGGGCAGCAGAAAGCAGTTTCTACGAAAAAGAGGAAGGTGGCCTGTATGGAGCTGGCATCGCCGACTAATATTTGTAAGTAAAAATTGTCAGCTCTTTAAAACTGCATTTAAACATTTTTGATTTTTTTTTTTTTTCCCAAAAAAATTACTTCAAACTTTAAACGCGTTTATCTCGAACCCACGTTTTTCGAACTGGCGGCCATGATATCTCCAGTTCAACTGAACCGATTTTCATGAAACAAAATGGAATCGACGCAGAATGGTCGCCATTCTCGGGTGAACCTCGACCATAATTTTAAAAAATTTTTTACTATTTTTTTTTTACACTAAGCTACAAAAAAAAAAACCCGAAATTGAAATTTTTTTTTTGAATGGCCGCCATTTTGTCAAAAAAAATCACAAAATTAAGCTTGAGGTTCACCCGAGAATTACATCTATACTGATTATAACCCCGTTTTTTTTTTCATTTCAGACGCTCCGGAGACCCGGAATCGTGGCCACCGTGACGACACCTTTTTTTCACCACCAACTTTGAAGTCTCATTACTTTTTGAACAGCCCACGTATCGAGGCAAAAAAAATTTTTTATTTACTTTGAACCTTTTGTAATACAATAAATAAAAAAAGTTTTCAATTATTCTTTGCGTTTTCAAATAAGAATTTTTTTAAAAAGGGTCCAAAAAACGGGTTTTGAATGAGAAGACCGCCTTAAGAGCTGTAACCAATATTCACAGGGTGGTTGATGAAAATTAGTTCTGCAATAAAAATTGCTTAAGCAGAACAAAACAATGTATGGTGGGCACTATACAGGGTGTCCCGCAATTGAGTGCAACTATTTACGGGAGGGGGGCGGGGGGTGCTATTTTCGCATTCTTAGGATCTACAGTGTTAATTAATACATCACGACTTTGGTTTACGTTATTGTATCTAGCCAAAAAACTAACTTACATAAAACTTATTTTGATAATTCATTTTAATGCCAATAAAATCACGTTTTCAACGGTGTATCAACAAACCCCACTTACTAAACCGTTACCAAGCTGTGCTCGTGTGAAGATGTAATCAATCGATTGAAACTATCAAATTTCAATTTAGAGTGCAATTTTCTCAGAATTTCGCGTAATAAATAACATTTTTTTTTTAACATCAATTTTATAATTTATTCAATTTTCTTTTCAATGACACCAAAAACATAAACATATCGTAAAAAATTAAAAAGTTGGCTGTACTAAAAAAATTATAACTTTTAGAAAACAATGATATTATCTACTGCATAGTAATGTCATTATTTATCATTGTTTTCTAATAAGAATAATTTTTTTAGTACAGCTAACTTTTTCATTTTTAAAGATATGGTTATGTTTTTGATGTCATTGAAAAGAAAATTAAATCAATTACAAAATTGGTCTAAGGACAATTTTCATTTATTACGCAAAATTCTGAGAAATTTGCACTCAAATTTGAAATTCGGTAGTAACCGACTTAGCCGTTACCGAGCTGTGATCGTGTGAAGATTACATCAATCGGTTGAATCAACCAAATTTCAACTTTGAGTACAAATTTCTCAGAATTGATTGATTTCATCACCACGCGAGCACAGTTCGGTAAAGGTCGGTGGTATTTGTTGATATACCGTTAGAAAGGTGATTTCATTGCCTTTGCAATGAGCTATCAAAATAAGTTGTTTCTTAGTTAGTTTTTCTGCTAGAAACAATAAGGTGATTCAAAGTCGTGAAATATTAATTAACCCTGTAGCTCCTAAGAATGTGATGTGATGTGAATGTGAAATAGACCCGCTCTCCCATACGATTTTTTGCTCAGCTCGACATAAGCATTCACTTCCTTAAATAGTTGCACTCAATTGCTGGACACCCTGTTTACAGTGATTGCCGCTTGGATCAAACAATTTTCTTATATGGGCCACATCCCCTTGTCGAATGCTCGTCAAAGTTTTCTATTAGAAAGACATCACCAAGTGGCAACTCCATTTTTAGTGTCAATATTCTGTGATTTTTGCTTTCAAAGCTATTCAATTTCAAAAATTTGGCTTGTATGGCCGGAGCCACACTCTTTTTTCCAATACCTGTTCAAGTTTTCTAGTAGAAAAACATCATGAAGTGGTAAGTCCATTCTGGATTTGAATGTTCTCTAACTTTTTCGTCCAAAGCTAGGCAGTATCAAAACTTTGGCTTATATGGGCGGAGCTACATAACCTTGTCCAATGCCCGTCCAAATCTTCTATTAGAAAGTCATCACCAAGTGGTAACTCAATTCTAAGTTGCAATGTTCTGTGACTATTACTTCCAAAGCTAGTCGATGTTAAAATGAGCGTATCATCCACTGAGCTATAAAGCCAGCAGTCAGTCCAATTTATAGCAGATAAGGAATAAGATAAGATAGAAAAATCTTTTAATTTGTAGTCGCGGTAAGAAAAACTGACCTGCGGAGTTCTTTCAAGATCATTATAAAGACAGTAAAATATTAAGTCATGATCAAAAAGTTAATTTGGTCAAATTTTTAAACACCATAACTATCCGAAACTAAACAAACATCAAGACGTCTTAGTTCACAATCGTGCATATAACGAACGGGGATAATAGAGTCCACTACTACATTTAAGCCGCTCACTGAAAAGAGGTAGTGAAAGTTATCAGTAGCTGTGTCCTGCCGCAGTAGCCCAACAAACAAAATGATTCACTAATGTTATCGTTTACGAATAGCATTCTCGTACATTTCATTCATTAGCAATTATTCGTAGCGATTCATTTATAATATCGAGAGCTGGAGAAATTGTTCCTTCACTAATGAATCGTCAAAACCGAAAAAATCAATTCGTTAACGAGTCGCCAAAACTAGAAAAAAGCAATTCGTTAACGAGTCGCTAAAAACTATAAAAAGCAATCGTTAACGAGTCACCAAAACTATTAAAGCAATTCGTTAACGAGTCGCCAAAACAACAAAAAGCAATTTGTTAACGAGAACTTATTCATATGAAAATCTTGAACAAATTATAAGTGGAAATTATTTATATAAAGAATAAGCACGAAAAGCATATTTAAGTTTTTAAGTCTTTTATTCACTTAATAAAAAAACTTTATAAATAAACTTTTATTCATACATTTAAGCCTTTTTTCACATAAAATTAAAAAAACAACTATTCGCTTAAATGACGTAATAACAATATAAAGTAATAAAAAATACTTTTCTTAAAAAAACTTGTGTATTGAAAAGTCGAAAAAAATTGTTTTTTTGTTTCAAAACATCTTAAATGGAGTTTAGGAAAGTTATGATTTCAATCGGTGCTTTCTTTAAGCATTAAGCCAACTTCTGATTAAGTCGGTATGAAACTATTCGAAAAATTAAAAAAAAAGATTCACAAGCGATTCGTTAACGAATCACCCCTCGCCACAATGATTATTGGGAAGTTAATATTGAAGCCACCACAAACAAAGAGGAAGTTGTAGCCAATGATTATGTGGATTAAGGCCTGAGAAATTGACTATTGCAACGAATATGGTTCTATTTTATGACGAATATGGTTATTTTTTTTTTTTTTTTGTTATAGCCAAATAATTCAACATTAAGGTACTCACATATAACGCCGCTTTTATTCAAAACCTTAACATTGAGACTGAACTTTATGAAAAGCTAACTTTTTAGACTTTGTTTGATAAATGCGATTACCAATACTTTTATTTGCAGAGACGATAACTAACCAAAAAAATTACTTAAAATCAAAACTATTCATAAAAATTATTTAACCTCTCTATTATTATTTCTCTCAAAAAAAAAACTATTCAAATAAAATTAGAAAAGAATCGTACATGAGCGAATCCCAGCGTGTCGGACTTTTCATTCGGACGCTTCTTTTGAAAATTTTTCCTACGATCCAGAGATATATTTAGGATAGATATATATTATCGAAAAGCCATCTATTTTTATAATAAAAAAAAAAAATAATATAAGTTTTATTCAACCTAATTGCAATTTGGTCAGTCGCTCAGAAGCCCAATGCTAATCCTACCTAGTTTTGATTTTCAAAACTCAACAAGACTATTTTTCATTAATGCCGTCAGACTATGGAACTCACTACCAACTCATATTAAGACTATAGTAAGTGAACAAAAATTTAAGTATGCCATTCTTAAACATTTCTCTCCACAGAATTATTGACAAAATTCGGTTCTCCAAATCTCTTCTCTTAACTATTTCTTCTAACTATATTTTCTGCTAATTTATCTTAAACGAACTTTTTCACTACTTCTAATCTTACAGTTTTATTTATATTTATGTTTAATCTGTACTGTACTTTACTTTTGTTTTCTTATTTTGTATTGATAAATATTAATTTTTTTTTCGTAAATTTATAAGCTAACTTACTTGTGTCATGCTTTGTACTTAAAAAGAATTTGGTTCTAATTGTGCTAATGAATACCAATAAATAACAATAATAAAATAATAATAATAAATAATTTTATAGCAACATTTTTTTTTTAAACATGTGTTCGGACGTTTCACAAAACGGAAGTTATTTTGAGACTAAGTTCATACCATTCCTAGATCTGCGAATTTATTAGCCGTATAAAAAAGTCAGAAGACAATATTTTTTATAAATTTAACAAGCTTTCAGAAAAGCCATACGCCGTTTTTATTAAGGGCATAGTGAGGTCACAGTAAATTATTTAATTTATTCGGACGTTTCGTGTCGGACGTTTCAGATTTTACCATTTGAATGTTTTGAGTAATTAAGTTATTAAGTAACTAAGTAACTAAGAAACAAATTGAATATGTTGTTCTTTCCTTGCCTCAATCATTTCATTATAATCTTTAGCCAATACCTTCCACTTTTAATAAAACAAAAACATCTACGAAACACTTACTAAACATTTACTAAAAAGAAAACTATATTTGTGAAACACTTAGGAGGATTTGTTCACTATAGTAAATGAATTAATGTATAAATTGATTCAATAAATAAAATTTAAATGCTTCTTCGAGATTATATCTTAAAATTATAAGTTATTAATACATTTTTATTTTTCGCCTGTGGTTGACCATTTTTGGGATTTGCCCATTTGTAATACAAATAAAGTTCTTTGTTAATTTATCATAAATAACCTTTTCGAAACTACTTGTTTTTCTTTGGCTAATTTATATCATTTGTATTTTTTTAAAAATAAAAAGTTTGCCTAAATATTGTTTAGGCACTGAAATTTTTGTTTCAAAAAAACATAGTTCATATTGAATAACAGTTTTTATGAAAAAGTTTCTTAGGCTTCATAAGCCCGTATGATACTCAATTTTTTTTGTCCAATTTTAAAATCTGAAAACAAGTGGTGCGTGGGCAGGACAGACATATTTTGTAAGAAAAGGATAAACGTTGTTACTTTTTTATTCCTGGTATTTTGAAGAGCAGCTGCATTAAATAAATTAATATTAGCTACACACATCACTTCCAATTCAGCACACATTTATATTAAATAGCTTTGCTTACTCTAAAATTGTCAAATTAATTATTAACATCACAGTAAATATTTGATCGAAACTTAACGAAGAACGAATTGAAAGAAACGGCAAAAAAAAATGCTCAGAAAATACAGTTCGTCCTAAAAATTTTTTCCAATTCGTACTATATGCGTACTCACTCACACCAATTGAATCCATATATTCATATTATTTGAACTACTCTAGTTTTCATTTTCAATGACAAAAATTGAGCAAAAAAATGAAGTATCTTACAGGCTATACAAAATTTTCTAACTTTTCATTCAGGGCTCTTAAGAAAAATTTCATTTCTTCGCGCACTAAATACAAAACAGTCGCAACTCAAAATTTACAAATTTTTACTTTTTTATGTAAAACTATTCGTAGTTTCGTAGATGATTCCTTTGACTGAAAATTTTGTACATATCTTCTTTTTCTATAATTTAAAATAAAAAGTTGTGTCTCTTTGTTTTGTGTGGAGTTCCTTCAAAAATTAAATAGTTTTTTGCTTTTACTAGAAATTTAAAAATTTTGAGTTGTGAATGTTTTGTATTTAGTGTCAATATATGTATGCTATAGTGAACCGATTTCAAAAGATTATGCTTATACATAAATTTTCTATTAGAGGGGGAAAAAAAAAAGTCCGGGGTTACGTTTTTGCCCACCTGAAATAAAACAGCGACTACGTTTTTTTTTCATTTTGACTTTTTTGTAATTTTCCAAAATTTTTGTACTAAAGCCTCCTACTCGTTCGTTAAAAGCATAATCTTAAATTATACTCTTTAAATGATAATTCTTAAAAGTAATACGACATCAACGATGCATTTGCCTTAAGCGATGTTTTGACAGCTCTTTATGTAAAAAATATTTTTTTATTTATTTTAGAAAAGCTTACAACTTGTATCATCAAAGCTTGTATTTTATTTTATAAATGGTAACATTTTTGCAAACATAAATGGTATAAATCACTATTTTAAAAATGAGTGTATGTTTATAAAAAATAGTATTGTTTTTATTACTCACCATTTCTGTTTTCGCTATCAGCTGGTTTCATCTGAATCGGATGGTGCATCTAAAAGCAGTAAAAAAAGAGAAAAAAAAAAATAACAAATGATTTAATCAGAAAATGAGACCTTCATAGACTATTAAAATTAATATAATGTAAGTTAGAAATCACTGAATTTTTCGTCAATAACAATATTATTTATTGAAGCTAAAACCGCATAATTATTGGATCATTTTGATGAGTTCCTAGAAAACTCATGTTGCTAAACATACCTAAAATAGCTTAAAAATTTTCCATGAATTTACAATAAGCAACTACTTAAAGCTAAAAAACAACTATAAGATAGCAAAAGTAAGTTATTACATAAGCCCACCGACCACGCCCCCACTCACTACGAGTACCATAGTAAACCGCATTTATGGACACATGTAATCCATGGCAATTAGTGGATTCAATTATTGAGGACATTCTCATTGAAAGCCTATGAATGCGACTCAAACATGTAGAGACAAGCAAACATACACACAAACATAATGCATTGTATAAATGAGCAAGAATATGTGTGAATGTGTGCATGTGTTTGTTAGCCAGTTTAGTTGTTAATGGAATTTCTATAGAGAACAACGCAAGAATAGGTCAAAGCAAACAAATATATATACTAACAAACAAGCAAACAAACAAACAAAGCCATGTACACGTGTTTGTATGCACAAATGGATGTGCGTGTGTGTGTGTGTGTGAGAGTACAAAAGCCGTATGAATGTAATTGTCAAAATAATGACCACCATTACCATATGCATCAATGGAAGAGGGTTGGGCTGTGCGTATGAGTAGATGATGTATCCTTTGAGCGTGATGTTTCAGGGGGTGTGTGTGTGTGTTTTTGGCTTTTATCCTTTAATGCATTCATGTTTGTGTTCGGACTGTATTGAATGGAGGTACTTAATTTAGCTTAAATAATCGATCGGTAAACAATCGTTAAACTGCAGCAATTTTTGTAGGTATTTAAAAATGTATGTGTGATAAAATAGGGATGATATACAATGACGGTATGATAGCTATGATGGCTTATTGTCTTTAAAAGAACTAATTTAGGTGAAGTATGGGAGTGGATTTGTCAATGACATTTTGGCTCTTGGAACAAATGCTTAGCTTTTAGATCGCAGGAGTTGGGCCCTTTATTTTTTTTTCAAATTCTCGTAACTGAAGTTGATAGGCGTCTCGACCAGACGTAAAACAAAAAAAAAAAAAAAGACGAAATGGCCATTTCAGCCCTTGAAAGGACATTGACCGAGCTTCTTATGATCAATTGTGTTGTGAAATATTTGAACACAAATGATTGAAAACTGGATGTACATGTTTTATGCCGACTCCGAACGGTTTATCTTCTCAAGAAACATTTTGTGGCAATTTTACTCTCTGAGGTTTGCCATTGTCTGCAGAGAGGTGATGGCCGAACAGAAAAATTAATTCAATTAAAAAAACTTTCCGTGTCAGGTGGGACTCGAATCAGGATTCTCTGGCGTATGGGCCACACACTCTACCCACTGCGCCACGGCCGACTATGTGTAGCTTGTTAAATAAGATTTTCCGGTGGTAAACTGTCATGAAAAATGTAATTTTTTGAAACTTCAAATTAAGGAGCAATGCGGTAATATTGGTAGTTTTGCGTTACCCTTCAAAAACCATCATTGCTTCAACCATTAAAGCAATAAAATAGAAAAACCTACTATGAACTCACATATGAAAAATATATTATTAACGATTACAAAAGTAGTCTGTTTTAATGTAAAAGTCGCAAATTAAATACTCCTTTCTTTTTTATTTGATCACAATTGATCATAAGAAGCTCGGTCAAAGTTCTTCCAAGGGCTCAAATGGCCATTTCGTTTTTTTTTATCTATTTTTTTTTTTGATGAAATGCATTGGAAACTTCAGCTGCCTGTTAAAAACTATGTATAAATTTATTGTTTATCATAAAAAAATTTGCGATAGATGTCGATGTTAAGTTGCTGAGCAAAAACTTTTTCTCAAAAGAAATTTAAGTATCATAATGACGTTAGGGTAAGAATGGATACTATAATTATAAAAACCGCCGTTTTGGATTAAAGATACATGACTTTGTAAGCAAATTGGCTTATGGAGTGCTATATGTTGTGTTCATTATTCTTATTTGCCATGACTCTTTTTCTCCACACCCACCCATATATTTTTTTTGTGATGAATTTTCTATAGTATAGAGGCAAACCTTGTGGTTTAATCATTCACCAACATAATTTTTTTAGTTCTGATACCTTCTACCCACTTTTCATACATATCTCTAAATTTATTGATATGTTTTTGATAAATGGATCACCTAAAAAAGTGAATTTTGTAAGCGATTCATATCTGTTGAATAGCAGTTGCTTCCAATACATACGTTCCATTCGCATAGTTTATATTATTTTTATGAAGAAATGTTCGTATGTAATTTATTTGCAGAAATTGTTTTTTTTTAAATAATGTAAAATTTACAAGCAAATGGAATTTTTTGTTTATATAATAAAAAATTTTTTTTAGAAAAAATCTTCTAAAGTTTGCCTTTAGGTCGGCGATACATTTAGAGGAGAGTAAAAAAGAGTGATATTGAGGTGATGATTTTTATTAGAAGAAATTTGTTTAGAGTTTTATAATTTTAAAATTTGGTAAAATATTTTCAGAAACAAAGATGGCGCTGGCTACAGCGATTGCAGTAAAAGACCTCTTTTCGCACTGCCGGCATTCTGCTGGCTCCTAGGTTGACTCGAAAAAATTTTTAAGTTTTAAAACGTAATAAAAATATCTTCTATCTAAATGAGGCAGAATTTAAAAAAAGTTTTTTTTAAAAATTTATACGTACTTCGGAAAATAATTAAACTTTTTACTTATTTTTTTTTTGTTTTAAATTTTGAAGAAAACGATTTTAAAATGCTATTTTAAAAATTAGCTTCATTCAGATAGAAGATATTTTCATAACGTTTTAAAATTAAATTTTTTTTTTCCGGGTCAATCTAGGAGCCAGCAGCATGCCCGCAGTGCGAAAAGAGGTCTTTTATAGCAATTTTTTTTTAAACATAAATGCCCAGCAAACCATATCTCGCTAGTAACATTTTACGATTGTATAAATGATATTGTTACAATATCTTAACACATAAATACGCGATATCGTTCCGATAGTACAGTTAACGATAGCATTTCGATATTATAACGATATCTATATGACAACTTTCTAGATATCATAATGATAGCACATAATAAGTGGCATTTCTATATCGCAACGATTTTTTTTTTATACTAAACCAACGCTCAGGGGATGCCCCCTATAAATGCGAAAGCATTGTGTTGATTCGGAAGACGGGTGATAGTTAGTTGGAGGGTGGAAAGATGGAGTAGTGTCGATGAAGATTTGTTTTAAATTTACACAGCCCGAAACTGCCGGGAAACACATTCGCAGGGAGATTGTTCCACAACCTTACTGTGCGACCGAAACACGAATTATCCCGGTAATGCGATGTTCTATTGGACAAAGAGGCAATGGTAAAGGGATGGGCTTGGAGATCTGCCCGGGTGGACCTAGGAAACACACGATCTGATGGCGTCAGGCCATGTATCTCCCTTGAATACTTCCCATGATAGTACCTGTACAGAAGGCTTAGGCAACCAACATTGCGTCGATGCCCAAGAGAGTTAAGAGAAGATGAAATATTTTCATCTCCTATTATATATATCGCACTACTTTGAATTCCATCCAGGAGCTCCAAATATGATCTTGAAGCCCCTGCCCAAATGTGCGAATTGTACTCCATTTTCGGCCTTATATATGAGGTATAGATCACGCGAAGATCAGATGGACTGAAGTATTTCTTGCACCGTTTAAAAATCCTAGACACTTGGCCGCTTCTTTCGACACATCGAAAATGTGATCATTCCAACGAAGATCTGATTGTATTGATATGCCCAGAACGTCAAGAGCATCTGACTCCACAAGATCTACACCGTTTATATTCAGGGGTGCTAAGGGACAGTTCATTCGTTTGTGGGTTAAGAGGCAACACTGGGTCTTGCTAGCATTAAATTCTACTCTATTAGCAAGACCCCACTCGGAGATTTTTCTCAAGTCATTGTTAAGTGTGTCATTCATAAGTTGTCTTTTTCTCTCCATCTCCAAAGAGACTGGGCGTTTTTTGAAGGAATATGAATGGCAAATGCTGCTGTTGTCTGCAAAAGAATAAATAGGGTTGTAGGCCAACTACAGAAGGTCGTTGATAAAAACCAAGAACAAAGTTGGCGATAGGACTGAAACCTGCGGTACTCCTGCGTTGATGGCTTGCTTATTTGACGAAATTCCGCCGACAACAACACGGATACTTCGGTCCTTAAGGAAACATGTGATCCACCGAGCAACGTTAACACCGACACCAAATGCAATTAATTTTGACACAAGCGCTTTATGCCACACTCGGTCGAACGCCTTTGAAATATGCAGAGCAACAACCCTGCTCTCACCAAATAAGTGAACGCATTGGTTCCATTTTTCAGTGAGGAACGCCATCAGGTCACCAGTACTGCGGGCCCTACGAAAACCATACTGGCGATCAATAAGCAATACGTTGTGCTCCAGATCGTTCATTAGGTTGAAGTTAATTATGCTCTCCATAACTTTGGCGAGCGTGGAGCATATCGCTATGGGCCGGTAGTTTGCAGGGTTCGTGGCATCGCTCTTTTTTGGTACCGGCTGGACATTTGCGACCTTCCAACAAGATGGAAATACTCCTGTCCTGTAGGAGATGTTGAAAAGGTTTCGCAAAGGCCGAGCCAGTGTACATTGAACAAATATTACAATAGATATCGTTACGATACCATAATAACGATAGAATTGCGATATCATAACGATATTTATAATAAATAAGTACTCGATATTATCACGGTAGTATAAAAACGATAGCACTGCGATATCGCAACGATATCTAGATTACAAAAATTCTCGATATAATTTCGCTGGTGCCCATATTTAGATAAAATTAATCTGAAAACATTTTTCGATAAATAGTTTTAATTATTTTGGCTCTTTTTTAAAATTTAATTTATGTGTGTTTATCTGGCGTATGTCTAAAAATCAATTTATAAAATTTAAAGGCAAAATTCGAAACACATTAACGTTGTAGTGTTAAACATACATGTTGTCATTTCATACAAGTTAAATTTTCATTCTTAATAATTGAAAATGTAATTAAGAATGAATAATTTCTAAGAATAATTTCTAAAAACACTTTGTTATAACTACTTTTAAATTATTTCTAGATATAAGACAAAAATTATTTTATCAAAACTACGTATATTTCATTATAAATTTAGTTTTTGAAAATTATTACAAATAATCGGTTGTGTGCATGCATGAACTATCACGTAACATAATTATTTTTGAAAAAAATATGGTATCGAAACGATATTAAAAACATTTAAATAGCAAAACTATTTGCAATATAATTTTTATATCGACGATTAATATGCTTTTGATATGGTTAACGATGTGTCCATTTTTATCGAGAATTGCCGTTTTAAGATATCATTACGATATCGTCTCGTGAAGTGTAAACGATATAAACTATCATTTTTGTGAACCCATACCAACGATCGTTTCGTATCGTTTTTACGATATCATCTCGATATCGAAACATTGAAATTTCAATATAGTTTCGATATCGGAATTAATATGTTTCGATATAGTTAATGATATATCCATTTTTATAGAAAACAGGACTTTTTCGATATCATAACGATATCGTGTCATGTATCGTTATCGATAGAAATGATAACCTATGCTACATCATCTCCATATCTAAACGATATCGTTTGGTTTGCTGGGTGTATATTTTACCAAATTTAAAATTTTTAAACTCTAAGCAAAGTTCTTCTTATAAAAATCATCACCTCAATATCACTCTTATTAACTCTCCTCTAAATGTATCGCCGGCCTTAATTTTAAGTGCTTTTGCCTAAAACCTCCCTTAACCGGCGTTTTTCGTTATCCGGCATAGGCTTGGTACCATGCCCGCGGGATAAACGAGGTTCTACTGTAGTATTCTCTTTTGACAGTTGGAAGGAATTCGTAATGCACGATAATCGGAGAAAACTGTCAATATGACCTTGATTTATACGGTATTCATCCGATTGATCGGCTGTTTCCGGGTCGTAAGCGTACACCCAAGTCTCATGTTCAGTTATGATGCATTTCATTTTGTCTTAATGCGTTGCTGTTTTTCCATGAAATTGTGCGTTTTTGGCACAAATCGATATTTTACTTTTCTGAGGCGTAAACGGTCACTCACAATAGTTTCAACTGATCCTTCCGATATTTCAACAAGGTCAGTCAGGTCTCTGATTGTCAACTGACGATTTTAAAGCAATATTTCTTTGATTTTGTCGACGCGTAGCTCATCAGTTGATGTTGATGGTCTTCCTGACCGTGCCTCGTCTTCAACACTTTCTCGACCCTCTTTGAACATTTTGTACCACTCATAAGCTCTTATTTTCGAAGGAGCTTGCTCACCGAAAACCTTTAGAAATTTAATGGAACTGCGTTGTTGAATAGTTTCAGACAGTATAAAAAACGAAAAATTTACTTTTAGTTATTTACAAAAGCACGCGTAACTCAAACACTAATGAATATTTTGATCTGTAATTTGGCACAGATTTCAGTGACAGTAGTGCCACATTGATAATAAAAACATTTGTCCCTATCGGAATGCCTAAAAAATTTGAATACAAATTTCCCGGAATTTTTTGCTTACAGTAGTAAAATTGTACACACAAATTGTATTGTAAAGCTGAGTTTAACGAAAAAGTAACTCTGAATCATAAGACTTTTGAATCTTAAGAATCTGAAAATTAAAGCGAAAGTTATTGAAATATAGTACAGCATGGCTTAGAATTCCAATTTATTATTCACTGTAGTATCAAATTGATTCCAAGGGTATAAAATATTATTATAATATTTAAAATGTACTAAAATGTAATACAAAAAGGATTGAAAAATGTTGTAGTCTATTAGAAGTAATAAATTTAATACAATTTGTATTTGAAGTCTTCGTTATGCTTCGCTCGTATTAAAATTTATTCCAAGATTTCTAACCGTGTACGTTACTTTCTGAGAGCGTCTTATGTAAGATTTTCTGGCGCTCTTAATATTTTGATACAATTTTATTGCGTATTGTTGGGATTGTAATAGTCAACAAGGCAATTTTCTTAGCATTTGAGATTAGCGTGGCACTAAACATTTTCAGAAATACCACAAATACAAATACACCACAGTTCTAGAAAATAATTTTACAATTTTGACGACCAATAACATTTCATTACGTTATTCGACAATGGAAACACAGGAACCACTGTTTAAGACAGCAGTTACTCAAAAAATTAAATATTCAGAGAGTTTTTGCATAACTGACTTGAAACTGGTGGCCGTGGTGCAGTTGGTAGAGTGTGTGGCCCATACGCCAGCGTACCCTGGTTGGAATCCCACCTGACACAGAAAGTTTTTTCACTTGAATTAACTTTTCTGTTATGCCGTTAAATCTCTGCAGACAATGCCAAGCCTCAGAGAGTAAAAATTGCCATGACAAGCTTTTTGGGAATAGTTCTCGATCATGTGTGTTCAAACACTTCACTACATATACAACACAATTGATCATAAGAAGCTCGGTCAAAGCACTTTCAAAGGCTGAAATGACCATTTCGTTTTTTTTTTCGACTTGAAAAAAAACTCAAAAATGTTCTACTTTTCAGAGGGAATTTTTATTTTTAAAATGCTCTACTTTCTAAACTCTCCAAAAATCCAATGTTATTCCAATATTCACAAAATTTCCGTCTTTTAGAAAGAATAAACCATTTGAAAAATAAACGCCTCTGTTATATAAGTCTATTTATTTTTGTTGCGTACGCTGATGATATTGATATTGTCGGCAGAACCAGGAGAGATGTTACCGCTGCTTTAACCGCTATCGAAAAGGAATCAGCCAAAGTGGGTGTGACGATGAGGGTAAAACAAAGTATATGCTGTCTACAAACAAGGGAGCGCGGCGTTTAGACTCCCACGTTTCATCCGGCAGCTATATCTTTGAAGTAGTCAAGGAGTTTGTATACCTTGGCACCGCCATTAATAAAAACAACGAAGTCAGCCTGGAGATAAAACGAAGAACAATAATTGCTAATAGGTGCTACTACGGGCTCAGTAAGCAACTAAGTTCCAGAGCCCTCTCTCGATCGACAAAACTAACACTCTACAAGACGCTCGTTCTACCTGTGCTGCTTTATGGCGCTGAGGCATGGGTAGTTTCGCAAACTGACGCAGCTGCTCTGGGGGTATTCGAGAGAAAAGTTCTTCACAAAATCATCGGTCCTGTTTGGGTCGGCGACGACTATCTCATCCGAATGAACCACGAGCTGCATGAACTCTACGAAGACATTGACGTAGTTTGGCGTATAACTGTGCAGCGACTACGCTGGCTGGGTCATGTCCATTGTTTGGACGACGAAGCTCCAGCGAAAAAGTTGCTCGAGGCAAAGGTCGTTGGTCAACGACGACGAGGGAGACCATATCTCCGATGGATGGACCAGGCCGAGGAAGCCCTAACTGCACTTGGTGTATCCGATTGGAGAAGGTCCGCGCAATGCAGGTTGGCCGAAACCCGAACGTGAGTTGTTATGGACACCTAAGCTGGTAATTAAGTATCTATTTTTGTTGCATATTATTATTTACTATTATGTTTATCCGAAAAATTAAGAGAAAAGGATATCAATGGATATTTTT
This sequence comes from Coremacera marginata, assembly GCA_914767935.1. Lineage (NCBI taxonomy): Eukaryota > Metazoa > Arthropoda > Insecta > Diptera > Sciomyzidae > Coremacera > Coremacera marginata. Next base: position 38,754,762 of record OU612045.1, on the reverse strand, counting down.
TTTAACTTGTTATGATTGATTGATATTTATATGAATACATAATGAAAATCTTTGATTCACTTAAATGTTATTTATTAATCCCTCGTTTAAAGTCCATAACTCTCAAAATCCTTAAAATATTCATTCTAATATATGCATCATCATTGAAATGTCAGTCATTCGAGTAATTGACGAATTTTCCACTAACAATTTAAATGACTTTTATACTACTCCACTTTACAAATTTCCCGACATTTGAAATTCATCAATAATTAATTGAAACGTCTTCTTCGCCTTACTAACTAACAATTTTCAAGTTGATTTCCAACTGAATTGACTTTAATGCAAATTGACAGAGAATTTGTTGCTTTTCGCTGACTTTGCAAACGCGAGAAGGACACGCTTGAGTGTTTCGCCTTGAAAAGTTTAAGTGCACCACAAGAAAGAAAGAAGGAAGAAGAAAAAGAAGAAGAAGAAAAAAAAATAGCTTTCGGCTCCTACTTCATTAAAAAATTTTCTTCACTCACTTTGGCTAAAGGGTACTTTTTTCGTCACTTGAGGTTGCCTTTTACAGCACACTCATAGTGTTTGTGTTTTTTTTTTTTATTATTCCTTTTTAAATATTTTTTCTAACAATTTTTCTTGGAAAGCAAAGTACTTTTAGAAGTAAAGTAGGAAATAAAGAGTAGGAAATTTACTAACAAAAATGAAAAGTTAATTGAAATCTTAGTAGTGCAGCATAAAAAAAAAACACAAATTCTACTAAAAATGCATCCTTCAATAGGCGATGATGATGGCAAGACGTCCTTTCTATCTATCAAGCAATTTCCTAACAGTGCAAAGTAATTGAATTTCAATGAATGAACCCTGTCAAAGCTTGAATTTGACCTGCAACCAATACGCTGCAACGAAACCCTTGCCATGACTACAACTCTTTTCATCCCTTTGTGCTCCTTTTCACCTCCTAAACTACATATGTCTGCTGCGCACAGTTCGATATCATTTCACTGAGCAATGAATTAATTTTCATTATATAAATAAATAAAGAAAATCTAATGGAAGTAAAGTGATAGGAAATAAGAAACGAAAACAAATACTGTAGCTTCTTTTTTAAAAATAATTAAATATTTCTATCTTTGTGCATTGATCTTTGTACATCGTCAGTGCTATTTTTAATTTAATTAAAAGATACTCACAAACTTTTAGTTTTATCTCTTTTCAAGTTTTAATGAATACCCTCATTAGCAGCACAAGTCGCACTTTCATTGCTATGCTTATGATTTTACAACTTAAGCAAGACAATTCACATTTTCTGTTTGAAACTAACATGTTAATCTTACATATACGAATCTACTTAAGCACAAAAAATTTATTTTTCTAGAAATACAAGTAACATAAACATTTTACTTACCCCTTCGAGAGTCCTTATATTGTGCAGGGCATCTTGTGCCCTTAGGGCCGCCTTGCGTGTGTAGTAAGTAACAAAACAGCACCCTGTAAAAAACACAGAAAGAAAAAGCAACAGATACATGTAAAAAAACAACAAACAACACAATTTGACAATTTTTTTTGTTTTTTATAAAACTGCAATTATGAATATATAAAATCATGCCAAATACAACTGTTGAACATGCTTAAACAATTTCGTAAAACAATTTTTGCAAAACATGCAGGTTATAAATATATATTTTTTGAAAAACGTTTTGACAAGAGAAATAACATAGAACATGCGATTATAGGACGTTTGACATTTTGACAGTGACAAATTGCTTCTAATAACATATCGTAGATTTAATCGAATTATTCTTATAGGTAAGGCGGAAATATAAGTAAAATTTGTCAGGCGATTTTTATATAGGGTGTCCCATAAGTCACTGACATTTTAAGTTTTTAACATATCGCATTGTTTCGCTGGAAACGCTACACTGTAACTATTTTTTGCAGTGCTTTACAGTGCTTTTATAACTGTTCTGATAAATGTTCTGCCTGAAAGTATGCACATATGTAAATAAAGGGCAAGCATGTCACTGATTAGTATCAAATCCATTTTCTGTGCATACTTTCAGGCTGATCGCAAAAAATAATTACAGTTTGAGCGATATCGGGCGCAGAGCAGCGTTCTTGCCTTTTATATATTAAGATAAGTTAGATACTGAAGGTCAGTGATGAAACATAATAGCTGCATTCCCGTGGTCGTTGATCTAGAGCGTGGCTATATTTTATTCACAATGCCGAAGCAACAATTTGTCCCAGCTCTTTTCCTAGCTCTATTTCTGATTTTAAAATGCTGCCAAGCTTAAAGCATAGTTTTTTCAAAACGAAGATAGTTGGAAAATTCGAATTACTCTTCGACGAGTTTTCGTCTCACTGCTCGCAACCGTATTTTGACACTTCATAGCAAGTGATGCCAAATTATAATAAAATTGAACTAAAACTATTCCATTGAGATTTAATCCAGTTCCACGGGAATGCAGCTAATATCACTCTAATTACCACCACGACCTTGCTTGCACATGCGAGCCGTTTTCATGAAATTTTCCATAACATTCTGACCTAGTTCTGGATCTGGATAGTCAGTTGAATTTTCTGTTTCAGCTTCGGAATTGTTCGGTCTCTATTAGCATAGACCTTCCCTTTGAGGATACCCCAAGGGAAAAAGTCTGACGGTGTCAAATCGCAAGTTTAACGGCGTCGAGGCGAGACAATCTTCCCTTCCAATTACGTTTGAAACAAATGCTTTGTGTCGTTTCAAGATCCATACCAGAAATTTTAGGTCAAAAGGCATTGGTCAGCGATATCGGGCAATATTAACCGAAACTTTGGTTCAAGCAGCATTTTCGAAGATGAATGGCCCAGTGACACCGCCAGCTTGAAATCCACACCAAGCAGAGCATCTTCACTGAACCAAAAAAGCAAAAGATTGGTTCAATGAACGATTCTTTGTTTCAATAAATCTCTGTTCATTGGTTTAAAGAAAAATTATTTTGATTTAATTAACTTTTTCTTAATACAAAAGAACGCATTCTTTAAATGAATGTACGAGTTCATTGATTTCAATGTATTTACAATTTAATGAATCTGTTTCCTTGCAAGTAAGAACTATTTCCTTGATTTTAAGAATCGATTTCTTGGCTGTAAGAAGGAGTTCATAAAATGAAAGAACAGAGATTTATTGAACTAATTAACACGAATTCATTAAAACACTCGTATGGAACCAATTCATTAAAACAAAGACATTTTGCTTTGCTTTCATGTTCCTTTTTAGGGTTCAGTGTTTGTGGGTGCGTGCAAATCTTTTGGAGCACATTTGGATTATCCCAACTGCCCAAATGCGGCAGTTTAGTTCTATGTTTGCTTTAGTTCTTGTGTTAATTGAACCTTTTTAGCGTGCAGATACAGATTTTTTGGCAACTAGCTCCCAATTCCTGATCACGATGACGAATCGACGTTGTTGGGTCATCATCAACGCTGACCATTGCCATGGTCATGCTTTTTTGCGTCCACAGCAGAGCCAACGGACTCTTATTTATTGATTAAATGTTCGGGAAGTGTGCTGGTGTTGCGAACCATTTCTGCAAAATTTTCACTATTTTTGTAGTGCATTTTCAGAATTTGTACGCATTGCTCTTCCGTGAATTTATTCATAACTATTCCTCTATGCTTATTATTGACAACTTTCATAAATTTAGTATTCTACGTTTGCCACAGAAATGTAGTGCCCGAATCAATATATCCGTGACTTTTGGGACACCCTTTATAACAAAATAGAGAACTTCGACAGCAATGGAATATTACTTTAAAGCAAGTTGGAACATTAAAAAATGTCCCGATTTCAAATCTTGCCACTAATTTCGTTTTCTAATCTAACTTTAGAAAGTAAAAAGTCGAAAGAAGTGATCTTTCAGTTTTCTAAAAGACACATTAAATGTATAAATTCATCCTGTTTTTGGTTTGAAAAATTTCGCCGTAAGTTCTGAATCCAGAACTCTGTCAATTATTATTTCACTATGGCTTAAACGATAAGTTTGATTCACATTATGAACTACATTGAAGTGGTCTGTAGTTGTATGGAGGAAAATTTTTCTTGTGATCTTTAATTACGCACCGGGGCTTCGTTCTTTCACATAACAGAGGGCAGGTGTTATATTTTCAGGAAAAAATATTGATATTTAAACGTGCCTCAAGCGATCTCTATATTAAAAATCTGATTTATATGGGAATATAGTGCTGTTACCAATTACAATCCTAATTACAGTTACAATCCCAATTACATTTTCATATGCTCTAATTTTCAAAAACAGGTAAACATATCGTTTTCCATGTAATTTTTATTTAAAATGAGTTATCAAACATGACATATGGCAGCCGTGGCGTAGTGGGTAGAGTGTGTGACTCTTACGCCAGAGGACCCAGGTTCGAATACTCCATCTGACACAGAAAATTTTTTCAATAGAATTAATTTTTCTGTTCGGTCATCACCTCTCTGCAGACAAGAGCAAACCTCAGAGCGTAAAAATTGCCATGAAAAGCTTGTTGAGAAACAAGCATACGAACATAAGCCGTTCGGAGTCAGCATAAAGCTTGTAGGTCCAGTTCTCGATCATTTGTGTTCAAACATTTCACAACACGCACAACACAATTGATCATAAGGAGCTCGGTCAAAGTCCTTTTAAGGGCTGAAATGGCCATTTCGTTTTTTTTTTTAATTCATGGTTTTTGCACCACGATAATGAACTAGCTCACACATCAGTATTGTACGCGATAATTTGACCAAAAACAATGCCAATATCGTTCAACAAGCACCATATACGCCAGATATGGCCCCGTGTGACTTTTTCCTATTCTCCAAACTCAAACTGTAGCTTTGTCGAAATCATTTTGTGACAATTGAAATTATCAAAATCCTTCAAGGCTAAGACTATTCCGAAATCGGCGTACCGATGCTTTCATAATGCCTTAAAATGCTTTAAACTAGTAAGGAATGGAGCTTCGGCAGGGTACCGATGCTAAAGCACCCCCCCTCCCGTGGACGAATTAAAGTATATTCGGAGTCTTTAGCCACGACAGACACCATGACATTCAGTTTTATATAGTCACGAAAGTTTTCCTATTTTGATGACATCACTTTGTATAGGCGTGGCTTTCATCCGATTTTTCCGAATATCATAGATATGGTTCATATTATATCCCAAAGCTCATGTGCAAAATTTCAAGACATATCTTTAAGGTTTTTTTGGATTTCTAAGAGATTGTAGCTTAAAATAAAGCCACTTTGTATGAGAAGTAGTCGTGGTTTTCATCAGATTTTGGCAAATATTATAGAAATGATTTATATTAATTACCAAAGCTCATGTGCAAAATTTCAAGACATTTGCTTAATTTTTTGTGGATTTTTAAGAGATTTGGCATTAATAAAAAGGCCATTTTGTATGGGAGGTAGGCGTGGTTTTCATCCGATTTGACTCATTTCCTAACTTGATCTTAATTTTCAAAAAAAAAAAGCTTATATTTTGAATTTTATCGCGATAGCTTTAAAATTACGGCTGTAATCGTGTCGACAGACAGACAGACGGACAGACGGACAGACGGACGGACACATGGAAATCGACTCAGGAGATGATGCTGATCAAAAATATATATATACTTTTCTATACCTGCCACGCCTCCTTATTGACGTTACAAACTGAATGACAAGGTTAATATACCCCTTACGCAGTACGCGTTGGGGTATAAAAATGGAAAAAGTTGACATATGTGTATCACCTCCGATGGTGATTATTTTGAAGGTAATAAAATAAATATTGAAGAATACTTAACCGTTGTTGCTTTATTTGCACAGTTCGGTTCAATTTTGAACAGAAGGTATATGAAGTTTAAACGTCGAAAAGTACGGAGATGAACTTTTGAACACTTGAAATTTTATTTAAATTTTTTTTTTTATTGACGCTTTATAATTTACATTTACAATTTACAAATTACATTGTTGTTAGATAAGTACATTTTGCTTCGCATTTTTTAACACTAGCAGTGGGTCTGTTACTGTACTAGATGGGTACACCCCAGGGGGGGAGTGGGGGTTCTATCGCCCTTACTATGGAATCTAGTCGTTAACGAATTACTCAAAAACTTCGAAGGTAGAGCTCTGAAGATAACAGCTTATGCAGACGATATAAGCATAATTGTAATGGGGAAATGTCTACCAACAATAAGTTCAATAATGCAAAGCACTCTCAGGGAGGTGCTCAGATGGACTAACTCAGTCGGCCTTAACATCAACGCTGAGAAAACAGATCTGATTCTATTTACGAAAAGGTACAAGATACCGCCATGGATACCACCGAAAATAAATAATATACACCTCATCCTGAAAACCCATACCAAGTATCTAGGAGTCGTCCTGGACAGCAAACTATCATGGAGAATCAATGTCAACGAGAGAGTGAAGAAAGCCACCAACGCGCTATACGCATCCAAGAAGATGCTGGGCAGCAGTTGGGGTCTCTCACCCTCTTTGATGCATTGGATCTACGTAACGGTAGTTCGTCCAATTCTACTCTATGGAATTATCGTGTGGTGGTCGGCGGTGGAAAAGTCAACATACCTTAAACACTTGAAGAAAACACAGCGGCAAGCAATGATCTGCATAACAGGGGCGCTGAAATCTACTCCAACAAAAGCACTAGAAACAATTTTATATATGGACCCCCTAGACATACACGCAAAACTAATAGCCGGGAAAACGGCACAGCACCTTACGGCGGCAAATAACATGCACAAACAAAGGTTTGGGCATTGTACTATCAGCAAGGATTTATCCAGTAGCACGGACTACATGATACCTTGCACAGTGATAGACTCAAGAATATCAATACGCCTAGGACCAAACGACTGGTGCCACGGTATAGAACAAGCACAGCGGGCGGTCAACATATTCACTGATGGCTCTAAACTGCACACGGGAGTGGGAGCGGCAGTCTACTGTGCAGAACCAGCGATAAGTCAGCCTTATAAACTGCCGGACCACTGCAGCATCTTTCAGGCGGAAGTGTTCGCTATAAGAAAGGCGGCAGAGACTGCCCTTAACATAAACACACATCACGCCAATATTAACATCCTTGTAGACAGCCAAGTGGCGAGCAAATCCATGTGCTCCGCTACCATCAGGTCCACAAATGCCCTGGCAAGCAGGGAAGCACTAGATGCACTATGTGGGTTCCAAGCCACCAGGGCATTGACGGGAATGAAAAGGCAGATGGACTAGCAAAGGACGGCGCCGGGCTGGGATCAGAGTCCATACAACATGTACCTATCCCATTGCAAGAGCTGTACAGAAATCTCGATGATAAGGCCGCACAAGCAGTGAGTCGTAGATGGAGAGATGCGACAACATGCAGAATCGCAAAAATCATGTGTGATGCACGATGCAATAAACGGATTATGTTCATCCTAGCACTACCGCGCAGAGAATGCAGCACACTGGTTGGTGTCCTCACGGGTCACTGCATGGCGTCAGCTCACGCGAAGAAGATGGGCATCACAACGGATGACAACTGTAGGAAATGCAAGGAACCAGGCACGGCTGAAATCCTGGAACACGTACTATGCACACGCACCCCTCTACTTAGATCAAGACTCAAATACTTAGGCTCACCGACGTTTCCGTGAGCACAACATGTGGCCAAAATCTCTCTAGAAATTCTCCTTAGGTTTGTGAATTCAGTACAAATCTTCACCGATTTTAACTAACTCTCTACAGGTTCCTTACACTCGGTACCACTAAGGATCAGAATTGGTCTATGTGAGTCTCCGCCAGGAGGCGGCCGGATTAACCTAACCTAACCTAATGGGTCTGTTGAATTGCGTTTGACTGACATGCGAACCTTGTCAATATCACGGTTCGTATCTCAACTTGAGTAAACTTGCAATATTGCATTAATTTACCAATTTGCAATAACAAAAATAGTGCTAATTTCTCAATTAAATCACACTAAATCATAAAATATCTATAGGTTTTATAGACTGGAAAAACATGATAAAAAAAAATGTTTTTCGATTTTACGGTTTACCACCGTTAATCTTACCGTATACATTTAGTAAATTTTTAGGGTTTAACCCATTGTAAAAACTACTGTTTGTTCTTACTGGTGCATGATTCCTGAACAAAACAGTAGAAATGCAAGTTATTTTTTATCAATTCTTACGATTCATTTTTTTTCTATGTACAAACATAATCGCTATGAGGTTTTTTTTAAAAAGTTTGAAAGTTTCATAAGCACATAACTCAACTTCTAAATAGAAAATGTGAATATTATCTTCTTCAGGAAACATTTCCTAAAATAACCAACCAATTAATAACAAACAAACCTAATGTTTTGCTAATATTATATATTGCTCAGCTGGGAAACATTCTGTGTTTATCTTTTGGCAAAGTTCAACGATAAACCTATTACGACAAAGACATTTCCGAACTCACATTGTAATATTGCACTGAAGACAGAAATACCAATAGAACAGACATTGTCAACCTAGCCACTAAGCCTTTAAGGAACTCTTGCAAGCTCATTCAAACCAACGCGTTTGCACGTGGTGACCAATTTCCAGACAAACATAATAACCGTTAACAAAGCTCGTTCGCCCAATTATGCTGACAGTTATTTTTGCCAACGCGTCAGCAACTCGTGGCTAATGTAAGCACCTGCATAGGCTATAGTCCAAAAATTACTTTAGTCTCACCTTAGTTTTGTGGTAATAAAGCTTTATGTTTATAAGTTTGATTATAATGTTTGTTACTTTGTATGTGTGAACGTGACTGTACTGTGGAGCGATGAACCAGAGCACATAGTTCTTTGTTAAGTGGGGGGAGTTGGGTGCTGGTAGCTTGTGTGCGCCAATTACTGTTATCAATGCTAATGCGGTAAGTTTGTATGCTAGACACACCATTTGGTGTATATCGGAGTCAGTTAATGTTGTCCTTGTTCCTTGCCTAATGTTGACTATTTTCAAAAGTTTGTCTTTTCCTTGCGATAATTCAGGCGAAAAACTAGTTATTCTCCTTATTACACTCTGACAGAGTGTGTGAGTTATTGGCTATAAATAGCTACTATGCCTGGCATGTGTTGAGATTGCTCGAGGCACAAAAATTTTAATTAAATGACCTGCGCTTAATAAATTTAAAGTATTGCTTTCAAAATAGTACACCTTTTTAACACCACTAGCTCGACAACTAGCTAGACTCTTTTACAATTCATTAAAAACAAATCCTTTTATAGGGTGCAAGTTTATTTTCGACTTACCTCTGCTCACCGAAGTGACTTTATCGCGCAACACATTCAATGTATGCACGCGTCCATATTGTTCAAATAGCTTTCGCAGCTGCTTTTCATCCCAGGCCTTGGGTACTTGACCCACAAACATTTTTATATTATCCGGATCTGGTTCATCTTTGGCAAATTCATTGTTAACATTATTGACACTGTTGTTGTTGTTGATTGTATTAAGCGATAGCTCCGTGCCACACCCTGACGCATGAGTGGAAACACCACCCACAGGTACCAAAGCCAGTTGATCAGTGGCAGAAACATCGCTTTCCATTTTAATGACACGATTTTCACAAAATTCTGTTGCACTCATCGACATTAAATCGCTACAAGAAGAAGAGAAATGGATTAAGTTGTGTTCAATTAATTTAAAATAAAAATATTATTAAATAATTATATTATATTTCTTAGAAAATACTGGCAGCCGTATTAATAAAAAGATTTGAAAAATGTATTTAAAATTTTGTTATTCATAATCACCTTATACACCTAGAAAAAAAGTTATAGGTAGAAAAGTCGGCGTGGGTAAAGAGAATTGTATGTGAATTATAAACTTATGCTTATTCACCTAAGCAATTTATTGTTTAATACAATGCTTTAAAAGCACATACTTCGATACCTTGCCAAAAAAAAAAAAAAAATATTGGATTTACCTAAGCCCAAAATACAAAATAAAAAAACAACTAGCATGGATGGCTTAAGCATAGTTTTGAGTTATTTTCTGCAAAAAAAAAAAAAAAACGCAGCTGCGTCGTTAGACCTACCAGAGAAGGGTAGAATTGATAAATTAATGGTTTTTTTTTGTAATAAAACCAACTTTAAATTCAAAAATATCATAAAGTAAATTGAAAAACACACGTTAATATTCACACCAGTAAATTTTATTACATTTTATCAACAAAAAGAAAAGAAAAAAAATTTCTTTGCCCGCCGTGTGGAATCGAACCTGGGACTTTTGGTGCCAGTCCATCGCTCTACCAACTGATCCAAGCTGCCTTGCTTGCTGTTTGCTGACATAACTGCAGCTACGTTAATTCATCTAAGCAATTTATTGTTTAATACATTGCTTTGAAAGCACATACTTCGATACACTGCCAAAAAAAATATTTGATTCACAGATGTTAACAGATGCTGTATTATCAGATGTATACTGCGCAGTATTCTGTTGATAGCTGCAGCATAGCTTCAGTTGTAATTAATATTGAATAAATCACTCCGCGTAAAGAAGGAGTCTGCCTCGAAGCTAGTGTACTGATTTCAAACACGGTGGTATCGGTTGATGTGGGTTCGAATCTCAACGGCATGCGAAGGTAAACTTTTTGTATTTGATTTTTAATTTAATTTAATTTAATGTTCTTGTTATAATAGACGTCAAGTAGTAAGAAAAGCCGAGAAGTTATTAATTTCCAAAAAAAAAAAACCGAGTTGTTGATTAAAGATTTCAGTCAAGAAAATTACAGAACGAGAGGCGGCAGCTTAAAAAAAAAAAGGAAAATAAAAATTAAATTTTTTTTTAAAGTAGTGTATAAAAATTTACCAAATACTTGTTTGATTTATCACCCAATAAAAATTGGCAAGTCAACATGTACAACTTAGGCGTTTTGATAAAGTATTTGGGTGGCTGAAAACTGCCAAAGCCATCTTATAAATTATGCTAGGTTTTTTTTAATTTAACATAAGCTTTTTTCTCTGCACGATGCTTTATAATTGAAATGGGAACACTTTCAATTTGAAATGATCGAAAAATGGTTTGTGAACTAGATAAATTCAGTGACGGTTTTATTTTCTTATCAAAATTTTGTTAGCATTTCAAATATTTTTTCAAGCTATTGACATGTCGAAGCGGAAGTGGGTCTTTTTTGGAATAACTAAGAGATGTGTTCCAACAGATTACTGAGAAGACCAGATCAAGGAAGAAGCCATTGACTTGATTTGTTTACTATGAAGAAAGTCCATTAAAAAGTGGTTCTACAACTCTTTAGAAAAACACGGAAAACTATGAAATTCGTTAAAAATTTTTTACCAAAACGTGAGATGTTTCATTTTGTAAGATGGCTGTCCTCTAAAAGTGCTTACAGAAATCAATAATTTACCCAGGCTAAACTAAGACACAGCGGCAAGATTGCCAGTTATGTGGGAAAAATCCCATTCGTGGCCATTTTTAATTGCCCTTGGGATTTTTTTTTGGGAATTTGTATGGTATTTTTTGATTCAGCGTGGTATTTTTTAATTAGCGTGGGAGTTCAGTGTGGTATTTTTTATTTTCCGTGGGAGTTTTTGGGAGTTTGGGAATTTGTTTCTTCAAATAATTTTTTGCGTTTATTAAACAAAAACTTCCATTGCCATTATACGCATTAAACGCTATGTTTACACCACCATTTTATGTCGTAAGCTACGTATGTAAAATCCCTTAAATTTTTGTTACTTTTGTGGTATTTATTAATTCGTTTGGGATTTTTTTTGGGATTTTTAAATGCATTTGTGATTTTTGGTGGTATTTTTAAAAAGCGTGGTATTTTTGTGGTAATTTTTAATGATGGTGGGATTTTTTATAGTATTTTTTAATTGCGGTGGCAATGTTTTTTGCTTACCTATACCATGGTAATTTTGGTGATATATAATTTATGTTACTTTGGGAAAAAGGTAATTTCCGTGGGAATTGTTCCGAATTTGAACTGGCAATCTTGCACAGCGGTAAAAATGATGAAGCTTCACGGGAACATCGAAAAACCTTTGGGGAAAAAGGTAATTTCCGTGGGAATTGTTCCGAATTTGAACTGGCAATCTTGCACAGCGGTAAAAATGATGAAGCTTCAGGAGACCATCGACGGAGCTGGTTTGTTTTTAAATAATAGTGATTAAAGACGATCGCTACAGGCAAAGTCAAGAAGGTTCAGCCAAAGATGTTCAACCCAAGAAAAGGTCCAAGCCTTATTCTTACTCACAGAAAAAAATCTGTACATAATATTTCTAAATTTCGTTCATAAAACCTTGATTCATAAAATCTAAGAATGGATTTACGACATTTCAGAAAAAATTTCAGTCATCAGTCATCAAGGTCCGTCGTCAAGTATTGCTTATTTTATGCTAGATGTTGAGTGTTTTGTATTTTTTCGTTCTTAATGTATAAAAATAAAATTTAAAAGTGGCATAATTATTTAATTTTTTTTTTCTCATTGATGATGTTATTCAGTGAAAAACGAAATATTTGAAATAAAATTTAAATAAGTTTCACAAAAACCTGACCTGTAGCTTTCGACATTATATTAATATCAAAACAAATCAACAATTTTTCAAAATCAAAAAATTTATATTTTGTGTGAATGCAATTGAGAATTCTCGTGAAGTTGTTCACAATCATGATATTCTTTAAGAATGCTTATGTACGCATATAATACTTTATACCAGTCTTTTGAGAAAGCTCTTTTTTGAAAATAATACTATGCGGCAATTACTTTTAACCTTGCCTAACATTAACCATGCTGTTTTAAAATTATATTCAAAGTTTAAAACAAAACCAAAAGAAACATGCGTATAATTGTTCATTTCAGATGAACGCACAGAATGATGCGTTAGTAAAACTTAAACAGTTGCTATGAAAATGTATATCAAATTTTCAAAAATACATCAAACTTAGTGTATTTAAAAGTCTTACATGTTGACATTGTTCCCTAATAAATAAATGAACTGGCGAATTTTAAAAATATTTTCATAGATTATAATTTCGTTCAATATTGTTATGCATATCTTAAAAAATTTAGGTAAATATCAGCAGATATTCTGATTTTGTTCATTAAAATTAGGAATTATTTCTTAACATTTAGGCAAATATTCACAGATATTATGATTTCGTTCATTAATATTATGAATAAATTTTAAAAATTTAGGAAAATATTCACAGATATTATGATGAAAAATTCATTATATTTAGGAAGAAATTCATAAAATCTACGAACATATTTTTTTCTGTGTTGGTACCAATGACTTCACCAAGTTAGATAGCGCTCCATGGTATAATAACACAAGGTAGTGTTAGTAGTTAAAATTCTCTCTTGTGGTGGGGACAACACTTGTCCAAATCAGGGTTTTACGAATAAAATCAAGAGAAATAATAAAATTTGCAAATTAAATTATTCTATGTGATATATTAGATTATTAAATATTACTTATTAAATATGTATACCTTCTAGCGCTCATAGTGTTGGTTGTTTTATATTCGTTGGTGACATTTAAAATTTCTAAATTTATTTAAAAAAAAAATTTTATTTTGAGTAATTTTCTGTTTGGATGAGCGCACATAATTTAAAAATTGCCTTATAACTTCCTTTATTGTTTTATTTATTTTTTAGAGATTTCGATGTAATGATAATAGGAGGTAATTTGAATACAAGAAACCATTCCTAGTGACTCTTGTGAAAACATCAACGGTAGACATTTTTCAAAATGGTTTCATGACTATTCACATAATTTGTGGTGATTCTCCCTTTGATGGTGGTGATGCCTCTTTTTTAGATACATTTTTATTATCTTCTAATCTTAATGATCATTTTAACTTTAACTTTAAAATATCTAATCTCCATACCTTTTCGGATCACTTTCCCATCAAACTTGACTTAGATCTTCCAGATTTTGACTTTTAATTAAAAGACCATGTTTTTTTTTACATGTTTTAAAAATACAAATTTGAATAGCCTTAGGAACGATTTGGATATATCTCTTACTTTAAACTTTTTACTTAAATCTTTTTCACGTCATCTGGTAATTCGACTGTAAATTCTCACACAAAACGTATTGATCTCAAAGGTAAAAAATATATTTTTTCTGATCATGTAAAACAATTAGTTAAAATTAAATATCTTAGGCAAAGAGAACTTAAAAGAATATTTCAAAGAAATTTGAATAGAGCTTACTCTAAATATAAATTAATTTCTCAACAAATACAATTACTCAAAATTCTAATTAAGGAACAATTTAAAATAGATCAATCTTCTGAATGTAATTCTAGATTTTAAAAAATTAAACCTGGCCCAAATACTTTCAAAAAAATTTTTGGTATTCATGGAAATAAAAAGTTTTGTTCTTGTAATAAAATCTTCATTAATGAGGTAACTTTACTTCTGAAAATGAAATTCTAAACTCTTTTCTTCAACACTTGTGTTCTGTCTATACTAGCAACTCATGTAGCAGCTCTAATTCTTATCAAGTCAAAAACTCTGTTCAATATTGTGTATCAAATTATCCTCTAATTCTGCGTATTTCTTTGACACTAATATCTCCTCCTTGAGAATGAGGATTATCAATGAGTAATGATAATTCTTTTCGTTTTACAAACCTATATGAGCTATCCTTTATAATCAAAAATATAAATGGTTAAAAATCGTATGGTCTTGATGAAATTTCTAATTTTCTTATTAAACAATTCTCTTTTTGTGCTTTAAGTTTTCTTATAATTTTATTTAATAACTGTTGAAACATTGGATATTTTGCAATTAGTTGGAAAATTGCTAAAATAATCTTAATTAGAAAGAAACCTAATATTTCTAACCAAATTTTTGTAAGTTAATTGAACTGCCATTAATTACATCCCCGCCTATCAGTTTGGTTTTCGTTTGGTTTTCAAAAGAGTCATTGGAATGTCTATGCTCGTTAAAATTTCGTTATTATATAATTTATAATCAGAGAAATCGTAATTGTACAGTTGCGGTGCCACTGGACTTTGAGAAAGCATTTGACAGAGCTTATTATGATTGAATTTAGCTAAAACTAATAGAATTAGGTTTTGATCGGCAGTTTTGTATTCAGATGAGGTGTCTCTTCTGCTTTCCAGGGTTCTGTGATGGCGCCTGACTTATATGACATTATCATTTATGATTTTCCCTATGAATTGGATGCCTCAAGAGATATTTTATATGCTGATGACTCGCTGACTTATGCATCCATTGAATCTTCTTTGAAAGCTCTTGATCTAGTATCGAAGCACTTGGCTACCTAGGTAGCAATTTCACTTAAATAATCCCGGAGTAAAGCTTTGTATAAGAAACTTATGTAAGAAGGAGAATTTAAACTTCGTTGAAAAGACCTTGAAACAAGTTTTATACAAGGTATATGCAAGGAAAAAAAGGAGTATGAAATTAATTCCTTTATGCAAGAACTTATATAAAGTAATATATAAGGTTTCTTTAAAGGCTTATTCAAGAAATCGGAAACTGAAAGACAAAATTTTAATTGTTATTAAATAAAGTTAAATTTTATTTAGAACCGAAATTTTGTATATTTTAAAAATTTTTATGTATTTATCATGGCCATACCCAGCGCAGAATTCTGACAATGGATTCGGATTCAGCGACCCATTTTTACCTAGTATTCGCTCCAGCGAATTTGTAAAAAATAATAAAAATTTAGGTGGCAGTTCTATACGCCATATTGAACTTTAAAATTCTGACATCATATTCGAAATCAGTGATATTTAAACTGTTCTATGATGTTTAAACTCTTAAAAATACATATTATTAGATGGCAACCCTATTGTAAAAAATTAAATAATTTTTAAATTCTGACAACGGATTCAGATTCAGTGACCCATTTGTACCTAGTGTTCGCCGAGCACCGAATTCTGACAGATAGAATCGAAATCAGTAACCCACTGAAACTGTTAGATGATGTTTAACACTTAGTAAAAACCTATTAGGTGGCAGCCCTGTGAAAAAAATCAAGGTGCTAACCCTATCCACCATCTTGACTTTTACAACTGTGATATCAGATTTTCAAAATTTTAAGGATTCACAAATATACAAAAAAAAAGTGAGGTGGCAACTCTATCCGCCATCTTGAATTTTAGAGTTCTGACATCAGATTCGAAACCAGCGATCCCCTAAAACTTCCAACCACGGTGCCTCTCTTAGGCAGCGCTTATATAGAAAACGTTTCACTTTTTTGTTACATGTTTATAAACAAAAACGTTTCACCTTTTTGTTACATGTTTATAAACATAACATAACATAAACATGTTTATAAACATGTAAACCTGCTATTTGAAATTTTTTTCTCAATAAAAATGGCCAGATTGTCCCCTAAAAAGTTTCACTTCAAAAATCTTCACGTGGCTAACTTAAATACCAGCCAGTCCTATCCGCTCAAACTTTAACAGTGCACTCTCAGTTTGCGCATGGTTGCATGCGGTTATGTGGTACCAATACTTCTGAATATACAAAATAATACTTTGTACCGACCATGTTCACCACACTTGAAGGCTCGACGTGATTTTCAATTGGATTTTGAAACAGGGATATTCTGCAAGAATATATGAATGAAATAAAAGCCCAAATAACTTCAATGCAGGCCCGTAGCCATGAAGGGAGGGGTGTTTTCGGGGTTGACTTTCCCATAGGGTAAAGAAAGTGTAAAAGAATCAATTGAAATCAAAACATGATATTTAACATACATGAAGAACCAAAAGTTTTAATTTTCAATAAGTACGTACGTTTTTGGATCAGAATAAATAGTTTCATCGGAAAGGTTTGTCTTTGCTAAACATTATCCACCATTTAGCCCCAAGTCAAAGACATTAAAATGCCAAACCCAAAGGTATTTCATGAAATATTTTTTTTTTTTTTTTGTTTTTCTGATTTAAGTGTTTTCATTTTCCTGTCCACACAACACACTGTTTCTTATGAATACTTTTTTCGCCTGCTCTGGCTAATCTTTTGCTTTGCTTTTCTTACTTGAGTGTAGGCAACAGACTTTGGTGTCCTGTATAAATTTGAATAATTTTCATAACAACAACAAAAAATGTCAACAATTTCACTTCACAACAACACAACAAACATTATTAACATAATTCAGAAGTGCTGTTTCAGGCTTTATTTTGGATACGTGCGAATAACGTGCATTGACAGCATATTTTTTGTTGTATCCGCAGCTATATTCGATGTTAACGCTTTTTCAATGGCGCATTCCTTTTCTTTTATATTGTATTTTTTTTTTCTTCCTTAAAGCCAACACACGCACGTCACACACCGGAAGTGTGACATTTTGCACCTTATCAAAATGGCAGCGTTGCGAAAAAAATAACAGTATTACAACTTTAAATGTTGTTGTTTGTGATGTTGGTGGTGTTGTTGTTGTTGTTGTTGAAGTGCCGTTTAAGCTCAAAAATATTTTAGTACAGAAATTATTTTTATTATTATTATTATTTTTATTTTTTTTATTTATTATTTTATGGTTTATGTTTAACATAAAAATTCAATTTTTGTCGCGTCTTCGTAATTTCCGTTTGTCGCAGCAAAAGAAGCGGCGAAAAAGTGCTGTCAACGGATGCTGTGAAAGGAAATTGTTATGAAAGTCTGGAAACAGCGCAAATTTGGCAACAAAAAAAAAAAAAAACGCAAAAATAAATGGAATTGGTTATTTTATGCAAACATTTTAGAATTTTTTCTGTATGCGTTTCAAGGCACAAAGAACTGTGATTTGGGTTTTAAATCAAAAAGTTAACTTTGAGCTATTTTAAATATTAATAAAAATATCGATTTTTTTGAATTGGTTCATAAGTTTTTATGATATAATAATAAGAAATTATTATGAACAACTTCATAACGAACAGCAAAGTAATCTACAACTTTTGCCGAATACTAACGGTAATGATTTACTCTCTTCCGCTGTTCACTGAATTATATCATTTACCAATTTTATAGTCCAGCATTTTCATGTTTGCAATAATGTGCTGATAACACTAATGGACTGGCCCAAAAATAGTAGAGGTCTTGCCTAGCTTTCACAGACTTACTTTTTTAATATTATTTGCAACAACCAGCAAACAAATTTCGTAATTAGCTGCCTCTATAAAATCAATAACCAATGATTTACCAATGCGATGCAATTTAATAGACCACAAGCAGCAAATCCAATTGTGTAAACAAAGGATACAACAACACAAACAACAACAACAACCAGCTGCCAGTGTGTTAGCAAATTTAGTAAATCGCTGCTTAACCAAAATAATCAAAAAAAAAAAAAAAAATCCAGCAGCAACCACTAATACAAACAACTAAAACAACAACAGTGAATAAAACAACCTTAACCAACATCAAGCAAGCAAGCAACCAACCAAACAACAAACAAACCAAACAACAAAATTCGAAACATCCAACGGATACCAACGAACTAACACATATGAAGTAAAACTGTTTTCACAACTTTAGATTAGATTAGTTTGTTCAGCAATAACAATTAGTTGATGTATTTTATAGAATTGGTTTTACTTATTATTGTTGTTGTTGTTGTTGTTGCTGTTTCCGCCGGTGTTTTTATTATTGCTTTTATAGGGTTTGATTGTCATTAGCAAATGAAGTTTGCAACAACAAGAAATAAGTTTAAGCAGAGTATCAAATAAAAGTTTCAATGGAGTTTTAATATACCGACAAACATTCCTACCAAAGTTGGTATGAACACGTGTGTATGTTAGTTTTAGTATGTGTTTGTGTTGATGTTTGTTTGGGATGGTGAGGTGCTTTTAAGGGCCGAAAAAAGTTTTCTGTATTTAGTTAATATTCGAAGTTTCTATTGAGTTCTATGTAATGAGAATTTCTGAGCGACAAAACGTTTGAATGTGAGAAAAATGTGTGATAATGAGAAGGAGCATGTAATATATGTAATATACTTATACATTCCTATATATATCAATATATAATCAAATATGTATCATGCCTTAATACCGCTTAATCGTTGTTTTAATGAATATGTAATAAAGATGGATAACATTTCGGCGAGCTCAAGTTGAGTATATTCATGTACATATCTTAAGTTATACATCGTCAATCTTTTTAAGTTTTGCTATTAAACTTTGATGTCGGCTACAGTTATATCATATTGAAGTCAAAAATAAATGCATTTTGTAAAATGTAAAGCAATATGAAATGTGTTCTGTGAAAGATCTTTACAATTTAAATAAACTTCTTTTGTGCTTTTAAAAATATCCTGAAATACAAATAATATAGGTAGGAACAAAAAAGATTATGAGAATTTTTGCAAGCAAAATTGTTTACTTTTAAAATAATGCTTGAATGTGCCTTTTTTTAAATAACGAAAAGGGGCATAACCAAAGCACATTGGGTCAGAAATTTGGAAAAGTGCCCAAAATCATATCTTGGGGTTGAATAGACAGAATTTAATAAAATTTGGTGCAGAATACTTCGAATAAAGCATCTTTACCACGCGCGATGGAAAAAGTGAGTGAGATTCAACAAAGTGGCGTGGCACTATCAATAAAATGCTGTATCTAGTCTAATATTGTACTAGCTTATTGAAATTCGATACAGTATTAACAAGGAAAGGTCTGCAGGTGTCACTCGCCGGTTTTAATGATTTTCGGATATGGGATGGAGGACAAGAGGACAAAAACAGCGAATTTATTTTTGTGTGAGACTGAAACAATTTTTGCTAAAAAATTTTACTTCATGTGAAAGGAAGTTTAAAATACAATTTTTGATTTAAATTATTTTTATAACAAGAACACTTCTTACGTTACTTTTTGAGAAACATTCAATATTTTGGATCATTTTTGAAAAAAAGATTAAAAATATAAATGCACAGCAAGCGGTGTTCTTGTAATAGTTTTTATGAACTTTACGACAAAGAAGAATTAAATTAAATATATTTAAAACCAGCGGATGCATTTGCATCGAAATTCATATCTTTAAATTTCGAATGATTCCATGACAGTTTGTATGGAGGCACTGTAAAATATCAACATTTCGGATGAAAGACTTACACATACGTAAAGTTCGAGAAAAAATAAAATTTTTGATACCCATAATGTGGTCGTTATCTATAACAAAATATTTTATTTTAAAAGACTATAAGTGCATTTTCCAATAAAGAAAATTTTAATATAAAAAGGTAAGAGTAAAAAAAAAACAAAAAAAGGTAACCTTTAGAATTAGCTGAAATTAAACATAAGTGAAAATGAAACAATTTCGAGTACAGGCTCTTCATGATATCGACTAGATACTGTTAAAAATTTCAACAACAAAATAACAATAAAACTTCTTTCTAAAAATTAGATGCCATCATGTGCGCTTTTTAAATACCTTTGTTTTATACCAAATATGTGTATGTTTCTATGGAAAATAGTTAAATTATGGCGAAAAAACGGAATTTCCGCTGATTTTAAAAAGACTTTTTGAAAAACTAAGCCATCGATTGAGCACGTATATAAAAATACGTCAATCTTAGAGTTTTGTCCTCTATCACATATCTGAAAATCATTATATTCGGCGAGTGACACCTGGGGACCTTTCCATATAAGTAGGATCTTCATCGAGCATGTTGATAAAAGTGGGCAGGATTCAAGAAAGGGGCCCATCACTATCAATTAAATACTTTATCTCAGTTAATGTTGGGAATGGGTACTGAATTTAGGCACAGGAGTGGGTAGAATCGATTTCAAGCGTGTTGGAAAAAGTGGGCGGGATCCAACAAAGGGGCATGACACTATTAAATAAAAAATATATTTTTGTTATTATTGATTCTGGGGTATTAAAACTTGGTGCAGAGGTGGGTAGGATCTCATGCAAGCATAATGGAGAAAGGAGCCGGGATAAGAGAGAGAGTTTTTCAAAACAACATTATCAATGTGTGACTTATTTTATTTTATTTTTTTGTAGAATATAATCAATTGCAAAATCAACATCGTCTTTATGAGAATTTATTTCTTTTAGAATTTATCTTTTTGAAAATTTAACCATATTGATTTAATATTCCACAAGATTGAATATTGAATATACAATACTGCCGTCTTAAGGAAGTGCGCGGCATCTAGCATGAAAATCAAATATTCATTTTATTGTATTTTCCTTATTATTCATCTATCATCCTCTTTAAGATTTATATATAAAAATCCCGAATTTTTGACCCCAAAACTAAATATTTCAACCCAAATTGTCGTATCTATACAAAATTTAGGTATCATGCCAGTATAAAACGCAGCATCTACATAAAAAGAGTACAAAAAACGGCCGTATCTACATGTAGATGCCACACTTTTTGTTTGTTTTTTTTTTTATTTTATACACACAATTTTTTGTCAGTAATAAGAAATAAAATTTTAGTCATATAAATTTTTTCCATTACGTGTTGCACATATTTATTAGATCTACGTTTTAACCCTTATAATATAGATCATATATATCGGTAAGAGGGTTTGATGATATTTTAAATTAAAATAAGCAAATTATTTTCTTTATAGATGCGAAAAATTATGCAGATTAGAGTGGGTCGGTCTCCATACAAAAAAAAAAAGGTTTGAAAAGTGCACCTTTATTTTAAAGATTACCTCGAGACAACTCCAAAAACAAAAAAATTTTTTATTTTGGACCCCCGGAAAAACCTCCTAAATGGTCTGCTTTCCATAACTTATGCATTTTATGTCCGATTTTAGAAAACGATATACTAACGGTATATCATAGTTAGTAAAAGTATAGTAAAAGGTCATAGTTAGTTCTATACTATTCTTTCAGAGCTTTTGGACTTCTGAAATTATATTCAACTGTTAAGCCCTGTTTAAGACCTCGATTTAATCCCTCCTGAACCAATTTTTTTTTATCATCAAATTAAACTTCTTAAAAATTTTTTCACATCTTGTCCAAAACGTACTTTATTTGGCCTTGAAACAAAAATGTTGTATCAGTTCCAAATTGTAGTATAAAAATTTCTTTATAAATTTCTTAAAACTAATAGTTGTTTATTGCTCTTTCTTTAATTCATACCTAATGAGTGGAAGAGAAGTGAGAAAATGAGCACAATGAGATATGTTTTCATTTTAGTTGTTCTTATTCTTGACTCACGTGAAAAAGTAATGTATTTACAATTTTTTATCATTCTACTTTATCGTATTTATAAAGATATTTTTGTTCATGTATAAGATCATTTATATACATCCGAGTCGTTGTTTCTTCTACTATCGGAATGTTTGCAAGCTGCCATAACTCAAGAAAAACTTTTAAACTATTAGTATATAATAACATAATTTATGATTTTTTGGAGCAATTTAATAACCGTTATGTTTTAAAAACAAAATTAAAGAAACAATACTAAAAACCTCTTAGTTTTAAGAAATTTTATAAATAAAGTCCAATACTATACAATTTGGAACTGCTACATTTTTTATTTTTGTTTCAAGGCCAAAGAAAGTACTTTTTGGACAAGATGAGGACAAATTTTAAAGAAGTTTAATTTTATGATCAAAAAAAATTGTGTGGAGGGGGAGGGTGTAAACCGAGGTAACAGGGCTTACCAGTTGAATATAGCTTCAGAAGTCCAAAAGCTCTGAAAAGAAAATGTAGTACTAGCTGAGACCTTTTTGATGGTAACATATATAATTTTCTAAAATCGGACATTAAATGCATAAGTTATAGAAAAAAGACCATTTTGGTGGTGTTTTCGGGGGTCCAAAAAAAGTGTTTCGTTGTTTTTGAAGTTGCCTCGAGGTCATCTTTAAAATAAGGGGTGCACTTTTCAAACTTGTTTTTCGAATCATTCTAATGCACATACGTCTTTTCTCTAATGTTTTTAATTAAATATAATCGGGGATCAAAAAAGAAAAAAAGTGGCAACTACAGTGTTTTATGCCACAGTTTTTTCAATTATTGGTTAATTCTTTTAAATAATAATTCTTTAAAATAATTATAATTCATATTGTCCTGGGCTTCTCATTTCTGAAGAATAAAATTTTTATAATTATTTCATTCCTTTTTCAAAACACATTGCCTTTTTATTGTGAGGCTACTTGCTTAAATTTTTGAAAATTGTAGATGCCGCACTCTTCCTTATGACGGCAGAATACGTTCCCGCTTAACGCAACACTATGAAAGCAACTCCTTGATTTTTGTAACATTTAAAAAAAAATCAATTATTCCAAATTGCAATTTATACTTTTGATCTAGTTTTCTTAGAGTTTTGCCTTTGGACTGCCTTTTTGAAAATTTGGCTTCTATTTCTCAAAACAAATTTATTTTATTGAATTTAGACTTGCTCACTGTAGCTCATATTCATAAATTACATGAAGAAATTGAAATAACAAACTCAACTCCAAATGACAAATGCAATTCTCATTCGCGCCTAATAAGTGTGCAATGATGCAACTTGTCGTGCTTCAATTATTTTATATAATTATTTATTTTACTTCTTTGCCATTGCTTCAATTTTATACTTATGTATGTGCGTCAACTATTTGCAACGTCTGACAAAAGTGAACAGACAAATACTCGCTCTCCTTCAGAAAGCTATGAAGACGATATTTAGGAATTACCAGGAATATATCAAGCAGATGAAGATGTAAGTAAACATGATGTAAAAAAATTAAAAACAGATTAAAGAAAAAAGAAAACAACTAAATCTTTCCTTTATAATATAAGCAACAAAGCACTCAAAACAACGGAAATAGACAGCCAAGCGAAAAAAAAGAACACAAGCGCCACCATCCATTATTTTCTACTTCCCTTAGAGTCCACGCCTACCAGTGTCTGCTTCGTCCACACCATGTTTACTTATGATGCCCGTTTATTACGGTGTCTTTGGCAGGGCAGAGTACATAAAAATGACCTGTCATAAATTAAATATTCTTGCTTTATTACTTAATGGCAGCAGGACATTTCATTTAAGCCAAACTCCACTATTACACTGTCTCCCACTACCTCCATTTTCCTTCCTCTCTGTTCACTAGCATTATCTTTATTGTCTCTAGTAAATTTATTAAATTTTTATTTTGCCTCTTCTAAGTGACTGTATAAGTTGTTGTTGCTGCTTCCGTTTTGTGCGCTTATTTTTAATCTTTAAGCCGGCTGTGTACCAAACATACTTTAATTTAATACAATTTCCGGACGTTTGAATGGGTGGTCAGTGAGTGGGTCGGTTGAGTTCCACGAAGTTTGTTGATACTGGTGTCCATTTACCATTCGCTGCCAACTGAAGTGATGGTGATGGGGGTGGATGGAGTGTTAGATGATGATGGTGGTTTTTTGCATGACAATTATCCCAAGCATCATTACTATCTTCATCATGATCATCTTGATTACCATCACTACGAACAATGTCAGTGCTTGTCATTAATAATTAATATTATAAATGAAAGGAAATTTATCCTTATTATTGTGGTCTGATGTGAGCTGTCTTCGTCCTTATTTATCATCGTTGAAGTTGTTCGAATGCTTTAATGGACCCAAACAATATGATTGACAGCTTCGAGTGCAACGTATAATTATTTCAGCGTATAAGACAAAAGCCACTTAATGCCAGCAGTCAGAATAAATATATCGTAAAACAATTAAATAGCAACAGATTTTCTCGACGACCATTAATTATGGCTGCGAAAATTCAAAAAATATCGAAAGAAATATATTTTGATTACGATGCGTTATTGTTTTTTTTTTTTTTTTAACCAAAACAAGCATAAGCCTTAACGAACAAATTTCTGAACGTTGTTGGCATTGCATACTTTCAGGCTTATATTGAGCATGCAACTTTCGGTACACCAAGAGTAAAACGCAATATATAAAATAACTAATTTTTTTTTCCAATTTATTCTTACGAAAGTTATTTGTAAATATTTTTAGAACATTAATAAAATTTTTAAAACTTTTTAAATATTTTTTATTTAATCACTTAATCAATATCAATCATTTAATCAATATTTAAGTAATTTTATCACAAAAATAAATCTGACAGAGTTTAAATAATGAAGTAGACTTTTTCACTTTCCATCAAAGTATAGAAAAAGATATAAAAATTCTAGGAATTATTGCCCGTGAAATTAAACCACTAGGTGGATAGTGGTAATGGGAATTTAATGGTAATGGAAAATGCCAATGTATGATATACAGTACCGAGAAATGAAAAGGCCACACAAGAAAAAAAGTCGGGTTTTCCCAAATATTTAGGCAGAAAGTAATGACAGCTGAAAAAATGTACTACACTGAGAAAAAAAAACATACATACATACCGGTGTGAAGTTAGCCCAAAGTCTTCATCCCAAATTTTTAAATCAGCCCAACTTTTGAATTCGCCGTAAATTCAATCCAAAAAGTTTCAATTCGCCGCAAATGTTAAAAATGGAAAAAACAACAAAATAATGTTCTTTGAAAAGATATTTACAATAATCCTTAAAATATATGAATGAATATATATAAATTCCATTTGTAAGTTCCATGATAAACAACTTAACACGCAACATAATATAAGATAATATATAACTGCTGTGCTTTGAAAGTGCATAGTTGATTTTTATGAGGATATTTCCAAAAATAAACAATTAATTTTTGTCATTCTTCGCCAAGTTCTTCAATCAAATATCCTTCATATCGTAAAATAGCCAAAAGTTATAACACTTTTCAAATTTTTTCAATAAAATCGACTAAGAGGATAGAAGATAATAAGTTTTCATCCTGAAATTTTGACATGTAATAGCTCATTTCAAAATGGTTATTTTCTTCCCTATTCAACAAATTACAATCAATAACGAAAAAAGACCTAGAAGTGAAATACTCGGTTCAGCAAAATTTGTTTTTTTTCAGTAAAAACCAAAAAAAAAAGGATAGCAGATGAAAAATTCTCATCCTGAATTTTTGCCTAAAAATCAACAGTTATGCAGAAAATCGATTGGAGGTACTCAAAAGCTCCGGTCTATCGTCCTTGGTGCCGAAATCTTAGCCGAATTGCGAAAAAATGTGATTTTTATATGAAATTCTGATTTCCACACCCCAAAACTTACCCCAAAACAAAAGGTCTCATCCTGGATTTTTGTCCAAAAATCAATCTTTATATGGAAAATGGACTGGCTGTATGCTCAAGCCCGTGTCTATAGTCCTTGGTACCGAAATTCGGGTCAAACTGCGAAAAAAAGTGACTTTCGTATGAAAATCAGAAATCAACACCCAAAATCATACCCCTAAACAAAAGTTCTCATCCTTGATTTTTGTTCAAAAATCAATCTTTATATGGAAAATTGACTGGTGGTATGCTCAAGCCCGGGTCTATCGTCCTTGGTACCGAAATTAACGCCGAAGTGCGTAAAAAATGATATTTTTGTATGAAAATCAGAATTCCAAGCCCCGAAACATACCCCAAAACAAAAATTCTCATCCTGGATTTTTGGCATGTGATAGCTAATGCCAAAAGGATGATTTTGTGTCTTGTTAAAACGACATAGAAGTGAAATACTCGGTTCAGCAAAATTTGTTGTTTACATTAAAAACCAAAAAAAAAAAAGAATAGAAGATGAAAAGTTCTCATCCTGAATTTTTGTCTAAAAATCAACAATTATGCAGAAAATCGACTAAAGGTATTCAAAAGCTTGATATACGATTGATAGTTAATTTTGCAAGGAATTTAGCGAATATATTTAGTTTTTGAAGTTAAAATTTTATTGAAACCCTTTTCTTGTATATGCGGCGAATTCAAAATTCAGATATATTTTGCGGCGAATTTAGCAAAAAGTTGGGCTGAAGATTTTGGGCTATCTTCACAGAAGTGTAAAAATGGTAGTTAAAAATATTTGTTTTCAATATAAAAACTATGTTTTAAATTTTATTTTGAAATATATGTTTTTCAACTGAAAATGTTTACTTTGAAAGTATATTTAAGAACATTGTTTTGAAAACAAAAGTTTTTGTTTTAAGTTTTACTTTACAATCATTTGTGTTAAATGAAATTGCTTAAAGCTATATTAGCAAAAACATATTCGTTTAATATGAGCACAATTTCATTTAAGTTTAACATATATTTCCCTCAGTGTACGGTTTCTCATCTGCATAAAATTCTGCATCATCATTTTACCATCGAATCAATTCATTGTACCTTTTGTTCTGGATTCAATATTGACACATTTGTTCAAACTGCTTGATTTAATGCGACTCGATCGAAATTCATTTCTAGCTCCAGATCTCGATTAAATTCGTCATGCATTGAACGATTTGGCAGGTGCATTTCGAATTTGCACAAAAAATCATGAGCAGACATATATCCTCGATCAAAATCAAAGCTTCGTTGCGCATTTCATCTGACATCTTCAGTTCATTATTCAATGTCGCAGTGCGAAATCGACGCAAATTATCGTCGGCCATGTCACCCTTGTATTAATTCAAATCTGGAGAATTCGATAGAAAACATGTTGATATTATGATTGCGAAGAGCATTCGAAGTTGATTCTCAGGCGTGGTGATATTGACATCTTGGCAGGCTTCTAGATATGTCGCACACAATACACCGTCAACAGTCTGCAGCCACGAACATTGATCAACAGCATTCTCTTTCGGGTGAGGTTTGTATATTCTACCAAGTGCAACACTTGCATAATAACCAGAGAATCCGGCAACTTCGTCACCTTGTTTTCGCCGCTGGAACTTCTTCGATGACGCATTCCATGTGAAATATAGTGGCATTTCGGAATAAAGAAGTATTCGTGCGAACTCGTCGCTTCGGCAAGTGTCGAAAAAATTTATTAATACTGTTGCATGCGGTCGTTTGGCGCGCTGGGCTGCATTCGCTACCGCGAAATAGACACGTCGACCATTTTCGAAGTGAACCGCCAAATGGACGCCAGTTGGGTAATGCTCTTGGATCGAAAACGATAAAATTTGCCACATAGGCTCGTTGCACGTAAACTGACAGTCCAATTTATAGTGAGTCACCTCATCATGCTTATCAGGTGTCTGACGGCACAATCCAACTATGGTCGACGACAACATTTGCTCCTTTGTCAAAGTCGGTATGGGGCTCTATCTGTTTTCGAACAAATATTTCCAATTTCCTATTTTCCTGAGAGTTTTCCGGGATTTTTCTCCACAGTGTTCTGCCTTCGGCCATTACAAATCCATCAATACCAAAATCGTGAAATCAAACTATCCGATCTCGAGTTGTTAGTAAACACACGGCCTGCAATCTATTCTATATATATTAGAGCCCTGCATAAGTATGCTTTTTCGACGCCCTGAATATATTCTCTTGCTATAGAAAAAAAAATTTCCTCTATCCCTTTTCTGCTTTACTCATACCCAAGGTTGATTTACAAGGTTGTCGCAGGGCTAATTGCACTCTCTTCTCAGTACCCATAATTGTCAAAACCAGCTAATTTTTCGAATGACTACGAAAGAAAAACGGATGATAATAGAGAGCACTTGCAGATTTTCTATGAGATGTCAACTTCGATTTGACAAGTATGGGCACTCGCTCTCTCCCTTGCGACAACCTTATAAATCAACCTTGCTCATACCTGATCTTACACTCTCTTTGTTTAGATATAAGAAACGAAGAGTATAAGAGCACGATGCTTAACTAACAACAGCAGGAAATAACAAAAATATCAGTGTTTATACCCTGAATATTTAGCGATTATTTTTTTATTTGTTCGTTCGTGTTTTTTATTCGTCAGAAAACGAATGTTTTTTTGTATTGGGTTCCAAAGAAGGGTGGTAGATAGGGGGTAGGTGTGTTCGGGAGAAATGTTGAGGGGCAAAAAATAATAGGACCAGCTCATATATTTGACCCCTCTAGGAGCTCAGCTACGGCCGATATAAACTATTTTCGACAGCTTTTGTGTTTTTTGTTTGTGGAGCCAAAGAAGGGTGGTAGATAGCGGGTAGGTGTTTTCGGGAGAAATATTGAGGAGCGGAAAATAATAGGACCATCTCATATATTTGACCCCTCTAGGAGATATAAAGAGACTGCGGATATAAACTATTTTCGACAGCTTTTGTGTTTATTGTATGGTTCAATATAAAGGCTGGTTAAATTTTAAGGGCCGATGTTGAATGTGAACCACACCTAAATGTCCGGTTTTTTTCTGCATTTCATTTGACACATCTCAATTTCAGACTAACTCAATTTGAACCATGGAAAGATACACAATCAAGCAACGCGTTAAAGTTATTCAGGCTTATTATGAAAATGGGAGTTTAAATCAAAATGCATATCGTGCACTTCGTGATTTTTGCGGTCATTTTAATCGTCCAAATGTGCGTACAATCGGAAAAATCGTACAAAAATTTGAGCAAACCGGGTCTGTAGAAGATGTGAAAACACCAGTATATGCTCGTACAGCTCGTACTGCAGAAAATATTGCTGCTGTTCGCGATAGTGTGGCTGAAGAGCCGTCCACCTCAACTCGTCGTCGTGTCCAACAATTGCACCTCTAACGCTCGTCGTTGATGAACATTATGCATAAAGACTTGCATTTACACGCTTACAAGGTGTAATTGACTCAAGAACTAAAGCCTCTTGACCATTTCAAGCGTCGCCAATCGTCAGAATGGTGGCAAGAAATGACAACAGTGGATGATCAATTTTCGAAGAAAATCATCTTCAGTGATGAGGCACATTTTCACCTCAGTGGATTCGTCAATAAGCAGAATTGCCACATTTGGGCGAATGATAATCCAAGAGTGATTGTCGAAAAACCAATGCACCCACAAAGAGTACTGTTTGTGTGGTTTATGGGCTGGCGGTATCATTGGGCCGTATTTTTTCCATAATGGTGTTCGCTATCGTAAGATGATAACGAACTTTTTATGGCCCGTATTGGAAGATATGATTGTGGACGATATGTGGTTTCAACAGGATGGTGCCACTTGCCACACAGCTAACGAAACAATGGCTCTTTTACGCGACAAATTCAATGGCCGTGTTATCTCACGTGCTGGCGATATCAATCGGCCACCAAGATCATGTGATTTGACACCGTTGGGCTTCTTTCTTTGGGGTTATTTGAAAGAAAAGGTGTACGTTGATAAGCCAGCAACAATTCAAGAGCTAAAGGATGAGATAATTCGGCACATTAACGGCATAGAACCTCTCTTATGCCTCACCATCATCAAAAATTTGGACCATCGGATAGAGGTGTGCCGCCGACGTTGCGGCGGCCATTTGGCCGATATTTTGTTCCATACATAATTGAACCGTACCAATATTATCATAATAAAAAGAAATGACAATAATTTCCTGAATAATTTGTATTTTATTCAAAATCAACATCGGCCCTTAAAATTTAACCACCCTTTAGTATGCAATATTGTATTGTATTGTATGGTAAAGGTGTACAGTTTTTAATGTTACTTGCTACATCAATATCCATTCGGAATTAAATATTTTTTATTTATATTAATGTATTTTTATCATAAATAAATGCGTTTGCTTACATCTCTATCCAACATCAAACTGAATATACATTAAGAATAACATAAAGCTTATTGCGTGGAGTATTCGTGTAGTTTATTAAGTACTCAGAGAAATAACTGAAACAACGCGTAGATCGCAAGCTCACCTCAGTGCAAAAGTGTATGAAAAGAGAATAGAGAACAAATAAAAAGTTATTCTCTAGCGCTACACGACCTGTTGCTACATGATCTGTTGTTTACATTTATTCGCTTGCAGCTTTGCTTGCAGTGACTGCTACAGCAGAGAATCAGGCTCTAATTTGGCTAATCTTTTTTTTATTATATTTTTTACTTTCTTTTGAAAATCTAAATTTCTGCTCATAATTAAAACATGCTTGAATGTCTAACCTATTTTTGTATCAATTTGATTATTCACATAAGGAATTTATTATATGTTAATTTAAAAGTGTGTTGAAATTAAAAGCAGTATTAATGATATATATTTCTTGAACTTTTAGCTTTTTTCTATGCCATAATGGTTGTGACATTTTGTATTCTATTCATCGAACCTTGAAAATTTAAATTCTCTTTTCACTTCTCCTTACAAGAAAATCTTTTTATATTGAATTATTTTTGAGGCAACAAAACTACATTAATAAAAAAATTGAGTTTATAACCGAAAACCGACAATTGCGAAAATTGTTTTTCTAGTATTTCTTAACAAGCCTGAAACATGCACTTTATACTAAAAATTGCTCTACGTTTTTTTTTTCTTGTTTTGTAATCTCTTTCTTTTGCCTTACTTAAAACTGTGCCGACACCAAGCAGCGCTGCAGGGAGTTTCAACATTTTCCGACAACGCTTCGTTGGATCCATTTAAATAGGTTGAATTATTAATGGTTCAACATTTTAGATTGTAGAATGCTTGCATTGACCGAACCGCGCACCGCACACACCAAATACCAAACACGCCCATAATCCCCTTTCACACAGCTAACAGAATCACCAACAACAAGTTACGCGGATGCCAGCCCACCACCCTCAGGCCATTGATGCTGATTTAGAGATTTCGATGCCGATTTCAATTGCGAAAGTTTGAGCGCGAGAGCAACAAAATTCTACGACCGTCATCAGTTGAGGACCACCCAGTGACAGGTGGGTGGGTGCTGGTCTTGTTTGGTTATTTTCAGCACTTAACTCAAATCCCACCAAACGTCGTTCTATCCCCATCAATCGTGGCGGTTTTAAATTCGTTGTTATAAATTCTTGAAGGAAAACCTAAGAAGTGTTTAATAGAAAAATTATGCAAACAGCCAGTAGCCGACCGGGTGGAAAGTTGAAGGGCAAAACAAATGCTTCTTTAATATTTGTACTATGGATGATATATAGTAGTATCATGACCAAACTGGGTGGGTGGATGAATGCAGCAAAATGAATGCGTTTAGATTAATTTAAGCTGTGCCTGCTTCCAGCTGAGCCAGCTAATAAGGTAAACTTTATCAGACTAGTTTGTTTTTTTTTTTTAAATTTTATTTGTTATTAAAACTTATCTTCACAATATCGTCCCCGATTCGCTTAGAAGTAATGATACTGTATGTTTTTTTTTTCTATACTTTACATGCTTCAAAGATCTTCACATAGTACACCTGCTTGACTTTTAACCTAATACTTTTCTCACTATCTAATTAAATTCCAATCAAAAGAAAATCTAAAATATTCTATCTAATTAATTTTACTACCTTTGGCGTGTCTTCTCTACTTCACCTGTGACATTCCTTTGGCATGCATGAGAAAATCCACATGTGTTCGTCCCGGTTGGCACCGTTCTCACATGTTGACATAATCAATACATTTTTTTTTTATATGCCGTTAATATTTAAGACATAAGTGCTCCAGTTTTTTTGTTTTAATGTCTTGTCATTGCTTTTCACACATTGACATATGAACACTTTGAAGAATTACACCTAATCGTTTATATATGAACATGTTTCTGATTTGAGGGAAATATATCAGAAAATCAATAAAACCACTTTAGCCTACTTTTAACAGTTGTAATGGTTTTGAATAGGTATTTTAAAGGTATCTCAATGCGTACGGTTAACTGAGTTATGTTCATATAAAGAGATAAAAGTTAATTACAACATTTTTGGTAAAAGGTGCAAGATATTAAGTTAATATGAAGTGGGTGAGTAGCTAGAGAGAGATTTTAATAATATGACACATAAGTTATTTTGACATCGCTGTTTAAAAAAACTTGAACCATTTTTTTTCGAAAATGCAACAGCGTTGCATGAAATTATAACTCACTAAGTAGAAACGTTACGATGAAAATGATAATACGACTGTTAACGTTGATTTGAGCCTATGACAAAAAAAAAAAAAAAAGGTAATAATACTATCTGCACACGGAGGGAGCCGCTTTGGCAACGAAACTGCAAAATTGTTGCATTAAATTATAACTCGCTGAGTTTAGGTTCTAGGGTATGAATTATTAGACGCCTGTAAAGATTGATGATATCATGAAGCGGCGGGAAGAGCGTATTTAAGATCAAAAATGTAACAAACATGCAACGGTGTTGCATAAAATTACTCGGTGCATATATACGCAACGGTAAATGTTATGTAAGGAAAATAAAGAATGTGTAGGAATTTGATGATGCGAGTTAAGACCAGTAATTATTCGAAACTTTTCTTTAGATACCAAGCACCTTCGGCATCATTACCTTGTAACCTAGCACCGGGTAGGTATCGGTGAAAAGTATTCATATCTGTGATAATTTATATTAGTTTTTATTAGTACAAACATTCGATTTATGAACTCATTATTTTAACAAACTACTTGCAGTTCAGTAAGAACGATGTCATACTCTTTTAAAGGAAGAGTAGGTATCGATACTTTCTAACTGATACGATATCGTGTAAAAATATCGATACATGGCTGCCATCACTTCATCGTTTCCACGACAAGAAGTAAAAAAAAAACTCTGACGACATCAGGTTGCGAAGGTAGCAGCTTATGCGAAACGAAAATTCAATTTCGTTGCAGGAAATTATTGCCCGCTGCTCATAGATGCTGCGGTAAAAACTATTATATGACAATAAACACTGAATCTTAGCCCTTCTAACAAAATTGACAAAATATTTATGAGATCGAATTGCATGCCATGTTAGCCCTTGAAAGCTTCAAAAGTGCAACAAAAATACAAAAGTGTTGCATGGAATTATATCTATACAATAACAGGCACCAACCTACATTTATTGTGTCATAGCAAAGGTGAGTTTCTTAAAATCTTAAAAAAATACGATTTACGTGAATATTGCGCTGCTGAGGGAGTACCTTAATGTAAGTAAACGCAACATCGTATTACTTGGCACTAAAGTAAAGTTGATGTACCATAGTAAAGGTTGGTGCCTAAGTCCTAAGTGAAAAAGAAAAGGTAAGGGTTATGACAAGAATTAGAGCATGTATTAGGATAGAGGTTAGGAGGACAAGGGAACAGAGATTAGGACAGAGTTTAGTAGATGGATAAGAAGGAGGATAAAGGATTAGTGTAAAGAGTAAAGGATTAGAACAAGTATTAAAGAATAAACTAAGGATAAAGATTGACACAAGGAAAAGGAAAAGGATTTGGATAAGGATTGGATCATAAATATAGACACTGAATAGGACAAGGCTTAGGACAAAGGTTATGACAAGGTCTTGGACAAGGATAAGGATAATGATTTGAACGAGAATCGAAACAAAGGTTAGGATAAGGATAAGAATAAGGCAGATATACAGTGACTAGAAATAATATTTAGATAAGGATTAGAACAAGGATTAAGGATCAAGGATCAAGAGAGAACAAAGATTAAAATAAGGTTTTGGACAAGGATTTGTACATGGATTGGGACATAGATTTCTACTAGAACCAGGATAATTGTTTAGGCAACTATTAAGAAAAGGGTTGGGAAAAGAGCTTGGGCAAGGATTTGTACAAGGATTAAGTCAAGGAATAGGTCAAGGATTAGGACAATGATTAAGACAAGAATTAGGACAAGTATTATAACAGGGATTTGGACAAGAATTAAAACAAGGATGAGGACAAGAATTAGGACAGGGATAGCAGCAAGGATTAAAACAAGGATTTTTACAAGAATTATGACAACGATAAAGGTAAGGAATACGATAAGGACTCGGGCAATAATAAGGACAAATATAAGGACAAGGATTTAAAATATTTACTTATATTAGGACTTATACAAGGATTTATGCTATTGTTATTTATATTAGAACAAGGATAAAAGCCAGGACTGGGAAAAAATAAGAGCAAGGATTTGAACAAGAATCAAGGTAAGAATTTGAGCGAGGATTAAAACAAGGACTGCGACAAAAATTAGAACAAGGATTTGGACAAGCATTAGGACAAAATTAAGGCAAGAATTAGGACAACGACAAGGATAAGAGAAAAGATAAGGATAAAAATTTTAACAAGGATGAAGACAAGGGTTAAGGCAAAAATTAAAACAAGGGTTAAATAGGGAGTGCGACAAGAATTATAACAAGAATTTGGATTATTAAGACAAGGATTTATGAAAGAGTTAGGACGGGGATAATGGCAAGAATCAAGACAAGGATTAAGACAAGGAATTGAAAATGAACTAGGACAAGGATTGGGACAGTAATTTGGAGAAGGATAAGGAAAAGAATAGAACAAGGATTAGGACGAGGATTAGTACAAGAATTAGAACCATTCTTATGGTAAATATAAGGACATGGATAAATATACGTTGTCACATCTAAATGGGTTTGTAGAGCGAACGCCGAAATATGGGGTTAAAATAAATCAGAGCATTAGGGGCTGTTCATAAATGACATCAAATTTTTAGGGGGGAAGGGGAAGGGTGACGAGGTGTGGCATGGGGGAGGGGGTTCAAAAATTGGCCAAAAACATGTTACTTAATTTATGAACAGCCCCTTACCAGTGCTCAGTGAATTTAGGATAAAGGTTTGTATCTACTGCATTTTTATGTTTTACTTAAACAAATTTCATCATGCTTTGTTTAGTCTGCAAATTTGTTCAAAATTATTGTTTTGCGGTGTTTGTGAATTTATCTCTTATCTCTTGCAATACAAGATCTTTATTCGTGTTACGTAAGTTCTTAAGATATTTTATTTTATATTTCATTTCGAAATGCAAATCAAATAATACTGGATAAATTGACATATTTACTTTTAATTAGTGTTGATGAACATTATTAATTATGCTTATATATGTAGATATCTAAAAGTTATGTATAAATAACAAAATCCTACCAAAAGAGTTCTCAAGACAATAAAGTATTACGACGTATTAGATTATGTAAGCCTAGCAAAATATTTTTTATGAGTAAATATTCGTGAAATCATTTTTCAATCGAAGTTAGAAAAAAGCTGTAGGTCCGTTTCTATAAAATTTTTTGTAGCAACTATTTCAAAATACAAACTGTGATTATAATTATAAGCTCGGTCTTAATTTTTGTTTTTTTCTTCATTTTAGGTTTTTTAATTCAACTGTAATAAACAGTTCCTTGTTCTATTCAATTTCCGGTTCGTAACAAGAATTATCTATTCATTGATGTGGAAAACTAAATCCAGAAAGCCATTGGTTATTTATAAAAGAATTCAAGTGAACAGCAGCTATTTATTATTTAAATATTTAACTCATTATTATAGAAATATTCTAAAGTGAATGGCTGAATATTTAAAATATTTAAAATACTCTTAGGCATTAAATCAACACAAAAAGAACGGGTTTAAATGCTTAAATTTTGAATAGAATTATTCGGACGATGCAAAATAAACTCACCGGTTGAAATGAAGTCCTTGATTTGCGGCGTCCGCTAATGCGTGACTGGTATGCGTGGAATTAGTTGCTGTTGTTGTTATAGTTGTTGTTGTTGTTGGCAATGGCAAAAGTATGGCAGGAGTAGCAGTAGCAACAGCAGCAGCAGCAGCAGCTGTTGTTGGCAAAGTGAATAATCCGGTGGTTGTTGCTGTTAAAGCGGCAACAGCTGGTGTTGTTGTTGCGGAATTTATTTGGTTTTGTAAAATTGTTTGGAACAATGTTTCTGTTGTCGCTGCTGCTGTTGATGCTGCTGCTGCTGATGATGAGGTTGATGACGATGAGGATAAAGATGAAGGTGATGATGATGATGAGGTTGCAGGTGGTGGACGCAAATATGGATGAAAACTTTTAGTTGCTCCTGCGGTTGTTGATGATGAGGATGTAGTTGTTGGTGCTGCTGCTGCTGCAATAGTTTGTAAATATTTTACTTGGTATTGTTGTTGTTGTACTAGTTGTTGCTGAATATTATTTAAATTGCTATTATCCACAATGAAATTACCGTTGTTGTTGTTGCTATTGTTGTTGTTATTGCCGTTGTTGGCGGCATTTAAATTATAAACATTGCCATTTGCATTAAATGCAACAGTTGTTGGCAATGCTAATGCTGTTGCTGTTATTGCTGCTGTTGCTGAAACTGCTCCGTCTGTTGTTGTTGTTGTTGCTGTGAGTCCGGTGAGTTTATCAGCTCGCAGTTTCAGAGATTGCAACATTATTTATAATGTTTGTTGTATAAATATTTGGCTCCTTTGTTGATGCTGCTATTGCTGCTAAGTTTGTTGTTCTTGTAGTTGTTGTTTTTGTTGACGTTATTACTGTTAATAGTTTGGGCTGTGTTTATCACTTACATATATTATGTGTGCAGATAATTTTTTGTTCTTATTTTTATTATTGTGGTGGCTTACTATATTGTTACTTTATCATTTAATATAGATTTTTTGTTGCTACCATTGTTCGTGTTGTTGTTGTTTTTATTATTATTTTTATCACAGTTAACGCTATTTAGGGAAACTCTCTAATAAACACGATATTTGTCTTTGCTAACTTTAATAAATTGTATATTGTTATTGATTATGCTGTTGGTTGGTGTTGTTGTTTTTGTTGTTTTCCCATTCACCGCAGTATAGTTAGGAATTTCTATTCAGTTTATCTAAATATAAACACTATAGAAGAGAAGAGCAAAAAAAAAATAGATTAGATTGTGTTATGATAATAATTGAAAAAAATATGCTTTGATAAGTTTAACTTATATGATAGGGCAGATTCACAATATAAAGGAACTTTGATAATAGCTTTTTGATAATTTTAACGTGTGTATTTAGACAGCTGCAAAATTTTTTCGATTTAATTATTCTTAGAGTTACGATAATAACTGAATTACTATAAC
Source organism: Coremacera marginata (assembly GCA_914767935.1). Lineage (NCBI taxonomy): Eukaryota > Metazoa > Arthropoda > Insecta > Diptera > Sciomyzidae > Coremacera > Coremacera marginata. The sequence continues at coordinate 38,717,078 of OU612045.1, read as the reverse complement.
AATAACAGGTACAATCCATGAGATATGTCATAATTAGTGACTGATCAAATTGAAATTTTGGCCGAAACCGAAGCCAAAACTGAAGTTCGGTGCTTTGCGTAATATTCAGTATGAACTGAAACTGAGTATTTATATGTAAATTAATTTTTTTAATGAATTTGTTTTTAAACACAAATAGGCGACAAAATAACATTTTAACATATAAATAGAGGAATAAAAAAAAATATATAAAATTAAAATTAACTGCGTCTTTTCAATAATTTTTCATCAAAGAGTCTCCTTATCGCATGTACATGTGCCATATATGTACTTTATACTTTAATAATTTTTATAAGCGGCCATCAAAACTATAAATCAATTAAAAGAAACTCATTGAATTGCAATTTCGTTCTAAATTGCAGACATTTTATTAGCATGTAGGCGAACTTTGGCAGAATGCTCTACTTCTTATAGAAATTATCATATTCACAATGACTCACATTTATTAAACAGATTCGTTAGTGATTACTGAACACATCTTTTCTTCGCAATTTTCCGACGATTATTTTTCATCAACTCAATAGATGATTAAATTTAAGCAAACTTCGGAAAAGCAAAGCTACAACAATTGCACCGATGTTTTCGTAAATTTCAGCATTTCTGAAATTTCAGCGTTGAAGTGAATGCCCTTAATATGTGATTTTGATTGTTTTGTTTTCGGCCATATTTAGGCCGAACAGCGGACTACCAAAAATAGCCGAAACTAGCCAAAATCGAAACCGAAACAGAATATTCGGCTGGTCAAAATATTATTATATGTAGCAGGCCCGTAGACAAGGGTGGACTTTAGGTATTCAAACAACGACCCCCCCCCCCTTAAGGTCCAGAAAGTATAAAGAAAACACACAAAATGTGATTTTTCTTTTTAAATAAACTGTGATAATGATGTTAATTTTAATTAATTATTGAAAAATTTTTTTGGCCGAGTGAAATATTAACTTTGCTTATAAGAGTCATAATCATTATATTGGAATTTATCTCCAAGGAGTTTGTATATTAAAATATTAGTTTCAATGCTCAAATAGTCCCTGATATCTAGTAAAATATATAAATGAAATTATACCTATAACGAATATAATTTTGAAAATTGAAGATAATTAGCTTGACATTTTTTATGACATATCTATTTAGAGCCCTGCATGAATATATTCATCAAGTGAATATACCCTGATTCTCTGCTGTAGCAGTCACTGCAAGCAAAGCTGCAAGCGAATAAATTAAGTAAACAACAGATCGTGTAGCAACAGGTCGTGTAGCACTAGAGAATAACTTTTTATTTGTTCTCTGTTCTCTTTTCATACACTTTTGCACTGAGGTGAGCTTGCGATCTACGCGTTGTTTCAGTTATTTCTCTGAGTACTTAATAAACTACACGAATACTCAGGAATCTGCTGCAGTGACCTGAATAAGAATCAGGTATGTTGGTTTTTCCCCGCAATAAGCTTTTGTTATTCATAATGCATATTTGTGTTATTTTTTGTTGATTTATTCGCTACCTTCGATACAAAAAACACTAAAACTGTCGAAAATAGTTTATATCGACCGAAGCTGAACTCCTCGTGGGGTCAAATATATGAGCCAGTCCTATTATTTTTTGCTCCTCAACATTTCTCCCGAACACACCTACCCCCTATAAACTACCCTCTTTTGGTCCCAATATAAAAAACATTCTTTTCGTTCTACGAACGAACGAATCAAAAAATATTTGCTAAATATTCAGGGTATGAACACTGATATTTTTATTATTTATTATTGCTTTATTTACTACCAGTTGTTGGTAAGGCATCATGCTCTTATTCTCTTCGTTTCTTATATCTGAATAAAACAAAGAGAGTGTAAGATCAGGTATGAGCAAAGCAGCAGAAGCAAAGGGAAAGAGGAAATTTTTTATTCTATAGCAAGAGAATATATTCAGGGAGGCGAAAAAGCATTCTCATGCAGGGCTCTAATATCTACCCAGCAAACCATAGTTGACGACTATGTTGAAATTCCGACTAATTCGTAACTATTTTGAACTGTCTTAAAGAAATCGTTACAATTTCGTTACAGAAATATCGGAACAGTTTCACTTTTTATCCGAATTTATATAAAATTTCGTTATGCGACTGTTTGTACGACATATTAAAATGCTAACAGTGTAAAATTTCCTTTCTTTCGAACTGTCTGAACGAAATCGTAACTTTTTCGTAACATTTTCGTTAAGACTCGTTACGAAATCGTTACGATATTTCGTTACAAAGTCGTGTCAACTCTTTCGTATGATTTTCGTTACGATTTCGCAACGAATTCGGATTAACGAAATCGTAACAAACATTTCGTAATCTTTCCAATTTCGGAATCCGATTTCGTTACGAAATCGTAGACACATCGTAAACCAGCTTCACCAGGTGAACTTATTAAAAAATGTTTGCTTATTTCATAGCTGATTTTAATTTTGATTTTAATAAACTGCAAGAAATCTAACCTATTTTTACCGTTCACACTAATATTGTTGAATTAGTAAATTTTTGTCACACACATTTTTACTCTTTGTGCTAATTTTCGGAATAATACTTTTTAAAAGAAATTAAAAATTCTCAATTTGAACCAGTTTTCAACAAACCATAGGCAAAAATCAAAAAAACTTAGTACTCAAAATTGATTTGTAAAAAAAAAAATTTAATAAACTCTTCTCATCTCTCTTTTGGTCATTTAAAATCAGGCATATTCAGTCTTAAAAGAAAACGGATTTGCTTAAACATTTTCATAAATTTTCTTTCAGTTATTACTGATATCTACTTATAGATTTTTTTATAGACGGGCCTGATATGTAGACTTAATATTGGGGGTTGGAATTAATTTTAAAGGTTTTTTTTCGGTTTTTGAGCATTTATTTAGAAACAACGGTACAATGTATATTATTCAAAGTATTTTCCATCGTTAGCTACAACATTTTCCCATCTTTCTGGCAGCATATGGATTCCGCGCCGGAAGAACGACTCGTCTTTTGAGGCAATCCACGAATCGACCCATTTTTTGGTATCCTCGTAAGAAGTGAAGCGCTGCTCAGCCTAGCCATGCGTCATCGATCTGAATAGGTGGTAGTCGGAAGGGGCTATGTCTGTGCTATAAGGCGGGTGGGTTAGCACATCCCAATTCAGCGCCTCCAACGTTTCCTTGACGGTTCTTGCAACATGTGGCCGTGCGTTGTCATGTTGAAAAACCACTTTGTCGTGTCTTTTGCCATATTCCGGCCGTTTAACCTTTAATGCTCGGCTCAGTGATGGTTTCGTTAGGTTTTAGCAGCTCATAGTACACGACACCCTTCTGATCCCACCAAATACACAGCATAAGCTTGGCGCCATGAATATTCGTCTTGGCCGTCGATGTTGATGCATGGCCGGGTGGTCCCCACGATTTTTTTCGCTTAGGATTATCGTAATGGATCCACTTTTCATCGCCAGTGACAATACGATGCAAAAAACTCTTAATTTTATGCCGTTGAAGCAGTTGTTCGCACATGCAAAATCGCCGTTCAACGTCTCTCGGCTTCAACTCGTACGGCACCCAATTTCCTTGCTTTTGAATCATTCCCATGGCCTTCAGGCGTTTGCCGACCGTTGATAAGTCGACTCCCAATGATTCTGACAATTCTTAAAGGGTTTGACACTGGTCTTCATCGAGCAAAGCCTCCAATTCCTCATCTTCAAACTTTTTCGGCTGGCCCGGACGCTCTTTGTCTTCCGTATCAAAATCACCACTTTTAAACCGACGGAACCAGTACTCACAAGTAGAAATCGATGGAGCATAGTCCCCGTAAGCCTCAGTAATCGTGCGTTGTGCTTCAACCGCTTTTTTCTTCAAATGGAAGCACAAAAGTAAACCTTCCCGCAAATTGCGTTTTGTTGAAACGAAAGTCGACATGTTCACAGAGAAAAAAATATATGTTGTTTACACTTCAGTGGAATGACACATACTGAAAAATGAAGCTTAGACAATGTGCTTTGAAATGAATATAGTCACAGGTGTGCCCGATGCGATCTATTGATAGTTACGCCATCTCTTAGAAAACCTTTAAAACTAATTCTAACCCCCAATATTTTATGGTTTGACATTGTTTTGAAAATTAAGATTATCTCAGTGCCTTAAGGTATACGACCTAATATAGGTATACGAATAATTTGTTGTTTATGTAAATGGTGGTTGCTGGTTTAGTGAAATATTAAGATCTTACATGAATCACTAACCTCAAAAAGTTTATGATTGAACTTTTCAGGTGATAAGTTGTTTAGTATTGGTAAAAGTTGGTATTAGTATTGTCAGTTAGCTTACAGTAGGCCCGTATGCAGCGCGACCCATAGTGTCTCTTTTGCATATCCTTAATTATTTCTTCAGACTTAGAGTTTGTATGAATATTTGGCTTGGTATCCTTTATTTTGGATGGGGGCATCAATGCCCTTAAAGTAAAAAAAAAATGAGACATTAGATGCTGGGCATTCAGATAGAATATGCCCTGAAGTTTCTTCCTGTTGAGTCTGCAACCATATGACACATAAATATTCGACGACAACGTCATTAAAGCGGGACATGACATTCGCGGCAGAGAAAACAGACCTTGCTTTAAGAATTCATAACTCAGTCAAAAACAAACGTTTTTCCAAAATTTATTATTGTAGAGAATTGAAAAAATTACAAGAAAAAAAAATTAAAAAAATATATTTTTCACTCCAACATGGTTTTATAGAGCTCCAAACTGGCGGCAGAGAAAAAAAACGGGGCCTCGTGGTTGCAGCGCTGGGAGTTGCAAAAATTGTCCGATCTGGAAAAAAATTACTTTTTAAAATCTTAACAAAATTGGTTATCGTATAACACGAGCTTTTTTTTAAATTTTTTTTAAATTTTTAGTGATGTTGCAAATTTGAAAGTGTGTTTTTTCAAAAAAAATATTGACCTTAAAAATTCATAAAAAATCGAAAAAAAATTTAAGAAAAAAAGCTCGTGTCATACGATAGCCAATCAAGTTTAAAAAAATTCGTCAAAAAATGAACCCGCTAGTGCCGCAACCGGTACGAAAAACATGGTTTCGAGGTAAACGCATTCAAAGTTTGTGAACAAAGAAAAAAAATAAGTTACCTTCAATCTGCCATGCCTGCTTCGTACTGTATGCCTTCGTTATCTTGTGTTGTGCTGTTTCTTATAGTTTTTTGCAATCGTTTAGCAATTCGGGCTTCACCCTTCAAGTAGGTACGAAATAACAACCACCAAAAGTCAGGTAGCAAGTAAAACAAGTATATACCAGCTGCCGTACGTAGGTAGCGCAAAAATTAAAAATGCGCTCTCACTAATCCGGCTGTAACTTTAAAGCTCGTAGGAATTTTTCCATGAAATTTGTTTTCTTAGAATCTTAAGAATATTTACTAAAATAAAAAAATTATTAAAAGTTTTTTCGATTTCAAAAAACTGAAAATGTCATGTAACCCCTTAATTCTGAACATATATCCGTTTTGCTTTTTATTTTCAAATGATGCACAAAATTTTTTGATAAAAAAAAAAGCGGTATCTGTTTCTTTTTTTTTTTGTTTTTCTACTTTCACATGACATACAACAACAACAACTACAAAAACTTAACAATAATAGATTTTTAATTAAATTTGATAATTTATCTATTCAATAAATAAAATAAACCGTTTTTCGATATCTCTTAGAATTTTTGTGTAATTTGGTTTTAAGTCGCCCTTAATGAAGTCAAAGAACTTAGGTACTGAAGGTGGAGAGTGATACATCTTTAATATAAGGCCCACGTCATAGAAGCGGCGGATCAATAAAAAATAAAGTGTAAAAATACAAAAGTTTAAAATAAAAATATTTAAATACAAGATCAGAACTGGCAAAAAAAAAATGTTTTTTTTTATATATTATTAACTTTTTAGACTAGGTACATTTCTGGATTACTCGGAAAACGGAGTCATTAGCATTAAATTTGTGAATATAATGGGGTTGGGCAATTCAAAACCACAAAAAACTCGTTTATTTTGATTGACCTTGGTATTTTATATAAATAAATTTACATCATCAATTTTGAAGGCAAACCCTGTTTTTAGAGGAACAAAAAAAAAAAATAATAAAAAATGGGGAAAACTTGAAAAATGAACAGACATTTAATGTATAAAAGAATTTTTATAGTAGAATTGCCAGGTTAAAATTTTAACAGGAGTTTTATCTAAAATCTCTAAATTTTTTGTATTTTTTAAATCTTCTGGAAATCGGATTTTACGAAAGACTAGAGACTTCTGTTTTTAAAAAATTTTAGTTTTAAAAAATTGTTTTTTTATTTTTTAAATCGAAGACTTTAGGACTTTAGGAGGAATTTATTTGTGGGAAATTCAAGTTAAAGGCACTTATATCAGCCCCATAGTTGTAAATATCCCCATAAAACACTGTATCCAATAGGTTTTAAATATCAATAGTTTTGATATTTTAAGGCTTAAAAGATTTATTAATTAATAAATCGATGGGGGACCATTTGATTAGGTGCAAAGTATAAGCTTTAGAGGTGAAAAATTACAAATTATTTATACTTTTGCATACAACTTTTAGAGGGATATTTTATCAATATTGAAATATAAAATTTTTGAAGCTTATTTTATTCGTATAATGCTGCTACATTTAGGAAAAATCGGTGCACGTCCGTTGATTGCTGGGTAATGAAGTGAGATTGGAACTGATATTTATAGAAATTCTCTAGGAATTTAGGTACTGTAGTTGATTTTATTTGCATTAGGGGTCCATTTAGAACAAATTGATGCACGACCGTTGATTGCTGGAAATGACTAGTTAAAGACTTAAATAATGTCATAAAGAACCCGACTTTTCGGTTTAACATATAATAAGATGGCTTGAAAATAAATTGTTAAAAATTGTCATATTTTATTTCGCCTGGTTAAGACCTTAATTAACTATACTTCAGGTGTATAAAATATATTGCTACCAATTTGCTATCATCATCAGTTTAATGTTAAAGAGAATGTTTACCACTTTTAAATAATTTCATTCATTAACCGATATTAACCGCAATGCGAACGAACAAACGAACGCCGGCTACAGCCTGTTTCTTCAGCTACGCTCTCAGAAGTCAGGGCCATAAAGTAAATTCTGTGGCTGTTTATGTGTTTACGTGAACGTACATAAATGAGTGGCGTTTATGTGTGCGTGTTACCTAATTAGTTGTATTAAAATCGAATTATTTGTTGTCGCACTTGATGTACCACAGGCGCAGCTCATTTATGGGGTCTTACAAACACACACACACACACACACACACGCTCAAACTCACACATTCGATACTACGCACAGTGTAGCGAGTTGGCCAAAAAGATATCTCATGGAAAAAAGTCGTAAATTTGGAAATAAAATTATGCAAATTTATAGAAAAGAGTCTTAGTTATATGAAACCAATAGGATTTTGCGATATCTTTCTATTTAAACTTTACTTTACCATTCAAGGAGTTTTGCAAAGATCGAAATAAAAAGTAATCAGATGGTGCAAAGTCAGGACTATATGGAGGATGTGGCAAAACATCACAACCAAGCTCCAATAATTTTTACCGAGTGACCAAAGATGTGCCTTGCATTGTCATGGTGGAATACAACACCTTTTCGATTTGTCTATTCGGGCCGCTTTTCTTGAACTGCATTGTTCAATTTTGTTAGTTGTTCGATGTAGACATCTGAATTGATCGTTCGGTTGGGTGGTAAAAGTTCAAAGTAGAAAATTCCTTTGTAATCCCACGAAACTGATAATATAACTTTCTTTTGATGATTATAAGATTTTGATGTTGTTTGAGCTGGTTCACCTGGCTTGCTACACGATCTTTTCCGATTCACATTGTTGTAAACAACCCATTTTTAATCACCAGTTATCAATCGTTTTAAAAATGGATCATTTTCATTACGTTTCTTTAACAAATCGCAGATCTTAATGCGTTGTGTTAAATTATTTTCTTTCAGTTCATGAGGAACCCATATATCGAGTTTTCGTATATAGCAAAGTTGTTTTAAGCGATTTTCAATGCATGTATGTGATACATGAAGCTTCTCTGCATTCTCACGTGTTGTTCTGGGACGATCCGAATCGATTATTGCTTTGATTTGGTCCTCATCAACTTCAACTCTGGTCGTTCAGAGCGTTTTTCATCTTTGAGTGAAAAATCACCAGAACGAAATTTGGCAAACCAATTTTGACACTTTCGTTCTTTTAAACCTTCGTCACCATTAACAGCACATAACTTTTTGTGAGCTTGCGATGCGTTTTTTCCTTTCCGGAAATAAAAAAGCAAAATATGACGAAAATTTTCGTTTTGATTTTCCATTTTTCAACAGACGCCAAACAAAAACTACACAACTGATCAAAAAAATTTTTTTTACTGATTGACAGTTGAAGTACCAACTATCAAATAACAAAATGTGTTTGACATTTCGATTACGTCAGCAAACCTAAAAATTCAACTAAAGCCATCTATGAGTGAAGTCCGCAATTACTTAGTTGCCAACCCAATGTTAGAACAACTCTTTTTGAATACATTTGAAAAGATTTTTGCTGGGAAAAGTGAAAATTACTTTTATGACATTTTTCCTAGAGCATGTTTTGGCGAAAATGAGCAGCATATTTATATAGAAAAATAATACATTTTTTACAAAGTTTCAAAAGCAATAAAAAAAAAAAAAAAATAGAAAATAGGTATAGAAATTAGTTTGATAAAATTTTTTCTTTTAATTTTACGCACATTAGCTTGTGGGGCAAAATAAATAAAAAAAAATTTTAGTAAACTTTTAAAAGAAACTCATTCAATTTACATTGAGCATTACTCATGGTTTTATATGCCAATGACTGTTCAAAAAATACTGGTTCATGGGTGTGATGTTCTAAATCATTTCAGTATTCCTATTGGGTTTCTTACTGAAGACGCACTCGAGGCCAGATATAAAGAATTCCGAAGGTTTTGATTAGAAAACACCAGGAAAAACTCAAGAGAATCGAGTAATAGTGTCTTATTTATTACTGTCGTCTGAGCCGCTTATATCAGCAGAGCGCAAAACGTGCAGTAGAAAGCAGCAAAATGATAAAGATATACATATATCCTTTTCTTCAAATAGAAGCAGAGACAGAACTTGAAGGTGAAAATATGGAAAATAGTAGCTATCACAAATTTGTTATGTCTAATTCATCATTAAATTGACTGTATAAATAAAAATTTAAGTTAATAAAGTAATTTTTTATAATTCAATATACTCGTAAAGAGTGATTCAATACGAGGTTCGTTTTCCAACTTGGTTCTTTTGACAGCTGTTATGTGTCAAATGGCTTGTCCATATGACATTTGTGTTCAGTTTTCAATATGACTGAATCATTAGTAGACCTACTTCCGAACAACGTTTATTAATTGTGGAAACTAACTACCAAAATCGGTCATCACTAAGAGAATGTTATAGAGTTCTTCAACATCATTTTTGTCGTTTTGAGCGTCCAACTGAGCGCACTATTCGCAACACCATCACCAAATTTTTAACCAATTTTACACTTTTGAACATTCATCATTCAACCAGAGTGCATAGAGGCCATAATTTTGAGAATATTGCTGCAGTAGCAGAGAGTGTTCGTGAAATTCCGACGATCTCAGGCTTTGGGCATCTCTTATGGATCATTGTAACGTATCTTGAGGCGTGATCTTTGTCTGAAGGTCTATAAAATACAGCTCGTACAAGAAGTAAAGCCAACTGATCTTGATGCACGTTTTAATTTCGGTTTATGGGCCTTACAACAACTTCAAATTGATCTATTATTTTATCGAAAAGTTAATTGGCCACCAAGATCATGTGAAATGACGCCATTGGATTACTTTCTTTTGAAATATGTTAGATCACTTGTTTATGTCGACAAACCCAAAACTATTGACGCTTTGGAAACCAGCATAACTCGTGTTATTTAAGGAATACCGGAAAGAGTTGTCGAAAATTGGACCAAAATTTTTGGACAAAAAATTGGACAAAATTTGCGCGAAATAATTTTTAAACATTAACTTGAAGGAACCAAATAAAGGTTTGCATCAATACATTGATTTTTATGTATTTTATTTAGAAAACAAATCTTACTGGATCGCCCTTTAGATTAAATATGTTATGAATTGTATTTGATAAATAAAGTTAATTCTGAATTTTTTGTTTATTTTAATGAATAGCAATAGGTTTTAAAAAGGCTAAAAAGCATGTACTTATTTTTATGTCAAACGTAAGATTTCTTAATTTGGGTGTTACAGGTAACTTTTAAAACAGACGTGGCAGCTGGCTCATATTTCGCCGAATTGAAACCGTATTTTTGAATTTCTTTTCTGTATTATATACCTACCATACACAAATATATATATATAGGAATTGCTTAAGATAATAAATTCCAATTTTTTTATAAGTGCGGTGGGGTGTGTCCTTTAACCGATTTCAAAAATTTTTTTACGAATTAATTTATGCTGCTAGCATAAACATAGGGAGACCATGCTTCCGATGGATGGACCAGGCTGAGGAAGCCCTAACCGCACTTGGTGTATCCGATTGGAGAAGGCGCGCGCAAAGCAGAGGCGCCTGGCGAGAGCTGATGAGGTCGGTCGAAATCCGGACACGGGTTGTCACGGCCATCTAAGTATGTAAGTAAGCTAGCATAAACATCTGTACCAAATTGTATTGTTATTAATTGGTTTCTAAGGATTCTACGGAAAATTTTCATTTCAGGATATATGGGCGGTGGGCGTATTCTTTGCCCGATTTTAGTATAATCTCACACATTGATTTCTGTTAATGTCACAAACATCTTTGTCGAATTTAATAAAATTTGTTTATTATTACTGCGAATTTTATACCAATTTTTCTTTTAGGGACATATGACAGGATGGCATGTTCTTCATCCGATTTTAGGATTTGGATTTTCATCCAAAATTGAAATTTTTCTTAATTTAAGCAATAGACTTATCTGCACCAAATTTCAACTATCTACGACAACGCTTTCTATTTTTGACCACCTGTTGTATGAACTCGCGACACTGTGCGACGTTGAACAACCCATCTTTGCGTTTGTCATAAATGTGTGCGAGTGTGTGCCATTATATGTTGGGTGTTTTTATGGTTGTTTTGCTGCTGCATTATATACATGCACTTGTTTGAAAACGTTCTGCAGTCAAACATGTTCTTAATGCATTCCATTAATTTCCTTAAAGCAATAATGAGTCATCAACATTAGTAATGATAGCACTTTTTTGAGCATTTTTATTTTCAAAGAGCTCAATTTATAGCATTTGGTCTTCTTATGCAATATAATGTTATATTATAGTTCAGTTATAATTTACGAATATTAACTAAAATTTGTCGAAATTGTAAATGAAACTTTTATGAAAGTTTTGTATGTAAAAGTTGTGTAGGCAATTTGTGAAAAATTCGTGTAAAATAGTAAGCATTGATACTCCATCGTAAAATTTTGAGAATGCATTAAGAATCAATGTTTTATAACGAAAATGCTAACGCTAAACGCCAAAAAAAAGAAGTGGTGCGAACTTGAAATATGTGAATAAAATTTTTAGTGGCAAAAAAATATTAAAATTTTTCATGAACGTGTTGGTTAAAAATTACACCACACAAAAGTTCCATTCGAGATCTTTCTAGCATTTTATATAGTTTTTTTACTCCAAGTCCAAACGACAATTTCTGTTTTTTTTTTTAATTTAACTATAACTTGGGTAACTTGTATTACAGTGGTCGTCCATTATAACGAACGATATAATGTCCGAGGCCGTACGATATATCGAACTTTACGTTATATCGAACAAATTTTTTTACCATAAAAGGTGAGCTTAGTTAATTTAAACGTTGTTTTAATAAACGATAATCGATTCTTTTCTTGATAAAAAATAAAATAAAATTTAGGTACAAGATTTCACTTTTTTGTTAATACGTGTATCGTGTACCTCAATATTTTAACAATTTCTAATTTTTTCATGTTCGTACCTCGGGTAACATAGGTTGTGCGAGCGTTATTGTATTCGTCATCAAAGCTATCTCATCTTGATTTCTTAAAGTTTCTAGGGGAATATCATCTTCTGAATCGAATTGGGGAGCTTGAAGTAAAATATTTTTCCAGCACTTTTGAAGAATAGTCGGCGATATTTTTTCCCATGATAACGCTAGTAGCGAAACTGCTTCAAAAAGTGTAAGATTTTTTAATGACTCGGTTATGTTATCGCCCGAGCACACTACTTTTGTAAAATAGTTTGCTGTTTCTGTAAAATAGTTTCGACAAGCGAATTGCGTTTTGGTCCATTGGCTGAATTAATGGAGTAACATTCGGTGGCATATAAACGACACAGACTTTACCGTCGTCTGTTTCTTGCACCAATTCCTCCTCGGGAGGGTGGCTAGGAGCGTTATTCAAGAGCAATAATGCTCATTTAGGTAGATTGATAATTTCTAAGAATTTTTCAACCTGAAATTTTGAGCCAAAAACAGTAATTACCATTGTTTTACAATTTTCACTTGTTTTTGCATTTGTTACAAACCTGCGGTACAAACTTAGAGAAAAACCAATTTTTGAAAATAATGGCATTCATCCACGCTGTCTTGGAAAAGGCGTAATCAATGGGAAGAATTTTGTTTTTAAAAGACCGTGGATTTTTTGTGCCAGTTGCGTTTGAACATGCACAGAATATAATGCGCTCCTTAAATATTTTCCTTCCAGTAGCATTCGCCTCATCAGCGTGAACGTATGTATTGGTCGGCAACATCTTCCAATACAGCCCACTTTCATCTGCGTTGAAAACAGCGTCCAAGCTAAGATTATTTTCTTCAATTATACGGGACAACTTTATTTTAAAAGGTTCAACAAGCTCAGCTTGTGACGATAATTTTTCACCAGATTGCTTAAGAATGCGAATTCCGAATTGTTTTTTGAATTTCATAAGCCATCCGTCGCTTGCCAAAAAAGCTCGGTTTTTTTTAATTTCATGGGCTTTTGTTTTAAGAATGCTGCCATTGATGGGCTTGTGGCTTTTACGTTGCAAAACAAACCATTTAAAAAGAGCATTTTCCATTTTTTTTTAGTATTCGCTTTTCCTCAAGGGTAGTCGGCGTCCACTTTGTGTAGTTCTCAAACATTTTTGGATTTTTTTCCGATTTTTTATAATGGTACCGTCACTTGATTTAGGAATTCCAAAATTAATTCCAATTTCTTTTAACGATTTTTTCTTTGTATACTCGTTGATAATTTTAATTTTTTGTGCCAAGGACAAACGCTTACGGGACGAAGGTATTTTCACATAAAACTATTCACTCAACGCAACCGCTCGTTGCTTGAAACTGACCTCAATATTCGGATATGCACAAGCGCAAAGACAATCAGCGAGCATGTTTAGATTTGTTGTTCAAAGGAAAAATAAAGCAACAAAAAATTGCGTACGTTATAAAGAATACTTCTTATTTCAAACGTACGTTATTTAGAGTCAATCATTGTCGGAAACCATTTAAAAAATTAGACTACCAAATGACTGCAGAAAGTTAAAAATTTTGTAGTTCTTAAAGAATTAAAAATGTACGAGTAGGATTCTTACAATCCTGTGGTCCTTAAAGTGTGAATCTCAGTCATTAGTTATAAAAAAAAAAAATCAAAATAAATGAAGATCTAAATTTTTTCACTACTCTTGTAACTTTTTCACTTTAGTTTTACTAACACATTCATTGAACTCTAACACAGACCACTAGATCACAATTTTCAGGTATGCATTGAAGTGTACCTTAAGTGATGTTAACCCTGATGAACCTGTTGGGCACTGGATGCAATATATTGGAAACGAATCACTTTTCTTTGCTTTTATATTCGAATAAAAGTTATTTATTTCCACGATCTGCGCCAAAACATCGAGTCACGATTGAGTACCTAGCTTAGGGCGAACCGTTAAACAGGCAACAACATTGAACACTACTTTCCGAACAACTAAAAAAAATGTTGCTTAAATAAATGTTGCTTAAGGATAACCAGCAACTTTTGAACTGTTACAAATAGCTGCGACAACAAAAGCACATCAACAGCGATGTCTACCTTAAAGTAACAACCTACAAGGATTTCGGTAACCTTTTTGTTAAGATTTTACTTTGTTTATATTTTGTTGTTGCTGCTACGAAAGTGTTGTCGTTTTAAGTTGCTGCTAGCTACTGTTGGCTGCACAAAGATTGCAACCGGTTTTTGTTGTTGTTGTTGTTGTTGTTGCTGCTGCTGCTGCTGCTGCTGTTATGAATGATGCTGCTGTCGATGCTTAACTCAAGCTTTACAAGCTTTCATTGTGTGCTGTTGATGTCGTCGTTGTCGTTGTCGTCGTCGTAGCTGTTCATGTTGCTCAAGTTGTTGTTGGCATTGCTGTTGCCTGCTTTTATTAACTCAGATCGAAAGAAAATTGAACACTAATACAAACACATACACAAACACATATCTAAAAAAATCATCTAGACACCGACGCCTCGTGCGCCATACAATCTGCTAACCTATTCGTATGTGTGAGGATGTGTGAGTGTGTGCCAGTTTGAGTAACTCTGTTGTTATTTTGTGTCAATATTAGTTCCTTTTTTATCGCAAGGATGCTTTTTTTTTATTTTGTTGTTTTTGTTGTTGATTTTGCCCCTTTCGATTTTCTTGTAGCTTTTGTTCTTGCTAATGTTGCTGCTGCTGCTGCTTTTATTGCTGTTGTTGTTGTTGTAATTGTTGTCACCTAGTAAATCTATTCATCTGCTGGATATTGGTTATTCAGTATCTATTTCTATTTATCTGTTGTAAGTCTGTGTTTTTGTGTGTTTTAGTTTTAGTGTGTGTGTGTGTGTGTGTGTATTCTGTGTTTGTATGAAAGTTTGTTCTTTCATAATGTTTAGCAGTTTCTACTTTTTCCTCTTTTTTTCGTTTTATTCTGTTTGCCCCGTTGTGTAAATGAATACCCTGTCACACTTTCTCTGCAGCTGGGCATCACGGCTGGGCTGTTGCTCATGCCCGGTGTTGAACTTTTTTTGGGGAACAGCGGGTGTTTTTAATTTAGGCCTAATTAATTTCTGTTCATTGAAATAAGTACGCGATAAAAAAAAAATTGTGTTGATTGCTGACTGATAATGTGAAGGAAAATTTAATTAAAAATAAGATGTCCCTTAAGCACACTGTGCAACAGGTAAAAACTTGTTACAAGTTGATTGTTGTAACAAATATCAAGCTGTTTTAGGATCACTTTAGATCGCTGATTGCGAATTTTTCATTCAGTTTAACTTTTTTTGTCACGATTTTGAGAAAACTGGGTTAAAAGCTCAAAGAAGTGGGTCTACTGAAAATTGATTAAGGGAGAATTAGCCATAGGAGATACGCGTTGGACATTCAATGCAATGTTTGTTATGAATTCCCAAACAGGTTATTGTCAGGCATTTATATTCATCTTTTTCTTGTTTTTCTTGTTATTTTATACAAATTTTTTTTGCTTACATTGTGAAGAACACTTAGAAGAAAGATAAGCTTAAAGCAGTGTTTCTCAACTTGTTTTGTCCTACGTCTCACTTGAATGCTTTCATATCATTATTATCGAGTAAACTGTAAATAAATGCAGTTCCATTTATGTACTCTAGTGTGTTCCAAAAAAGTTCAAGCCGTTTTTTTTATGTGTGATACCATCTTAATGTTTTCGTATGATGTTGAAATAAATGTTAATAAAATTTGGTGCACCTAGAACCACAGGAACCTGTGCCGACTTGCATCGATACATATCAGTACTTACTAATATGGGAAAAAGGGCTAATTTTTTCAAAACCCCCAAATAACTTTTGTATGAGTGTATATTTTAAAAAACCTGGTTGACAGATCGTTTTTAATTTAATATGCCCTAAAAAAAAGTTACCCAACATGAACATTGGACAAAAACTAACAGAGTTGTGGTATTTTACCTTTCGAAAAAAACTACTTTTTGTTCTTGTTATATTAAAAAAATCGAAAAATCCAAATTTGAAAAAAGACACAGTTTCGATAGTACCACCTTGTTCAAAAAGAAAGGTTCATTCACACTGTGAACCGGACTTAACTGTCCGATTCGAAAATTTTTTTAATAGGTTGCCACATGTGTCTATGACAAGGCTGCCAAAATCAGCGTCTCTCGTTGACATTTGGTAAAGTGACAGTGTTTTGTTTACAACAACTTTTTTTGTGTCTTTGATTTTTACGATGGAAGAAAAAATTGAGCAACGAGTTTGTATCAAATTTTGTGTGAAAAATGGTTTCAACTGCGCCCATGCGCGTAAAATGTTGGTGAAATGTTACGGTGACTCTGCTCTATCGTATCAGAAGGCAAACAAGTGGTTTAACCGATTTGTGAGTGGCCAAGACGAAGTAGAAGACGACCCTCATACCGGGCAGCCATCGTGTTCGACTACAGAAGAAAACGTTGAAAAAATCAAAGAAATGTTGCTCAAAAATCGCAAATTGACAATTAGAGAGATAGCAGAGAACGTCGGCATTTCAATTGAATCCGTTCAGAACATTTTGAAGAATGAATTGGGCTTGAGATGTGACGCTGCGAAGTTGGTACCGATAGAATTCAATTTCATGCAAAAAAGGGACCTAGTTGCTATCGCGAAAGACATGCTGGAAATGGTCGAAAGCGACGAATCATTCATTGAATCCATCATTACTTGTGATGAGACATGGGTATACGAGTATGACGCGCAATCCAGGCATCAGGCGAGTGAATGACGTTCGCCAGACGAACCGAGACCGAAGAAACCACGTCATTTTTAGTAAAAAAAGAAGGCGATATTCACTGTTTTCATGGACTACAATGGTGTAGTTCACCATGCATTTTTGCCAGATAGTGAAACGGTCAATAAACAGTATTATTTGGGCGTTATAAGACGTTTACGTGAAACAATTCGCCAAAAAAGACCGCAGTTGTGGCAAAACAAATCATGGTTTTTGCATCACGATAATGCACCATCGCACAAGGCTTATCTTATTCGTGACTTTTTGGCCAAAAACAACACGATCACCATCTAGCAGCCGGCAAATTCACCTGACTTGGCTCCGTGTGATTTTTTCCTGTTCAATCGAGTCAAAAGACCGCTTCGAGGAACGCGTTTCACCAGCAAAGAAGAGGTCATGGAAAAATCGGTCCAGAAAGGTGTCCGTGACTGAATCAAGCGTTGGCATAAGTGCGTTGCAGCCGACGGGGACTACTTTGAAGGCGACAATATTGATTTGGATGAATAAACTTGTACTTTAAGTTTTTTCAATAAATGAACCTTTCTTTTTAAGTGTGGACGTAGAATTTTTTGTTTGAAATAGTTGGTGATGGATTTGTTGTTCTTGTTCATTTTGATGTTGGTTAAAAATATATGTAATTCGGTCTTATGTTAAATAAATGGAAATAAATGTTTCGGAATAATATGAAATTATAATTTTTCCCGCAGTAAAGAACTAAAACATATTCTATTTAAATAAATTAAAAACTTAAATTTAAACAAACAAAACCAATGATCGTCCAACTCTGGAGGTCACCATCTGGGATTTTTTTGTAACTGTCCTAATTTGAAGACAATGGTGAAAAATATTAGAAATATTTGTTTATTCTTTCCGTTCTTACCGTTAAAATTTCTGCTACAATCAGTTATGGTTTTTTTCTTATAAAATTTTTCAGTTATGAATTCTTTTTCATTTAATTTTTCATTGTTTATTTAATTTTTCATATAAAAATGTTTTATAAATAAATAATTTTTTTGTTTAAATGTAATAATGTTTTTTTATATAAGCAAACATAACCTTTTCAAAAAAAATAGTACCTCATTAAAAATTTCTGAGGAAGAGCCTTTAAGGAAAGGTTAAAAAATAAAATCTATTGTAATTTGAACGCCCTGCACCCCCATTTTAAAATTCTTTTTTGATATTTTTATTAAAAAGCTGAGTTGCGTTAATTTTCGAGATGAGTTCTCTGTAAACTTGGCTACAATAAATAAAGAATTAATAAAACACAGTAAATGTAGCGCTTTTTCTAGTGTTGTGCTATGCTTTGGTTGTTGTCACTGCTTTTTCGGAAACATGAAATTTTGGCTTTATATTTCACGTAATTGTGTAAAATTTATATAAGTAAGAGAGTTCAAACATGAATTTTTCTCCCAGTGAGGATCAACCAGACCAACAAGTGCTAACATCAACATTGCACACCAAAGGCTCAAAGTGTGACATAAAAACAATTTCTAATCGCAATCAACCACCCTACTTACCTCCGGGAATGACATAAATAATTCTACGTCAACAAATTCTGATCTAAAATTTATTAAATTTTAAAGAATATTTTTCTTTTATCAGTGCCAAGAAGAATCTTTTAAATCGGACTCAAAAAATACTTTTGAAAGGAGAAATAAATTATTTTTGAAATAAAAAGTAGTATTTCACAATTTAAAGAATTTTTTTTTTATTAACCGTATATATGAAATATATAGTATATCATGTATCAAATATCAAGTTCAAGTCACTTTAAGTAAATTTGTCAAGTAAATTTGACATATTGATAAATATTAAGTTATAAAGAGTTTAAAAATTATTAATTATATTAAATTAAAAATATGTCAAGTAAATTTGACATATATATGGATATTAACTGTGAAACCTAAACAAGAGCGGCAGAGTTGTGTATCTGTCACAAAATCGTCATGCTAATATTAATTGTATGGAGCAAACCATAATAACGCGACGGCAACGCTGAGCGGTTGGAAAATCCAATTTTGAAGAGCGTTAGGAAGTGAAGTTTGCTACAGAAGCAAAGAAAAAGTTGTCATTTCTGTGAAAAATATTAGCATATGTTGACGATAAATATTTGCTTGCATAAATGGAGTTAAGTAATTAATTAATAATTAAAATTAGCTTGTGTTTAATTTCATTTTGTACTAATTACAGAAACATTTGACATAAGGTCGCCGCTCTTCTTTAGGGAAGACAATTCAGCGTTAACGCCAAGTGGCTAGTAACGCGCCGCTCAACGCTCTTGTTTAGGTTTCACAGTAAGTTACAAAGAGTTTAAGAATTATTATTTATATTAAATTTAAAATAAACCTCAGCTGGAATTGAGCTCGAACCTCTCGTGTGTTGGTCAGACTTTTTTTTACGCGCCGACAGTGGTTAATTTTACTCCTAAATAAAACTACGTCCCCAAAGTAAAATTACTACAAAGCGTTTGCACGACATTTAACAAAAACTATTACATATTTCGCGAAAAGACTTACCATTAAATTTAAAAGACTTGAACTGAAAAAAACTTCTGCAACCAAGAGGTTTGAACTCATGACTTTAACTACGAAATTTAACAAAGAATCAGTAAGTCAAATTAGTTGCTTCTATTTTGCTGGAGAAACATATCTTTCAAAAAATATTTTACTTTTAAATTAAAATTCATACTTTTTTAAGATAAATGTAAATATTTATGTTTTAATTTTCAGGTGTTGTAAAAAGAAATGCATTTTTTTCACAATATATGGCTTTAGTCGTCTGTATCTCACGTTTTTTAATTGCCATCGGATTAGTGTGATGCTACAGATCTTCTTAGATATTTTTGTGATTGCTTGATTCAGTTTAGTTCGAGCACGCCAAAGATGGACATCAACAAAGAGAAAATACGCTATACTTCACAGTTTTTCTTCGATAAAGACGAATAAGCAAGGCAGGCGGCTGAAAATGTGAACAATGTTTATGGTCTTGATACTATAACAGCCAGTCACGCACAATTTTGGTTTCGTCGATTTCATTCCGGCAATTTTGTTGTCAAAGATGCACCAGCTCCGCAACAAGATCGACCCATTTCTAAAGCATTTGGTAACTGGCGATGAAAAGTGGATAACCTACGACAACGTGAAGCGAAAACACTCGTAGTCGAAACGCGGCAAGCCAGTGTAAAAGGTGGCCAAACCAGTAGTGCAGGTCAGAAATCATCTTCGATGAGCTACTCCTCTTAAATTCTCCCCCCAAATTCTTAAGTCGGATCGGTACTGTGAACAATAATTGCACCGTCTGCTTTAGCCAATTTGGGAGGAATTATGTTCCATCAGGACAACGCCAGGACACACACATCAATAGTGATTCACCAGAAGCTTCAGAAGCTTGTTTGGGAGGTTCTTATTCATGCGCCTTATAGTCCGGACCTGACATCAAGTGATTTCCAACTGCTCCTGTCTATGGCTAATGACTTTGCTGCTACAATCTTCGCCTCTATAGAAGCTTGTGTAATTGACTTTGTCAGTTGCCAATAGAGACGAAATTTTCTATGAAAGAGAAGACTATGAAATAACCTTGAAAAGACAACTAGTTATCAAACAAAACGGTGCATATTTGAAATAAATCAGTTCATTCTAACTATAATAATGAAGCCTTCAAATTCAGACAAAAGGAATGAATTTATTTTTATTACACCTGATTACAAATTTATTTTATACCTTAGGATATTATAAATTTTCAAATTAAAAACTTGTGGTTTTTGATTTCAAACTCAATGTATTTTTTTCTGAGAGCATAAAATAAAAAAAAAAATAATTAGAAATGTAATTAAAGATTATTTCTTTCTAAATATAAATTTATTTTATTAAACCTAAGAAATAACTTATGATAAAAACTTATAACGATTTCTTGCGGTACATTAAAATCAAAATGAAAATTAACAATGAAATATTAAACTCTTTTTACAATCAGTTCATCGGTTAAAATTATGAATTAAGAATAAACATGTCTTCTATATTAATAGGACAACCTAGACAATGCTATTTTTTAGATTTTGTTACTTTTTTCTATCTAACACATCCCTGTAGGAAAATCAACTAATTTAAAAGTAGTTGATAAAGTAGTTTTTTGTCAACCACAACTAGTTGAAATTCTGACTTTTTTCCATAGAACGAACTAACTTATTTTGTATGGTGATGTCCGCCAAATAAGTCAATTGACTGTCGACTGCATATATTTTCAACTACTTGTTAAATTAGTTACATTTAAATTATTTTTTTAATTGCTTTACAATAACCAATTGAAAACATTACTGATGGCCAAAAGTTAATAATATTTGATGAAATAACATGGTTAAATATATATAAGCTTGTAATCTAATAAAAATTTTCAATTAAAACATGCCAACATCAGAGTAGTTGCCGCCTTAATATAATTCAAAGTAGTTTATCAATCACTGGTTTTTAAGTAGTATTTCAAATACTTCATATATTGAAGTGTATGCTGCCTTTATATAATTCAAAGTAGTTCATATACTGGTTTATTTTAAACTAGTTTTTTAATTAGTTGTTTTTAAAAACAAGTTAGTTTGTTCCTATAGGGATTGATGACCACACGCACACACCTCCAATTGCTTGCATGTGTGCGTAATGTTTGAAGCTTCTCACTGAGAGAAATGAAACGTTAAAGCATTTTGAAAGCTTTCTGAAAGCTTTATGTAAAACAATAATAACAAAAAGACGCAAATGCATATGAAATCACATTAGAAAAGATTATTATTTTATTTTATTATTGCGTAAATTATTATATTTATTATTGTCTCTATATAAGTGTCTACGTGAGACTTCGTATAACTAAAACCAAAATAAGTATAAAATAAACTATTTTAAAAATGCAAATTATGAAAACAATGGCGTGCTCACATCAATAAAAAGTTAACAAATATAACAAAACAACAGATGACAATAACAATCAGATGAACAAAGCAACGTGACCCCTCCTGCTTCGAGTCTGCTTGTAGACTGAAAGCTTTTTTGCAGCGGAAGAATTTATATACGTATACATTTTTGAAAAAGCTCTTAGCTCGCGAGCTAATTATGTTCATAGCTGATCTAACACTATTGGTCCCTAGCCTGCACATACGATTTTGAATCTGTGAGAAGCCTTTTTTGAGGTTTCGTACAATCGTAATAAATCAAAAGTCAAAATATGACTTTTTCGAGAACCATTTCGTATATTAAAATTATATTCAAAAGGATAAATTTAAAAATAATAGTAAAGAATTATATTATTACAATATTCTTAATAAAAGTTTAAGAAAATTTTTTTCAAGACCATGATCAAAAAAATCATTGAATTACCCACAGAAATCACATATGTGAAAGTCTTCTAAAAAATTTATTTTTCAACTCGAAATTTTCCTTAAGATTTTAGGAGATTTTACAAACACCATAATTCGGAAACTAGAGTTCAAACAGGACCAAATTCTTGTACACAAGTTAAAGAGTTTAGAGGTTTAATATAAGAAAGAATATGTTCGAATGGGTAAAATTTTTAGCTGTCCGCTTCACTTGAAATAACTTTTTTAATTGCGTGGAATATGTATATTTTTTTTATACAACCTTACAAAATTTTAAAGAAAAATCCATTTAAACGAATAATTTATCAAAGGATTTGTGTTCCTTGCAAATTGCATTAAAAATAATAACAAAATTCCAGTGAACCAAAATTGTCATTTTCAAATTCATTTAGGAACCTTTTCAGAAAAGTTCATTTTTGGCAATCATAAATTTTTTGTATCATTCCTTTTGTATCATTAGTCGAACTAAAATGCATTTCAAAAATATACCTTATATTGTTCAGAAATGAGTTTCAAAATTAACTGTTTTGATATCAATATTTCAAAGGAGAAAAGTCGTGACTCTTTTCCAATATGAAATACTTTCATATTATGTATGAAATATCAAAATAGTAAAGTTCTTAATTGGGGAAGCTATTTGATTACTTTTTTGCATGAAATGTTGTCGTGGTTTCCTTTCTATTTGGACTTGATCACAATTTTTGATAGAAATCTTGAAATATTATGACAGATTTGTTGAGAGATGAAATAGTTTTTCATACGTGAAGCAGTACATCCATCTCCCTTCTTATGGCGAGAATCCATTCGCACTGGTGAAAAAGCTCATATGACGTTTGTATGAAGATTAACATTTAAATTTACTATTATAAAAATATCAACAAAGATTTAAATTCTTCCTTTTTTAACTCATTTTAGAATATAAAAAAGTTACATTTATGATTAATTTCTGAACTCGAAAAATGGTGCGTTTAAGAGAAATTGTTTCTAACTGCTATGATAAAAGAATTATTCTCTTTTGAACTTATGTAATAATGCAAAAAAAAAAAAATATTTATGATTCATTTCTGAACTCATGTATGAACAAAACTAGCAATTACAAGTAATTTTTGCCTACTAAAATGATAAAAAATGACTCTTTTTCGACTCAAAATAAGTTTTTATGAATTTTGCAAAGGAAGTACAATATTCATTTATGAAAAAGGTTTTCACGACTCTTACTTCTTTTGCAAGCAATTTAAAGCGACAAAATAAAAAACCAAAAATTAAAAAGAAACATTCTACCCAAAAACGTTCGCAAAACTCTCACATTCCCCAAAACCTTCGCTTATGGTTCAGTGGGATAGTATGTCACCCCGCAATTATATTGCCGTATATAATATTACAACACAATGAATGTACGGCAAAATAATTGAGAGCCGACGTTTATGCAATATCAAAAATTATATTGCTTTGAAGCAGGGCTTTTAACTTCGCTCACTTTTTGAGGCGCTCACTTATTGAGCGCGCTCACTTTTTCCAAACTCTTGGGCGTGATCCAAAAGTGAGCGCGCTCACTTTTTCAAAAACTTGAAATTGAAAATGTGCCACTAATAGTTTGAGCGCGCTCACTTTTTACACAAAACTGAGGGCGCTCAAAAAGTGAGCCGCTCAGAATATGAGCGAGCTCACTTTTTCAAAAAACTGAGGGCGCTCACAAAAAGTGAGCTATTAAAAGTCTTGCTATTAGAAATTCTAATGTTTTTTTTTTGGATATCAAGCCCTTTTGATCATTGAATGCCATTGCTGAAATTGGTACTTTAATATGCAAAAACATCTCACTCGTAAAGTCAATTAAAATATATTGATTGTGACCCTTATAAGCAAAGTGAAACTTTCCTTTAGCAAAATAAATTTTCATTACCTATGCGAAAATTTCTATTCGATTTAAAAAGTCTCATTTGTATTATTTTTCTCATACTTTCTTGACCATATAGAGTGGGGCGGTTTTTAAATTCCAAAAATCAAAGGCCGAAACCCAAAAACTCACTTTTTTCCAATATCAAGCGTGGGAGAATCAAATCAGGATTGTTGGAGAATTAAATTGAATGAAAAATATGCACCTCTATTCCAGGAACCGCCGTAATAAAGTTACGAATCTGAAGTTACTTTACGAATACGAAAATTTTGCTATGATAAGATTCGAAAGGAATCGAGTTTATCATTGTCTTATTAAAATTGAATTTTGATATTTTGGAAATAGCGTTCTTTGTCATTAATTTTTGTGTTAATATTTAATTTTTGAGAAAAACAAGTTATTTATTTTGTACGTTTTGAGGAATGTATGGATCAACAAGTTTTATGTTGATTTCGAACGGACTATGTTCTCAAGAAGCTTTTCATGGCAGTTTTATCTATCTGAGGTTTGCCATTGTCTGCAGAGAGGTGATGACGTGAACAGAACAATTAGTTCGATTGAAAAAACTTTCTGTGTCAGGTGGGAATTGAACCAGGGTTCTCTGACGTGTGGGCCACGCACTCTACCCACTGCGCCATGGCCGCCACATGAACTCCTGATAAGCTTTCTGAAATTATCATTAAGCAGTTAAAAAGTTGGAGTACTAAGGCGCAAAATGCAATTCTGTATAACTGTTCTCTCATCCATAAAGGAAATATCGCAATCAATTTTTTTCAACTTTCAACTTATTAAAAAATTTGATTTTTTGAAAATTTGTAAATAAATATAATTTTTCCAACTGCATTTATAAAACTCTTCAACTAATTATTTTTAAGAATCTGATGTTATTTTTTTTTTTTTCATATGGCGACAAACACACACACATATATGAAAACTCGTTGATATACTTTCAACGTCATATAAAAGTATCTCAATATTTGTTGAGTAAACAAAAGTTTGGTTCTACATTTTTATTTTATTTTGTAGTTATTTTGTTCAGTACCGTTAAAAAAAAATCACATTCAGTGTTTGTTGTAGCTTATTGCTCCACTCTAGAAAATCCAGCAGATCTTTTTATAAATTTATTTCTGGCTGTTGCTGTTACACCTGCAGATATTCCTAAAGTACACTATTGGAAGCTGCTGCGTATATTTTTACACTTTTAGCACAACACCAGCAAGTAGCGAGTATAGAATAGTATGTGTGTATTTTTATTTTCTCTATTAAATCCTCACAAAGCAACATAGTGACAAGTTGAAGATAAGGAAAAAAGTAAAAAAAAAAAATCCAACTTGTTGGTCGATTTCGATTAAGTTGAAACAAAGAAATCCAATAATGCGAGGGTCAAGCTTCAAGGGTGTAGTGATGGGGTATAAAAGCGCCATTATAACTCGAACTTGATTGGCAGCAATTCAAGTGGTGATAATAGTGAAATCTTTAAAGAATGGTTATTGTTTTTCACTCACTGGAATGAACACAGATGGAAACAATCGTCTTCTTATATTTTGCACGTAAATAACTGATGATAACAAACTAACGTTAATTAATTTGACTTATTTTAGAAATACTAAAATTAGTTTTAATTTTTTTACACAAAGATAACTTGTATTTTAAACACTTTTTAGATTTTTATAGTTTTTCACACACGCCGTCTTTAGATTACGTTCAAAAACTCATTCAAACGTTCACGAATGTCGACACAAAACTAAAGTTAGACACAAACAGTAAAAAAAACTTGACTCTATCAAATATTTATTTCGAATTCCAATTTAGTGCGGATGGTCTTGTATGTCACATATACAAACATACATAGATACAACAAATGCGATAAGGAATCGCTTATCTGGCCTGATAACGCGTTCTTATCTCTTATCTTGATTGCTGGCTGTTGAATCGCTCGTGATCACTGGAAAGGTGAATTTAGCAGCAGCTCCACTTAAGTGTGTTTGTGTGTGTGCTTGTAGAGTGGAGTGGTATTACTTTTATACTTAATTCTTTTTGTGTCAATAAGCAAAAAATATTGTATTAAAAGAAAACTAACATTGTTTTGTTAGTTGATATTGATAAGTTTTTGGTTTTTGGAACCTGTGCGCTTGTATTACGTATGCTGCATGATGTTTAACTCTATGAGTTGGCTTACTTTTTTGGTTATGTAAAGAAGATAGTAGTTTGTAGTGCTATTATAACAGTTATCCATATGAACGCTTAAATTATGAAGTATTACTTTTGAGTTAATTGTTTTGCTGAAATTCGAAAAACCGCTGCTTTCGCCGCTATCGAAAAGGAATCAGCCAAAGTGGGTTTCACGATAAATGAGAGTAAAACAAAGTATATGCTGTCTACAAACAAGGGAGCGCGGCGTTTAAACTCCCACGTTTCATCCGGCAGCTATAACTTTGAAGTAGTCAAGGAGTTTGTATACCTTGGCACCGCCATTAATACCAAAAACGAAATCAGCCTGGAGATAAAGCGAAGCACAATAATTGCTAATAGGTGCTACTACGGGCTCAGTAAGCAACTAAGTTCCAGCGCCCTCTCTCGATCGACAAAACTAACACTCTACAAGACGCTCGTTCTACCTGTGCTGCTTTATGGCGCTGAGGCATGGGTAGTTTCGCAAACTGACGCAGCCGCTCTGGGGGTGTTCGAGAGAAAAGTTCTTCGCAAAATCTTCGGTCCTGTTCGAGTCGGCGATGACTATCGCATCCGAATGAACCACGAGCTGTATGAGCTCTACGATGACATTGACGTAGTTCGGCGTATAACTGTGTAGCGACTACGCTGGCTGGGTCATGTCCATCGTATGGACGACGAAGCTCCAGCGAAAAAGGTGCTCGAGGCGAGGGTAGCTGGTCAACGACGACGAGGGAGACCATGCCTCCGATGGATGGACCAGGCTGAGGAAGCCCTAACCGCACTTGGTGTATCCGATTGGAGAAGGTGCGCGCAAAGCAGAGACGCCTGGCGAGAGTTGATGAGGTCGGTCGAAATCCGGACACGGGTTGTTACGGCCACCTAAGTAAAGTAAGTAAGAAATTCGAAAGTACTTTCTTCGTGTGTAAATAAATTATATTATCGCTGTTTAGTAATTTTTTGGAATATTTCCTTTTTTTGCACTAGGAAAACAGTACTTAAAGGCCGTTTCTTGAAGACACTGATAGTGAAATTTTTTCGAAGCATACATTTGTATGGTATAAATATTTAATTTCTATTATATGCCCCTATATGATGTTGTACAACTATCGGTACTCCGAAACATTTATTTACCGCTTGCACTGAGTACTATGATATAAAGAATACTAACAGCATTTTAGATAATCCAAACACGGCATGAGTTCCAACACGCTTGACACAAAAATCGGCTTGAATATTATTCCTAAATTTGACCCCAATATTGAGCAAATTGTATTCGTTACTCTTATCTTTAGGATCTTATTACAAGTTTAATCAGTGCTGGATGGTGTTTTTTTCGGAAAGTCCCATGCAAAATGGACTTAAGCAAGATGGATAAAAGAGACCAAATAGATGCTATTTATACTGATTTCAGTAAAGCCTTCGATCATGTTGATCACGGCATCTTAATTAATAAATTAGAAAAATTTGGTTTCTCTGGATCTTTACTTAGTTGGCTATCAACTTATCTCCGTGGTAGATCCTAATATGTTAAATATCAAGGAATAATGTCGAAAAAAATTGAGGTCTCCTCTGGAGTACCGCAAGGTAGACACCTTGGGCCTCTTCTCTTGAATATCTTCATATCCGACTTGTCGATAGTGTTGCAGGATATTACATATCTTATGTATGCGGACGACCTAAAAATTGACCACGTAATTAAATCGCAGGAAGATGCCAACTTCTTATAGTTAAACCTCTCATTTTTTGTGACCTGGTGTACACAATACAAACTTTACCTCAATGTAAATAAGTGTTACATGATTAGTTTTTCCCGTAGAAACTAACTTATAATTCACAACTACCGCCTCAACCATATCGAACTTAACAGGGTCAATTACATAGTTGAAGTGGTCTTGAACAACAAACTGCGCTTTAATCTACACTATGATAAGATGGTATCCAGAGCCAGTAAACAGCTCGATTTCATTAAAAGACGAGCATATGAATTCAAGAATGTGTGGCTCACGACATCCATAGTGCGCCCATTACTCGAATATACCCATTGTGATAGAATAGAATCCATTCAAAAGCAATTCTTACTATTCGCTCTGAGAGAAACTTTTAAGCCCCGCGATTATTGTAGCCTTCCATCGTATGAACACAGACTCAGCCTATTAAATTTGATGCCACTATCAATAAGAAGGTCGATATTGGATTCATGCTTTACTTTCAAATTTCTGAACGGTGTAACTAGCTGCGAACACATCTCTAACAAGATAACCCTCAATGACCCTATAAAAATTACCCTATACAAGGCATACTCGGCTGTTAACAAAAAATCAGCATCATACTGCATATGCAAGTAATGAACCGATCAGTCGTTGCTGTACAGAATTTAATAATATATCCGACCATTACTCACCTTCCATGTCCAAATCCTCGTTCAAGCGATCTCTACCAAAGTCTCTCTCTCTTCCTAACTAACCCAGCCTGTGATCTTTTTTCTTTTCTTCCCCTCTTTCTAGTAGGTAAGTACCTTAAGAATAAGTACTCTTACTTTTAATTGTCTTTTTGACTCTCCTTTTTGATGTGTTCGTGAAAGCATGTCATTCAGGTGGGCGGAGTACGCCCACTTCAATTCGCACAACTCCGAACACCAAAACAAGGAAAGGGGAGAAGAAATAAAATAATAAAAAAATTAATAAAAAGAAATAAAAATAAAATAAATTAAATTAAGTTAGAATAAGTAAATTGCCTTATTTGGCCAATAAATAAATAAAATGCTTCAAATTCCCGCCTTTTCAATTTCATTGTAAAAAAAATTGCCTTAGTTTTTTACATTTAACCTATAACACTTTTTCCACAATATTTTAAAATTTAATAAAAGCAATTCACAAGGTTTTATTCTTCGTATTATTTTAAAAATTCAATGCTCAGAAAGTAGGTAATTAGGCAATTGTCAAAATTTATGTGGAAAAATTATTAAATTGAAAACAATTTTTTGTCAATATGTATTTTTTTAAAAATTAAAAAAATTAATTAAATACGATTCATATTAAACATATTTTATTATTTCATTGGAAAATTCTCAAAACAGCTTTAAGAATGTTGTTTATTTTAATGACAATACTTCAAAGTCGATGTAGATATTTCAAGTCGGCTCGACCTTTACCTTACCAACATATCTTTTGTAGTCTCGGATGCATAGTAGAATTTTATGGAAAATATTTATGCAAGATATTTAACCCTCTACCGTCTCTTTTATGTGTCCTTTTTGATACTTTTACTATTAAAGTTTCAAATAAGTACCCTCAAAAGGAATCGTTAAAAGGATTGAAATAATAATAGGTTGAATCATAAATAAAAACATAATAAAGTAATATACTTCTTTTTTTTTTTGTTATGCTGTACTACAGATTTTTGGAAAAAAAACTTGTCCAACATGTAGTTATTTTCGAATTTTATAAAGATGTTAGAATACTTAAACAGTTAGTCCTTGAATTTTCCAGTCCATTTTAATAAATTTAAGCTTAATGGACTTAGAACTCATTAATAAATTTTATTTTTCTAAGCAGAAGTATGCTGTAGATAAATCATATCCAAAAATACTAAAGTAAAATTTTACAAACAACCTTTTCATGGAATATTTCAACACTTTACTAGTGTGAATGCTTAAAACTAGGGATATAAAATAACGATAATTTTTAATTTTTAGAATAAAAGATCATGTATACAAAATTTGCTGTGAACTAATTTCAAATGTAACAATAGACGCTAGGAATATTTTTTTGACAGATTTTCTTTTCATGATTTTTAATATAGACATCCGCTTAAAGCAATTATTTTCGAACGATTTTTTTCGATCATAAGACAATTATTTTTTGATTCGCACTAGTACAGAACTACCGATTTGACTAGCCCTAAGGTAACCAGTATTAGTTCTACTTCAATCTACTTTCTTTGCATTCAACTGGCGAATTTTACGTGAACATGTCATAAGCAGGGGTCAATTACTACCTTTTACATTACCATACCACTAGTCACCTCACTAGTGCTACAGGGCCAGCTTATTCACTAGTCAGAAAGATACAAAAATAAAAACCGTACACTCAAAATCAAAAATCAACAAAAAACATTTGTTGGACGTATATTGATAAAAATTTGTCAAATCAATCTAGGTTTTTGTCAGTATGAACAATTTTTATCAAGTTGACAAAAACCTTAGTTGATTTGACAAAAGTTTTTTGTTGATTTTTTATTTTGAGTGTAGGCATTGTGAAAGCAATCTTTAGTTAATAAGTTTTTACTTTTTTCATCACAATATTTTTCTTCATGCTCTTTAGCGATATTGAAACACCTTATATACGTATACCATGTTTTCTCGAAAATATTACTCGAACTATATAAGTCGTGGAAACAAAATTAAGACGTCAGAATTATAAGAAATATAAACAATAAGCAATACAAGCTTGAAGTTGATTGAACTGACCCTTTTATGCATTACCTTTTCCCTAGCCAGGGGGTCAATTTCCGTTTTGCGTTAAAGTGAAGTAAAAAAAAATTTTTCACAATCATTTTCATTTGACGTCTTCTCTTTTTCACTTCACTACGCACAAAAACGCGATTCTTGTTCGTCTAATGGAAAGTAGTTGCTGAATAGCATATAAAAGTTGCTGAATGCCTATTAAACAAAGCTTTTATAAAAAAATGTAAACAATGTATAAGAAAGAAGGAAACTTTTGCAAAAATGACTTCATCATTAATTTCATTTCATTCATATTGGAATATTCCAATATATTCCATCATTAATTTCATACTTCATATTGGAAATAAATAAATATGAACAAGATAAGTTTTGCGACAGCATAAAACAGCCAAAAATAGTAAAGCAAATAGTATTTACTTGTTATTGGCAATATCAACATTTTCCTCTAAATAGTTGATAAGATACTGTTTCTGCGTACCGCTTGTCCTTTTTCCCTTTTTTTTTTACATTATTTATTTTTAATTTAAAGTCATTTTCTGTCCATAACGTGCGTTTGCTACCGGCGTTAACTTTCTTTCCATTTCAGCGAAAAATGAACAGCACACAACGGGAATCGCATTTTCCGTGTAAAGGTGAAAACATATTTCACATGACGATAACGCAGAACAGGAATTGACCCCTAGTTCACTAGTGCTATAGGGCCAGCTTATTCGCTAGTCAGAAAGATAAAGACAAAAAAAAAAACGGAGGCATTGTGAAACCAATCTTCAACTAATAAATATAAATTTTTTTCTTCAGAACTTTTTTATTCAAGTTTTTTAACAAAATTGAAGCGCCTTATATATAATACTTTCTCGAAAAAATTACTTCGAACTATATAAGCACTTGTTATAAAATCAAGATGCCAGAAACACAAACAACAAGCAGTACAAGCTAGAAGTTGATCGAACTGACTGATGCCTTACCTTGGGTCAAAAAAGGAGCTAGTTCGTATAGAACTAGTAAAGTAGCTAACGAGAAAGGGGCAATTGGTTATGCTACTTTCCATACTGGCGGGAAGCGTTATGAAAATATTGATTTGTATGCAATAAATATATTTCTTATAAAAATTATTTCGCAGTTGGTATTTTTTATGATATTTATGTGAAATTCAGAGCATTTAATGATCTGAAATTTTGAATAAGAGCAGCACTCTTACATTCAGAAGATCCGATAACCGGCAGAAGATCTGGTTATTTCCCTTGCTGCTGTAGCAAAAAATATAAGATTACTACAGATTTGTACACAAAACCTAGCACTAGTCGCAAACCACAACTAATTAATACTATACTATCATTTACGATATCAAACTTTATCCTTCTGAGCCGCCATGTATATATGAAAAGTAATCAATCAGATCAGACCTTTCTGTTTGTTTGCAAAAACTTTATTGTGTACTTTGTTTATTCTCGGAAAGCCACGCACCTGTATGAAATTAGAGGACTGGTTTATACAAAATAACAATATGATTCATTGCCATCGAAATATTGCTTGTGTTATGATTCTAAGATAAAAGAAAATTTCAGCACGTTTTTGTCATTTATAACAATATTATTTATTTTTATATGCATAATTCTATTTTAAACTTTTCCAAGCATTACCAAAAAGATTGAAGATTGTGTGGGCCACCATGTTAATTGATTACTATGTAGATGTCATATTTTCTGTCTTTTGACACTGCATTAATTTTATCATATTTTGTGTTTACACCTAATGTTCGTTCTGATTTTAGTTGGTTATTTAGTGGTCATTAATATAATTTTTGCAGATTTTCGAGCGTGTTTTCTCATTATAGGGCATGAGCATTGAATTGTTTTATTTTTCATATTTTTGTTTTTATTTCTGGGTTGTGGCCAGAAAAAACAAAAATGCGTGGTTGGAACTGCTTAATTTTCTATTGGGACTTCTTTAATGCTCTAGAGCCTCATTATTTCAATGAGCATCTTTTAAGGGAGGTACTTATTTTATTGCACATAATTTGGATACTAAAATTAAAATCGCTTTGAGGAAAATATACTTAAAATCCTAAGTAGGCCAAATTATATTAAAATTTAATGCACTTAATAGACAATAAAAGATGATCGGACGAAGGAAGCCGTATGTGACTACACATATTTATGAAAGAAAAAGGTAATAAAAAATGAAAAATATGCAGCAAAAATATTTTTCAAAGTTTAATTAAGCCATAATTTAGAATGACAAACAATATTGTAGCACCATTTAATGGGACAACTGACTGACAGTAAATTTTTAGCAGTTTTCATTATTTTACGTAAACACACAGAACCTACCAAAGTCATTGGTAGGAAAATTTTTGTGATAAATTCAAAACTTATGATAAAATTTTTAAGTCAACTGAACTTGTTTTAAGAGTGTAATAAAAAATGAGTTATTACTGGCTACCTCATTTTAGTAATTCAGAAATATTTTACAACAGTTCACCATTAGAACTAAATTTTCGCACTTTGTTAAAACTTTGTTGTTTTATGTTTTTAGAACAATTTGCGATTCAGATTTCATGTACCAAAAACGTGAAATTCAGCTACGTACAATTTCTAAATTTGACTTATTTATAGACAAGGCCAAAATAATTTGGGAGCGTTTTTAATCATATTTCAATACACGTTCCCAGTAGGTATTAGCAAGTATTCGAAGGGCTACTAGCAGGCCTTGAAATGGATTTTTTAGGCCTACCCTGAAATGGCCAAATTTTCCATGCCTTCTACTCTCCTTGCTTTAAAGAGGCCTGCTAAAGCACTCCTTTAGATTGGCTTAAAGCCAATTATATTAACCAAAAAAATTAAAACCTATATTTTTTTTTTATTTCTTTTTATGGATACCTATATATTCTGTGATTTTATTTTATTTTACATATTTTTGTTAGATAAGAATATTTCTAAGTCATGACGTTGGTTATAATGCAATATTTTTGAATGAATACATATTTGAACTTTTAAAGAAAAGTAACCCTGAAATATAAGCAGAACCAGTTTTTTTGGGAAAAATATAATTATTGTACTGCCTTGGGAAGCGAAAAATTAGGCCTTATAGAAGCGCTCGCAAAAGCAGCCAGGATGTCATGTGTCTTACCGCCAAAAGTAGCAGTAAATGCAAGGCTTCGTTAGAAGAGACCTCGCTGTAATGCCTATTGGATTGTTCCTGGTTTTTGCGTATTAGGCTATGTAGTTGTGGTTGATAATTCTCACAATTTTGTTACAAAATATTGAGTTTAAGCTTTTATTTTGTGTATTTTAATTTTAAGTGTTGCTCCCTGTTGTCCAATTGCACTCATATACAATAGATCCTTTTTAAATTTTTGTAATACATGAAATATAACAATAGAGTTTTTTGCACTTCTTCAGGATTAACCAATTCAAAGTCACGACCCAAAAATCATTAAAATATATTAATACTATGGACACCAGTGACCCCAAAAAAGTTAATGTGGGAAAAATTTACCCACCAATGAATGGGGTGGGACAACACATGACGTAACAACTAATAAACAATATATGGTAAACGGTCACAAAGATAGGTTGAACAAAGAATTATATAGGATAGAATTAAGAGAATAGAACTTATAAAATTTCAAATATGCAAAACAATTTCTGGCTAATTTCTTTGGATGATAACTGACTTATTATTATAAAGAAACGGTATAGCGTATAGAAGTACAACTTCTTCTCTGTATACACTCTTTTTTTTCTAGAATAAGAAAGATTTTAGTGTTAAAATCTCCCCCGAGAATCGTAGGATGTGTAATGAAGATGTATAATGAAATAAAAAATTAAAGATGGCGGATAGAGTTGCCACCAAAACTTTTTGTATTTTTACATTCAGTGCTTGGGCGAACGCTAGGTAAAATGGGTAGCTGAATTCGAATCCGTTGTCAAAATTTCAAAATTACAAGAATTCAGAAAAAAAAAACAACAAAAAAGATCTTGAATTTTAAAACTGTTATATCCGATTGGAAATCAAAGCCGTTGCACAGAGATGCACGGGCAAAATTCGGCGGCCAATATCGTTTTCCACATTTCACTGTTTCAAAAATCTAATGATGCAGTATGTTAAATATACTTTAGTTAAGAAACATGCAAATTTTCAGGTTCATAAGTAAACCGGGAACGTATTGAACGGCGTATAAACAAAAAGGTCCATTCTCATTTTTTTGTGAATTTGAATTTTTTACATATTTTGTTGAAGTTTGAAGACGTTTAACTTTTTAACGGTGCAACAGTTTTTAACAATTTTTTTTTTAATTAAGGTCAGTAAAAGGCGTTAAAAATTAATAAAAAATTTTATTACAATTTATGTTTTACGGTATTTTTTTCAGATATATTTTTAAAAGTCTAGTTTTTAAACAAATTTTGAGAAAACTCATACACCGTCGCACAGTGTGTCTTTTTCAATTTTAGCATGCCATAAGTCCCTGAAAAAAAAATTAGAATTTGTACAAAAAGACTTATTTTCTCAATAGAAATATATTTATGTTATTTGAAAATTATATCTAAAAGTCAAAATAACTTTTGGATATTTTTTGAAAATTTGTCAAAGTTAGAACTTTAAATAAACGAAGAAAAATTTAATGCAACGCACTAAAATAATGCTAAATTTAACCAAACATAACTTTTGAGGTGAAAATGATTTTGCAATAAGTTTTTATTTTTGTAAATATATTGTTAAATTCTGATATGATTTTATATAAACAAGTTTTTTAAAAAATTAAAAAATATATTAAAAAATTTATGGAAAATAATGATTTTTTTTATCATTACATTATACTTTAAGTAATTTTCAGTAAGAAAAATCTAAAAATGTTCCACTGTAAATATGACGGAAAGTGTAACTAAAAAAAATATTAAGTGTGTTTTCTTGAAGTTTTTAAAAAAACCATTACACAAATTGACTCGATTAAAAGAAATGCAACTACATCTTTTCATTCCATTGTTTTGTACATTTTGCATCTTTAAGGATAATTTTGTAAACAAAACTGGATACAGTAAATTTTTTGTAAAATTAATATTACAAATAAATTGTACAAGTGAAATGAATTTCAACATTATTAATTTTTAGGAACAAGATTTATATCAATTTTGTGGTTTTAAGTTTCTTGTGCCTCGCAAGTGCAAACTACTAAGTCAAAATCAATAATTTGCTTATTCAAAAATGATAGTTTAATATATTTAAGATTAAAATTTCATTGTTCTACGAGTACTTTTAAAACTTTTCACGCAATGACATTTTTTATGTTTGCTTAATTTGCTTGCTTCTAAAAAATTTCAAAATAAAAAGCTATATATTAAACAGAGATTTAGAAGTGAAATGGGGTTTTTAGTTGACATGCCTAAATAAAATGGTGGTTATACTAATGATGGCAACACTGCTAGGAAGTTTTTTAGAAATGCTGAGCTATCTTCGGAAATAACCGGCATTAACTTGGAACTTATTCAACGGTTTTACATAATTTAAGAGTGCTTAGGCTTTTGTGGGTTTCCAATAGACCCAACTGCTTTTGGAAAGTTTGCTGAGGAAACAAGGAACCTTTACTTGACTAAGAATGTATGGTATTAAATGCCAGTAACAGTTCATAAGGTAACAGTAAAAAATTTAATACTCAATTATAGAGTTTACTTCATTTAAATTTGAAGGTTCTGTTTCATGGCGAAAGGATTATAAGTTCATGCAAACTTCCAATAGGTTAGCTCTCTGAAGAAGCTCAGGTAGCCAGAAACAAAGATAGCAGACGCTTTAGAGAAAGCTTTACCAGAAAAACTTCAAGAATCGGCACAAATAAAGATTTGCTACACTGACTTTTAATTTCTTCTGATCCGTTAATAAACTCTTTGCGACAACCACCCAAATATGAAGGGTGTAATTTAACAGTAGATTTAATAAAACTACTGAAGGATCCAGAACTTATTGAAGCGAATTCTGATTCCGATTCAGAATAATAAAGGTCAAAAATAAAGCTCAAAACTGTTTTTTTATATTAATTGAGTTTTCTGGTGATATAGGAAGTAGGCTTACATACAGTCGAGGTAGGCGTGGCAGTTGAACGATTACGCCAAAAGGTTTCAAGTTACAAGATAAACTTAGATACCAAATTTTATCATTATAGCATACATACATCAAAACTTATAAAGGGTGATTTTTTAAGAGCTTGATAACTTTTTTTTTTAAAAAAAACGCATAAAATTTGCAAAATCTCATCGGTTCTTTATTTGAAACGTTAGATTGGTCCATGACATTTACTTTTTGAAGATAATTTCATTTAAATGTTGACCGCGGCTGCGTCTTAGGTGGTCCATTCGGAAAGTCCAATTTTGGGCAACTTTTTCGAGCATTTCGGCCGGAATAGCCCGAATTTCTTCGGAAATGTTGTCTTCCAAAGCTGGAATAGTTGCTGGCTTATTTCTGTAGACTTTAGACTTGACGTAGCCCCACAAAAAATAGTCTAAAGGCGTCAAATCGCATGATCTTGGTGGCCAACTTACCGGTCCATTTCTTGAGATTAATTGTTCTCCGAAGTTTTCCCTCAAAATGGCCATAGAATCGCGAGCTGTGTGGCATGTAGCGCCATCTTGTTGAAACCACATGTCAACCAAGTTCAGTTCTTCCATTTTTGGCAACAAAAAGTTTGTTAGCCGAAATGCTCGAAAAAGTTGCCCAAAATTGGACTTTCCGAATGGACCACCTAAGACGCAGCCGCGGTCAACATTTAAATGAAATTATCTTCAAAAAGTAAATGTCATGGACCAATCTAACGTTTCAAATAAAGAACCGATGAGATTTTGCAAATTTTATGGGTTTTTTTTAAAAAAAAAGTTATCAAGCTCTTAAAAAATCACCCTTTACCAATAATACTTTTCCAGTTGTATGGGTGGTAGGCGTGGCAGTTGACAGATCATGCCCATTTTTTCTGACAGTTATTTTTATGGTCTTGAAAACAAAATTATCAAATTTTATGTGTTTTGGCATGCTAAAAAAAGATACACTGTGCGTCGTGCCTTGGCAGAGCTTGGTTATATATAAATATACTATAACCGAATATTCTATTACCACCATTTGCTGCCGGAGAGCTCTTTTTTAGAAAATAAGGTAGACACCTTCTATAAACTAAACTATATTTATACGACACAGGCATAACCTGTGCATATCGTTTGCTGAAGTTTTTATTTTTTTTTTTATTTTATTGCCATAATTAAGTATAATCAAACAGTTAATGAATGCAACCGCAGGTAACGCCATAGGTAGAAATTAATTTTTAATTAAATTAATTTTTTAATTAAATTAAATTAATTAATTGGTCAACAGTTAGAATAATTTTTGCGCACATTTTTTATATATAAAGCCGCGCATCTGCATAGCAAATATATTTCCCACAAAAACTCTTACGCGTAATCATAACAGCTATGGAAAGTGTAACTTACGATTTTGTTGCTAATTTGTATTTTGTAAGCAAATTTAAAAATTATGTTATTGTCGCGGCTATCGTTGGCGAAAATATTGTCAGTCACAATATTATAGAAGCTGTATCAATAAAGGTTACAAATATTGTAGACAGCGTAAAAATGCGCCGAAATTTAAGCTGGCAAACGAAACTTGGCTAAAAATATTCTTGAATACGATTATGAATTAGACTAGGAAAGTAATCACTTTAATGATCAATCACTGGAATTGATAAGGTCTTCATATCAAGGTTGCGAACCATCATACAGGTTATTAGCTGCAATGAGCATATATGAGCAGAGCGTTTTGGACAGTATGCAATGGAAACAGCAGAATTATACAGTTAATTATATCTTTGGAGTGGTTCCAACCCTGCATTAGGTTTTAATGCATGGCGAACAAATCATAAACTATCATATCCTACCTATTGGAGAGCTACTGAAGAAGCGCAAGAGAAAAGAAATACGGATTATAGGTTCTATGGGGAACATAACACCCGAAAGTGTTCAAGGCAAAAAAGAAATGAGGACCTATTTCGAATGCTTATGATGTCATCTGATCCATTTATATCTTGTTTCAGGAATTCAAAGAAAATTCCACATAGTGCCCTAAGTAAAGAAGCAAGAGATTTAATTGTTCAACCAACTAATGAATTTTTTGAAGAAAATTTATATCAAAAATCAATTTATAAATACTTAGATAAATTATCATTTTATTAATACATAAACAATGTTACAACAATTCAATAAAACATTCTATACAAAAATAAGACAAAAATAAGAAAATGTTATGT
Source organism: Coremacera marginata (assembly GCA_914767935.1). Lineage (NCBI taxonomy): Eukaryota > Metazoa > Arthropoda > Insecta > Diptera > Sciomyzidae > Coremacera > Coremacera marginata. The sequence continues at coordinate 38,678,082 of OU612045.1, read as the reverse complement.
AAAAATTTTTTACTTTTGAAAATTTAAAAAAATCAGATTAAAAAAATAAAGAAGAGAAAATCGCAGAAATAATATTACGTTCTTATACAAAAGTCAAGTGCATATTTTATCGTTAAGTTGCAAAAAAAAAAATGGTAAATATATAGCAAATATATTTACGAGTCTACCTCCCATATAAAGTGGAGTCATCTAAATGGTAAAAGTTTCATAAATGCCATAGGTTTTAAGATATTGCCTTGAAACTTGGCACACGCCTTCTCTACAAGATAAAGAACATTTTTAAAAATGATTTAAGCCGGATATGAACGAAGTCTACAATGCGTTGCACGGCATAACATATATAAACATTTTCATAAAACCAACTTCCCACCCAATAAGAATATAGCAAACGAAATTTCAGGAACTATTTTCATACCTCATATTGAAGGGCAAATATGCAAAAACTGCTTAAAAAATTTTTCATTCGCTTAGAAGTTATAGATTTTTGACCGCCAAATACCAATAAAATCACTTTTTGCACCTTGTGCGTTGTCAGAATTTCAAAATCACAAGAATTTGCAATAGTAAGATGATGTTTCAAACTATTAAAAATATTGTTTTAATAGGTGGCAATCCTATCAAAAGCAAATTAAATAATTTTGAAATTCTGACAACGGATTTTGATTCAGCTAACCATTTTTACCTTAATGTTTGCCCCAGCACCGAAATCATACAAATAAAAAATAAAGATGGCAATCCAAGCCCGTATCTTGAATTTTCAAATTCTGGCATCAAATTTGAAATCAAAAACCCTCAAAAACTATTAAAGAATGTTTAAAACTCGTTTAAAATATACCATATTATTAGGTGGTAAGAACTTAGGAGGCAATCCTAGCCTCCATCTTGAATTTTAAAACTGTGACATTATATTCGAATTGAAATTTGTTGTCAGAATTTCAGAATTACACGAATTCGAATTCGCACGAAAAAAAAAAAATCTAGGTTATAACCTAACCGCCATCTTAATTTTAAGATTCGGACATCAGAAAGAAACTGTTTATAACTCATAAAAAACATATTATTAGGTGGAAACCCTTAACGCCATCTTGAATTTTAAGAGTCTGACTGTAAATTCGAAATCAGCGATCCCCTAAAACGGCCAACCACGGAGTATCTATTAGGCCGCACTTATATACATTGTACGTGCTTATATACAATGTTTACAGAAAACGTTTCACTTTTTTGTGACATGTTTATAAACATGTTAACAAAAAACGTTTTACTGTTTTGTTACAAATTCATAAACATGTATACGTTTTTTTTGAAACTTTACTCTCAATAAAAATTGTCACATCGGCTCCTAAGAAGTTTCACTTCAGAAAATAAAAATTGACGGCGTTATTTTACATATATTTAAATATCTCAAACACCTAATACGTTGAAATAGTTCTGGGCAAGATTCGTGTAAGTATACAGTTAATGTACAAAAATCCATGAAAATACTTTGTTTTCTTTTGGTCTCACTGTTAAAATTGTCGAATTGTGCTCTCAATCAAAAATGTTGAAACTGTGATAATAATGAGCATGTGATAATGTCTTTATTTATTATTTACTGTAAACAATAATAATTTTAAAATACATGCACTGGTCAGATACTCACACGCACTGAATTAACCGAACACATCTACACATAAGCACACACAAATACGCACACACAAACTCACCATAAGAAAGCGTTTCCACTTGTTTGTTTGCGTCACGATCAGTGAACGGAGATAAGTGCAAGATAACTGAGAACTGCACATCAACTGACGCTCAAAGCGCGCGAGAGGGAGAACGCTAGTTAGTAAATGTCATTTGTCACTTTTGACAGCTCGTTTGAATATTTAAATAAGTAGGGAATTGTTTAGCAGAACATATTTCAAAAATTTAACGCGACGATTAATAGAGAAAAAGTTTCGAATATAAATCAGAAATTTTTATTTTTTTGATTTTATTTTCGCCTAAAAATTAATTTAATCTTTTTTCAACATAGCTATTTTGGGGTGTTGTTATCTATGCGTGTCCATTTGACAGCTCAGTCATTTCAAGTTGCGGAATATGCTGTGTTTTTTTGCGGTGTTTTTTACAGTTTTTTTTTTTTTATATTAACGACCAGAAACACTTTACGCGCGCGATATCCGTTCGATAAACGTAATAAATATAAACTAAAACAACGAATCGCGACGCTTCGGGTTCAATAGATACAAAATACGTAAAAGAGATACCTTTGAATTATAGCCCAACAATAACAATAACAGCAAAATCAAATAAAACAAAAACAAGAAACAATGATAATAAAAATATAAATACAACCACAACCAATGCCAACAAACACATACATACATATGTATAGGTTTTTAGATATGTTGCCTGGTATAAGGACATAAGTTGAAATGGACGCACACAACGTCTGACAGCCAGAACATGCTTAAAGCTCAATAAAGTGGTAGCCGATTGTAGTAGTACATCAAACTTTCATTGACATACATGTACATACATGCACACACACACACACACACTTTGAGAGGGATATACACATAAAGATACTTTATAGACTTGACCCACACACAAGCACACACTGACAACTAATAATAATTGGAAAAAGGTAGCTAAGCCCAATACTGACCACGTTAAAAAAAAATTACGCTGGCATAAAAAAGAACTAACACACAACTCGAACATCTCTTCTAAGGACACACGACCGACCAACACAATCCACTCACCATTTAAATCCTGCGTTTATACCCTATACATTAAAAAGTACAAAGGATTATTTGCTGCGTGTACGCTTAGGTTGGCTCCGTTGACCGGACAGGAAGGTGTTACTGGGGGTGGGCATTGCACGTCATGCATTAAAGTGAACAATACAAGCTTGAAACGTGTGCTACGCGTTACATTTACAAAGACAACATTTAATCATTGACTACGTACAGCGCACATCAAGCCTTCCTGTCAGCCTTCCTTCCTTCCTTCCTTCCTTCCATTCGTCCTTTCTTTCATTCGGAGACCACCCCATTTTATTGAACAGTCATTCTAATCCCATGATTGCGACCAACTGACCGACCGTATGACCGACCATATGACCATATACACGAGGCTATAACTTAGAGTACAATGCATGCACTTGCCTCGTCCTCGGTCTTTATTTTTCTTTATAGCCGTCTTTTGTTCATGCATTTTTTACGTCGAATCCAAGCTTCGATCGATTGAAAATTAGTCGTAAACGAAGTTCTTGTCGATTAATGTTTATTGTTGTTGTTGTTGTTGTTTTTTTTTTTTGTTCTTGTTGTAAAGAATTTTGTAGCAACTTATTGTTGTAGTGGCGCTATAGTTGCTGCTGGCCAATCAATGTCCAATCATTTCGGTTTTTGTAACAATTTCAAAAAATAGCTATTGAACGATATACTCATAGTTGCACAGTGGGTTAAAATTTGGTTTTGGTTTTGTCTGTTGCTTATGTTTTTCTTGTAGAAAAAGAATAACAGCAAAAAAGCAATTTGTTTGGGTAAAATTGGGGAAAATGTGTTTGTTATACATTTGTTTTGCCATAAAAACTGAAATTTTCGTTAAAGAAAAAATAAAAAAATAACTCTCAATAAATCGATATGAGAAAAACTGTTCTGCTCCAGTAATTTTTGAAGGCAGAGTACTTTAATTTTTCCATATTTTAGGTACAATAACTTTCATGATTTGTTTATTTTCAGATATGCATCTCCGACACATTTTTTCAAAAATCCGATGAAAGATTTTTTAAGATAATTTTAAGTAAGATAGGATGTGATTTTTAGATTATACATATATTCCCCTGTTCTGGTTTTTATAAAAAATACACTCGCTAAAAACAGCGAGCAAAATTGTTCATACGAAGTAAAAATGGACCAGTGTAACTCTAAATAGATTAAATTAATTTATTGAGTGTATTATTAGTTTCAAGGTCTGCCAAGTTTTTTTATGGGAAAATTGACTTAATCATATGCCCCTCTTTTACTAAATCAGTTAATCAGAAATAGTTTTTGAAACATATTTAAATATTTCTTCAAAAATTTTCGACTAAGCCTTAATTTTTAACCAATATATTAGGAATGTCTTCACAGAAATATTCAATTTGATAAATATTTATTTATTTATTAACCAAGCAAGGGAATCTGATAATTTATTTTTATAATTTTAATTCAACATTATATATTTAAAAGGGAGAGGGTACAAGATGGTACGCGAAGACAGTGAATCTAAGGGTTTGGTTTTTGGGGTCGTAAACCTAAGTTGGTTCTTTGCAATTTTGTTTACTATGTAGTCCATGTGACTTAAGGTAGTATTCCTGGTTGGAAGGCTGTTTTTGGACCCTTTTTGAAAAACTTCTCATTTGAAAACGCAGAGTTATTTAAATTCTGTTTTTTCTTATTGTATTAAGAACATATTAAATAAAAATTTTTTTTCTTTGTACGAAGGCTGTTCAAAAAGTTGGTGGCCTTCAAAGTTGGGCGTCGAAAAATAGGTATGATGCTTGCGGCCCGGATAACTCGACTTCAGATCATCTGAAATGGAAAAAGTAAACGGCGTTAGATTCAGTATATATGTTATTCTGGTTTCTACCTCAATTATAATTTTCGATTATTTTTTACAAAATGGCGGTCATTGAAAAATGAAAAACCGATTTTTGGTCTTTTTTTGTAGTTTAGTGTAAAAAAAAAAATAGTAAAAACTTGTTAAAAATTGTGATTGAGATAAAAACCAGAATGGTGACACTTTTGCGTCGATTGCACTTTGTTTCATGAAAATCGGTTCGGAACTACGGGCGCAATCTGGGCCGCAAGCTCGAAAAACGTGGTTTCGAGATAAACGCGTTTAAGTTTGGAGTTATTTTTTGCATCAAAAATAAAAATTGAAATGAAAAATTTTATTCGACAATTTTGCGTTGATTGCACTTGGTTTCATCAAAATCGGTTCAGTAGAACCGGAGAAAAGTGACTTCGAAGTTCAAAAACGTGATTTTGTAAAAACTCAAATTTTAGGCAATAAAATATTTTTTTTTTAAAATACTTACATATATCAATCTGCAATGCCAGCCCCATAAAGAACTTCTTCCTCTACTTCAAAAAATGAGGACTCAGCGGCTCTTTGTGCTCTTTGGGCAGTTCTACCTTCGTTTAATGCGGCCAGAGCTCTGGCTTCGGACCTTTTCAAACGATCTTCGTTCCGAGACATGGCGAAATCATATGTGACATTGCCAATCGGTATGCCCATTAGGTTCATTATTTGAAGTATTGGCAAAAAAACTTTTGTTAAATATGACAGTTGCAATATGATTGGCAATCTCAATAGTGCGTGTGCCGGTGTGCATATGCTTCAGTGCGAATGACCAAAGCACTGCGTTAAAAGTTTCGTTGCTGTTTTGAGTTTCGGAGCCAAGGCATCTGTTCAACAAATCATCGGCTGACAGTGCTTCGTAAATAGGTTTGATTGCTTCCTGGACTGTCTGATTTAGTGGTGCATACGTATGCTTGAACCTGTCGATTGTCCCTTCTGCTACCGCTTTTTGCCAGGCGCACCAGCTCGATGCACCGGTCGGACAGTTTTGGTGCTGTGGAGCTTCATCAGTCGAGATTTTGTGCAAAAACGTTGCCTAAATAGCCTTCTTCATGTCAACAACTGACTCTGGATGACGACGAATAGCGAGGCCATAATATGTTGTTAGTTCAGAGATGACTCTATCTTTATAGTTTGCCTGCACCCTTGGCGCCAATGCCTCTGTTCTCTTTTTTCGCCTTGCTTAGTTTGGTGCCCATTCTTTTTTGACCGTGCGATATACATTTGTTTTTTTCGAAGATTGGGTCGCCATCGTACGGATCGTCGTCTATAATAGCTTTGAATGTTTTTGAGTCACCATCGCCGATATACTTGCAGTATTTTGCGCAATGCTTTTGGACTGATATGACGAACATTTCCTTTATCGCATACACCTCCATCTTCCCAGAGCTTCCTTGATGGTTGGCACGGCATTCCTCTTCGTGGTCTTCAATCCAAATTTCATATGCCAGTGGGTCTTCTTCTTTCTTAGCTTCCCAATACTTGCAACTGTTGCATACGCTGGACTTTACAACAGAGTCGACAATTTTTTTACTGCCGATCAACGTTGTAGCGCCGTACAGTGAAGAAAAGCCACGTTTTTTCTAAGTCACCTGATACGGTAAACATTGTTGGGTCACACTGTGGATCGGATGTGACCATGACATCTTTCTCTTCTTTCGCGGCTTTTGAAAGAGTGTATCCATAGATCGCGCTAATTTCAACGGGAATTTTTTTTCCGTTATTACAGTGTCTTTTACTGTGCGCTATTTGCAATTTGTTAGAAAGCTTCAAAACCATTTCAGCTCTATTTTATTGATTTCAATTTATATAAGTTTCCTTAGAAGTATTTTATGATCTACTACGGCGGGTTGGCAGCATTTACGCTCAAACTGTAAATATTTTTTGCCGTTCCCTGTGGGAACTAACTAACTTGTTTTTTAAAACAACTAATTAAAAACCTAATTTAAAATAAACTTGTATATGAACTACTTTGAATTATATTAAGGGGGCATCCACTTCAATTCTAAATAGTTTTTATTGCATTATATATGAAGTAATTGAAATACTACTTAAAAACAAGTGATTGATAAACTACTTTGAATTATATTAAGGCGGAAACTACTCTGATTTTGACATCTTTTAATTGCAAATTTTTATTAGATTACTTACTTACTTAGGTGGCCGTGACAACCCGTGTCCGGATTTCGACCGACCTCATCAGCTCTCGCCAGGCGCCTCTGCTTTGCGCGCGCCTTCTCCAATCGGATACACCAAGTGCGGTTAGGGCTTCCTCAGCCTGGTCCATCCATCGGAGGCATGGTCTCCCTCGTCGTCGTTGACCAGCGACCCTCGCTTCGAGCACCTTTTTCGCTGGAGCTTCGTCGTTCATACGATGGACATGACCCAGCCAGCGTAGTCGCTGCACAGTTATACGCCGAACTACGTCAATGTCTCCGTAGAGCTCATACAGCTCGTGGTTCATTCGGATGCGATAGTCATCGCCGACTCGAACAGGACCGAAGATTTTGCGAAGAACTTTTCTCTCGAACACCCCCAGAGCGGCTGCGTCAGTTTGCGAAACTACCCATGCCTCAGCGCCATAAAGCAGCACAGGTAGAACGAGCGTCTTGTAGAGTGTTAGTTTTGTCGATCGAGAGAGGGCTCTGGAACTTAGTTGCTTACTGAGCCCGTAGTAGCACCTATTAGCAATTATTGTTCTTCGCTTTATCTCCAGGCTGATTTCGTTGTTAGTATTAATGGCGGTGCCAAGGTATACAAACTCCTTGACTACTTCAAAGTTATAGCTGCCGGATGAAACGTGGGAGTCTAAACGCCGAGCTCCCTTGTTTGTAGACAGCATATACTTTGTTTTACCCTCATTTATCGTCAAACCCACTTTGGCTGATTCCTTTTCGATAGCGGCGAAAGCAGCGGTAACATCTCTCTTGGTTCTGCCAACAATATCAATATCATCAGCGTAAGCAAGGAGCTGGACACCTTTATAAAAAATGGTGCCATTACGATGCACACCGGCCTTTCGTACGATCCCCTCCATGATGATGTTGAAGAGATCGCAAGACAGTGGATCGCCTTGCCTGAAACCTCTTTCGGTATTGAAGGTTTCGGAGAGGTCATTTCCTACCTTGACGGAGCTGCGTGTGTTGCTCAACGTCATTCTGCAAAGTCTAATCAACTTTGCAGGTATACCGAACTCAGACATTGTTGCGTATAGGCAATCCCTTCTCGGGCTATCGAACGCAGCTTTAAAGTCGACAAAGAGATGGTGTGTGTCAATTTGATTTTCGTGGGTTTTCTCCAGGATTTGTCGTAGCGTGAAAATCTGGTCTATGGTGGACTTACCAGGTCGAAAGCCACACTGATAAGGTCCAATCAGTGTTTTTGTAATTGGCTTTAATCTTTCACACAGTACGCTTGAGAGAACCTTATATGCGATGGAAATAAGACTGATACCTCTATAACTTGCGCAGATTGTAGGGTCTCCTTTCTTAAGTATAGGGCACAGTACACTGAGGTTCCAATCGTCGGGCATGCTTTCTGCTAGCCATATTTTGCTGATGAGCTGATGCATGCGCCTTATCAATTCATCGCCGCCGGTTTTAAACAATTCAGCTGACAGGCCGTCAGCACCCGCTGCTTTATTGTTTTTGAGTCGTTGGATAGCAACTCGAACCTCTTCATGGCTAGGTGGTGATACTTCCACTCCGTCATCGTCGATTGGTGGCACTGCACTGTGCTCTCGATGGGCGGCATTGGTGGAATCGTCGCCATTAAGTAAATTGGAGAAGTGCTGTCTCCACAATCTAAGCACACACTGTGTTATTAAATTACAAGTTTATATATATTTAACCATGTTATTTCATCAATAAATTTAAAATTTTTATGCTTTTAAATTCATCTTCAGTAAGTGGAATATTAAATACTTTTCAATTGGTTATTTTAAAGTAATAAAAAAAATTATTTAAATATAACTAATTTCACAAGTAGTTGAAAATATATGCAAACGAAAGTCAATTGACTTATTTAGCGGACAACACCATACAAAATATGTTAGTTCGTTCTATGGAAAAAAGTCAGAATTTCAACAAGTTGTTGTTGACAAAAAACTACTTTATCAACTACTTTTTAATTAGTTAATTTTCCTACAGGGTTATTACAGTGCATACTTTTACAAAGTATGCATATACATAAAGGGCAAGCATGCCGCTCTGTTACTGATAAGTATCAAATACATTTTCTTTGCATACTCTTAGGCTAAATATTTTCCAGGACAATATATCGCACTCCATCTACAAAACAGTCACAACTCAAAATTTACAAATTTTTACTTTTTAATGTTAAACTAATCGTAGTGATTACCTCCATCAACTATCAAAATTGTTCACTCCTCTTCTTACTCTTTAATTAAAAAAACACATTTGTCGCTTTGTTTTGTATGGAGTCCATTGAAAAAAATTTTTTTTTTTGTTTCTACTGAAAATTTTAAAACTTTGACTTGTGTCTCTTTTGCAGATAGTGTGCGATATGTTGGAAAAGCACTGTACTTATGGCAGAAAATAATTACAGTTTAAGCCATATAAAGTGCGGAGCAGCACTCTTGTATTTTATGCATTAAGATTGTCTCACAGGCGTTTTTAAGGTCTATGAATTTGGAACAATTACAGTTTTTAAACTTTAATTTATAGTTAATGCACAAAAATGTCTTAAATATTGCATGGAGTCTTTTATTGTTCCTTATTTAAATATTTTAATCCCAGGTTTAATTTTTATGAAATAAGTGCTTCATTCTTTTGATGGTATCACTTTAGTTCCTCCAAAATAAATAAGGTTTGGACTTTATCTAGCTGAGCATAATATTTGCTCTTAAGATGGTGGTGGAAATGATGATACCACTTAATGGGGAGGGGTAGGGGGAAGGGGTCGGTTTCGGCGTTCAAACCCCTGGGAAATTATATTATAAATGTGACTTTTATGATCAAAACGTGATATTTTTCTTTTGAGGAAAAAATGAGATAATGATACTTTACTTGAAGAAGCAAAAATAATCATTTTCACAGCATTGTCAATTTGTGGGTAATGCCTCAAAATTGGAGTGTTTTTAGGTGCCTTTTACGAATTTTTGAGTGTTTTTTTTTGAGGAATTTCGTTATTCAGAAAATAGTTTAAAATATTAAAAAAATCCAACTATTTGTCAACTTTTTTGCTGATATCTTCAGAAGTTTTTTATTAATGGAAGAAAAACTATATTTTACATTTTTAAAACAAAAAAGTTTATATGTCCACTCTAAATAATATTGAGTAAACTAACTACGGCTGTAACGATGGGGGGAAAAAATTCAGTTTTTGTTTAATAACGAGTAATAAAAATTTCAGTTATAAAATTATTGGTATAAAACATCCCCTAGACAACAATTAAGAATAAAAATCGACTCAAGCATATTTATAAAACATATATAATTTTAAAAAATTAACCGAAAAAATATAAATTTTTTTAAACAATTAAGCCCTTAAGAGAAGGTTCTCATCGTGAGGTCGAAAAACACTTTGATTTTTTTTTTATAGAAGGAAATAAATGAGCACCTTGAACTTTTTGGCAGTTATTTGTGAACTTTTAGTTCCGATATGTGAGTTTTTAGTAGCAATTTTCACATTTTTCGCTCTTTAAAGTGTTCAAAATTTCCTGCACTTGCGAGAAATTTTGAATACGATATCCTATCAGGATGTTTGTGTATTGAGGGTACTTTCAAGTCCGATATAAAACTGATATAATCCGATATAAACCTAAATAAAGTAAACGAAAATAGTACTATAAATGTCAATATAATTCTAAGAACCATCCCATTCCCTTAGATCTACCTCAAACATTTGTTTTCTAAATTTATTTCCACTGTGGTCATTCTTGTTTCCACTGTGTACACGCTATTGTTGAAAACTAGTCAAAGTTGTTTATATTTAATTGAGTGAATTTTCTATAATTTACTCAACCTACTTAGTTTGTAATTAAAAGAGACAATAAAATTCTTGAAAATATTAAACGACTTTTAAGCAATTAAATAAATATTTCAAAAGAAGCATTCATTCTTTGACCATACCCCAGCCATAAAGTTCAATCGATAGACCAGGTTAAAATTTTCTCGATAAGTTATTTCACGTGAAAGAAATAGACAAAAATAAAAATAAATAAATAAATAAAATATATATATAAAAATACAATCATCATCAATGTATACAACCACCAAAGCAACAAGAACGAAACAAATAAAATACCAAAATTAAATCCACAAATCAACCGAAACAACAGAGACCACAAAAATATGGTTGAAACACTCGAAAGTCAAAACACAAATTTGTGGTTTCCCATTTCTTCCACTACATGTCGAACGAAGGCAACGTCCGCAAAGCACAGAGGCAGCAGCAGCAGCAACAACAGCAGCAAAGAAACGGACATGGAGAAATATCCTGTAGGACACCTTCGACTTAACCACCACTTGATGCAGGTAAATAATGATTTCCGACAGAGAACGAAGAACCAATGAACAAATACACAGACCTACATCTAGGTACGATGTATGTAAGTATTTCGGGAAATTTTCTACACGTGTTTTAGTATATGTATGGGTTTCACTCTGGCATAGTTGCAGGTGAATGGGTGAAAACATGGCCCAGTCTATGTCTGGTTACAACATACATACATACATACATACATGCGTACGACGACAAGTATGTCGATTTTCATAAAAGCAATAACTTCGTTGACATGCTTGTGGCAATTATGGACAGCATAAGTGGAAACAAATCTGTTCGAAAGTGGAGTGAGTAGAAGTGAGCATAGAAGATATTTGGACATTTATTAACGTTTCCACTCATTTCCAACTAATTAGCTACATTATGTTTCGTTTAGGTTTCTTAAATGTTTTGCTTAGACTTCGTCGTATTAACTTAGAACTTTTATTGGCATTAGATAGAAGAGAAAAGTTGTAATGTCAATTAAGGAAAATGTTTTTTTTTGTGCTTATTTTTTATTTTGTAGTTAAACTTTTATTCCGCTTCAATATATCATATCAAGAAAGTTAGTTTCAGTTTGGCAACCTACGAGATTATGTCACATTAGTAAGATTTATTTGTGTCATTTCTTAGTTGAATAGAAAACTTATTTCAAATACCAGAGAAAACTGACATCGATTTTGATAGGTCGCCCAATATTTTTCATGTAATGAGTAAAACAGTGCAATTACAGTGAACTAGTCCAAAAAAGGACCAGTACTAGTTCCACTGCAATACCCTTTAGCATTGAACGAACTGACGATTTTTGCAAGTTGATGTCAAAAGAAGAGACAATTGTCCCCATAAGCACTCCTTTTTCCCCATATTTGAACTAGTTGCATTAGGAACATTTTTAAACTGTTTGCTTTCGCAGTTGTTTAAAAGGTATTCTTTTTTAACTAGTTTTTGAAAAATAATTTAGAGGTAGTAACCCAAAACTGCTTAACTCAAAATCATCAATTTTGGGGAATCGGAGAACAAGTTTTTATTTGCTCATTCTTATAGTATGTTGTCATGACAAATCAAAGAATAATTTTTTTACATCAGGAAATTTCGAAGGCACTTCTCCTTTTGTAGTCACTCCACAATGATTGAATTTTTAAACATGAAATAAAAAAGTAAAAAAAGGAAAACCGTAAAAATGTTTAATTCGGAAAAACTCAAACAAATGCTACATAACTTAGCAATCAAAACTTTAAAAAAAATCATCCAATTCACTTATTCAAATTTTTTTAAAACAAAATTTTTATAAATAATTACTAAAAAATCATAAATAACACAATTTTAACAACAATTTAAACAACAATAAAAAACAAAACGAAATTATTTTCCAAATCCATGGGCTATCAATGAATTCAAATAAAGGTATATTTTAAAAACTATTTGACTCGAGTTATACAGTTTTGGGTTATTTCCACTGAATTCTCTTGTTGGGCTATAACGTTGCATAGAAGTTAGAATTAATCATTTAATCTTAGAATGACCCTAGCTTGTCAAAGGATAAATCGTAGATAGCCATGGCAGCGCATCTGAATGGGTAAAAGTAAAAATAAATGATGCAATTGGTAGAAAAGTTTATTAATAAAATTTTGGTTCAAGTTTTTATCCCAATTTAAAACTCAAGCCCATTTTTCTTTACCACACAAAAGTCAGGAAAGACAAATCGAAACAACTTTTCAACCTAATCCACTAGATTTAAGCGACATTTACTGGGACACGAGCCATTATCTAAAATTTCGTTATTAATTATTTGTTGCAGACAAGCATTATATGTATACGCCACTACTAGCTGCGATGTATATTTTTAATCACTTTCACCTTCAGCATTTCTTTAAGCCATGTTGACAGAGAGCTTAAATCTTCAAGGTTATTGAAGGAGTCCACTGTGTTCGTTTTGTATATTTATCTCTTTAATCTTCATGTGTTTTGGATATATATAAGACTTTCTACTCAAACATGTATAATGATAATGATACTCTTTATGATTATTGTTTATCAAACGGTTGACTCTAAATTTGTGAAGAAATTATTTTATGACTCTATTCTATAGAGTCCAGGAAACAATCAAATATTTTATCTTGTAATTGGAGCTCAAAAATTTCTCATGCTAAATTTTCGCTGATTTACAGATATATTGCTTCAATATCTTACTCAATATCTAACTATAATAAAATATCACACTGTAGTGAATTTCAGCGCTCGGCAAAGTTAAATTTGTTTATAATTATGTACAAAAAGTATCTACTATTTTCATTGAAAATGCTATAAAAAAATTTTTTAATAGTGGCTCAACATGCATAAATACTAGCGCACATACACAAGTTAAAATTTATTATCACATCTGAGATATCCACAGTTCTTTCCTAAGCAAAAAATTTAAGTAAAAATATCAAATTTTGAAAAAATTTTTAAGTGAATTTTTTTTATGCGTTTCCTTGCTGAATGCAGTCTTATTTTTATTGCTGAAATTAAATTTTCAAATTATTTAAATGGTTTTTTATTTTTGGTTTTCTAATTTTTTTTTAAGCAACTAAGAAAAAAATTAATAGCTTTCTGTATGCTAAATAAAATTTCGAATAAATAGAACTAAAAGAAAATTTAGCAGATATAAAAAGATTTATGATTTTGAGTATTGATAATTGTTCGACAAAAACAAAAACAACAACAACAACAACTACTACTGATTCCGTAAACATGTCGCCAACGCAGTTTTTGTGTTTTCATCATTTCGGATAAGTCTTCAGAAAACTTTTGTAGCTTATCTTGCAAATTTTTTATTGCAATATGTTTAAAATAAGTTTGCTTTATTATTTGTTCAGAAAGATATGTGTATAATGTCGTATTTGTATAATGTGATTTTGGTTAATTTTAATGTTTGTAAAACGTTGTAAAAAGTTTTTCCGGAAACATTTTTTTCCTGACCTTGAATTTTGATAAATTTTCCTGATATTTTAGAAGTGTTGATTCTATTAGAAATATAAACATAAATCATAGATTTTTCTCTAAGATTTTGTGGATTAAGCTTAAAATTAATTTATCATATCAATCATTTTAGCCTGATCTTGATTTATAATTATTGTCAACTTTTTTAGCATACACGGTTAGAAATTCTGGAATATATTTTAATACAAGTGAAGTATTACAACGATGTTTAATTCAAAAAGTATTAAATGTAATACTTTTCAATACATAACAAAATTTTTAAATAAATTTTGTATTCAATTTTAATACAATTAAAATTAGAACTATATTTTATACCCTTTGGAATAAATTTGAAACAATGGTGAATATTATATGTGATTTTTAAATTTCCAGATTGTTAAGATTCAGAGTCTTAAAAGTAAGGTCCGTACGCTATTTGTTCCACACGAAATGAATGAAGACCAAAAAAATGCTCGTGTAGAGCATTGTAAAGACATCATTTCAACAGCTGAAAACGGTCCAGATTTTCTTGATTCGATCATAATTGTTGATGAAACATGGTACTTTAAATATGACCCTGAAACTAAGCGTCAATCTGCACAATGGAAGTCGAAAGGCGAACCAAGACCTAACAAATTGCGTTTCCCGAAGTCCAGAATCAAGGCAACGTTGATCATTTTCTACGATTCGAAGGGTATTGTCCACAAGGAATTGGTTTCAAAAGGTCAATCCGTCAATGGTGATTATTGTTTAGAAGTTTTATATCGTTTGCTGTCGAGAATTATTCGTGTTGGACCTGAATATCCAGAGGGAAAGCAGCTGTTTTTATTGCACGAAAATGCACCTCCTGACAAGATCAAAAAAGCCTATGAATTTTTGATGAAAAAACAGATCTGACTCATCGACCTTACTCCGTATACCACTTTGTTGCCTATGTTTTTTTTAAGTCGTATCCTTAAAGCATTTCTGAATGATATACAACAGGGAAATACAACACGATGCTCAGTAATGAATAACAATTTTGTGCTATTTGAATATAACACGCTGATATACGACAACTTGTGAAAAATCTTAACAATAATTTTCACAAATATTTACACTCTACTGCAAAACTTTCTGTTAGAAAACATGATGTAAGTAGATACACAGACGAATGAAGTCAAACTGTTGCGAGCCACAACAACGCAAAACAGTTTTTGTATATCGAGTTAACAGTAAACCCCTGCACGAGTAGGCTTGAAACGCATTTCAAAACACACCCCTATGAAACGAGTGTTGGTTATGTTCTGTTCTTGGCAATCAAAACAAGCGTAACACCTCAGAAATCACAACAGAACGCAACCGAACAAAAAGAAACGAGTAGCAGAACTATATTATGTTATGTTTGGTTAAGAAAAATGCACTATAACGAAATGACTTGAATGTTATGTGACAACACTAGAACACACTAGAACGACACCAGAATAATTGGTGGTCTACTTAATTTGCTTGTCTTCTAGAAGTTATGGTGCATTTTATTGCGGAATGGGTTCGAGTAAAAAATTTTGAAGAATGAACTTAATTTTAAAATATGTACCAAATTTTACAAAAAATTCCAAATTTTGAAACCAAGTATCAAATTTTGAAAAAAATTTGGAATAAAGGACCAAATTCTGGAAAATTTATCAAATTCTGGAAAATATATCATATATCGAAAAATGTACCAAATATTGAATAAAGTAGGTACCAAATTTCGAAAACAGTACCAAATTTTGAAAAAGTACCAATTTTTTGAAAAAAAATACCAAATTTTGAAAAATGTACCATTTTTTGCAAAAAGTACCAAATTTGGAAATAAGTACCAAATTTTTAGAAAAGTACCAAATTTTTAAAAAAGTACCAAATTTTGAAATAAGTACCAAATTTTTAAAAAAGTACCAAATTTTTAAGAAGTTCTAATATATGAAAAAAAGTACCAAATTTTGAAAAAAGTGCTAAATTTTGAAAAATGTATCAAATTTTCAAAAAGTACAAATATTTGAAAAAATTACCAAATTGTGAAAAATGTGCCAAATTTTGAAAAAGTACCAAATTTTCAAAGAGTACCAAATTTTTAAAAAGTACCAATATTTGAAAAAAGTACCAAATTTTGAAAAAAGTACCAAATTTTGAAAAAAGTACCAAATTTTCAAAAAGTACCATATTTTGAAAAAAGTACCAAATTTTGAAAAATGTACCAAATTTTGAAAAAAGTACCAAATTTTGAAAAATGTACCAACTTTTGAAAAAATACCAAATTATATAAAAGTACCAAATTTTCAAAAAGTACCAAATTTTGAAAAAAGTACCATATTTTGAAAAATGAACCAAATTTTGAAATAAGTACCAAATTTTTAAAAAGTACCAATATTTGAAAAAAAGTACAAAATTTTGAAAAAAGTTCCAAATTTTGAAAAATGTACCAAATTTTGGGAAAAGTACCAAATCTTATAAGCAGTACAAAATTTCAAAAAGTACCAAATTTTGAAAAATGTACCAAATTTTGAAAAATGTACTTTTATATAATTAAATTTTTGCGAGATATGATATATATACATATATGAAATATGAATGCTCAATTTTTTTTTATTCAATAAAATACAATTCTAGAGGTCGTAAAAAATAATTAAAAACTAATTGGTACTTTTTTCAATACATGGTATTTTTTCCAAAAATTGGTACTTATTAAAAATTTTTCAAAATATGGTACTTAAATCAAAACATTGTGCTTTTTTCAAAACTCGGTCCTTTTTGCAATATTAGGTAAATTTTTAATATATAAATTTGGTTCATTTTTCAAAATGTTGTACATATTTGAAAATTTGGTACTTGTTTCAAAAAATGGGTACTTTTTTCAAAATTTTGTACTTGGTTCAAAATTTGGTGCTTTTTTCAAATATTGGTACTTTTTAAATATATGGTATTTTTTTATATATATGGTATTATTTTCAAAATTTGGTTCTTTTTCAAAATTTGGTACTTTTATATAATTTGGTATTTTTTCAAAAGTTGGTACATTTTTCAAAATTTGGTACTTTTTCAAAATTTGGTACATTTTTCAAAATTTGGTACTTTTTTCAAAATATGGCACTTTTTGAAAATTTGGTACATTTTTAAAAATTTGGTACTTTTTTCAAAATTTGGTACTTTTTTCAAATATTGGTACTTTTTAAAAATTTGGTACTCTTTGAAAATTTGGTACTTTATCAAAATTTGGTACATTTTTCACAATTTGGAACTTTTTTCAAATATTTGTACTTTTTGAAAATTTGATACATTTTTCAAAATTTGGCACTTTTTCAAAATTTGGTACTTTTTTTCATATATTAGTACTTTTTAAAAATTTGGTACTTTTTTAAAAATTTGGTACTTATTTCAAAATTTGGTACTTTTTTAAAAATTTGGTACTTATTTCAAAATTTGGTACTTTTTAAAAATTTGGTACTTATTTCCAAATTTGGTACTTTTTGCAAAAACCGGTACATTTTTCAAAATTTGGTATTTTTTTTTCAAAAAATTGGTACTTTTTCAAAATTTGGTTTTCCGAAAAATTCCGAAATTTTCAAAATTTCAAAATTTTCCGAAACTTAGTACTTTTTAAAAATTTTGTATTTTCATCTTTTGAAATTCTGAATCAGCGCTTAATTTTACCAAGTGTTCGCTCTAGCTCTATAAGTTATATAAAAAACGCAAAACAAGAAGAACGCCAAAATGTTCTAGTGTCACACTAGTGTTAGTGTGTTCTGTGCATATACGTAGGGTGCCTTTTATATTTCGGGATTTGGCAACCCTGGTGTTGCAATCTGTCAACTGAAAGCTCTATCGCAAAGTTTGACATTTGTTGGCTTATACGTACTCAGAACGTTTTGACATACGAGCGCTATTTGTGTTGTTTATAGTAACTTAAAAGATTCATCTCGGTCTAAAAATGGAATTAAATCGTGAACATTTCCGTGCGATTATTTTTTACAACTTTCGCCGTGAATTAACACAGCAACAGTGCATGGATGAACTTAATTCAATTTTTGGCGATGAAGCTCCATCAAAGACCAGTGTTTATCGATGGTATGGTGAATTCAATCGTGGTCGTAGTTCACTCCAAGACGAATTTCGTGAAGGTCGTCCGAAATCAGCTGTTGTTCCGAAAACCATTGATGCTGTGCGCGAACTGATATTGCAAGATCGTCATGTGTTCTATCGTGAGATTGAGGCAACCTTAGGCATAAGTGGGACCAGCATACATTCAATATTGCATAAACATTTGACTGTCAAAAAAATTTGTTCGCGTTGGATCCCACACAATTTGTCAATCGCTCAAAAAAAGGCTCGTGTCGATTGGTCGAAGGAAATGCTCAAAAAATACGATCGCGGTGCTTCGAAACACGTCTATGACATCGTGACAGGTGAAGAATCGTGGATTTACGCGTATGAGCCCGAAAGTAAACAGCAGTCGACTGTATGGGTGTTTCAAGATGAGCCAAATCCAACAAAAGTTGTTCGCGCACGAAGCACTTCCAAGCAAATGGTCGCCTGTTTTTTCGGAAAATATGGACATGTCGCAACCGTACCACTAGAACAACGCAGAACAGTCAACTCTGAGTGGTACACAACCATTTGTTTGCCAGTTGTCTTCCAAGAAATCAGGAAAACCAACCGCCGAAGACGGATCACTCTTCACCACGACAATGCGAGCTCTCACACATCGGCTCAAACAACTGCATTTTTGAGCACCCAAAACATCGATTTGATGGGTCATCCGCCGTATAGTCCTGACTTGGCACCGAATGACTTCTTTTTATTCCCAACCGTGAAGAATAAACTGCGTGGACAACGATTTTCGACGCCCGAAGAAGCGGTTGCGGCATTCAGAATGCATGTTTTGGAGATACCTCAATCAGAGTGGCAAAAGTGCTTCGACAATTGATTCAAACGCATGCAAAAGTGTATAGATCTTAATGGAGAATATTTTGATAAACAATAAAGTGATTTTCGATGATTAATATTTGTTTTTGTTCTCTAATCCCGAAATATAAAAGGCACCCCTCGTATTGCTGTTTGGTTTTCAGCTTGTTAAACGACTCAACGTGCGAAAAAAGCAAGCCACGAACATGTTATGTTATGAAGCCGACGAGCGATCGGCACTGCTTGTTTGTTTTTGCAAAATGATTTGGTGTTGTTGTTCTAGACGAACAGAGTTCTGTTAAGCAGTGAACTCGACAGTGTGCGTTCTGGTGTTGTAGCAGAAACAAGTGCACTTGTGCAGAGGTTTAGTTAACAGTAATAGATTGTAATATCATCATCGACTAACTCAACTACAAAAAGTGCAAGAAAAAAAAAATTGTCGAATTAATAATTACTAGTATCGCCTGTGGTCGGAATTCGACCAATCTATTGAATTCATGTCAATGAATCGATATCAAAATCGAGTTTTCTTTTCTAACAAAGAAAACACAATAAATTTGGGTTCAAATATTTTTATTTTTCAACAAAGTCTCCTTTTAGCTCGACACACTTTTCTCAGCGATGTTCAATAGCTTCGATGCCCTGTTTAAAGTGAGAACCGTCGAGCGCCTCAAAATAGCCATCAACCGCAGATTCCACCTTTTCATGGTTGGCAAATCTTTTAGCACCGATCCATTTTTTTTCCAAGTTTTGAAAAAGAAAATAATCCGGAGGGGCTAAATCTGGCGGAAAGGGTGCGTGAGGAAGCAATTCAAACTTTAATTCATTGATTTTGGCCACCGCAATAGTGGACGTGTGAACTGGCGCATTGTATGGATGAAACAAAACTTTCTTCTTCGCCAAATGCGGCTTTTTTTTCTTGATTTCATCACTCAAATGCTGCAATAAGTTCACATAATACTCGCCATTGATTGGTTTTCCTTTTTGAAGATAATCAATGAAAATTCTCCCATGCGCATCCCAAAAGAACTGACGCCATGACCTTGCAAGCAGATGGAACTGTCTTCGCCTTTTTTTTTAACCGATTCTCCTCTTTCAGTCCATTGTTTTGACTGTACCTTCGTCTCAGGTGTGAAGTGACGGACCCATGTTTCATCCGTGGTTATGAATCGACGTAAAAATTCGGCTTTATTGCTGTGGAACATCGCCAAACAATCGATCAAAACGTCTTCACGACTCTGTTTTTGTTCTATTGTGAGCAAACGCGGCACCCATCTTGCGCACAGCTTTCTTAAGTCAAAATTTTCAGTCAGTATGAAATGTACAGCACTTTTGTAACTGCCTACCAGGGATGATATTGGCTTTACTGTAAAAGGGCCAAAATTCATATAAAAATAGGGCCAATTTGACATTAATAGGGCTTTTATATTTAAAAAATTGTATCTCAATATCAGAGATCGTACCAATTATGCATTTTATAATAAAAAGCAAAAAATAATAATTATTATATTTTGACTTTTAAAATTTTAAGCAAAAAATAATAACTATTTCTGCTTCTTGATTTTTTAAGGCAAAATCTGACCTATAAATTTTTGAGCACTAAATAACTAAATAACAGTCTTAATATAAAAAGAAAAATCTGACCGATATTTTTTTCAGCACTAAATAGCTGGTAAGTTTTAAGCTTAGATCCACATTTTGCTTTTTATTTTTGCCTTAAAAAATATAAATCAGAAATAATTATTATTTTTTGCTCAAAATTAAATTTTTTTTTTTATTTTTTTTAATTTTTTTTTTGCTCAAAAAAATAAAAATTAATAATTTAAAAATCAATACGAAAACATGTTCTACAATGTGCGAGGAGTCTAATGGTACCTTCCAATCGGCGGCACAACAATTTTTTCACACTGCTTTTTTGGTTGCCAAAAATTTGAAAATAATTATTATTTACAGTCTCTGCTCAATATTGAAGAGTTTCAATATGGATATACGGCCATTGTTACACAAATAGCACGCTTTTTAATTATCTCAACAAGTCAATTTTATTTTGCATTTTCTTTAAAAAGGTTAGTTATTGTAATGGAAAAAAAATAATTAATTTCCAACTAACAGTTCTGGAAAATCAAACTTTTTCGTGTGTTTTATTTCGGTTCAGCTGTTTTAGCCTAAATATGGAAATACTTGGTTAATCAAAAAACAGCACATTTTAATTTAAATGATTTAATGAAATCAGTTCCATCTTAAATCAAAAATTTTGGGTGAAAGTGAATAGTTTAAGGTTATTCTATCAAAAAGATTTCATTTCACGCTTTGTTTGTAAAAGTTAAAAAGACGCAAAAAATAATCTATAGATAAAGTGGTTCTACAAGAAAATTTTTAACAAAAAAATTATCCTGAAAAGTCAATCCTAAATTTGATAAAAAAAAAAAAATAAAAATTGCAAAGCTTTTCCACAAAAACCACACCCGGATTTCAATCTTGAAATAGTCGTAGAATGTCAGAAATGAATATGCAGTTTAATGCAGACTCTCCGTTAAGTCTTGCAAGAAGTCTAATTCATGAAGCGGGACTAAGGTTCACTCTTTTCATCTAATCTTTCAACTAAACTTGTTGAAATTACTAAAAAGTATGCTTTTAATGGGGCAATGACTGTATATAACAGAACTTGTTTTACTGAGAACAATTTAAAAGGCGATAGGAAATATCGCCTTTACATAAAATACAAACAATAAAAAATAACATAAGAAATGAAATGAAAAATTACCCAACATTTTTCCATACAAAATCGGGGTGAATGAAATAAAAAATGAATGGGAAATTCAAACGAAAAATAATCGAAAAAAATTGGACAATGTTGCACATTTTTTAACGAAATTTCGCTTTTTGCTTTTGAGGGGTTTTTCATACAAAAAACACCTACTTTTTTGGATGCAATTTAGCTTTTTGTCTTTAACTGATAGTTCACATTGACTACTAGTGAAATGGTAATTATAACTCTTTTTTTATTTTTATCACTCGATCATGTTTTTAAAAATTTCAAATAATTAACTGAAATCAGTCGAGGGCTATCCGTCAACCCTCTCCCCCCGCGGTTGTCATATCTTTTCATGATCACTAAGAGATAATTTTTTTTTTCTTTCTCCAGATATTTCTATTTACGAAATAAATCAAAGGTAGCTTACAATTGGCTTCCAGAAATTACGGACGAAAAAAAATTCACAAAATCGGGCATTAATTCGTCGAAAAACAATGACCGAAATTTATAGCGATTATCTCATTTTTTTGGGTGTTTGTACCAATAAAATTAGGATCTTTTTTGCAAATATTTGAAAATAAAGAAAGGCCCGAAAAATAAGCTTGGAATTTAGGACCGAAAAAAATCGGGCATTTTTGCCAAATTAAGATATGGAAAAACGCCCAAATTTTTGTTTACCGAAAAGTTAAGAAATTTTAAATTCGTTATGATTAAATGGTTCGTCCTTGAACGGAAGGTAAAAAAACATTATTCCGTAAAAGAGCAAATCATTTTATCATAAAAAAAAAACACCATCTGGACCTTATCCGTGCATAATGTCCATTGACCCTTTGTTCATGAATTACATCAAAAAACAAATAAAATGAAGAAAATTTTGCAGATATTTTTACAGGGGAATATTAATTTACTACTCAAATCTGTAATCTTATACTTTATACTTTGATAATCTTATATTAAATCTCGGAAAATAATACCCTAAAAATTTGGAAATAAAGACCGAAAAACTGCTGAAAATATCGGTAGTAATTTTCATTTTCTTTCGGGCTTTATTTCCAAACCATTCGCGCATTATTTCTTTCTTTCGGGCTCAATTGCCATTTCAAATTCGGGTATTTTTTCCGAAATTTAATGCTTCCAAAATTTCGGGCGTTTTGCCATTTTTTCGGGCGTAAGTTCTGGAAGCCTTATAATCATTTATTCGTTGTCGTCTATACAAGCAACAATATTTTCAATTTAGAAGCAAAACACTTTGTGGCAGCGGATATTGGTTGTTTAATTTTATATTTGTGAAGCACTACAACGCTGCTGAATTGCATTTTGGAACAATTTTCCAAAAAAATTTTAAACATTTTTTCGTTTTTATTGTGTAAAATTTTTTTTTCTTTTCGTTTGGGGAATTTTTCATATTTCCATTTGATTTTCCATTGGCATATTGATGTGATTTCAATTAACCAGGAAACTTTTCTTTTAAAAAATTCCGATTATTTTTTCGGTAAAATTTTCGAAAAGGGCCTAAAATGAATAAGAAGGGCCTCGGGGCTTTTGAAATGAAAAAGCGCCCAAAAAAGCCCTAAAAGCCCCCAAATATCATCCCTGCTGCCTACCATGTCTGCTAGTACGCGCACTTTCAATCGACGGTCGTCCAATACCATTTTGTGGATTTTCATTACCTCCTCTGGTGTCGTCACCTCATTTGGCCGGCTTCACTGGTGTTCGTGATGGCAGCTCGAACGGACTCGTTTAAATCCTTCCACCCAATATTTTACTGTTGTAAGCGAAGGAGCAAACTCCCCCAGAGTAGAATACAGCATGGCTTTGATGTTGGTTGGACTCAGATCTTTCAAATAAAAGTATTGTATCACATAACGATGATGGCTGCCAAAGAAATACTAAACAACGTAGCGTCTTAAAACTTAAGCTTTATAAAGTTAAAACTTTCTACCATAGTTATTTTTCAAAGCAACAACTACTATCTATACGTCAGGTCGGGTACTTCTGGGACCACCCTCGTATTCTTTGTTGAAAAGTTTTGAACAAAAGAAACAACAATCATACATGGCTTTGTGTGTAAAATTTAAATTCAGAACCTGGTTTTCCTTTTCTGAATCCTAACTGTCTGCTTTTGATGTGATTGTTGCTTGTGACAAGCCGATCTGCTAAGATTTTGGCTAAAATTTTACCGCAGCATGGGTTTAACCTAATCTAATTGATTAAAGCGACAATTTTTTTGTGCTTGATTAAATTAATATGTATGTTGTTCTTAGTATTCCCAGAAAATTTATGTTTTTCACGAAAACCCATTGAAAAGCTGTCATCCGAAGCTTTTTGGACCAGTATTTACAAAACTCGTCAGTAATTTGTTGGTTATCGGTAATAGGAGTGTTGGGAGAACTTGTTGAGAGCTTGCAGTGAATATTTTGGCGAAACCTTAGACAACAAAAGTTCTAACATTGGGCCAAATTCCTACTCGTTGGGTAGTGGAATTTATATCAGTAGTGAAACTACAAGTATGTACAGACGCCTTTTTGGCCAATTTCTGTTTAAGTTTGAATTAGATGATGGCTCTTATATAATTTATGTTTTAGAATATTACATAATCTCCTTTTTTCAGATTTTATGTCACTTAAGTGTTGGGTTCACCAGAGCCGTGTATAGGATTTGTTCGAGGGGGTTTTAGATTAAAAGGGAATTCTAAGTACAAAGAAAACTACACCAAGAAAAAAAGCAATAGTTTAATCACCTAAGTCGGCTTGGGTAAAGAGAATTGTATGGAAATTATAAGCTTATGCTTATTCACCTAAGCAATTTATTGTTTATTACATTGCTTTGAAATTCACACATTCTTCGATACCCTGCCAAAAAAAAAATGTTTGATTCACCTAAGCCCCAAATCTCAAAATACAAATTAAAAAAAAACTAGCATGGATGGCTTAGGCATAGTTTTGAGCTACTTACTGCAAAAAAAAAAAAACACAGGTGTGTCGTTTAATGGCTTTTTTTTTTGGTAATAAAATGTCTTTTAAATTCAAAAATTACATAAAGTAAATTAGAAAACACATTAATATTCATACCAGTAAATTTTATTACATTTCATCAACAAAAAGAAAATAAAAAAAGAAAAAAAAGGTTTCTGCTTCCGCAGTGCGTAATTGAACTTGGAATTTTTGGTGCCAGTCCATCGCTCTACCCACTGATCCAAAAAGCCTTGCTACTGGTTGCAGACATAACTGCAGCTATGTTAACAGATGCTGTATTAACAGATGTAGTATGTCACAGCATTCTGTTGATAGCCATACAAGAAAAATCTGTTAATAGATTATTGTGTTATGCTGCTGCATAGCTTCAGTTGTAATTAATATTGTATCAACCATTCTGCGTAACGAAGGAGTATGGCTCGCTGTGTACTGTAGTGACTTCTTAATCGGTGGTATCTGTGGATGTGGGATCAAATCCCCATTTTAATGTAATGGTATTGTTATTATAAACGCAAGCAGCGAAGAGAAGCCGAGAGAAGCCATGAATTTCTAAGAAAAACGGTGTTGATAAAAGAAAAATTTGTGTAGTTGCCGATTTCAGTCAAGCAAAGCCAATTACAAAACGAGAGGCGACTTCAAAAAAATTAAAAAGTTATATTTTTGAAATTCAGTTTTGTTTAAAATAATGTATAAATTACCTTATACTAGGTTAATTTATCACCCAAAAAAAATTGGGCAAGTTAACATGTAAAACTTAGGCGTTTTGATGAAGTAAGTGGGAGGCTGAAAACTGCCAAAGCCATCTAATAAATAATACTAGCTTTTTTTCAATTTAACATAAGCCTTTTTCTCGGCGTATCAAGATATGAAACACCGAAACTATTACATATTATAAAATTATAATATTTTAGCTATAAACATTTTCAAATTATTTTTTAGTATTCCGAGCAAAAACTATTCACTCAATAAAGTAATGCGTCGGAGTACAGGAAAAAATCGTCCAATATTGCGTCACCATTAATTTCAACGTCCCGATGAATATTTAGTGCAGCCAATACGTTCAGCCAATTTTCGTTGATAGTAGAAAGCGAGTAATTTTTTAAACCGGCGTAATGTTGAAAAAGAGCGTTTATTCGTTGATCTCGTTACTGGTAACGCACTCATTTCAAGATTATGTGAACATTAGGACAAAAGCAGCAGTTGCAGATGTCAAGAGCTTCGATAGGGCTGGTGATATTTTTTTACCAAAATTTTGCCTTCACCAAAGTTTCACTTCATTCAAGCATACGTCGAAAGAATCGTCATGCAAAAAGCCTCAATCATGATGATGAATTATAATAAATTGAGCCTTACTTCATTGAAGTTTTCCATAATCAGGGAGTTCAGTGAATTTTAAAAGAATAGTTCGAAACCATCCCGTGGGCTTGAACCCCCAAAAACTGTAACCCCCCGTGCGCACGGGCCTGTCATGATGGTCAGACTCGATGATTTCCATGATTTTATCGTCATTTTCATCTATTGGCCTCCTTGAGGATGGTGCATCTTTGACATAAAAATTACCGGAACGGAATCGATGTAAACACTATTCACATTTTTAGCAGCCTGGCTTGCGTTTTCGCCTTTGTCGAAAAAAACCTGTATAATACGGTGTATTTTCTCTCTGCTGGTGCCCATCTTCGACGTGCGCTCAAACAAAAGTGAGCCAAGCAGTCACAAAATTATCTGAGAATATTTTTTAAGAACAAAATCTAATCTTTCAAACGTCATCTAGCGTAACCCGATCGCATTTATACAACTACAGAGAGACAGATTAAAAGCCCTCTAATGGAAAATATTGTATACATATAAAACACATTACATATTAGATGATAAGAGAATACCTTCTTACTATTGTGAAATTTTGAATTCAGCATTCATTATTTTGAAGTTGCACCTAGTACCACCGGCGGAACTAGACATGCCCAGCAATCATATACATGTGCTATAGAAATTTGTCACTTTTTTAATTCCGAAGCTAATAGAGAATATCTCTAACTCGAACAAAAATTTTAATAATATTTTTGAAAATCTAAATTCTTACCTAATTGATATTGAATGAATCCACGTATCCGTTACCCCCTGGTATTACGCATATAATTATAACACATAAGCAACAAAAAAAAAACTGTTTTTTGAACATTTATCAACGAATACGCGCGAGCCCCAAGAGTGTAGCTGCTATTGCGTATTGTTGACAGGTTAAGTGCGAGGTCAAGACACATAAACGTAGCTCGGATGATTAACTTGAGTGCGTAGCTATATATTGAAGACAGACTGCGTTCACTGACTCTGATTTGTGCTACAGACTCACAGACACTCATGCATATTATTTTTAGCCACTTTTTAAATGCACTTTATTTTTTAATTTTTTTTTTCTACGCAAGCTAATTTTCACATTTTCATTTCCATTTATATTTCCTGCACAAACTCAGCCACACAGCTAAATTTCCCCAAAATTTGTTGCGAGTGCGAATTTTTTCTCCAAAATAACACGGCGATCGACTGACACTTAAGTTGCACTGCGAGGCGATGCGACTAAAAATGTGACACTAACGAATTTCCGCCAACGATGATGCGCGGCGCGGTGTCGTTGGCCACGAAATCAACTCCCAGTAGTATCCGCTGCGTTTTGTCGCAGATTCTAGAGCGCACACATGTTGGAATGGTGGCCATCAAGTGTTAGGCTAGCAATTTTTTGTTTTGGAGATATCTATTAAGCGCGAAACTTTCACACCGACGGCAAAGTGAAACGCAGCAATACACGGCTCCGCAACGACTGGCCAACGTAAGAGCGACACCCGCCTCCAAAACAAACAAATAGAAAAAAAAAGCACTCTCAAAAATTTTTAAGATTGTCGCGCGTAAACAAAAAAATAAAGATACAAACAATTTAAAAAAAAAAATCTCGCCAATTTTCGAATTATTCGATCAAGTATTCTGAACTGTTCCACGCGCTTCCATCTTCAGCTATATTTTCTGATGTTTTCTATTTGTTGTTGTTTTATTTTTTAATATTTTCGAAAAGTGTCAAAGAAACAACGTCGAAATCGTGTGCACTAGACAAAGTATACGTATCTGTGAGATACAGAAAAAAAAAAATTCTTGTTTTCAATATTTTTTTAGTCTGTGTCACTAACGCAGTCGGTGGCAGAGATCACAAAGTCGCTGCTTCCGACTGTGGAATAGTTGGTGCCGCTTTAGCGCCACGGGTGTTGCTGCTCGATTTACAGATGTTGTGTATTTATTATTAAATTAATTAAATTATATAGAAATAGAGCTAATAGTGTAGGCACAAAAGATGGCAGCAATAACGAAAGCAGTGGCGTGCCAGATACGTGAAAAGATAAGAGCTACAATTTAATGGGCGCACGCACAGATTTAGCACAGTTATTTTCCTGCAGTAAAATGGACTAAATTTCAAATAGTTCTGAACTAGTTTCAAAAAGTACCAGTATGGGTTCAACAACAACATTCCTTGACATTGATTCAACTGACGCAAATGTATTCAATTTTAAATAGTGCTGTACTAGTTCCAAAAAGGATTAGTACTGGTTCAATAGCAATACTCGTTTCAGTTAATCCAACGCTTTTAACTGGTTGATGTCACAGGAAAAGACAATTATCTCCATAATCATTCCTTTTTCCCTATTTTTCCCTTAGTTCACTGCCATTCTTTTTATTTTCCTTAGAACCGATTGAAAAAAAGTTAAATTTAAATATTTCCCGTTAATTTAGTTAAGGTCCATAAGTTAGACCTTCCTTGTGTATTCAATATTCAATATTTAAATACTTCAATATTTGACTATACATTTTCTTTATATATACCTGTTTTCATTTCTGGCTATAAAATCTAGTTTTACGAAAACAAATAACAATAAATGTGTTTTCATAAATTTATTCTTAGCATGATTTTTTAACTTATCCTAAAACTGTTATAGTTTTTTACAGTTTCAATGACGCAAAAGTCCATGAGTCCTGACTACAGCTTGGAAAGAAAAAACGGTGGAAAAATGCAAACGTCTTTTGGGGGCACAGAAAACTCTAGTTTACCTATGAACAAATTTTTACCGTACAGGTACCAAAAAAAAATAAGGGTGTATACATGGTCATCACCCAGATTTAGTCATGGTGGGGTGTTTCTTACGACGGGTTCACTGACTTGTGTTTCTGCGAACAAGCGGTCAAAAGATCGGGGCCAAAGTGTACCAAGAAACCATTTTAAAAGCTTTTGTAAAGCTTTTAACTTAACTTTGCTTAACTTAACTTAACTTTGCTGCTTCAAAGTGCAAGCTGTTGTTCCAAAGTCGTGCTGGATTCTGTGCCGGCCCATAAAGCTAAGATGAAGCAAACCTGGCACCAAAACAACTTAAAAGCATTCACTCCTCTAAATGGCTTTCTGGAGTTCAGATTTTATCCCGCTGGATTAGAAATTGTGGACAATTTTAGAGGACAATGCAATGGCCACAAAAGATATCCCAATATTGATTCTCTTAAGATAGTTTTGATACGGGCTGTGTCCAATTTTCCAATGAACGAGGTGCGAGGTGCGAGGTGCGACTTAAGGCGTGCGGGAAGGCCAAAAGCGGATATTTCAAATGAATATTTCCTTATTGTATACAATATATACAAATAAATATGTTAAAATAACGTGGTCCATATACTTCATTATTTTTAATTTTATAGCATAAAATGTGTGTAACAGTATTAATGCCCCTAATAAGTAGTTTATTTCTCTTCCGAATGTACCCCTAGAGGGGCAAAATTAATAAACTCGTCCTGTTATTTTTTGTCATTCAACATTTCAGCAACAGAAATGAAATCCCTAAACCCTCTCTGTCACACTTCAGGGGGTCCCAATACCAATAACACAAAAACTGTGGATTATAGTTCATATCCCTCCAGAATCGACTATCAGAGGAGTGAAATAAAGCAGGCGGTCTTATTTTTTATTACTTTCCAACATTTCTTCAGAGCACACCTGAACTCTGTCTGTCACCCTTATGGGGAACTCCATGCAAAAAACGTAAAAACCGCCGATTATAGTTCATATTTCTTCAGGCGTGAACATCTTCTTTTTATCCATTAACATTATTTCTTAACACACTTAGTCCCTTTATTCGACCCTTCCGTTGGTTCTCATACAAAAAAAAAATATCGATTATTGTTCATATCTCCCCAAATTTACCCATGGAGGGAACAAATATATGAGCGCTTCCTATTATTTTTTATCTTTTAACATTTCTTGTGAACACACCTAACCTCTATCTGTCACCTTTATGAGGATTCCCATAGAGAAAATCTATCTCTCCCGAATTCATCCCCATATAGGGGTAAAATACAATATATGAGTTAAATACTGTCCAAGCCCTAAGGAGATGGTACTGTTTTAAATACGATAAAAAAGACATGTTTTCATGATTTCTTTTTTTGGAGACATGAATAATGTTGGTGTATTTATTTCATATACATGATATAGTTTGACTTCTTAAGTATATTTGGAAAACAAAAAATTAAAAATAATTGATAAATCCGTGGCAGCGATTCTCCGGAAGCGCCTCGAAAAAAGTTGTTTTGCGGTGAACACGATTAGAGGTAAGCAGATCAACTGTAAAAAAAGTCAAAATTAGTTTTAAAATTTTGTTTCCCGAGGTAATACCGAAGAGCATTTTTTTAAATGTTTTTTTTTTTTGTATCGATTTGAAGTCAACAACGCAATTTTCGATGAAAAAGTTTGGTTATTTTATTATTTTAAAATAGGAAAAAAAACATCCTCGGCATTTCCTATTTTGCCGATTTTTTTATATATTTATATTTTGAAAAATCTTGTTTTATTTTCTTTATTAACATATTCTAAAAAATATTCAAAAAATTAAAAAATTTAAATTAAATCTAAATTTAATTAATTAAATTAGAATAAAAAATTAAATTAAATTAAATAAAAATTCAAATTAAAAAAAGGAAAAAATGTGGTCAATTTTTTTTTTTTAAATATTGCCCAAAAAAAAAAATATAATAATATTATTTTTTTAATATATTAAAAAAAATATAATATATAATAAATATTGCCCAAAAAATTTTAATATAATTTTTTTAAGATTTTGTTTGTATATTATCTTAGAAAATATGTTAACAAAGAAAATAAAACAGAGTTTTTCAAAATGGCCCAGCCAATCCTGAGATTAACTGTCCGCCATATGGACACCGGATTTTTGAGCACTTCACTTTGGTGCCATCTATAACTCAATCAAATTCAGAAAATTATTTTTTTATTTTTTTTCAATCTTTAAGGATGCACAAATTTTTTTTGAAAAAAATGTTTGTTAATATCTAATAAAGGACCCAAGTTATTAACTTTACAAAATTGCTTATTTTTTCCGGCCACACCGGCCAATCCTGAGGTTAACTGTCCGCCATCGGATTTTTGAGCACTTCACTTTGGCACCATCTTATAACTCATACAAATTACGAAAATTATTTTTTTTCAATCTTCAAGGATGTACAAATTTAAAAAAAAAAAATATGTTTATGTCTAATAGAGGGCCGAGTTATTAACTTTAGAAAATTGCTTACTTTTTCCTTATTCGAAACTGTAATAATACCTTAAGGAAATTTTTAATGCCTTTTGAGGTGAATTAAGTCATTTTTTTATTTCATTTTTGGATATTTTTAAGGGCATCAAAATCCGAACCTTGGTGATGACATTTACAGTGGAAACGATATCACATTACTGACGTTAACATTCCTGACATAATCATTGCATTGCTGACGTGAGAAAGATTTTTGTGGTGGAAAGAGATTTGCTCTTGTAACTTTTGAAAATTCTTCATGGTCTGATTGTACAGTCGATTGGAAAAGAAAGCAAAGTTAGAATGAGTGCAGTCTAGAAAATAATACACGCAGAGCAAAAAAAGTTTATCGCCAATTTGCAGTAAACGAACTTCGTTTATCGTGCTTGGAAACGTTTTTTGCAAACGTTTCAACAGTTACGAGAAACGGAAAAAGTTGCGGAAAACGGGTTATTTAGTTGCAGGAAAAGAATTTCGTTTGTTATAAGCGCGTGCAAGTTTTTAATTGCGGCAAATAAAGAATTTGTTTAATGCATTTCTATTTCTATCCAATTTCTATTACGATTCAATTCAATTCAATTCAATTCAATTTCTAATAAAACCAAACAAAAAAACGAAAACAAATTTGTGCCAGTTGGGGACTCGAGCCTAGGCTGTTTCGCATACAAATCAAGCACCTTAACCACTATGCCACGGCCACCACTAATAACTGGTGGAAAGTTTTCGTTTTTGTCGGGCTTCTATTGAGCTTCTGTTATTATTAAACTAATGTTTAACTTTTGCCATAAACGGAAAAAAATTGTGTTACTTTACTTCAATACAATTGAACTCCAAGTAGCAGCACTAGGCGAATATTAGCCGACTGAAAATTCAATTGACGGTGGTGCAACACGTTAAACAGAGCGCGTAGTAAACCAGACGTCGGCGAGTGCGGGTTCGAATGCCAATGATTGAAGTAAGATAAATATCAATTATTTTAAAACATATTGGATTTATGTGTTAGAAGAAATGTTTATAATAAAATAAAAATTTGAATATTAAAATTCAATAAAAATGCTATTTTTGGTAAAGCGAATTGCGTTGCTATTTTTTTTATTTTTTCGATATTTTTCGCTATTTTTTCGTTAGTTACAACTGAATATTCGTTTGCAGCTACTATAGCTCGTAAACGAAGTATAATTGGCTAATTTTTGAGTTGCGCTAAAATTTCTCTGCGTGTATGTTGCCTCTACCCGCGTCCGAGCTTTCAACCGATGTTCCTGAGTTTGCCGACTGTGCATCCGCTTTATTTTCTAGTCCTGAAATCCAACACTAAATACAAATATTTATATACAAGTACTTGCATATATAATATAACTTGTACCCCCCCCGGCTGATGTTCTGGCTACGTCCACGCAAACTGATATACAATTTAAAAAAAAAAATCTTAGACCAGACTTTTGGAATTGCTTTGCGAATCTTTAAGCACTTGTCTTAAGTTTCAACATCACTAATTTATCCATGTTTTTGGTAGGTTTTGAGAATAAAAAAAGCTCAAAGTTCGAAAGTGATTTTAAGCTTGGATAAAGTTTCATCAATGCATTTATTTCGCAAATTGTAATAACAATAACATTACACTTACAAATTTATCATTATTCTTTATCATAGCAAAAAGTTTTACCAAAAAAAAAAAAAAAAAATTTTAAGAAACAATGTTTTTTTTGTTCTTACGGTTTGCCACCGTAAAACTTACCGTATACATTTAGTAAATTTTTTGGCTAACAGTTTTGAACTATTGCGGTTTGTCCTTAAGGGTGCACGGTTCCAGAACGAAACAGATCAATTCTTACGGCTTACTTTTTTCTCTGTACCTACTTATTAGAATGAATAGAACAAAAGGAAATTTACTATTGCTTGTTCCCATTAGCTTTTTTTTTTATTTATAGACACACAAGCAATGTTTGTTTGCTTTATTTTTAGTAATGGGAAA
This sequence comes from Coremacera marginata, assembly GCA_914767935.1. Taxonomy (NCBI): domain Eukaryota; kingdom Metazoa; phylum Arthropoda; class Insecta; order Diptera; family Sciomyzidae; genus Coremacera; species Coremacera marginata. The sequence continues at coordinate 38,644,785 of OU612045.1, read as the reverse complement.
ATAAATTGTCCACTGAATCAAGGTCAGCTTAGTCTTCACCCTAATTTCCGAGACATACACATAATAACTCAAAAACTTAATGCAAAGTGCTCATTAGTAGACATGGAAAATAAATTATAAATAACAAATAAAGCTTAGTCGGATGCCTTTTAAACGTAACACGCTAATCTTGAATGGCACTCAATAAAAAACACATTTTATTAAAAAAACACACAGCGCTGTTAGCGTTGGCCAGGGCAAAGTGAAGGTGGAATATGGTGACAATTGTGGGTAGAAGAAGAGGTGCTACAATAACTTTTCGACCACATTCATTAGCGCAACAACTTCAAATACTTAAAGAAGTTTAATCTTTCAGCTAAACGCTGCGTTGTGTGCTTGTGCTGGACACTGGTGGGTGCGTGATGTGGATGGTGAACGGGATGTGGCATGTTTATGTCTACCACAAACTTTTTGTGGCCGTGTTGGCAACAAAGCTTTACAACAACAAACACCGTGCTACCACTTAGCTGGTCTAACAAATGCTAAACTTGGTGTGACGGGGGGGCGGGGTTGCAAGCGTGGTGTGCGTACATAAATAAGCAGGGGCCGCAGGCAATGGGTAAACTTTTTGTCCGACTTTTTGGATTTATGAGCATATAAATGAACTTGCAAAATCCTAAGACTCCACTTGGTATTTGCCGAAGAATTACTTGAATTTTGTTGGCATACTTTTAGGCTGAGGAGTTTTTCGAATTCTCATATCCAAGAGATATTTTTTTTATTTAAATGTTTCTTGTACCATAGACTGTTGAGGGGAAAAGCAATGTCCAAACTTTTGTGAATGCTTACAAATTTTTTCCAACACAATTATAAAGCATATCCTTAGGCATGAATTTAAAAAAGCTGACAACTCCATACAAATTAATCAACTCGAACGGCAAATAGTTTTTGGTGTTTGTTTTACGCAAAAATTTAATGAATCGTGCCTCCAGAGTAAAAAATACTTTGTTGTATTGCAGCTGGGACATGGCTTTTATTTTTTAAAGTTCGCTTTTTTTTTGCCATAAATTAGTTTGGTATAAACCTGCTTTTTAAACTACATATTTGAAAAATATTGAAAATATGTAATTTTGTTCTTCTGGACGTGGAAAAATATAACAAAAGGTACGGTAAAGGTTGTTGGGTTAAAAAATAAAACTTATACATTCAATATAAGATTAGTGAAACATAATGCAAGTTTTTTAATTTAAATAAAAATTCCTAAAATTATGCTTAAAAGTTGAAAATGCACATAAATCCCAGCTCTAAGCCGAAGAATATGCAATCAGTTACGAAATTTGAAAAAGATACGTGATGAAGCAACGCTCGAGTAGCTGAAATTGGGAGCTAGCTCTAAATTACCTCATTTGCATTGTTCTTAAAACGAATATTTGCGCTGCCAATAAACGAATATTCGAAATTGGAAAAGTTATAGCACGAAAATCAACCCACTCTCTTCAGAGCATTCTCAAACTTTTCGCTGCAATTGGAATTCAATGAAGCCATTCCGCACACAGCGTACAGCACAATGACTCCAAATCTGTTATAATGCTGCATCTTAATGTCATTAAGGCACAATAAGTTGGGTGTTGGAGTGTGATAGTGGTGGTGGTAGAAACAATGCCTTTTCTTTCAATAACACAATTCGTGGCATGTAAACGCGCCACGAATTCAAAATACATCGTCATTAATTTCGATTTTAAAATTCATAAATTGTCGCAGTTTATCGTGCGGAAAGAGTGCCAAATTTTGAAGTATGGCGCAAGAATGTTCGAATTGTAGAAATTTAAGAACGTGGCTAAAGGGCATTTATGATTTCATAAACACTAACAAATATATTTGGTATAAGTTGTACTTAAATTGTTAAAATAAAAAAATATTATTTCAAGTAAAAGAACAATGTAAAATAGTAAAAAGCTCGATTGATAAATAATGCACTTTTATAAAGGAAGGAGAGTTAATAATGCCGATTTTCAACCACACTAAAGATTGATTTATTTGCATGAAATTCATCAATTAGTCCCATTTTAACAATTTTAATTCAGTTTACATTCTGCTCACATTCCAATCCACCTTGCCAGATTACAATTTTACCTAAATTAGCCTTGAGAAAAGCTTTATATAGGGGATCTATATAAAAAAATACACTCAAAAAACTGATTGTTTGGTTTTATTTGTACCCAATAAACCACAAAATAAACTCGGGTTAGTTTCGAATTAGTAACGAAACCGAGAACTCGGCTCAGATTTCTCTATTCGATTTGAATTCGAGATAAATCCGAGAATTTTTAAAATAGCGAATACGTGTTAATATAAAATTTCACGTTTCTAAGAAGATTAAAACTGAAAACCACATTTAAATTGGGATGCTTGGAAAGAAAATGACCCTTCCTTAAAGTCACCAATAATAGTTTTTGGCCATAATTTTGTTTTTATACTATTTCACAATTGCATTTCTCTACTTGCCTTTTATAAATTTGAGTACAAAATTGTATTTTTTTCTTTGGCTTACGCTTAATTTCATGAAGGAATTTTTCATATATAAATGTACTGAATGTATTTAATGATCCAATATTTCGGGCATCGTTTCGCAAATCTTGCAAGCAATGCATATGTAGGTCAAAAACCTTCATAAAAATCCATTTGGGTAGTAATGGAAATTTAAAAACAATTCGTTTCAAAAACGAATTGCTAAAATTATTAAAAAAATATTAGCTAATTTTGAAATTCTCGTTTCCTAGGTGATTCGATTATATTGAAAATTTCGTTCCGAGAATGAAGTGTGCACTTCTCCCGCACTCGGAGTCAAGAGTAAATCGAGAACGAACTACGTTTTCGAAATGAATATCCGAGATCTCGGTTTCTTCTCGAATTCGAAACGAATTCGTTTGGTGTATTGAGTAAGAACAAAAAAACATTCAAAATTGCAAGTAATAATAATTGTGTAGTCGAAATAGTTTCACTTTTAATAAATTACTAAGCAAATTATTCTTAACAGTTAAGTTTTCTTAACACATATTTTTTCCCTTAAGACTACTCCTGAATATACCCGTTTTTAAATGACCATTAGAGAGATGACAAGAGTTTATTGAATTTTTTTATCAAATTAAGTTTTAGTACTAGGTTTCGATTTTTGAGTATGGTTTTTTTGAAAAATAGTCCAAATTGAAAATTTACAATGTATAATTCCGAAAATTAGCTCAAAGAGTAAAAATTTCTATGACAAAATTTTACTAATACAACAATATTAGTTTGAAAAATAATAATGGGTAAGATTTCTTGCAGTATATCAAAATTAAAATTAGATATAAAAAATTAAAACTTTTGTAATAAGTTCACCTGTTGAAATTTGAGTTACAACTTTTACGGGACACTTTACATAAACAAGAGAGCAACAAAAATTTGAGTTTTTAGATTTGGTTTATTTTTGGCTATCTTACGCTCTCATTGTTCCCCAGCTTGTGTACAAGTATTTGGACCTGTGTGAACCCTATTTCGAGTTATCATTAAAGGCCAAAATATTACTGCTCTCGAAAACGATTTCAACAATTGAGATTATATTCAAAAGAAAATCTTTTAAAATCATTAGAAATTGAACTGTTACATTTCCTCATAAAAAAATTGATATCATGACTGACAAAATCATTTAATTCCAATAAAAATTAGTATATATATTTATTTATTAAAATTTTTTGAGCTTAGGAATCACCTCCGATAAAAGTCAAAACTGGTATTTGCACGGCATCAATATCTTATACCCAATATATTATTTATTTATTTATTTATTTATTTATTTGTTTATTGGCCAAACAAGGCAATTTAATTATTCTAACTTAATTTAAATTTATTTTTTTTTTTATTTTATTTCTTCTCCCCTTTCCTTGTTTTGGTGTTCGAAAATGTACGAATAGAAGTGGGCGTAATCCGCCCACCTAAATGACATGATTTCATGAACACGTCAAAAAGGAGGGGCAGAAAGAAAATTAAAAATAAGAGTAAAAGGTACTTACATACTAGAAAGGGGAGAAGAAAAGAGAGAAGATTAAAGGCTGGGTTAACTAGGAAGAGAGAGCGACTTGGATAGTACTTATTTCCAACAAGTTTAGAGAGGGCATGCTTAAATGTGGTATACATACGGGTAACTATTTATATACAGGTAATTTAACTTAAGCCTGAGTTAATTTTGGTTAACGAGGAACTTAGACAGGGTTCGCTTGAAAGAGGATTTGGACATGGAAGGTGAGAAGTATAAGGAAACGTTATTGAATTCTCTACAGCATCGACTGATGGGTTCATTGTTTGCGTATGTAGTTTGGTGCTGATATTCAGTTAGCAGCCGAGTATGCCTAGTACGTCTTATTGGTTCGTTGAGACATATCATACTAGAAATATATTCGCTGTCAATAGCACCACTAATAACATCGAATGTGAAACATGAGCCCAATAATGTTCTTCTTGATGATAATGGCATCAAAAGGCTGAGTCTGTGTTCATATGAAGGAAGGCTATTATAATCACGGGGGTTGTACATGTCTCTCAACGTGTATAGTAAGAATTGCTTTTGAATAGACTCGATTCTTTCTCTATGGGAATCGAAGGACGGACTCCAAATTATGAAGGCATATTCAAGTATTGGCCGCACTAACGCACAGTATAAAGATGTAGTGACCCAAATATTTTTGAATTCATTTGCTCGCCTTTCTATAAAACCAAGCTGTTTGCTGGCTCTGGACAAAATTTTGTCATAGTGCAAATTAAAGCGCATCTTGCAATCCAAGACTACTCCAAGATCCACTACATGATTGACTCTTTTAAGCTCGGTACTATGTAGTGCCATGTTGTTCTTACGAGAAAAACTAATAACATTGCATTTATTGATATTAAGATGCAGTTTATTTTGGATACACCATTGCTCAAGAGACAACAGTTTTGACTGTAAAAAATTTGCATCTATCTCTGATTCGATTTCATCGTTCAGGACTTCTGACAAGTCTGATATAAATATGTTAAAAAGAAGAGGACCAAGGTGGCTGCCTTGCGGAACTCCTGAGGAGACTGCAATTTTTTTTGACAAAATTCCTTGGAATTTAACATACTGGGATCTGCCGTCGAGATATGATTTTAGCCAACTTAGTATGGGTCCCTTAATACCGATTAAGAAGGTTGGCAAGAAGTTATCGCATCAAAATAAGTCTTTCTTTTAAAATTGGATAAATTTTTATTGAAAAGTTACTTTGTTTTATTTTTAAGAATTTAATCAGTCTTGGATTTAAATTAAAGCTATTTGCAAATTAAAAAATTAAAAATACATTTTTTGAACTTCCAAATTGTTTTATAATTTTTTAACATAATAAAAAATAATTTTACAAATGCCGAAGTTCAAAAAAATAGTAAATGTTAATTTTCCTTATGAGAATCTGGTTTATGATTAAAAAATCATCAAATCCCCTTAGAATTGGACGGTTTTTTTATTGAGAATTTTTTTCGAAAAAAGGATATTTAGATTTAAGGTGATTTTTCCAAACCTGTAATTTGGAAAAGACTTCGCGTAGGGCTAAATTTTTGTGCCAAGTTTGAGATTTAAGATGTCTTATATACCAAGAAAACAACAAAATAGAATGAGCAAATTTTTAGTCATCCACTTTACGTGGAATACCCCATAATGCTTTAAATATCGTGGTTAATTTTTTGCATTATTAGCTTTTAAAAATTAAAAAAAAAGTTTATTCAAACAAATGCTTTCTCAAAGGTTTTGGGTCCAATTAGCTTAGAAATTGCATAAAATGTGTCAACCTTATTATTAATAATTTATTAAATTTTATTCGTTCTAGGTATAATTTCAAATATACATTATTACTGATATCAGGGTCAGTTTGAGCATCAAAATCCACAATTGGAAAAGGTTTTTTAGTATATCAGCTCCTTGCAGCTAAATTCCAATATAATGATTATGCCTTTAAAAGCAACGTTAATCTCTTATTTGGCCAGACAAATTTTTCATTAATTAAACGAAGTTTTTTAAATTGGCTATGAAAATGTTTTATCTTTTGTATCTTGAGTGAATTAACATCATTATCTCAGTATATCTTAAAAAAATAACATTTTGAATTAAATAATCTCATTTGTGTTATTTCTTCATACTTTCTGGACCCTAAGGGGGAAGGGGGGTTTCAACACCTAAAAGCCCCCCTTGGATACGGTCCTGTCTCTATTATAAAAAATTTGTCTCATATACTTTTTTATTTAAAAAAAAAATATTAAACAAATAAAAACTAAAAGGACCTCTTGTCTGGCATTCTGTTCGCATAGACCGCAGGGCTACCGACGCAATTTTCGCCCGGCAAATTTAGTGCTTACATGTAATGATTTCAGTTGAAGTAAGCAACAAAGAACATTTTTACTGTTTTTCATAAACACTGATGATAGATTGATATGAATATTATTCCAAATACTTGAAATGTTTCCATCATTACCCAGCTAGCATTTACAATCGCATATCAATCTTATACGATTCGCCTAGAGGATCTATCTGATCACCTGCGATGTCGGACTCTGATCGCGAGAGTTCGACCCTTTGTATGAAACGGTTGCACGCAGACGAATCTTCAAGATGAAACTTCTGCGATGCGCCTAAAAGATTCTTCTGCGACGCTCCAAGACGATTTCGTTGTGGGTCGATAGCCACAAATTAACTACGGTTTATCAAGAACATCGAGTTCTGAATTGCTTTATATGCGAATCGTAAAGTACACGCCTATAAATGGTTTTTTATTTTCTTTTTTTTATTTGATTTTTTTTTTATTTTTAAGGGGGTCTTCTCATTGAGCAACTTTTTTTTTCAACTTTTTTTTTTGCATTTATTTATAGCTTGGGTAGTTGTGAATATGCCCCTAAAAGGATTTTTAGAAATTCGAAATACTTTAGAAGATACAGCCTTTTTTGTGAAGCAAGGTCTGATGGACAGGAAGGTGATGGAGGTAATAAAACCAGCTTACGAAGCGCTGTCGGCAGATAATTTGCTTGAAAGATGCCTTGGATCTGAAACTCAGAATTCCAATGAGTCCTACAATTCTGTTCTTTGGTCACTTTCGCCCAAACACATCAACTCAGGCGCACGCACCATCGAAGTGGCCAATTTCATTGCAACGTGCCTCTTCAACGACGGTTTTATACCCATACTTAAAATTATGGGTTTGATGGGTATTGCGATTGGCAAAAACGCATACGAACGCACTATCTCGCAATGAAGACAGATTGAACCGATCAGAGACTCGAGCTGCGGCATCATCAAAAGCTGGTAGAACGGCTCGCAGAGCAGAGAGTGCAGCAGAAAGCAGTTTCTACGAAAAAGAGGAAGGTGGCCTGTATGGCGCTGGCATCGCCGACTAATATTTGTAAGTAAAAATTGTCAGCTCTTTAAAACTGCATTTAAACATTTTTGATTTTTTTTTTTTTTCCCAAAAAAATTACTTCAAACTTTAAACGCGTTTATCTCGAACATACGTTTTTCGAACTGGCGGCCATGATATCTCCAGTTCAACTGAACCGATTTTCATGAAACAAAATGGAATCGACGCAGAATTGTCACCATTCTCGGGTGAATCTCGACCATAATTTTAAAAAATTTTTTACTATTTTTTTTTTACACTAAACTACAAAAAAAAAAACCCGAAATTGAAATTTTTTTTTGAATGGCCGCCATTTTGTCAAAAAAAGTCACAAAATTAAGCTTGAAGTTCACCCGAGAATTACATCTATACTGATTATAACCCCGTTTTTTTTTTCATTTCAGACGCTCCGGAGACCCGGAATCGTGGCCGCCGTGACGACACCTTTTTTTCACCACCAACTTTGAAGTCTCATTACTTTTTGAACAGCCCACGTATCGAGGCAAAAAAAATTTTTTTATTTACTTTGAACCTTTTGTTATACAATAAATAAAAAAAGTTTTCAATTATTCTTGGCGTTTTCAAATAAGAATTTTTTTAAAAAGGGTCCAAAAAACGGGTTTTGAATGAGAAGACCGCCTTAAAGCTTTTACACAAAAAGCATTTTAATTTTATATAAAGGCTTTTCATGCAATACTGAGAACAGCTGAAAATACGCCGTATTTACCGTATATTGGTTTAACTTCAAAAATGTCTATCCAAAGTGGTGTGGACGGTATCTCCATAAAATTGTTTAAATGTATACTGCCATATATACTTAGTCCACTACCACACGTAATAAACCACTGTTTCACAACTTTGATATTTCCTGAAATATGTAAAGTAGCAACGCTGATACCTATTGCCAAAGACAAAAAAATTAGAATATTGTCTTCAATGTCTAAAGTATGCGAGTCTCTCATGGCTGAATAGATTTTTCACCACACCACAACTCGTGGCTTGATGTCTAAGCTGCAGTCGGTTTTTCGATTTCGGTCCAATGCAAATGAGCTGTAGCTGAACCCCCTTAAATCGTTCGTTCTACCGATTTGAAAAATTCCCTACCAACATTTTAATATTCCTGCAATTCTCCTCAATAACATAGAGCTTAGGCTCGTCTGTAAAGTTTGAAATCTTGGTTATCAAATGAACTCCTCACTGTACTGCAAAGACTACATTAACTGCTGCGTTAGTAAAATTTACTATACCTTGCGAAATATGAGAATGATTGCAGCTTGTGTACCTATGGAAATTAAGAAAAACTAGTCTTGCAACTAATACTGCCAATTATACTATATTAGGAAGTATAATTATCCGGAAGTAAACTTGCCTTTAATAATACTGTTCGCTATGTGTACGGATAATTTTTTTTTATATTTGCGAAAAATTTAGCCTTTAGATATTATATGCTAAAATTTTGCCCCTTTCTTCTTTGAAAGCCACACCAGAAATTAAACTATTTTCATAATTCAACATATACTATTTGTTTTATCATATTTAATTATAATTCACTCTCTAAATTTATTTGAAAAAAATTTGTATTTTGAATACAAAATGAATACGAAGGCCTCTTATTTCTATTCAAAATTTGTTGATCTCAAACACGTTTACTGAGAAAAATCATATATTCGCCTTCTGAGCTGGCATAGATTAATTGTTCATGCATGTATTTTGTTTTTGTATCTCTACCAACAATTTTCTAGATTATCAAAATAAGAATCGCGTATTAATCGAGCTTACAAGCAATCTTCCAAATGCTAGCTAGATTATTGCTTATGATAAAAACTAATTTTTTTGAAAGTAATAATTCCTTTATTCAAGAACTTATATAAAGTTTGTAATATGTTTCATATAAGCCCACGAATACAGTTTACTTAAGGTATTTATTTCAAGCCTACTCAGGAAAGCTTGAATAATCTTTTTTTATACAAGTCCTTTTCAAGTTGAGTTAAAATAACTTCAAATATTTAGGTGAAATTGTTTTCTGGGTTGGAACTAAAAAAAACTGAACTATTAAGGAATCAATGTTCTACAGAGTCAAGGCTTAAATCTCCCCCTCCCCTTTCACCCACCTCCCCCGCGAACGTATTGAAGTATATTCGAAATCCTTAGCCATCTATAAAATCGTAATGTTTAATCTGCAAAATATTAGTGTTATACACTTAATTTAATTTAACCCTTAGCTGCCACATATAGCAGTTCGTTACCCCAGGCCCTTTGTAATTTCAGCTTTTTAATTTTATAGTTTTCATTTTTTTTTTTTTTTGATAAATATTTGACGTAAGAATTGATTGACCATCCATTGACCATTGACTTTAAGGCAGTTTTCTAGTCTAGATGGAACAATTTTGGGCTATCTTTAAAATTTAATAAAAAAAAACTCAACTTTTTTTTGGATCCATTTTTTTATAATTAGGCAATTCACAAGGTGTCGTAAAGTTGTACGTTGTATTGTTGTAAGTGAAAGGTTTTCTCATTTTCTCGCTTATTAGTATAGGGAAAAGATTTATTTGAAATTTTGGTTGTATGTCAGAAGAACGTAGGATACCTCCCTACAAAGTTATTTTTTGTACATTCCACACCTGTTACACCTCCTTATTGGCATGGAGGTATAAAAACCCATACAAACGAATATTTTTGGATATGGGCATTTTCAAGGTGGCACAAATAATGTTCGTACGCCTTTCATTTTACTAAAAATAAAAAAAAAAGCTATATAACTATATATATAGAAAAAGTACTACAGAGAGATGGAATGGATCGAAACTATGGTCTTAAGATAAAAGCAAAAAAAAAACACCAAAAATAGAAGTCGTTTTTGACTTGCATTGCAATGTAGTAAAAGTAATCAAATTTGAAGGTAGCAAAAGTAATAACGCCTGAGAGGTACGTTAGGCCAAGGGACTTTCAGTATATTCCATACCACAGAACGAACTATGGCAGAAATGATCCAATTAATAAAATGTACTCGGCATTTAACTCAATTAGTGCTCGAATAGAATTCACACTGAACAGAGATTTATTCAAAAGAAAATTATTAGATCTTATTTTAATAAGTAATTTATAATAAGCTGAAACTTCTCTAAAAACTTTTTATTTAATATATCATATATAAAAATATAAATGATGTTTACTACTTTTTAAATATTAAATAACTTCAGAACTGTTAAACAATTGTTGGTAATTGAATATAAATAAATAATGTTGATCGTGGACATTATGTCGTCCCACCGTTGTTACCATTCTGTATATAATTTCTTCCCGACAATTTTAGTGTATAATGCATTTATATTAAAGTGGGGAATATTTTTGGAGAAATTTTGATGTTTTATCTGGTATTTAAATTTTATCACATCTAATTCCCAAAATAAATATAGTCATGATTGCTCAACTTATGATTATGTACAAATTATGTGATATTTTGAGATAATGGAACTTCACGTTTAATGATATCTCTCATTTATTTTTCATAATTATAACGATGCAACCAAGAACTTATGAAAGCTATAGTTTTAAAATTGAGAACGGGTGTTAATTCAATCAGATGTTGTCATCGATTGCATTAGATTGAATAATAGGACCGTGCTTAGTCTCATACAAAAACCTCACCTCAAATCCAAACTAGAGCCGAGCCGCGCCGAGTACATCAGCTTGGTATACAGAATATCCTTTAATTTAGATTACATTTTACTTTCCATAGCCTAGTTTTATGTGTTTTACTTACCTTTATTGAGTCCCATAAATGTTTTTCCTTGAGTGTAACGATTGGGAAATATCACAATCTTAACCCATTCCGATAAAATAAGCAGACTTCATTCAATCTCATTCCACACTTGACTGCCATTGCTGCTGCCGTGGCGCTTTGCCATTATTTGATGCTATGAGTTCCAACAACAGTTGCTGCTCTTAAGCTCAGCTAACATCAGCAGCAGTTGGCCATGATTGTAAAAACGTGACTCAATTTTTATCTTCATTGATATAATGTTAATCCTTGTGCCTTTGCCGTGTCCGTCATCCTTTTGTAGAACGCGTGCACGCACTACAACAAATACAAATACAACAATTGATTCAGGATACGTAATCCAACAGTTGTTGGTGTACTCAAATGTTTTTTTTCTTTTTTTGCTTAGCGCACTGAGTGTTCAAAAGCTATTAATGGAGAGGATGCAGTGTAAGGAGAGGAGGAGAAGAAGCAGTGGCAGTTGGAGCTAGCGGAGGAGTGCTTAGCACAGATTGCCAACAATTGCGAGCGACAGGATGCTGAATTGCACCACGTAGCGAATGTCCAACCGGATATCACAGCGATAACAAACAAATAATAAAAGATGGAGGAACTGCCGCAAATCAAAGTCAAGTGATTCCAATACGATATACGTGCATGTGTGCTGCCGCGTTTCAGCCTCTGTTGGTATGTTCTTTATGTGTGTGTGTGTGTGTAGGCATTTGTTTGTGCATGTGTGTTAATTTAACTGTCGATATCAGTATAAATTAATCTCTAGTGTGATTTTCTCATTACATGTTTTTCCTCAGTTTCACCAGATTTCATTCACTCACATTTGTTTTGTCAAATTATTAATTTAAGCAAATAATTCAGTCCCCCTGACAGCAACAAATATTAATTGCGGAAATACGTGAGAATCAAGTTAATACTCGAAGTTAGGAATACTTAAAACAAATATGCAGGAATTTTGGGTTTAAGTCGAAATTAGTCTGTCGACCCATTAGTTGTGTTACACAAGAAGACAAGAATATGTACGGCAGGAAAAGATGCACTACTATTGGATCTTATTTTAGTAATACACTCAATATTGATAGCCATTTGTAATCTTGACAAATTAACTGAAGTTGATTACATTTAATGGTGGATAAGGCAACATTAATAATGTATATCCAAATTTTAGTAATCTGTAAAGTTATCTGAAGTTATTTTTTTATTGGTAACAATTTAAACATAGCTATAAGCTGAATCAAAACAACTTAATCAAATTTCGTACAGAGCAATAAAACCAAAATAAAATTATTGCCAAATTGATCTGAGCCAGTGTATGGATATGGGGAGAGTCCGTGGGTCCGGACCCCCCTCCCCCAGAGCCGTCAAAACCATTACCAAATATCTCAAAGCACGAATCCACATGTATATGTATTGCAAAAAATTCTTCTTTTTCTTAAGAAAGTTCTCAAAATTTTATTTAGTTCAGTCTTTAATTCTTCTAAATTTTTCAACAACAAAAAGATATAAATCTGTGGACATTTGACAAAACAACTTCTCTGGAGATAATATAACTCTCCAGAATTTTTATTATAAATATAGAATTTCAATACGCTTCTTTTGGTGTAATAGACGTATTTTTACAATTTTTAGTTTCAGAGATACATTATCGCCAAATCATCCCCCTTTTAAAATTTCTTCTAAATTGAATTTGACAAAATAGCTTTTCTCAAACAGTTTAAAAGGTTTCAGGAATTCAATGGAAAAAGTTATTCCTTTTTGACAAAATAACATATCTCTATGGGTGGAAGTTATTTTGTCAAAAGCAAAATCGACTTTTTTTAACACATTAATTTAGCAAAATAACTTGTCTTGACATAAGCGACCGAGATTTACAAATTTTTTTTAGAGTCTCACGTTTAATTATATAAAGGATATTAAAACTGATTTTAGATGAGCTTGGTCAACCATTTCTTTGCAGCATACAATTTACCCCTACCATCCAACACCAATAAAACAATAATTAGAGTTAATAAATAATACAAAAAAAAACATTTATGAATTATTACCAATAGTTAAAAAGTTTTCATGGTTCAAACTGAATTTTTTTTTTTTACCCAAAACTCATCCGATTGTTTATTATGTTTTTTCTTAATTGTCTACATAACATTTACTTAACACTAATTTATTCCCGTTTTACTATATTATCTGCGTCTACTTCGTTGGATGCGGTGAAAACAAAAATTGCAAAAAAAAAAAAAAATTTGTGACTTCCCAACAAACAAAATGATTCACTAATGCTAACGTTTACGAATTGCATTTTCGTACATTTCATTCATTAGCAATTATTAGTAGCGATTCATTTATAATATAGCGAGCGGGAGAAATTCCTCCTTCGTTAATAAATCGTCAAAGCCGAAAAAATGCAATTCGTTAACGAGTCGCCAAAACTATAAAAAGCAATTCTTTAACGAGTTTCCAAAAAAAAAAAAAGCATTTCGATAACGAATCATATAAATCATATAAAAAAAATAAAACAAAAATAAAAACTTATTTCAAGCTTACCACGTCAAAAATTGAAACCACGTCATCTGAATGCTAGTCCGGCACCTTTTCCACTCGCCTATTTCAGATGCTGAATATATCTTGCTTAATTTGCTTGATAATAACAGCCAGCATTCCCTGACATGGGTTCGAACACCAACTTGGTCCAAAAAAAAAATTTTTTTTTTTATTATTTAGGTTTTTTTTTTAAAGATTTGGCTTTTCAAAAAATCGAAATTATTTTTTTTTTACCATTTTTTGACCAACTTTTTTTCGGCTTCGTTATACATTCGTCAAAATAAAAAAAAAGCCATTCGTCAACGAGTCGCCAAAACAACAAAAAGCAATTTGTTAACGAGAATTTATTTATATGAACATCTTGAACAAATTATAAGTGGACATTATTTATATAACGAATAAGCATAACATAACAGAAGAAAAAATATTTCACAAAATTTTTATTTTCATATAAAAATTTATGAAAATTTATATTTAGTTTATATTTTTTCACTTAAAATAAAAAAAAACAAAATTTAAAAAACAAATATTCGCTTTAATGACGTATTAACAATAGAAAGTTAATAAAAAATACTTTAAAAAGTATGTTTAATTAAAGTGTTAAGTTTTTAAAGAAATCCTCCCCGATTCCACGAATTGCTTGATCGTTTTCTTTCCACGTGTTTGTGTTGGGAGAGTTTCAATAAACTCCATGTTGTTCTCTACTTTTATCTTTTTCCGCTTAGCCAGCACAGCACAACATGAAAAACAGATGAGCAACGCGCAATGCGAAAAGAGAGATACGTATAAATGCAATGCTGAGCTGCAAAACAAAACGAACCAAAAGCAAAAAATGTTTTTTATTTCGTTTGATATGCGTTGTCTTAAAGGCTGATGTCACACGGTGATCGTTTGAACGGCGTTTAAAAGTCTTTGTTTGAGGAAAAAAAAAACGTATTTCCGCTCTAAATTGATAAAAAAAATGTACGTGGTTAAACCGCGGACCACTGTGGCCTGCTAGTAGTTATACAATAATATAACTATATAATAATAGTTATATTATAATAATAATAGTGAAGTTTTTAATATAATTATCCTAAATAATAATTTTTTTAACCATTCATGCTAATTAAAATTCTGTAAAAAAATGTAAAATTATGTAAAAGAATTTAATTAAAATAAAGAAAATTATAATATTATTGCAATTTTCAGTCAGTGTTATAAATTTTAAAATGGTGAAAAATGAAACTTACAAAATTTTTAAATTTTACATTAAAAAATCAATTTCAGTCCTGTTTGTTCTTAATATTTAAACATAAGCACAAATTTAACATTAAAACAGTCAAGGCATTTAATTATTTGAAATATTGAGCAATAAATAAAATTAATATTAAAATATTTTTTGTCAATTAATAATAAAAAAATAAATAAATATTACACAAGCTTAAATCGCAAATGAATAAATTAGATTTATATTATTTTTGTCCTCTTTTGTGTTCATCGTCGTATTTATTTTTGTTAAATCCGTAGGCTCTCTAGTTTCTTATTCGCTCTATTCTCTTTGTCCAGAATTCTTATTTGGTCAAAATCAGCTGTGTGCCCTGTTTCTAAAATGTGTTGAGCAATGTTGATGTTCTCTCTTTTTTTTATTTTTGCCATGTGGTCTTTTATCCAAATTTCGAGTTTTCTCTTAGTTGTCCCAATGTATACCAGTTTCTAATTTTCCCCGTTTTTGCCTTTGCAGTCGATCTCGTAGAGTACGTTGTCTTGGTCTACCTTGTTTATTTTGTCCTTGGTGTTAGTCAATACCCTGTAGGAAAATCAACTAATTTAAAAGTAGTTGATAAAGTAGTTTTTTGTCAACCACAACTAGTTGAAATTCTGACTTTTTTCCATAGAACGAACTAACATATTTTGTATGGTGATGTCCGCGGTGATGTACGGTGAAATAAGTCAATTGACTTTCGTCTGCATATGTTTTCAACTACTTGTTAAATAAGTTATATTTAAATTATTTTTTAATGACCTTAAAATAACCAATTGAAAACTATTACTGATGGCCTAAAGTTAATAATATTTGATGAAATAACATGGTTAAATATGTATATATAAACTTGTAATCTAATAAAAATTTGCAATTAAAACATGTCAAAATCAGAGTAGTTGCCGCCTTAATATAATTCAAAGTAGTTCATATACTGGTTTATTTTAAATTAGTTTTTAATTAGATGTTTTTAAAAACAAGTTAGTTTGTTCCTATAGGGTAGTCTTTCAATTGTTTGATAGGGTGTGTGTGCATACGATGCATTATAAAATTATGTTAATTAAAATTACAGAGTTTTTCCATGAGATAAAAAAAAATTCTGGTTTTACGTTAGGAATAAAAAGATGCTGGGTTGCAAATATCCATACTCTACAAAATTTTCAAAATTTTTTCAATTTGAAGATTGATATCTTCAAAACTACATGAGGGAAGACAAAATTTTATGCAAAAATTAAAAGGAAAAATATTTTTTAATAGAAATGTATGAAACCATAAACATCAGCCAATCTGTTAAAAATTATAGTTAAATCATAAGAAAAAGAACGATTACTCAGATTTTTGCTTATAACTCCTAAACTCGAGCTGATGGGGAAAACGGGCACCATTTCTAAAACCCACGTCCAAAATCCATTTAGAATTGATTATCGTGTGCTCTGCAACTTTTACAAAGTGCCATTTTGTCACCCTGTGTAATTTATAAAAGCTTTGTTCTGTTCTTACGAACACGCAGTCCTTATAGTCCTATGCTTTATTCGTCCTTAAAATTAAACCACTGGCACTACTCTTTAAAACAAAAAAAAAAATAATCTTGACATTTTCAATTAGTCGAAAGCTAACTTAATTGTGACAGCAGTTAAAAAATCTACAAAAAAAAACTACACAAATCCTGAGAGCTAAAACAAAAACAAAACATTGGGATAAAATCCCACAACTTTCAAAGATTAATTACAGACAAAAACAAAAGGAAACCAACTTGAAGGATACTAATAAAAACAGCTAGAACAACAACAACACCGATGTGGTAAAATCCTTAACACCATCCAGAGAATTCAACTTGAACCAATGAATTCACAGTCAAAAGTTTTCCAATCAAGATAAAAATTTTTGCATTTCACAAAAGTGTGCGTTCAATTTAAGAACCCGATGAAACTAATGTTGGCACCTATTCGACATAATAATAGAAAAGTTCGAAGTTTCAAATAGATGGTAACGAGTGACGGTTAACACTGTGTGTCGAGATATTATTGTTCCGAACCGAAAATGGATGCCGGGAATTTTATTTTTCTCCTTTTTTGTTTTATTTTTTTTTCCATTTTTAACAGGAGTGTGAAGTGCAGTTCGGGACACTGCCTGGGGCCGGTTTATTTTATGGGTTTGGAACGTGACGTTTTTTGGGTGATGCTGCTGATGTTTATGCTGATAGAGTGTTGCCACCCTGTCACTTTTACCCCGTTTGCGTGCGCAGCAAGCAACGTGTGCGAAAACTCATGCAGTCTCAGCAACGACATTAACACCATTTAACTTGACTGGCCTGAACCGAGCCGTGTGCCAAAGGCTAGGCACGTTTAGATGAAGCACACAAAAACAATAACAAAGTTAAAGAAGAAGAAGAAGAAAAAAAAAAAATGAAGTGTTGAAAGTTTTGCGTATAAATCAAGAAATTAATTAAATTTGACATACATTTCAAAAGTGGTCCTTAAAGTGGGGGGCGCCTGCAAAACGACGAGAAACTTAAATGAACATTGTATGGAAAAGTAGTAACATGGCTAATAGAAGGAATGATGCATGCTGAGGGGGAGGGGAACTAAATGAAGGGTGCAATTGCCTTATTGGGTGAAAGTTTAAGTTTTTCTCTAGAATATTTCCAAGAAAAGTGGCAGGGAAAAATGGCAAGAAAAGCTAAGTAAGTTTTGAAATATGAACAGAATTCATTGCGTTCAACTCGCTCAAGTTTAGTGAAAGTTTTCGAACAAATAAAATATATAACAAAAACGAAGTTATATATAATGAAACGTAAAATTTAAAAAAAAACAGAATAAAAATTGATATGAAAATGAAAAGTTTTGGTCTGAAACGCACAACATTGCATTTGATTATAATTAAGTGAGGTTGAAACATTTTGCGGCTCATAAATTCTGAAATAATTCGTGGCAGAAAAGAAACTCCAAGTGTCTAATATTGAGTTTTATATATTTTTTTTTTTATTCTGCAACAAAAGTGTTTTCCACAAGTTATTGTTTCTCAAATTTGTTTTTGCTCCATTGTAGCTATATTATGTCGATATATTAGCTACTTTAACTTTTTTTTTTTATATAAATTGTGGTATTTTCTTTACGGTTATTTGGCCAATTAAAAATGTATTTTAAGTATTTTATTTGCCTTATGTTGTTCTATAAAAAGACAGACCCAGACATAAAGCAAACGCAATGTTTTGGAAAATACTAAAAGTTTATTATATCATTTGATGGTTTATGTAGTAGAAAGAAGGTTTGTTTTGTTGTTGCTACCATAGGTCGTGTGTTTGATTGATGTACATCGTTATAAGGTCCTTTTTAGGTATGTTTAGTGGTTTTTATGCACAGAATTTATGAGTGTGTAAAATTAGCTAAAATATGTTTGTATTTATAGTGTTTGGATACAGTGGCTCAGAGAATAGATTGGGCACATGAATAATGAAAGTATAAATGAAAAAAAAAATAATGTTAAAGGAAAATACACAATGTCCTTTTAAAAAAATTCCACAAATAAAAAATTAAATTCATTTTCATTACTTAAAAAAAAAATAAAAATAAAGTTCTCGAAGAAAATGCATATGGTAATTAGAAATAGTTTTTTAAATAAAAAATGAAAACCACATACTTTGTGGGCACGCCTTTGTTATTTTTCACATCCTTCTGTCATTTTGACATTACTTGTTCTAGTTCTGTAGACTATGGGATCTATTTTAGACCACGCTTTCTTAAGTGCAGTTCCCAAGTCTTTTTTGTAGAGATGCAACGGATAGTGATTTGGCCTGATACCGGATATCCGGCGAGCTGTAAGGCCGGATAGCCGAATATATGGCTGCCGGACAGTAGGTCTATTGCCTTGTTGTCACCAAATTAAATATTTTTCTACACCGAGAAGAAAGCTTATGTTAAATTGATAAAATACCTAGTATAAATTGTAAGATGGCTTTGGCAGTTTTCAGCCTCCCAAGTACTTCATCAAAACGCTTAAGTTTTCCATGTTGACTTGCCAGTTTTTATTGGGTGATAAGTTAACCATGCATTTGGTAATTTTCTATACACTACTTTAAAAAAAAAATTGTATTTCATATAAATAAATTTTTTCGGGTCTTGGCTTTTTTTATTTTCCTTATTATTTTTGAAGCTGACACCTCTAGTTCTCTGATTTGATTAACTGAAATCGGCAACTACACAATTTTTATTTTTATCAACACCGTTTCTTACTTAGAAATTAATGACTTCTCGGCTTTTCTTGCTGCTTGACGTCTATTATAACCAGAACATTAAATTAAATTATATATCAAATACAAACATTTTACCTACCTGCGCATGCCGTTGAGATTCGAACCCACAACCAACTGATACCACTGTGTATGAAGTCACTACACTACGCATTCAGTCAAACTCCTTCGGTACTGGTGTGTTTCTTTGTTATTTTTATACCCCAACGCGTACTGCGTAAGGGGTATATTAACTTTGTCATTCCGTTTGTAACGCCAAGAAGGAGGCGTGGCAGGTATAGAAAAATATATATATTTTTGATCAGCAGTACCTCCTGAGTCGATTTCCGTGTGTCCGTTTGCCTGTCCATCTGTCCGTCTGTCGACACGATTACAGCCGTAATTTTAAAGCTATTGCGATGAAATTCAAACTATAAGTTTTTTTAAAAAAGGGAAGATCAAGTTCGAAAATGGGCCAAATCGGATGAAAGCCACGCCTACCTCCCATACAAAGTGACTTTATTTTAACCGTAAAATATTTTTAAAAATCTTAAAAACTAAAGAAATGCTTTAAAATTTGGCACGTCAGCTTTGATCTTCAATCTTAATCCTGGCTTTGAAATTTGGAAAAATCTGATGAAAACCACGCCTAACTCCCATGCAAAGTGTCCTTATTTTAAATGTAAAATCCTTTAAAAAATCACAAAAATTACAGAAATATCTTAAAATTTTGCACATAAACTTTGATATTTAATATGAACCATCTCTATGATATTTGGCAAAATCAGATCAAAACCACGCCTACCTCCAATGCAAAAATACTTTATTTTAAACGTAAAATCTCTTCAAAATCCACAAACATTAATGAAATGCCTTGAAACTTGACACATATGCTTTGATATTCAACATAAATCCTCACTATGAAATTTGGAAAAATCGGATGAAAACCACGTCTATTTCCCATGCAAAGTAGCTTTATATTAACCGTAAAATCCCTTAAAAATCTGCTCAAATTGCTGAAACGCCTTGGAATTTTGCACATAGGCTGTTATATATAATAACGTATAGACTATCACTATCATATTTGGCCAAATCGAATGAAAACCACGCCTACCTCCCTTGCAAAGCTGCAAAAATTAAAATTACAGAAATGTCTTGAAATTTTGCATACAAGCTTTGATATATAACATAAGCCACTCTTTGATATTTGGCAAAATCGAAAGAAAACCACGCCAACCTTCAATACAAAGTGACGTCATCAAAATTGGAAAACTTTCGTAAATATATAAAGCTGAATGACATCGTATCTGTATGTAGCCAAGTTCCGCCCACGTCGTTTATCCAACCCATACATATATCCTTCGGTAAAATGTGGTGTCTTTACACTAGAAAAGTGGTTGTGGCATTTTACTTTGTTTACAAATTACTTTATGTGACAGCTAAGAATAAAATTAAATTAAGCGTATGACACAAATATTTTTGCAGATTATACATAAACATTTTATAGACGTCTAAAGACTTCGGATATACTTTAGTAACCTGCCGAAGCTCCATTCCTTACTAGTTGCATTTAAAAGTGGTTTTATTACAAAAAAAAAAAAAACCATTATATTATCAAATCTATCGTTCTCTCGTGTGTCTAATGACGCAGCTGTGTTTTTTTTTTTGCAGAACAGAGCTTAAAATTATGTTTAAGCCATCCGTGCTAGTTGTTTTTTAATTTTGTATTTTTGCATTTTTGATTTTGGGCTTAGGTGAATCATATATTTATTTTTTTGGGAAGGTATCGAAGTATGTGCTTTCAAAGCAATGCATTAAACAATAAATTAGGTTAGGTGAATAAGCATAGGTTTATAATTTCCCATTATTCCCATACAATTCTCTTTACCCAAGCCGACTTAGGTGATTTACCAATTGCTTTTTTTTCGTTGTATTTAAAAAAAAAATCTAAAAAATCAAAATTTGAAAAAAATTCAATGAAATCTTATGAAAATATTTTCATAAACTATATCAAATGGAGATACAAGAAATTGTGTAATTATGCTGAATAAACTGTTCGTTATGAATTTTTTTGCTAGAAGTGTACCTTTTTGAAAATTTCGAATTTGAGTAATTTTACAAAAAAAAAAAAATTCCCGAAAATCCAAAAAATCCAAAAGTTGGGAAAAAACAGTAAGAAAAAGTTAAACATATTCTCGGGCTATTTTCTGTACAAAATTGAAAGAACCGAAATTTGGGAAAAAAGTTATACCTGTTGGTTGTAACTTGACTTTTTTTTAAATATACTTAAAATTACTTTTTCTAGCATATCACACAAAAAAACCATAAAAAATCGAAAACATATACTTCTCAGTTGGAATAACTCTAAGAAAATATTTTTATTTTTTAGTCAAAAAATTGTTGAGTTCCGGGGCTGCCAGCATACGGTTTTTTCCATTTCGTTTTTTATTAGGTTGGATTTAGTTATTTTAACAAAAAAGTTCCTAAAAGTCGAAAAATGCTTTAATTTTTTAACATCTATGTCCTAATTTCATTCATTTATCTTTGTTTTTTTTTTCTAAAAAAAAACAACTAAAAATATCTGACCAAAATGAAGAAATAAACAGTTATTATATCCTTGAGCTATGCAAATTTGCACACAAAAGTAGAACAAAGCTGAAGAACAAAAAAGGCACACAATCCAAATAAAAAAAAAAAAAGGATAAAATGATTGTCAACATAACGCATGTGTGCGTAGAAAATCATATCAGTGTTAAATCAAACGAGGTAAGCAAGAAAAATTGAATGGAAATTTAGAGAAAACTGAGACTAAATAAAATTCAATTTATCGAAGCTTATCAACGTTTTGCACCTTTTTATTGCCTTACCTAACCAACAACCCAACATCTTACACTTTTGTTCCCACTCCAAAAACTACAAATCGAAAAACCAAGCCTTATGACAAAACACAAACGAAAAAAAAAAATAAATCCTTTGCATTACGGCAACACAAACAAAATTTCCCACGCTAAAATTTATTGCTTTCTTATCCTATGAAAAAAAAAAAGAAATCACTTCCATAACCAAAAAAAGCAGCACAGCTAGGCGACATTTAAGCACATGAGCTATATACAAGAATCCTTTACTAAGCAGAAAGAATAACTATACGGGTTTCAGCATTGAAGTCTAATAGATTTTTGTTTACGCTACTCAATATTATTATCCTTCGATTTGATTTGATGGAATTTTTCGAATCGAATCGCAGCTTAGAATGTGGTACTTTTTGAAATTGGATTCCTTTTGTGGCATAGGTTGATGTTGTGGTTCTGTAGCAAAAGCAAAGCCCACTCAACGCTCTAATCCATTATTAAATGTGAGCGACGCTGTCAAACGTTATGCTGTCCAGGCATATTCTATACACATACGCCCTGGTTTAACGGCCCAAAATTCATTTAATGCCTGGCAAGCTTTATGGCTACAGTAATAGCAGATAGAAGGCAAAGGAAAAACCAAAAAAAAAGAAAAAGGAAAAGGTAATGGATATTTTTACAAAAACTTTTCTCCGAATAACGTAAAATTTTACATTTTCATTTGTCCAAAAGGTTTAACGTGTAAAATCCGACAAAATAAAAAAGCTGACCATTTAAAAAAAAAAAACAAACACAAAAGTGTAGCAATGTTACTGGAAAAAAGTCTGCTAATCCGCTTATGTGTTCCAACGACTGTCCATATTGATTTATGTCCATGCGGCCATTTTGTCGAGAAAACAAGTCACATTCATTTGGCCACAAATGACAGCATTTGCACAGACCAAAGTTATATTTTTTGTTTTTTTTTTTATTTTAGTTTTGCTCTTTTAGAAACTTCAAAGGTTTATAAAAAAAAATGAGTTTTTTTAAAAAGATAGAGTTGCATTAAAGGGGTTGATGCATTTATTAAAACCTCGCGGTGCTAGAATGAAATATATACTGATAACTGGTAGCAGAAAAAGATGCATCATGATATGTGATTAAATGTGAGCTCTCTTCACAGTTATTAAACTCACTTTCGGGGGAAATCCAAATACTCGTATATATGAAACAGCAACAAAAAAGGCTGTACATGAGATATATTTTTGAAATTCTAATAGCAATAGTAATTCTCATAGCAACGGTTTATTCGCAAGAAAATGGAGAAGAGAAATGATCACAATACGAGTTAGAAATTGGATAAACATAAAAATAATATAAGAAAAATTCATCATTTAAATATATGCAAATATGAGCTAAACTGTTTATGTCAATGAATTTCTGAACATATCAATGTTACCTTAAGCAAGAGAGATACTTTTCTCAAAGTTTTGATATTCGATGCAAGTAGCTCGAATATGTATTGAATGTATATGTAATAAAAGTAATGTAATGAATTGCATTCAAAAAATAAATCACGATATTCCCAACTTTATATCATATGTCCTTAAATGTTGAAGCTACAATTTTGCTCATACCACCGAAATTACCAGTTTTAAAGTTTGTGAAACTGTTTTTTTTTAAGTCAGCGAATGCGTTAAAAATAATATCAATTCCTAAAAAACGCCTGGTATTCAGCAAGCTAACTAATTAAATCATTTTGTAATTTGAATAAATAAATCTTCTCGTTTCGATGCTTTTTTTTGTGAACCTGGAGCGGCATAACCAACAAGCGGTATAATCTTTATAAATTGAATTCTCTAGTTTTTTCAAAATCAAAGTTTCGGAAAGATCACTCGAAATCAATATATCTTATCTCAGCCCATATCTGACTATATATCTTTTGGTCAAATCAAACTTTTTCGCACTCACACAACAAAAATAAGGGTGCAAACATAGCATAACATAACATAACATAGCATAACATAACATAACATAACATAACATAACATAACATAACATAACATAACATAATATAACATAACATAACATAATATAACATAACATAACATAACATAACATAACATAACATAACATTACATAACACAACATAACATAACATAACATAACATAACATAACATAACATAACATAACATAACATAACATAACATAACATAACATAACATAACATAACATAACATAACATAACATAACATAACATAACATAACATAACATAACATAACATAACATAACATAACATAACATAACATAACATAACATAACATAACATAACATAACATAACATAACATAACATAACATAACATAACATAACATAACATAACATAACATAACATAACATAACATAACATAACATAACATAACATAACATAACATAACATAACATAACATAACATAACATAACATAACATAACATAACATAACATAACATAACATAACATAACATAACATAACATAACATAACATAACATAACATAACATAACATAACATAACATAACATAACATAACATAACATAACATAACATAACATAACATAACATAACATAACATAACATAACATAACATAACATAACATAACATAACATAACATAACATAACATAACATAACATAACATAACAACATAACATAACATAACATAACATAACATAACATAACATAACATAACATAACATAACATAACATAACATAACATAACATAACATAACATAACATAACATAACATAACATAACATAACATAACATAACATAACATAACATAACATAACATAACATAACATAACATAACATAACATAACATAACATAACATAACATAACACAACATAACATAACATAACATAACATAACATAACATAACATAACATAACATAACATAACATAACATAACATAACAACATAACATAACATAACATAACATAACATAACATAACATAACATAACATAACATAACATAACATAACATAACATAACATAACATAACATAACATAACATAACATAACATAACATAACATAACATAACATAACATAACATAACATAACATAATATAACATTTAATACAGTACATAAAGCATTAAATGAAATTTTGAAGGACCTTACAAAACACAAAAAAGATAAGCTTGAATACTGCTCCACATATCGACTATTTCCATCGAAAGGGGGTGAAAGTTAAAAATTAACAAAAAAAACTTAAATGAAAGAAAAGCTTAATACAAGCGGCTTGAAAAGTGTTTTTGTGCATCGAAGGAAATAGGAAACTCTGTTTCAGAATCAAGTGAAAATTCACTCGACTGGATTAAGAGATTAGAGCGAGATTACGAAACGCTAGGACGATGACGATGACGACGACTACGAGTCTCTAGTCTAAATGCCACTAGCCTCGATGTTGTTGGTTGGTTGGTTGGCTGCCTGGTTGCCTTGTTCAGTGAGTTGGATCCATGCATGGTTGCCGCTGCTAGCTTGTCACTGTACAACACATTCCCTTAAAACCCTTAACAAGTTGTAGCTTTGGTTGATTTTAGTGAGCTCGAAAGGATTTGCTAATAAAGTAGCATGTGGTAGTGACTGGGGTAGGAGAGCAATTTTTGTTATCGTTGTTGTTTATTTGGCAATTATTTTACTTTTTAATAACAAACGTTAGAAAGGCAATTATTTTTAGAAGAAAAACAAAAATGCATATTTTGCAATTATTTTTCTAAATATTTATATATGTATGGGTAAGTATGTGCAGTAGAGTGGTCATTATATTTTTCTTCGAAAGTAAAAAAGAACACACCGGGGTTTTGTTCCTTAACATGAGATAGGTAAGCTGTGAAATTTTCAAGAAGAAATATTGATATTTAAACGTTCCGCAAGCGACCTTTATTTTAAAAATCTAATTTATATGGCAGAATTGTGCCGTTTTAAAAAAAAAAAAAAATCCCAATTGCATTTCTTAATGTCCAAATTTTCAAAAACCTGGTACGCAATAAATTTTTTATTTAACTTGTCTTCAAAATGACTCATCATACATGAAAATCGTATTTAAATTAATAGAGTAATGATTTTTTTCTTTTGGAAAAAAATTTTTCTCTCTTTTTTTTCTTGTTGTATTAAAAAAATCACAAAGTCCAAATTTTTAAAAAAAATAGTGAAATGTCATTGAAATAATCTCTAAGACTACACCTAATACAAAAATGGTGTGAATACGTTAAATAATTTGGACTTTATGATATTTTTTGTTAGAAGCATGCCTTTTTGAAAATTTTAATTTTGAGTATTTTTATAGCAAAAATTCCCAAAAACCCAAAAATACAAATTTTAAAAAAACCAAACAACCTCTCTCAAAAGAAAAATATTAGGTGTAGTAGGTGTAGGTGTAGTATTTCAAAAGAATAATATCAGGTGTAGTGGAAAAGAAATGCATTATTTTTGCAGTAGATGACTTTAGTTATCTGTATCTCGCTTTATTTAAATGCGATCGGGTTAGATTGCTAGATTGCTTTGGAAAGATAAGATTTTGTACTAAAAAAATTTTTAGATAATTTTATGATTGCTTCACTCAGTTTTTGTTTTTGAGCACGTTTCAAAGATGGACACTAGCAAAGTGAAAATAGGCAATATTTTACAGTTTTTTCTTTTCGATAAAACCGAAAGCGCAAGACTGGATAGAACCAATTTTTTGTAAACAAGGAACAAGTAAGAGTTAAAAGATCTTACAAACCACAACAAAAATACTTCGAATGAGTCCATTTACGTGAAATACGCCATAGTTTATTAATTTCGTCCAGTACGTACTTTCGGGAACTTTTCGATGTTACATTTTCTTTAAAATTTTAAAGTGTTAAAAGAAAAATCAAATGATTGGGATTCTATAATCTCACAAATAGCATAAAAAATTGGCCAGCTAATATTCTACAACATTTTTTTGGATATCAGAGATTTTTTTAGCATCGAAAGTCATAGTCGTAAGGACCAAAATGTGTGCATGAATTTTGACCTACCATGTTTATTTGATCTCTTGTACTTCAGTTTTGCGACTGGGTCAGGCGATATAGAATAAATGTGCAGAAAACCTACCAAGCAAAGATCTGAGATGGAGAGAGGACATCTTCTCCAAAGATTTGATGTCATGCATGGACTGACAAAGACGTTTAGGTCAGCCACATCCAATAAGGGTCATATCTAGGCTAACTAGAACTAGTTTAAGTAATAGGTTTAATTAGTCTTAGACAATAATAAAAGCAAGAACATGAATTTGATAAATACGCAAACATGAAAAGTGACAGTGCGAGTTTTATTTAATGAAAAGGGAATACAGGAGGGACATTTTAGTTAAGAGTAATGAGACTTAGTAGAGCTACTCGTAAGCAACAGTGAGCTTGCAGAGGTCTAGACTAAAGCTCTGCAAAGAACCATCCAAGCATACTAGTTATGTATTGTTATTTTTTCTTATATCAACCTATATCGGTTTCGCTCTCTAAGCATTGAGTATGCATGGAATATTTCTCTTTTACATAACGATAGAACATTTATGAGAGTGAAATTATCAAGCATCAAGAATACTAGTTTGAGAACATACGCAACAAACAGGTATATCGGTAATATTGTTATCTCTGCTTGGAACATCTGGATATGTGACGTCAAAAACATAAAGAATAAAGAGCGAATTATTTCAATAAAACAATACAAGAATCACTTTGTATTAGTTCAATGCATTGAAGTTTTAAATTTATTTCATAAAAATAATAAACATAACTAAGGCATTTTTTTCGACAACTTAATGAAATTAAAAATTAATTTATTAAAAATTATTAAATGTGGCACAAGAACCTTATATAAAGTTATCGACTCACACAATCCATATCCATTACACCATTACTTTTTTTTAGTAGCATAGAAAAAGTAAAAACACGAGATTAACACAAAGAGAACTATCTGCCATATCCATTTTGAATGGATATATCCATTTAAAAAAAGAGTTAAAACAGTTACTCGGCTTAGTGGAACCGATACAGAGGAAAAAAAGTTTGCACTACAATGAGAGACAGAGAAAGAGAAGAGAATAAGTTAAGTTCCACTTGTATTTGTACCAATAATATCAATTTCTTACTTGTTTTATCTGTTTGTACAAGTAGAATGAATGGTTCTCTGCAGACCTTTAGTCTAGACCTCTCTCTATGCTAATTTCCACAATTACTGATAGGATCAAATGTATCTTATAAGGGCAGAATAAATTTTGGTTTATCAGAATAAAATGCTGCTTAGAAGATCAAATTACCTTAAACATAATAACTTATCGATTTATTTTATATTTTTATTTAATTATATCAAAACATATCTTGTAAGATTTCAATCCGATTTTGTATTCTTATATTTTCATTTACTAATTTGTGATTGCGATATTCAATACTTGTGTGTTATATTAAATTTAGCATAAGGTATTTTATAAGATTTGGGAAATAAAAGCATAATAGTCTGAAATATGAAATGAAGAATTTTGATTTAGTGTTAGACTAAATAAATTTTTGTTTACAAATCCTGGTTCCGGCAAGTGCCACCTCGGCCAAAACTCATCGTGGCATAGTTGAAAATAGTACACTCAGAAAAATATGCTCCCCTGATCAAAAGGAACCGTAGCTTCAATTCATAGGCATGATTTTTCTTTATTTTATAGAGGTTTCTCCTTAAAAGAAGGGATTTTTACATGGTTTCACGAAGTGAGGTCTTGATTTTGAGAAACAGAGGTCTTGATTGTGAGAAGCAGCTTCTTTGTTTTGAAGACAATGATCTTAATTTTTAGAAAATCGGCTATGGCGCTAAATGAAGCCCGATTTCTAACGAATAGGTGCTGTTTTTCTAGATATTATTTTATCTAAGTGTACTTTAAATAATTAATAATTAATTAAATTCAAATAATTAAACTCTCCTTTGGCCAAACAATTTATCATTGCTCAAGCAAATTTTTTTTTAAAATATATAATGCAAATGACAACTTTTGCCACTTTTTTTGAAAATGACAAAAAAAAAAAACAAATTGGCTGTATTTTCTGATAAGTTATATTTAATGAAGAAAAAAAGCTAAAATTAACTAGAAATTAACTTGAATTATAGTTATAAACCAAAACTTGACTTCATTAAAAAAAATCGCAACAAAGTGTACATTCAGTTAAATTCACTTTTTGTTCTATAAACTTCTTATGAATAAAATAAAAAAAATCAATATTTGGTTGGACCACCCTTAGCATCTAATAATGCTTGTTTACGTCTTGGCATCGAAAAAACTAACTTTACAGTTACATCTGCAGTGATTTTGTTCTATTCTTCAAGTAGATCTCTCTTAAGGTCTTCTTTGTTAGATATTTTATTTTTTCGAACTCGCCGGTCCAATTCATCCCATAGATTTTCAATTGGAGTCCGGTGATTAGGAAGGAGAATACAACTGTTTAGGGACATTATAAAGTCACCCCTCCTTTACAATGAGAGATGTGTGCTTCGGATCATTGGCCTGCTGGAAGATCCATTTGTACGAAAAACCCATTTTAGTGGCAGAACTCTTTAGATTAGCTTTGAACAGATTTAAATAAACATTACGATCCATTGTAGTATCAATAAAAGTAAGATTCCACACTCCAGCAGCTGACATGCATCCCCATACCATGACAGATCCTTCACCGTGCTTTACAGCTGGTAATAAATTTTGCATATCGATCGCTGTGTTAGGTTTGCGCCACACTCTTTGCTTCCCATCGTATCCAAATATATTATATTTGTATTTTATATTTATATTATTCGTCACAAAAAATAACGTTCTTCCAGAAATCAAAACCGTAATTTTTGTGAAGTTTTGCAAACTCGTTCCGTTTCTTTAAATTAGTTTGGCTTATGAATGTCTTCTTCCTTGGAATTCTACGATGAACATCGTTCGCTCTCAAAACATTAAAATTTTTCGAGTTGCTTTGCGCTGGTTTTGGGCTCAGCGGTGACAATTTTGATGACATTTCGCTTTTCACGTTCCGAAAGCTTGCTTTGTCTGCCAGATCGATGTTTATTTTCAGTAGTTTTGATTAAAATAAAATTTTGTATAACAGTTTGAACAGTGGCACGACTTTTTCCAACAATTTTTGCTATTTTTTTGTACGATGTATCCCCATTTCTTAACTTTAGAATCAATTTCCTGATATCTTGAGAAATTTATTTGGGTTTTGCTTCTTCTTGTGATATTTTAGTGAAAAAACAGGATATTTAATTTAGTTTCTGCACGACGAACGATGAACTGATCGAATAAATATAATACAGTTAGCTAGTGATGTGCTATTTTAAAAATTCTGGTGATGTGCATTACCTGCATGTTCTTGAGGCGTTAGAGGCAATGCGCCATTGCTTCTTCAAAGATAACTGCATCACTTCACATGGTGCTGGAGTCTGTGTAGAACTTACACATCCCAATAAGAAATGATTTGGGCTTAATGGCTCAGGTTCATCAGGCGTTACAGGCAAATGAGTTAAAGGCGCTTCTGATAAAAAGTCTGAATATATTAGCGCCGACCTTAAAAGCTTTTGTATTCATCAAGAAATTAATATATTTATGATAATAAATCAAATTAGAAAAAAAGTCAAATAATAAGACTTCATATATAGTAATATGTTTAAATAAATTATCAAATATGACCAAGAAGTTAAGGGAAAAGTATTTTTAAAATTATTTTTTACTTTGTAGTTATTTTGTAGTCGGTTGTTTTTTTTTCTAAAAAGTTTTTTTTTTAATACTTATCGAAATGCTATTTCCTATAAGGAAAAAATGTTTAAGCTTCATTTGTTTCTATAAAAATTCATTTTATATGACTGTATCTAGACTTTATTGGAATAATGTATATCAATACCTTAATTTTTCTTAAAAAGAAGCACATGAAATTTTTATTTAAAAGTCTCATTTTGATTTCATTATTATTTTTTCATAGTTTCTAGACCTAATGCGGGGCTTAACTCTGAAAACCTACCCCCAACTGCACGTGGCTACAAGCCTGCCAGGTATGACTAACTGTCATACCTACAATATAGTCGTGAAACTGATATAATCCGTTTTTCATTGTTGACTGTCACTACTCTGTTTTTCTACCCTTCAACTAAACAGTTAAGCATCTTTCGAAACAACATAATGCTTTTATAGGGGGCTCCTTTGTTGACATATATATTTTTTTTTATTTTACCGAACCAATATAGCTCTTAGGGCAAGATTCAAGAATGTTCCACAGAATGCCAAAGTACTCAATAAACTTAATCATTATTTAACGAGATAAAATCAAAAAATTGATTGTTTCAAAATAAATGATAGATGGTTTTTCTTCATTTAATACTATATATTTATTAATGTCTCAACGATTTTAAATGCATTAAAAATATTTTGGAAAACTTCTTGTGCTTAAAAAATCGTGGCCCTTTAAAATTAAATCATGATTTTCTACCATACGAACCCTCTATTTTTACGTACATATTGATTTTTCCATGTATTAAAAAAAAATGTTTAATTGTGTCACGGTGTTATAACAATAAGTAATTCATAAGAACTTGCAAAATTAATTCGTCTATGCAGAATTATACTGAGCAACACCAGCAGCGCAGTTAAAATCGGGAAGGACCTCTCCTTACCATTTGCTACCAAACAAGGTTTCAGACAAGGTGATTCTTTATCTTGCGACTATTTAAATTTAGTTATGGAGAAGATCATTGGAGCTGCTGATCTGAGAGAAAGCGGGACCATATTCTATAAGAGTATTATGCCTACGTCACGGTTGACAACCCTTCCTTCGAGGTTGTGAAGGACGTCGTCTACTTGGCATCAAGCATTAACTCCACCAAAGATATCAGTAGAGAGGTAAAACGAAGGATAACTCTTGTCAACAGGTTTTAGTTTGGTCTTAGTAGACAATTGAGAAGCAGATCCCTCTTTCGACGAACAATATTCACGTTCTACAAGTCACTTATCATGCCTATTCTGTTATATACAGCACAAACCTGGGCGCTAAGCAGCTCTGATGAAAAGACCTTGAGAGCTTTCGATAGAAACATCCTTTGTAATATCTACGGACCAATCGCGTCAATGGCGAGTATCGAATAGGTTGGAATGTTGAGCTGTATAAGCTATACGCCGACATCAACATAGCAAAGCAAAAACAACGCTCCAGCGAAGAAAATATTCGATTCGTTATCCAGCGGCGGTCAGCGCAGAAGTGGACGACCGCATCTCCATTGGATGGACCAAGTGGAGGACAACGTGACGAAACCTGAAACTTCGAACTGGCGCCAGCAAGCGCAAAATAGAAATGGCTGGTGCAAATTCTTACATCAGGCCAAAACCGACTTACGATTGTGTCATCTAAAGAAGAAGAAGAAGAAGAAGAAGAAGAAGAAGAAGAAGAAGAAGAAGAAGAAGAAGAAGAAGAAGAAGAAGAAGAAGAAGAAGAAGAAGAAGAAGAAGAAGAAGAAGAAGAAGAAGATGAAGAAGAAGAAGAAGAAGAAGAAGAAAAAGAAGAAGAAGAATTCATAAGATACATTTTAAAGGATAATGTGACTATTTTCATTTTCATATTATTTTAGTAAGTAATAATGTAATTTAAGTATATCACATGATGTGGTTTATAGAAAAATTACTGAAACCAAAGATTGACATCGTCTAGATATCTAGCTAAGAAATAATTAAAATCACTTATTTCCATAACAACGGCAAGATACTAAGATGCAATATCTACATCAAGCATCAAAGAAGTGTCATCCACCACATGTGACAGAAGCCACAAAAGTCGTGACACACGCGATACACAAGCCGAAACGCTGACAAATATTCTGCTAGCGCTAAAGTAATTCCACAAAGTATTTAATTTGGTGTAGAAATAGTGCAGCGTCTGCACCAAAGTGAACACAAGATCCGGCAAAGAAAAGGCGTTATTATGTGAATGTGCGCTGGAGCGTGGCAAAAGTATGCGGCGGCAACTGGGAATTTGATCCGTGTTACCAACACTTTGAAGAAGGAAAATTAATTATTCCAACTCAAGTCTAAACATGCGACTAACAATGCAGAAAACAACAGCAACAACAATGGTAGCAACATCAACAACATAAACATTATCAACAAGCAGCAACAATGGCAGCTACAACAAAAGTGCAAAATGAAGGTATAACAAAATTCACAGCAAGACAATGTTTTACCTTGGCCCGCCCGCCAGGTAATACAAATATTAATTTTCTCACCTCATCTGGCCTCAACCTCCACAACTAGAGTTGTTGGGAGTTGATAGGAGTAGCATGCAGCGCATGTCTAGCCGTGGCGGTCGTCATAGTGAGCAGCAATGCGAAGAACAATGCGAATGAATCCTAACAAAGCGCAATCCTTTTGGGGTGTAATTAAGTGTTGCCACTGCAGAGACTGGTGGTAAGCATGCTGATGCTGCTGCCACACAGGTAGTGCTCCTACAGTAACAGCTCTAGTCTTGGAATCAAGTACAAATTAAATTCATGCTAAAGGTATTCAAAATGGCGCCACAAATCTTATTATATCAGCGCTTCATTGTTCCAGTGTACTGTGTACTTATTTGTGGATCTATGTGCACCACTAGACTGCTGATGCTGCTCTTTGGAAACCACCAAAAGTTTCACTGTTCTGTACTGCTCTTCATCAGGTTTCAATCAGTGATGACTGTCCCACACATTGTGAATGAGCCTTAGTCTAAGGTTACTCGCTAAGGGTTAGATTCTTCTGGATCCTTAAATTGAAGCCGCTCATAGTATGGATCCCCTGCGGTGCTTTGTTTCACTTGTCGCGCGTTGTTGTCAGTTACATGGTCAGAGTGAAATAAAAAAAAAAAAAAATCCAGAGAGCTTTTAACGCTTTCGTGTACTTGCCGTCAATATATCACAAACGCAGTTCGTAGTGTTTGTGCCTGTTTTTGTGTCCTTTCAAGTCCACGTTTGAGTTAAGTGCCATTTTGCTCTTGAGCTGGATGTATGTCGTGTTCATCAACAACTACAGAAGCATTCAATTGTCTCGCGGAAATTAAGAGCACCAACAGCAGCAGCAGCAGCAGCAGCAGCAGCAAAAGCATGTTGAGCAAATAGAATGATGAATTTTGGTGGAAATTAATCGCAACTACAAAAAACATGAAATAAAAAAAAAAAATATATAAAAGAATTGCACTCAAACTTGAAATTGAAGAGTTCAAAGTTTCGGGTCATTCAATAAAGTTCTTCATAATCATACAGATTGAATAAATAATACAGTTAAATCAATTTTGTGAAAGAATGCAACAATTTTTGCCAATGAATGTAACGAAAACGAAAATGTTATGAAATCGAAAGATGGCAAAAATGCAGTTATCAAAGATGATATTGTCCGGCACGACATAAAAATATCACGCCAATCAGTGAAGATATTTGCATAGAAAATAAAAAATTCGATTTTCTGCCGGTTTTAATTACACTAGTATACAAATTCAGGAAAATTTTTTTATCCAGAGACCTGAAATACTTTTCTAGAAGAACTTTTTACGCTGATTCTACGTCTATACTCAGTTTTTCTGTAGTAGGTCGAATTTTTGAGATACAGGGTAATTTGTTTTTTGTAGACTTTGATCCAGTTATTCCATTCTAGAAACTTAACTGTTTTATATAAAGCAATCAGTTGTATGCCACCTGACAGATAATTAAATAAGCTATTCAGTACTGTATTAATCATTTGTATGTTCTATTTTTTCTCTGAGATATTAAAGTCTAAAGTTCAAATTTAAAGTGTTTGGTTTAAAATTTTGCTTTTTGACCGTTTTTTCATATGGTTTTAAGCTATTTTACAAAGATGATTTAATTTGATAATTGTTTTTATTTAATTTCCTCCATTAATATGCTAATAACAATATGACAGAGTTAAGAAAAAAACATGAAAAAAATTAAAACAAGTTTCAAAGCTATTTTGCTCAATCATTTTATAAAAACATTTTGTTTGCAAAAAAAGCAAACTCTTAATATGCACGTAAAAAATTTCTTTATTTTTCAAACAAAATGCTATTTGAGGTTCCATATAAATTGATTGAGAATCTTGGCTTTAAGACTTGTTTTAATTTTTTTAAAATTTTTTTCCTAACTTTGTCATATTGCTGTTGGCATATTAATAAAGGAATTTAAAAATTATTAAATAATCTTTGAATTATTAGATATCTTTGAAAAAGAGCTTAAAAAATTATGGAAAAAACTGTCAAAGTTGAAAATTTTTAACCAAAAACTTAAAATTTGAACTTTAGACTTTAATATTTCAGAGAAGAAACATGACATGCAAATGGTTAATACAGTATTACAAAGCTTATCGAATTATCTGTCAGATGGCATAAATGATTGCTTTTTATAAACCAGATAAGTTTCTAAAATAGAAAAACTGGATCAAAGTCGAAATAATAAAAATCACCCTGTATTTTAAAAATTCGACCTATTAGGGGAAAACTGAGAATAGACGTAGAATCAGCGTAAAAAGCTCTTCTAGAAAAGTTTTTCATTCCTCTGGATAAAAAATTTGTAGACTAGTGTTATTTTTGTCTCTAAAAATGAATAGTTATCTGACTTTCTATAGTTTTGAAATTATGTGCTTGTTTTGGGTTTCAAAATATATATATATTTTTTTTTATGAAAGTTTTTCTCATTGCACTATGGTTCAGAAAATCGATATAGCGGAATAAACTCAAATAATGAAGACAGAACACTAAATCTTCATATATATGATTCCACTATTATCCATAAGCATATATTAAAAAATGGGCGTAATTTTTTTGCCACGCCTACCTCTCGAACAACCAAAATGTATATATGTGAATATCTTACGAACTATATAAGGTGTATTGTTTAAATTGGGGCAAAGATGTAAGTAGTCACTACCAAGAGCCAAGCAGAAAATTTTGGAAATAAGGTGACTGGACGTGAAATGCATAAAAAAATATAAGAAATGTTTTTATATTTCTAAAATGTGTTTTTATTTTAGCAAATGGCGTTTTTCTTTAATCACAACGATGAAAATTTTCTGCCACACCCATTTTTTATAGAAGTCTAATATTAAAAACTGTAGATAAAACATTGAAACCTTGTGCATATTTCTGAAATCAATTAGACATTTATATAGAATATGAAAGATAAAGAGATTACGTTTTATTTATGGCACATATGCCATTCATCATGCTCCTTCTTAAAAAATATCTAATGACTTATGATATTTAATTAAATTTTCACTTTCCAAAACTCCAATTTTTAATTTTTTTTATTTATTATTTCCCTTATCTTGGCATTTATCTTGAAATTTAAGCGGATTCATTAAACATGACTTGTTCCCAATATTTACTTTTTCAGTTATCCAATTGGAAATTACATTATTCTTCTTTCCATTCTCTCTACACTCATTGAAATTTCTTCATTTTTGAGGTTAATTGATTCTGAAATCGATTTATTTTTTGAAAAGTTGCAAGTATATGCAGATAACTTTGCTCTCAAATGAAATTACAGATTTAACGCTTTCACCACATATATAATTTATGACGGATCGTGGCCGATCAAACTAGTTTTGTTCCACGAAACATGGAAAAGATTTCTAAAATTTTATTTTATATAATTTCATTTTTATATTTTTTTTTTTTTTTTTAATTATGAAGTTCAAAAATAGGGTCTATGCCGCCAAATCCGATTTCTGGACCATAGTGCATTGGGTTCGATTAAAAAAAAATTCATTGCACTAAGGACTTAAATAGTTTTCAAGATATGTGATTTTTTTATGACAAAATAACTGAAAACTATTATATAATTTTAAAATTATGGAAAATATTTGTACTTTGATTTTTGAAAAATTACATGATTACTTTAACATAAGAAATATCTATAATAAATTCATCGTCAGATGATATAAGGTTAAAACAATAGTGCCTGCATATATTTTGTATGAAAGTTCTTACTGTATTAACATGCAATAACAATAGAGTTCAGCTACTACAGCTATATCGCACTTCCTCAGCATTAACCCATCTAAAGCCACTACCCAGTAATCATTGAAAATATTAATGTTATGGATACCCGTGACCACAAACAAGTTAATGTGGGAAAAATTTACCCACCAATGAATGGGTTGGGCTCAGGGACAACACAAGACGTAACAACTAACCATGCGTATACATAGATCTATTTACACAACTAATTTTAATCTACTTTTGAGTTGACCTTTTGACAAATTAACATCAAAAACGCTACAATTGTTAACAAAGGAACTCATTCGACTTAAAGGAGCAGTAGCCATATAATTTGTTCTACTAAATGGCAAATAAATTAAGTTGTAAGCGTTTCTACTGCTTCTACGGTTAGTGTTAAAATTTATGTGAGAAAGGAGTTCTGGAGAATCGAATACACCTGTTATGAGCTGGTGTAAATATACGATATCTGCCGATTTCCTTCGATCACCTAAAGACTGCATTTTTAATAGTTTTAAACGATCCGCATATGGAGGAAGGTCTAATATGTCAGTTCCACTTAAGCCCCTTAGAGCAAACTGAACAAAACGTTTTTGGATTCTTTCTATTCGATCAACATGCACATTGTAACTTGGGGACCACACTTGACTTGCATACTCTAAGTGAGGACGCACGATTGCATAATACAACGTTGTAGTTGTAATCATGCTATTATATTCTTTGGCCCAGCGTTTTACAAAACCAAGCATTGAAGATGCTTTTTTACAAATATTATCAATATGAATGTTAAACGATAGCTTAGAATCCATGCATATACCTAGGTCTTTGACGGTGTCTACACGACTCAAGGCAGTATCTTTAATCTTATAATCAAAAATAAAATTATTCCTTTTTCGCGAAAAGGTCATAGTTTGGCATTTATCTGGATTTAAAAACATATTATTTTTAGAACACCAAACTTCAAAGGATTTTAGATCAGACTGGAGTAGATCTGAATTATCTCTAGAATTAATCGTTCTGTATATTTTCATATCATCGGCATAAATAAGCAGATGAGAGTGTTCAATGACGTGAGTTACATCATTGATAGCTAAAATAAACAGAAGAGGATCAAGGTGACTACCCTGAGGAACACCTGATCCAGCAATAAATTCAGAAGACAATGCGCCTCGGAAACGTATTTGATAACATCGCTCCACCAAATACGATTTAATCCAGTTCACAAAATATTGTGGAAATCCCATTAACTCAAGTTTAAATAAGATTAGATTGTGTGGTAGCTTATCAAATGCCTTACTAAAGTCAGTGTAAACACAATCGACCTGGTTACCAGAATCAATAGAATTTAAGCAGAATGTTGTAAAATCGAGAAGATTAGACACAGTGGATCTGCCATTCACAAAACCATGCTGACGAGTTGTTATGACTTTGCCACAGTGAATTTTCACCCGATCGTACACCATCCGCTCAAAAAGTTTTGGAATCGATGAGAGCTTAGCGATAGGCCTATAGTTACTAACATCGTTCCTGCAACCCTTTTTAAAAATAGGACTTATAAATGATTTTTTCCAAAAAAGTGGAAAATAACTTTCGTTAATAGATTTATTGAATAATAAAGACAGTGGTTGACTCAAAACGGAACCGCATTGTGTTAACACTGCGGCAGGAACACCGTCAGGTCCAGCACCAAACTCTGTACTGTACTGTACTGTATGCATAACAATGAATAGCTGCACATTATTCCAACTATTTTTTGTGATATTTTTATTATATTGAAAACTAGCTGAATAATTTATTATTATTGTTTTATAAAGGTCCACATTTTTTTCATGGGGACGTGAAACGAATGGAAGCGAACTTGCAGGTTAGTATTATGACAATGTGACAAGCCTATATAAATTGTAGTATTTTATAAGTTAAGTATTTACTTATTTTTATTTTTTTATATACCCAGATTTACAACTGATGAAATGAGTCGAATGATTGCGGAATCTGATTCTAAATATGAGGAATACCCCAATGTTGCATCTGATAACGAACACTATAAAATAAGAGCATCTCTTACACCTGAATGAGGGTTAAACATTGAACAAGAAATAATTATATCTCGGAAAGAAGAATATGATTCAGATAAATGTGTCGGTGAAGAGCCTTTGCCCAGTGCAGTATTAACCATTAGGGCAGTTACGCACTGGCATATGGGCCCCCACAGCAATGGACATTTTTGAAGTCAAACTTCTTAGGCGGGATGTGACGATTTTTATTGAGGGACGAATTACAAAAGCACGTATACATTAGATACAGCCAAATCCTACTTTGCGTCTGATTCTCCGTGCCCCCCCCTCATATGAAAGGTGCTTGCATAAAAATAGTAGAACGCCAAAAAAAGACCAACATTTTGATAAACTGGATGTGAATTTATGGACTGTGAATTTATTAATTTTCGTACTGACATTAAAGCTACACGAAAATTACAAAAAAGTTCTATCCCCATGTAAAATTGGTCGCTTAATCCGATTCCGTACTCAGATTTGGCATAAAATCAAATTTGCGGTCACCAGGAGCAAATAAACGCGAATATCGATGATGTTTTCCACTCAGTTATTATTTCAAATCTCTCAATCTGGTAGATAATGGTGTTCTTTTGAAAATTAAACATTTCAGTTGTGAAGCCTGCTTAATGTAAATAATATTTAAAGAAAAAATTTTGCAAATCAAACAATATTTAAGCAAAATATGGTTAACTAAATGAATCTAATTTTTCGATAAATTTGAAAATAAAATTAAATAATTAAAATTTTTAAACATTTTTTCAATATTCAACTCTGATTGCAGAAAGAACTCGGCGTTATTTTTCTAAAATATCATTACCAACTTACGAGGAAGTGCTGAGCC
This sequence comes from Coremacera marginata, assembly GCA_914767935.1. NCBI lineage: Eukaryota > Metazoa > Arthropoda > Insecta > Diptera > Sciomyzidae > Coremacera > Coremacera marginata. Next base: position 38,604,856 of record OU612045.1, on the reverse strand, counting down.
GGCTATTACATTTACATTTTGTGAAAAAAACTGTTGTGAATGCTTCGATTGATCGTGCCGTTGATGAGTTAATACACATTTGGTCGAATTTATCTATTTTCTTACAAATCGATCCCAGCCTATGGACCAACGACGAAAGTTTTTTGGGAGCTGAAGAAACCGTGAGAAATATTTCCGTCGTTAATGACTCTGCAGAGAGGGCCATCAATCTCAAGAACGGATTCAATGAGAAACTAACTACGACGGAGGACGAAAAGCAAATCGTTCTTCAAATAATGGAAGCTCATCAGAGGACTTTCCCGTAAAGGAGCATTTCGAAAAACAAATTGTTGCAAAAATAAAGCAAAAATAAAATATTCTTAATAATTTACGCATTGTACGAAAATAGATAAATTCGACCAAATGTGTATTAATTCATCAACGACACGATCAATCGAAATGTAAATGTAATAGCCAGCTCAGCACTTCCTCGTAAGTTGGCAATGATATTTTAGAAAAATAACGCCGAGTTCTTTCTGCAATCAGAGTTGAATATTGAAAAAATGTTTAAAATTTTTAATTATTTAATTTTATTTTAAAATTTGTCGAAAAATTACATTTATTTAGTTAACCATATTTTGCTTAAATATTGTTTGATTTGCAAAATTTTTTCTTTAAATATTATTTACATTAAGCAGGCTTCACAAAGAAAATGTTTAAATTTGAGAAGAACATCATTATCTACCAGAATGAGAGATTTGAAATAATAACTGAGTGGAAAACATCATCGATATTCGCGTTTATTTGCTCCTGGTGACCGCAAATTTAATTTTATGCCAAATCTGAGTACGGAATCGGATTAAGCGACCAATTTTACTATGGATAGAACTTTTTTGTAATTTTCGTGTAGCTTTAATGTCAGTAAGAAAATTAATAAATTCACATTAACCCAGAGGGCCCGAAAAACACGTTTTTAACTGTAGCTCATCCAGTTTATCAACATTTTGGTCTTTTTTTGGCGTTTTACTATTTTTATGCAAGCACCTTTCATATGAGGGGGGGGGGCGGCACGGTGAATCAGAAACACTTTAGTAAAATCCATATAAATGTGAATGTATCTAGTATACATGTTTATAAATATGTGAAACTTTTTTGTAAACTTTACATATAAGGGCGTACAATGTATATAAGCGCTACCTCAGAGAGGCTCCATGGTTGGCAGTTTTAGAGGATGGCGGTTTTCTAATCTGATGTCAGAATTTTAAAATTTAAGATGGCGGGTAGGGTTGCCGCCGAGACTTTTTTGTATTTATGCGAATTCTTGAAAGTTTAAAACTCTGATAAGGGATTTGATTTCTAATGTAATCTAATGTTACAGTTTTAAAAATCGAGATGGCGGATGGGGTAGCCACCTACAATTTTACCACCGGGCTGCCACCTAAAAATATGGTTTTTACGTGTTTTAAACATTTTCTAACTTTTTTAATGGTCACTGATTTCGAATCTGATGTCAGCATTTTAAAATTCAAAATGGCGCATAGGATTGCCATTTAGATTTTTTTGTATTGTTACGAGTTCTTGTAACATTGAAATTCTGACAGTGGATTGGACTTCGAATTTTATATCAGTTTCAAAATTCAAGATGGTGGATAGGGTACCCATAATGTGACCAACCGTACTGCTTTTGGCAGTACAGAACTGCTTTTGGCAGTACAGAACTGCTTTTGGCAGTACAGAACTGCTTTTTCCCATACCCATTGTACTGCGTACTATGTAGTGCACGCATTTTTACTGCTTTTCTTTTCAACAACCCATTTCGCAAACTTTGGATTGTTTATTTCAAGGCTCAGAAAGCTTTAAAATTTTTAAATTTGTATTCTATATATATATATTATGTTTCCTAGGCAACTTATTTTAATAATGTTGTGATTAAAGTAGAAAGTGATAATATAACTATATACTACTAATTTTCCACAACGAGTGGTCAAGTTAAAAAAAATCTTCTTTTAAGGAAAGATGTTCTTTTTTTAATGTCAGAAATAGTATTTGAAAAAAGAAAATGAATTCAAACTCGCAAAAATTATGCCGAATTAATTAAAAGCGTTACAAATATACCCTCGGTAATTTTTTGGTTTTCTTTAAAAGAGTTGAGTTTTGATTTAAATGCTTTTTACATTTTATTAACTTTTAAGATGACACCTATAGATATTTAAGTGAATGGACGGCAATTTAATGAAAATAAATATTTTTGTAGATTTACTTAAAAAGCTTTTCAAGTTTTGCTACTGCATGTTGGAATTAAAGAAGGTAAACGTGATGTTAATAAAATTTTGCTACGCTAGTCAAAAAATTTTGATAGAGAGAGCTGCACTGTAGTAAAGTAAAAGGTTGACAATCGTAGCGAAAACATTTTGTGAGAGAGGTGAAAAAAGCGCGCACACCCTATTTAATTTCACCATGGTTTGCCCTTGAGTGTTCCATGTAAATTTTGATATCCAAAAATTTTGATTAGTATGTTCATATAAATATACAGGGTGTCCCACAATTGAGTGCAACTATTTACGGAGATGAAAGGTTATGTCGAGCTGAGCAAAAAAATCGTATCGCTGGGGCAATGAAGTCACCTTTATAACGGTATATCAACGAACAGCACCGACTTAACCGTTACCAAGCTGCGCTCGTTTGAAGATGAAGTCAATCAGTTGAATCTGCCAAATTTCAACTTTGAGTGCAAATTTATCAAAATTTCGAGATTATATGAAATACTGTTTAATGAAATTTGTTTTTATGATCAATTTGCAATTATGATCAATTCATTAAATTTTTTTTCAAAGACACCAAAAACATAAACATACCTCTAAAAATAAAAATGTTGGCTGTACTAAGAAATTATGTCTCGGAACTCGATTCGAACGATGAATATTTGCTATTCTCTTTTGACGTGTTCGAAAAGATGAATCTATTAAAATTATCAGGTCATATTAAATTTATACAGTCTTTATAAAACCGGCTAAATATGGAATAAAGATTTTTATGGGCTTGTAACACATAAAATTCCTACCCATTACAAGGTCAGTTTTACACTGGGAAACCAAAAGATGGTCTCAACCGATTTTGCCTATCATCATCATGAGGCAACAGTTTGTCATGTGTCAAAAAATAAAAAATCAGTCGCGCTTCTATAAGCCTTGCACATGATCGGAAAAGTCGAAGAGATAATAGTAGCCAAGCCAGAGGTCACAAAACCCAAAGCAGCGTGTACGTCGTGGATAAAATGTAACATAACAGAGCTAGCATTATACATATATCTTCTGCAAAGAACACAACCCACGATTGATGACCAAAGATCAACGAAGGAAGTTCCTGAAAGTTCTTGCCAATCAGTTATGTATGTATGTTTGAAATCGAAGGTCGTAGTACACACCAGATTCTTATGAGAAACCATTTATATTGAGGTGCGAAAGAAATGGTGCTTAGACAAAGCATTATGGTAGCTTTAGAAGTAGCAGCTGACTCAAAAGTACCTCATGGTAGTCGTGGACTTACAACTGTCGTTGGTAGTTGCTTTGTTTGCCCAGATCTGGGATCAAATTAAAACAACCGTGATCGAGAGAAATCTATTCGATTTACGCAGATTGGTATGATAGCTTTCTTTGATTGGTTGAAAGTTATGTTCGGCGAACGTGCAAACTTTATCGAATTTTTATATCTTTATATCTTGCATGAACAAGCATGTGTATTATACGGTTTGTTCAAAATGACATGCGATTGAAACTTGGCAGACGATTGGGTTCAATATACTTTGCACATAGATATACATCGAAGGTCGATTTTGTTTTCTCAGCTACAAGAAATTTATTGTTTATTGGTAATTTTCCACATCCTGTCAGGATTATAAAAGAGAATGAAAATTTGAGTTATATAAACTTAACTATTTTAGCTTTTTGTTTAAAAATACACTCAGAAAAATATTAACTGTGATATTAACAGTCGGTCACTGTTATATTCAAACACTGTTAATTTGAGTGATTTCCGTTCAAGTTAAAATTTTCCTTCATTAAATAAACGGTTTTAAGGAAATTTCCACTGTCGAACTTATATGTTGATATATTTCTAGTTTGACGAGTGACAGTTCTTTTTTATTTCTTTTCAATTGTTTTGATTTGCATGGAAATAAGTAGAAAAGAAAAAGCTTTTTGGCAACACATTCGTGTTTAACTGTTTAAACAGTTAATTCAACGAAAAATTATCAACAGTTGATCGACTGATATTTTGACAGTTTCGTTTGTTGGATGGTATCGAACAGTGAAATCTGTTGTTTCAAACCATGAATTGTTTGATATCACAGCATTTATTCCCTCAGTGCACAAATTCAAATAATTTCCTCATAATTTTTTAAATATGGCATTGAATGTTTTGATACATTTATGATGTGTTAAAAATACATATTTTATTATCTTCAATAAAAGGACTCTAGCATACAAAGCTTTGTCGTCACCTAAGCGTGCAAAATTCACACAAATTTTGGAAAATATGCCTTGTTACTTAACGAGTATCTTCTGAAGCGTTAACTGATTTCTTGGCTGATTCTTCCTTCTAGCTATAGAGTTCCACTCATCTTCTTTGTTGGTGCTGTTGTTGTTGTTGCTGCTTCTGAATGAATATTGAAAATGTCATAAAATGTCATTCGACATAAAAAGCAATAATAATGAAAGCAACAGAGTAGCAAACCATGAAATTGAAACGCGATGAAGAAATTTCCTTGAGGGGGGCATCATCAGTTGATCCTCTGTTGTTTATAATTTAATTTCATATTTTTTGTTGTTATTATTGTTGGTATTTTTGTTGCTTCCTTGCCTCACAATCTGGTTGTGTTCTTGAGGAACGCGAATACAACACAAGTTGTCGTCGTTGCACAGAAATCATTGCTGAAGTGTTAAATTCAATGCCCTGGAAACATTTAAGTCCCCCATGGATTGAGTTCTGGGAATTGAGCCAATTGTGCCTCAAGGTATCAAAGGAACAACAACAACAACAAGAGCAACAACCAGTTCAACTTGGCAAAGAGTCAAAATGAGCAAAATCAGGAAGGATACATTCGAGCGCAAGTAAGGATGTACGTAAGTATTCAAGCAATGACTTTGTTGCACTTGTTCGTTTTATTTTTGTGTTGAGGACTGAAGTAGAGTTGCTCTAAATACAATAAAAATTAAGCTGTTAGAGTTCAGAATAAAATTAAAGATATATAAAGTATATCATTTATCTGCAGTATTTTTACTCATCATCATCGAATCATCAACGAGTTCCCAAATTCAATTGTTATTTTCCTTGTTCTTGTCTCTGGCCACTCAGTCAGTCAGTCAGTCAGTCCATTATGGTTGATTGGAGTTGATGTTGTTGCTACTGCTGTCACTGACATCCTCTGCTGCCCGTCAGCCTTTTTTGAACATGCTCCGTACGCGATGATATGCTTCGGCTGGACTCTGCTTGAACTCAAGTCATGTTCTGACTATGATGGGAACAATTTGTTGTGACATTGAAAAGTTGTTGTCATGTACGAGACTGCCAAATATCTCAAGTTCAAAAGGATATTCATTAAGTGGGCCAGATGAAAACACAACCAAAAATATATAAAAATAAACAAAACTAAAGGGTTACAAGCTAGTAAATTACAGGCTGTTGTAAATGCTTTTATAATTGGATAAACGAGTAACTTAAACCTTCTCAGCCGGAAAAAAGCCAAATTTTTTACAATTTACATATTTACAAGTCATTTTCTAATTTTTTAAAGTTGGATTTTTACATTAGGTCTATTGTACTTTTCCAGTAAAAACTTTCCAGTAAAAATATTTTGAGAGCAAGAAAAAATTTTTTCACAAAACAATGCCAAATCTGAAAAACTACTTGAACAGAATATCTTTCAAAATTTGCAATACACGTCAAACTGTCAGAAAAGTTGAAAAAACAAACAAAAACCAAAAAAAAAGAGCTCGAATTCGGCGAAAAAAGTTGAGCATGTCAAAAATAAAGCGAAGAATTCCACATATGTTTATTGTTCCCCTAAAACCTTTAAAAAATCCCATTTAGTAAGTAATTGGATATAAATAAAGCATTTTATAAAAATCTTGCGTTTATTTGCAGACATAGAATCTATCACGCACACTTTATTTAATTAATTGTTAGGTAAGATTTCTTATGATAAGCAAATTTCTCCAGAAATAATATATATTTTAGCATTTTTTTTTTTTTGTAAAAATAAATATATGCATATGATGTAATATTGTGTCTGACTTGCCTACACAAAAAATTCGCAAAAAAAAAAAATAGATTTGCTCGCTGGCAGTATGTTTTCAAGTTGATATACTTAACAGGTCATTCAATAAGTCCGTAGGATAAGTAAGAAAAAAACAGAATTTTGATAAAACTCGATTATATTATTCAACATAGTTGCCTTCGAGAGCGATACAACGAGTATAGCGATTTTCCAACTTTACGGTACGGAAAATCGGTACAGAAAAGTACGATTTCTCTTTCTCGTCAAAATAGGCCTCAGTTTCAGCGATTACTTCATCATTGGACTTGAATTTCTTTCCAGCAAGCATTCTCTTGAGATCTGAAAACAGGAAAAAGTCGCTGGAGAATACGGTGGATGGGTAAGCAATTTGAAGCCCAATTCATTCAATTTTGACATCGTATTCATCGATTTGTGATACGGTGCATTGTCTGGGTGAAATAACACTTTTTTCTTTTGCAAATGTGGCCGATTCTTGGCGATTTCAGCCTTCAATCGATACAAAAGTGCACAGTAATAGTCGCTGTTGATGGTTGTTCCTTTTTGGAGATAGTCGATGAATACTATTCCTTTCGCATCCCAAAATACAGACGCCATTACCTTACAAGCCGACTGTTGGCTCTTTGCTCGCTAACCGTCTTTTCGATTCTGGTGTGTAATAGTGACCATGTTCATCCATTGTCACATATCGACGATAGAATTCGATTTTATTGCAGTTTAACAGCGCCAAACACTCCTCCGAAGCATCAACAACATCAAAGCAAGCAAGCAACATCGAAGTTCGTTGTTGTTTTTGGTCGACTGTGAGCTCACGCTGCAACCACTTTGCACAGAGCTTTCGCATACCCAAATTGATCGTTCATAACCAAATTTGTCTGATTTAGGCATCCACTGCGCTCTGCATTATTTGTGCTGGTACGACCACGTTTAAATTCAGCAATCCACTTTTCTACCAGTTGTCTCGATGGATCAGAGTACGGATAATATTTATCAAGCCATTGTTTGGTTCCCACTGTATTTTTTTTCATCAAAAAACAGTGCTTTATCAAAACTAGAAATTCACTTTTTTCCATTTTTTTTTTAATAACAATAGTTGCACACAAAATGCTATAACTCCCCTGCAGCGAGCTGGTAGACAATATTCACCGTGCACTATTTTTGTGCTAGTACTGAAAGGTTATATACGAACTAGTTATCTATCGTACCCTAGTAGACAAAAACGCGCTAGTACATTCGATTAGAGAAAGTGAAACAAAGCTATTTAGCGAGCTGCGCGTATAAACGTATATCCATGCCGGTTTGGCTTCAACTTGAATTTTGTTGTTTTCTTCTTTTTGCCGGCATTTCTTTTATTTTGTTAAAAAGTGTTAAATATACCGAAATATAATTGAATATAATAAAGTTAGGCCAGAAAAACGAAAATAAAAAATTAAGTGGATGACTCAATGGAGATAAATGACTCAATGGAGATGGAGTGTGTGTTTAATTGCTACTGCAGTCCCAAGAGTTTGTTGTGTTGTTTGTTATACTATAAATATGTAAATGTGTTTATATGTATATTTATATTAAAATAAATATTAAATATATTAATATATTAAATTAAATTTAAATTTTCTTAATGTGTTTGAAAACCAATGTCGAATATCTATCCCGAGAGACCCAAATTTAGAACTGGTGCGATATCTGCCCCAAGGCACTAGTGCAATATATTTCCCAATGAACCAGTTCTTGCACTAGTACGCGTTGATGCAGTGATGAAAATTGACCCTTTTCGTAGGACAAGCCCATGTTAAATGCGACAGTCAAAAGCATTGCTTGGAGATAGGCGAGGTACTAGTAGCTGTCTTCTTAGTACTAGTGACTTCACTATTTTTGTACCAGTTCTTGACGCTGCAGGGTCACGAATCAATTGTCAGGTTGTTGTCAAATTTGTATACTTATCGTTTGAGGGTTGGTACTAAATAAAAATCATATGGAAAAAAATCTAGTAACGCCATCTATGTGTCACACTATGGACTTTTTGAACGTATTGTTAAGCAAGTAAAAATGGAGCTTCGGCAGGGTACCGAAGCTAAAATACCTCCCACGTTCGTATTGAAGTATATTCGAAGTCTTTAGCCGTCTGCATTGTCATAATCTGCAAACAAATTTGTGTCACACTGTTAATTTAATTTTACACTTAGCTGTTACATGGAGTTATTTGTAGACTGCTCATTATGCTAAAGAATATATGTGCAAAATTTGGTTGGTATATGCAAATTTGTACCAACAGTGTAAAATCATTTTGTTTAAAATTTAAGTGCCACGCCCCCTTTTCAATACCGCTCAGTTTTCTAGACTACTGACTGCTTAGTTTTTAAAGGAATATGTGTGGAAAATTTAGAAGAAGTCGTACAAAGACTTAATAAGGATTTCGGTTAAAATTTATGTTTTACGCCCCTGTCTAATTCTGCCCAATTTTTAAGCTAATCACTGCTCATTAACCCAAAGAATATATTTGCAAAATCTGGTTAAAGTCAGAATAACTGTGTAGAAGGAGTTCCATTAAAGTTAAAGTGTCACACCCGAGGTCTAATACCGCTCACTTTTATAAACTATAAACTGCTGCTTATGACAAAGAATATATCTGCAATATTTGGTTACAATCGGACAAATGGTGCAGAGGAAGTTCAGTTAGAATTAAATTGGCACGCCCCTTGTCCAATCCCACCCACTTTTGTAGGCTTACAACTTCTCATTATACTAAAGAATATATATGTTAGATATCGGACGTACGGTGTAGATGGAGCTTGTTTAAAAATAAGGTGCCACTCCCCCTGCCTAGTACAGCCAAATTTTATAAACTTAAGACTGGTGAAATTACTGAGGATTATGTGTGCAAATTTTGGTTGAAGTCAGACCCACAGTGTAACTGAAATTCAAAAATTTTTAAGAAGTTTTTCATGGCAGTTTTTCAATCTCTGATGTTTGCCATTGTCTGCAGAGAGGTGACGGCCGAACAGAAAAATTAATTCAATTGAAAAAACTTTCTGTATCAGATGGAGGATTTGAACCTGGGTTCTCTGGCGTATGAGCCACACACTCTACCCACTACGCCACGACCGCCCCAACGGATAAACGATCCAGTTTTATATATTTATGAAAGTTTTTATGCAGCGGAAAATTCAGTTAACTAATACTTAAGACTAGAAGCAATTCTTTTTCCTTTATTTTATTTTTTAATTATTTATTAATTTACAATTTATTATTTATTTTTCATTATTTTTTTGATATTTTTCGTTTATTTTTTTCGTTAGCGACAACTGAGTATTCGTTTGCGGTAACTACAGGTCGAAAACGAAGTATAGTTGGTGAATTTTTCAGTTGCGGTAAAATAAAAATTTCGTTGTGTGTATTCTTTATTCATTCAAACTGATTTGTAATCCCAGATGATAGGGAAATAAGTCTTTAAATTTTTAATTTTAACTCATGCAGAACAAAATTCGTTTGAAAAAAGAAATTGTCATTGGTTAAAAAAATTACACACGTAATTTCTCAATCCAAATAGAACGATCCTTATATATAGCATAAAAATCTCTAAGAAGTATTTTTGGTTTTTTGAATTAACTATAAGAAACAGTCTACACGCAAAGAAATTTTTCTTTTACCACAACTAAAAATTTAACCAACTATACTTCGTTTGAATATTCAGTTGTTTTTAACGAAAAAAAAACAAACGAAAAATAACGAACAAGAAACATTTTTTAACTCATAATTTTGATATGATTTAAAAAATATACTTTTTTATTTCCATCGCACAGAGGGGTATTTTAAAATCTAGCCGGCCAGAAGTTGGTTTTACAAATTTCTACCAGCTTAAAAAAAAAAACCTATGCACTACAAAATTCAATATCCAAAGAATAATATTACTACTTTCCAAGCCCCTCGCACAAGTCTTTACCGATAAAATAGTAAACTTGATACTTCTTGTAAGCAAAAAAATTTTTTTGTTAGAACTTATCAATATAAACACTTGCTGCACTATTCATTTTATATAGGGACTGTTAAAAAGCTGTCTATGAAATGTGATTAAGCAGATATATATGTGTTAACTATTCACTATTTTTTTTTATTCAGCATCGATTTTAAGCTTAACGGAAATATCACTTAATTCGTTTCCGGAAATACAATAGTATTTTTTGAGTGCGAAAAGTTGCGTTTTCTTTAACCGTGGGCTTCGTTGAAATAGGAGCTCCTTTGTTGAAGAAGGAGCTGGTAAGTTTAATATAATACCTTCATTTTGATATCGCGCGTGTATAATTAAGAGGAAAAGTTGTAAAAAGTTGTAAAGCAAAAGTTTTTGTAGTTGTATTTACTTAGGTTGTCGTAACAACCCGTGTCCGGGTTTCGGCCGACCTCATCAGCTTTCGCCAGGCGCCTCTGCTTTGCGCGCGCCTGCTCCAATCGGATACACCAAGTGCGGTTAGGGCTTCCTCAGCCTGGTCCATCCATCGGAGGCATGGTCTCCCTCGTCGTCGTTGACCAGCGACCCTCGCCTCGAGCACCGTTTTTGCTGGAGCTTCGTCGTCCATACGATGGACATGACCCAGCCAGCGTAGTCGCTGCACAGTTATACGCCGAACTACGTCAATGTCTTCGTAGAGCTCATACAGCTCGTGGTTCATTCGAATGCGATAGTCATCGCCGACTCGAACAGGACCGAAGATTTTGCGAAGAACTTTTCTCTCGAACACCCCCAGAGCGGCTGCGTCAGTTTGCGAAACTAAACATGCCTCAGCGCCATAAAGCAGCACAGGTAGAACGAGAGTCTTGTAGAGTGTACGTTTTGTCGATCGAGATAGGGCTCTGGAACTTAGTTGCTTACTAAGCCCGTAGTAGCACCTATTAGCAATTATTGTTCTTCGCTTTATCTCCAGTCTGATTTCGTTGATGGTATTAATGGCGGTGCCAAGGTATACGAACTCCTTGACTACTTCAAAGTTATATCTGCTGGATGAAACGTGGGAGTCTAAACGCCGCGCTCCCTTGTTTGTAGACAGCATATACTTTGTTTTACCCTCATTTATCATCATAGCGGTGAAGGCAGTGGTAACATCTCTCTTGGTTCTGCCGACGATATCAATATCATCAGCATATGCAAGGAGCTGGACACCTTTATAGAAAATGGTGCCATTACGATGCACATCGGCCTTTCGTACGATCCCCTCCATGATGATGTTGAAGAGATCGCAAGACAGTGGATCGCCTTGCCTGAAACCTCTTTCGGTATTGAAGGTTTCGGAGAGGTCATTTCCTACCTTGACGGAGCTGCGTGTGTTGCTCAATGTCATTCTGCAAAGTCTAATCAACTTTGCAGGTATACCGAAGTTGTAAAAACAGCAATTCAAAAAAACATTTCTAGGAGGAGTAACTGTTGAGATTGGATGATTTCACTGCCGAACATTTGAAAGAAATAAAGCAAAAGTTTCTCATTTCAAATCTGAAATCAAACGTTGTTGGACTGATGCAGGCAGAAAAGATGAAACATTTTTGATTTTTGAGAAATGGTCACATTTTGCTTTCCAAGGGTAGGGAATCGGCAAGGTCGGCCACTAAAACCTTTTTTAATAAAAATAAAAATGTAAAAAATTTTCAAGAGTGTCAGGAAATACAAATGTACTAAACAGATTACTGTTAACTGCTGATCCTTTGATAACGGGAATGAGGCCAATACCAAAAAAGATAAGCAAACAGTTTTTAAAAGAAACTCTAAGTATGCTGCTTCCAGCCGAACCTTACTCCGAAGTATTGCATGTTGGCGAATTGCCAAAAGAGGCTTAAGAATCGTTTTGTGAATCTGAATGCTGCAGTTCCTCATAGGAACAAAAAAATTTAATGGTTATTTTGTATATTAAAAAATTTTTTTAAATGTTTTATTACAATATTTGATTTTGAGTTAAGATTTCGATTTTTAATGGTTAATAAAGTCAAGTAAGTATTCAAATAAACGTTTTATTGCCAAGCTAAGCTTTAGCATTTTAAAATAATTTTGGCCACCTAGATTTTCGAAAAATCCCTCTGTGCATCGTTGGGAATCGAAACCCGACTCCGTTGATGTCAAGTTTACTGCGCGCTCTGCTTAAACTGTTGCATGCACCACAGTCTATTGTATTTTCAGTCGCCTATTTTTTCTGTCAAAAAATACAAATTTTTTTTTTATTTAAAATGTTCGTTTATGAGAAAAGAAATTCGCTTCCTACAAACGAAGTTTTAAGTTACAACAAATAAATTGTTTATTTGGCGCAATTGAAATGTCACACGACATTTCCAACAACTAGATAACCTGAATCCCGCAACTGTTTCCGTTTTTCGTAATTGTTTCAAACTATTGCAAAAAATGTTTTCAAGCACGATAAACGAAGTTCGTTTGCGTCAAACTGGCGATAAACGTTTTTCTTTGCGTGTGGGAGTTTCGCAAAAGTATTTATACATCATTGATTCCAATGCAGTGTTTAGTCGTGATGTAAATTGTAATCAGTTTTTGTTTCAGTGTTGAAATGAATTTTAATTCAAATTTTTATAGAACCTTTAAGTACAAAGTATGGTTCTACATATATTTCGTTAGTATATTGGTGTTATATTGGTGTTACTAAATAATCTGTTATCTATTTTTTTTCAGTCAGTCAGTCAAATTGTTGTAATTTGTAAGAACTATTATTTATATATTAAAAACCGAGGGGAAGGACGGAGAAACTAAAATTTCAAAACGGATAATAATTATTTTGTATGCAAAAAAGTAGAATTTTTCATCAGCGCCTGGCAATACTGTCCTTGTCTCTGAAATACTGGCCTCAACCTTTGCGGCCTTATTTTATTTTGGGTTTTGATTTCATCGAGTTGGGAGGCTTTATTTCTTCGAGTGTTATTCCAAAAGCTAATTTTCTGGGGTCTTATTTCATAGAGTCCAACGATCCTAACAGGCAACAGGTAATAGGTCATTCCTTCCTCAACCTAGAGGAACTTTCAACCCTTAAAAGCAATGATCAATTTATATTTCTAAATAGCACTAGTTGACTATAAAGAATGGCAACGTGCAGGATTAAGAGGTTGTCAATACTCATCAATCAATATTCAATACTCAAACCAACAAACCAGCCCAAAACAAACATGCAGACCTGTGCTATTAGTGTGTCGTGAAAGTATTTTAAGCCTTATATTCAATAATTTTATGAAAAAGAAGATGTATTACAAGATTTTATGTATTTTGTAATGATTAGAAATTGAAAAATAAAGAACTTCATAATGTAGAAGATATAAATTTATTCGATTTTGTTTTTGTCTTAATTATAAAATAAAACTTTTCTTTTGTAATTATTTCATGAATACCAAATCGGTTAAGCGTTTAGGAAACAAATTAATTCCCTTAACGCAACAATGCGACATTTTAGCATTTAAGCATTTTAACCTCATCATAAAATTAATTTTTTTTTGCATGGTATAATATAATTGTGGGTATTTGCCAACAATAATTCTCACAGCTTTTGTTTAATACCTGTCTCAGAATAATGAATAAAAAGGTTTTTTTTTTTTTAAATAAGAGCCACTTTTAGAAGTTGTATAAATAAAGTTATTTTTTGCAATAAAAACTTAGCGTCTGTCAACTGGCCAAGGTGTTGGCCTCAATATTAATAACAACAGGCAATAAAAACAGCAACAAGGATTGCAATAAAAATGAGAGCCAACACAGGAAACAAAAAACACCAAAATCTTGGCACAAATGGCAAACTTTTGTCACTCATTACAAATTCCCGAATGACAGTCAAGGCGGAAGTACAAAATTTTTAAGATGAACAAAGCACAAAAAAGGTTCAGGAAAATCTCAAAGAAAAATTAAAACAAAAACCAAAAAACAAAGAAAACAAACAAAAAACTAAATCCAACGCAAAGCGTGAAGGGGGAAAAAAGTTTGCGCATTAATTTTATTGCGTCTGACATAAAGAGGAAAATTTTTTGGCCAAAAGAAAAATTGACAAAAAGCCGAGAATCAAAAACTCTTTGCACGAGTTTTTGATTAAACTTTTGGCCCTAATTTTATGGCTTTGACAATGTCAACAATCGTGATATGCCCGGCTGGACATTAGCTATGGGGGCCTGACAGAGTGAAGAAAGCGGTATGAGTGAGATTTTTAGCACTTAATTTTGTTTTACGAGTTCAAAAGAAAATGGAACACTATTGCAGCTACATCTTCATCATCATCATCATCATCATCTTCACCATCACCTTCAACTTTATGCTGGGCTTATTAAAGCGGTGACTGTGGTAAAAAGTTTAATTTTTCGCTTTTAAGGTGCTTGAGAACGTGTTGTTACAACAATTCATAATTACGGAAAATGCTTAGAATATTAAAAAGAAAATAAAAAACAGAACAAAATGAATTAAATTAAGTGCGGCATAAAGTGAAATGTTCAAAAATTGAGTTAGCTACGCAAGATTGTCTAGGAAGGCAAGGTAGTTAATTATGCAGAAAATATCAAAGGTAGATTAATTTGAAGTTAATCCTTGTAGTAGGTTTTTGGGTGAAATATAACTTTTTTGTTTTATAAAAAGTTTGATACTGAGCGATATTTTTAGGTTAATTTGGTAATTGAGAAATATTTTAGTACCCAAGGGAATTGAATAAATTTAGAAATTAGATATTTATTATGTGTTAGAAAGATGTGAAATGCAGGAAGAAGGTTGACACTTTGAAGATTATATGGTATAGTCTTAAATGGGCAAAAGTATTAATCCAATTTAAATTACAGAATTTGTTATGGTAAAAAGTCAATCTTGATTAGTTTGGTCATTCATGGTAGTGTTTGTACAACATACGAGTATTAACCCAATAAGTTCGGGAAGAATTTAATTTAATGAAGAATGAATTTAAGTATTTAATAGAAGTAAAACTCCGAATATATCGAGTCAATCTTTATTACTCTTTGCACGTCTGTTTTTCATAAAAAGCAATTTCGGATTTCGCAACATAATTTTTAGCAAGATCCATAACATCCTGGTATTTAGGCCTTTTCAGGGGAATAGGTGAAAGATATGCCTTATCAAAATCCAACGTAATTGTCCCTTTCTGCGCCATATCTACTTCCTCCATCGTATCCAGCGTTGATCCCGTTCTGACAATCAGACAACCACCTGGACCCCTCTCGTACACAAAGACTCTCGGCTTTGTCACAAGGAACTTCCGTTTGGTTCCTTTGATTACTGGTTGCTTACAAAAAAACTGTTTAAGACCATCTACCATTCTTAATTAATTTAAATTAATTAATTTAGTAGCAAATTAATTAATTTAATTAATTAATTAAAAAGACTATTAATTAATTAATTAATTAATAGTCGTAGCAAATAGCCTCCACATGCTTCAGTTCTTTAGAAATTTTAAATTTTAGGCTGCTTTGATTGATCGGCCGGGGCAAAAGAGTATTAGCTCCAATTTTGAAACTTTAATATCTCCGTAACCAGTAGCCCTATCAAAATGATTCTTGGCTCTAATTATGCAGCAATATCAACTTTAGGGGACTGTATACTCAGTTACTATACTGTATACCCTCAATTGACTTTCGTCTGCATATATTTTCAACTACTTGTTAAACTAGTTAAATTTAAATTATTTTTTTATTTACTTTAAAATAACCAATTGAAAACTATTTAATATTCCACTTACTGAAGATGAATTTAAATGTATAAAAACTTTAAATTTCTATACATCAAAGAGATCATTTGTTTGACTGTTTTGAAAAATACATAAATCATGCCAAAAAAATCATGCCTGGTCGACACAAATAAATTCTGAAATATAAAATCTGAAAGCAAAATGTAAACAAAGTTAAAAGTGATCAGAGTTTTTTAATGGAAAATTGTGAAATGTCGTTCTTTGTGGTGTTTTAATTGATTTTAAAATATTTCAAAAGTGGTTCATGCCAAGATTCATTGCCACTTAATTCAAAAAAGGACTAGTAATTACATTCAAGGAGCGAAACAGAAAAACGCAGCGATGGTAGATATAATTTCATTATTCCTTTCTTCATTGGACTATTTCTGCTTCCAATAGGTGATAGTTCCAGAAGCTGGAGGAACTCTGGGCTTATATGTGAGCATGCCTACCACGGAAGCAGTTTACCAAAACGGGCACGCCACCGCCTGGGTACGTGAGCGAAGGTGCCGATCCAATTGATCGGAATTCTATGGATACTGCGCCTGTTATTGTAATGTACAAGATTCTTCTCTACTCTCTAACATTATGTTATTGGATACAAAGTAGATTTTGCTAGCCCACCTTAGAGCGTCAATAAAAACACACTATTGCGGGTGTATTCTCGGTCAGATTGCATAAGCCGGTTGGGAGCCATCTTTGCCACTAGCAAGCAGTCGGGGGGGGGGGGGTGTTCTTGACCATGTATCTACCGGATATTGTACTTACGGTTATTATTACAGACTCCCATGATGAACTATACTATATGTGATGGACCAGTATAACCATATAAAAGAAACAACGAAATCCCCTATAAGGTTATTCTGCGATAAAGGAACTATTAGCTGTCACTCGTAATCATTATGTATCTCAATCGATGGTGTTTGAGATACTCGCTTCTAAACCCTAATTTTTTAACCAATTCTTACAGCACTTTAGGATGTATTCCAAGTTTATGCTTTTTTTTTTATTTTCTTTTGAGTTTTCAAACTTCACTAGCATTAATTTAACTTTTTCTTTTCTTTTTTAACGTTTTAACTCTAATTTAAACCAATAATAACTTAGCGAATTCCACAATGCAAATTTTCTAAATTTATCACGCCACGCGGTTGAAACTAATGCCTGCGATGATGCAGCACCTTCGGGTCGGATCTACCACGGTGCTGGAATACTGTTTGCGAGAGCGCCGATTCTGATGAAACGTCAATTTTCGTCTGAAGAGTGGCCAGACTACCCTAGTGGATTGGGGCTCCAAGCCTCAAAGTGAATCAGAGGAATGAGAGCGGTGTTTTCCCCAATGTCGGTGACAGAGGGCTCTCACCCTCTGATAAATTTCTAAAAAAGAATATACAAGATAATGAAAGCTTAATTAAAGGGAATATACTACCTTTTAATAAAATTTGGAGTAAATAAAATTCTTCGGATTGCTAGTAGATGTTTCTTGTAACTTATTTAGTTCAAACAGTGTGATTTTTTCACAAACTTTTAATGCGTACCAATGCGCAGCATATTATTGTGAAATAATTTTAGTCCCTAGTCATTTGTCAAAATACTACTGTAAATTAATAAAATTATGCAAGAATTTTTGCAGATTTAAAATACGAAGATATCTTACATGAGTGGTTAACTAGTTGGGAGCCAGCGGAAAAAGGAAATACAAATCATCTTTGATTATACTTGCAACCTCGTTTTTTAATTTTAATTGTCAGCTTAACATTTACGCAAATTCTAAAAGCACTGGTTTCAAAACCGAACACTTCCTTCAAATGAGATGCGTTCGAAACTTGGTCACTAATATGCATTTGATAAGGTGCATATAATAGAAATATAGCTGAAGAATCATTTATAAATCTTAAATAAATTTCCACTTACCAAAAAAGAAAAATTTTTTTAAAATTCGTTCATTACATTATTTAACACGAGCCAGCTTTATGATGCTTAATTTCAAAATATGAGCTAAACAAGCGTGTCAGCGTGATTTTCCACTCTTTGCAACCATCAATCATGGCCGATGGACACACCGATATTTTGCTTAGTGCTTCTTTTAAGTGTCAATCGCAATGAAGTGATGGAGCAGACTCGACGCTACGTAGGGAAAGGCGTGCGTCTTTACTATTGAAGTGATGTGGTGTTTGCTGAATGGTTAAGCAATGCATCAATTTCCGTACAGAGTCCAAATTGTGCAATGTTTGCTAAACAGTTCCAGTTTGTAATTTGAATATCTTAAATAATAAAGAATTTTTAATCATTTCACAGGGTTTAGAGGCAGTTTATTAGTTTGAAAGTGTGTTTACCATGTCTGTCTTGCAGCTCAATGTAGTAATTAAAAAAATATGTCTTTTTGAAACAAAATGTTAGTGAAGCCTAAAGTTAATAATATTTAATCAATATCAATAATAATAATTGATGAAATAACATGGTTAAATACATAAAAACTTGTAATCTAATAAAAATTTGCAATTAAAACTCGTCCAAGTCAGAGTAGTTGCCGCCTTAATATAATTCAAAGTAGTTTATCAAAAACTTGTTTTTAAGCAGTATTTCAATTACTTCATAAATAATGCAATTAGAATTGAAGTGGATCCCGCCTTAATATAATTCAAAGTACTTCATACACTAGTTTATTTTAAATTAGTTTTTTAATTAGTTGTTTTTAAAAACAAGTTAGTTTGTTCCTATAGG
Source organism: Coremacera marginata (assembly GCA_914767935.1). Taxonomy (NCBI): domain Eukaryota; kingdom Metazoa; phylum Arthropoda; class Insecta; order Diptera; family Sciomyzidae; genus Coremacera; species Coremacera marginata. The sequence goes on along the minus strand of OU612045.1, from coordinate 38,586,181 downwards.
GTAGGAATACTGTTTTTTTTTTGCTTTGAATCTAATCTCAAATTCGTAATCAATTTCCTTATATGTTATGAATAAGAAATAATTTTAAGCAGGCTAGCTTATTTGGTAGCAGTTTTTAAATTGATTTGGACCCAGTGTGCGTCTGCAAAATCAAACATTAGTTGCAAATAAAAAAACTTTTATCGATTATATATACATATAACTTTTTTTTTATTTCATCTCTGAATGTGTTGTTTTTTTCCGAGTGTATGGGTGTGTTCTAAGCATGTTGACTTCAGAAAGTTTAACAGAAAAACAAACATCGTGGGCAATGTTTGAGTCCGGATTATTTTATTAAAACTTGATTGCTGCTATATATGTTGCTACTATATAAGCCGATTATTAAAAGAAGTTACAGGACAAACTTTTTCCCAACGACTTTTCACAACGTATCATTCAGATGCACTATTTTAAGTTTTTCGTGCATTTCAAGCCATTAGTTTTCTGCCAAAAGCCAAAAGAATAACATAGAGAGCCACAATCGGATTGCGGTCAATGTCATACACTGAGCTGCTGCAGCCGCTGCTGCTGAATGCAAAGTCCAGCATTTAAGTTTTCAGCACTTTCATCCGTTCTGAGGAGTTTGGACAGCATTGTGACAAGAGAACCAAACTAGTACAACACAAAAAAAAAAAAAGACAAACTTTGGTCAACCTGGAGGTAGAGGTGGCACGTCTGAGCACTCAAATCTCTGAGAAGGCATCAGCTTGCGGCCAAGTCGAACTTCAAAGCACAAAGTTGAGGCTAATTTATTAAGTTCATCTCAGTGCTCAGTCAGCAAAAACTTGCAAGTTTTTTGTGCTTTCCTCTGGGAGTTGCAGAAAGTTGACATCAGTTGTCATCGTCCAATGAGCTAGAAGAAATTTTGTCAAGTCGATTCTTTCGGTATTATATTTTTTTGTGTGTCATTTGCAGATTTAACAAGATAGTCGTCAGTCATTCAATTATGACTTGAAATAAGTTTTTTGCCTAATTTGTTTTGGATTAATTTTTATAATTTGCTTCATTTTTCATTTCATTTTTTTATAATATATATGAACGTTATGATTTACTAATGTAACCACTACAACACATATAACTACATACAGTTTTAATATCAAATATTCAGAGTTTTTGGCATTTATAACGAGTTTAGGTGGACAGTTCTTTAGCTCTAGAACAGTCAATTTTTGAATATGAAACCCGTTCATCATGATATATAAGTTTTTAAAAACAGATAATAATAAATTGAATTTCGAAAACTGGGCGCTAGTTTAAGTCTCAATAGGAATAAATTGCAATTTGTTGGAGAAGAATTCTCATGCATGTGTGACCCATCTCCAAGGTACTTGTTACGATTGTCATCTCTCCTCTGTTGGTTGAATAAATGTTGATTTTGTCTGGACATAATAGGCCGCGTGCAATATTTCTGTTCGATATCCTCGCATTAATATTCATGTCCATTAAGCAGTCCGTTGTGGTGCAAGGTTGCGGCGCACTCTGGACGTGTCTTAATTGGCTGCATGTTGCCAATGGAAAAATTAATCTCAACACAAAATGTTCATACAGATAGCTTACCAAATTTTTGTGAATACTTTTAGAGCACATTTTGATGTTTGGCTTTTGCAATAGTTCCAAAAAATCTATATAATACCATTATTACGTTCATAAAGAATTTTCAATTGATGGAGAAGATCATCAAGATTTTTTCAAGAGCCTTACTGGACATGGGCGTAGGCAGGGAGGACTAGCGGGACCCGGCCCCCACCTATGTATATCTTTGATCCAATATTTTTTATTGTGGTGTCTCTGTTATGTAGTTAAGTGATTTACTTTTTAGTGAACCCTCAACTGTATCAAATGAGCTGCTCAGAGCGCAAGTGGCGTAAGCCCATTTTTTAAGGAAATTGAGTTAAGTACATAGAAGTGAAGAGGAATATGTAACCTATTTATGACTTCGGGTTAGGCAGTGCTGAGAATATTGCTACCGTAAGTGAAAGTGTCGTCGAGTCCCCCGAAATGTCTACTCGACCTCGTTTGCAACAATTAGCAATTTTCGCGACCTCCATGCATCGAATTTTGAGCTTGGATTTGATGTTTCACTCATATAAAGTCCAATTGATGCAGCAGCTGTTGCCTCGTGACCATGCACAAAGCCGTATATTCGCTGATTGGGACCTGCAAGTGATTGCAAAAAATCATCTTTTCGGACGAGGTTCATTTCCACGACGGCTGATATGTTAATAAGCAAAACTGCCGTATCTGGGGCTCGAAAAATCCACAAGTGATCGTGGAGAAGCCAATGCATCCACCGCGAATCACTGTTTGGTGCGGTTTATAGATCGAAGGCATCATCGGGGCCTTTTTTTCGAAGATGATGACGGAAACACCGAAAATGCCAACTCTGAGCGGTGCCACACTATGATGGAGGACTATTTTGTGAAGGATGTTCAAGCTCAGGATCTGAATATGTGGTTTACACAGAACGGCGCTACACCATACACAACTTGCCTCAATTCGGACTTTTGCATCGCAAATTTCCGAACCATGTAATTTCTTGTCGCGGTGATGTGAATTGGCCACCCAGATCAGCAATATTACATCGGTGATTCAGGCCAATCCTGAGGCCATACTGCAAAATGTCATCGAAAATAAGGCAGATAGAGTGAGATGTCAACGGAATAGTCGCGGTGAATATATCCGCGAAATAATTTTTCACACATAGTCCTCATGGGAAAATTCCGAACCGTTTGCGTTTTATTCAAAATTAAACCTACTATTGGAACACCTTTTATGTATATTTCAGGACTTTGGGAACCAGCCCTTCCCTATAGAAGAGTCTGGCTACGCCCATGCACCATCGTCCTATATAACTGTTCGACACCAATGAGAAAGCAACGTGAATACGCCAAACATTAGTATGGTAAATAATATAAAGAAATGCATTATTTTTCCTATATATGACTTTAATAACCTGTATCTTGCGTTGTTTAACTGCGATTTAGCTACGCTACATGGCGGTAGAAAAATAAGATTCGTACTAAAAAAATCTTCTTAGACAGCTGTATAACTGCTTGACTTGGTTCTTTCTGAGCAGGCCTTAAATGTGGACACCAGCAAAAAGAAAATACGCAATATTTTACAGTTTTTCTTCGATAACTGCAAAATCGCAAGTCGGGCTACCTAAAATATAAAGAGCGTTTATGGTCCTGACAGTGTATCTGGCTATCTTTTGCAATTTTGGATTCGTCGATTCCGTTTCAATAATTTTGATGACGAATTGTCGAAAATGTCCATAAAATCATAGAAATCGTCGAGTTCGAGCATTATGTAAGCACTATTTGATAGCCTAGGAGCCAAAAATTACACAGAAAGCCTCGAAAACTGGAATAAGGGTGCGTTTATAGTACCGGCTGGTTGCAGTGCTTATGATCGTTCGTTTTATTAGGTTTGTTCTATTATTGATAAAAAATAAATGCAAAACTTACAATAAAACTATATTTTAATAAAATTTAAAATTTTTAAACTGATTAAAAACAAATGTTGTTATGACGTAACGTACGATTGACCTCTCGCTCCCCTCCCCCCATGTCACACGTGACACATCCATGTCGTCTCGGATGCTCGACCCCCTGCCCCTAAACGTGTTACGTAATTTATGAACAGCCCTTAACTTGCCCTTATTTATGAACAGCCCTTAACCCTTAATAAAAAAATTTGAAAAAATATGCAAATATTTTTATTTTTTAACCATGGATGAGCATCGCTATTTAAACCCTGTTTGTGGGGGTTTTGTTAGTCGAAGTTGACTTACATCAACTTTAAAACAAACTTACCACAAAAATAGGAATATACGTTCGCGTTAACTAATTATTTAATTATATTATATATATTTATATATAAAATAGCGACAGAAAAATCAATCAATTATTTTTCATATTTAATGGGTCTAAAGCATAAAAATGAGATAGTTCTCGGAGGTCAATCTGGCGGGATCAAACTCAAGCAGTGAGCCACAAGAATTTTTTCAGTCTCAGACTCAGAATTGTATGCATAAAAATTAGATCAGCTCATGACAAGTTACTCAACATAAGCGAGATCGATTTCAAAGCTCTCCTTACATTTGCAAGGCTACTTGTAAGAGCTGAAGCTCATCTCGTTTTTTACTTAAGTACAAATAGAAAAGAAAACTGTCTCAAAACTTCGATTTAAACACGTATCTACAATGCTCTTTTGTTGTATCAAGGAGTCCTCAAGGCGTGGAAATTATTATAAAAACCTAGCGGACCCGGCGAATTTCATCTTGCCCCAATTTAATGCCTTCAGATAAGCTCCAGAGTGATACTAAAATACAGACAGCTTAAATTTCAATGTGTTTTATTTAAATGGAATCGAAATTGGTAGCGAGCGATATGATAAGCAATGTTTTTCGATTTATTTTCCGGCGCAAAAACAAACAACGCAGACGGTTTGCCAACATGCAAACAGGGAACGTACAGCTGACCGTGGGAAAAACAGGGAAATTCGCTATTAATCCCACAACTTTAAACGATTGGCCTTGCGATTTATTGATTGTCATCGCAACTGAACTGGGAACTAAATCCGCTCAAATTGGAATGGAAGATCAGTTGGAATAATCGAAATTCGTGGAATAAGCACTTCTGAATTTGCCCTTGATGATCGTCGCTTGAATCACATTGTTCATCAGTTTCTTGACGGATTACCTCGTACCGTTGCACAGCTTCGAATGATTTAGATTCCGCAACAAATTTATGATCTATCCCACAGTCAGCTGTAATTTATGAGGCAGAGTTCCTGGCACATCAATTCCGTCGGATAGTTGGTCGCTTTATTCTCGTCGGTCACGCTGTCAACGGATTTGTACGAATGCAGTTCTCCAACAATTTGATTTTGAACAATGAAATTCAAGCTGTCGACGTCCTTATTCTTTGCTGCTAGTATTGCCTGATCACTAATTCAATCGAGATTTTTATAATTTTGTGTAATGCCGAGAAACACTTTGGTGATATGTTCCTCCTGCGACGATGTGAACTCGCAAACATTTGCCGGTAACGATATCAATCCAGTCGAAACATCAACAGGATTTTGGTCATTGGCAAGCGCCAGCAGTAATCTTGAGAATTCAGAAGCCGGTGGGTCGGTCTGCAGTGCAACTTTCATGTTCGTGGTCAATTTCAACTTCTTGACATACCATCACAAAGACGACGACTTTAGGAATGCTTTTAGTTCATCGGGAGCAATAGATTTCGGGATGACGGGAAGCGTTTGAAATTTTCGGAGAGCAATATCATAGCCCCACCAGATCGTCTTGAATCACCTCGGGCATCCTGCATCGTTCGGTCAACTGCCTCTAAAGCTCGTTTAGGCACCAACGTGCATTCATCCCAAATGATGATTTTGTACTCTCGCATCAATTTCGCTGTCGCCGAATTGTTGTTCGTTGTGCACGTTGGCTTGTCAACTGCGAAAAGATTCATCGGCAGCTTCAAAGCGGAATGTGCAGTTCGACCGCCTTCCAACAATGTGGCAACAATGCCAGAGGATGCAACAGCCATCGCAATTTGAGATCTTGACCGAATTGTTTCCAGAATCAATGGAATGACGAATACCTTGCTGTCCCACTAGGAGTATGAGAAAATAAATGCCTCCCGTTTTATCGTCAACAACCCTCCATCAGCGAATCGTACACGTTCTTCTGCTCGGCAATCAACAACGGCATATTTAATCGGACTCTTTCTCGATCATAGTTTTGCTCCCGTCGCAATTCGCGATTGAATGCAACGTGCATCGAACGATTTGGCGCTGGCATTCCCAGTGTCGAAAGCAGACTACCGCACATGAGCATGCACATGTCTTCAATCAGAATTACCGCTTCGTTGCGCCTCTCGTCGTTAATTTCAATATCGAAATTCGAAGTTGTCGTGCGAACTCTGTGCAAAATGCTGTCAGCCATCTCGTCCTTGTATTTGTCCCACAATGCGGTCTCCGAATAGAGTAATGTCGAAAAGAAATTTGTCAATGTTGTCGCTATTGGTCGTTCTGCTCTTTGCGCTGCATGACCAACGTATTACACCATCTAACGGGTTGTGGCATTGATCGCAGCACAGCGCCATCTATTATTTATCTCGTTAACTTCTTCACCCAAAATTAACGCAGAACGTGTTTTTTTTTAAAATCTTCATATCTAAATTTCATAACTTGATATTAAGACATTTTCATATCCTTTCGGAGCTTGAGCAGGAAATATAGCCTCTAATAAGCCTTTTTGACTTCAGATAGCACATACGCAAGCTATGATAAACAAATCATTTTGGCTATTTTTACGGTGGTCCAAAATAAATTTGTGTGACGCAAAAACCTCTCAAGGCAAACTATTAAGTAAGGAGTGGACTTTGCAAATTGTTTTTGCATAAAGACTGACTCAGTCTAATGTATAATATGTGATCCAAATGGACCCCTGGGCTTATTCCCCTTGACTTATACTCATCGCAAAATATTCACTGGAATATCATCGTCCTCAATATCGGTTTCGTCGTTCGTTTCGAAGACACTAGCGAAGCATTATTTCAGTTGCGTGATCGTCATGTCTTTTATCATAAGTATTAAGAAAAATCTTCTATTTGTCTATTGTTGTTGAGGTCAGAACTAATGGGGTTATATTTATTTGGCCATTAATAGAGAACCTAAGCTGTAAAAAAACTATTTAAAAAAGCATCACTACTTTTTTATTGACACGGCGTCTACAATAAGTCACATTAAATGTTGTGTTAGTGGTTTCGAATAACATGTTTGTTTAAAACACTAACTTAAATTCTTACCAAAATAAAGATATCTCTGATGAATGTTGATATACGAAAACACAGTGAAATCTGAACAACGAGAAAAAAGAAAATACAAAAAATTTGAACATTGTTAGTCGAATCGGCTAACGATGCACATCCAGCGTTAAGTACTATCGACATGCAAAATTTAAAAAAAACGAAATCGTCTAAATTAATTTTTGAGCAAAGTGTCCGATTTCACATGAAATCATCGATATGTATCAAGCAGCGATGGCTTGGCAGAGTATTAACGCGGTTCGAAACTTCCCATGAATTCGAAAATATTTGATTTTACCGTTTTAACTCCGTGCTCCGGCTTAGTCCAGGTCGCTCCTATCAATGAAAAACGGACACTTATAAGGCGTTGAAGTAGCGGTTTTATATGGATCACCTTAACCCAACCCATCCATAAATGTATTTAACCTTAGCCTGTTAGAGGATTTATTGCGATTGAGTTCTTGGTGACCGATACACAATCCTGATACAAGATCCTAACGACTTCACATTGACTTTTCTGCCATGACGATATTAATGATTGTTTTTTTATATTTGAGCATCAAACTATTAAAAATGCAACTGCTGTTAGTCACTGAGTTAGTCTTATCTTAGAATAGCTGTTAATTGAATGCTTGAGTCTTGACGGCCCCACTGAAAAAGGTTTTCCTGATGAAAGAATTAATATGCATTAAATTGAGATCGCAGTCGGACCTCCGAGATCATAGGCAAAGCATGCATGGTCAGCACATGTCAATGTTCAATTTGTTAAAGCCATTTTCAGTTGATAATTGCAAAAGCTATAATATGTAATTCTTAAAAACATTGATTTTTTTGAACAATTTTGCTTGAGTGTAGGTACTCTGCACAACCTTCACAATTGCTTTTTTAACATTTAAAAAGTTGGCTGTAAAGCCAAATAATATAATTTCGGACTTTCAGCCAAAATAAACCAAATTAATATGAATTCAATTAACGGTCAATGTAAATTTGTATTTATTAACTGAACTATTTTACTGACCAGAGCTTATATGAGAAACTGAGCATGAAATACCTACACAGAGCTCAAAAATCGCAACCAATTTTAAAAAAAAAAACATTTCCAACTGGGTCGCTCTATTAAAATATTTCGCATACTCTGTCCAAGCAACCGTTTGTTTTTAAATTCTTGACTTTTGTTAGTTTTAAGTTTTGACGTTTTGGTAACGAAAGTGTTGCCAAACTTTTCTCGACTAACGAAGCAAACTTTGAGTTGGAATTAAATTTAAGTTATTAAAACATCAATTCCAGCACACAATTAAGAAGTTCCGAGCTAAGAGAAATTCTCATCGAATGAGAATTTTCAACAGTCACACACGTTGACAGTAGACAAAAGCGAGGAAACGATAGACAATTGTTTGCAAAAAGGAAGTCGCCATAGTTACGGCAGAAGTTCATGATTTTACTTTACGATATGAAGAAATTCTTGTGCTCGAAGAATTTTGCATAAAGTTTTTCATGTTCATGTCGTCGTGTTTTTAAGTCAACTGTGAAAATCGTTGTCAATGATTTTATATGAGTTTTCCGAACAATTTGGAAGTTTTTTATCTTATTTTTTTTTTTTTTTTAGTTTTAATTTTGCGTAAATTTGGAAACACTAACTTTTTAATGACGAAATTTTAAGGAAAATTCTTTAGAGTACATTTTTAGAGTTTACAATAAACAGCTGGTTGGCACTAAAGAACTCATTGCTTTGATAGTTTTTTTTTTGCGCATGTTGTCCAAATACCTTTTTGATTCAACTAACAATTGATTTCAATTTCATTAACGCTATTGTTGTTGCTGCTATTTGTAGCTGTTGCTTCTAGTGTTTCTTTTGTGCTGTTGCTGTTGTTAACGTCTGCTTAGTATAACAGCTGTTGTTGAGTTTGACCTCTGGTGGTTGACAATCAAAGCAGCATCATCATCATCATCATCATCATCGCAGCAACAATGTTAAACACAACAACATCGACAACAAAAAAGGCATTTCAAACAGTTGCTGTTGATATTGCTGATGTTGTAGTTGTTGTTGTTGTTGTTGTATTACTTGTCGTATCTCATAGCAAATTGCGCCAACAGCGTTTGTCACTTACACAAACAAGTCGTGTCTGTTGTTGTGTGTCATGCATCTAGCTGTGTGTGTTTCTTTGAGTTTTGAGTACTTCAACTACTGTCACCACCCATTTAGACTCAGCCACTATGACAGAGTGGAAAAAAACTATTCCAACCTGTCGATTAGCTTAATGAAATTCGGCACTCCATGTTTTGTGTTCTCGTTATTGTTGTCGTTGTTACTGCTTTAGTTTTTCTTGTGTGGCAACATCTTTGTTACGCTTGTTGTCCTTTCTGGGATCCTTTATTCAAGTCCTTAAATACATTTATGCGTAATATTTTTCTCGTGCCTCCCCAAAACCAACCACATGCTGCTTTTTAAGAAATTAAAAAATATTTTGAAAGCTGCTTGTTAAGAAGAGCTAATCAAATTAAGCTCAGCGGAATAGCTTATTTAGGGAAATAAGCTAGTTTTTTGCATATATTTTGGCACAATTCAATCAATATGCTAAGAACATATGTTAAAAAAAACACAGGTGCGTCGTTGGACACACGAGAGAAGCGAAGCTTTTTCGCAGTTACATAGATTTGATAGCTTAATAATTTTTTCTTTTTAATAAATTAACTTTTAAATTCTAAAATTTAAAATAACATAAAATAAATTACATATATACAGAAAACATATTTACTGCTTATTTTTTTATTGTTGAATGTCAAATTTCCACGCCAATTACATATACGGGCCTCTCCATTTTAACTCTACACACATGGTTGTGAACTTGGCTGCACTGACTCATGCATGCGTTTGTTAATTCCATATTTATTGATATCATCTATTGACACTTAAAAACGCACTTGTCAACGCACTTGTGCGCATTGCTAATTTTCTTCGTACCAACAGCACCACAAACGCATTCACAATACAAACAAACCGATGCTGGAGGCACCTTGTGGCAAATAAATGCAAATTTTTGATAGTTGTAGCTTAGCAAATACACAATCCTCTATCTATTGATAGATGGTGACGATCTACTGCAGCATAGCTTCCGTTATAATTAGGATTGAATTAACAACTGCTTCTAACAAGTGTTTGTGGCGTAGTGAATAGTGCATTGAACTCTCGTTTAAGAGGACGTGTGTTCGATCCCCACGGGCAGGGCAACAAACATTTTTAGTATTTAATATTAAAGTATTAAATTTTCTTGTTGTAATAAACACTCGCAACAAAGAAACCATCAAATTTCCAAGAAAAAATCTATCGAAAATTTTTCAGATTTCACTCCAAGCAAATCACAGAACGAGGAGTAAAAAGCTTCGCTTCAAAAACATTTGTTTTAAAACAAATGGATCAATAAAGAATGAGATGTCTTGGTGTTGTCGAAGAAAATAATTCGTTTGGGAAAATTGACCGAAAGTGACTTAAGTTTTTTGTTGATATAAATATGATGAATAATTGAAGGCCACGATGAGGATATCTAAATATTTGCTGGTGCATCCGAGTACAAAGCCAAAAATGTAATACGATGAAAACAACATTTACCGCTCGACGAAACGTTATAGTTTTATTAAGTCGAACTACACTCAGTGCCGGATTAAGACTACTTGATGTCCTAAGCAAACCACGCCTGTGGGCCTCCCTGTCCACTAATAAGCTGGTATCGGCCTTTTAAACATTTTTTTAATGTGATTGATTGATGTGAAAGATTGGCAAAAAAGGAAATGCCATATCGCTTTTATACGATATTTTGAGTTTAGTCGTTATTCCTTGTTGTCACAGAATAATACTGATAAAACATCAATTCTTCCTGCAGCATCGTCGTTCTTTTTTCAGTTTTTATTATTATCAATTTCGAATATGATGGTTCCGGTGCGCAGTTTGATACCATCTTCTTCTTCTTCTTTCTTTAGATGGCGCTTACAACTGTAAGTCGGATTTGAGCTGGTGTAAGAATTTGCGCCAGCCATTTCTATTTTGCGCTTGCTGGCGCCAGTTGGAAGTTCCAAGTTTCAGCAGGTTGTTCTCCACTTGGTCCTTTCAACGGAGATGCGGTCGTTCTTTTCTGCGTTGACCGTCGCTGGGTACTGAATAGAGTATTTTCTTTGTCGGAGCGTCGCCTTTCATCCGCCTCAACATGATCTAGCCAGCGAAGCCGATCGATTTTTACACGCTTCACTGTGCCGATATCGGCGTATACCTCATCGTTCCATCAAATTCGGTACTCGCCATTGATGCAGATTGGTCCATAGATCTTACGAAGGATCTTTCTCTCGAAAGCTCCCAAAGTTTACTAAAAAAGTCGCACGATAAAGAATCACCTTGTCTGGAACCTAATTTGGGAACAAATTGTGGGGAGAGGTCATAGACGGATTAATTTTGCAGGTATACCAAAATCAGACATGGTGAAGTATAGGTGATTCGTTATTGGACTCTCGAAGGCAGCTTTGCCATCGACAAAAAGATGGTGGGTGTCGATTTGTTTCTCTGAGATCTTTTCTAAGACTTGTCGTAGTGTGAATATTTGGTCGGCGGTAGATTTTTCAGGTCTGAAGCCACACTGATAAGTCCCAATCAGTTGGTTTACGATGGGCTTTAGTCTTTCACATAATACGCTCGTCAGGACCTTATAGGTGATATTTAGGAGGCTTATCTCACGGTAGTTGGCGCAAATAGTGGACTTCGCCTTTCTTGTGGATTGGGTAGAGTACACTGAGGTTCCAATCGCTTGGAATGCATTCTTTCGACCGGACTTAACTGTTCGATTCGAAATTGTTTTTAGTAGGTTGCCAAATGTGTCTGTGACAAGGCTGCCAAATATCAGCGTCTATCGTTGCCAAATATCAGCGTCTATCGTTGAGATTTGGTAAAGTGGCAGTGTTTTGTTTACAACAACTTTTTGCGTGTCTTCAATTTTTACGATGGAAAATAAAAATGAGCCTGGTTCACTCGCCTGATGCCTGGTTTGCGTGTCATACTCGTATACCCATGTTTCATCACCAGTAAAAATGGATTCGATGAATGATTCGTTGTTTTCGACCATTCCAGCATGTCTGTCGCGATAGTAACTTGGTCTCTTTTTTGCATGAAATTAAGTTCTTTCGGTACCAACTTCGCAGCGACACGTCTCAAGACAAATTCATTCTTCAAAATGTTCTGGACGGATCCAATTGAAATGCCGACGTCCTCTGATATCTCTCTAATCGTCAATTTGCGATTTTTGACCAACATTTCTTTGATTTTTTCAACGTTTTCTTCGGTATTCGAACACGATGGCTGCCCGGTATGAGGGTCGTCTTGGCCACTAACAAATCGGTTAAACCACTTGTTTGCCTTCTGATACGATAGAGCAGAGTCGCCGTAACATCTCATCAGTATTTTACGCGTATCGGCGCAGTTGAAACCACTTCTCACTCAAAATTTGATACAAACTCGTTGCTCAATTTTTTCTTCCATCGTAAAAATCGAAGATACGAAAAAAGTTGTTGTAAACAAAACACTGTCACTTTACCAAATGTCAACGAGAGACGCTGATATTTGGCCGCCTTGTCATATACACATGTGGCAACCTGCTAAAAATTTTCGAATCCGACAGGATTCTTTTTGAACAAGGTGGTATATGTGGAACACTACAAGGACAATGCGTTTCGAATTTCACCTTAAAAATTTGCAAGGCGAAAACAGTTTGAGATTTATTTTATCTAAATGTGGGTACGGGTTGGAAGCATTAACGCTACACCAGGCCCGTATACAAGGGCTGAATTTTAGGTTTTCAAACCCCCCCTCAGGGTCCAGAAAGTATAAAGAAATAACACAAATGACACTATTAAATTCAAAATGTAATTTTTTTTTTAAGATAAACTGTGTTAAAGATGTTAATTTTCTTGAAAACTTCACTTTATAATTGAAACATTTTTTTGGCCAAGTGAAAGATTAACTTTGCTTATAAAAGTCATAATCATTACATTGGAATTCATTTTCAAGGAGTTTCCAAGATATTAAATAATAAGTTTCAATGCTCAAAAAGTCCCTGATATCCAGTAAAATATATATGGGAAATTACACCTAGAACGAATATAGTTTTGTATATTAAAGAAAATTAGTTTGACATTTTTATTGCCATATCTACCCAGCAAACCATAGTTGAAGACTGTGTTAAAATTCCGTCTAATTCGTAACTATTTCAAGCTGTCTCAAAGAAGTCGTTAAAATTTCGTTACGCAAATATCGGAACAGTTTCACTTTTGATAGCTAGTTTCACATATGCTAACAGAGTAAAATTTCATTTCTTTCGAACTGTCTGAATGAAATCGTAACTTTTTCGTAACATTTCGTTAAAACTCGTTACGAAATCGCGATGAAATCGGATTTTGAAATCGGAAAGATTTCGAAATATTCCTTACGTAATCGTAACAAACATTTCACAATCTTTCCGATTTTTTCATAATCCGATTTCGTTACGAAATCGTAAAGAATATCGTATGAAGCGGCTTAATGAAAATGTTACGAAAAAGTTACGATTTCGATCAGACAGTTCGAAAGAAAGGGAATTTTACTCTGTTTTCATTTCAATATGTTTTACAAACAGTCGCATAAAGAAATTTTATATAAATTCGTATAAAAAGTGAAACTGTTCCGATATTTGCGTAACGAAATTGTAACGATTTCTTTAAGACAGCTCGAAATAGTTACAAATTAGTCGGAATTTCGATAAGGTCGTCAACTATGGTTGGCTGGGTAAGCTTATTGGATCCAGAACTTTTGAAAAAGCATTAATTTGAATGGGCTTTTTTTTCATTTTAAAAAGTGTAAAAAATACATGACCACGAAATTTAACACATTATGGGGTATTCCACGTAAAGCGAATAGTTAAAAAGTTTGACTATTTTATTTTGTTGTTTTCTTGGTATATAAGACATCTAAAAATTCCAACTTGGCACAAAAATTTAGCCCTGTGCGAAGTCCAAATTCCAAATAACAAATCTAAATATGCTTTTTCCGAAAAAAAATTTTCAATAGAAACAATTCTTGTAAAACATTTTATACAGTCCAATTCTATAGTGATCTGATGATTTTTTAATCATGTTACCAAATTTTCATAAAAAAAATTAACAATTACAGTTTTTTAAGCTTCACCATTTTTAAAATTATTTTTATTATATTAAAAAATTAAAAAACTATGTTGAAGTTCAAAAAATTTTGTTTTTAGTTTCTTTTTATTTGCAAATAATACCGATTAAATTCTTAAATATCCAAAAAAAGTTATTGTTTCATTCTTCTTATAAAAATTGAAACAGCTGAGTAATTATTTTAACATTACCATGAACTTATTTTCATGAGATATCTTAAATAATAATTTTGGTATAAGATACTGGTGCTGTGCAAAAACCAGTTTTCGAATTAAGGTTTTTGAAAAATAGTCGGAAATTTAAATATGGCTTTTATCGGAGTCGATTACTCTTCTCAAAAAATTTTTATTAAAAAAAAAAGAATGTATAAAGTAATTGTTATTGGAAATGACTCATGAGGAAATGAAACTGTTGAATTTTTAAAGATCATAAAATATTTTCTTTTGAATATTATTTAAATTGTCGAAATCGTTTTCGAGAACAGTAATATTTTAGCCCTTAACGATAATCCGAACTAGGGTTCACACAGCTTCAAATAGTTGTACACAAGCTGGGGATCAATGAAAGCGTAAGATTGTCAAAAAGAAATAAAATCGAAATACTAAAATTTTTTTTTTTCCGTTTATGCGAAATGTCCATTAAAGTTGTGAATACAGCTTCACCAGCTGAACTTATAAAAAAATGTTTGCATTTTTCATAGCTGATTTTAATTTTGATTTTAATAAACTTCAAGAAATCGTACCTTTTTCTACCGTTCATACTAATAATGTTGAATTAGTAAAATTTTGTAACAGACATTTTTAAATTTTGTGCTAATTTTCGGAATAATACTTTTTAAAAGAAATTTAGGTTTCTTTCCTAAATTCTCAATATGGACCATTATTCAACAAACCATAGGCAAAAATCAAAAACTTAGTACTCAAAATTGATTTGTAAAAAAAAAAATTAATATAAATAAAAAATTAAATAAACTCTTCTCGTCTCTCTTATGGTAATTTAGAGGCAGGCATATTCACAAATATTCTTAAAAGAAAACGGATTTGCTGAAAAAATTTGCATATCCTTTCTCTCAGTTATTACTGGTATCTACTTATAGAGTTTTTATCAAAACCTCCGCCCCTCTCCCCCCTAAGGTAAATCCTGGCTACGGACCTGCGCCAAACTCTAATTATTTTTTGGCATTATTACAGTGCTCTTACAAACTGTTCTGAAAACGTTCAGCTTGGAAGTATGCACATACATAAAAGGCAAGCATGTCACTGATACGTATAAAAAAAATTTCTGTGCATACTTTCAGGCTGATCGCAAAAAATAGTTACAGTTTGAGCGATATTGGCTGCAGGGCACTATACTTGCCTTTTATATATTAGGATATCGTTACGATATCGCAATGCTATCGTTATTACACTATAGGTATCGTTACGATATCGAAATGCCATCGTAATTATACCATTAAAATGATATCTAGAAATTTGTAATGTAGATATCATTATAATATCGAAATGCTATCGTCAACTGCACTATCGCGACAATATCGCGTATTTATGTGTGTTAAGATATCGTTACGATATCATTAGACTTTTGTAAAATTTTTCTACCGAGTTATGGTGAGCTTGGCAGTAAGAGGAGTTTTTTAGCTAACACTCAAAATTTTGTTAATACTGACTAATGTGTGGAAATCATAAAAATTAGAAAATTAAAAAAGTATGACAGCTCATTGGGTTTTTTAGTAATTTTTCGCTATTATTGCTTTATATAAACCTTATAAATTCTGAAAATGAATACAATTTCACTAATCTGTTTTTTCCTACTTCAGCATTATCTTATTGAATCTTTGCTGTCTTCAACACCCCATCTTTGACTATTTTAATTAAATCTACGAATTTGAGTAACCTTTAAGTGTATTTTACGCGGAAAGCTTTTAACGTTGTCCTTAATCTTTATTTGTAAATAATTCCAACAGTTTTGCCTATGCCACTCTTATTTAATATCTCCCTCCATTCATTAATTTGATTCAATTGCTATCTTATGCGTACAGATCTACGGTTTTCAATTTTGTGCTCAGAAATTTTAATGTCACTACTGCCTAATCTGAAGGCCAAAGGTTAACAGTTCATTTACACGCATCCTTAAAACCACCCGCTTGACTTTTTAATCTTACAATCAACATTAAAGCCTTTGAATTTTGCCATGCAAAGCATTGCTTGCTTAAGATCCCTGGCTGCTTTATATATAAAGTATCTAATTTGCATAATTTTGTATGCGTTAAGGATTTCTTTTGAATATCTTTGGTACAAAATCTCAAAATACTTAAGATGCTTTTGGCTGTAATTAAATTTAAATCTTTTATAAAATTTAAACGAGGGTCGTTCACAGATTAGCATTTAATGCTTCTTTCTTTAGCGTTTATTTTTTATTTTTTTATTTTTGTATTAAGAAGTTCAAACATTAAGATGAGAAAATGATGTTGAAAAATATTTATACATGCTCTGGGGCTTAAAATGCTGTTTAATAACACGAAAGGGCAAAGTGAAGATTAGACGTTTGAGTTTTTTTCTCTTTTAAAAGGCATTTTTAGCAATTTTCTCGGAGTATTACCTGGAAAATATTTAGAGAAATCATTTTCCTTAATTTTTTTTTTTTACAAAACTCTATGCAGCTTCTTCCTGCAGTAATTTAACACTTTTGAAAAGCTTATACCCCCTTTACTAAAAATGTACAATTATACCTGGGTAGCATTTTTACAAAAGTTATATAAGATTATCAATATTATGCTCAATGAACTGATTTCACACGGAAATAAAAAAACTCCCAGCAGTTATTTTCAAAAAACCATCAATTGGAAAAACATTATGAATTGGTTAAACCAACTAGATGCTTTCTAGTCCAATTTAAACAAGACGTTCAGCGTAGAACAGTTTGACTTCGTTTTTATAGTATAGAATTTCGTCTCTATAAAATAAAATTAAAAAGAAAAATTTTGAAAATATGAATGAAAATTGACCTTGATTCGACCTTGAAAGTTGGTCTCAAGGTCAATAGCATAAATGTCTCCATTATTTGACCTCCTTAAAACCTTACAACTTTTAACCTGGGAACGTACCGGTTATGGTTTTTATGAAAAAAGTCAGATATTAACAGTTATCTTTGAACTTTTATTATTCCCGACAAAAATATTATTTATCTTGTGAATTTTATTTTGTCGGGCAAAAATAACGGTTACTTTTGACTTTTATTTATTCGGTCAAAAATAACAGTTATTTTGTGCTTCTTATTTTTTCGGTCAAAAATATCGCAAAAATTCGCTTGACCGACTAGGAAACTACTGATACCATTATTTTCGTATTATCAGTGCGCTCATTATAAGCTATACAACAGCTGAGACGAAAATAGTGGCATCAATATTTTATTGTTGAAAGTGAAAAAATAAAAGGTAAAAATTAACTGTTATTTTTGACCGATAAAATGACCGTCAAAAGTAACCGTTACTTTTGCTCGCAATAGTAAAAGGCATAAAATAACTTTTATAGTAAAAGTCGAAAATTTAAAAGGCGTTTAATATTCGTGAAGCTGAGATCATTAGGATCATAATGGTATATTTGAAAAAGTTCATCGGCAAATTTTTCGTTATGCCTTTTTCATTTAAAAATAGTAAAATAACAGTTATTTTCGGTCCCTGCTATTAACACAAACATTCTTCGAGATGTCGCTAACTTTTCGAGATGTCCCAAGAAGATTTAAATAAGTAAAAAATACCAAATCTCAGGTCTGAAGAGGTGAACACTATTATAAAAAAATCGGGCCTGTTACGTGAGCGAACTTTTTTCTTAGTGTAACTATTCGGATTTTATCCGCTGTACAGACACCTTTAGCTCTGTTTAACGCACATTACACTGCAGACGAAGGAGATAGAAAAAAAAAACGTGTAAATGAAATTGTTAAAATGCAGAATGATGATTAACATTGCAAATTTCGAGGGCGAAGTCAACGTCCAATTGTGGATGAAAACGCCCTTTGGACGACGGTCTGGTCATCATCAACGGTACATAGAATAAATAAAAATATAGCAAGAACACAAAAATAAAAAAAAGTAAAGGAATACATGAATAAAGAAAGGCGACATTACAAGGATTTCAAGTGCAGGATTATGCTGCTAAATGTAAATTTCCGCAAGATTTCAAGAGCATTGCAGATAACTTTGAAGTTGTTGTAGCTTTAAGAAAAAACACAAAAAAAAAATCCTTTGCCATCTTTCGCTCCATCACCAGCACTAAATCGCTCCAATGAGGCCGGGGATATCCTGCTGTCGCAATAAATTATTTAAGACATCGTTTTATTATCCTTATCGTTGTTGATGTAATTTAATTAAAGAAACACAACAGGCGACATTTCATTGTCGCTATTGTTGTTGTTGTTGCTGGACGCCGCCATCATTACCATCAAGCAGAGAATGACATTGGCCAAATGCTAAGCAACACCTGCTGATAAGGATCACAAATTGAAAGGCAAGGACAACATCACCAATGATGAGACGACACCCTGGAATGGATAGATGATGAAAATCAATAATGGCGACGCTGACTCATGCCAATATTAGTTGGGCAGATATTGACAATTATGAGAATGACAATGATGATGATGCTGATGACGGTGCTGCTGCTGATAATGATGATAATGTTGCTGATGGTGATGGTGTAGCTGGTAATAAACTTGATATAGAAAGATGACAGCATTAATAGAGAAAATTGAATTGCTGCAGGCTTGATATGATATTATTTAGTAAGGAATCCTAGTCAGCCCTTGACAATTTTTTTTTTTTAGAGAATAGTTTATTAAAAACTTGTTGCGGAATAAAGGTTAAGAGTGGGTTACTTAGTTTAATAAGATTAAATTGTATGTCTTTTTTTGCTGAGATTCTTTTAAAACCAAAACTAGATAGTCGGATAAAAATTAAGCTTAAAGTTGGTGGTTGGTTAAGTTAAGAGTTTTTGGGCTTTTGATCGTTTGATATATTTTTTTTTGATACATCAATTTTGTGCACAAAAAATGAAAATTTTCTCTCTTCGCCCGTCATTTTGTCAAAAATTAATATTTATCAGAAATCAACGATTAATCGCCAAAGAACTCTTTTCTAAGCCGAACATTTTTTTTCAAAAAATCATTCTTCAGATTTCTTGGTTTATTATTTATTATACAGCAAATTAAAGGTCTTCCACGTCATTGCACTTTTCTACCTTATCGACGAATATTTTTGAACCAAAATGTCAGGGATAAATCTTGAATAGCTAGACTTTAATAATGTAAAAAAATGTTGGTCTAAAACAAAATACAGCTTAAAAAAAAATGTTTAAAAGTGTCTTTTTTTCCTCGAAAAACTGCCAGAGGCCCTTAACATTATACGAAAAACGAAGTTGTATAATGATTATTTTTTCAAAATAGTTAACCATAGAAAATTATTTTCTAAAATTACCTGTAGTAAAACCTTACAAGGCGTTTTAATGGGTGGATAAAAGAAATGTAATAGAAATTTGAAATATATATATTTGTAAAATAATATTTAAGCACTCTTTAAGTGCTTAAGTGTATTAAAGTGTTAATAGCACCCTAGGTGTATATATAATTTTTTACCATTTTCTGGTCCGCAGGCTAGAGGGGGTTAGAATATTGCACAAATAAATTTCTCATATCTAAAATATAAATAAAAAGCGCCAGTCCCCTTAAGAATAGGCGCATAATGGGGCCACGCCTTTATAAAATTATTCCCAACTATTGCTGTGCGTCTGCTTTTTATTAACTCCGCCAGGTAAGCAACTGAGTTGCGCCTGTCTGTCCAAAGCCAGGATAATGGAGGATGGTTGGCAGTAGATGCATGGAGGCGTAACATTCGTGGATAAGTTTTGTCTACTGTCGTAAAAGAGAAGAGCTCACCAGAGCTCGGTGAGGCGGCCAATCTGGTAGCAGGTCACTATGGTAAATCCTTGTGAAAAAAGCCTGCGATGGAATAGCAATGGTCCAGAGAACTTGTTAGCACGGGGATAGTCAAACCCGTCGAATGAGGTGACCTTATCTATCCATGGCAGGGAGACATGGTCTATATGGCCAACAACGATTGGTTATTTTGTGTCTTTTAAGACATGACAAAGAGTGGACCTTGTTGCATGCCACAGGTCAAAAAATCGTAGGCACTTCGCTTAAGGTATGTTAATGGATCCATGTCTTAAACTGAAGTGCCAGTCAGATACGAAAAAGTGCTATGTGCACAGTCAAATACAGAAATTCTAAATGAATTTCTTGTCTCATTTGCCGGGATGTTGTAGACCCCCATTCGGCGGGACTGAGTTGCCCAGGTGACTATCATGAGTTGGACCTTCGGGGCGACTCGTGCTGCCTGTGGTTGGTGCACATCGCTTGCACAGGTCTAGATTGACCGGCAGGAGCCGCTCAATGAATGTTGTGTTCAATGTAAACACCTGCCATGTAGGCTTAAGTTTACATGTTCCATAACATTGGGACCGAGATATTGCGTCGGTCGACGCCCCTTTGAGGATTCACAGGTACCAAATTAGCTCCATGTTGTGATGACACTTCGCAACCCTTGGTAGGGGTGGAGGCCTATCTAAAACCTCTTCCATACTAAGGGTATGGCGCCCGGTTTGAGAGTGCAAACCACACTGAGCTGGATAGCTCTAACCGCGATATGGGTAGTAAACCACAGCCACCACGAAGACTCCCCTAAGGGCCATCCCAAACCAGTCAGCCTGGCATACGCCAGGGGCCGCTGACTGCCCGTGGTACCAGTTATAAAGTCCTTGGTCAGACCTCGAAGCTTACACCCCAGCTACTACCAGTTTTATCCCATCACAGCTTTGGAAGGAGCCGCTCAGTAGGACGGCCGGACTGGCATATACCCTTAATATGCAACAGTGTGGAAAGCTCGTCCAAACCAGTAGATGGCAAATGAAGGTACGCCAACTACTGGTTGTCGGATTAGTACTATTAAGAGCAGTATGGAATTTTTATTGCATACTGTTTTTACATAATAGGGCACAGGGTAATGCTCTTGTGTTTCTGAAATTAACATCCAGTACGTGTTTGCTTTTCTGGGTGTTCTGATATGCAGGTCTGTGTAAGAGTAGTTCAACATTTTATCTATTTGGATACTGTGTCTGTACTGTTCGTTCATTTCAAAAACTATAACTTCAACGTCTTTAAACCCAGAGGAATTAAGCCTTAACAGCAGGGGTCCTCCATAATTAAATGTATCGAATTATCGTCTAATTTTGGTTAGATTCGCTTTGTGCGCCGGTTTGTTTGATGGTAATTTAATAAGTGTCCACGTGCGCATATACAGTGACTGTTTGTACTATCCGCTTGGATCAATAGACCCTAAATAGCAAGCGTGGTATTTCAGTAACAAAGCATGTACAATTTTAATTATTTCTAAGAACGTGGGGATACTATAGTGCTACTACCCCCATTTTCTGTGGATTTTACATTTAAAAAAAGTATCAGGTTTTAGTCTTATGTGATCAAATCATCAGATATGAATATTAAATAAGTTTTTTAGAATTAATTATTATATTATTATTAATTTACCCAGCGCGCGTTATTACGCCTAAAACAAACAAATTTTGCTTGACCCTTTGTTTGACACCACGCTCACTGTCCAACCCCCTTCCCAGTTTCCCGGTAGCAGGACATCACCAAATAGTGAGAAATTCCATTCTGAACTTCAATGTTCAGTGATTTTTATTTCCAAAGCTGTTCGATATCAAAAATTTGGCTTA
Organism: Coremacera marginata; assembly: GCA_914767935.1. NCBI lineage: Eukaryota > Metazoa > Arthropoda > Insecta > Diptera > Sciomyzidae > Coremacera > Coremacera marginata. Next base: position 38,564,343 of record OU612045.1, on the reverse strand, counting down.
TATTTGGCTAGCCATAATCCTTTGTTCAATTCTTGTCCTAGTCTTCAATTAAAAAGACATCACCAAGTGGTAACCCCATTTTCAACATTTTGCTCCATAGCAGTTCAATATCAAATATTTGGCTGATATGGGTGGAGCCTCACCCCCTTGTCCAATACCCGTCCAAGTTTCCGATTAGAAAAACGTCACCAAGTGGTAATTCTGTTCTGAATTTCAAGGTTCTGTTGTTTTTACTTTCAAAGGTATTCGATATCAGAAATGTAACTTATATATGCGGAGCCACACCCCCTTATTCAATGCCCGTCCAAGTTTTCTATTAGAAAGACATCACCAAGTGGTTACTCTGTTCTGAGTTTCAATGTTCTGTGACTTTTACTTCCATAGCAAATTTATATCAAAGGTTTGGCTTGTACGGGCGGAGCCACACCTTCTTGTCCAATGCCATTCCAAGTTTTCCATTAAGGGGACATCACCAAGTGGTAATTCCTTTCTGAGTTTCAATGTTCTTTGAGTTTTACTTCCATAGCCAATCGATATCAAAAATTTAACTTGTATGGGCGCAGCTAAGCCCGTTTTGCATAGGAGGGTGAAAAAGTACTTTACAATCTATTTTCATACCTACAAAATATACAAAAAAAATTTCATTAAAATCGGTCGAACCATTTCGGAGGATTTCGGCCACAAACATTGTGACACGAGATTTCTATTTATTGCCAGATATATTATATTATATATATATATATTATGTAAATGCGCGGCAGCAGCGGGAGTTGCAACATTTATGTATATAGTCGCTATTTATATGTATATACCGCTACTTACCCATAGGACTACATTGCATTGCACCTACATACCAAGTTTTGCACCTACATACCAAGTCTTACTATCAAAATATTTATAATTCGGGAATTATAATGATCTCTCAATGATATTTTTTTTTAGCGATTTTCATACCAAAATACTTATAAAAGTTCCGACCTTTCCGGTTGATTTTTCAAACATTTTAAAATCAGGCAAATCGGTAGATCCGTTCTCAAGTGATGATGGGCCATACATGTGACAATTGATTTTTATTTAAATATATAGATTGAGGTATGAGGTTATATTTTTTAAAAACATTGAAACATTAAGGTGGATCGTTTTGTTCAGGGGCAAAAAAAAAAATGTTTTTCGACACTCATATTCTGAACTCTGGATTCAAGATGATCTTAAATCTAAAAGGATATCGAAATCGGTGGAACCGTCTGCCAGCGGTTTTGATTTAAAAAAAAATACTTTTTCGCCAAAAACCAATGGTTTTTTCGCCGTTAGATCTTATCAATCTGATATAACTACCAAAAAGTAGGGTGCAAATGAAAGGTATCTAGGACCCCAAAGTTGTGAATAGCTAGATTGTTAGATTCGAGAATTTTTCTAGTACAGCAGTGTTCAGAGTTCGGTCAAAATTTTGGTTTTTTTCACAAAAAGCACTATAAATTCGCTATTTTTTGGTAAATTTTAGAAAATTTAGTATTGTTGCAAAAGACTTATCTACTGATATTTATATAAAAAAAAAAAAAAATCAAAATAGTGGAAGTAATTTTTTTAATGAATTTTCATTGAAAAAGTATTTTTGGTAGAGTATTTTTAAAAAAAATCGGTAAAAATCTGCAAATTTTGTAAACTTGCAAAGGCTTGATGTAATCTATTGATATACAAAAAAAAAAAATTTCAAAATATGGAATTTATTTTTTTAATGAATTTTCATTGAAAAGTCATTGAATTAAATGTTAAATCTTTTCGTGATTCAATCACATTGTAACGTTTCGTGAATCCAATGTGCACACAATGTGTCCAAGACGTTGCTGTTCTGTTACAGTTCAACACGAATGCCTTACAAGCTGCACGAGCCTTTCGGTATTTGGCGAATGACAAGGAAAATCTGAATTATACAATATTTTTTTTTTGTTTTATTTTAAAATAAAGCCTCACGCAGCCAAACCACACGCCCGATATACTTCATATTTAGAACATGTTAGCTAGGACGCAGGAATAGTTTGTAGTTAGCATTTGTCACAATAGGTGGCATCACAATAAAACTTCTCTACTTGGTGCGTAGGAATGAAGCCTCTTCATAGCCAATCCATTTTAAAAAATGTAAAGTTTTCTAAAATTTACTGAAAAGAAGAGGATTTGTAGCGATTTTTGTGAAAAATACTTTTCAATGAAAATTAATTAAAAAAATAAATTCCACTATTTAATTTTTTTTTTTTTTTTATTATGTCAATATTACATCAATAACAATCTTCCTATGAACAACTTTGGGGTCCTAGATACCTTTCATTTGCTCCCTAATTTTGGATAGTTATTTTTGATTGATAAAAACTTACGGCGAAAGAACCGTTGATTTTTGGCGAAAAAGTGATTTTCTTAAATCGAAACCGCTGGCAGACGGTTCCACCGATTTCGATATCCTTTTGGATTTAAGATCTACTTGAATCCAGCTCGCAGAATACGAGTGTCGAAAATTTTTTTTTTTATTTACATGTTCTCGTTATACTTTATTCAAAATCATTTAAAGAGTTAAAAAAAAAAATACAAGAAAATCCCGAAAAAAGTGTCTTCCTCTTTAACAAGTTGAATTGTAATCCGATTGCAAAAACATTAATTTAACCGATCAAGTATAATCTAAATCTTCGTACAGTTATTTCGAACAGCCCGTATGTTGGCACTTCTGACATATACCTAGGTTAATATTGCCTAAAAATATTTTCTTAAGCTCTAATGAGTCCCTTGAGACATCTATGAGAATAAAACATAATTAATTAACCATAAATTGCATCAAGGCACAAACACTCCCTCAAAGCTTTGTAGTTGTATCACCCAGTTATATACACATTCGTCTTAAAAATAATGCATTTAATTCGCATACATAAAGAAATTCATGCGAAACCCAGTCACTTCAACGCATCCTGAAACAAATGATTACTCATAAAAACTGACACTTTCACATAATAAAATAAGGCTTTTTTTCAGGAACGGCAGCTGCCTTTAACCAACCACCAACATTCACTGCTGTAACAGCAACCATAGTCGGGAGTTCCCATACCTTCATTTGTTATGAGCCACCTTGGCAAAAGAACAAAAAAAAAAACGGTTAAAATTGGAAATTTGTTTCAATCAAAGCGAAACCCTTCTGCAAGAATTTCCTCAATTTCGATGTCTTATAGCGACGGGATGAATGGTTGATGCTGCACCAGCAGACAGACAGTCAGGCTGGCTGGCTGACTAAAAGGTTTGGCGCTATTTGAAGGTAATCGTTGTTCAGTAACGGGTAAAAAAAAAGATTCCACCAAATTGCCGAAAAAAAAAATATTTAGGCAAATGGGAAAAACATGCTGCCACAAGAGCTGCTAGAGAGATGATTGAAGGCAGAAGCGTCACAGACACAGCTATCAAAGCGATACACAACCCACCTGTGCGTCGGCCAGGTGACATTGATTGATCAATACGTTGTCATTGAGCAAATTTGTCATCTCTTTCGAGTGTCATCTGTCAATTTTGATTCACAAGGAATGAGTGCAAAATATTGTTCAAGGAGTAGTGGAGTGGTGTTAGAGTAGCGAAGGATATTTTTATGACATTCCTAATGGAGGGGTGTAGCTGGCGTTAAAAACATAGCCTCAATTTCTTTTTTTTTTTTTGTTTGCGTAGTAGCAATTTTTATAGATTTTCAAGCTTCTTGTTGGCGCGTGGCGTCAAAACTTCAACAAGGTCAAAGTTTGTAGCTGAGAAAATATTGCTTTTTCACAACACAAATCCAGGTTCTGCTGCCGTATTTCATCTAAACAATATTTGTTCTTAACATCGTAGATGGGCCAACCTATTTGAACGAATATTTGCCGTTATTATTTTGGCAACATACAAATTTTGTATTTTGTTGCGTTCTCGTACATAACCCGAATATAAAAATAAAAGCATTCTAAATTAAAATACAGTTAGGCAGCTGCGACCACATTGTGAAAGCCCCACTCCTTGCAAATTCTTTTCGTAGTCGTTTTAACTACAGGCACAAGTTGGCTGTTGTTGAATTTGGCAGCTTCGACTCTTAGTTCTTCCTGTGGAATTTTCATTTTGTCGCTTTCACTTGGTTTTCAGTTTCATTTTGCAGCAAACGTAGGAATTTGTACACCGATTGCATTTTAATAACTAGAACATAAAAAATGTTGCTTTGTTCGTGTATTATTTCGTTTTTTCTTTTGTAGATTTTTGTCTATTTTGGAGAGAACATTTTTTATGGTAGTTACCTGAATGCTGATCACATTATTTATATTGCACCAATATTTGGCATTTCAAGTTTTCTGCACATATCCGCTAATCTTGCGATCGTCCAAAATCTTCCACAAAAGCAGTTTTCCATTTTAATATGTACCTACGGGCATTGCGTATGAAAGTTTTAACAATATTGATTGAGAAATTTAGCTTGCGTAAAATTAAAGGTTTTTTCGTATGACGCATAGAATATATTCTTTCGGTTTTTTAACACATAAACTTTCAGTAATGTATTTAAGTTGGGTGTTAGGAAAACTTTCTACTCTATTGGTTTTTGTTCTTTGTTTTTATTTTAAGACTTAAATTGTTTTTAGACTGTCTGAATTTTTTATTAAGTTTCGTCCAAAACTACTGCGTTGAAGTTTTAAGATGTGTTAATGTGGTGACAAGGTTGAGAGAAATAAATCAGCTGATGAATTTTTGATTTATTGTAAAAAGAATCATTACAAATTGTTCTTGAAATTTAAATTTCATTAAGAACAAACAAGTTGTAAAATTAATGTTATAAATTTAATTTAGTTGAAGAATTATCGCAATATTAAGTTAGTAAATTTTAAACATGTTATAAAAATAAGTTATTTCGCCAAATTGTGTAATTGTAAAAGCTTTCATTTAACAGGCTAATACTGCTTAACTCATTAGTAATTCCCAAAAGCCAAACAGATTCGTTTCGAATTCTAAGCATTTGATATTCTGAAATTCGTTTCTTTTAAAGAATTAATTTTAGAAAATTTTAAAAATTATTTAATGTTTATAATTTTCTCACCAACTTATTTTCATATGAAATTGAAATAATGAGTGTTCTCTTAAAAGACGTATAAATAAAAGATATTAAAAACATAATTTTTTTAAAAAATTCTGCCATATTAAAAAGTCGAAAGTTTCTAGTGATATATGAATTAATCATATATTTTAATAGGAACATTTTTTAAGAAATTATTTAATAGGGAGAAAAGTTTACCTTCAATCTTAAGGTAGTATTCTAGAGTAGAATTCTGAAAAATCGACATTCAGGAATATGCCCTTGAAAGGCTTCTTGATAATTCCGATTATTTAAGGAGTTAGAGCTATTTTAGTGGTACGGCATCTAATCTAGTACGACCGGAACTAAAATCTTTAAACGCGTTTTTCTCGAAACTACTTTTTCCAACACGTTTAACATGATGTCTCTAGTTCTAATGGACCGATAAACTTAAAATTTGGTTTGGGCCTTTTTTATATATTCCTATATAAACCGGGTCATATACCCGGTCTAGAACCATGTTAAAATTTGTTTTTTAATATATTAAAAAAAAAATTCAAAACTTTGAAAAAAGGCCAAAAAATTTCTTCTTTTTTTCAAACAGTCGCCATTCTACGAAAAAAACATTTATTTTTCTATTCGTAGTCCGCGATATTCTTAAATTCTTTTTAATATAGAATCTTTTTTTTAGATAACTAGAAGGGTTGAACTTTTGCCTAGATGGAGGCACCCTTTTTTTAGCACCCCCAAATTTATCAACCTGTAATTTTTTCAATTTTTAATATTTTTTGTTATCAATTTTTTCTGTGCATTATTGAAATATTCCAAGCTAACCATAGTTGACGACTTTGTCGAAATTCCGACTAATTCGTGACTATTTTGAGCTGTCTTAAATAAATCGTTACAATTTCGTAACGCAAATATTGGAACAGTTTCACTTTTTATACGAGTTTATATAGAATTTCGTTATGCGACTGTTTGTACGACATATATTGAAATACGAACAGAGTGAAATTTTCTTTCTTTCGAACTGTTTGAACGAAGACGTAACTTTTTCGTAACATTTTCGTTAAGACTCGTTACGAAATCGTTACGACATATCTTTCGTATCGTATCGTATCGTTGAATTCGTAAAGAATATCGCATGAAGGGGCTGACACGACTTCGGAACGAAATGTCGTAACGATTTCGTAACAAGTCTTAACGAAAATGTTACGAAAAAATTACGATTTCGTTCAGACAGTTCATAAGAAAGGAAATTTCACTCTGTTCTTATTTAATAATTTCATAACGAAATTCTATATAAATTCGTATAAAAAGTGAAACTGTTCCGATATTTGCGTAACGAAATTGTAGCGATTTCTTTAAGACAGCTCGAAATAGTTACGAATTTGTCGGAATTTCAACAATGTCGTCAACTATGGTTTGCTGGGATTAACAAAAGTATGATGAAAAAATGTGTTATGTGTAAAAATATTATTAGTTTTTTTAATTGAATTTTAAAAAACGCCCAAAATATTCCCTCTAGACTAGAAAACTGTCTTGAGCCTTCCATTCCCATTTTTGCGAATTCGAAACGAGTCCGCGATGGCGAAACCATTACCTCGTATTCGTTTCAAATTAGAAACGATTCCGACTTCGTTTTGCTCTTTATTGGGATCGAAGACAAATTCTACGTTTTCTATAATTAATTTAAATTCATTTTGATAGCACTATTGCTCATTTTTAGACCCAGTTCAAAAATGATCTTTATCGAATAATTTTACCTAGTTATACACGTACTGTGCATAAATCGGGCACTAACAAGCTGCGCGCATAGCAGGTTAGCATACTTCGGGGACGCTGAACTTACAAGTTACAGACCCTGGCACAGTAATTTCTGAATTTAAGCCTCCCGTTTAATGGATTCCCCTCTTATGAGTTAGCAAAATTTAGTCAAGAAAAATCCTCATTGCCAATATACAGGAAAAATTCCAGTTTGAAGTTTTTCCCGCTTAAAAAGTGGGAAGTAAAAGGGGAACGCTTTGAATAAAGGAAAAGATCAATATTATAGGTTACAGTAAAACTGTTACCAAAGCTGAATTGTCATCAAATTGTGTACATATCTTATGTACATGTATAGGCATGCCAACTATCGTGCAGTCAAATTCTGTACAAAAATCTAAAATTTCAACTCAAAAATCTTTACATTCTGTATGTTATTTGATATTTATTATAGTAATGGAGAAAATGAATAAACGAAAATTGATATTTTAAAGAAAAGCTAACAAAAAGCAGCATGTAAAATCAAATGATAATTTTATATTTTTTGAATCCGACACATGGTATAATAATTATAAGGTAGCCGTGACATTTCTTTTGGCGACCATCAAATGTCAAAAATTGTATAAAATAGAGAACGAAAGAAAATGACAAAGTAAAAAATGCAAAAAAAAAATTACAAACTACGGTTACATCTCGTTGAGAAAATTTCCAGCTGTCCCGGCTACTTTGCAAGTATTCCACCACGATCACACACATTCGAAAATTGACTCCATTTTCAGTTTCTGAGCGAACAACTGACATGAGGTCAGGCGTCGTTTTAAAATTGTATTTCTCTTATTTTGAAATTTGTCTCAATAGTTGCATTTAAATACAAATCAACGGTAATTGAAAATAAGCTTGTCAAGCGACAAGGATAAATACGTATAGTGATATTTATTATTAGTGATATTTATAAGTATCAAAGAAAATTAATCGCATTATTCGATATTTCAATATTATTAGTTCAGACGACACAACATTTTGTGAATCTGCCATTTGAAGTATAGTTTTTTTTTTTTTTAATTTGCAAATAAGTTTAAATCCTGATTTCGGAAGTTCTGTACAAATTCTGCACGATTTTTTTTTTCTGTACGCCAAAACAAAAGTCTGTACTGTACAGAAAAAAATCTGTAAGGTTAGCATGCCTATTCATGTACACTGAAGATGGATATGAATTTATGTATATATATGAATTGACATTTCTTAATTTTTGGTATGAACTAACATGCATTTTTAAAAAGTTACACTAACATTATTTATTTTATTAATACGGTGTGTATGCAATTTCCTATAAGAGTGGATTTCTTATATAGGCCCCAAAAGGTTCGTTAAGCGGGTTTTTCGAATAAGTCCCAAAACTTCTTTTAACCGGGATTTTCATTCACGAAAATTACTGCATTAAAAAAGTAGACTAGCAAGTGTACAAAGAGAGCTTTGAAATCAAAATAAGAGATACCACCTTTTCAGAAAAAATGGAAAAAAAAATGTATTGAATTTTTATTTTTAATTATTTTTGGTTTAATCCTATATTGTTGTGTTAGTAAAATTTTGTGAGGAAAGTTTTAGCTTTTTGTACTAGTTTTGTAATTAAATTTTTCGAAACACAATAAAAATTTATTGTGTAATTTTATAATTGTACAATTTTATCAATTAGGACCATTTCTCAAAAAATTATAGGAAAATCAAAAATTTTGTTCTCAGAATGTGTTAAAATTGATAATTAAAACTTCAACGAAGCCTTTTCTTTTTGGTTATTAAGAAAAAAGGCACATTCAAGGATTCTTTTAGAATCTCACGATTTTGCTTGGAACTTCCTATACTTTTGTTTTTCATTTACTTACTGGTACTTACAGATTTTATTTTTTTAAATCGAAGTAATCAGAATCAAGAGAAAAGACAAGTCGAAACTAAAAAAGTACGTCAAAGTAAGTCAGAAGTCAGGGTGATGATAATTATTTTTTTTTTGTTGATATTCAAAGTTAAGTGCGTTACAAATTTATTTCAGAGAACATACTTTTAATAGATAATGCTATTAAGTCGTATTGAACCATTTTTGAGAAAAAAAATCCCTTAAAAACGTTAAAATATGTGGAGGAACAATTCGTGTACCTTAAGCAACGATAATGCTGATAATTTAAAGGCAAAAACATACTAAATACCATCGAATACCACCCCCGCATTCACCAGATCTAACACCGTGGGGCTTATTTATACTGCCGAAACTAAAATTGCCACTCTAGTTCGATTAAAATAATAAAAATTCGTTGAATCAATTAAAGGCCATACCGGAAAATGGCTGCTGTAAATAAACTAGTTGTTAAGTACAATGCCGTTTCTGCTTTTGGCAGAATGTATTTCTCTATTAAAAATTGCCGTGAAAATAAAATATAAAAATTCTTGGAGACGAAGAAAATATTGTTCGTAGCAGACTTTAAGTTCATAAGAAAATATGAAGATTGCAATGAGGTGATAATAAAATGATTCTTTTATCCTTGCAAAATGTACTTATGTCTGTATTTTGAACTTAAATTCTTAAAAACGTAATGATCGTTTATAATCAAAATTGTACATCACAGTCGCTTTTTTGAAAAAAACCTTAGCATCAGCCAAGCCCGTAGACAAGGGAGGAGTTTTGAGTGTTCAAATCCCTTCTCCCCTTAAGGTCCAGAAAGTATAAAAAAAAAAAATAAAATATAATCATTAATATGACATTTTTTATATGCGCATACTTAATGCGCCTACGTCTCTCTTCAGTAACAGTATAAACAGCAACAGCAACACGCTGAAGACATCGAATAAAGTTCGATACATTCAATTGAGCCTTGTCCATCACCAGTGATTTAGGAATCAATTGCGTTGGAAAGTATTATATGAAAGTTAGGAATAATTTTAGCTTTACAATTGTTTTAATTGTTTACAATTATTATTCTATTGATTATTTTATTGTGCCAAAATACAAAAACGATTCCACTTAATTAGCTACAGAAACAGCCATTAAAAAAGGCCAGAAAGGAGGAAAGTAATGGCTGGTTCAGACTGTGTGACAAAACTGCCATTTTTTAAGTCATTATTAACGTCATTCGTAATCACACTGTCTGAACGATTGTCACAATAATTCGAGGGCGAACTGTGTCACATATTAGACTTCAACAATGGCATGTTGATGTGAACGATGAAAATTTTGTGTGACTAGATGAGTGACGCAATGACATATAAAAAATTAAAAGCCAACATGCTGGCTTTTGTGTGACGATGTGACACACAATTTTCTTTAGCTTTTTTATAAATCAGAACAAGTATGTTATGAAATAATGAATACTCACAATTCCTCTCAAGTGGCGGATAAATTCTGCTTTTATTGAAAGCTTAAGCAATTTCTACGTGGCATTCGTAATAGCTTTTGAGAAGCAAAAAAAAAGGAGCAAAAAATTCCTGGTGGCTTATTAAACAAGACGTCTACATCGTTTTTTTTCCTCTTGTGAATCTCCTTTCTCGTTATATAAGTATATCTGTGATAGCAGTTGACGAATACAGTTGAAGAATACTTGGCCTAGATTACTAGATTAAGATAATATTATAAAAATATACCACAGTTTCCGTAAATTCATTTCTACGTCAACTAATTAAAGGGTTTGAAGGTTAAAGAAGATCTATACATCTTTTTATATTTATATCCTCTAAACTTATTAATATGGATTTGATTTTCGGCTTAATATTCATGATATAAAATAGATGAGGGATTTTAAATTCCAAAAACAAACTTTCGTAGAACATTTAAGACCTAGATATATGTTACGTGCCCTATTGTCGACCTAAGCAGTAAAATTTTGACATAGTTCTGAGGAATACATGCGCATGGTTCGTCTTTTCGACATTTGTGAGTTCCTAAGGTTTTTAGGACATGAGTGAAGATATCATTAGACAAAATTTTTTATGTTAACCCATCGCAGTGTTTTTATTGGGACTTTATGGATTCGTTGAATTCCTTGAACAAAAATCAAAAGTTGTTTGGCCAATAACATCCAGTGGTATTATTTGTGGGCTAAGTTTTCTAATGGTTTTATATTCAAGATTTATTGGACACATCGCCAAAGGTAATCTAAGAAAAATTATGACTGTTTTACCCTTATATGGACGAAGTAAGCAAATAATTTTATCAGTGAGTATTTCTGAGTCCGATTTGTATAAAAGTAAACATTTTAGTTGAATTTTAGTCTAATAATATTTTCAAACAATAAAAACTTATTTTTCATTTTTATTGGAAGTTCATTGTCTCTGAAACTGTTGCTGCAATTCAAAGTTATAAAGAAAAACTAGATCTTGAAGGCAAGCATATTTCGTAAACTAAGTTTTTAAATCAATAATACATTTTCTAGTTTTGAATTTAGTTTTTCTACAATATTTTTTATAATTTTTAATATTTTTAACATTAATAAAATTATTTTGATATTGTTACTTTATCTCACTTCCACTACTTGTTTAATAAATTTTCATCAAAATTGTTTTGAACAAACTCTTTTTAAAAAAACGGTGTCAAACTTGAAAATACAGTATTTTCAAACGAGAGTGTGAACGATTGTCACACAAAATGGGCATGAAATTGTGACTATTCATTGCCACACAGATTTAATGTCATTTTAGGACACACAATATGAATTATTTTTCAATTAACATGAAAATGAACAATAGTTGTCACACATTAAATGACCATGTTGTCACACAGTCTGAATCAGCCGTAAATCTTTGTTTTTAAAGAATTTTTTACTTTTATCAATTTCCGTCTTTGTTATTGCGACTTCTTAATATTCTTTAGTACTTTGATCCAATGTCACAAAATTAAATATGAGTAATTATAAAAATAAGATGACACCGCCGAAGTCGAAGCGACTTTAGAACAACTTTGCTGATGTACCAACCGAGTGCAGCGCTGTCAGAATAGTATCGTGGTCAATGTGTGCGGTGTCCATTCTATATTACAATTATTTAATGGTTACAATTTTAGCTAAATCATAATAATGTAATATTGTATTTCGTTTGCATTGTAGAAAGCGTTCAATCATCTTTAGAACCTGAAAAGTGTCCAGAACTGCCTTTGAAAAAGGCAGCTGCAGGAGGGGATCATTGACAGTAATGTTAAAAGTGGTCGTATAAGTAGTGTTATTAAGAATATTTCACTTTTTATTTTCATAATTCTAAGTTTGTGCATTTTGTGTTTATGATTGTAGAAATTGTTCCAGAAACAGAAATTTCATTTGATAGATCGGAACTGCCTTCGACTTCGGCAGTACATAAAGGTGCAGGCAACTATATTTCATTCATTTCATTTCATTTCAAGCTTTCAAAACATTTCAAATTCGTCCGCCCCCCCCCAACTTTTAATTTTCCTGTCAGTGGTTCGCGTAATCTACGATTTAAGCAGTCTTGGTTGAACCGTTGACATTAGTTAGCTTACTCCAAAATGAAAAATAGAGCTTATTGTAAGTTTTGCGTTTTTTTAGCACCGACCTCTTGGGACAACAAAAATTTTTAAAAATAAAATTTTCAAACCTTTTGAATGTTGTCGAAAAAGTCAATTATATTTTAAAACTTTGCTAAGTGATCAGTTTAGGAGTATAGATTTACTTATAAGAAAATGTTAGTTTTCTTATCGTGGTAATTTTTCTAGTAGTTTCTAGAAAATATCGTTGGAAAGGAATTTGCATTGTAGGTCACATTTCAAATGGTGTGGAACATTTTTACAAAAATACTGTTTATATAACTTTCCTTGGTGCAAGAATTTACAACATGGAAGTACTATTTACAAAGCACAACTGGCTTTTGTCATCGTTCAACGATCAAAATTTTTAATTAAGCAATATGCAAGAATATTACCTGGCTCTGGTAACACTACCACACGAATAAATTAAATCAAAATTCAGCAGCGGATAGGTGACGGAGTGCAATTGATATTTGAAATATATTTCTAGAAGATCTATGGGCGAGTACCGCTAAAATGGTTGTCACAGAGGATGGTGTCTTGTCAGAATTGGCAAAAAAAAAAGAGAAGACTTAATACAAATATATAAAAATAAACAAAAGTAAGTTTTATTAAAAATTCATTAAAGTTTTTTACTAAATTCCTTTGATTCATCGTTATCAAAAAATGTCGATATATTTTTATGAAACCCCCCTCCCCCCTTAGGTAAATCCTGGCTACGGGCCTAGCATCAGCCACCACCAGCATGTAAGTATTATATAAGTTTTAAGATTTTGTTCAACACAAAAAAGCTAAAGTTTAACATATAAAGGAAAACAGCTTTTAACATATTCCTAAAAAACGTTAACTAAAATAAAACCATGACTAACTTCTTTTGTATAATAAATTGTGAAAAATATTAATAATAACATTTTGGAAGTTTGTAATTAATAGTTCAGTCAAGAATATTTTGTCAGTAGAATATAACTTAAAAATTCTGCAAATCAAACTGAATTAATTAAATGAAAAAGACCGCAACTTCCTCACCAACAAGAGAAAAGCGGCCAGTTCCTTCCAAGAATACCCCCAAACTTTAGGAACTATAAAAAAAATTCTCAGAAACTGCCAACAAATTGATAGTTTTTGGAAAAATCTAGGATTTTATGTTATCAAATATGTCTAGAATTCAATTCTTGAATAGATTTCATTTTTATTTCGGTAACGAAACATAAATTGATGCCTTATTCAGTAGAGCATTATTTTTATTAAGACTGACACAAGCTACTATTGCTTTTGCATCAAATGGTTGAATTACTTGTCCCCACAACACCCTTCTATCAACCCATCTTCTATATTCCACTCACTAGGAACACTTTCGTTACTACTAGCTTTTCGTTTACACTTTTCACTAGACCGCAAAAAATCAAACCTCAAGAGTTACAATTTTGAGGAAAATCAAAAAGTTTGTTTCTTTTTATCATTCAAGTTGGACATTTTCAAAAAGCCACAAAAACTCAACAGAATTTTGTTAACTTGTTGCCAAATTGTGGGCAGCAAGAATCTTGTTCAAAATGATATGCGATGCATGCAAACTGCAGTAGTCAACACATGCAAATGTAAGTGTCAGTGTGTCTATCTGTCTGAGTATCTGGTCTATGTAACCATGAAGTCAGTTTGAGCAATTGTTGGGCGGCTGTCTCTCATAATTGAAGAAATGAAAATGAATGCATTTTGTATGGACTTCATTAAGTTTTATACTAACTATATAGAACGAAATATAAACTTAATTGGAAAGATTTTTAAAATGAAATAAAATTCAAGACAGGCATGATTAAACCTTCAGAAGAGCAGATTTAAAAACAAACTGAATATAGCATAGTTAGGAATTCTTGCTTAAAACCTGGCACTGGTTACTATTGTCATTATTTTAGATGTTGTTGATAGCTTGAAAGTTATAAATGTCTAACTTCGTTAGCAGTGTCTTAATAAAAGCATTTTTAAAAGTTTCTTTGTTAAAAAGTTCTCTACAGCTCGAAATAAAGCAATATATTTTATTGCATGATAAAGCTTAGGAAGAAGAACAGCTCAGCATGTCTTCTTTGAGCTCAATTTTTTTATAGTTATATTCACACTTCAGAATCATTTTAACTTAAATACAAGTTGGTGATAGAAGTTTAGTTAGGTGGTGTGTTTGGTGTGTGTGTGGAGTTAGGGAGTGGGACATGTTTGTTATGCATACAGGTAATTTTTGTACCATCTATGCTACCTGAAGGTATAGCTCGAAAGTTTTTGGCACATGTGTTGTTTTTTGTTTGCTTATTCTTGAATAACTAAAATAAAACAAATTTATTTTATCAAACTGTTTTGTTTTTTGTTGTTTTTTGTTAATGTCTTAAGTTGGTAAAACTTCATCTTCTTCTTGATGGAAAACTTTGTCCTTTTTTCTTTTTTGTCTTGTCTTGTATCAAATTGTATCAAAACAATGGCAATAAGAATGAAAAAACCAATACAATAAAAAATAAGTATCAGCAAACAAATTTGTTATCTTACTGTATAGGGTAAAACAGTGGTGTTGTATGTGTTTTTTAAGCGGTTGAGTTCAAAGGGTTAACCAAGGGAGGCATAGTAAATTGATTTATTAAATAAAGAGTGCTTGACTGAAAAAAATTGAGCCAAGTCTGCGTTTGCTTCTTAAAATATATAAAGAGTGTTTTTTGAGGTAGTACTAAGATTCTGAACAAAACACATGAAATTCTATTAAATAGCCATTTATTTCTGTGTACTCAAAAAAATTTATTCTGCAATTAGTTTTTAAACACAACTTCGGTGATATGCATACCACCACGACTTGATTTGATGAATGTCGAGAGACATTCGACCACATTTGGAGAGATTCGACAAGTTTCGAGTTGGCTTCCAATGCGCCTATTATTGTTGTTTTAGTCACTGCTGACTAGAGACAAATTATCCTTAAAAAAAATATTCAAAAGTTGTGAAATCAAAGTTGTGAAATTACGCGTTCATTGAATATTTCCATCAAAAAATTAATTGTTTCGTTTACTGTATTGTACGTAGCAACATTTTGCTGGAACCATACCTCTTCTACATTCGTGCCATCCATGGCTCTATAGCTAATACCGTTGACCGTACCAAGCTGAATATACACATTTTTTAAAAAATATAGTCCTATGACTCCACCATCCCACAGACGGCATCAAATTAACTATTTCTCGGAATGTAACGGCGTTCTTACAATCTCAATTTGATTGATTATCTTTTTTAATAAATTCCCAATTTCGACGCAAATGATGGCCATTCCCAAAATCAATTTTATAATGGTGGTTAAGTACAACTGCGGCCGTGGCACAGTGGGTAGAGTGCGTGGCCCATACGCCAAAGAACCCTGGTTCAATTCCCACCTGACACAGAAAGTTTTTTAAATTGAATTAATTTTCTGTTCGGCTGTCACCTCTCTGCAGACAATGAAAAGCTTTTTGAGAACATAAGCCGTTCGGAGTCGGCATAAAACTTGTAGGTCCAGTTCTCGATCAATTGTGTTCAAAAATTTCAAAACACGCACAACACGATTGATCATAAGTAGCTCGGCTAAAGTCCTTTCGAGGGCTGAAATGGCCATTTCATTTTTTTTTAACTAGAACTGCGAATTTAGAAATCTTTTTTATTTCAGTAGGTAAAAAATAATTTTTTTTTTATTTATTCAAAATATTGGACATCTGCTTTTACAAATTTTGCACATATTTCAGGAAATTTATGAATAGAACGCCAGAAAAACTGCTTATCTTTTGAGGCAAACCATTCGTCGAGCATTTTCCAACTTCCTCAAAATCAGTAAAGTGCTGATCTGCGAGCGGGCGCCTTATTGATGTGAATATGTGATAGTCAGATGTCACCAAGTCTGGGCGCACAATGGTTCCAAATCGAAAAAAGACGGCCAAAACCTCAAGGAGTTGTCTGATATGCATAAAAATCTTGATATTAAGGTTTTTGGGGTCGCTGATCACGAATCTGAATTTAAAAAATACAAAATTCAAAATGGCGGCTTAAAAATGGCGGCCATGAACATGCTAACTTTTATAGTTACTACACCGAGAAAAAAGGTTATGTTAAATTGAAAAAACCTTGTATAATGTATTAGATGGCTTTAGCAGTTTTCAGCCACCCAAGTACTTTATCAAAACGCCTAAGTTTTACATGTTGACTTGCCAATTTTTATTGGGTGATAAGTTAACCAAGAATTTTGTAATTTACAATACACTTTAATTTTGTATTTACAATACACTATTTAAAAAAAAAATAATTTCAAATTTATAACGTTTTTTCGGTTTTTTTTATTTTCCTTTTTTTTTTGAAGCTGCCGCCTCTTGTTCTGTGTTTTGCTTGACTGAAATCGGCAACTACACAAAATTTTTCTTTTATCAACACCGTTTTTCTTAGAAATTACTGACTTCTCGGCTCTTCTTGCTGCTTGACGTATACTATAACAAGAACATTAAATTAAATTAAATATCAAATACAAAAATTTTACCTTCGCATGCCGTTGAGATTCGAACCCACACCAACCGATACCACTGTGCATGAAGTCACTACACTACGTATTGAGCCAAACTCTTTCGTTACGCGGAGTGATTTATTCAATATTAATTACAACTGAAGCTGCAGTGTAACACTAAAAGATTAAGCATAAAAGATTTAGAAATTATTAGATTTTTTTTGAATGGCTATCAACAGAATACTGCGACATACTGCATCTTTTAATACAGCATCTGTTAACATAGCTGCAGTTCTGTGAGTGAGTAGTAGCAAGGCTGCTTGGATCAGTGGGTATAGCGGTGGACTGTCACCAAAAGTTCCAGGTTCAATTCCGCACGGCTGGCAAAGAATTTTTTTTCTTCTCTTTTTGTTGATGATATGTAATAAAATTTACTGGTGTGAATATTAACGTGTGTTTTTTAATTTACTTTATGTTATTTTTGCATTTAAAAGTGGTTTTATTACAAAAAAAAAACCATTAAATTATCTATCCTTCTCTCGTGAGTCTAATGACGCAGCTGTGTTTTCCGAATCCGATGTCAAAAATTTGAAATTCAAAATATCGGTTTAAAAATGGCGACCATGAACTTGCTCACGAATCCGAGGTCAAAATTCGAAATTTAAAATAGCTGCTTGAAAATGGCGACCATGAACACTCTAACTCTTAAAATAACTATATTATGCATTTCGAATTTGGTGTCTCGAAAAATTTCGGTGTCGCTGATCACGAATTTGAAGTAAAAAATTCGATATTCAAAATAGCGGCTAAAAATGGCGGCCATAAACATTACGCTGGGCCAATAATTTTTTTAATTTTAATACGCAATAGGTATCAAAAGTTGCGTATTTTTGTGCTGATTTAAAGTACGCTTACCATTTTTGAAATGAATATAACTTTTGGCACTTTACCAGAACTTTTCTGATAGAATTTTTTTTTTTATTTATAAAATTATAAAATATATATAAATAAATTTTGTTAATATTATAGGAAAATTTCGCACTTATTTGCAGCCAACTTACTAATTTTGAGTTACAAAATTCATTAATTAACATAAAAAACAAAGTTTTTCATAATTCGAAATGTTTTGTTTTTTAGGCGTATGAGTGATTTCTTTTTCGTATCCTGGTTTCTTTTATTTAAGTATTTTGGTTATTGTGTTTAATTTTAGGCAAAGAAAATTTTCGGACCAAGCGATCCAAAAGTATTAAAAAACGTTAGCAAATAAACAAATAAGAGATGATTAGCAATTAAGAAGTTTCATTCATGAAGTAATAAGTTTCAGTCATGAAAGCACTAGTAGAGGGCCAAAAGTTATATGGAATTGAAAAATGGTTAGCTTATTATGAAGCTACGTAAAAATACGCAACTTTTAGTTCTATTGCGTTTCGAAAAAACGAAAAAGAAAAAAATATCCATATAGCAACGGCCCAGCCTAATGAACATGCTTCTATTAATTTTATTATTTTAATTTCAAACAATTTTCTTGCACAGATCGTGACACAACACTCAAGTACAAAACATAACCGATCCCAGACATAATAAAGTTTAAGAAATGGGTAACAAAATGCAAAAAGCAGAGGATCACTCAAACATTAAAGTGATAAAAATACCTACTCAGTTAGCTACGATAATGCGACGAGTGAGGTTGGCATGTAAATTTGAATGTTTTATTAAAATATGCAATCAACGTTACACTCATTAAGTAGGTATAATAACAAAACAAATTAAAGAAAACAAAAAAAAAAAAATAAATGCAGTTTCTGACATCATTTTAGTTTTTCTTAAAATTTTCCTATACTGGCACATTGTGATTGATATTCCTACAGAAATAAAATTTTTTAAAATATGTAAATTTTTATTGTATTTTTTAAAAACTTGGTGTGAATATTTTTTAAAATTTTATTTTTTTCTGATTACTTAAGTTTTGATCCAGCACATGAACATATAAAACATTTTAAATTATTTATACAAATCATACAAAAAATCTTCAAACTTGGCTTAAAATATAACTATTTTTTTTTTATGTTAAATTTTTGTGAAACTTTTAAGGCGTCAAAAATCAATAAAAAATTTTTAAAAAACATTTAGAACGCATTTTTTTTTAATTCATGCATCTTACATAGGTATTTGAAGTTAAACTAGTCTAGTTGAAGTTCATTAGTCTTGCTGTGTGAAACGGTACGTTGTCGAGTAACAAAATCATTTTGCCCTGTCATCTGGCCCATTCCGGTCATCTTTTGATTAATGGGTGGTTTATATTAATCATTTTCTGGCGAAAACGTTGTCTATTAATGGCTTCGAGGGAAAATGGTCCTCCCCTACCTTACCCTCGCTACGCCTATGTCTCCATTATTATTGTTATTTTCATTGTATAAAAAGAAATTAGCGGATAAACAGTCGGTTTTGTTTGACTTGCTATGGTCTCAGGACTAACTCAGTTATGAAAAAAAATTTTAATAATTGAAAGATTCGCCCTTGGTTGCCCCAATCTCTTTTAAATTTTAAATTGAATATATGGTATATGTTTTATTTATAAGAAAAATAAATTTTAAATCTATTTTCATTTTAAAAGATTGGTGCAACCAAGTTTTTTTCAAAACAAATTCAATCCCGATACTGATCCCGAGATACCGGAATTGAGACATATTTTCAATCCCGAAAATTCCAGGATCATCAGCGAACGCGGTAACCTTTGAGTAACAACTTTTAACATATTTCATTGGAAAAGGAATGTGTGCCACAAAGAAACATATGGACATTGATCGTCCTCTATCTTGGATCAGCTATCTTTGATTTTGAGGACTACCAAATATGAGTTTATATATACAAAAACCTACTCAATAAAAGCTTGCATACTATTGTAGATTGATTTGCTTATGATAAAGCTAAATAGCATGATTTAAAAATTTCATGACAATGATTTAAAAAAAACCCTAAAAATCATTATTTTTTCTAAAGAAAGTTTTCGAAAAAATAACTTAACATCGCATTTTACATACTCAAAATAGTAAAGAACATGGTTTGTTTCTAGTTTGAGTATCAATACAGCATTATTATAAGAAAGTGATAAAGATTTACGTTTTTCCGGTACTTCGGCCCAAGTCTAATAAAACAAAGATCTTTGTCACCAGCACTAAAGGGGTAAAAAAAACATTCGTTTCTTTTTAAGATTTTTTTTAAAACTTTTAAGACTCCAAATTACTGCGGGTGCCACTGCCACACTATTGTTCAAAGCTGATCATGTTTTGCACACATTTTCCCTACGTGTGACACTTTTTTTGCTGCTCACTGTTCATACATATAACGGTAACAAGCAACTGCATAAACAATGTGCTTGATGGGTGGTAGGGAGGTAGTTAATAAATCGCTGTTGTTTTTGTCCTCGTCGTGTATTATTTTGCCGCTGCAATTTCCTTGCAAGCATTCTTTTATGCAAATAATTTCTTCGTTATCGACAAAGATTACGCGATGAAAAACTTTTGGCTCATGTTGTGCAAAACAAAAGAAAAATAAAGCAAATAAATAACTGTTGTTCTGTGCTTTTTCATGCTCGCCACACAAAAAACCAATTCTATTTCAAAGTTGCACCAGCTGGCAATGGCAAACAAACAAATAAAAATATGGCAACTCTGACACTTGCAGAAAATAGATTCTAAGGTTGCAGGCGACGCAATAAAATCCGAAAAGCACCACATTCGCCGCATGCTGTTTTCGGCCATATTGTAAGTGTTGCAGGTGTTGCTGTGTTTTCATGTTTCTACTTCTCAATTTCTTTTACCCGCCCCCACTGTTTGTTGCGCAACTCTCATACATTTTCATTCGCTTAAAAATGCCAAAGATGCAAATTCGTATCTGCCCAACTTTGGAAAAAAAACTAGAAAAACTTTTGAAACAACTAAACCAAAAAATGAGCAAAATCTAAACAAATGTCGAAATCTTGCAAATTCTATGCAAGAAAACTTAAGAAAAATAAGCAATGCATTAGATTTTCAAACAACTTTTGCTTAACCGAAGTCATGGTAACGCTCTTGAGTGAGAGTAGGTCAGAGAAGTGTAGAGCGTTGCTGCTGTGAATAACCGTTCTTATCGCAAGTCAAACATTTCTGAATTTCGTTTAATCAAAAATCCAGTCATAGTTACAACGCGTGGTTGCTAACGCCGGAAGGACAGCAGAGGCAGCGTAGTAAAAGTTGAAAATGTGGAGCAAATACAGAATAGCTTCTTGAAAAATAAATGCTTTTCATTTTCTCAAGTCTTGCATCTTGATTAATTTAACTTTTTTGTGTGAGTTTGTATATTAAGTGCAAAAAAAAAAAAAAAAATAACCAGAAACTTGAGATTCAAATTCAAGTTGAAAAAAGTTTATATTAATTGAAACAAAACTTCTATGAAGTGCTTTATAGTTCTTAATAATTTTGAATTTGAGATTTTTAATGTTCCCGTTGCATATTTAACTATTAATTTAAAGGGTAGGGAATGGCTTCTTATTCCTTGGAATTTCGAATTGATTTGAAATTACGAGTGGCAAAACCTTGAGTGGCAAACCCTACTTTTTGATTTTATCGATGCAGTTAAAAAATTGTTACGTGTTGGGTGATATTGCTGGTTCTGCCACTAGAAGACAATGTAACTTGTCAAATGCTTTAAGGTTTATCCAATTTTATCGAATGGTTTCCGAGAAATCGTGTCACTCGTTTGTCTACTCATTTTTGCAGCCCGTACAACGCCATTTCTAAAAAGAAAAAAAAAAACACTGAAGAAAACCAAACAATTTTTTTTCGCAAATTAATAAGTAGTGTAACAACGTGCGCAAAGTTTTTTTTTAAATATGTAATAACCACCGAGCAATCGAAAAAATTTTGAAGATGAGCATTTTTTGGGCTTAAAGTCCGTTTATTACCTTAATTATAAAATTAAAAAATTAAATGCTTATGGTTATGGTTATGGTTATGGTTATGGTTATGGTTATGGTTATGGTTATGGTTATGGTTATGGTTATGGTTATGGTTATGGTTATGGTTATGGTTATGGTTATGGTTATGGTTATGGTTATGGTTATGGTTATGGTTATGGTTATGGTTATGGTTATGGTTATGGTTATGGTTATGGTTATGGTTATGGTTATGGTTATGGTTATGGTTATGGTTATGGTTATGGTTATGGTTATGGTTATGGTTATGGTTATGGTTATGGTTATGGTTATGGTTATGGTTATGGTTATGGTTATGGTTATGGTTATGGTTATGGTTATGGTTATGGTTATGGTTATGGTTATGGTTATGGTTATGGTTATGGTTATGGTTATGGTTATGGTTATGGTTATGGTTATGGTTATGGTTATGGTTATGGTTATGGTTATGGTTATGGTTATGGTTATGGTTATGGTTATGGTTATGGTTATGGTTATGGTTATGGTTATGGTTATGGTTATGGTTATGGTTATGGTTATGGTGGTTATGGTTATGGTTATGGTTATGGTTATGGTTATGGTTATGGTTATGGTTATGGTTATGGTTATGGTTATGGTTATGGTTATGGTTATGGTTATGGTTATGGTTATGGTTATGGTTATGGTTATGGTTATGGTTATGGTTATGGTTATGGTTATGGTTATGGTTATGGTTATGGTTATGCTTATGTTTATGGTTATGGTTATGGTTATGGTTATGGTTATGGTTATGGGTATGGTTATGGTTATGGTTATGGTTATGGTTATGGTATGGTTATGGTTATGGTTATGGTTATGGGTTATGGTTAGGTATGGTTATGGTTATGGTTATGGGTTATGGTTATGGTAATGGTTATGGTTATGGTTTATGGTTATGGTTATGGTTATGGTTATGGTTATGGTTATGGTATGGTTATGGTTATGGTTATGGTTATGGTTATGGTTATGGTTATGGTTATGGTTTGGTTATGGTTATGGTTTGGTTATGGTTGGTTATGGTTATGGTTATGGTTATGGTTATGGTTATGGTTGGATGGTTATGGTTATGGTGGTATGGTTATGGTTATGGTTTGGGTTATGGTTATGGTTATGGTTATGGTTAGATTATTTTTCAAAACCCGTAATTCAGAAACTGGTCTTTGCACAAAACCAATATCTTATAGCCAATATATTTTTCGAGTTATCACATCAAAATAAGACAGTTTTCATTACCCAGCTGACTGAAAATCATTACTCAGCATGGTGAATTTGTATAAAAAAAATTAAACAGTAATTTTTTTGGATATTTTAGAAATCTTAGATTTAAATTTAAGCTTTTTTCAAATAATGATAACCATAACCATAACCACACCACCCACAACCATAACCATAACCATAACCATAACCATCCAACCCATAACCATAACCATAACCATAACCAACCAAACCATAACCATAACCATAACCATAACCATAACCATACCCATACCCATAACCATAACCTACCCAAAACCATAACCATAACCATAACCATAACCATAACCATACCATAACCATAACCATAACCATAACCATAACCATAACCATAACCATACCATAACCATAACCAAAACCATAACCATAACCATAACCATACACCATAACCATAACCATAACCATAACCATAACCATACCATAACCCATACCATAACCATAACCATAACCCATAACCATAACCATAACCATAACCATAACCATAACCCATAACCATACCCATAACCATAACCATAACCATAACCATACCACCATAACCATAACCATAACCATAACCATAACCATAACCATAACCATAACCATAACCATAACCATAACCATAACCATAACCATAACCATAACCATAACCATAACCATAACCATAACCATAACCATAACCATACCATAACCATAACCATAACCATAACCATAACCATAACCATAACCATACACCATAACCATAACCATAACCATAACCATAACCTACCATAACCATAACCATAACCATAACCATAACCATAACCATAACCATAACCATAACCCATAACCCATAACCATAACCATAACCATAACCATAACCATAACCATAACCATAACCATAACCATAACCATAACCATAACCATAACCATAACCATAACCATAACCATAACCATAACCATAACCATAACCATAACCATAACCATAACCATAACCATAACCATAACCATAACCATACCTAACCATAACCATAACCATAACCATAACCATAACCAATTACTGTTTAATTTTTTTTATACAAATTCACCATGCTGAGTAATGATTTTCAGTCAGCTGGGTAATGAAAACTGTCTTATTTTGATGTGATAACTCGAAAAATATATTGGCTATAAGATATTGGTTTTGTGCAAAGACCAGTTTCTGAATTACGGGTTTTGAAAAATAATCTAACCATAACCATAACCATAACCATAACCATAACCATAACCATAACCATAACCATAACCATAACCATAACCATAACCATAACCATAACCATAACCATAACCATAACCATAACCATAACCATAACCATAACCATAACCATAACCATAACCATAACCATAACCATAACCATAACCATAACCATAACCATAACCATAACCATAACCATAACCATAACCATAACCATAACCATAACCATAACCATAACCATAACCATAACCATAACCATAACCATAACCATAACCATAACCATAACCATAACCATAACCATAACCATAGCCATAACCATAACCATAACCATAACCATAACCATAACCATAACCATAACCATAACCATAACCATAACCATAACCATAACCATAACCATAACCATAACCATACCCATAACCATAACCATAACCATAACCATAACCATAACCATAACCATAACCATAACCATAACCATAACCATAACCATAACCATAACCATAACCATAACCATAACCATAACCATAACCATAACCATAACCATAACCATAACCATAACCATAACCATAACCATAACCATAACCATAACCATAACCATAACCATAACCATAACCATAACCATAACCATAACCATAACCATAACCATAACCATAACCATAACCATAACCCATAACCATAACCATAACCATAACCATAACCATAACCAATTACTGTTTAATTTTTTTTATACAAATTCACCATGCTGAGTAATGATTTTCAGTCAGCTGGGTAATGAAAACTGTCTTATTTTGATGTGATAACTCGAAAAATATATTGGCTATAAGATATTGGTTTTGTGCAAAGACCAGATTTTGAACTACGGGTTTTGAAAAATAATCTAAAATTTAAATATGACTTTTATCGGAGTCGATTCTTCGATTCAAAAAATTTTTAAAAAAAAAATATAAAGTGATTGTTATTGGGAATTGGATGGTTTTATCAGTCATGATATTAAATTTTTATGAGAAAATGGGACAGTTGAATTTTTAAAGATTTTAAAATATTTTCTTCTGAATATAAGTCAAATTGTGAAATCGTTTCCGAGAAAAGTAATATTTTGGCTTTTAACGATAACTCGAACTAGGCTTCACAAAGGTCAAAATACTTGTACACAAGCTAGGGATCAATGGAGACGTAAGAGAGCCAAAAAGAAACTAAGTCTATAATTTTTTAGTTCTTCTGTTTATAAAAGTTGGGAATCAAGCTTCAGCCGGTTAACTTATTAAGAAAGTTTCAATTTTTATAGATAATTTAAATTTTGATTTTCACTAATTATGGACTGACCCATGTTCCCCTTGAGCTAGAATGATGAAGCTTTCAAAAAATATTAAGCCTAACTTAGAGAAAAAAAAAAAATTAATAAATGTAAAAATCGAGTTGCCACCTCTAGATTTTTAATTTTCAAATCGAACGATATTGAACGCTATTTTACACAATACTTTCCACAAAACAACAAAAAATATACAAAAACGTATTTCGTTTAAGATCAGCATTGCGTCAACCCGCGGGAGCCACGTATTTCAGTCAAACTTCATAAAAATTCATAAAAGTGAAATATAAAGCCTAAGAAAGGCGCTCATATAAGAATTATATTATAAATTATATATTTTTTTAGATTTTTTTAGAGTTAAATTAAAGATAAAAAAATGGAAAATTCCCAAATTTTCGGCCAAAACAGGCCGACTAGATAAATTAATAGAATTTTATATTTCTTTTGGAAATCATGAAAATCTATCACTGTATGACCTCCAGGTTAAGAAAAGTATACCGTTGCGTTAACGCAAAGCTGGACAAAAATGGGTTAATAAACTTCAAGAAATCTTACCTATTTATTCCTTTCAAACTAATATTGTTGTATTACTGAAATTTTATGAGAGTTATTTTAACATTTTATGGAAATTTTCGGAATTATATTTATTAAGCGACAATTAAAAATTCTCAACTTGAAACATTTCTCAAAAATTATAGGCAAAAATCAAAAACAGTACTCAAAATTAGTTAAAAAAAAAAAATCAATATACTCCTGTCATCTCTCTTACGGTCATTTTAAACCCGGTATATTCACGAAAGGTATAAAAAAAGAAAACGGCTTTGCTTGGAAAAACTTTCATATACTTAAAGATTTTTTTTTTATCAAAACTTTTTTCGTTAGAAGTCGTTATAAGAAAATAAATAAAAGGTCGGTAATATTTGTTCAACAAAGTTTGTGCTGCTAATTTGTACGTGAACAATTTTCATAACGTTTGCCCTTTAATGTTTAAATTGAGAGGTAAATCAAATAAGTTTATCTCCACTTCTCAAAACATCGTTCGGTGTAAAGTACTTTTATGCTAAATTATCAATATTCTGCTCACGTTTGTCTGCCAATTTCTTTGGGTTTGGAGTTTTAAACGATTTACAAATGTCGTTGCCACCGGATTCATAAATCGCACGTCGATAGCCTTAAGCAAAACAACGAATGAAAAAAAAGAAGAAACATACAAATAAACAACAATGGACAAACTCGCAGAAGGAAGTCTGAAAGTATGGAACAAAAAAAAAAAAAAAAAACAAGGGCAACGCAATTTAAGGACTAAAAAACCGCTGATTCATGTGCTGAAAT
The DNA here is from genome assembly GCA_914767935.1 of Coremacera marginata. NCBI lineage: Eukaryota > Metazoa > Arthropoda > Insecta > Diptera > Sciomyzidae > Coremacera > Coremacera marginata. Next base: position 38,537,472 of record OU612045.1, on the reverse strand, counting down.
CAAATTACCATCATCGTCGTCATCAGTTTGCTTACATGACAATAAAAGACAGCCAGTGTTGTCATCATCTAACAATCAGGGTTGGTGTGCAACTAGATTTGGAGTAGAATATTTTTTTATTAAAAAAATAAGTGGATATTTTGAAATAATGTTTTTTATATTTGTATACACAATTTGCAATGCCTAAAATTTGTAGAAATTGTTCAAGTTTTAACTCCAAATGTTGCCTAGGATAGTATTTTAACTTTAAAGTATTTTATTTATAGTGTGACAAAAAAAAACACACTTTCCTTTTTTATTTATGCTACGTTTAAAGTTAAATGGAGCATTTATACCATTCTACTCCTAACTGTATTGAAGATACAAGCCCAGCCGACCGCCTTTGTAATCATTGGTGCTTAGACAATGACACTGACATTGGTGTTCAGCTGAAAAAAATAGAAGAAAATGTTTGAAAATCACAGCCGATTTTAAGGCGGCGTTGCCAATGTAGCAACACTTCAAGTCTTTGATTTTTTTTGCTTGTCTGCGACAAAAGGAAATCAAACACTAATACTGCAACACTCAAGTGAATCGCAATGATGTCTTCGCAGTTCTTTTGGGATTATAGACAATATTGAATTCCAATAAAAAAAAAAAAGAGAGGTGGTGCAGTTAAAGGATTTATGCGTGATTTTCATTTTGTAGATGTTGATTTCTTCTTTAATCTTCTTGTTTTTGAGAGCGTAAAGTTAGTTTTTCCATGAATCCCAACAATTTTATTATTGCTGTGAAGGCAAATTCATTAATTAGGTAAACACTAAGAAAATATAACCAATTAAATCAGTTTCGTATCAGTTCTCAGTCAGTATTGTATAAACTAAAACTCTTAGAAGTTGAGAATGTTATTTTAAATATGAAATTATGTGATATATTTTTGTGTTATTGAGTTTTGCAAGCAGTTATGTTTTTGGAAAATATCAAATATTTTTTAAAGAATTTTTTGTAACAGAAATCAATATATTTTCTTCAATGCCTTACTTACTATGGACATTTTTTGAAAATGCCATAAAAAAGTCGATGAACAGAGATATTGAGGCATTAATATTTATGCTAAATTAATAATTTTAGTGTAATCTTCATACCCATATATAATACACATGCAATTATTTTTTTTTCTCTTCTTACCGAACTTACTTATTATTTTGGAAGAACTAAAAATTGTATCACAAAATTGCTAGTCAACAGTTTAGTATGGCTTGATTCAAAAGCTAGATTAACAAATAATGCAAAAATATTTAAGGATTGGGCGCACTTACGTAGAGTACCAAGATGTAGCGTACCAAGTATTCCTGAGTTTTAATATTAAGAAAATGACATGCTTCTGTGATCACATTCTCCATTTTTAAATTATCCTCATACAAAAGACGTGAAATTTCACTTGAAACTTTGGAAAAGTCGGATGCAAATATATTGAAGATAAGATAAGATAAGATAAGATAAGATAAGATAAGATAAGATAAGATAAGATAAGATAAGATAAGATAAGATAAGATAAGATAAGATAAGATAAGATAAGATAAGATAAGATAAGATAAGATAAGATAAGATAAGATAAGATAAGATAAGATAAGATAAGATAAGATAAGATAAGATAAGATAAGATAAGATAAGATAAGATAAGATAAGATAAGATAAGATAAGATAAGATAAGATAAGATAAGATAAGATAAGATAAGATAAGATAAGATAAGATAAGATAAGATAAGATAAGATAAGATAAGATAAGATAAGATAAGATAAGATAAGATAAGATAAGATAAGATAAGATAAGATAAGATAAGATAAGATAAGATAAGATAAGATAAGATAAGATAAGATAAGATAAGATAAGATAAGATAAGATAAGATAAGATAAGATAAGATAAGATAAGATAAGATAAGATAAGATAAGATAAGATAAGATAAGATAAGATAAGATAAGATAAGATAAGATAAGATAAGATAAGATAAGATAAGATAAGAAGAGTAACTACCTTGCGATACTTCAGATGAGACTGAAATACGTTTAAATCTTTATATTAAATATCCTTCTTAATTATTTAATTTGTGTTCTTAATTTTGACTAAATTATCAGATACCATGATTCTAAGATAAGTGATAGGCAGACTTTTATCATCCGTGTTGATACTATTTTAGTCGCGGATTGAGAAGACATGCAAGCTTTTTACAAATAATTTTTTAGAAAGTTTAAAAACGTCTGAAGATATTGTTATACCTCTTTAATTCTCAATTGATTTTTTTCATACTTATATTACAATTTTTGTAACTTTGTGTTAAATTCCAATAAGCTTATAAGAGAGAAACTTTCCAAGATACAGTGAACTGTTAATCTCCTCCTGTGTCAAAATTATGTTTAGCCCCATTAGTAATTTTAAATCAAAACAGAGACTCAAAAATTTAAATTGAAATTAGCTTTTTAACTTCTCCGATTTGGCTGGAATTTTGAATGGGGGCATAACTTTTGGTTCTAAAAAATTAATTTCTTGCTGTGAAACCTAAACAAGAGCGGCAGCGTTGTTTATCTGTCACAAAATCGTCATGCTAATATAAATTGTGTGAAACAAACCATAACAACGCGACGGCAACGTTGAGCGGTAGGAAAATCCTATTTGAAAAAGCCTTAGGAAGTGAAGTTTGCTGAAGAAAACAAAGGAAAAGTTGTCATTTCTGTGAAAAGTACTGACATATGTTGACGATAAATATTTGCTTGCACAAATGAAGGTAAGTAATTAATTAATAAATTATATAGCTTGTATTTAACTTAATTTTACAGACGAATTGCAGAGTATAAGTGAAAAGATAAATGAAGTAGTTCACGTTAACCCTTGCATTTATGATAAAAAGGATATAAAATATGAAGACGTCAAATATTAAAAACGAATTTGGGAAGAAACCGCGAAGCAAATAAATTTGACGGGTAGATTCAGCAAAGACTATACACATTTAAAAAGAAGTAATAAAATATTTCATTTAGCTAAGGAATGTAAAGTGAAGTGGAAGAGCTTACGTGACAAATATAGAAAAATAAAGTGTACCGAAAAATCTTCCCTCTGGATCCGGGCAACATTTTCGAGCTACTTGGAAATATATGGCTAGCATGAAGTTCTAGCGGAGTCAATGGAGACTGCCAGGTATTCACAAAAAAAAAATGTTTTCTATTTGTGAAAAAATTTTCAATTTTCAAGTTTTTAGTACAACAAGTTACGTTTTCGATGAATTGGACACCAGTGTGTAGTATCTAGAAGAAGATAGCAATATCCAATTATCGCGTACCTCCACAAGCCGAAAACGTTACAAAGAAGATCTGTTCACTGATGTACTAGTGGCAATGAAGGGAAAGTATAAGGAACCACAATCAAGCTCAACAAATGACCAGTATGAAAATTTTTTTGGAATGTTAAGAAACAAATTCCGCTCAACTCTCGGTTAAGCTCAACCAACAAACCTCTGGACCCGACGACGCCGGCGGACTTTGGGCGCATATCTCCCACTCCATGCGCACTGCCGCTGAAGAAGTCATTGATTTCCGGCGCCCGCAACCTCGGAACCAATCGTACGATCAGGAGTGTCGCATCACGACAGCAAGTAAAAACGCCGCTTATAGAAAAACGCTGCAGTCAGCTGCAACGCAAGCCGTGCGAGAAAACTACCGCGAAAAGAGGAAGGAAGAGAGGTGCCTTTTCAGATGCAAGAAAGAGAGCAGGAAAAGCGTGAGCGTGAGGAACTAGAGGCATACCAGGGCAAGAAGGATGCACGAAAATTCTATCAACAGGTTAAGCGTCTAACCCAAGGTTTCAAGTCCGGAGCATCCACTTGTAGAGACGACAATGGAGATCTGAATACGGATACACAGTGTGTGCTTAGATTGTGGAGACAGCACTTCTCCAATTTACTTACTGGCGACGATTCCACCAATACCGCCCATGGAAAGCGCAGTTCAGCACCACCTATCAACGATGACGGAGTGGAAGTACCAACACCTAGCCATGGAGAGGTTCGAGTTGCTATCCAACTACTCAAAAACAATAAAGCAGCGGATGCTGACTGCCTGTCAGCTGAATTGTTTAAAACCGGTGGCGATGAATTGATAAGGCGCATGCATCAGCTCATCAGCAAAATATGGCTAGCAGGAATCATGCCCGACGATTGGAACCTCAGCGTACTGTGCCCTATACTTAAGAAAGGAGACCCTACAATCTGCGCCAGTTATAGAGGTATCAGTCTTATTTCCATCGCAAATAAGGTTCTCTCAAGCGTACTGTGTGAAAGATTAAAGCCGATTACAAAAACACTGATTGGACCTTATCAGTGTGGCTTTCGATCTGGAAAGTCCACCATAGACCAGATTTTTACGCTACGACAAATCCTGGAAAAAACCCACGAAAATCAAATTGACACACACCATCTCTTTGTCGATTTTAAAGCTGCGTTCGAAAGCCCGAAAAGGGATCGTACGAAAGGCCGGTGTGCATCGTAATGGCACCATTTTCTACAAAGATGTTCAACCCCTTGCGAACGCTGATGATATTGATATTGTCGGCAGAGCCAAGAGAGATGTTACCGCTGCTTTCACCGCTATCGAAAAGGAATCAGCCAAAGAGTGTTTGACGATAAATGAGGGTAAAAGAAAGTATATGTTGTCTACAAACAAGGGAGCGCGGCGTTTATACTCCCACGTTTCTTCCAGCAGCTATAACTTTGAAGGATTCAAGGATTTCGTGTACCTTGGCACCGCCATATATAACAACATCGAAGTCAGCCTGGAGATAAAGCGAAAAAAAATAATTGCTAATAGCTGCTACTACGGGCTCAGTAAGCAACTAAGTTCCAGAGGGGGGGGTGCGATAAAGCCATGCGAGATAACGCCATATGGCTTTATAACTCAATTCGAAGAGTGATAAAGCCATATTTTTGTCAAAATTTCTGTATGGCTTTATTTCCCATCACAAAGAGCGATAAGGCCATATGGCGTTATCTCACATGGCTTTATATCTCATTTGATATTTTATTTTAAAAGGTTTATTTTGGTAATGTTTCTTATAGCCGAGAATCTGAGAGCCAATCTAATAACAATTTTGTCTGTAAAAGAAAACCTCAAACGTTTCATTGAGAAAATCCTTAGTTTTCACTGAAAAAACAAAAGCTAATGATTTTCCCTTTTACAGAATGTTCTAATTGAGGTGTAAAAATTCTGTAAAAGGATAAATAGCTTATGACATTCATAAGCAGAGTTACGGAATATAATGAATAACAATCAAATCAACAATAACAATGCAACAGCAATGAATTGAGAGATAACGCCATATGGTTTTGTCTCTCAATTGCCAAAAATAAAATATGTCATTATCTCTCAATACGATGGGAGATAACGCCATATGGCTTTATCTCTCAATGCGATGGGAGATAAAGCCATATGGCGTTATCTCGCATGGCTTTATCGCACCCCCCCGTTCCAGAGCCCTCTTTTGATCGAGAAAACTTACACTCTACAAGACGTTCGTTCTACCTGTGCTGCTTTATGCTTTTGCAAACTGTTGGCGATGACTATCGCATCCGAATGAACCACGAGGTGTATGAGCTCTACGAAGACATTGACGTAGTTCGGCATTTAACTGTGCAGCGACTACGAAAAGGTGATCGAGGCGAGGGTCGCTGGTCAACGACGACGATGAAGACCACGCCTCCGATGGATGGGAGACGCCGAGGAAGCCCTAACCGCACTTGATGTATCCGATTGGAGAAAGCGCGCTCAAAGCAGAGGCGCCTAGCGAGAGTTGATGAGGTCGGCCGAAACCCGAACGCGGGTTGTTATGGCCACCTAAGTAAGAATGTGAAGTGGATGGTGTTCAGTTTGAAATGCTGCAATTGGTGAACAAGTTAATTAATGTTTCGCAGAATTCGCCAATGTAAATTAGTGTTTACGAAATATACAGAGTCTAGGCTATTCTATAAATTTCATAAAAACTAATTTACATTGGCGAATTCTGCGAAGTGTTAATTCGATCGGCATTAAGTTGCAAGGAGCTTCAATTCTTTGTCCGGATCCAGAGGGTAGATTTTCGGTATTCTTGACTTATCAGTATTTGTCGCGTATGATCTTCCACTTCACTAAATATTGTTTGTTATTATATATAATATTTATTATATGTAATTAAAAAGTCGTATTAAAGAACAAAATAAACTTATATATATATATATATATATATATGTGTTAAATTTATATGGGATATGTTAGGATCAGGAAATTTGGAACAATTACTCGGAAGTGATTTATTCATCTTTGGTGAACCAAACCCAATTAACAGCTGTAAGAAATATACATTTAACTTGCTTCGAAAATTGCAATTGCATTGATGTACTTGGAATTCATTTTTATTAACACAAATTTCTTATCACTACAAAATGTAAAAAGTTTATGCACCACATGCCAAACACTTTTTGACAACATTTGACATAAGGCCGCCGCACACAGTGGCGACATTCGTAAAAAGTGGTTGGATAAATCAGTTTTGGTGATAAACAATTGCTATAAACTAGCGAATGCAAAAGTTTAACTTTTTTGAAGAAATGTTTCGCTGTTGTAAGTTGATGGTTTTTTAGAGTTTTTTAATTTCATTATTATTATTCTTTTTTTTTTTTTGTTATTCAAGATGAGGTTAGGTTCAAATTTTTTTGCAAGTTATGAAAAAATATTTTTTTTTTGCAAATGCCGGTAAAGCGAGTTGTAAATAATTTTTATCACGAAACCTGTGACTTTTTCATGCAACTAGCAGTTGGACTTGCATTGCGCGTGTTCTGGCATTTTTGATGATATAGTTCATAATAACTGAACGGATTGGAATACTCCAATTAATATTTTTATTGTAAGCACACAAATAATATAGCAATCAACATTGTACATTTTTTTTCTTGTTATGCACTATCATAAAAACGGTACACCACTTCTGAGCCTTGTCAGTATCTTAAACTCCTTCGCATTTTAAGGATACTCTGTGTGCATCCTCCTATCGAGCATATCTGACTGCCAAAAATTAATTTTCAACACGTTCATAATACGCTAAATAATTAATATAAATTTACACTGGCTGATAAAATATTTGACATTTTGAATTCTATTGACAGTGCGCACTTTATTCGCTGCAGTGTTGTCAACGCTTTCATTCTATAATTTTACCCCCGGGGTGCTTTGATGCTCTACCAAGCACACGTGACATTTTTGACAGTAACTGCGGCAAAATTAGCTATGCAGGTGTCTGTGTATGTGTGTGTGTATATGCGTGTGCAGGAAATTGCCATATCTATGTGTGTTTCTCTTTGTGTGCTTAGAATTCAAATCACTGAATTAGTCAGATTTGATAAAATTTAAATTTATCAATGTTTAATTTCAAGCACATCATTGCATGAACTCAATAATTATTGCTGTGGAAATTCAATGCAACATGCCCCCGATTAATCTCTGATAAGCACCACAAAAACAGCCTAAGGTGAAAATTTTGTGCTGCATAGATTTACAGTAATGTTCAACTACGTTCATAATTCATGACATGCCCTCAACTAAGCCACTCAGATTGTTGTCAATAAAACTCTCCGAAATTATTGCGACAGTAAATTGAATTTTAAATTTGACAATGATAAATTTCTAGGTTACAACAGAGGTTACAACCTATACTATACACAGTCATAAGTCAATATTACCGCTTGAATGCTGTGTGACGACAATGTTGCGAATGTTGTAAAAGTGAAAATAAATAAAAAAAAAGGCGATAAATTGCTACCTTCATTGAAACAAAATCAAAATCAAAATCAAATGATTTTCGGAATGAGTTCAAAAAATGAGCTACGTACGTGAAATGTGTTTTGATGTTAGAAACAGAGAAGGACAGAGTGACAACATGGCAGTCATGGAAAGTGATGGAATAAATAAACAGTTAGGGGGGGAAAAAAACCAATAAAATCTGGCTTAAACATGACCATAAAAGTACTCGATGGTTTTTTTTTTTTTGATTTATTTTTGGTTCTATACTATGGTTAGAGAAAATATTTCAACAATGTTATGCCTACGAACATATGCGACAAATGTTAGGGTGTTTAATTTTTCCAAAGATGTGATTTTCATTTGAAAAAAAAAACATCAAGAAAATTTGATAAAAATTAGGCGTTGCACACATTGATTACTTTTATTTCAAACTAGTAAAATTTATTATGTTTAAGTATTTTGTACTAATGAGCTTACCAGGTATTTTTTTTTTTATCTTTATACCCCAACGCGTACTGCGTAAGGAGTATATCTGTGGATATTTGACAAAACAACTTCTCTCGAGACAAGAGAATTCTCCAGAATTTTTATTATAAATATAATATTTCAATTCGCTTCTTTTGGTGTAATCGTATTTTTACGATTTTTAGTTTCAGAGATATATTATCGCCAAATCAGCCTCTTTTAAATTTTCTTCTAAATTGCATTTCACAAAACAGCTTCTCTCAAACAGTTTTAAAAGTTTCAGGAATTCAATGGAAAAAGTCTTGATTCCTTTTTGACAAAAGAACCTATCTTGATGTAACGCTAGCCCATTTACTACAAATTCTATTTCACAAAACATCTTCTTTTTCTTCTATGGAACTACAACAAAGGAACTTCTATGGAAAGAAGTTATTTTGTCAAAATCAAAATCGACTTTTTTTTAACACATCAATTTAGCAAAACAACTTGCCTTGACACAAGCGACCAAGATTTCATTTATTTTTTCACTCAAAAACATTTTGATAAAACATCTTGTGTGATATTAGCTCATATTTTTTTCAAAATTTTTTTGACAAAATATCTTGTTTCTCAATTTTACTATTTTATAAAAAAACCTTGACCTTATGTTAGATAAAAAACCGTTATACCCTTTAGAAAACAAAGCGATTTGAAACCACTTTGAAAGCACTGTATAAAATCACATTAGCGCTTTGTTCTCGCTTTAAAAAGCGCCTTTTTTAACATTGCCATGTCATTGAGAAAAAGACGTTTGCTCTCGCTACGGATGATGATTAAAAAAAGCACTTTGCTCTCGCTTCGGAAAGTTATTTAAAAAAGGGCTTTGTTCACGCATCAAAAATTGTTCAAAAAAATTCTTGCTATCGCTTCGGAAAGTGATTAAAAAAGGGATTTGTTCTCGCTTTAAAAAGTGTTAAAAAAAGTGCTTTGTTCTCGCTTGACCTCTTTCACATTGGTCAAGAATTAAATTCATAACATTTTTCATTGGATTTACGTAAAATTGATCTTGTTGGAAAGGTATTAAGTTTAACTTTTTTTTTTATATATCGATTTGATTGATGAGCTGTTATGGTTTATGGTATATACATTAGACTGGCCGTACGATGTATGGCTTGTTTTTTTTTTTGGAAAATAAAATTTTATTTTTTCTTAAAATGTTTGTTTTGATATAAAAACAAACTCCAGAAATTTTCAGCCAAATCCGATGATGCCTAGTGGTGCCTAGTTGACCTTGAAGTTTACTACGCCAAAAACTTTTTTTTCTTATGCGTTGGACAAAGTTTGTTCTTACTTTGACTAAAAAAAAATGTGCAACAGATTTAATTTTATTATATTATTACTATTAAATTTGTTATATGCATATAATTCATTCAAGGCATAGCTTTTTTCTATTCTCTTTTAATTACTCTCTCTTTCGCTCCAAAAAAAACAATACATAATTGTTAAAAAAAAATTAAAGCAAGTTGAGATGATGAGAAGCATGCTGCAAAAAAGAAATACAAATTCCTCTTTGTGTAGGGTTTGCCTAATGGTGAATTTAATTTCGATTCCTCTTTATGGTTAGCTTCGTGTTGCATTATATTTCGATTCCTCTTTACGGCTTGCTTTTTTCACCGCGATTCTTCTTTAATTACATTTTCTAAACAAGAAAAATGTAACGGCCACCACCAAAGCCACCATTGCAAATAAACATTGATGGTAGTGTGAAAGAGCTATTAACAAGCATGTAAGCTTTGCGTTTCATTACTAAGTAGAGTCTGTGAAGTGACAGTGAATATAAGTGAAAATTAAAAAAAATAGTGAAGAATAAAAAAAATAACAAATAATGGCATTAAAAAACCAACTGAGATCTGGAGATGATTTAGTGTTGTTCATAGGAAAATGTAAAAATGAAATTTTGGGTGCAAAATTACCGTCAGTGAAGCAGGTTCTTCAATTTTTTTTTTATAAAATGCGTATGGAACACTATTCTTTAAAAAGCAGTGCAAAATTGACAATTGCAGTTTTTTCTGATTTTTGGAAAAGAGCCAACATTCCGATAATGTCAGAACAAAACTCTGTTAAAGCCTTGGAGAGAATATATGAGAAATGGAGAAATTTGCAGAAGAATGCCAAGTCCAAGTATGAGAAGCACCGGAAAAACGAAGAGGAATTTGTGGATCACATTGAAAATTATATATTTGACATTGCAACGTCAGATGCACTTGCGGTTATGAAGATCCAACAGGATAAAGACTTTCTTGTTCTTCAAAGGCAAAGAGGTCGACCAGGAAGTATGTCTGGTGTAGATGTAAAAATGGTGGAAAAACAGAAACGAAAAGAAAAGCGTTCTGATATATTAAAAATGCGCGTTGAAACGTATCGCGAGAAAAATGTTTATTTAGGTAATTTAGATTTTTATTGAATTATCATGCAAATTAGTTTATTTATTTTTTCTTGAAATATCAGAGCAAATATCTGCTATGGATATTTCAGGTAGTACTGAAAGTAGCGAAATGGCGTATTCTGTGGTTGATCAAAATGTATCAATTGATATAGCAGACGATGAACCCACCGTCGTAACACAAGGTCAACAATCGCGTGGAAATATCCATTTTATTGATGATAGAATGCTGGCAAGTTTGGACAAATGCAAAATTAGTACGAGAGATGCCATGCATTTAATTACTGCAACAGCAGCTGCACTATTACGAGCAATTGAGGGAGTCAACCCAACTTCCACAGCAATAAAATTGGACGCTTTAGTCCTCAATCGCACCACTATTCAGGCGATGAGGAGGGATTATCGCCGCAAACAAGCTCAGCAGATTCTGGAAAGTTTCAATGTAAATACTAAAAAATCTATTTTTGTGACTAGTTGCATAAAAATAATATTTTTTTTTAATTTTTCTGATTCAAGATACCTGAAGTATTTGTCCTTCATTGGGATGGCAAACTACTTCCAGAAGTAAAAGGCAAAGAAAAATCAGAGCGACTAGCTCTAGTTGTGACTGGCAAAAATGTGGAGAAACTGCTTGGAATTCCAAAAATTCAAGACTCCTCTGGTGAAAGTATAGCTGATACAATATTTAACTTGTTGATAAAATGGAAAATGGACAATTTAGTCGAAATAATATCTTTTGACACAACAGCAAGTAACACTGGCATTAATAAGGGTGCAGCCTACTTATTAGAAAAGAAATTGAAAAGGGACTTGCTGTTTCTTCCATGTCGTCATCACATTAGTGAATTGTTGATAAGAGCTGTCTTCGAACTAAATTTTGGTAAAACTGCTGCACCAGAAGTTGTTATTTTTAATCGCTTCTCCAAGTTTTGGCCAAATATTAACCAAAATAATTTTAAGAGTGGAATATCGGATGAGGATGTAGAAAAACTTTTTACGGTGGGTGAAGTAGAATACCACAAAATATTTTGCCTTGAGGCATTGAAATCTCAATACGTTCGGGCAGATTATAAAGAAGTATTGCAAATGTCATTGCTTTTTATTGGTGAAAAACCACCAGGCTTTTCGGGATTCCGTGCACCTGGTGCAACAACGCATGCTCGATTTATGTCGAAAAATATATACTGCTTTAAAATATTTCTGTTTCGTGAGCAATTTAAACTAACGACAGCGGAATTAAATAGCTTTCGTAACATTTGTGTATTTTTGACGCGAATTTACGTTCCGTATTGGTTTGGATGTGTCAAATCTGTGAATGCACCAAGATTAGATTTGCAACTTATAAATGATGTAACTGCATATTATGATACAAATATTTCCATCATTTTGTTAAAAAAAATTATCAATCATTTATGGTATTTGAGTGAAGAAGCTGTTGCTCTGTCTTTCTTTGATGACCAAATCCCTTACGATATAAAACTAAAAATGTTTAATGCCCTTGGTAACAATGAAGAATTATATGAAGAATATATTTCGAAAAAAATTAAAACTACAATAGAAGATGTCAGAGCGTATACTGAAAAAAATTTGAGCGATTTCGTGTCTGCAAAAACAAAAAGATTCTTCACTCGATTGCAAATTGATTGCAGTTTCTTGCATTCGGATCCGGTAACGTGGAAAGATAGAGATGATTTTTGCGCTGGAAAAATTATTTGCGAAAATTTGGCCGTTGTCAACGATGCAGCCGAAAGGGGAGTTAAATTGATAACAGATTTTAATCGAGCGCTAACGTATGACGAGGAAGACAAGCAATATCTGTTGCAAGTGGTGGAACATTATAGGAAAATACATCCGTCTCACACGAAAAGCTCCCTTGTAAACCAGGTATTTTAATATACATAACTCAAATAAATACATATTTCTAAAATCTACCGTTTATTGGTGAAAACGTTATTTCTTTATGTAGGTTTCCCTATAATGCACATATTGTAAACTTCAAGGTCAACTAGGCACCACTAGGCATCATCGGATTTGGCTGAAAATTTCTGGAGTTTGTTTTTATATCAAAACAAACATTTTAAGAAAAAATAAAATTTATATTTCTAAAAAAAAAAAATTACGGCCAGTCTAATATACATGTTATATATATAAAGGTAACTACATGACTAATGAACTAGTATTGTCTTGTCTGTGTAAAAGGAAATCCTACCTTGGAGCATGGCTTTGATGGCCATTCCTTGTAGCAGGTATGGATAGTTGGTATTTAAGTTTGACAAGCGACTGCGAATGGTGTCGCAGTTGTCCAGTTGAACTTTTTAGCACAGGGTAGTCTTTCCCACTAAAATTATGATGAGACCTGATTTATAGTCGGCATAAGGAACTTAGAAAAGGGTTCTTTATAGAAAAGCATGAGACATAGCAATCCTATCCTATCCTCCTAAGAAGGGAGTTTGGACTTTATACACTTCCGAGTTTTCAGGGATAAACCAGGTATCCAGTGATAAATCGATAACGAGGTTGAATATAAGTTATGTACGATTTAGTGTAAAAACTTTTTACGGCCATTGGCAAAATATCATATTTGAACTTAAGATAACTATGATGGTGCGTCAACTACAGTACGTTAAATTGGTGCCATTGCATTCAATATGGAAGCTTTTATATAGTTCGTGAATATTAAGGCTATTCACAATTGCAAAATTTTGGAATCGCAAACATTTGCATTTAAATGTGAGCGTTCTTTTATGCCAACTGTGCAACAGTTATTGTAAACCAAATTCGCAGCAGATTTGCTGAAGGAAAAAAACAGTGCGCAGAGTTTAAAATTATAGTATTTCTTTATAATTTGTAAATGCCAAAAAAAATTAAGGCCGGCAATACATTTAGAGTCATCCCAGAATCGAAACTTTTTTCATTTTAAGTGACTTCAAAATATCTCAAAAATATGTAAAACAAAAATTTTATAAACATATCTTAAATATTAAGAAAGTTATAAGCTTGAAAAGAGAAAGTTATAAGAGAGTGAGTTCGATATAATATAAAAATCAAGTTACTAGCTGCTATTTTATTACATAATTGTTTTTATCTGCTCAAACACGTATATTTGAGAAGGGAAACATTTCAAAGAATGTTAACAATAATAATTTTGTGTGTATATATAGTGATTTAATTTAGTTTTGAACACTAACGTCTTCGTATTATTTGTTTCGTATAACTTTAAAGTTCTCAAAATTATGTTTTTCAAAACTGCGGTCAACCTAGCTCAATGGTTAGTGCGAGAAGAGTTTTTTTACAGTAATCGGTTGTAGCCAGCGCATCTTTGTTTTTGAAAAATAAAAAAACATTTTTATTTAAACATTAGAGCCCTGCATGAGTCTGTTCATCAAGTGAATATACCCTGATTCTCTGCTGTAGCAGTCGCTGCAAGCAAAGCGTCAAGCGAGCTTCAGGTCATGTAGCAACCAGGAATGATATTGGCTTAGTTGTAAAAGGGGCCAAAATTTATACAAAAATAGGGTTTTTTCACAAGAATGGGGCCTTTAGTGGTAATTCAATATTACAGACTTTCTATTTGAATATTCAGCGATGACAACAAATATCCAAATAAATTTCGAGATTTTGTCTACAAGTTGTCGACATTGTCAACACATTGTCTGCAAATTGTCGATATTCTCTCTAAATTGTCGACGTTATCTACACCAAAATTGTCAACAATTACAGTCGTCACGTAGATGACAATCACTGGCAGGGAAGTTTTTTATTTCTCACAAAAATTGCGCAATTTAGTTTACACGATCTGCTCTCAGAATCAAAAATTTTGGGTCAAAGAAAATATATAAAAATATAGTTTGTTCTTTGTAAATATATTCTTCTAAATAGACTTTATTTAATTTATAGAGGTCCCATTACACTTTAGAAAAAAGGCTTTTGCATTGATTAAAAAGTCAAAAATATGCCAAAAAAATAATCAATATAGTTAAATTCTCCATATTTTTAACAGAACCATTTATTTAATAAGTTAATAATACAAATAAAAATAGCAAAGCATTTTCAGAGAAAACCCCGAATCGGATCGATATACTCATCGTTAAAGAGCCACAGGAGTATTATTTCGAGTCCTTGGTTATATTCATAAGAATGTCAGAAATATGTGAGAAATTTAACGAAGAGTCTGCGTTAAGACTTGTTAGAAGACGAATCAATGATGCGGGATTAATAAAGAATGATTTAATAAATGTTATACAATTTTGAAATATAGAGTTTTGAACAACAAAATGACCTTAAGTCACATCCAATAAAGTGACAAAAAATGTTCCATCGCAGTTCCAGCAGTCTCCATTTTTTTTCAAAAAGGTATTGAGTTAAAGTTCAAAAATTGAAAAATTTTCATTTCTGATGCCATTTTGAGACCGCTATGTTGAATTTTTTTCCAAGCCCTACATTTCTTAAAATTTATGACTCGAAAACACTTTCCCATTCGGAAAAAATTGTGTATAATACTGACTTAATTTTTAGACCTACAATTTTTTTTTAAGTGGAAAAATCGAGTATTTATGCAAATAATTGGTTATTATTACTTAAGCATATATTTTAAACGAATTCTGACGCCATAATCAGAAAGAGCGTGAATTTTAATATATCATGTGTCAGAAATTATTTCGGAAAAAAAAATGTATGAAAATTCACTGAAAATTTACGACGTAAAATACGTAATCAGTTAAGGCTACTTCAAACTACAATGGAGCTTTTTTCGCAGGTTCGGCTTTTCGTCGATATGCCTTAAAAAATTTTGTAAGGAATGTATCGTGCATAAAGCTCTTACTTACTAACTTAGGTGGCCGTAACAACCCGTGTCCGGATTTCGACCGACCTCATCAGCTCTCGCAAGGCGCCTCTGCTTTGCGCGCGCCTTCTCCAATCGGATACACCAAGTGCGGTTCGGGCTTCCTCAGCCTGGTCCATCCATCGGAGGCATGGTCTCCCTCGTCGTCGCTGACCAGCGACCCTCACCTCGAGCACCTTTTTCGCTGGAGCTTCGTCGTCCATACGATGGACATGACCCAGCCAGCGTAGTCGCTGCACAGTTATACGCCGAACTATCAATGTCAATGTCTTCGTAGAGCTCATACAGCTCGTGGTTCATTCGGATGCGATAGTCATCGCCGACTCGAACAGGACCGAAGATTTTGCGAAGAACTTTTCTCTCGAACACCCCCAGAGCGGCTGTGTCAGTTTGCGAAACTACCCATGCCTCAGCGCCATAAAGCAGCACAGGTAGAACGAGCGTCTTGTAGAGTGTTAGTTTTGTCGATCGAGAGAGGGCTCTGGAACTTAGTTGCTTACTGAGCCCGTAGTAGCACCTATTAGCAATTATTGTTCTTCGCTTTATCTCCAGGCTGATTTCGTTGTTAGTATTAATGGCGGTGCCAAGGTGCATAAAGCTCTC
This sequence comes from Coremacera marginata, assembly GCA_914767935.1. Taxonomy (NCBI): domain Eukaryota; kingdom Metazoa; phylum Arthropoda; class Insecta; order Diptera; family Sciomyzidae; genus Coremacera; species Coremacera marginata. The sequence goes on along the minus strand of OU612045.1, from coordinate 38,521,341 downwards.
CCCCTCAAATTTCCATTCTTAAACCTGTAGAATTACTTTGTAATACTATTAAAAGTAAAATTGGTACAAAAATTCGGACATTCTTTTGAAGGGTGTGCAGGAATCTTCAGTCTTCCTCCATAATAGTAGATACCATATGTTTGTAAAGAATTTCTCCTGTTGAGGTCAATCAATAATAGAAAATAGTGGTTAATCTGCATAATACGAACATGGTGGCATTATACAAAATATAAAAACGTCAGTTTTTAAAAAATTTTCCTCAGTTTTAATAGATTTTTACAAGTGTACTATATCTGGAGCCAAACCGAAACGTACCTGCGTAGGCTTATATAGCTTAAAAAACAAAATTGAGTAGAATTGCTTAAGTTTTTTGTTTTTCTAAAGCTATAATTCAAAAAATTCAAAAGAACTTATTTTACTGCGATCGATTTAAAATAACTTTTTCAGTAGAATTTTTCAAAAGGGCCTAATTTGAATCTAAAGAGCTTCGGGCAATGAGTATATATATAACAGAGAATTTATTTCGCTCTGAAGTTTAACATCACTCCAAATGTAGCAAGCAAATGGAGACTTTGCAGTTTTGTTTTCGAGATTAAATGTGCGCAGAAGCAATCTGCGCAGAACAATGTGCGCAGAAGCGATGCCGATATTTGTGCAGGCGCAGCGATGATTGTTCTTTTGGTTTTTTATATTGAAATTTTTTCCTGCACAATGTTTACGTTTTGGGCTAGACACTTGCTGCTTGAATGAATTTATTTCAATATGCCAACATTTATGCTAGTTTTAGGTATTTGTATATTTAAAAATATAAAATGATTTTTTCAATATTTCAATAATTTTTTCAATATTTCTACAATGAGTATATGAATATTTTTTACGTCAAATAGAAAATTGTCCATTTATCCAATTTATGTTATTTGCAAATAAATTGGATAAATGAATTTTTTTCATTTTTTAGCTGCTTTTGCTTGCATAGATTTATTTCAATTTCCCAATTAGATATTTGCAAGTTTAAAAGGTTTTCAATCAACTTGCATGTATTGAATTGAGAAGTTGAAGTATAAAAATATGAAATGTTTTGAATTATCTGAATTTGATCGAATTTATTGTATTGAAAATAATAACATTTTGGAAGAAATAACATTTTTATGCCTGGCTTCCTTGTTGCATGCATTTATTTCAATATGCCAATTAGATATTTGACAAGATTAAGGTATTTCTATGTAAATTCATTTTTTTGAGTTCAAATAATTTCTTTATTTTCAATAAATTGAATAAACAGAATAACTTATAGCAGCGAATTTTTACATCAAAAGAAAAATAATGCGCCGCAGCTGGCCCGCTTCGAACCCGGGCATTTTGATTGCAAGGCGAACGCGTTAACCAGTCGACCACATTTCAACTTAATAAATCTTTTCTTAATTACAAATTAAATGATAGAAAATGCTTAATTCATGCTATTTATGAGACCTTGAAATAAATTGGATTAAATCAAATTTTTCAGCACAATGTTTAGATTATTTAGCCGCTTATTCCTTGCATATATTTATTTCATGCAAGATGAAATAGATCCAATTAGATATTAGGTTTTTAATTAACTTGTTTTTAATCCACTTGCAGGTTTCTATGAAAATATGAAATTTTTTTTTTCAATATTTCTATTTAGGTACATATATAAAATTTGCATTATTTACAACTATTGTGGTTTCTACGATGATGCAAACAAAAAAAGACAAATTCATTGAATAAGTTTGTTATTGTTTTTGTTCGCATGCATGTGTGTGGGTAGCTGAAATGGAGGAAAGAAATTTGCATGCATTTTTTTTTATATTCTGCTTGTTGTTGCTATCCTATAGCAAGCTAGGAATTTATCAACTGCTGTGCTTCTTGTTGGTATAGTACCTAGGATTTTTTTTCTTCTTGCTAGAATTTTAGAAATTTCAAAGTTGTGTTGACAATCGAAATTTTTAATATAGCTATATATTTATATGAAACCTTAGATATTATTATATTATTATTAATAGAATAGATATAGATACTTACTTCAATGTTTACATGTTTGTAAGTTTTTGTAAATGTAAAAAAATGTATGAATTTCCCAATTAGATATTTGCAAGTTTCAAAGCATTTCCATCAACTTGCTGGTATTTATTTGACAAATTGAAGTATGGAAAAATTAAATCTTATTTTTTCAATGTTTGTAATTATATTAAATTTTTTAGGTCAAATAGAAAATGTTGCATTTAATCCAATTTATTATATATTATATATTATACATCACTCAATGCAATTTACATATTATATTTTCAAATAAATTGGAATAAATGTGGAAAATATATTGGAAATATTTTAAACATGTTTTAAAAAAGTGGTGGAATACAACTTTAACTTGCAAGGTATAACAATTTAATACGAGATTTTTAGAATAATCAAAACGTTTTCGAAACGAGATTTAAAATTAAATTAAATACAATTTTTGGAACAATCGGAACGTTTTCGAACTGGCGAAAATATGAGATATTTACCAAAACGTGACAAAATAAACAAAAAATTAATTTTCGAGGTTTTTAATAACCAATAAATTATTACATTGACGGAAAAACTCTACATGTTAAAATTATAATTTTAAACTTACCATGCCACCCATAAGCACCTTACCCATTCGGCGATTGCTGTTGTTAAATATGTTGAAACGAATACGAGAATTTTTCAGGAAGAATTTTTCATATAAGAAACTTGATCGGCTATTCGTTTCGAATGTATACGATGTGCATAAAAAAATACTTCTATTTTTTTTCATTAATTTTTCATTTAATTTCTTTTCATTAATTTTACAGAACGAATCAAAATAAAAACAAGGAGAAAAACATATCTACAAAATTTTATTTATGTGAAATGTTTCATTTAATCAAATGAATTACATATATTGATATATTTAAAATATTTGAAACATTCTTCAAAAACTATCTTCACAAAATATGTGGAAAATAGACATAAAATTTTATTCATAGTAAAATACAATATGTTTAATTTAATCCAATGTATATATATTCAAATATTAAGGAATAAATGTGGATAATATATAAATATATTTTAAACAATTTTCATAAACTATCTTCACAAAATTAGTGATTAGTAATTAGTAATTAGTTAGCAGTTAGTTTTGCATTAGCCAAAGCTTATACATACAAATTTTGTGAAGATAGTTTATGAAAATTGTTTAAAATATATTTATATATTATCCACATTTATTCCTTAATATTTGAATATATATACATTGGATTAAATTAAACATATTGTATTTTACTATGAATAAAATTTTATGTCTATTTTCCACATATTTTGTGAAGATAGTTTTTGAAGAATGTTTCAAATATTTTAAATATATCAATATATGTAATTCATTTGATTAAATGAAACATTTCACATAAATAAAATTTTGTAGATATGTTTTTCTCCTTGTTTTTATTTTGATTCGTTCTGTAAAATTAATGAAAAGAAATTAAATGAAAAATTAATGAAAAAAAATAGAAGTATTTTTTTATGCACATCGTATACATTCGAAACGAATAGCCGATCAAGTTTCTTATATGAAAAATTCTTCCTGAAAAATTCTCGTATTCGTTTCAACATATTTAACAACAGCAATCGCCGAATGGGTAAGGTGCTTATGGGTGGCATGGTAAGTTTAAAATTATAATTTTAACATGTAGAGTTTTTCCGTCAATGTAATAATTTATTGGTTATTAAAAACCTCGAAAATTAATTTTTTGTTTATTTTGTCACGTTTTGGTAAATATCTCATATTTTCGCCAGTTCGAAAACGTTCCGATTGTTCCAAAAATTGTATTTAATTTAATTTTAAATCTCGTTTCGAAAACGTTTTGATTATTCTAAAAATCTCGTATTAAATTGTTATACCTTGCAAGTTAAAGTTGTATTCCACCACTTTTTTAAAACATGTTTAAAATATTTCCAATATATTTTCCACATTTATTCCAATTTATTTGAAAATATAATATGTAAATTGCATTGAGTGATGTATAATATATAATATATAATAAATTGGATTAAATGCAACATTTTCTATTTGACCTAAAAAATTTAATATAATTACAAACATTGAAAAAATAAGATTTAATTTTTCCATACTTCAATTTGTCAAATAAATACCAGCAAGTTGATGGAAAAGCTTTGAAACTTGCAAATATCTAATTGGGAAATTCATACATTTTTTTACATTTACAAAAACTTACAAACATGTAAACATTGAAGTAAGTATCTATATCTATTCTATTAATAATAATATAATAATATCTAAGGTTTCATATAAATATATAGCTATATTAAAAATTTCGATTGTCAACACAACTTTGAAATTTCTAAAATTCTAGCAAGAAGAAAAAAAATCCTAGGTACTATACCAACAAGAAGCACAGCAGTTGATAAATTCCTAGCTTGCTATAGGATAGCAACAACAAGCAGAATATAAAAAAAAATGCATGCAAATTTCTTTCCTCCATTTCAGCTACCCACACACATGCATGCGAACAAAAACAATAACAAACTTATTCAATGAATTTGTCTTTTTTTGTTTGCATCATCGTAGAAACCACAATAGTTGTAAATAATGCAAATTTTATATATGTACCTAAATAGAAATATTGAAAAAAAAAATTTCATATTTTCATAGAAACCTGCAAGTGGATTAAAAACAAGTTAATTAAAAACCTAATATCTAATTGGATCTATTTCATCTTGCATGAAATAAATATATGCAAGGAATAAGCGGCTAAATAATCTAAACATTGTGCTGAAAAATTTGATTTAATCCAATTTATTTCAAGGTCTCATAAATAGCATGAATTAAGCATTTTCTATCATTTAATTTGTAATTAAGAAAAGATTTATTAAGTTGAAATGTGGTCGACTGGTTAACGCGTTCGCCTTGCAATCAAAATGCCCGGGTTCGAAGCGGGCCAGCTGCGGCGCATTATTTTTCTTTTGATGTAAAAATTCGCTGCTATAAGTTATTCTGTTTATTCAATTTATTGAAAATAAAGAAATTATTTGAACTCAAAAAAATGAATTTACATAGAAATACCTTAATCTTGTCAAATATCTAATTGGCATATTGAAATAAATGCATGCAACAAGGAAGCCAGGCATAAAAATGTTATTTCTTCCAAAATGTTATTATTTTCAATACAATAAATTCGATCAAATTCAGATAATTCAAAACATTTCATATTTTTATACTTCAACTTCTCAATTCAATACATGCAAGTTGATTGAAAACCTTTTAAACTTGCAAATATCTAATTGGGAAATTGAAATAAATCTATGCAAGCAAAAGCAGCTAAAAAATGAAAAAAATTCATTTATCCAATTTATTTGCAAATAACATAAATTGGATAAATGGACAATTTTCTATTTGACGTAAAAAATATTCATATACTCATTGTAGAAATATTGAAAAAATTATTGAAATATTGAAAAAATCATTTTATATTTTTAAATATACAAATACCTAAAACTAGCATAAATGTTGGCATATTGAAATAAATTCATTCAAGCAGCAAGTGTCTAGCCCAAAACGTAAACATTGTGCAGGAAAAAATTTCAATATAAAAAACCAAAAGAACAATCATCGCTGCGCCTGCACAAATATCGGCATCGCTTCTGCGCACATTGTTCTGCGCAGATTGCTTCTGCGCACATTTAATCTCGAAAACAAAACTGCAAAGTCTCCATTTGCTTGCTACATTTGGAGTGATGTTAAACTTCAGAGCGAAATAAATTCTCTGTTATATATATACTCATTGCTTCGGGGCTTATGCAATGAAAAAGGGCTCAATAAAGCCCTAAAAGCCCCCAAATATCATCCCTGGTAGCAACAGATCGTGTAGCGGAAGAGAATAACTTTTTATTTGTTCTCTGTTCTCTTTTCATACACTCTTGCACTGAGGTACCACTGCGATCTATGCGCTGTTTCAGTTTTTTCTCTGAGCACTTAATAAACTACACGAATACTCAGGTATCTGTTGCAGTGACCTGAATAAGAGTTAATATGTCGGGTTTTCCCCGCAATAAGCTTTTTGTTATTCTTAATACCTATTTGTGTTATTTTTTGTTGCTTTATGCGCCTGGGCATCCTAACATAGTCACATTTTATCTTGTCTTGTAAGTATTGGTGCGTTCTCAAATCGCGCACACTGAGTTCATACAACTCACAGCGCAAAGTGACATAGGTTATCGACTAAATAATGGTATAATGATTTACAAGGTAGGAGTGACAGTTCTGTTGGCGATTTGGAGTCAAAAACACATTGAAAAAGAGAAAACGAAGAAACAGCAAAACAGATGAAAAGTTCAACTTTGTATTGATTTGACAACTTCCGATCGCCGCTCGTGAGAAAAAAGGTAGTTGTCAAGGCTACCTTGTAAATTATTGTATCATGGACTAAATTATATTCTCTTGCGTTATGAGCTTAGTGTACATGTGAAAATTTCGCTCAGGGAGCTCTCAGTGAGCTATGGAGCGCCCAGGCCTGCTTTATAGTCTTCAAAAATTGTCACATTTTGTTAAAGTGCCAGAAAAAAACTTAATATACGCCTAATCTAGAAAATATTTAATCCTTAAATACTATATTCTGACTAAACGAATTCTGCTACTAGAATAACTTGTCAACTTAAGTAAGGCTCATCTTTCAAAAAACTTGCAATTATATGATTTAAAAAAAAATCCTTAAATACAAATAGCATAATCATCAGTTTTATAGGATTAAAAAGCTAAACGACCCAATTTTATTTGTGTACGCATAAAAACCAGTCTATGAATTGATGTCAAAGAAAAAATAAATTAAGTATACGACGACTTAAAGTATGCCACTTATCTATCCGGCATGTGTACAAGAAGGCATAACTATACCTGTTCGATACTTCATCGTTTTTAACGACATGTTGAAAAACAAATATTTTTAAATTTCTTTCAGATTGTAGACAATAAATTCCACACCCCGCCTTCCCCATTCCAACAATAGATACTTAATCGCGCAGAAATATTGCCAAATCCGTTGAAATAAAATTTGCAATTTATTTGTGGAGAATAAAAAAAAAAGAAATACAGCGTCTTTGCCAGCGTCTGGGTGCGGACAAATAAACACTCACGCAACAATCCTTGTTGTGATCCTAGTGAAGAGAAGGCGCGGAGGATGCAGGCGTATGTCAGTAAAAGAAATGCGATAAAAATTGATTTGCCATTTGCTGTTACTGCGTAGGACTCGGATGTGTTTGGAATAAAAAATGTTCCTGTCATGGCTCAAAAATAAAAACTAAATTTAGCGTAGAACATTTTCAAATGTTGCAGAAAATTGTTGGAAGAAGGGGTAGACAGGGGGGGAAATGATATGCAAACCAAGGAAATAAATAAATAAATAAAAAAAAAACGCACACAAAACCAAGCAAAGTAAAACAAACAAGCATACCATGATAGACATAAAAACAAAGAACAACAAAATATAAAATAAAACAAGAGGAAAGGGAACGCTATTTTTTTCTTTGGCATTAAAAACTTATAGGTACTTTTCTGACAACTTGTTCAAATTCAGGCCTCCCCCTGAATTCCATCACTCTCATTAAGCATTCTGCCCCAGCAACCATTGCCTGCAATCTTAAAAACCTGTCAGTTCAATGTTGAAAGAATAGCATTTTCTGCAAAATTTAGAATTTCAATGTAGAGTCAATCAAACTTGTACAAAAAAAAAAAAGAATTAATGAAGCAGATAATTTTCAATTTCGTCCTGTGAATCCTTCGTGCAGCGTTTATATAAGAACTGACGATGACTGTGTGCGCACAATTTCATCAAAACAAAAACAACACAAAATTCCACACAGCAATTTTGCACACTCATACAATTAAAGGCGCAAAATATGACAAAACGTTACCAACGTCACCGCCATTGCCACCCACAGCATTGCCACACAAACACAACTCTTGCACAAACATGAATTTATAAAACACGCGCGCACTGTTGATGCCTCTAATTTATGCACGTACGAGTTGGTATGCCAAATTATACTCTACTATCAATTTTACAAAAACACACACTATTGCCACAACAATAACAACAACCACAATAACAGCGGCAACGTGCACCCAAAGTTATGAGCAGTATACCCACTTCGAAACTAGCCAAGCAAATAATTTTCATAATTGAATTTTCCAACAAAGTTCGAACAAAACAATTGAACCGACGAGTTTCAAGAACAGGCTTTCTTTCATCACCATCATCATCAGCAATAGCAGCATCTTAGGTTTCCATCACACGCATACCATAGAATCTATTGAAAGAAAAATATTTTTTGTAGAAAATGTAGAAGAAGTATTTTTAAATGCTTGTCATAAATTGAGAAAAATTTAACCGATTGGATATGACATCAGCAAGGGGGAAAAAATATTATTATTGATCGAAATAAGCAGTGTAATTGAGATGGGCATCAAATGCAGTGACTATTCTTTATAAAGTTTTTTCTCTATGAGCTATTTTGAATTTGTCCTATTTTTTCCATAAAAATTTCTCTTTCAATTTTCAATCAAAATTATGACTCTTTGCATGGCGCTACAAAATGCGCAAAGATTTTAACGTCTTGGATATCATTTAAAATTCGGGAATGATATCAATTTTAGATTCATGCAAATGTACCATATGTTTCTTGAAAAAATAACACATGTATTGCCAAAATAAATGGAGTCCCGCTACTTTTTGAACAAACCATTGATAGTGAAAAATAGAACATTTGTGACTGCGAAGCAATACTTTCCAAGCAATAGCTTGTAGATCCCCTGGCCTGATCCAAGAGAAGATCTTATGACATGCAGTAAAATTTTATCGTATAGCTATCGTTTGGGTAAAATATTATCGTAAGTGCGAGCAATTTTCGCATAATACAATTTCTCCATACAAGTCTTGAATTTTGTATTTTCATCCATTTATTATCGTATCCGTCATTTTATGCTTCGTAGATGACATTATTTTGGGAACATTAAAAATTAAAAAAATTTCAATTTAATTAATACTTTATCAAATGATACTAGTCGTGCCTAATGAAATAAGATCTGCAGTTGTGTAACTCAGCATTAAATTCAGTAATGTTTGGGATGAATTCGAACTATAATTAAGTTATAATGTCCACTGATCCGAGTTCTAGCGATTCGTTACTAAAGTTAGGTAACAGAGATCTTGCGAACGACCACGGCTTGCTTGAAGATAAGCGTATAATAGAAATTCCCGAACATTTTTTTCGTAGAGGTGTACCTAAAACAAGAGATTTTTGGCTATAACAGGTCATTCAAAAAGTCCGTAGTATTAGTAAGAAAAAAACAAAATTTTGATAAAACTCGATTATATTATTCAACATAGTTGCCTTCGAGAGCGATACAACGAGTATAGCGATTTTCCAACTTTTCGATACCACTTTTATAGTACGATTTCTCTTTTTCGTCAAAATAGGCTTCAGTTTCAGCGATTACTTCATCATTGTGCTTGAATTTCTTTCCAGCAAGCATTCTCTTGAGATCTGAAAACAGAAAAAAGTCGCTGGGAGCTAAATCTGGAGAATACGGTGGGTGTGGAAGCAATTCGAAGTTTTGCTTCCACAGCCAATTCATTCAGTTTTGCCATCGTTTTCATCGATTTGTGACACAGTGCATTGGCTTAGTGAAACAACACTTTTATCTTTTGCAAATGTGGCCGTTTCTTGGCGATTTCAGCCTTCAATCCATCCAAAAGTGTACAGTAATAGTCGCTGTTGATGGTGGTTCCATTTTGGAGATAGTCGATGAATATTATTCCTTTCGCATCCCAAAATACAGACGCCATCACCTTACAAGCCGACTGTTGGGTCTTTGCTCGCTTTGGATTCGGTTCGTTGACTGCTGTCCACTCAACTGACTTTCTTTTGGATTCTAGTGTGTAATAGTGAAGCCATGTTTCATCCATTGTCAAAAATCGACGATAGAATTCGATTTTATTGCGGTTTAAAGGCGCCAAACACTCCTCTGAAGCATCAATTCGTTGTTGTTTTTAGTCGACTGTGAGCTCACGTGGCACCCATTTTGCACAGAGCTTTCGCATATCCAAAAGTTCGTGTGTAAAATGGTAAAAACACTACCATATGTGATGTTTTGTGGAATAACAGTCTGATTTAGGCGTCCACTGCGCTCTGCATCATTTGTGCTGGTTCGACCAAGTTTAAATTCAGCAATCCACTTTTCTACCATTTGTCGCGATGGAGCAGAGTACGGATAATGTTTATCAAGCCATGGTTTGGTTTCCACTGTATTTTTTTTTTCATCAAAAAGCAATGCTTTATCAAAACTCGAAATTCACTTTTTTCCATTTTTTTTTTTATAACAAAAGTTGCACACAAAATGCTATAAGTCACGAATCAATTGTCAAATTGCTTTCAAACTTTTATACCTATCGTCTGAAGGTTGGTACTAAATAAAATTCATATAGAAAAGAATCTAGTAACGCCATCTATGTGTCATCCTATGGTCTTTTTGAACGTACTGCTACCTCCGACAGTTTTTCTTATGCTTAAAATTTATACTCGTATAATGCTACTAAACTAGTAACAAAACATAACTTCAGAACTACGAATACAATGCACTGTAGCATAGTCTAGCTTGCGTTGCTCTTGCATTGCTATTTTTGAGCTTAAAAATGAAAAAAAAAAGTAGTAAGTATGGAGCTTCGGCAGGGTACCGAAGCTAAAATACCCCCCTACAACCATATTGAAGTATATTCGAACTCTTTAGCCACGACACACACGATCACGTTCAGTTTTATATATTAACGAAAGTTTTCCTATTTTGATGACGTCACTTTGTATGGGATGTAGGCGTGGTTTTGTTCTAATTTTGCCATATATCATAGAGATGGTTCATATTATATATCAAAGCTAATGTGCAAAATTTCAAGACATTTAATTGATTTTTGCGGATTTTTAAGAGATTATAGTTTAAAATAAAGCCACTTTGTATGGGAAGTGGGCGTGGTTTTCATGCGATTTTGCCATATATCATACAGATGGTTTATATAAAATATCAAAGCTTAAGTGAAAAATTTTAAAACATTTCTTTAATTTTTGCAGATTTTGAAGAGTTTTACGTATAAAATAAAGCAAATTTGTATGGGAGGTAGGCGTGGTTTTTTTTCGATTTTGCAAAATATCATTGTGATGGTCTTTATTATATATCAAAGCCTATATGCAAAATTCAAGACATTTCTTTAGTTTGAGCAGATTTTAAAGAGATTTTACTTTTAAAATAAAGCCACTTTGTATGGGAGGTAGGCGTGGTTTTCATCAGATTTTTCCAAATTTCATAGCCAAGATTAAGACTGAAGAGCAAAGCTTACATGGCAAATTTCAAGGCATTTCTTTAATTTTTGTGGATATTTAAGACATTTTACGGTTAATATAAAGTTACTTTGTATGGGAGGTAGGCGTGGTTTTCCTCCGATTTGGCCCATTTTCGAACTCGATCTTTCTTTTTTAAAAATAAACTTATATTTTGAATTTCATTGCGATAGCTTTAAAATTGCGGCTGTAATCGTGTCGACACACGGAAATCGACTCTGGAGATGATGCTGATCAAAAATATTTATATTTTTCTATACCTTCCAGGACTCCTCCTTGGCGTTACAAATGGAATGACAAAAGTAATATACCCCTTACGCAGTACGCGTTGGGGTATAAATATATATTAAAGTTATCTAATTCTACAAATTATCATTTATTTCTCTGTATTTTGCTTTTATTTTTACAATTCAATGTATCGAAGTGCTAAAATTTAATGACTTTTTTTAAAAAAATCAAAACTTATTATTAACAAAAGCAACTCTGTTGTTATCGCACACTTATAACCGTGATGGTGCCCTACATTAGCGCCATGTTGTTTGCGCTCCGTCAAATGCATTTCCTGAGCCGCTTTGATTTTAATCAGCTCAAATCTAGAGCTCAATTTTCATTGCCCAAGACAATGCATCGTTGTGTTCCGTTAGGATCTGCTGCTTGATCCTAAGCAGTACATTGGTACACTGCGGTTTTCTATTGAAGCGCATCAATTTATTTTCTTCCTCGTAAGAAGCTATCGCATGTCGCTGTTTGCAGTGAACCATGTACTCGACGCAAAACACACACACACACCTTCCATTCATCACGCCCATCATATCAGCCAGCCCATCATCATGCCACCCATTGCTTTGTCTCCATTTCAGCCCAGTGAGCTGATAGTTTACTGGATGGCAATATATTTTTGTTGTTACATTGTTGCTATTTTTGTTGTGAAGTAGATTGTGGGTTTTAGTTTCACCAAATCGCTTACATCCGTCGTGTACGCCATCCTCGGTGTGCGTTCCAGTTTATCGAAGTAGTTTCACAAATCGTTTCAATTTCATAGTTGAATTGAAACATTCGCTTCCATCAGCTTTAGTTCGCTGCTATTTCCTACTAACTCAACCCAACCAAACTGTGTGACGCCCAATCCGTCAGCTCAGTAGCGGTTGTTCTCCGTAGTTTTCCTCTTTTCTACAGCTCGTTGCACGTTGCGGGTTTTAACCTGGCCGCAGTAATCTTATTTCGAGTTAGTTGTTCGAACCTAATCAATTACCAACGTAATTACGAACTTTGCTAATCTGCTTACGTTCTTATATGGAATTTAATGTGCTGAGTAAATTTAACGCACAAGAGTGACGGTATACGTAACACTTAAATACACTGGTAAAAGAAAATGGCATTCATTCAGAGAATTGTGGATGTGTTATTTTCACTTTAAAAGCTATAATATACATACCCATATTATTACATATCAGTTATTATTCAGTTATTTATATAGTACGAATTATCTCTGTTGGATAACCCAAATAATGTATTTTGCCTCGTGTGTAACAATTAAATTAAAAAATTACATTAAATTACATTAAAAGTGGAAGAATACACTCAGATCATGTTTCTTTGTACTAAAGTCTCATTCATGAAGCTGAACTCCTTTGCTCCTAAAATAAATTAACTTTCGACCTATGCGATAACTCTTTTCGATAATTTTGTTCTCTAAAAAAAATATTCAAATATATTTTAAATCTGATTTAAGTCTGAACGCATTGAAGTAGTCCCTATAGTAAAAAAGGAGAAGTTATAAAAATAAAATTAAGTGCATTTATCTATAAATTCCTGTGTCATAATGTCAAAGAAATTTTCTTCTTATATTGTGCATTTTTTTTTTCAGTAACCTGTTCTTTGTCAAGATACTCTTCTTTCAAAACTCTGTATAATCTAAATTCTTTAGAAATCTTCATCTGCGGTAGAAATATTTACTGTAAGTGCACTTGAAATATCTAAAACTACAAAATATGGCAAACGTTTTCGGCAAATTTCTCGCACTAATTTTCTCATGCAATGGCGAAATATAAACTACGTTATATTTTTGCTCCATGAATTTTTCTAGAATGCGATAGGATGAGTGAGGAGTTAAAGTTTTCCGCTGTGATCGACACTAATTGTCTGGCATAAGACATTCAATTTGGCTTAAATCAGCATTATTTGCGCTGGAATGAACTTGGAGTGTTAGGAGTTGCGGCAGTCAAGCATCACAGAGAAAATAAATTTCTTCACTGAAGCTGAAGTGCAAGTTGGGGAATCGATACTTAGGTGAAATTAGTTACTTATTCCATTAGAACACTTTCATAATCAGATAATGATGTGCCAACAACTTTTTTTTATTATTTAAGAAAGTCGAACTTTATTTGTGGGTACCAACGAAATGTCATTATGGCGTTGTAGTTACTTTAAAGAGGGAGTTATTTTTTTATCAAATGTGTCTCCGATTCTAACGTTAAGGTTTGTAACTCATTGAATTATAACTACTTTGAATTTGTTACTGTTTATTTTGCCAACTTCCTAATTCAAACAAGAACATCATTAAACTTCCTTCAATCAAAAAGTTAAATAAATGTTAAAATTTCCTAATAAATACCATCTCAGTGGTATAAAGTTTAAAAGCTTTTGAATCAAAGTTTTGCTGTCAAAATTATTTTCATTTAATATTTCAGTCTCTAATGCAATCTTTAACTTCATAACCCGATCTCATTCCCAATATTTAATTTCATCTTAAATGCCAAACATATAACAACCCGTAGGCATACGTCCACCCACTTAAAAGCTATGCTTCATTTATATTCTGCCGGTGCCTAACACTACATCAAGGCATGCACGGAGACGGCATCTTTAGCAAACCTGACATAAAATTATTTTGAAATCAACTTCTTCTTTCCTATAGCCTGAGTTACAGTCAGTTCGCAGCTAAGTTTTGGCAATCTTACACGATGAACAAACAAGTCTTCATGTCCTTCGGGATAATAAATTTGATCAAATCCAAATCAACACACACGTGCATAAATCTTCGTTCTAAAGTATCCACGCCAATCTTTAATTACATTCCATACCATTTCAATTCAATCCATTTGAATACCTTTTTTGCTCCGTTCCGTTTCGTTTAAAGTTGACAACTCGACGCATTGCGTTGCAAAACTTTCCATGAGTTTTTCATACATTTGATATCGGTTTGAATTTGAATTTGTATTTGAATTCATCGATGGTGTCTTCAAGTTGGGTCTTTCAGTCAGTTGGTATATATATTGTGCGTGCTTTACGCTTTAACTTTAGCAAAAACGTCAGTCAGCATTTCTCACAAATCATTTGGATGAAGCAAATCACGTAGTTTTCGAATTTGTTTTAAACCCCTTCCACTCCCACCCCTCCCCCCCCCCCCCCTTCCACCACCGGCACATTGTTTCGCATGTGTTTCTGACGTGTTGCCATGTTTATTACAAAATATTTTCTGTAGTTCCAAAGAAAATCTTTCTTGACAATGCAGCAAAAGTTTGCAGACACGTGCAATGATTGTCTTCTAATGTAGGTATTTAGTAGAGTTTAGAGCAATAGAAAAGCTTTCAGATTTTGAAAATGCGCGACATTTCAAAACTGTATAGCTTAGAATTACAGATGGTTTTTGAGTTGACAGCTGCCATGGGAAAATGTTACCATTCGCAAATATGAAACGTTGTTTGGCAATATATAAAACGCTAAACTTAGTTCACTTTTGAATTGTATGGAAACTTTTGCTAATTATGACTAAGCAATTGAAGTCGTGATGGTTTATTATTGAGAAGATGTTTTGTTTTAGGAGCGTTACGTTTCAGAACTAAAGGTATTTAGCTTTTAGAATTATTAATTTGTATACAGTCTTCACTTTGAAATTCAAATAAGCCACGAGTAACTCTCAAAGAATTCTTTAAAACTCTTTAGAATTCATGTGCATTTTCCAGGCAACACTTAAAAGGTCCAATCAACTTCTTAACAATGGGCTTCAGTCTTTCACATGGTATGTTCAACATTACCTTATAGGGTATATTAAAAAGGTTAATCTCGCGGTATTTTTCGTAAATGTTGGTCTCACCTCTCTTGTGGATTCTTGTGGCGGAGCATGCTGAGGTTCCAATCGGCTGAAGTGCATTCTTTCTATCATATTCTTCATAGGAATTAGTGAATACATTTAAGTAAAGCTTCATCTCCGTTTTTAAACAGCTTACTTGGTAGGTCATCGGTTTTGTTGTTGTTAAGCCAAGCAATGTCTATTGAGACTTCATTATAGTCGAGCAGCGGAAACTCAGCTGTCACCGGAATTTAAGAATCAGCAATTGGGTTTCTGGATATCATCTCTATAAGCGGGACTATTCAGGGACTTTAAGCGGGCTATTCAGGGACTTTAAGCATTCAGAGGGAATTCTTTTCTACATATCTGAATGAAATTACTCTGAGTCCTTACTTACTTACTTACTTAGATGGCGCCTACAACCGTAAGTCGGTTTCCGCCTGTCGTAAGAAACTGCGCCAGCCATTTTTGTTGCTTGCTGGCGCCAGTTGGAAGCTCCAAGTTTCGTCAGGTTGTCCTCCACTTGGTCCCTCCAACGGAGATGCGGTCGTCCTCTTCTGCGTTGTCCGCCGACTCTGAGTCCTTAGGTTACTATAATTAGTAGAAAATTTATTATTGAATATTGTCAATTCGAAAATCAGGTAAAGTTTAAAAAATAAATAAAAAGAATTAAATGTAGTCTTTTTCAGTTGCTTATAAAATGATTATACATTTTGTCAAAACACTCCAGGGAATAACAGTAGGCTAGAAATTCGTTCTCAATGGTATCCTAGAATGGGCGTCCGCAGGAGGGGGACAAAAGGGGGGCCCAAGACTTACGTGGAAAGTTCACGTATGTGGAAATTATTTAGGAATGCTCCTCAAAAAAGATGACCATTCAAATTCTGTTTTCTGAGATCTTTGGTGACAATTTAGTGAACATTGTCGAAATTTACACCGTTCCACTGTGTGAGATTTAACCGAAACATTAGGACAAAATTCAAAATTTTTGAAATATGATTCGCTTATTGATTATAACAAAAAAATATTCAGAATACTTCATATATAAAAAATACTTCATATATATTCAGAAGTTAGTGTATATCTGAAACACTCTTCTTTATGCAGGGTGTTCATAAAATTGGCTACACTGGCAAATACACTCTTTAATATTTATTCATAATATTTTTAAATGTTCAACCTTGAAACACAAAATTATATTTTAAAATCCTGAGGTATTGTAATTTTGTGGGACGTCTTACAGTTTTTAAGAAATAAAGCTTTAATTTAAAATAAAAGTTGCAAAAAGTTGCAGCTCAATGTATATTTTATGTACGGGACACAAACTTGGTTAAAAATTTAATCTAATTGCGTACATGTGTGGTTAAAATTTATGGCATTCTAACAAAATGCAACCAAATTTTTTTTATTATTTTTTGCTTAAATTCCAATAGATAATTTTAATATAAATTTAGTTTATTATGCTACTTATAATATTGAATATTAATCTATATACCTTCGCATGGTCAACACGATTAACACAAAAACTGCTTACTAGAAAGCAGTTATTCGGCTGCCGTTTCAAATATAACAGATCAAGTAAACATTCTGAAATTTTTGACATGGCTTTGTGTGTTTATATCAGGCCTGGGCGCTCCATAGCTCACTGAGCGTAACTTCCACATGTTCAAAAAGCTCACAACAGTCGTTCGCTGACGGTAATGCTGAGATGACCTATGTAGCCTTGCGCTGAATATTGTATGATCTCAGTCTGCGCGATTTGAGAGCTCACCAATATTATCAATATTATAAGACAAAATAAAATGTGACTGAAAGTGTAAGAATGCCCAGGCCGGGATTATATGCTGTATTTTAAAGAAATAAAATTAATTTTTTGCATTTTTTTTATTTTATTCCGCTAGATGTGCGTTCTGTGCGTTCGACACATGCTTGTGCCAGTAACAATTTTTTGAGAGTAAGAAAAGTATTCTCTCGCAATACAATGAAAATTTAAAAAAGTACCCGAACAGAAAATTTGTTAAAATTTGCAATGCATGTCGAACTGTCAGACAGCTGAAAAGAAAATAACAAAAAGAAAAAATACGACTTTCGAACGAAAATAATTCGAAATACGAAAATACGACATGTTAAAAATAATAATTTTATTTGCTTATCCATTTTTTATTTATTTTGTACATTTAAAAAACATCTGTTTTAGACATTTTTTTTTTTTTTTTTCATGAAAATTCTTTCCAGCAAAAACTTTTCAAAACTGGACTGTAGAGAAAAATCGTACTCTCTTATTTTCATTCTCACTTGCAAGTTTTTTGGGTAAACGAACGGATTTCTTTTAATAATTTGTAAAAGTTGCACAAATTGTTAAAATCTTTTGAGTACGCGAACAGACCTAATATATGAAAAGCAGCTGACAATTTTTATCAAAATTTATTATTTTCAAGATTCAAATTTTGTTTTGATATCAAAGAATTACAACAAATACATAGAAATATGAAAAATACTGTTTTACAATTGTAGATTTTCAAGAATAACATAGGTCTGTAAATGCAAAACTGTATAAATGACTATCAAGCCACTAATTTTAAAAACTGTTGAAAAAAAATGCAACAGTTTTTCGATTTTAATGATTTCAAACATATAATAAGGAATTCAGACCTGTAAGCTTATCTTTAATGATGTCGTGGATCACCTACTTTAATGAACTCAGTTTACATAAACTATTTGTCAGCGGATGCTCGATTTTTTTTAAAAAAATTTTCGAGTGATTGGAATATTCTAGAATGCTCAGGTATGGCCAGAACTTACAGATATGAGGCGAGGCGAATAGGCTTGAGAATGCAACTCTAAAAAGTTAAATATTCATGACTTGTATATTTAAATGAATATTTTACATGTAATGGCACATAAAATATTAAAAATGTCATGTATACTTAAGAGAATTTAAGCACTTGTTGGTCTTAAGTAAACCAATGATATTTCATTATTTTTTTTTTAAATAAACTATATTTTAGCATCAATTTTATTTTTAAACTAATAAATTTTTCTGTAAGAAAATATTTTCTTGATTTAATCAAATGCAAAGAATATATTTCCAAAATTTGCTTGAAGTTAGGAAAGCGGTGTAAAAGAAGTTTGATTAGAATTAAATTGGCACGCCCATTGTCCAATCCCACCCACTTTTGTAGTGTTAAATCTTCTCATAATACTAAAGTATATAGGTGCGAAATTTGATTGAAATCGGAGAAACGGTGTAGATAGAAATATAATAAAAATAAAGTGCTAGGCCCCCTGGCTAGTACCACCCACTTTTATAAACAACAGACTGATCCTTATGCCAAATAATATGTTTGCAAAATTTGGTATAAGTCGGACAAACGGTGCAGAGGGAGTTCGATAAGAATTAAATTGACATGCCCCTTGTCCAATCCCACCCACTTTTGTTGGCTTAAAACTTCTCGTTATACTAAAGAATATACCCAGTAGGCATTGGCATGTATTCGAAGGGCTACTAGCAGGCCTTAAAATAGATGTCGGAGGCCTAGCTTACTCATATCCAAGCTCATATACTTTTTTATATGAAATGGCCAAATTTTACATGCTTCCGCTCTCCCTGCTTTATAGAGGCCTGCTATAAGCACTCTTTTTGAATGGCTGAAAGAAGAGGATAACCAAAAAAATTAAAACATACTCTTTTTATTGCTTTTTATGTGTACCTACCTATTTATTCTGCGATTTTATTTTATTTTACATATTGTTAAATACGAATATTTCTAATTCAAAACGTTGATTATTATTCAATATTTTTAAAGTAATATATATTATAACTTTTAACGAAAAAGTAACACTGAAATATAAGCAGAACCAGTTTTTGTAGGAAAAATATAATTGTTGTACTGCCCTGGGTAGCGAAAATTTAGGCCTCATAGAAGCGCTCGCAAAAGCAGCGAGGCAGTCATGTGTCTTACCGTCAAAAGTAGCAGTAAATGCACGCCTTCGTCAGAAGAGACCTAGCTTCATTGCCTATTGGGCATGTGCGAAATTTGGTTGAAATCAGAGACACGGTGTAAAAGGAAATAGATTAAAAATAAAATTTCACGCCCCCTGTCTAGTACCGCTCTTTTGTATAAACTACAGGCTGATCCTTATGCCAAAATTTGGTTTAAGTCGTGCAAACAGAGTAGAGGGTGTTCGATTAGAATTATATTAACACGCCTCTGGTCCAATCCCACCCACTTATGTAGGCTTAAATCTTCTCATTATACTTAAGAATATATTTAAGAAATTTGGTTAGAATCGGACAAACGGTGTAGATGGTGCTAGTTTAAAAATAAAATGCCACGCCCCCGTCTAGTACCGCCAAAATTTTATAAATTTAAGATTGCTCAAGTTACCAAGGATTATGTGTGCAAAATTTGGCTGAAGTCAGACACAGGGTGTAACAGAAGTTAGCTTAAAAGTAAAATGCCACATCCACTTTTCTAGTCTAAAGACTCCACATTATACCGAAGAATATATGTATGGGTTGGATAAAAGATGTGGGCGGAGTTTGTGTACATACAGACACGATGTCATTCAGTTTTATATATTTACGAAAGTTCTTATATATTGATGACGTCACTTTGTGTAGGAGGAAGGCGTGGTTTTAATCTGATTTTGCAAAATATCATTATAGTTATATTTCAAACACCATATAACTTCTACACACTTCTATATAGGTATTTATAGAAGTTATATATCAAAGCTTATGTGCAAAATTTTAAGATATTTCTTTAATTTTTGTGAATTTTTTAGAGATTTTACGTTTAAGAATATAGCCACTTTGTATGGGAAGTAGGCGTGGTTTTCATCCTATTTTACCAAATATCATAGAGATGGTTTATGTTAAATATCAAAGCTTATGTACAAAATATCAAAACATTGCTTTAATTTTTGGAAATTTTTAACAGAGTCTACTTTTTAAATAAATCCATTTTGTATGGGAAGTAGGCGTGGTTTTCATCCCATGTTTCCAAATATCACAGTGATAGCTTACATTATATATCAAAGCCTATGTGCAAAATTCCAAGACATTTGTGTGATTTGAGAAGATTTTGAAGAGATTTTACTGTTTATATAAAGCCACTTTGCACAGGAGGTAGGTGTGGTTTTCATCCGATTTTTCCAAATTTCAGGATTTAACATATATTGAAGATCAAAGTCCCCGTGCAAAATTTCAAGGCATTTCATTAATTTATTTGGGTATTTAAGAGATTTTACTGTTAAAATAAAGTCACTTTGTATGGAAGGTAGGTAGGTTTTCATCCGAGTTGCTCATTGTCGAACTTGATCTCCATTTTTAGAGAGAAGCTTATATATTGAATTTAATCGCGATAGCTTTAAACACATTTCCACATTTTTTTTAACTGTGTAATCTGTTAGTCTGATAAAAATTTAATAAATTTTCAGAACTCCAAGATATCCCCATTGTGTGTGGATCGTTTTGATGCTAAGACTTAACTTTTCTTAACATTATTTTGTTTCCCATATAACAACCAATTTTTTGGATTTAGGTGTGCAGTCAAATATTATTCATAAATTTAAACCATGATTATTAATATTTTTAGAAAGCAAGCAAAAAATACACAAACTTTATTAATTTTCAACCTTCCAAGGATTATGCTAATATAAACCTTTTTATTTTTTTATATATGCTTTTTTTTCTATAAATTTTTAAAATATGAGATTTCTATATTTTTTTTTTTAATTTTGAAATTTATTTTTTAGAAATATTAAACGAACTTTAAAAAGAATTAAATACTTACTTAATTTCGGTGAGCCCCATATGTGTATAAAAACAATATTTTGGTAATTTTCTAAAAATGTCATTACATAATTTTATTGATCTCAATATTTAATAATTGTTTTTTTCTTTGTTTTACAATGCAATTTTTTGTATATCAATATATATGTATATATATAGATTTTGTTTGACTTATTTAACTATTAATCATCACTATTTAATCATACTCGCACAATTTTTAAATATATATGTATACATACATACGAGTACATATAGATACATATCCATTTATATATAATATACCTAAATATTTTTATGTTTTTTGGTTTCTTAATATTTTTTTTTGTTTTTATCTTTTTTTATTACACACAGCCTTGCTTTGTTTAAAAAAATTTCAGTTAATTTACAAATTTTTATAATAGATTTTGTTTTTTTTTTATTTCTTATATCGCCTAAACATTTCTATGCAATTAACGCTATGTAGAAGTTATATACAGATCGGCATTGAAGTTTATATATATGTTTTAACTTTGGTTGTGAAACATTTTGAATGTGTTGTTGACATGTCAGTTAAGTCGAAGCAAAATTAAAAGTTTTCCAATTTTTTTTAAGCCACATTCAACATTTGGAGCAGAAAAAGCGCGACTAATAATAATATAGTTTTAAAATTTTAGCTACATGCAAAAACTTAAGAACAGTTCTCTTGTTTAGTGCTTTGAAAAAAAAAATGTCGCTTATCTGATTTGTCAATGCGTGTGTTTTTTTTTTATTTTGAATTTTTAAATTTCGAACAACAATTAAAATCTGTCATTTTCAATAATTTGCGACATTTTCCCAACATTTTCAATATTTTATTATAATTAGCTTAAATTTCTCAATTATTCTCATATATATATATATAAAAATTTTTTTTAAAACATTTTCGAATTTTACTATTTTTACAAGAATTTACATTTGATAACATTTTACAATTTTTTTTTTTCCATAATTACAGCAAAAAATTGTTTGTTTATTATATACACGTGTGTAAAATAGACAGATATCTGTTTGTAGATGGGATTGTTGAATGGCAATATAAATCTGAAAGAGAAAACAATAAAATTAAAAGAGCGGTAGAGATATAATGCTTAATTTAGTAGTTTAAGTAGTATAGATATACCAATAGTCCTATTCTGCTGATTGACAATTGTTTATTGACAACTGCAAAAATTTCTTATTCCAAAATGTAATCAAAAGGTCATTATATGACAAACATGTTAACACCAAAAAAAAAAAATATTCAGAACAAATAAATTTCCGAAACATTTTCAAAGTTTTCAACTCCTTGGACCAGAACATATCACATATAAGACTAGCTTGTCAATGAATTTACAGTTTTCAATCACCAGAATAAGGCTATAAGTGATGCTTACCTTTTATTTACACAACTTACAGGCTCCACGTTGCATTCAGGATCATCAGCTTCCAGGAAGTTTGTAGGCTAAAATACATATGAGAGAGAAGAAGTTTTTTAAAACAAGGTTAAAGAATTATTTTAAAAATAGCAAAAAACAAAATGAAACTTCAACTGAGACGTAAATGCATGCTAAATCAAGAAAAATATGAAAAACAAATTACGCAAAAGTTATTAACAAAAATTCGTATACAAAACTACAAGATGTCACATGGATTAAAATTTTATTAAGCCCCTAGAAGGTTAGCCTGTGGTGGAAAAACAACTCCAGTGGATTCCGTGTTAAGAAAATAGCTACAGATTATGCTTAGACCATCCATGCTATTGTTTTTAAAAATTTTGTATTTTTCTGGTAGCATCTCTGGTAGTTATCGTCCAATTTTGATGTTTGGTAGCTTATTTTAAAGAAAAAATATAACAAACATCGGGAAAATTTACAAATACACACTTATACAAAGTTATTTGGGTTTTTTGAAAAAATTAGCACTTTTTCCCCATATCTCCATGTACTGACATGTTTCGATGTAAGTCGGCACGGGTAACGGTGGTCCTAGGCACACGAAATTTTATTTCAAATTAGGTAGGCGAGGTTTTCAACCGATTTTTCCAAATTTCATAAATGAGATTTATATTGGAGATCAAAGCTTACGTTCAAGATTTGAAGGCTCTTCTTTAATTTTTTGTGGATTTTTAAGAGATTTACTACAGAAAAAAGTCATTCTGTATGGGAGGTAGGCGTGGCTTTCATCCGATTTAGCTCATTTTGTAACTTGTTCTCAATTTTTTAAAAAGAAGCTTATTTTTTTACTGTAATCGTATCGACAGACAGACAGACGGAGAGACAGATGGACACACGGAAATTAACTCAGCTGGTGATGCTGGTAAAAAATATATACTTTCCAGGGGCGACCGTGGCGAAGTGAGTAGAGTGTGTGGCCCATACGCCAGAGAACCTTGGTTCGAGTCCCACCTGACACAGAAAGTTTTTCAATTGAATTCATATTTCTTTTCGGCCATCAACTCTCTGCAGACAATGGCAAACCTCAGAGACTCAAAACTATCATGAAAATCTTCTTGAGAACATAAGCCGTGTGAAGTCCGCATAAAATATGTAGGTCCAGTTCTCGATCATTTGTGTTCAAATATTTCATAACACTCACAACACAATTCATCATAAGAAACTCGGTCAAAGTCCTTTCAAGGGCTGAAATAGCCATTTCGTTTTTTTTTTCTATACCTGCCTCGCCTTCTTATTGGCGTAACAAAAGGAATGACAAAGTAAATATAATTGGTATATTAGCAGTACACGTTGTGGTATAAAAATTAAGAAGGTAGGCCATAAAAAAAAGACAACTTCAACTTTTTGGAACACCCTAGTGTATTTATCATTAGGGCTGTTTCCGTACTTACTTCAAGTAAGGTTCGAGAAACGAATTTGATTATGTGTCAAAATGAGGAAAAACAAAAAGTACGGAAATGACTTTAAGTAAATTCCAAGCACATTTGTTTCCTTAATTAAATACAAATTGAATTGGCTGGTTGGTTTATTTAAAAACTAGTAAGGAATGGAGCTTCGGCAGGGTACCGAACCTAAAATACCCCCGCAGCCGTATTGGTGTATATGCGAAGTCTTTAGGCGTCTTTAAAATGTTAATGTATGATCAGCAAAAAGATTTGTGCCATACGCCTAATTTTATTTTACCCTCAGCTGCCACATAGAGTAATTTGTAGACTGCTTATTATGTTGAAGAATATATGTGCAAGATTTGGTTGGTATTTGCAAATTCATACCAACGATGTAAAATAATTCAATTTAAAATTAAAGTAGCACGCCCCCCGTCCAATTCCGCCCAATTATCTAGACTACTAACTGCTCATTATTCAAAAGAATATGGAACATTTGGAAGAAGTCGGACAAACGCTTTAGAAAGAGATTGATTTAAATTAAGGTGGCACGCCTCAGTCCAATTCTGCCCATATTTTTTTTTTTTTTTATTAATCTCGGCTCATTATTCCAAAAAATATATTTGCAAAATTTGGCTGAAGTCAGGAAAACGGTGTAGAAGGAGTTCGATTAGAATTAAATTGAAACGTCCCTTGTCCAATTTCACCTACTTTTGTGGGTTCATTAAACTTGTCATTATACTAAAGAATATATGGCGAAATTTGGTTCAAATCAGAAAGACGGTGTAGATGGAAATATAATAAAAATAAAGTGCCATGCCTCCTGTCTAGTACCGCCCACTTTCATAAACTTACATCTGATTCTTATGCCAAATAATATGTGTGCAAAATATGGTTTAAGTCGGACAAACGGTGAAGATGGAGTTACATTAGAATTAGAATGACATGCCCCTTGTCCAGTCCCACCTACTTTTGTAGGCTTAAAACTTCTCATTATACTTAAGAATATATGAAAGAAATTTGGTTGAAATCGGACGAAAGGTGTAGAAAGAGTTAGTATAAAAATAAAATGCCGCGTCCCCTGTCTAGTACCATCCAATCTTATAAACTGAAGATTGCTCAAATTAACAAGGATCATGTGGGCAAAACTAGGTTGAAGTCAGACACACAGTTAGATTAAAAGCAAAATACCACACCCTATTTTGTAGTCGGAAGACTCCGCATTTTACCGAAGATATAAATGGGTTGGATAAACGATGTGGTTTAGGTACATACAGGCACGATGTGATTCAGTTATATATATTTACGAAAGTTTTTCTATATTGATGACATCACTTTATATGGAAGGTAGTCGTGATTTTGATCCGATTCTGCCATATATCAAAGTGATGGTTTATGTTAAATATAAAAGCTTATATGAAAAATTTCAAGACTTTTTTGTGGATTTTGCAGATTTTTAAGCGATTTTACGTTTTGAATAACAACAATTTGTATGGGAGGTAGGCGTGTTTTCTTTCGATTTTGCCAAATATCACAGTGATGGTTTATATTATATATCAAAGCCTATGTGCAAAATTGCAAGACATTTCTGTAATTTGAGCAGATTTTTAAAAGATTTTACGGTTCATAAAAAGCCGATTTGTATGGGAGGTAGGTGTGGTTTTTATACGATATTTCCAAATTTCAAAGATAGAGGATTTATATTGACGACCGTTTTCGTATGAGTGTCCCTTAAATTTAAATCTGTTTAAATTTGAATAATATTAATGATTTTCAGAGAATTTAGCATACTTTTGCTCATACTTCCATTTTAAAGTCTGGTTTATTAGTTAAGCTAATATTTATTTATTTACTTATTTCATAAAGCTTAATACAAGCTGATTTACTTATTCTATCAGGGGCTCATTTTTCTTTTTTTTTCTCTCTCCCTTTGCCTTGTTTTGGTGTTCGAAAGATATTAAATCGTGGTGAGCGTAATCCGCCCATCTGAATGACGTAATTTTAAGAACACGTAAAAAAAAGGAAAGAGAGGAAAAAAGTAAGATAAAGAAACTTATAATTAACGTGGATTATACTTAAAATAATTTAAAAATATGCACTATATCTTGATTGTAAGAAAACATTAGAGAGGGGGAAGAAATGGCGTTGGAGTTAAGAAGAAGAAGTAGCGTTGGAGTTAAGACGGGTATTTCGGAATCGAGATCTGCTTAGATGAAAATCGAATTCACGTATCAAATTGTTCGTTACACGAAGCATCCTGGTTACAGGTTCACTGCATCCATAGTCGGTGCGGTGAAAGTTAAGGTGGAAGAGAGGTATAGACCTAAGTGTACGTGGGTTGGTATTAAAGAATATTAATTGGAGCAGTGATGGGCAGTTAATGCTCCTGCATACAAGTTGATGAATGAACAGTACATCGGCGATTTCCCTTCGTTTTGCAAGAGTTTGCATATTGATCATCTTCAGGCGGTCTGCATAAGGAGGTAAATCGAAGTTGTCAGAACCGGGAAGACCGTGAAGTCGGAACCGTAAAGATTCAATGAATCTTCTTTGAACGGCTTTGACTCGTACAGAATTGGTGTTATAGATAGGAGACCAAACCTGGCTGGCATATTCAAGAATGGGTCTAACAAAGGTAAGGTAGAGAGATTTAGTCACGTAATGATTAGAGAACTCTCTGGACCAGTGTTTCACGAAACCTAGTGCAGAGTTGACTCTATTAATCGTATTATCAATATGAGACCTAAAATTAAGTTCCTTGTCACATACTACACCTAAGTCCGTAAATAGCTCACAGGAGGAACTGGCTTGCCGAGTAAGTAATAAGTTCTCGGTGGAAGTGAGAGTCGCTTACGTGAGTATGTGATAGCTTGACATTTGCAGACGCTGAGCTTAAGAAGATTTTTTTTGGCACCAAGTGGAAAAACTAACCAGATCGTCTTGAAGATTGCAAGAGTCAGCGCTGGTTTGAATGCGCCGATAGATTTTCATATCATCATCGTGCACAGAAAGATGGGACTCTTTGATGATTCCATCTACATCAGAGATTGTTAATAAGAATAACAAAGTACAAAAGTGACTACCTTGTGGGGCACCAAAGGTAGCGGTAAAAGACTCTGAATTGGAAAATATAAAGATGACGTTATAACGGCGTTCTTCGAGATATGATTGAATACATGATATAAACAGTGATGGAAAACCAAAGGCTTTAAGTTTAAGAAGGATAGTGTGGGAGATTTAATCAATCGCTTTTATTAAAGTCGGTAGAAACTGCATCAACTTCCACTGAGCATAAAGTGTTTGAGACAAATTCTGTGAGTTTAGTGGTAGTCGATCTTCCCTTAATGAAGCCGTGTTGACTAGGAGGAAAAATGGATTTGCAATGGGAAAAGAGAATTCTTTCTTTCTTTCTTTGATGAGAATAATCATCCTTTAGATTATATATCTTTCCTAATACATCAGCTAGTGTAATATCAACAGAAGTGAGGGACGTTTGAGCACAGTTCCTTAACGATGAAAAATATTCGTAGTCTAGCTCATCATTATGGTTTGTGAATGACTGACTGAAGAAATTTGCAATTAGGTTTGCAATTATTTCCGGGTTGTCTGAGGAAATATCCGAAAAAGTAAGGGTAGATGGGTAGTTGTCAGATTTTCTTTTGGTATTGATGAACTTATAGAAGCTTTTAGGATCCAATAACAATTTTGTTTGAATATGAGCAAGATAAGACTCATATAACTTTTCACAGAGTGCGGAAAAAAGGCATGAAGATAATTTGTGAGATCAAGAGAAAAATGAGAATCTAGATATGCGCGCCAAAGTTTGTTTCTCTTATTACGGAGTGAACGTAGTTCTTTATTGTACTAGGAAGGTGATGACAAAAAGATTTTTTGCCTAGTGAAGGGGACAGATTGTGTAAAGCAGTCAAAAATTATGTCATAGAAGTGAACAACTGCAATATCAACGCTTTCATCAGCATTATTGAAAAGATTTTTGAAATCAATTCTACTGAATAAAATGTCTAATTTTACAAAATCAGTTTTCCGAAAGTTGAAAGTGTACGAGTGCTCGAAGTGTGTATTTTTGGCATTATTGTTGTAAGATAAGGTGAGGGATAGTGGTGGATGGTACTGATCGAGTGTTGGTAGAGATGGTAACTCGCAGAGGCTGCACAGTTATCTGAAACCGAAGAAAAAATTAGGTCTAGTTGTCTACCTATATTGTTAGTTACTCCACTCAGCTGGTAAAGGTCGGAATCAGAAAGACAGCTAGTAAAGAGAATTTCTTGGTTCAGAAGTTGGATTTGAGGGAAAATAGTGGAATTCGTCATCAGAGAGGACCCATTGGAGATTGGGAAGATTAATAATAGAAATGTAAAAGAGAAAATTTTCTTTCTACTCCCGCTCTTTAGTCAAAAATCATTATTTATTAAAACTCAACGATTAATTGCCCAACAACTCTTTACTTAACCGAATTTTAGATCAACCAGTATCCAGACATCTTGCTCATTGCAAATTTAATGCTCCGGGATTCTCAATAAGAGAAAGAAAAAAACTTGCGAAAAAAGAATGTTCTGTAGTTCTGAATTTTTTGTACACTCATTTTTTTATTAAAAGCTATAAGTAATGTTATATATGATGTAATTTTTTTTTTTTTTTTACTTCAGAAACTGAAGAATTTTAGGTTTTGATAAAAATATGTCTCGAATTTTATCTTTTACCTATAAATCCCTTCGATGCATCAATTAACCTGCTAGACTTTAGAAAAAACGTTCGGCTTACATTATCATATCTTCATTATTATATCTTCTTATTGCAAATTAGAATTCTTCGTTAAGTTTAATTACTTCAATTTTTTTTTTTCAGTGCAGAACCTTAAACTGTTTAAGTTTCCCCAATTACAAATCAATCACAAAATAATGCTATCCGTTGAAGTGTACTTCAATAATTTTGTATTTCTCTTTATTTTTTTCAACTGAAATGCAAATGTTGACAACACAAACATTGTTGACATTAATGAATATAATGAAAAAGTACGACACTCTCAAAGCAGCAAAGTATTTAAAAAAAACAAACAAACAAACAAGCAATTCAAAAATCAAATAGACAGAGTCTAATAGACAGTGTAAAATAGACAACAAAACTCATTGAATTGCGAACAATGCATTCGAGACAACAACTGGAACAAAGCAAAGTCAACAACACACTTGATTAGACCGGTTGAGCAAAGGATAGAAGAAATAAAAGCAACAACAACAACATCAAAAAGACAAAGGATCAAGTGAAAGCGAAAATAACTTAAAATAGTGAGAGAGGAATGAAAAAAATGCTATTAAAAAAAAAAACAGTATTTATAAATTAACATTGAGTTCTTTGCCCACTTGAAGCAGGCTGACTGCATGCAATTTATTGCATTTTGCACTTTGATGTCCTGCAGCAATACCAACAGCAAAAATTAATGTAAAACAGAAAATAAAGATTAAAATGTAGAGAGCAGAGCATAAAATGTCAAAGACAAAGCGCGGGAGATGAAGTTTTAAAAAGGCGAATATATCAAATGGTGAAAAAAAGCGAAAGAAACTGAATCAAATTTTTTTGAAGGACCTGAACGAAAAACTGATAAAGGCAGATAAAAAAATTGTCATTGCCCCTGGATAAGGTAGACACTTTAAATAGCACCGGGATGCTAGAAAAAAAAACATTTTTTTTTTTTACTCTCTCGCCTTTAATCACTTTATTCCACTTTTGTAGCAAGGACATTTTTTCCAGCTACTAAACAGTTATAATAAAAAGGCATCGTAACAGCGGCAAAGGGTGTTGGAGGAGTTGGCGCAACAAACAAAGACACGATGGCCAGAGAGAAGATAAAGCGGAGAAAGCAAAGCAAAATCAACAAAATTGTTTAAATAGACGGACTGTCTGGAGAGGAAAAAATGGAAAAAAATACCAGTAATTTTTCCATAGCCAAGAAACTCGCTGGGCGTTGTTGTTTCATCAGATTAATTAAGAAATTTTCATTACAATTTAAAGAACTCTGTCAAGATTTACTGCTTTAATAAAGACAAAAGCGCACAAAGAGAGAAAGAAAAAAGTTGTCAGAAAAAATTAATACTAATTTGCTTAAAGTAAAATGTTACTAAAGCTTAACAATACACAAACTGTTATTGTAGAAATTCATGCAACTGCCTAAATCTTATCTTGATATAAATTTTAAAAATATCACATCAAGCCTGCCCGTTTGCCTGTCAGTCATTGTTAACTATAATAGCTTCCTTCCTTCTGTTTATCCTTCCACTTATCGTCATGCATTAAGGCTTTTGTGGCAGTTCATTATCTGTTAGTATTTGTTGTTAATTTTTATTATTATTACACGTAGACAGCCTTCAAATTGCAATTCGAATCGAATATCAAACTGACAGCGAAAAACTGCTGGCAGTTGTGGGCGTTGATGACTTGGCATGCCATTGAAGTTAATGAAAATTAATTTTACAATCCTGACCCTTATTAGTGTTGCCGAAATTTTCTCTAATAGCTATTGGATTTTTATGTTGCCCATTTACTATTATCCTTCCAACCCATTATAAACGCCTCTTCAAGCCGTTACTTTTTTTCGCAAAGCTCATTTCGTTTTCGATTGTGTAAATCAAGAGTTTTACTCAAGATATCCTTGAATTTAATTTAATTTTGTTTTTTTTTTTGTAATTTTTTTAAAAGAAGCAACCTTTTCTTGTCCCTTTTTTTTTGTTTGATTTTTTTTTTTTTTTTTTTGCAGCATTCTGATGTCGTGTTAATTTTTAGTTGCTCCGAAATGAAGATTAATTTATTTTGGCAACACGTTTTGGGGCGGTTCGTGAAAATTAAGTGCAATAATTAAATACGGGTTGTTGTTATTTGAAAATGGTTTTAGTTTTGAATTAAAATGCTACTTCACCGTGGATATAATAATAATAAAATTTTATCACTCTTTGAGTTTTGAAATTGCTTTTGTGTTCATTATTACGAAAAAAGTTTCGATTTTATAAGGTTTTATCTAAAAGCTTTTGGACAAAATGAGGTAGAAGTTAGTACAGCTATCAAAGTTTGCTTTTGAATTTTTTGAGTTGGTATAATTGTGATATAAATTCGCTGCTAATAAAATGATTTCTCTCTATTGTATAATAGTTATGCCAGTGAATATAAAGGGAGTTTTTTTTAAAGCAGTGCCAACTTCAGACAGTAACATTTGTCATAGAAATCGTAAGATTGCAAGGTTAAGTTCGTTAGAGATGGCAGATGGTATATATACAAAGATGTATATCCAGTTCGTTTAGACCAAATGGGTCCATCGTAATACGGCTGCACACAGGCCTACATTCCAAGTAGAACCACCTCGAGATCTTAATAAACCACATTAGACGTCTGACGTCAATCGTTGATAAGCTCATTGAAGAAGAATGAGCCTAACATAGCCAGAAACATAGAAGGTGGTAGATGGTTTCTTCCTCTTCCTCATCCCTGCAGCTTCTAGAGAAGTCATTTAAATAACTCCTTATCTGTTGGCATGTCTGTCTATCAGGCATTGCTCTATAAGACAGCTACTAGAGTGACTAGATCTGGTCTTCCCAGCGATAGAAGGGCCCTCGATAGCCCGGTACCTAGAGTCAGCCAAATAAACCTTAATGCTCTACATGTAGATAGTACAGCCCACCTAGTATAGGCTTTCGAAGTAATGTTCTTATTGATAAGCAGGTTAAGTGTCGCTAACCGGAAACCCGGTGGGTTCAGCACTACTGAAGCCGCCCGCGTCGCTTTTCTAGCGAGCTCGTCTGCTTTTCATTTCTTTTAATGCCTTAATGCCCTGGTACTCATATTAGGTTGATGCTGATATAATTTGACAAGGGCTCCGATTTTGATGCCCTTAAAACAAAAAAAAACTACCTAAAAAAAAATTACCTAATGCCATGAAAAAACATTAAAATTGCCCTAATGACCCATAAAAATGCCTAATAAGCGCATAAGATAAGATAAGAGCGCATATTTTAAACGTGAAATTTCGTTAACATCCAAATTTCCTCTTAATTGCATATCTCCATTTTTTCCACTCAATATTTCACCTTCACACAATAAACACCAAATCGTAGTCGCTCGTTATATTCGGATTCGCCATCGCGGTCTCGAAACGAATTCGAAACAAGTTCGCAAATATCCAAATTAGCGAATCAGAGAATTTTTAGTAAAGTCGTTTTGACATAAAAAACTACAAAAAAATCATGTGTAGAAATAGTTGATATAAAAAAAAAAAAACAGAGACGAAATAATATAATAGAAGAGTAAAATTTAAAAAAATAATTTTAATATAAAAACTTATGAGAAAATACTTTTTTACTAAGTCTTTTTTTTATATAAAAATTATGAAATAAAAAATATTCGCTAAAATGACGAATTAACAACAGAAGGTTAATAAAAATACTTTTCTTAAAGAACATTTTTTTCATATTAAAAAAAATAAAATGCTTCGTTATGCATTCGAAACGAATTCGAAAAAAAAGCCTAATAATCCAATCCAAATATAAATGAATTTATTATTAATAATAAAAATAAATAATATAATAGAAGAAAATTTCTTTTATAATAGTAAAATTTATTAAAAAAATTAAAGTATTTTTTTCATACAAAATTTTTAAAAAAAAATATTCGCTTCAACTACGTATTAACTAGAGCCCTCAAGTGAATATACCCTGATTCTCTGCTGTAGCAGTCACTACAAGCAAAGCTGCAAGCGAATAAATGTAAACAACAGGTCGTGTAGCAACAGCTCGTGTAGCGCAAGAGAATAACTTTTTATTTGTTCTCTGTTCTCTCTTCATACACTCTTGCACTGAGATGAGCTAGCGATCTACGCGTTGTTTCTGTGACCTGAATAGGAGTTAAAATGTTGGGTTTTCCCCGCAATAAGCTGTTTGTTATTCTTAATGCATATTTGTGTTATTTTTTGTTGCTTTATTCGCTACCATCCATACAAAAAACACAAACACTGTCGAAAATAGCTTATATCGGCCGTATCTGAACTCCTAAAGGGGTCAAATATATGAGTTGGTCCTAATATTTTCTGCCTTTCAACATTTCTTCCGAACACACCTACCCCCTATCTGCCATCCTTCTTTGGCTGTCGAAAATTGTTTATATCGGCCGTAGCTGAACTCCAAAAGGGATCAAATATATGAGTTGGTCCTAATATTTTTTGCCCCTCAACATTTCTCTCGAACTCACCTATCCCCTATCTGCCACCTTTTTTTGGGTCCCTCATACAAAAAACACAAAAGCTGTCGAAAATAGTTTATATCTTCCGTAGCTGAACTCCTAGAGGGGTCAAATATATGAGTTGGTGCTATTATTTTTTTTCTCTCAATGTTTCTTCCGAACACACGTACCCTCTATCTACCAACATTCTTTGGGTCCCAATACAAAAAAAAATCAATTTTCTACGAACGAACGAACGAACGAATAAAAAAATATTCGCTAAATATTTAGGGTATGAACATTGATATTTTTGTTATTTTTTATTGCTTTATTTGCTAACTGCTAGTGTTAGTAAAGCATCGTGCTCTTATTCCCTTCTATGAGGTATGAGGTATGAGAAGAGAGAATATATTCAGCAAGGCGAAAAAGCGTACTCATGCAGGGCTCTAGTATAAACAACAGAAATTTAATAAAACATACATTTTTTGAAAAAAATTTCAATTTCAAAAATTACACTGAAAAAAATCAGCATGTTTTAAAATTGAACACAATGTTATGATTTTCAATTTGTATTTTTTTATATTAAATTTGAGATTTTTTTCTCGATATTAAAAAATCACATGCAAATTGAAAATCATAACATTGTGTTTAATTTTAAAACATGCCGATTTTCTTCAGTGTATGCTTTGTTATGGTATACACTCGAAACGAATAGCCGATCAAGATTTTTTATATGAAAAAGTCTTTCCGAAAAATTCTCTAATTTTCGCTAATTTAGATTTTTGTCAAATCGTTTCGAATTAGTTTCGAATCCGCGATGTCGAATCCGAGATCTCGTAAACGTTTCGAATGTATAACGAAGCCGACTTTTATATATGAATAATATATTTTAGGAATATTTTTTTTGTTTTTAAATTATTTGTATTGTATTCGCTGTTAGTTATACGTCTTTTAAGTTAATACTTGTTTTTTTCAGTTCTATATAGGTATATAAAAATGTTGGTCCAAAAATAATAAAAATTAAATAAATTTCGAACTTTAATAAAGCCAATTCTTAAAAAAATCCCTAATAACAAAACATAAAAACAAATATAAAGTTTTTTTTGTGCAGGGTCGGGGTTCTAACCCACGTCCGCGAATGCCTGATTTAATTACGACGCAAATTAAGCCATACATTTTCAACAACTGAAATAGCCGAATAGTTAAGGTGCTGTACTAGCATTCAGATGACGTGGTTTCAATTCTTGACATGGTAAGTATAAACTTTTAAAATTTTTAAAAGTCTGATACGGTGAGTGTTTTAGACATATCCTTTTTGTACTATCTTGAACACCAGAGGGCGCTGTAGTACAAATATTTTAAAAAGCGTCGAAAAACTCCTAAGCCGTTTATCTGATCTACATGAAATTTTTTTTTATTAAATAGAACATTCAAATTTATTTATTTTTAACAA
Source organism: Coremacera marginata (assembly GCA_914767935.1). Taxonomy (NCBI): domain Eukaryota; kingdom Metazoa; phylum Arthropoda; class Insecta; order Diptera; family Sciomyzidae; genus Coremacera; species Coremacera marginata. Next base: position 38,486,540 of record OU612045.1, on the reverse strand, counting down.
ACATAAAAATGAACAGGATCATAAAATTCATTACCAAATATATCAAACAAAAAATTCTACGTCAACACTTACGGCACTATTGAAACTGTGTCTTTTTTTCATAAAGTATTTTAAAACAAGCTTTTATAAAAAGACCATTTTTTATCAGAATAATTTTCAGAAACACTGCAAAACCTTAGTACCTTTGTAGTAGAGAATAAGGAAATTGTATTAGCTAATTATTCTTAAAAATAGCCATCAACATTTCTCTAAGTGTAACGATAATAGAAAATTTTATAAATATATTGCGTTATTGCTAGGGCCGAGCGATTAATTGAGTAATTCAATTGATTTTTTTTTAATTAATTGAATTAATTTTGATAAATCAGATTCCAAATTAACTGCTGAATCGTTTAACCAGTTTTTCTGATAAATCAAATCACTGAGTAGTCGTTTAAAGGAGTTGTGATTAATTATTTGAGTAATTATACGATTTATCTGAAATATGATTAATCAAACATGTTAAGTGTAAAAAAATGTATTAGTGTTCTTGAAATTTGCTATTTACTTGTTTTTCTCTTATATGAAATCTTATTAATCAAAATATGAACTACTCGATTTTTCGCAAGGTCTTTACTCTGTAATTCTGCAATTATTCGGACATTTACTTCAGGATATGTGAGAGAGTTGCTTCTGCGCTCAATTTTTCTCTCTTTTACCCAGTTAGCTTGCTCGGTCGCTCGGTGCCAAAGTGCTGATTTTGCCCAACTCTACTCTAGTGGGCTTTGGTATGGATAACACATTTTTAAACTCATTCTAAGCAGCTATAGTACACAGCAAATTATAACAAATGTAAAGGTTAAGAAAGTAAAAAATACCCTATAAACGTTGACATATGAGGAAATGCATCAACTAGTGAAGAAACCAACTTTTTTTCCAAGAAGTGATCTGCATAGCCATAACATCTTAGACCTCTTTCTGACTTCACATCATGAAAAATATGATGTGAGTGTCAACGCACCTCTTGGTAATTCGGACCATTGCACCATCTCCGCTGTTTTTCCATATTCTAACCTTCGCACTTCTACGCCTGAAGCCCCGAAAGAGGTAGCGTTTCAGAATTGGCGCTCTGATAAGAATACCGGTACGAAAAGACTTGAGCGATTGAGGCTAGGAATCGCTTTAATGCATTTTAAAACGCGAAAAGTTTCTTCACGGAACTCGCATCGGAGAACAGGTTCTTCTCTGCTCCAAACGGAGCAAAAATTTTTGGTCATTTGTTAAAAGAGTAAAGAATCAGACGTCATCGACTATTCCAACTCTTTTAAAAGATTATCAAATCTTCACGGACTTGGCTGATAAAGCGAACCTGTTGGCCGAATTGTTTGCACATAACTCCACAATCCCAGTAAGCAATCAGCCACTACCTTTCGTTGAAAGAACGTCTTCTTTAATGCAGGAGATATATTTTCGTACGAGAGCAGTTAAAAAAAGTCCTTGCAAACCTCAACATAAACAAAGCCTCTGGTCCGGATGGCATACCATCACTTGTGCTTAAAGCGTGTACTTCTAGTCTGGCTCAGCCTTTGCGTGACGTGTTCAACATCTCCTACAGGACAGAAGTATTCCCATCTTGTTGGAAGGTCGCAAGGGTCCAGCCGGTACCAAAAAAGGGCGATGCCACGAACCCTGCAAACTACCGACCCATATCGATATGCTCTATGGTCGCCAAAGTTGTGGAGGGCGTAATTAACTTCAACCTTATGAACTATCTGGAGCACAATGAATAGCTTAGTGGCCGTCAATTTGGTTTCGTAGGGCCCGCTCTACTGGTGACCTTATGGCGTTCCCAACTGGAAAATGCAACCCATTCGGTGAGAGCAGAGTTGTTGCTCTGGATATTTTAAAGGCATTTGACCGAGTGTGGCATAAAGCGCTTGTGTCTAAGATAATTGCATATGGTGTCGGTGGTAACTTTGCTCGGTGGATCACGTGCTTCTTTTGAATCGAACGATCTATGTTGTAGTCGATGGCATATCGTCCAGAGAGCACGCCATAAACGCAGGTGTACCGCAGGGCTCAGTTCTAAAGTCAACTTTGTTCCTGGTTTTTATCAACCACCTTCTATCGTTGACTCACAACCCAGTTCAACCGTTTGCGCATGACAGCGTCATTTGCCATTCATATTCATTTAAAAAACGCCCGAGTTCTTTGGAGATTGAGAGGAAGGGGCAACATATGAATGACACACTTAATAATGACTTGGGAAAAATCTCCAAGTGGGGTCTTGCTAATAGAATAGAGTTTAATGCTGGCAAGACCCAGTGTTGTCTGTTAACCCACAAGCGAATCAATTGCCCCTTAGCTCCCCTCAATATGAACGGTGTAGATCTTACGGAGTCAGATGCTCTTGACTTTCTAGGCATATCAATACAAGCAGATCTTCGGTGGAATGATCATATTTTTGATGTGTCAAAAGAAGCAGCCAAGTGCCTTGGCTTTTTAAAACCAAAAAGAAAAGAAATACTTCACTCCATCTGATCTTCGTTTGATCTATACCTCATATATTAGGCCGTAAATGGAGTACAATTCCCACATTTGGGCAGGGGCTTCAAAGACGTGCGATATATTTGATAGGTGATGGAAATATTTCATCTTCTCTCAACTCTCTTGGGCATCGTCGCAATGTTGGTTGCCTAAGCCTTCTGTACAGGTACTACCATGTGAAGTGTTCAAGGGAGATACATGGCCTGACGCCACCAGCTGTGTGTTTCCTAGGTCCACTCGGGCATCTCTCCAAGCCCAACCCTTTACCGTTGCAACTTTCCCCAATACCCAAGAACATCGCATTTCCGAGATAATTCGTTCTTCGGTCGCTCAGTAAAATAGTGCAAAATCTCCCTGCGAGTGTGTTTCCCGGCAGTTTCAATCTGTGTAAATTTAAATCAAATCTTCACCGACGCTACTCTATCTTTCCACCCTCCAACTAACTATCACCCGTCTTCCGAATCAACACAGTGCTTTCGCATTTATAGGGGGCATCCCCGGAGTGCTGCTTAAGTCTAAAAAAATAAAATACAAAAAAAGCAAAATGATATAAATCAATTTCAAAATTCTCAAATCTCTCTCACAGCTATAAAAAAAAAAAATCTTAGAATAAGGCTTTTTTATTTTGTGTCACCAAGCAAGTGTGTAGTTTGTGAAAAATGGCCCGTAGAAATGTGTTGAAATTTGTTTTTTTTTTATTTGAACCTATAAAACCATAAATAATAATGTACATAAAAATTAAATAAAACCAAAAAGTAATTAATGCAAATGAAAACAAAGAACAGTTTTTTATTTAAATATTTTTTTTAAGATATAAAGAAGAAGAAGTAGTAATAGTAGTTGTTGTAATTCACGCTACAAAAAAAAAAGCAAATAAGTAAAATTCATATTTAATGCAAAAACATTAGCTAAAACTAGTTATATTTATAATAATATAAAACATGATCAAAGATAAGATTTGATAAGATAAGATAAATTAAGAACAGCGTTAAAAGTGGTATTTGTATGTAAAAATATTCATTGCGATGTGTAGATAACATAACGGTAGCAAACTAACTTTAGAAAATTTTAAAATAAGCAATTTATTAATGAAAAAATATAACAATATTAATGAAAATACAAAAACACTGTTTGATTTTAAGAAATTTTTTAAAGCATGTAGGTGTGTACATAGTAAAAGAGCAGTAGAAACTTTTAAACGATTTTCAATATATTTTTAATGTTTTGAAAATATTTTGAAAATATAATAGTTTATTAAGTGTTTAAAAAAATATGACAAAAAAGCAAACATTTAAACTCATAAGCGTAGGATTTAAATGTAAGTCAATGCAGCAAAGTTGACGCGTTTTTTTAATGTATATATATAAAGTATTAAAATAGTAGTATTTTTTAATGTTATATGGGAAATACAAAATAAAAAAAAGAATTTATTTTGTTTTATTTAGTCAAAAAATGTTGTATTTCAATATGTATTAACAATTAAACAATTGATTTTATATGCAATTCTTCAAAGTTTTTCCTTCTAAATTTTGTATTATTTTTGTGCCCTTTTTTATTTTTTGTTGGTAACAAATTAACAAAAAATTTAAAAAAAAAACAAATATAAGCTTAAAACTAACAACATTTTTAGGCTTATCGGCTACAAATAAACAATTATAAATCGTTTGATAGAGATAAAAAAGCAACAAAAAAAAAATTAATGCAAGTATTTAAAACTTAAAAATTTCATTCAGTATTCGTTTGAAAATTAAATATTTATAAAATGTTGTGAAAATTGTTAAAATGTTTTTTTTTTTTTGTATGATTGTTGATTGTCTTTGTAAACTTGTTGAAAAAATGTCGAAAGTAGTTGTAAAATATTTTGAATTAAAATTTAAATTTTTTAAATTATATGTGAGAAATTAGCTTATTTTGAACATTTGCGCGCGCAAATGAATTTTTTTTTCAAACTAAAACAAGCAAAGTTTTTTGCAAAATTTTATAAGCATCAGGCTTAAAATTTGTGTTTTTCAGATACAAATATTTTAAAAATTTTTGTGCTTACTTTGTTTTTATTTTCAAAAATTTAGCAAATTTTTTTTTCCAAAACATTCTTCAACAGTAAAAATTTCACAAAAATATTTTTAATTTTTTATTCACTTTAGTTCTTTAGTTTTATTTTAAAATGTTGGAAGCTCATAAAATATGTTGCATTAGCATTGAAGTTGTTGCATAACTCTTCAAAATCATGCTCAATACATTTTCATTAAATTTTTCCACTTTAGCAGTATTAGCAAAACTACTATTAAATGTACTTTTTGTTCTAAAGTACTAAATTTTTATTCTTCTCTAATATTTATGAAACTCTAAGAAATAACAATGTCGAAGAAAAGAAAAATATTAAACAACTTATTACATACATGTTTCCAGCAACATGTTGCTATCAAGCATTTACAACTAATTTATAACAATTTCAATAGCAAATTTAAACAATTTCAATTTCACAACGAATTCATATTAAAAAAAAAAAATAATAATCTCAAAGATAATAGCTAAGCGAAATAATATAAAAAAAAAAAATTATAAAATAATATAAAATTTGGCAAACGCATAGAAGCTAAGCAAGCGTTATATATCTACAAAAAAAAAAAAAAAAAAAAATATAAAAACAATAATGTTGCCTTGGATGCACTCCAAGTGCAGCTAAAAAGTTCCAACATGCTGGCCTACCTCGTCCACCCAACAACGTTCGGCTGCCCGTGGTCCAACATCCCCACGTTCCCCATTCATCATCACTGCACTCTTTCAACTCTTGCAACTTATCTAGTACGGTCTCGAGGCATCCTTGGGCTTCTTTAGCTGCACCTTCAAACGTTTTGTGCCCACTTGAAATCCATTCATTGCTTTGATGGCTACCTGCGCCGATTCTGGATTGTCGAAGGACACAAAACCGAAGCACTTGGACAGATTCGTCTGCTTATCGATGAAGACTTTGGCGGAGATCACATTGCCGAATGGCAGAAAAGTCGATGCCAAATCGGTGTCAGTAAATTCCTGCGGCAGATGGTAGATGAACAGATTACAGCCTTCAGGACCTGTAAGTAGAAAATAAAAATAAAAATTCCATAAGAAAAAAATGCATTAAGTAGATTTCATGATGATGTTGATGATGATGATGATGATTATAATCGCTATGGCTGCATTGCCAAAGGATGATTGCATTCTAAGTTTTTCCGTAAGCTTTCGGATAAATGAAAGAGATATCAAGTTATTACATTGCATTTTGCTAGGTTATACCTATTATTATTGCACATTGATTTGTTATAACTTTAAAAAGTACCGATGGTTTTTTATTTCTGCTTAAATTCAGGCCAAATAGAAAATAGTTGAAGGCACTGTAATGCCAGTCTTGAGTTACAATATTTTTTTTTGTTTTTGTTGTGGAGAGGTTGGCACAAAAAAATCATTCTGCTTAAAATGCAGAGTAATTTCGTGTTCGAGTGCAGTTTAAGAAGGAAGTGAAATTTTGCCAAGCTACGAAGCCTTACTAAGGCATCAAATTGTGCAGCTTTGGAGTTATTTTAATTAAAGTTGCAACAAATACACCGAAAAAAAATTCAAGACAAATTAACAGTAAACTTTAATCAATGTCTTCGGCAAATCGATATCTTCCAAGCTCTTGGGTAAGACAACTAAGTTTATTTGTTGATCTATTGAATTTTATTTGAATGATAAATTGTCGATAATTTGTACAATTTAGCATATATCCCTTTTATCCAAGTCTTGTTATATAATTTTACAGAAGTTTAAGTGATGATTAAATCAAATTGTATACATAACCTTTGCGTACCTTAACAAGACAACAAACCTTTACATAATTCAACTTTAACAACTCAAACAGTTTATTTTTGTAGAAATTATCGAAGTTTTCATTTTTAAACCAAGTTTAGCTTGTACAAATACTTTTGTCATTACACATTAGTTTTGCCACTCAGTAGGTACATTTTCGTTCACAAAAGCCAACTTGCATGTTCTTACTATGGTTTTTCTCTCGGTGTATAGGTTATTAATTTGTTGTGTTTAACGTTGACACCTGCCGTGAAGGTTTAATTCAACGTTGTTCCATAACAATTGGGACCAATACAAAGCGTCGGTCAGCGCCCCTATGAGGGTTCAATGGTACCAAATTAGCTCCATGTTGTGATGACACTTCGCAACCCTTCGTGGGTGTTGAGGCCTATCTAAAACCTCTTCCCTACTAAAGGGTATGGTGCCCGGTTTGAGAGTGCAAACCACACCGAGCTGGATAGCTCTTCCCGCGATATGGGTAGTAAGCCACAGCCCCCACGAAAAGCTCCCCGAAGGGTCAGCAAATTCCATTCAGCCCAGTATATGCCAGTAAAAGCCATACATACACCGGAGGCCGCTGACTGCCCGTGGTACCAGTTTTGCCCGTGGTACCAAATTGAAATTTGGATTTTCATTCAATTTGATTTAATTAATAAAGGGGAGGGGGGATATTTTTCATTAATTTCTAATTTCAGACCAAGAAAAATATCTTATTTCAATAAATGTCAAGTTTAGTTTGAAAATCAATTCAATAATTTTGAAAGGAAATCAATATTTCTGCTCTCCTTTAAAATATGACTATGCACGCGCAACGACGATATATGTTTTTATAACAAATTACTTTTGAAAAATACAACCTGTTGAAATAGTAGAGAGAAGTACAACTTTTTCAGAGATTTTTCTTATAAAACTAATTCTTTCATAGCCAATATTTACTGTTTAAGTTTTCGAATATTAATTGATTTTGTGGAATTTTTTTTTTATATATTTGATTATCTAATTGTGAATAATTTAATGCTCTTGTTGATTTTTATGTTATTTAAATATAAATGCAATTCAATGTTATGTTTAATAAATAGAAATAAAAATTTCGTATATACAGTGAAACTCCCATAACCGGACACTGATGGTCATTTTGTCCGGCTATGGGAGTTGTCCGTTAGTGGGAGGAATCAAAAAAAAATTATGTACATTTCAAGTTTTTGTTTAATTTATTATTATCTATGTATATTTCAATTTCCGTAAATTTAGTTATAAAAATAATTATGCAAGTTTTTCAAAATTCTCTTGCATGTATAAAAAAATATTAAAAAACTTTATTTACTTACATTCAAAAAATTTATTAATAGTTGATTGCTTAAGTTTGGCTTGCTTCTATTTTAACTGCTGAGAAAGTGATTCTCTGCATTTTGGAGTTGTTCAAATGAAACGTACTCATCCTTTGCAAACTGCTGTGAAAGCGCAATGTGTTTAGGATGAGATGCCACGTTATCCGAAAATAAAATAATTTTTCTCTTCTGAAATTTCATGTTCCTGTCAATTTCCAGCAACCATTCAGTCATAAATCATTGCAAAACAATCGAAAAAAGTTTGGTCTATCTGAAAAAACCTCGGGCTTAATGGAGCTATTTTTCTGCTGAATATTTATACTTCACTGTCATTTGAAGCAAATGATTTCTTTGTTTTTCGAAATTCTCCATCCTGTGTTTTTTGCAATATTGAACCTTGCCAAAAATAAATGGTTAAAACATTTTTTTTAACTAAATAAAACCACTAACTTTTTAGCTATTTCACGAACTGATAGTTTTTGCTTTTCCAAATTTTTATAATATTAATTCTGGTAATGTAAACTTTATAAAAAACACTATCTTAGCTGAGAACAACACAATCACCGAGCAACCAAAGACACACATAACATGAAAAATCATTAGAACGTGTTTTAATTTTCATTAGGGGAATCTTCGATTTCAATCGAGTTTTCAGTTACGTATTTGTTCGTTAAAAAGTGTTGTGTATCCGCTTGGGAAAGTACGAAAGCCCAAAATGTTTAAAATATAGTGTCCGCGTCCGTCTATTGGAGTGTCCATTCATCGGAGGGTATTTTGTTCTAATATGCTTGTGTATAGAAAATTTGTCCGGTTGTGGAAGGTGTCCGCGAGCGAATTTATAGTGAGTGAAATAGAGCGTTATCTAAAAAATCGAGCGTTACGCAGTCAGCGTTGCACAGCAAAATACCAACAACGAAGAAATACCAACAAAATACATACTCACAGCAGAAAGAGTTTCAATAAACTCGATGTTGCTCTCTACTCTTCTTTTTTTATGTTCAGCTAGCCACAGCATAACAAAAAAATTGTGTCTGTTTGAATATGTGTGTATTTGCAACGTAACCGTCGCTCATACGAGATTGATAATAATAATAAAATAATAATTGATAATAATATCTGTTAAATTTATTGTAAAATCATAAAAAAATTTTTGTAGATGTTCGGAAAACCTATTTATCAATAATTTGTCTATTCGAGGCAAAACATATAGTCGATGCTATTAAAAAGAAAAAAAATATATTTTTGATATTTTTAAAGTTACCCAAAATAATTTTAGAAAAAAAATTTAGTTCAAAAGCAATCCATAAAAGTTGCCATTTTTTTTTTAATTTTTTTCTAATTTTGCAAAAATTTTTTAGTTTTGTGGGCAATATTTTGCTACCCTGTGGGAAAATCAACTAATTTAAAAGTAATTGATAAAGTAGTTTTTTGTCAACCACAACTAGTTGAATTCTTTTTTTTCCATAGAACGAACTAACTTATTTTGTATGGCGATGTCCGCTAAATAAGTCAATTGACTTTCGTCTGCATATATTTTGAACTACTTGTTAAATTAGTTACATTTAAATTATTTTTTTAATTGCTTTTAAATAACCAATTGAAAACTATTACTGATGGCCTAAAGTTAATATTTGAATAAATAACATGGTTAAATATATATAAACTTGTAATCTTATAAAAATTTGCAATTAAAACATGTCAAAATCAGAGTAGTTGCCGGCTTAATATAATTCAAAGTAGTTCAAATACTGGCTTATTTTAAACTAGTTTTTGAATTAGTTGTTTTTAAAAACAAGTTAGTTTGTTCCTATAGGGTAGCTATGGCCCTTATTTACACATATATATATATATATAAATATTGCATACATATTAAGAACAGCAACGCTAACAGTAACCAACACGATGTTGCGTTCGTGATTTTGGCACGAACCAAACAACCATGATTTTCTCAAACAAAAATGTGAATTTTCTTCTTAGAGTTTGCTATTTTGTGACTTTATTAGAGAAGTGACAAAAGCTGAACTTAGATATTCGTTGTATTTGTCACATAACTAATATTTTGGCAAATCTATAATCTCTATACGATGAATATTAAAGGCTGTAGGTATACCCCAAAAAGTGATCAAGTCATTGCATGTGCTTGAAAAAATTTGTGAAAAAGACCTTCATACAAACCGCGCTGTAAGACGTAATTCTACGTAAAAAAAGTATAAAAAAAAATATTGGAATATTTAACTGACTTAAAATATACCACATTCTACTCGTATTAGTTGCCATTTAATTTAAAAGTTCTCATATAATACTAGTTTAAAAAAAAACTAAAAAAAAAAAACACTATAAGCGATAATTTTCTTAAAGGACTTCTTTTTACTGCCAAACTGCCGACAACTTTGTCTTCATCATCGGCATTTTATTCGTTCGTACTCATTGCTAGTAGTCTGAATGTTAATAAGAAGAGGCCGTACAGTGACAGTGAAAGTGTAGAAAACAAGTTTAAAAAAGTCGTAAGCTGCCTTAGAGTTCAAACTTATTAGCATGTTTTGCACGTGTACACGAAAGTTGGAACTCAGTGAAGTTCGTTTTCGAAAAAACGAACTCGACCTACACGTGAATGTAAAACAAGTTCTAGCGAAATATTACTCGCTATTACTTGTTTAGAAGACTTGTATTAGAAAGCACGAAGATTATAAAAAATTTAAACTTAAATTTAAATTTTTTGGCGGGAACTAAATTAATAAAAACAAGGTGTTTCAGCAGCATCAAATTAACAAACTGCAACAAGTCTTGGTACACTATTTAATTAGCTTTCCAACATGGTCTTTTATTTTTTTCTAGTTGCATTCGTTTTGATATTATATGCCTGTAGCTGATTACACATTTTTTAATGATTTTTAGTAAACGTTCCCTTATAACTCTGAAGAGGGGGGTGATGGACCCCCTACCATACAATTTTTTTTTGTCTTGACCCAAGTAATCAACTGCCACAGGATTGTCCTTTTGATACGGAACACCCTATATAAACTAAGACAAAAAATTTTTTTTTTCAAATTTATTTAATTTAATTATCTGTTATAACTTTTTAAGTTTCATAAAAGTTTTTCAACAACTTCCTCGCTATCACCATTTTATAAGAAAAAATGTAGTAAAAATCAGTCAATTCTTTGTTGAATTTAGCATTAGGTAAGTTTATCATAAGGTCATAAGATCATAAGATTAAATATCAAACGACCTAAATAGTTAAGTCGACCTTTTCAATGTCAGTCGCATAGGATTCAGGAAGCAAACATTTAAGCAATATGATGTCATCTAGTGGAGGTTAAATAGACTTTGCTTTAAATTGGCAAAATCATTTGCAAGCCTCGCATAATATTCACTCACAATTAGTAGCCTTAACAAGCTGATTTTGACCTTCTAAAATAGCGTTAAACCTTATTACACCAATGATGCTATCAATACCTTTTTTCGTTTTTTTCATATGTCGGTTTTCAAATCCTTGTTAACTTTACTAAAGTGTCGCATTAAATGAAAGTATCTGTAGAAGAAAACAAAAAAGAAAACCGCTTACAACGCAAACTCCAAGCTCAATAAACGTGGTTCTCACTAAGCACATTAGACGAGCTATGTTACCGAGCTAGCGGGTAAATAGCGTCTGTTTACGGCTTGAGGGTCCTGTAGCAGCAGTAGCGTATCCTGTGACTTAATGTGAAACTGAATGTCATCGCCCGTAAGTGCCAACATTATTCGTTTCACATCAAAACATGTTCAGGCAACAAGCTCCAATTAATGCGGAAAACGGATACTCCATAGGATATGAGCAGCGTACACATACTAAAGAAAAGACACTAAAGTTCACACACACACACACACACACACACACGCTCGCGCAACAACAAGTTAGTGTTACCGTAAAAGAGACGCAAGTTAGGATGCCAGAATACGGCAGTAGCAACGGATACCATGTCATAATGAAGGATATTGTTATGTTAAACGAATGAGCAACTGAGGCAGCTAGAGTGCTCTAGGGTAGAGCACGAAAAGTAGTATGAGAAGAGTGCAGGAAGGAAGAAAGATTTTTAGCTAACCCCGCATGCCGTTAGAGCTGCCATCAGTTGCGGTTGCCAATTTTGGCTGAGTTTAGAAACATTTTTGTTAACTTGATGATTTTTCAGCACTTCATTATGTGCAAGAAGGTGGGGAGATGGGGAGGTAAAAACGATTCCGTGGTAATTTGAAACATCCTGCTTATCTCATCGAACCTATGAGCATGCTGTTGTTCCATATGTGGGCGCGTATAATTTAGACAAAATGTTTAACAAATCAGGCAAAATTGGGCAAAACTCTTGCGGTGTCTAGCAGCAAAGCCAAAACCATTGTGCTGGGCGGCCCACTAAATGACTTCGTGGTATGAAGCTGATTATATTACAAGCTTATTTATGCAAATTCATCCTATCGTACGTGGCGCACACTCTTGATGAGGTGTTGTGCTAAATCTTTTGGCTTTATTTGGGGTACGATTGAATGTGTTTAATTGGGAAAATCATGCATGGCTGTGTGAAGATAAGGAATCAATTTATACAAGGTTACAAAGAAGTCAAGTTTATTTCCCTAAGTTAAAGAAATTGTTGTATGAAGCACTTAAGACACTTAATGACAAGAGGTGGCAATAAAACTACACTTGTTTGTGGCCTAAATAAACCTGGATGTGTAGTTTAAGATTAAGCTTATGGGAAGTAAAACTGTTGTGAGAATATTGTTGCGTTTCTGCCACTTAAGGTATACGTGTAACAACTAAAAAAAAGTAGCTTATTCAAAAATTTTTTTTTAGATAAAAAGAGTTATTATTTTTTTTCAAATTTATACAGTTGTACATAAAAAGTACTTTATAAAAATCATTTTTTTTTTTTTTGAAAATAATTTTCAGGCTTTTATATAGAGGGAGCTGAAAATTACATTAAAAAAGAAGCAATCCAAAACGGTTCGATGGATATCGCTTTTCCCATGTATCTGAAACAAAAAAATCAAATATCATTTTAAAGTACATACCACTAATTTGGCATCCCTCCTACGCACAACCACCGGAGGATTTTTTAAAAATTATGACGAAAGTTAAAGTAAAACATTAAAAAAAGTCAATAAAAAATAGAAGTTACTTAAATTTAGAAGGGATGCTTAAAGGACAAAATTACAAATAAAATGCAAAAAGATTCATTGAAATTGAACCAATAGATTTCGAGTTATCTATCGAACCTTTTGTTTTAAAGCTTTTGTTTTTCGAAATTTTTCACATATTTTTAAAATTATCTGTTGATAAATTTACTATTATTTAATCTGCAATGCCAGGTGTCGTTTTAAAAACATGTATGTGTATTCTAGAAACTATGAACAACATATTAGCCAAAAAACAAATTTTTTTTTTTAAAAATTTACACGTATACCTTAAGAAACACTTGTTGAAAAATATGAGTTTGAATTTGAATATGAAGCTAATAGATTTAGCTTTTTCGAATGCGTAGCATTCAGACTTTAGAGGCTGTGGTAGGGAATTCAAAATTAGAAATCCTTCTGATGAGCTTAATTGGCGGTAAGCGAAAAAACGTTTTCAAGGTAGCCCTCGTGCCTGCACGGCAAGGTTTAGGTCTTAGGTCGGTTTCACTCTTCAGCATCGGGAAGTATTTCTTTTTATCTTTTTCAGGTTTTTCAGGTTTTTAGCTTTTTTTCCAGTTTTTCATTATTATAGTATTGTTATTATTTTATTTAAATTATGAATTTATTTTCAATTGGTGATGGTTTTCGGTAAGAATCATTAGAGCATTTTGATTGGGAATACTTAGTATTTCTAACCTTATTGTGTTTTCTTGATTTGAAATCGAAGACACCACCGTTTGAATTCAATGTAATGTTTACATTGATATTGTCTCTTGTATATGAGCACATGTAGATTGTGTGATTAGAGCTGCGATTGTGCCAGGCATGGGAAGTTCTAAGTTATTTGAACGGTTTATGTTTTGGTTACAATCAGTGTGTAGGTAAGTTTTATAGAACTTATAAATATTTGTTTTTAGAACTAATAGGATTATTGTATATGTATATGTATATATGTGTTGTGGGAAAGTTCATGTTGTTAGATATATGAATTTTTCCATATATAATGCATGTATGCATGTTATTATTTTTTACTATTTTATTATAAAATTTTTATTGATAGTTAGTTTGACTGAACTATAGATAGACTCTAGGATTTTTATGGTAGATTAGGGGGGTGGGGTTGTGTTGACATTGTAGGAATTAACTTTGAACAGTACTTCGGACAAAAAAACTGACTTTTGACGAACATTTACAACAGTACCTTGGTGTGGATATGTTTCAGAGGGTTATTGTTTCTTTCCATAAGTTAGTGTGGAAAATGTCAGTAGATCTGCATTCATATTTCTGCACAAAGCACTGACTGAGACTGTACTTTACTTAGGCCATCTGGCAGGTATTTAAGTAATGTCTCTTAAGTAGGTTAGATAAGTATAAGATTTTCATTGTGGGGTTGAAGGGCTATCAGCTGGTATGCCCTGACTTGCAATTATCTTGTGTATAATTTTTTGGGGGGTTTTGTACGACAAGATTTTATGTAAGATTGAAGGTCATACTATAGGATAGTTTCTGACTCACAATAGTCTTTTACGTGTTAGGGAATTGTGTGTGGGGATTTTTGTGGATTTAAATTTACATAGATGATGTCCTTGACTGATGGAGTCTTAATGGATTCTGTCGTCGAAGGGGAATCGGTTGTTGAGGAGCATTTATGTAGTATATCGTTCAAGTAATGCAATGATATCTACAGCTCAATAAGAGTTCTTCAACTTCTGTTATTTAAAATAAGTCATCTCCATTTTTCAAAATTTGTTAGGTTAGCTTAGGTTTTTAATGAAGTTATTTCAATGCTGGGCTTATAATTTTTTATAAAATTTTAAATTTACATTTTTTTATTTTTTTACAGCGATCGTACTAATACGGGTCAAATGTGTTTGAGTGGTTTTATGTTTTCTTTTTATTAATATTTTTTTTTTTTAATATTAACTAAATTTACTACAATAATTGGAAGCAACAGATTTCCTACAGCCCAAAAATATAAATATCTTACTCTAGAAATGCATGAAAACTTTCTTTCTTACATTTATATCTCTCGCGCTCTTTTCAGATGAATGCATTAAAAAAAGAAATGCCACAAATTAAATTATATTTTTACTATTGTAAATTTATCACAGCGCCTTCTTCATAAGGGGTACATAAATTTTCATAGTTATATAAAAGAACATGTATTTGTGATCGGCATCACCACCTGAGTCAATTTAGCCATCTCCATCTGTCTGTCCGTCTGTACGTCTGTGGACACGATTACAGCCGTTATTTTAAAGCTATCGCGATGAAATTTAAAATATTGGCTTCTTTGTAAAAAAAAAAATATTTAGTTCGAAAATGAGCCAAATCGGATTAAAACCACACCTACCTTCTATACAAAGTGACTTTATTTTAATTGCAAAATCTCTTAGAAATCCAAAAAAATTAAAGAAATGTGTTGAAATTTTGCATATACGAGTATGCTTTGATATTTTATAAAGTTTCTAGCTATTAAGTTTGGCAAAATCTTATGCAAACTCCCCTTACCTTCCAAACAAAGTAACGTTATCAAAATAGAAAAACCTTTGTTAATATCAATGCATGAATTGACTTGATAATTCCTAAAATAAAAATCTGAGTGACATCGTGTCCGTATGTACCCAAACTCCACCCACATCACTCCGACCTATACCAAATTTTGCACATATATTCTTCGGTATAATGTAAAGTCTTTAGACTATAAAAGTGGGCGTGCCATTTTACTTTTAATCGAACTTCAACCAAATTTTACATATGCTATAATTCTTGCTAATTTGAGCAGTCTTAAGTTTATAAATTTGGGTGGTGCTAGGGGGTGCGGCACTTTATTTTTAAGCTTACTCCATCTACACCGTTTGTCCGATTTCAACCAAGTTTAACAAATTATGCTTTAGTATAATGAGCAGTTTTAAGCCTACAAAAGTGGGTGGGATTAGACAAGGGGGCGTATCAATTTATTTCTAGTCGAACTATTCAGACAAACCTTACACCGTTTGTCCGATTTCAACTTAATATTGCACATATATTCTATGTTATAAGGAGCAGTTCGTAGTTTATAAAAGTGGGCGTAATAAGACAAGGGGTGTGTCACTTTAATTTGAAACGAACATCTTCTACAGCGTTTCTCCAACTTCAACCAAATTTTCGAACATATCGTCACCTAAAATGCAAAAAAACGTAACAACATTTTTAAATTTCCTATGGGAGAATCCAAAAACGTTTTAAAATCGCACGTAAGTTGAAAGTAATACTTTCTTCTTAATTTCGTTTACAAAATGGCTATTATTGGTCATCTTTGGATATTTTTCCAAAGAATAGTTTTAAAGTCTAAAATATGTTAGCAAAAAATATCTTAAATAAATATGTGGCAGCCGTGGCGCAGTGGGTTGAGTGTGTGGCCCATACGTCAGAGAACCCTGGTTCAAATCCCATCTGACACAGAAAGTTTTTTTCAATTGAATTAATTTTTCTGTTCAGCCGTCAGCTAGGTCAAATGCCTTTCAAGCGCTGTAAATGGCCATTTCGTTTATATAAATATTAAATAATAAAGATAAAACGTATGCTTAACAATTTTGTACCCATTGCTGCGAAACTTCTTTCATGTTAAAAACATGGAGAACCTGGGAATTCGGGACACTACTGTTATTTAAAAGAAACCCTTCACTTAGAATTAATATGAAATACTACATGGAAAAAGATAGCTCGTAGCAAATACTATTGACACAAAGTAATAACAAAGTAAAAACTTCTGTTTGTTTTAGTAATTCAATAGATTTACTGAATTATTATTAATAAATAATGGCAGCCGTATATGCATTTTAAAGATTGGAAAGTACAAAGATGAACTGTAAAAAATTTTGAAATGAATAACATTCTGAAAAAGTAATGAATAATGCATTTACTTATTAATTTCCAATAATAATAACATTACAAATTTCAAAATGAAATAATTTCTTAGTACAAAAAATATAGTTTCATCTGGAAAAATGATAAAGAAAAATGTTGTTTTTTTTTCTATTTGTTTTACAGTTTGACATCGTTGTTCTTACCATCTACATTTAGTAAATTTTAGAAGTTAACACATAATAAATAATACCGTTTGTCTTTACGAACGTACAATTTCCGAGGAAAACAGCAAAAATTTGGGTTAGGTTTGATCAATTCTTATGGTTTTGTTTTTTCCGTGTAATAATGACTTAAGAGTCACCCCGTGCCAAAAGTATAAGCACATTAGATTTTTATCAATATCTTTTGTTGTGTGCATGAGCACATTTTTCTACTTTTACCGTTAGACAAAGGTGTTAAGACCAATTGTTATATATAACGAACAACAACAACAACAACATTAAAAGAGAAAATATATATACATATACAGTAGGCCGGAAAAATTGCTTGTGTGCGTTTTTTAAGGCACCACAAGACACAGCTGCATGTCGTAAACTTACTTGTGTAGTTTTTTTATAGCACCTACTTAAGAAAAGAAGGTTGTTTTTACAACCCTTTTTGTGGGTATTTAATGGCACCTTCTTAAGAAATGCGCATTTTATGCAACCATTTTAACAATTAAGGTATCACTGGAATGCACCGCAACCCTTTTAAAATATTAAGGTATCACTGTGACACAATTGCAGATCCTAAAATTGCTTGTGTGCGTTTTTAAGCCACCACAAGACACAGCAGGTAGAATTGAAATTACCATTTCGTTTTTATTACCTCCCTTATGGGAGGGGGGGAGGGGATCTATTCTCACATTCTATTCGCACACAGGGTTAATTATTATTTCACGATTTTGATACACGTTATTGTTCCTAGCAGAAAAATTAACTTAAAAAAAACTTATTTTGATAGCTCATTGCAAAGGCAATGAAATCACCTTTCTAACGGTATGTCAACAAACTCAACCGATTCAACCGTTACCGAGCTGTGCTCGTGTGAAGATGAAATCAATCGGTTGAAACTACCAAATTTCAACTTTGAGTGCAAATTTCTCAGAATTTCGCGTAATAAATGAAATTTATTTTTATGATCAATTTTGCAATTTATTCCATTTTTTTTTCAATGACACCACATACATAAACATGGCTCTAAAAATAAAAAAGTTGGCTGTACTGAAAAAATTATACTTATACGCAGCTCGGTATACGCAGGGTTGACAGAGCGTGAAAAAAAAATATTTATTTTAGAAAAGCCTTTTTGAGAAAAAAGTTCGGGATCGGGAAAGTGATCGAGTGGAGCCAAACTTTTTAAAAGATAAGGAAAGTTATTGATTGAGAAACAATCAACATGGACGCCAAAAAAATTCCTGGCAATTATGAAATCCATCGTGTCTTACGAACAGTTAGTAATATCACATAAAGTATGCGAGAAAAAAAAGGACAGAATGCGACTTGGATGCTTCTTGAAGTACAATTCGCTATGTTTAAAAGAATTCCGGGAACATATGGTTTTCAAAAACGAAGACGGCCCCTCGACTTAGTGACAAGTATAAAGAGAAGTTGCGCTTACAAGCATGATTTCTCAAAATTTTTTTAAGATAATATTTTCTGATAAAAAGAAGCTTAACTTGGATGGACCAGATGGCTACGATGGATACTGATGGGATATAGGACATGAACCCCGATATTTTTAAAATAGAACTTTCGGTGGCGGTTCACTGATGGCGTGGAGTGGACTCCGTGCCCTAGGATATGTGAGTCTTTATTTTCCAAGCGCTCGGATAAGCTCAGAAGATAAAATTGGTGTGTTAACTACGAAATTATTGTCCATTTTGAACAAAAGCGCAGACGAAATTCTGGAATTTCAGCAAAACTGTGCTAAAGCATGCCAGTGCAGCATGACACCACTTTTTATTGATCTTAATATCATGGAAAATGTGTGGGGTGCTTTAGTGCACGTTTTTTTTTTTTTGAGGAAATACCCAATACTCTACGGAAGCAAAGCTGCAAAAGCTATTCTACAAAGCTGGGACGACTTCAGCGATTAACAATTTTAGAATTTATTTGACTCAATGCCAAAACGATTTTTTGATAGAAAACAACGGAAAAATATCCCATAACTAAAATGAACAATAAAACTAAGTATGCAAAAAAAATTTTTTTTGTAAGAGCGTTTATAATTTTGGCACAGCGATATTTTCTCTGTTAATCTCTTCTTAATCTCTCTAATCTCTTAATGTTGTTGTTGTTGTTGTTCGTTATATAACGAATTGGTCAACAATTGGGCTTAACACATTTGCCTAACGGTAAATGTAGAAAAATGTTCTAATGCACATCTAGTGCGTTTATAATTTTGGCACGGGGTGTATTCTACTGTAGAATTTTGAAAAAATCTTTTTTGTTTTTCTTGCACATTTTCGAAGAGGAGACCCTTTAAAAATATATTTTACAAAGGAATTTTTAGAATTTCAATTACTTACGGAGCTATAGCTATTTTAGTGACGCTGCCAGACGGAATGAAACTCGGATACGTCGCAAAGTGATGCGATTAATACAAGTAATACGGAAAAAGCTATTTTGTGAAATTTTTTTGTAGTATTCGATGATTAAGCTACATGCAAGTACAAAAAAAAAGTATTTCACAAATTTTGGATAAGTGGGCGTGACAGCTCCCATACAACTTGAACACATTTTGAGCTATTTCAGAGAAATGGTAAATGCTACATATATGCATATTCTACATCGAAGGATACAATGTACGTTACACATTTTATTTACCTGAAGATATTAAGACAACAAGAGGGAATAAAAGTAGTACAATAGAAACCGAAACATTTGCCGCTCGCCGCTCAGCGCAGGTAGCTAAAAGTCGCGCAAAACTAAGTTAGAGGTACGGTCATTCAACGTACTGTAACTTCGTTAGTTTTACTCCGAATGATCTAAAAATGTAATACAATATTCCTCAGATGTTGTTCTTTCAGAAGCAAAAATAAAAAAATATGAAGAAAAAGTTGTCAAACCTTACCTCCCCCTTAATTAAATAAAAAATGTTAAGCGGAAATGTGAAAGAGCCGTTTTTTTATTTGATGTTCACATTCAGCCTGTATGTAGTACTGAAAGGTGGGCGCGTCAGTAAATTCAGTGGTGGTAAAAATCTGAGCCAATGAACCGGTGCTAAAAATTGGACTAATTTTCATTATAGGCCAGCTCGTACTGGCGGCGGTAGCTTCAATACTGAAAGGCCTACCTGTCACGAAGCACGCGTTAAGAATTTGTGTATACGATAATCCAGATAAGCCAGACTATATTTTCAGTGCCAAGTTGTGGTCCATGCATGTTTAAAATCAGAACTCCTACTACAAGGCATGTCCACATTCCGAATACAAGAAGGTTATCGATAAAAATAATGGACACTATCGTTGTGAACGCTGCAATGCAGTATTTCCAGATTTTACAGACTGTTGGTCAATATGAGCATTGGCGATTGGACCTCCAATCGATGGGTCACATGTTTCAGCGAAGCTGTTGAGGCAATGGAACACAATCAGCTAGCAGGTGAAGAAATGCTAGCTGCCCTCAAATTCAATACGTACATTTTTAAATTGCGTTCAAAGGTGAACTTTTCGGGGGGTATGCATCACAACAAACTGATACACACAACAATCAGTGTCACCTGTTAACTATAAAGAATTTAGCAAGAACTTGATAAATAATCTCAAGATATTTAAAGGCGATAATAAAATCTAAAATTTAACCCATTTATAAACATCCATAAACGATGCTGTCTACCCGTAGATTGCTTAACATTTGCTAAAATTAATCACTTACATAAATGTAATAAATATATATTTATTCATGATTAACTAAATGTCTTCCATCATTTCATCATTCATTCAAGTTTAAAACGATCCACAAAAGTTCAAGTAGCTTAAGTATGTATTTAATCTTTTAAAACAAAATAGTTGTCAATCTTTTAAACAGTGTTCGTGTAATAATTTAGCTAAATAAACACTAGATAAGCTTCAAAAATCAATTTGTTAATAGAGGAAAATGTTTAGTGAAGTGTGAATAAATAATCTCGAAAAACACGCACACATTCACAAATAAACGCATGCATGCATTGGAGATGCATTAATATGCACAAAAGATGTTTTGGCAAAGCCTTGACGCTACTTTGCCTTATAATTGAATATTTGATGCTGCTGATTTGTTGCTGTTGATTGTTGTTGCTATTGTTGTTGCTGTTGTTTTTGTTGTCATTGTCATATTATAATAGCATTAAAGCGCATTTGTCGAGGCTCATTTATAGTAAGCGGTGAACGTAGACGTAGGCCTGACTATCGCTTAAATCTTTGTGTATGTATGTGTGTGTGTGTGTGCATTTGAGTGGGTTTAAATGCGTAGGCAATTAATTGCTTTTGTGCTGCATAGATGGGTGAGCAAATTGCAGATAGATTACTGCTGATACATTGTTCCTACTACTATCAAACTTTTTCATCACTTTAAGCTGCTATTTGGCAACTTAAGAGGTCAACAGTATTTAAGCCAACATCTTATCAAAGCCATGCAAGCAACACATTAAGCGATGGATTAGCTGACAGTATAGAGCGAGAGAGGACAGTAGATTACGTTATTCAGTAAAATCGATTTTGAGCAGCTTAAGCTTAAAGCTAAAGGCTTACAAGATTTATAGCTATATAATTGATAGTTGCTGGTTGCCAAGAGATATAGAATGAAATCTTTATGTTTAAAGCTTACAAGAAGAACAGCTAAAAATATTGAAAATCTGTTTAACTTAAAGCCAGCCATGCATAGATAGCAGCCAAACAAATTCCGCTGCACATCCTTGCACCTCGAGTGCAATGCGACCCAGAGTACTGCACACTAAATTTCCACACAATTACACACACATGCACAGTAATAACATCAAACTATATATAACCCAAACAGCCAATTTTTGTAAAATATTATTTCCAAAAACACTCACACATGAGCACACATTGAACCGGATGTTCGGATAAGACAAGCGGATATAGAAAAATTGTAAGCGAGATTGAAAAAAACCAAAAATATGTATGTTTTATGCGCGTGTAGCAAAGCTATGAAGCTTGTCAGCATGACAGACGGACAAATAGAAGAATATGTAGACAGTCAGCAAGTGCAGCCACATCGCGCAGCGTCTTCAAGACGTCGAGCACATAAATATTTATGTCAGAATTTTTAATAGTTTTATGGCGGAATGTATATTTTCTATATTCAGTGACAAAAAAAATATATAACTAAATTGAATTGGATAAGAAAAATTGAAAATAAATAACAACATCGGTGATAAAAAACCACAGCCAGGAAACTGTGACTACATGACGAGTAAATATGTTCATGTTTTGGGATTTAGTAAGGATGGCAGCAGCAGCATACCGCCAAAAATGCTTGCCTTATGTCAAAGGTTTAACTTTAATCCGGCTGCAAGAGCTGGAAAACTGGCAATTTTCATACTCCGATTTTCCACGATGGCATTATTTACAGATTAAAAACATAAAACAAACCAATTGGCCATTTTTGCACCTTGACTGAGCTTCTAATTATCGATAGTGTTGTGCGTGTCATTTAAACGGGTACACAGTTGATCGAGAACTGGACCTATACATTTTTATGCCAACTGCGATCAGCTCTTGTTCTCAAGAAGCGTTGCATGCCCTTTTTTATTCTCTGAGGTTTGCTGTTGTCGACAGAGAAGTGACGACCCTTCCCCCCATGATTTCTATTGAAATTTATTTTTTGTATCAAATGGGATTAGAACCCAGGTCTAATACGGTTTTTTGGCATACGGAAGTACTAATTCTATTTAATTATCTCTTTTGACCAATCTGTTCCTTTTTCTACAAGTTTTTTGCTTTGATTATTGCAACAATTGAAACCAAAGAAAACAAATTCAGAAGAAATCACAAACTGGATATTGCGCCACTTTCATATCGATATTCATATTCATATCAGATTCATATCGAGCCCGGCTAGGGGTTAGTTTATTCCTGAACAATTATATTCGGATAAACAGCCTCGGATAAGAACCCCAATTACGTTGACGACCACCGCAAACGAAAAACGGACAATGATTTACGGATATGCACCTGGAGGATATGCACCAGACAAGGAGGCAGCTTAAAGCGACTGGCTGGCAGCGCCATTATAAGCTTGAAACAAAGCAGCAAGCCACTGGGTCTTTCAAAGTGAGTAAAATATAATAAAAATTATGGAGCACATCCAAGGCCGTTTTTTTCTCCGAAAAACGCTACTGTATCGGTGCACAACTCATAACTGTCGTTTCCTCATGTTTCATAAACATTTGTTTGATGGAACCCTTTGGAAAATTTAGGAAAATCAACCGCCGAAGGAAAAATCATCCTCCATTAGGCAATAAGAGGTTCCACACATCAGCTCAAACAAAATCGATTTGAGCCCTCCTATCGTAGAATTGTTGCTTATAGCCTGAATTTGGCAGCCAATGACTTCTTTTTGTTTCCTCCCATTAAGAAATAAATGCGTAACGAACATTTTTTTATATTCAAACAGGCCATTGAGACCTTTAAAAAACTGATTTCGGGGGTACCACTTTCAAAGTGCCAAAACTGTTTAGAGAATTATTACAAACGAATGCAAAGCATATTGATCATCTTGGAGAATACTTTGAAAAGCAATAAAACTATTTTCACTTTTAAAAAATGCATCTAAAATTTACTGTGTTCTATAACACCTCACTTTCCTCTGTGTTATTTGAATTTAAATTTTGGGTTTTTGGATATATTTGGAAATATTCATGCTAAGCAAATATCAATTTTAAATTCCAATAAGAAGTGGATTATGGATATGAAGTGGATAAAATCACATGTCCGGCCTAAGGTCAACGATTGGATTCAAACGAAAATGAGCGATCAAGACAGAAAAGAAAAAAAAAAATTAAAAGATATGATTTGGGATGGTTATTAGGCTGGGCCCATATTTTTTTTTTATTTTTAATACGCAATAGGCATCAAAAGTTGCGTATATTTGCGCTGATTAAAAAGACGCTTACCATTTTTAAAATTAATACTACTTTTGGCCCTCTACAAGAGCTTTTCTGACTGAAGTTTTCGGCTGGGCCGATTTTTTTTTTTTAAATTTTAATATGCAATAGGTTTCATAATAGATATCAAAAGTTGCGTATTTTTGCGCTGATTTGGTGACTTTTTGCTCTCTGCCATAGCTTTTCTGATTAAAATTTTTTCGATTTTTATCAGGTTTTCTGTAAAGAAAATTTTGTCTATATTTTCAGCCAACTAATTTGAGTCACTAAATTCAATAATCAACACAAGTAGCACAGTTTTTGCAGAATCCAATATGTTTTGTTTTCGAGGCGTATGAGCGATTTTTTTTCATATCGTTGTTTATTATGTTTTTTGTGTTTCATTTAAAGCAAACATAATTTTAATGATGAGTTTCGGAATAAGTACCACATTTTTTGCAGAATCCGATATGTTTTGTTTTCGAGGCGTATGAGCGATTTTTCATATCGTTGCTTATTATGTGTTTTGTGTTTCATTTTAAGCAAACATAATTTTAATAATGATTTTAGGACTAAGCAATCTAAAAGTATTAAGAAAACAGCTCACAAGCAGAGCAGTTTAAAAGAATTGCAGTATACTCCTCTTTTTATTTGGAAAAGCAGTACAAATAACAGAAGTTTCAGTAGTAATAACTCTGGTAGAAGGCCAAAAGTTTTATGGAATTAAAAGATGGTTAGCTTGTTTTGAAACTAAGTAAAAATACACATCTTGTAGTTTCTATTGTGTTTCGAAAGAACAAAAAAAAATTTTTCATATAACATCGTGCCCAGCCTAATGGTTATGCATAACACAAAAATTTTAGTAGGATGCTGGTGAACAAAAACATATCTTCATATTAACGGAGTATAATATATGGCGACACTAGTTTAATCTTCTTATATAAAAATTAATTAGCTTATAAGATAAAATATTTCGGATTAATACAACATAGCTTGAACCAAAATTAAATAGTAACCTCTATAACTGTGCAACCACCACCAGAGTGCGAAAAATTCTTAGGCGCTGCATATAAAAAAAGCAAAATGCGCAGAAAATAAAAAATATTACTGCAAAAGCATACTTTTTTTTTTCTTCCAACACTCACACAGGAACATTGCTTTTTCCACTAACACACTCACACTTTGACATACACCAACACATGAAATAAATGTCTGTTTACATGCATGTGTGCACGACGGATGCATCGTCTTGCTTGGCGGAAACGGAAAATGCAATAAAGGAAATCGCGTTCGTATAAACAGGAAGTAGTTTTTGTAGAACGTTAAAAAAGATCGAGCAGATAGAAGAACTCAAAAGATGGATGAAAAAGAGAGAAGAGTGCGAAAAAATGAAGAAGAATTGTATATTTTTTTTGCACATTTTTTGTGCAACTTCACGGAAGATTTGTGCCATCGATGCTGACTTTTGCACATTTGCTATGTAAGCAATGGCGGCAGGGAATTGAGAAAGCTTTGTTCCATTTATTTTATTTTTTCTTTTGTGCATATGTACATATATAATATACATTTTATAAAAAGGTGTAAATATTTTCTTAGCAATTTTAAAAACTAAGAGTTGAAACTTCAAATGTTAAAAAAAAAAATAATTAAACTAACAGCATGTTTAAATGATATATGCGTATTTCCTGTCATATCTATGATTGATGTTATTTTTGTGTACAAAGGTAGAGCTTAAAAACCGCAAAAATTGCTTAATTACATACGTCTGCATGACATTTGAAAAGCTTAAAAACAAAGCTTTTGGACATGCAAGAACATAAAGAAGAATGAAGTGCCCGGGGCGAAATGCAAACGTCATTTTGTAAATGTATCAAACTGTCAGTTTGACATCTGAATGAAGCACATTTTATGCACACAAGTGCAGATCATTAAAAATAGAACAACAGCAGCTACAAAAACAAAAACTGAAACTAACAACAGCAACATTAGATAAACACAACAATGGCCAGCAACACATCATAAATGCATAAAATCCACAAAATCCCGCAAATAAACAACCACAATAATGCAGCACATAAAGTGCGCCAGGACAGGGCCGCAGTAAAAATAGTGAGTTGAAGAATTCGGGCTAATTAATCATATGAAAAAACAAATAAAATTATTTAAAGGAACATTGAGGAAATTTTAAGCTTTTGACTAATATTTTTTATTAACTTGCTTAAAATCGCTTCATATCTCTTTGCTATAGGGCAGAATGTCTCCATGAAATCTTTTTTTTTTTTAATGTGCCGCCCCTGTATGTAACTATTGCACTTACCTTCAATTTGCTTGCCCGCTGCTGCAGCAGCTGCGGAACTTAGCGCTACACTAGCCAGTGGCGATGTAGACAGCGAGGCGCTACCGAATTGCGGTAAACCAGCGGCCGTTGACATATATGCTGACGCTAATGGATTAGGATCGGACCCTGCAATAGAACGAGACACAAAGAGAGAAAGAGAGAAACAAAAAAAAACAGATGTAATAAATAAATTGCCTTTGCTATAATATAAAATTTAATTTTGCTTCATGCGCAAATGTTTTAATGCGATATATTAGAGTTAATTAATTAGCGGTAACAAGCAATTAATCACAAGCACACAGATGCTTATATCCACACACATACATACACATGCATGACTAATCTAACACTCACATGAATAGCTCAAAAATTAAAATGTGACAGCTTGTTTGAAACAATGAATGATTTAGATATGCTTTTTAGAGCATGTTTTAAAATAAATAATACTAAAAAATTAATTCAACAAAATTAAATTAGTTATTAAAGTATTTATAATATGCTTGAAACACATTTAAACCATAAGGTACGTATATTACAGAATGTTTAAATACTCGCAAATTAGAAATACAATAATTAATTTTTGCGTTAAAAAGTTAAATCACCTAAATGATTCTTTTGCAGTTTTGGTGCTTTTTAACCCTCTTCTTTATAAGCTAGCGACAGGTAAATTCAATACACGAACGAAACTAAGTTTCACATTCATATCATACGAGGTCTGTTCAAAAAATATGGCAAAATTTGAATTTCCATTTTGAGTGTTTAGTTCGACCATTTTGAGTGTTAAGCTAACTTTTGGCAGCTGCCTTACTTGCACGTGTCTAGGATCGTCTTTGATTTTTGCCTATTCCAAAAAAGGGATCAAAGAATCTACATGAAATTCTGTATGAAAAATAAAATTAAGTGTGCGTGAAGCTACTTTGGAGCGAAGCAACGCTTATCGGTGGTATAAAATGTTCTCAGAGGGCCAAGATGTGAACGATGAAGAGCGTGGCGGATGCCCGAGCACGTCAACGACAGACGAAAACATTGATGAAGTGAAGAAAGTAGTATTGGCCAATCGTCGAATCAATACTAGAGAAGTTGCTTAGGACGTAAACATATCGTTTGGCTTGTGCCATGCGATTTTTGCTAATGATTTGGGAATGAGACGGGTCGCCGCGAAATATGCATTAACATTGCTAAGGAGATGTTGGACTCTGCCCGCGACGACCCAAAGTTGCTCCAGAGGATTATAATTGGTAACGAATCTGGGCGTACATAGTTTTGTTTTCACACAAATTGTTTTTTGATACAGATTCTTTGATTCTGCGGAAACTCGAAATTCGCGATAATATTTGAACGGACCTCGTATTTGTGAACAATTTATTCGTGCTTACAATTTATCTCGATTATTTCGAGAAAATCTTGATTTATCCTAAGGATTGTACTTCTGACCTATGACATTAAATGACTTATGATATTTACAAGATTTGTCCTGTATTTTCAAGAATTTTATAATGTGCCTATATGTAAAAAAAAGATATAACTTTATATATATCCTATTTATTTATGCAATCGTTGATGCTTTTAGCAAAAAGCTAAAGCATTTGTGTGGTTATAAATGTATAAAGAAATTATTTTAATTTTTTTGCACCTATCCCGCGGTCTTTTAGTAATTGTGACTAAAATGTCAGTTTCGAAAATAAAAATATAGCCTGCTACAGTTATTCTTTTTTGTAATAAAAGCATTTATATAGTTGCATTTTTATGGAAAAAAGTCTACCAATTATTAAGGGGTCTAGATTCAAAAATGGCCAAGTCCAAAAAAAAAAAAATAAATCCTTTATATAAACTAAAAATAAAAGAGGGCTAAGGATGCAATCTGCAGTGCACCAGATGTGGCAATGAAAGAATTTGAGAACATATTTTCGATTTGTACAAAGCTGATTTGATTTGAAAGGTATTAACTAAGTCATTTAAGGGGGCATATAGGATACAAATTTTAAAAAAAAAAAATGTTCTGCTAATCTCTCTTATCCTACGTGGCAGAGCATTCCACAGTCTAATGGCGTTGATGAAAAAGAGATAAGACGAATTGAATGAATTGTGCCTAGGGACAATAAGACCATGATTTATATTCGATACACAGAACTGAAGTTTATAATACAGGTCGAAACTGACTTTAGCATTACTGACTTTAGCATTACTGAAGTTTTTTTTTTGGAAATTTTTTGAAATATCGTTTTCAAATTTTGCACATAAATTTATAACCATTTAAAGAATACAAAAAAAAAATTTGTTCAGAATTTTGTAAGCGGTTTTTGAAGTCATTTGATTTTTTTTAAAGAATGCCAAAAATTTACGGTGCAAAGGATATCACCCGTCTGGAACATCTGAGGGGAGGGGGGGGGTACCAAATTAATCCTTGTTTAAGTGACTATTGCCTGAACTTCGATAATATTTTTTCGCCGAAATACAACAAAATGGCCGCCATTTTCTTTTTTTTTCGGCGGAAAAAAATTATCTTAGTTCGGGCGATAGCCACTTAAACAAGGACTTATTTTGTTTTTTTTTCTCAGATGTTCGAGACTGGTGATATCCTTTACTCCGTCAATTTTTGGCATTTTTTTTTTAAATTAAATGACGTCAAAAACCCTTCAAAACTTCTGAATTACATTTTTTTGTATTCCTTAAAAGTTTATAAATATGTGTACAAAATTTGAAAACGATATCTTTTTCCTTCTAGGAAAAAAAAATTCCTGAAAATTTTTTTTTTTAAAAATTTCTAACCTATATGCGCCTTTAAATTAAACCGAGTGGAAATCAAAATTTTCAAGCTTCCTTAACCGAATTGTGTGTGAAGCTTTGTCGGAAACTTTGGAAAATCAGTGCCAATAGCTTCTATTTGGTAACCTGCTTTAAATGCGAAAATACAATATTCAGAAAACAAGGTTAAGTTTATTACATTCGACATTCCACGTACAAGACCGTGGTAATAAGGCTCTTTATGGCAAACATAAATTTTCTTTGAGACAATATTCAAAAGGTTAGCTTACAGTTGATAGTTTAGAAATAAGCCTATAATTTTCGATATTGTTTTTATTGCCAGGCTTAAAAATTTGTGTTACAAAAGAAACCTTCGACGAATCAATAAAAATGCCCGATTTAAGTGATTTATTCTCGTATAAAAACCCGTCCTACGACAGGTTGAAAGCATTAATGCTCGAGCTGTAATAATTTGTTGCCGATATTATACGTACAGTGCTTTTACAACAACTGTTCTGTAAAATGTTCAGCCTGAAAGTATGCCCACAAATGAAAGGCAAATAAGTCACTGATAAGTATCAAATGAATTTTCCGTGCATAGTTTTAGGGTGAAAATTTGAACATTTTTCACGACAGTACATGTTGTAGCTAGGTGCAGAGCTAGGTATATTAGGGTGGTCCTTATTTTTCGACTTTTGACTTACACCTAAATATTAAAGAAGTTTTTTGTTTTAATTTTTTGATATAATTTAGAGGTCGCTACCAGTTGTCAAAGTTAAGCCCTCTCACAAGAAAACGTCCCTTGGTGTCATTCGCCGATTTGAATGAGCTTCGGATATGTGATAGAGATATGAATTCTGTGAATCGATAGCTTTAAATAAGGTACTTGTGCCACATTTATTAATGCATTTTTAATTTCATTAAGGGCCTCGGGAGTGTTTCTAAGAAAAAGACATCTTTTTAAAATTTTTTTTGTTCGAAACTGTATTATATTTTAGACCAAATTTGTTTACATTATTTAAGTGTAACTATTCAAGACTTATCCCTGAAATTTCGGTCCAAAAATATTAGTTGATAAGGTAGAAATGTGCAATGCCGCGAAGAACCTTAAATTTGCGGTGAGCAAGATATCTGCAGACCGGTTGACCTAAAAAAAAAATTTTTTTTCGGTTTAGTAAAGAGTTCTTGGGCGTTTAATGATTGATTTTTAAAAAATATTATGGACAAAATGGCGGGCGTAGAAGGAAAATTTTAATTTTTTGTGCACAAAATTGAGGTCGTTTTTGGTTATACGAGTAAATTAAAAAGTATGTTTCCAAAAAAAATCGAACGATTAAACGCCTAAGAGCTCTTTACTAAACAGAAATTTTTTTTTTAAGATGACCCAATCTCCAGATATCTTGCTCACCGGAAAATTTAAGGTTTTTCGCATCATTGCTCTTTTCTACCTTATCGACGAATATTTTTGGACAAAAATTTCACGTAAAAATCTTTAATAATGTAAAAAAAAAATGTTGTCTATGTAAAATACGGCTTAAAAAAAAAAATTTTAAAAAGGTGTATTTTTCTTCGAAAAACTCCAGAAGAACCTTAAATTGTCGACAAAAATGCCTTTGTTATGTTTATTTTTTTATGAAATAAATTTAAAACTTAATGCATTGCCCTTATATAAAGTGTTTCTTTTATTGTTTTATTGAAATAATTCGCTCTTTATTCTTTATGCTTTTGACGTCACTTATCGAGATGTTACAAGTAGAGATAACAATATTACCGATATATCTGTATGTTGCGTATGTTCTCAAGCTAGTGTTCTTGATGCTTGGTAATTTCACTCTCTCATACCTGTTCCATCGTTATCTAAAAGAGAAATATTCCATGCATACTCAATGTCTAGAAAGCGAAATCGATAGCTCTCGAAACCGATGCAGAGCTTTTATTCGACCTTTTCGCCATACCACCCCGAGTAACGCCAGGTATTGCAGCTATAATTTTTCTTTAAAAACTTTTCGGTGTTTTGCTTACGCCTATTTATATATATATTTCAACGACGTTTGGATCAAGAGTTGCTGCGTTGAAGGTTGTATCCAAATTTTAAACTTTCGGGACGAAATGGATTTCGGGACTTTGGACGAAATGAAATCCGTATCCGTATAGCCCTTTCGTATCTTATCCGTACATAAATAAATTTTTTCTTAACTGTTTTTCACCCGAGTTAAAAGTGGCTCATTTAATGGGTAACCATTAACCATGGTAACCATGGGTAACCATTTTAAAATAAAATGTGTAGTTACTCATGTTAAGTATTCATAATTTTATTTTAGAAAATAGAAGCTTTTATGAAATAATTACATGACTTTATAATTATCTAAACATTTTTAGCTTAATTATCTAATTATTTAGCATTTTTAATATATCATTTTAAATTTTAGAATATTTTAATTTAATGTTTAATGTTTTAAAACAATGTTAAAATTTAATGTTTTTATTTTAATATTTTAATACTTGCAATATTTAAAAAGTATTTTTTGATTAACATCAATTTTAAAACTTTTTTATGATTCGATTAAGTTTTGTTTGTCTCTTGCACACTTATTAAAGATTTTATATTATTTTCCATAAATTTTTCATAATACATACACTCCTTTTGTGACTCAAAACTTTCATTAAAAAGTTTTTCTCAAGTATGTTATGCTAAATATGCCAAACAAGCGCAGTACAACGGCAACATGTTACTTCAAGTATTAAAATTACACTTCAAAAAATAAATGTCGAAAAGTCAGAATTGCATATATTTCATTCTCGGTCAAAAACAAGAAAAACTTTGCGTAATACAATTAGAACAGAAAGTTTGCGACTTTTGGAGGCACAGGAATGAATGGATGAGGATAACGGCGTATAATGATCTAGATAAAATGCAAACTCGTTGGAAAAATATACAAAAAGAATATTACAAACAAACAAACATGGCAACTTTGGCTCGGTAATGCTTGTATGTGTGGCCAGAGGGATTTGAAACTGACTGGGAGAAGAGAGAGAGAGAGAGAGAGAGAGAGAGAGAAAAAATGAGCTCATAAGCAAGGAAATCAATTTGCAAAAATTTTAATTTTGTACTCATTCGAAAGCAGACAAGTAAAATAGTTGCACAAAAAAAAAAGTTGATGTTGCAGAGTATTTAAAGTGCAAATCAAAGTAAAATATTTGCCAAGGAAAGTTTGTCCTATAAAGTTATGTATGTTACAAACACACAAAAGGACTAATCCTGGTGCAAACACACACACACACTTAGGTGAATGAGAGTATAGTTGAATGGTATTGTAGGTTGTTATAGAGTGCTAAGCACATACTGAGCGTGAGGAGCAAAACTAGCATAGAATGTGTTACAGTTTCTGAGGGCTATACATGAAGAATGATAACTGATTCATAAAGTTTATTACAACTAAATTTTACAAATAAAAATAAAAAAAGCACACAACAGCTTAAGACTTATTCACATTGGAATCTGAAACTGGTTTCATTTTTTTCAATTCTAAAATAAAGTTAAATTTTATATACATGTCCCGCACAACATGACCTGGTAGCTCTGCTGCCAGTTAAAAGAACTAAATTAGTATAACTTGTACTCAATTCAGTTCAGCTACTCTTTCAGCAAATCAGCATTTCAGCAACATTGTTAATAAACTTTTCGCATTCAAACACAATTCCTTTTCGGTAGCATTGCGACTACGACTTTTGCTGTTCTGTCTACAACCCTGTAGCGCCTTTTCTATCCATGCTCTCCACCTCTAACTACCGTTTTAAAGTAACAGCACTAAGCTGAAACTCCCCACCGAGCTGAGCCGGGCAGAGCTGCACTGAGAGCTGACTTTGTTGTTGTTCATTGTGGCTCAGAGTAAAAGTTGAAAAGTTCGAAAACTTAAAACTTTGATTAAGATTTCGCTCGAGGTGCTGTGGACCCGTGCTAGTGGCAAACGTAAATATAACTGTAAATGCAAGAAATTAAAATCCCTTCTTTCACTCTTTCTCTCTCACCATGCATTGCCACCACTATTTCGCACACTGTTAAAAATTCTCATGGCAAATATTATTTCAGCATAAAATAGTAGAGAAATAGGAGATGGGACAGTCTTTCAGACTAGTAACATTGGGCACTGGGTAGCAGTTAAGTAACAAAGTAAGTAGTTTGTGCAAGCTCAGGTTCTGCGAGTGTTTGCTAGGAATGTACTTTTGGCACTTTGTATTTAATTTGCAGCACATGTTAAAACATCATATTCGACTATAGCAGATTGGCTCGATTAGGGTGGAAGTTGAGGAGAATGGAGGGAGGGTGGGTATGGGTTTATTGGCTTAAAAGCTGCACTCAAACTTTAAACAATGAAAGTAATGAAACTTTGACTTACTGCCTGCAGTGGTTGGAGAGCACAGTTCTTTCAAGCAGATTTACATATTAAGGGGACTTATATTCATTTCTTTTAAAAAATGTAGATGTGTTTTATTTAGAATTACGTCGTTAGAATTACGAAGTAGCGGTTAAAAATCTTGATTTAAAATTTTGTTTATATTTTTAAAGAAGCATTTTATCAATCAATCCATAAAAGGTATTTCTTGAAGATCTTAAGCAAAAGCAAGTGCTTTATTTTTATACATCAACGTCATTAACCCTTAGACGCCCAAACTAAAAACAGATGTCATATTTTTGAGACTTTTTTGCAAATTCCTTATTTTATTTTTCCATAAAGCAAAAGTGCCGATACAATTGCTCATTTGGCTCAACTAGTTCAACTGGCTCAATTGGTTTATTCTTAAAAACAGAATATTTATCCACCCAAGACGAAAAAATCAGACATCATCAGAGATAGTTTGAGCGCTGTTGTATTTTCTTAAAATGATATTAATTTCCTAGAAAACCAAAACGGAAGTGCTAGTGGCTCAATTGACTTCATTAACACAATTGGCTAATTGTAACAAGTTCATTGTCTATTTTCCTTAGTATAAAATGAGTCATAAAATTTCAGGAATTTTCATGGTACTTTTTTACTTTGAACAACACAGTAGACCGCAGCTGGTAGCTCCGATGGCTCAATTTAATCTATCGGCTTAAGTGGTACAATTTAAAAATCATAGTTTCTGTCTATCTACGAACAATATTAGACATCATGCACATAGGATTTAATAGAAAATTTTCAAATTTTATTTGAACAAAGCAATATTTAGGAGAGTCCAGCTAGAAACTCAATTGTCTTATTTTCAAAAAATATATTTTAAGTCCACCCAAGACAAAAATAAATATAGCAGAGTCTAAGAATATTTTGGATTTTTTAAATTTAATTTTCAGTAATATACCATCGCAACACTTGCGGTTGAGTTTGCTCGATGGACTCAATTTGCTTTATTAAAAAAAAATTTCATAACCTTAGTTCACTCACTACTAAAAACGAACTTTTTTTTAAATATTTTATATAAAATAAATTTTTTTGTATTTGTAAAATAAAACTTCGCTTCAATAAATGGTGCCGAACTAGTGACTCATTTGGCTCAGTTAGCTCAATTTTCTAATTTTCATAGGCACATTTTTAGTCTATTCACGCCCAAAGTAAGACAGAAATGTTTGTCTACCAACGACTAGATGAAAATTTTCACTTTATTCACTACAAAAATAAGACGGCAGAAGTATGTGTCACCCTATTCTATTGTTTACTATTTTTGACAACTTTTCCATATTCCAACAAATCAATAGAGCCCACCCAGATAACAATTTGACCTAAATATTTTAAGTTATTCATGCTCAACTTGAAAAGGGCTTGAATGAAAGTAATTATTATGCATTTCTTAAACAGCATTGTAAAAGGTTTGAAAATAGAATTTTTTTGTATAATTTTTTATATAAAGCTTTATTCAATGATATATTTTAGGTAAAAAAAAAACCCAAATGGCCATTTCAGATCTTGAAAGGATTTTGACCGAGCTTTTTATGATCAGTTGAGTTGTGTGTATTTGTGAAATGTTTAAACACAAATGAACGTCCGAAGAGAAAAATTAATTCTATTGAAAAAACTTTCTGTGCCAAGTGGGATTTGAACCAAGGTTCTCTGGCGTATGGGCCACACAAGCTACCCACTGCGCCACGGCCACCACGGAAAGTATTCAAGAAGATTTTTACTCAAGCTTAGACTTTTTTTGATACACAAAGTTTCAGTTTGTGAAAACAATAACATTAGAAATGCCTGAATTAAATAAAAAACATTCTCTATCATAGAAAAACTTAAAAAGACCTATTTCAATAATAATAAAAAGAAAATGTTTTTTGTCTAAACCCGGGATTGAACCGTGGATATATTGGTTGATAAACTATATCCTTAAGCCGCAGGGCTTCCGAGGAAATTTATTGCTTCCAAATTAAGTGTGTGCATGACATGATTGCAATCGAGACCAGTGTTGCCACTTATTACAAATTCATTCTACCAGATCTTTTCTTAGAACCTACCAAAATTACTCACAGCCTACCAAAAATTCAAAACACGTACATTTTTCAATCACGACTAGTAAAGTATAAATGAGCAAAAAAAAAAAATATTTTTGCTACAAACATGTAAGAACAAGAACTATATATCTACCAAGACCCACTGCTGTCTGTCCCCATAAGCGAGTCAATTGCCACTTAGCTACCCTCAGAATAAACGGTTAAGATCTTGTGGAGTCAGATGCTCTTGACATTCTGGGCATATCAATACAATCAGATCTTTGTTGGAGTGATCACATAATTGATGTGTCAAAAGAAGCAGCCAAGTGCCTTGATTTTTTTAAACGGGGGTAAGAACTACTTCACTCTATCTGATTTTCATATCGTTACCTTAATGTAAAAAGGCCCTAACTCAAAAGGCCCTAACTCAATAGGAGAAGGAAAAAACTTTATAAAAAATAAAGTTCTGTAGTTTCGAATTTTTTACAAACAAATTTTTTTATTAAAACCTATAAGTGATGTAGCAATGAACAATTCTTTTTACTGCAGAAATTGCAGAACTTTGTTCTTTAACAAGTTTTTTTTCCCCCCTATAATGTTAAAAAAAATTGAGTTAGGGCCTTTCTACATTAAGGTAGCGATATGATCTATACCTCATATATGAGACCGAAAATGGAGTAAAATTTTAATATTTTTCATATTTGGAGCTTCTGGACCGGATTCAACGAAGTGCGATATATTTGATAGAGGACGATAATATGCCATCTAATCTCAACTCTCTTGGGCATCAAATCAATTGAGCATCGCATTGATCGCAATATTGGTTGCCGAAGCCTTCTGTATAGGTACTATCATGCAGGGTGTTCAACGAAGATACATGACCTGACGTGTGTTTCCTAGGTCCACTCGGTCAGCTCTCTAAGCCCATTCCTATACCATTGCCTCATTGCCCAACAGGACATAGCATTACCGAGATAATTCGTTCTTCAGTCTCTTAGTAAAATTGTGGAACAATCTCCCTGCGAGCGTGTTCCCCGGCAGTTTCAAGATGTGAAAAGTTAAATTAAATCTTCACTGACACTACTCTATCTTTCCACCCTCCAACTCACTATCACCCGTCTTCCGAATCAGCGCAATGGTTTCGCATTTCTAGGGAGCATCCCCTGAGTGTTGGTTAAGTCTGAAAAAAATAACTTTATAACGTTTTATTCTTATTTGAGATCCCATATTCCAGATCAAAAATTTTTTTTTATTAAATTTATTTCGAATTTGAAGATTAGTTCGAGTTTCCAAGCTACCAAAAATAAAAGGAAATCGCAACAAACCAACCAAACTACCAAAACCTATTTTTTTAAAACAAAGCTACCAATTTTGTTTCGATTAGACCAAAATGGGAACGCAGATCGATATCTTTATTTTATTTTTTTTTTATTTTTCAAATAAAATAGCAATAAAGTTTGAACGTCGCGCTAGCAAACTCCTGAATAGACAAGTGTATAGAGTGTTCGCCTGTGGATACAAAGGATCCAAGTTGGTTTGGGCAATTTATACAGATTTTTAAAATATACAAGTTTTCTGTTCTAAATAAAATGAAATGAGGAAACGTAGAAGGAGTTTACTAAAAACAGTTAATTTTTTTCAATTTCCGAGTTCCTGAATAAGCCTTGAATAAAAACATTATATCAAACTTTATATAAGTTCTTGTATGAAGGAAATGATTTCAAACTACTTTTTTCCTTGTATTCCTTCTCACAATAGTCTTTAACATGTTAGAGACTTGTGGATGGAGATTTTTGGATCTAATTGTTTAGGAAATTATGTGGTCTGTGTATTAAATAATGAATGATGCATCTGACATTTTTAAGATTCTTTAATAAAGTAGTTTTAAAAATCTGTGGGATGGATTCTGTCAGCAAAACAGAATCAGTCGTTGAGAAACAATTATGCAATGATATCTACAGCATAATTAAGGCCTTTTTTTTAACTTTTGTAAAGAACACAAATTATTTGCATTATTTTTAAAGGTTAAGTTAGCTTAGATTTCCTGCAATGTTTATTAATATCCTAGTTCTTGAACAAAGCTTCCGATTTACAACAAGATTAAACTAGTCTTAACTAAAAATGAACTGATTTCTTATAAAATTATCTAAGTATTTTGGGGTGTAGATCTCAGAAATCCGAACCATTTTATTTTACTTAAAAATATTTTTTGAGATATCCTTAAAAAACTTGATTTTTGGTGCTTTTTTTAGATATTCGCCCTTATATCTCCACCATTTTGAATGCAACCAGCAAATATTGCACACATGTGAAGGATTTTTTGTCTTCTTTTCAACAATTAAGTAAATCGATTTGATTTGATGGAGTTACAGTTGACCAAAGTTAAAAAAAAATAATTCTTTCGGCTTTTTTTAAAAGTCACTACATTTTAATAGACCCGTTAATTTCAGAAAAAAAATGTTTTCTTTTTATTTTTTAGATTTAAGATGAAAGATTATAAAAAGTCACTAAATCTTAAGAGATTCGTTTATTTCTAAAAAAATTGTTTGCTATATTTTAAATATCTTATTAAATTATTTCAGAAAAATTTTAAGTAAAATTTGCTTTAATTGGGCAATGAGGTAATGATGTAATATCCATATTTTTATACATTTATGATTCTAGTTGAGAATACGTCATTTTGCATAAGATTTTTCGTTTGTGTAACGTGGAGTTTTCATGAATTCACAGTGGCTCACAGCTTATTTTATGCAGTGCATATTTTCAATTTTAAGGCTCTATAACAACGAAAAAAAAAAAAGAAACGAAATGGCCAATTTCAGCCCTTGAAAGGGCTTTGACCGAGCTTCTTATGATCAATTGTGTTGTGCGTGTTGTGGAATGTTTGAACACAAATTATCGAGAGCTGGACCTAACAGGTCATTCAAAAAGTCGTAGGACAAGTAAGAAAAAAAAAAAAATTTTAATAAACCTCGATTATATTATTCAACATAGTTGCCTTCGAGAGCGATACAATGAGTATAGCGATTTTTCAACTTTTCAATACCACTTTTATAGAACGATTTCTCTTCCTCGTCAAAATAGGCCTCAGTTTCAGCGATTACGTCATCATTGGACTTGAATTTCTTTCCAGCAAGCATTCTCTTAAGATCTGAAAACAGTAAAAACTCGCTGGGGGCTAAATCTGGAGAAAACGGTGGGTGGGTGAGCAATTCGAAGCCCAATTCATTCAATTTTGCCATCGTTTTCATCGGCTTGTCAGACGGGGCCTGTCTTGGTGAAACAACACTTTTTTCTTTTGTAAATGTGGCCGTTTCTTAGCGATTTCAGCCTTCAATCGATCCAAAAGTGCGCAGTAATAGTCGCTGTTGCTGGTAGTTCCTTTTTGGAGATAATCGATGAATATTATTCCTTTCGCATCCCAAAATACAGATGCCATTACCGTACAAGCCAACTGTTGGGTCTTTGCTCGCTTTGGATTCGGTTCGTCGACTGCTGACCACTCAGCTGATTGTCTGTTGGATTCTGCGGTTTTAATTGCGGTTTAACAGCGCCAAACACTCCTCTGAAGCATCAATTCGTTGTTGTTTTTGGTCGACTGTGAGCTCACGCGGCACCCACTTTGCACAGAGCTTTCGCATAGCCAAATGTTCGTATAAAACGGTACAAACACCACCATCTGATATCTTTACAATGTCAGCTAGCTCGTGCACCTTCAATTTGCGATCGTTTACAACTAATTTGTGGATTTTTTTGATGTTTTGTGAAATAAAAGTCTGGTTTGGGCGTCTACTGCGCTCTGCATCATATGTGCTGGTACGATCACGTTTAAATTCATCAATCCACTTTTCTAACAATAGTCTCGATGGAGCAGAGTCCGAATAATGTTTATCAAGCCATTGTTAGGTTTCCACAGCATTTTTTTTCCATCAAAAAGCAATGCTTTATCAAAACTCGAAATTCACTTTTTTCCATTTTTTTTCAATAACAATAGTTGCACACAAAATGCTATAACTCACGAATCAATTGTCAGATTGTTGTCAAATTTTTAAACGTATCGTTTGAAGGTTAGTACTAAATAAAAATCATATTGAAAAAAATCAAGCAACGCCATCTATGTGTCATCCTATGAACTTTTTGAA
The DNA here is from genome assembly GCA_914767935.1 of Coremacera marginata. Classification (NCBI taxonomy): domain Eukaryota; kingdom Metazoa; phylum Arthropoda; class Insecta; order Diptera; family Sciomyzidae; genus Coremacera; species Coremacera marginata. The sequence goes on along the minus strand of OU612045.1, from coordinate 38,447,054 downwards.
CGTACTGTTACAAGTTTTATGCCGACTCGGAACGGCTTATGTACTCAAGAAGCTTTTCATGACAGTTTTTACTCTCTGAGGTTTGCCATTGTCTGCAGAGAGGTGACGGCCGAACAGAAAAATTAAGTCTATTGAAAAAACTTTCTGTGTCAGGTGAGATTCGAACCAGGGCTCTCTCGAGTATGGGCCACACACTCTACCTACTACGCTAGGCGGCCGTAGCGTACTGCGAAATTAACAGGAATATAAAAAAAATGTGGCATCATTTGAAAGACCAAGAAGTCTTATTTAACAATTGAACTTCGTTTATTCAGAAAATATACAATAAAATAACTTTAAACTAAGAAAACAAAGAATACTGCTAAATTGCATGTTACAGCTTCTTAAAAATTCTAAACTTCTTAAAAATTAACCTTTTTTGTGCATTTTTAGATCTTAGTACTCAGCGTGATAACCTTTGGCTTTAATGACTGCATCTACTCATTTTGGCATCAATTTCACCAATTTTTGTGTCGTTTCCGGTACGATTTTGCTCCATTCCTCCAAAATTGCTTTTTTCAGCTGTTATTTGATTGATATCGGATAATTTCGTATATTGCTTTCCAACGTTGGCCACAAATTTTCCATGGCATTCAAGTCCGGACTCTAAGCAGGTGGTGTCATTAAGTGCGAACAGTTGTCATTAATTAACCAGGACTGCACAATTTCCGATTTGTGCTTAGGATCGTAGTCCTAATAGTTACGCAAATTGTGGCGGATTCCCAATTTTTCGGAACTGTGCAGCGAATTTTCTTTTAATATATTAATGCATATAGTTTTGTTGACACTATTGTCAATAAATACTAGATTTCCAACACCCGAAAAAAATAAGAGGGTAAGTCATAAAAAAATAACTTTAATTTGTAAGGGGCACTTTAATGTATATTCGTGCTAGTTTATTGTACATTTTTCTTGGTAGTTAGTGTGACTGAGCAATAGATAGACTAAAGAATTTTAATATCAAATTAGGGAGTGAAGGGGTTGCTGACATTGTAAATACTTAAGCAGTACTTTTGACTATATTTGACGAGTTACGTACATTAACAACAGTAAGTTAGTGTGGATATGTTTGTAAACTGTTATTGTTTCTTTCTATAGGTTACAGTGGATAATATCAGTAAGCTTCCATCCATATTTCTGCACAGCTTTGACAGTACTGTTGCTAAAATTGAGGCAATTGGGCTGGTATTTAAGCAATGTCTCCTAAGTGCGTTAGATAAGTATAAGATTTTCATAGTGGAGTTGAAGTGCTATCATCTGGTATACCATGACTTGCAATAATCTTACGCATAATCTTTTGGGGAATATATGTGTGAAAAGGTTTGCGTAGGATTGAAGGCCACACTATTGAATAGTTTCTGACTCACAATAGTCTTTTACGTGTTAGATACTTGTGTGTGAGGGTTTTTGGATTTAATTGTTTAGGAAATGGTGTGGTTTGTTTGACGGAGTCTGAAAGACATGAGTATGCATTAAGGAATGTTCTTATAAGCCATCATTCAATTAACACAAATTATTTCCATTTTTTTTCAAGGTTAAGTTAGCTTAGGATTTCATGCAATGTCTATTAATTTTCTAGTTCTAGAACAATGCATCCGATTCACAGAAATATTACACTAGTTTTAACTAAAAATTAGCTGGTTTCTCTTAGAATTCTCTAAGTATTTTGGGGTGTAGATCTCAAAAATGCTACCCATTTTATTTAACTTGTTTTGTTTTTCGAAATATCTTTAGAAATATCTCTGCCATTTTTTAATTCAACCCGCAGATATTGTCCATAATTTGAAGGGTTATTTTGTCTTCTTTTCAACAATTTGCTCTATTAAGCTAATCGACTTGATTTGATGGAGTTACATGTGACCAAAGGTAAAAAAAGTAATTTTTTCTGCCATTTTTCTCAAAAGTCACTACATTTTAATACCTCTGTTAATTTTAAGTGGCGGCCGTGGCGTAGTGGGTAGTGTGTGTGACTCTTACGCCAGAGAACCCAGGTTCGAATTCTCCATCTGACACAGAAAATTTTTTCAATTGAATTAATTTTTCTGTTCGGCCGTCACCTCTCTGCAGACAATGGCAAACCTCAGAGAGTAAAAACTGCCATGAAAAGCTTCTTGAGAACATAAGCCGTTCGGAGTCGGCGTAAAACATGTTGGTCCAGTTCTCGATCATTTGTGTGCAAACATTTCACATCACACACAACACAATTGATCATAAGAAGCCTTTCAAGGGCTGAAATGGCCATTTCGTTTTTTTTTTTTTTTTTTTTTTTTATTGTTAAAAAAAAATTGCGTTTTTATATTTTTTAGATTTAAGTTGAAAGATTATAAAAAGTCACCAAATCTTAAGAGCTTTGTTTATTTCCAAGAAAATTGTTTTTTATATTTTAACGATTTTAGATTATTTCACAAAAATGTAAGTATAAAATAAAATAAAAAAAAAAATATCCTAAAAATCCATGTAATAAATGAAATAAGGTACTATTATATTTTTAAGCATTCATGACTTTGGTTGAGAATACGTTATTTTGCTTAAGATTCTTCGTTTGTGTACCGTGAAGTTCTCATGAATTTACATTCAGAAATAGTCAGATATCATGAGTTAGTCCTAAAAGCCCTTAAGACTTTTTAATTATTGCGATTTTTTAAAGTATGCCCCGATGTTGGTGTCCTTTATTTTCGAAAAAAAAATGTTTGAGTCCGTTGTTGAAACAAATCATTGTTGTAAACAGAAAGTGAGTTATTTAGAATTTCCTTTGAATGATGCGCCAAATCGCTGAATTCGTGATCTGAATTTATCCAAACCGGAATTAATTATTTTCAACAACATTGATTTTTGGAAAAATGAACAGGAGTCACTTATAACCGAAGTCGCAATGACAAGTTCAAACCTTCAATACAGAATATTGTTTAAAGGAGAGCAAAATTACATGTACAATTTCTGCAGGTCAGATAAAAACTGATGAAACTGATAAAAGCTAATAACTACAAAAATAAACAAAACCAGTATATTTTAAGGATATCTCGAAAACGATCCTATAGAAAAAAAAAAAAAAAGTTCGTATTTTTGGAATCTACGCTCCAAATAACATAGAAAAAAAAAAATCGATGGGAACCAGTTAATTTTTTGCTGTAAGCTAAGTATTAAAAGTTCAAATAGAATCTGTAGAGAGGATTCTGTAAATTTCCAAATTTTTTGGTCACAGATAATTTATAATTTTATAAGGATTTTTTTGAAACGATCCTATATTTTTATCCCTAATATTCCATTTTTTATTTATGAAAAGTTTCTTGTTCTTAAGAAATTTTTATCCTTAACTACCTACAAAATTTCTGAAACTCATTATACAGAAAAAAGCAGTATGCCCCGCACTCAACTAAATAATTTTGAAAATATCCTCATCCACTGATGCATCCATTCATTCACATTTCTATGCACCGCACATTCAGTTTTTCCCTAATTGTATAACCAACTTCACCGTACTGACCCCCGTTCCGCTTGGGCTAAAACTTGTCTAAAATTTTATGTGCTTCATCGGAACAAATCCAATATTAGTTTCATTTCGTTATTGCCAACCAGCAAGGATTTCGCCGCACACAAATATGAACTCGATGGCTTCCACTTGGGCGAACATGTTGTGGGTTGCTTCTGGGTTGTTTTTTTAGTCTTATTTTTTTTTCTGTTTGTTTTTATTCGTCATCCATCGATACCCTGCGTTAACCCAGAAAAAATAGCCGTTTATGAACTGTGCAGCTTGGCACAGAGCGCGTGTAGCTGACTGGTTGTCTTGCTAGCTGGTTGGGTGGCTGGCTGGGTATCTAGATGTCTGTTCATCTCAGTGCCTGGCTGTTGCAGCAGCCTTCATCTGTTCTTTTTTTTTCAAAGTGATTCCATTATTCGGTTTATGGCTTCAAGTTGAAAAACTTTTGGCGGTTTATTGAAGATAACCAAAAAACCAAAATAACCAAAATAAAACAAGTAAAAAAAAACACGAATTTTTTCGAACTCTAGAAAAAACTTGTGCTGTAGCAAATTATGAGAAAAATACAATAAGAAAAAAAAAATATATTTAAGGGAGGGAAATATTTTAAAAATGTTGCCACAAAAGTAGCAACAGCGTCTCTCCCATCATATTGTGCCATGTCGCCAATGTTTGTACGACGAGCGTTATAAACATTGCTACACATGCTTTGCTGCTACGATTTTCTACCAATTTTTTTTATTGCTTTGGAATTTTTAATATTTCATTAAATTAAGTACTAGAAAACCGGGAATATGTGAAGCGTCAGACGAGATATTTTGAGTTAGTTGCTATTCTTTCTTTGTTTTTTTTTTTTTTGAACTAGTAGGAGAATGTTTAAAGGCTGATTGCGAACAGGTTTATTTGCACTAAAAACTGTCCAAATATTAAGTTGTATTGAGTGCGTTTAATGGAATTTGCAAATGTTTCTTAAGGTTGCAACTTGTAGAAAACAGCAACATAAAAAATAATAAGATACGTTGTTTTTTAATTTATTAAAAAAAAAAATATGTGCTGCGATGGGCACAATGGGTGCAATAATGTGCTCCGTTGGAAATAAAAAATTCTTGTTGAAAAAATTTTAAAATGATTTTTATGATGTTTTTAATGTGCGCCATTTACTTTTCCTTTTATAAATTCAGATCTATGATATATTCATTTGTGCATTCAATACGAATTTCTGTAAATATTTTTTTAATTCTGAAGTTGTGCTGTAATGTGCCATAAAGAAATTACAAAAATTCACATATTTGCGAAATTTGGATTCCATATGAAATAGAAACATGTCAGAACAGCATATTTTTGCTTCAAAAATGTGAGTTGTTCTGTAACCTGCTAAGGTCGGATTAGGAAATGCTTTAAAGTGTATAACAAAAGCTCGTTTTATTTGCATTTGATAATATATTGAAGTCGAGTTGTAAAGTAAAATTCGGAATTTGTACTGTGATTTGATATTGATTATAAACAGCATAGTTGCCAAAAAGAGTTAGTTTGATTTCATACTCTTTTGATCAAATATTAAAGCCGAGTTTAGAAATAAATTACAAAATTTGTGCTGTAATGTGCTTGGATTGTGCTGCAATATGCCGTTGAGTTTATAAAAATTTCATATATCGTGAGTTTTAAAAGCGTATAAACATGTTTTCAAAATTATAGTCAACATAATACTCAGCTTAAAAGCGTAGGTAATGCTATAATATGAAATGGTTTGCTTGGGATAGGTTTTTTAAGCCATTTGAAGCAATTTACTTACATTTGATCATATTTTAAAGTGGAATTTGTATGTGAAATTTTAAAGTTGTGCTGTAATGTACTCGAATTGTGCTACAAGATTTCATAGTTTTTATTCGCATTCAACCACATATTAAAGTCTGTTTTTAAAGTAGAATTTGAAAGTTGTGTTCTGTTGTGCTCAAGTAGTGCTACAATGTGTTGTAAATAATTTGCATATTTGCGAAATTTAAGAGTATTAATGCATTTTACCTAATGTACATCTTTTCCGTTCTTTTTCGATCAAGAAATAAGGTGAATTGCAATTTTCTAAGATTTGATCAGAATAAGCATTAATATGCCATTAAAACTATATGAGTTGTTCCGTTTCAAAATTCGTCTTATCCCCACTTTTAAAATGAATAAGACATTTTTTGAAAAGGAGCTTCTAATATGCTCTTGATCCAATATTAAAATCGAACTTTATTTGTTTTCGAGTTCTGAAAAAAATCTACAGCTATGTACAGCTGATTAGGGACAGTAACTTTTGAAACAAACATACAGTAAAAAATTCTAAGAGTGAAGCATAACCTTAAGTGTCAATTCTTTTCTGGTACTTTTCTAGTAATGCAACTCTGGTACTTACATAACCCAACATATGAAGCACTTTTTTTAGGGTTATTTATGAGAAGTGAAGTAAGTTGTTGTTCTTTGAAAAGCTGATCGTGCATTCAATTAAGGACAGTTACAAAATTTAAACTTATTGGATGAGTAATCGAAGAGAAAATGCTTACATATAATTTTTTGTAGTTACAAGTTATTTAACAACTATTTCGTTGTAATTTGAAATGGGTAAAAATAAATCTTGCCACGTCAGCTCACGAAAAGTAATTATTCAAATGCATCAAAATGGTGGGTATATATAATAATTCGAGGATTGGCCGAAGCGGACCACAGTGGGTCCCTTTTCGTCCCTATTGGACAAAGGATGCTACCACTCGGAGCCCTCATACGTGAGCATGCTCCTTACATAAGCATCCTTTGTCATCCCAAGCGTATCCTTGTAGGTCAGCTGACCAATCTCGGCTTCGCCAATAAATGGACGTCTCACAATATTCAATCTTATGCTTGCCAACGCCGGACACTGGCACAAAATGTGTGCTGCCGCTTCCGGCTTCTCTAGGCATAACCTACACGCATAGTCCTCGGTCAGAGCCATCTTCCTGAGATAGTACATGTTGGGACCGTGTCCTGCGACCAGTGCTCATCCTTGCTCAGAGTCATCTTCCTGAGATGGTACCGTGTCTTTTGACCAGTACAGTAAGCTAGCTTAAAGTCCTTCGATTGCAATGGATAACTTTTGCTGCCTCACTACGAGACCACTTCACGGCCACCTTCGATTGCCTGCAATTAACAGCTTCTTTTCACTGTGACGAACCTATTTCCCACACAAATAGGCCCACACATTATTTGTTATTTATTTACGCTACGCAGCCTAGCGTACCGGCCTCACACATAACAAACCAAGCAACATACACCACGAGCTATACAGCATAGCGCCATCGGAACTTAAGATAAGTAAGCAACATGCGAATTACTATGTTTATTAATAGGATAATGAATTGAACAATTGTATTTTACATTTATGCATATAATATTATTAATCTAAACATACAACACGTTACGGTAAACATACAAGACGTGACGTTAAGACATTCACACTATTAGTACCCACTACTTATTACATACTACTATAGTACGTAAGCAATCATGAAATGTATTTTATGTGCACCACTGGTAGCAGCCAGCACTTAGTCATAAGTTGAAGAAATTAATAAAGTGAGTTGTATTTGAGCTTTCAAACGGACCAGACGTCTTTCACTTCGAAGTAGCCAAGCAGTTTATTTTCTTTCGGAGTTAAGTCTGGCTATTACTCGCAGACTATCTGGACGTGCCTTGCTCCCGTTCCTATCCTCTCTCCGCTCGAGTCGTGTCACTGAGGCATGAGGCCAATCGGTCACGCTCAGTTGCCACACTCACCACTACTCTCAACGAGTTACTCGCTTTCAGCGTATCCACCCCCTTTGAGTTGTGTCATTAAGGCATGAGGCCAATCGGTCACGCTTAACTGCCACTCTCATCAACACTCTCAACGAGAATACTCACCTCAGAGTATTTCCCCTCCTCCGAACTGTGTCACTGAGGCATGAGGCCAATCGGTCACGCTCAGCTGCCACATTCACCACTGCTCTCAACGAGTATCATTACCTTCCCCTTTCTTTGAGTTGTCTTTCTCACTCTCGCTCTCAACGAGATACTCACCTTCAGAGTATTTCCCCTACCTTGAGTTGAATCGCTCACCTCCGCTCTCAACGAGTGAAACGCACCTCCGAACGAAGCAATGCCAGCGGAGCGCTACTAGAAATTCAAGGTCAACACGTTATTAAAACGCACATACACACGACAACTCAAGAAGAGGTACGGCAATAAATACGCATCGCGCCACCAACGAAGATAGAGCCAACAAGGGATAACGGAGAGTACCGCTTAGCAAGGTACAGTCAAGCTAAAAACACCAGCCGTCATCACCCAGGGCACCTTCACCATCGCAAAGGTCACCTTCACTAGACAATCTGTGAAGGCAAACATACAGAGCGGCCTTTCGTGAAGAGCCCCAGAAGGGAATCGCTGGACAAGTATAACGTCCACAACATCGACATCCACGACATCATAATTAAACCTAAGAAGAACAAAAGACCTTCCAACAAGGTCAAGCGATCTACAAAACCCCATAGATCGTCTTGTAAGGACCCTGGACAGCCGCTGAGGATACCTCAGCTGAAAAAAGTTGTAACGACCCAGGGGTTCGTTACAAGTGGCGCCCGAGCAGGGACCCTGCGGGACAACATCGCAGTGTCCCATCCTAGCAAAGCAGAGAAAAAATAAAATCTAATCATCATACAAGCAAGGCAAAGCAAAGAAAAAAAAAAACCCAAATCATCAGCAAAGCAAAGCAACGAGAAAAAAAAAAAAAAAAAAAAACCAATCATCAACAAACAAAGCAATCATTGCATACATATCATCGAGAAAAAAAAAATTATATCTACAACGAAACTAACAATCATCAGGCCTTGACAGACAAAGCCCAAGCCAACGACAGCGCTTCATAGCCATTAACTGAAGCACAAATAAAATCTATCTACATCAACAAAAAAAAAAAAAAAAAAAAAAAAAAAAAAAAAAACATACCAATCGAATTCAACAAGACAGTCACAGGAAATCGTCATCGCCAGTACATCACAATGAATACCCTCAAGACGTCCTGGGTATATAGCCTACGCAAAGAAGAGCTCCTTGCGTACATAAGAGAGTTCCATCTCGAAGAAGTCGGCACTGTCGAAGAACTGCGAAAGAGGCTCGCAGCGCACATCAACGACGGCAAACTAGCAGACGAAGACGTGAAACGGCTCCTCGAATTAGAAGTTAAACACACTAGAGCCGTGTCACCATCGATCCCACACAGCAACAATAATACGAATGACACAATACAGCAGCAAGTATATGGTACCGGGCAACCAGCCCACTACAACACATATCAACAGGAGGTACCTTTCTACAGAACCGATCCAATCAGAAGTTTCAAGTATGCTACTGCCATCGATCACGCCCGGAAGTGGGGCGTCAAATACATCACGAAATCCACAGGGTCGTGCTGGGCCACTAGGGCCAAGAACGTTGCATTCACTGCCGTATGTTGGGCCATCCATGCCGTTTCAAGGCTAACCACCGCCCTAAGCAAAATAGACGGCAGCCAGCAGGTAGAACTAAATTCCAAGGCTGCCCCTACTATACTCACAGCGACAACCGTCGCACGCAAACCTACCAACACTGCAGCCACCGCGGTAGAGGGGCAGGAGAAGGACCGGCAAGCCAGCACCATAACGTGCAAGCGTTGCACCCAAAAGGGGCACAGTTCCGACCAATGCACAAATCCACGCGTTTTCTTTTGTTGGCATTGTGGTCAACGAAACCGTCGCACGCTAGACTGTTGCCGCTACCCAGCAAAAGAGAGAACCCGAGCATCCAGAGGGCATCGGTCATCCTACCCAACGATACCACTAGGATTAGAAGAACATCGAATTAAGGCCACCATTGCCATGGGTAGCGAATTGTTCGATGCCACGATTGACACAGGTGCCACCCGGAGTTTCGCAAGCGACCTCATTGTAAACGAGGTAGGAACACCACACAATATCCTGCCAGTCAACGAGCCGATCCGATTAGCGGACGGCACTTCGAGGACAATCACGGAAAGTTTGAAGATCCCCATTCAGCTCGGTAACAATATATGCGAAGTCACATTCCTGGTGCTGCCTGACACGGTTGATGACCTAATCCTGGGAATCGATTTTCTACAACAAATCGGTACCACCCTTAGCGTGGGTGGGCAAACTATCACACTGAAAGATCCTGCGGTCACATTAAAACTAAACCCCGCACCGATCAACCATACCACATCCAACAAGAACCCATCTCACGCAAAGCCACCAACACAGATCACATACAGACAACAAGACACCACTGGGCCAGTCACCCTGGGATTGAAGCCCCCTCGGCCACAGCGAGGCCACTCGGCATCTCGATCAACCACAAAGCCCACGGTAAAGAACAGTTCAGCATACACCGAACCACAACCAATTCAACCCACAACATGTTATGCCCAGCACCATGAGGAACCAGGGAAATCAGAGGAAGACTCTCCACGGTCGTTTACAGGCCGTGCGCCACGTCAGGTCGAGACGACGATACAAGGGACAGACAAACGAACACTACACCAGGCGTCAAATACAGCGAACCATCGACCACCCACTACGAGTGCACCGAGTCGCATCGAAGAAGAAAAGATCAATGTATTCTTGGAACAAGAGCTACAGAAATTCGACGGGATGACGGGAGTGTCAAATATCACCACGCACAAGATCAATATGCGTGACGACCAACCGATCAAGCAACGATACTACCCGAAGAACCCAGCAATGCAGCAAATCATAAATGACGAGGTAGATGAGCTAATCAGACAAGGATGTATCGAGCCGTCATACAGCCCGCACAGTGCTCCCATAGTCCTGGTCAAGAAGAAGACCGGAGCCTGGCGACTGTGCGTTGATTATCGCCAGCTTAACGCTAAGTCAGTCCCAGACGCATACCCGCTGCCCAGGATCCAACATATCCTCGACCGCCTGCGGAATGCCAGATTTATCAGCAGTCTGGACCTTAAGAATGGTTATTGGCAGATCGCAGTGGAAAGGAATAGTCGACCATATACTGCTTTTACGGTTCCAGGTAGAGGACTGTTCCAATGGAGGGTCATGCCATTCGGCCTCCACTCAGCGCCAGCTACCTTCCAGAGGGCCTTGGATCGAGTCATTGGGCCGGAGATGGAGCCTCACGCGTTCGCATATCTGGACGACATTATCGTCACTGGTAGGACACTGGAGGAACACATGGAAAACTTGCGCGAAGTTTTCCGCAGACTCAGAGCCGCAAACCTCCGCATCAACAAGGAAAAATGTGAGTTTTTTAAGAAGGAGCTTAAGTATCTGGGGCACGTGGTGAGCGATCAGGGCATACACACAGATCCCGACAAGATCTCGGCTATCCAGAGTCTGCCAGCCCCCACCAACCTGCGCGAAGTAAGACGCTGCCTGGGTATAGCGTCCTGGTACCGAAGATTTGTGCCGGACTTCGCAAAAATTGTCACACCTTTGACAGCGCTCCTCAAGAAAGGCAAACATTGGAAATGGACCGACGAGCAACAACGAGCATTCAATCTTCTTAAGACCAGGCTAACAGAAGCACCTATACTTAGTTGCCCCGACTTCACGCAGAAGTTTACGTTGCAGACCGATGCCAGCGATTACGGAGTCGGAGCAGTACTCACCCAGGACATCGATGGGCAAGAACGGGTCATAGCGTACGCCAGCCGACACCTGAACGCCGCGGAGAAGAACTACTCGCCGACGGAAAAGGAGTGCCTGGCCATTATCTGGGGAGTGCGGAAGATGAGACCCTACCTAGAGGGATACCGATTCACGGTCATTACAGACCATCTCTCATTAAAGTGGCTCAACTCCATTGAGAGTCCATCTGGCCGGATCGCGAGGTGGGCCTTGGAACTGCAGCAGTTCAACTTCGATGTACAATATCGAAGGGGTAAGCTCAATGTCGTCGCAGACGCCCTTTCAAGACAGCCGCAAGAAGAATGTATGCAGGTCACCATGGTAAATGAATCCACACAACCATGTGTCTGGCTCCAAAAGAAAACCGCTGAAGTCAAGGAAAACCCTAGCAAGTACGCAGACTATTTGATCGATGGCTGCAACCTATATCGCCACATCCCACGACAGGTGAGCGATGAAGACAGCGCACCATGGAAATTGTGCGTGCCAAAACCGCTGCGTCGCGCCATACTACAGGAATGCCACGATGCACCCACCGCTGGACATTTAGGTATTCGAAAGACCATTAATCGGGTGGCCAACCGGTATTACTGGCCCGGCATGTTCCGAGAGGTGAGCCAGTACGTTCGGGGATGCGAGAGCTGTCAGAAGTTCAAACCAAGCCAACAAATTGCTGCCGGAAAGATGCTAACACAGCTCCCCGAAGAGCCCTGGAGCATTGTGTGCGCCGATTTTGTGGGGCCCCTACCAAGGTCGAAGCGAGGAAATAACATGCTGTTAGTGATATTCGACAAGTTCTCCAAGTGGACTGAGCTGGTACCCATGCGCAAGGCGACGACAGAAACACTAAAACAAGCGTTCCGAGAGCGCATCGTCAGCCGGTTTGGAGTACCGAAAATCTTCGTGACAGACAACGGAGCTCAGTTCACTAGTAAGAAGTTCAAGGAGTTCCTGCTCGAACTAGGAGTAAAGCACCAGTACACGGCTCCATACACGCCACAAGAGAACCCCACCGAGCGGGCCAATCGGACGGTCAAAACAATGATCGCGCAGTTTACCCATCAAGAACAACGAAACTGGGATGACCTGTTACCTGAGTTCACGCTCGCTTTAAATTCAGGGGTCCAAGAGTCAACGGGTTACAGTCCGTCATATCTCACCCAGGGGCGTGAGCCTAGACTACCGAACGCTGTTTTCGATAGAGAGACCACCGGTACGGGTTGTGAACCTCAAGCACCCGCAGAAAAGGCGAAACGACTACAGGAGATATACAAAATAGTGCGACAAAACCTCGAACGTGCATCTCAGGATCAAGCACGACACTATAACCTCAGACGAAGAGCCTGGAAGCCAAAAATCGGTGACATGGTTTTAGTAAGACAACATCATTTGTCCAAGGCAACAGATAATTTCGCAGCAAAACTGGCGCAGAAGTACGAAGGGCCATATAAAGTAGTTAGCTTCACTTCGCCGGTCATCGTCGTGGTCAGAAGCCCAGGAGACTCGCGACGTCGGACCGCGCATATCAGCGACCTCAAGGAATTCCACAGCATCGAAGAAGTTGGCAACACACCGAAGTAGTTAACATTTTTCCTGCGCGGCACCACCCGCGTTAACAACTGGAACCCGCGGCACCACCCGCGTTAACAACTGGAACCCGCGGCACCACCCGCGTCACAAACTGGAACCAGCAGCCGCATCTGCCAACATAAACTGCACGCTAGCAGCCGCATCTGCACTATAAACTGCACGCTAGCAGCCGCATCTGCATAGTAAACTGCACGCCAGCAGCTGCATCCACTTGAGAGCCTGCACACTGACAGCCGCATCTGTAAACATAAACTGCAAGCAAACAACATGGTCATAAACGATGTCTAAGTTATGCACTCTTTCATCACAAGCAAGCATAACCAACGAGACATCTAGATGATACAAAATTGATCACAAAATGACCATAACCTACAAAATCGCCAGAAGACAACCACCCACTACAAAACGGCCATAACCCGCAAACCATCGGACCATAAGGGGTTCGTCACAAATGACACTACTACAGGACATTCGTTTCAAGCAGCCATAACTTACAAAACGACAACGCGTTCTGAGTAAATAGCATTTGTGCAAGGAACCACGTTCACCAAAAGTTAACAAGCTAACATTTTTCCTGCGCGGCACCACCCGCGTTACCAACTGGGATCCGCAGCACCAACTGCGTCAACAAAAGGGATCCGCAGCACCACCTGCGTAACCAACTGGGATCCGCAGCACCAACTGCGTCAGAAAAGGGGACCCGCAGTACCACCTGCGTCAATAAAAGGGAACCGCAGCACCCACTGCGACAACAAGATGGGCACCGCAGCACCCACTGCGATAACAAGCTGGGCAGCGCATAATCCCTTGCGCCAACAATACCTGATCCAAACATTTACCATACCTGAAGAACCATAACCTAATTTATACATGAAGGATGTCATACAAACGTCATGATCTACAAAAGAAGGTCCATCCAAGCAAACAACTTCAGAAGTAATCCTGCTTAAATGACAATATGCATCACACAACATGTTTGATATTCCAAGATATTCCCCGGCATTCAGGATATGTGGACTTCTTAGCTAACTTGAAGGTAACCACCATTTATTATCCCTGCTCGGAATATTTTCAGAAAAGACAGACCAATAGAAGAAACACCGTGAACATTCAGAGTGACAGCAAGCAAAGGTTCACACAGGCACATGCACGACAGACACACCATGTGTATTCAACCTCCAGGCAATGATTATATGGCAACGCTCAGCTAAAAGAACAATTTATGTTCAAATTACAAACTTGAAATCGCAACCGTCATTACAGTTTGTATCGTCCGTGACTCACATCGTAATATTCATCTCTCTACGCCATCGACAACAGTAAAAGTGCTAAAAAAAGTAATTTAATGCGACAAAGTGCGAGTGAATTGAATTATCAACCAACTGCGCATACAAATACTGTCATAGTGCATAATTACGCAGCACGTAATTGTTCATCAGCAACAGCCAACGTTCAATTTTATTTCAACGGTGATCTCGCCCAACTGTTTTTATTAAAACACGCCAGAAAAGTGCAGCGAGAGCACTACATATCCGATCATGGATAGTTTTGAGAAGTCGAAGAAGAAATATATGGAGCGACATCGACAACTTACGGCAGCACAGAAGCGTGCAATATTTTTGACGGAAATGCCATCACCGCCACAGTCGAATAAAAGGGTACGCCATGCCGCTCAGCCAAGGAGCGCGCCAGCTAGACATGTAGCCACCATCAGCGCTATCAAAGCAAGTAACGCCACGTTCGACAACAGCGCTGCGCAACAAGGGCCACCAGTACCGGCAGACGTCTGCAGCAACGTCGACAGCAACGCATCACCGTCAAGACAGACGGTCACTCAGACACCAGTCATGCTACACATACCAGAAGTAAACTTGTCGAGCGACAGCGACAACGACGACGTCATCAACGAGCGAAATCTGTTCGTTTACCCACCAGGACCCGGTGGCATCAACGTCACCATCGACGATTACAACTGCCTCGCCGCTGGAATCTATCTCAATGACAAGATTATGGAGTTCTATGCCACCTGGATCAAGCGTGTGCTCATGCCGAAGGATCGCGCTGACGATTATTATATTTTCAATTCCTTCTTTTATGAGCGATTGATACAACCCAAGGCGGTACCCGGCGACACGCCAGCAACCCTTGGCCAACGTCGTTACGAGGGGATACGAAGATGGACGCGTCAACAGGACATCACGCACAAGAAGTTCATCATAGTGCCTATTAATGAGAAGCAGCATTGGTTCCTCGCAGTCATATGCTTTCCGGCACTGAATGGACCTCGATTTTACGATGTCCCACCGCAAGGCGCCGCAACCGATGATCACCCAATCAAACAGTCGATGATTTTAATATTCGACTCACTGGCCAGCGTCGACCGATCCCATGTGTGTGGCCCACTGAGAAGCTACCTGAGCCACGAATTTAGAAGCCAACACATTCTGAGGAATTTCACGGAAAACAACCTACCGAGTCACCGAGTGAGAGTCCAACAACAAGATAACCTCACTGATTGCGGATTGTATACGCTACAATTTATCGAGAGTTTGGTATGCAATCCTATAATCAACCTTCAGCCGCCCATAAATCGTACCGCATGGTTCACGGAGGAAACAATACGAAATAAAAGAAGACACATTAGCGAGCTGATACAGCAACTAGCCGGAAGAGATCTGCCACCTTTGCTACTACCACCGGTGTATGATGATGACACCAACAAGAGACGCAATACAAAATCAACGTCACCAGAGAGCATCACGGCCCTACCACAGCCAACCTTTGCTACAAGTGGCCCATACAGTTGCCAACAGGCAACCCAGCATACGGCCACAATCGCCGCCAGCGCCACGCAGGCGACCCACGAGGGGTCCATGACTACACGCAAAGCAGTTAACAGTCGTCAACAAGCAGCAGTCACCCAGAGAAACCGCTTCAACGACAGCCTAAGCCATAGCAGCTGCGACGATGACAGCAGCGACCAGAATACAGTCGACAACGACGAAAATATGCAACAAAAATTAGCTAAGCATATGGAAATCGACCAGCCAGAGGAAGGAGATGCTTTCGAAGAGTGCCTTGGTTGGCTCTTCGATCCCAACGTCCCAGATTCAATGCCGACAAATACGGCGAACGGAACAAGCATTCCCACCATCGAGGTGCCAACAGAAGACGAGCACAACCCAGTGGAAAACATAAATATCGACGATATTCTCCCACTGGAACTACAGCAACGTATCGCAGGAGCCCAAGCACGGCGGAGACCAGGACAACGAATTGGCTTCAAGATCGTACTCGAAAATACATGCTACGCCGTCCAAATAGAGCGCAGCGGGAACGTTAAGATCTCGTTTTCCACCCCGGAGTAGAGGGGGGGTGTGACGAACCTATTTCCCACACAAATAGGCCCACACATTATTTGTTATTTATTTACGCTACGCAGCCTAGCGTACCGGCCTCACACATAACAAACCAAGCAACATACACCACGAGCTATACAGCATAGCGCCATCGGAACTTAAGATAAGTAAGCAACATGCGAATTACTATGTTTATTAATAGGATAATGAATTGAACAATTGTATTTTACATTTATGCATATAATATTATTAATCTAAACATACAACACGTTACGGTAAACATACAAGACGTGACGTTAAGACATTCACACTATTAGTACCCACTACTTATTACATACTACTATAGTACGTAAGCAATCATGAAATGTATTTTATGTGCACCACTGGTAGCAGCCAGCACTTAGTCATAAGTTGAAGAAATTAATAAAGTGAGTTGTATTTGAGCTTTCAAACGGACCAGACGTCTTTCACTTCGAAGTAGCCAAGCAGTTTATTTTCTTTCGG
Source organism: Coremacera marginata (assembly GCA_914767935.1). Taxonomy (NCBI): domain Eukaryota; kingdom Metazoa; phylum Arthropoda; class Insecta; order Diptera; family Sciomyzidae; genus Coremacera; species Coremacera marginata. The sequence goes on along the minus strand of OU612045.1, from coordinate 38,430,375 downwards.
AGTTAAGTCTGGCTATTACTCGCAGACTATCTGGACGTGCCTTGCTCCCGTTCCTATCCTCTCTCCGCTCGAGTCGTGTCACTGAGGCATGAGGCCAATCGGTCACGCTCAGTTGCCACACTCACCACTACTCTCAACGAGTTACTCGCTTTCAGCGTATCCACCCCCTTTGAGTTGTGTCATTAAGGCATGAGGCCAATCGGTCACGCTTAACTGCCACTCTCATCAACACTCTCAACGAGAATACTCACCTCAGAGTATTTCCCCTCCTCCGAACTGTGTCACTGAGGCATGAGGCCAATCGGTCACGCTCAGCTGCCACATTCACCACTGCTCTCAACGAGTATCATTACCTTCCCCTTTCTTTGAGTTGTCTTTCTCACTCTCGCTCTCAACGAGATACTCACCTTCAGAGTATTTCCCCTACCTTGAGTTGAATCGCTCACCTCCGCTCTCAACGAGTGAAACGCACCTCCGAACGAAGCAATGCCAGCGGAGCGCTACTAGAAATTCAAGGTCAACACGTTATTAAAACGCACATACACACGACAACTCAAGAAGAGGTACGGCAATAAATACGCATCGCGCCACCAACGAAGATAGAGCCAACAAGGGATAACGGAGAGTACCGCTTAGCAAGGTACAGTCAAGCTAAAAACACCAGCCGTCATCACCCAGGGCACCTTCACCATCGCAAAGGTCACCTTCACTAGACAATCTGTGAAGGCAAACATACAGAGCGGCCTTTCGTGAAGAGCCCCAGAAGGGAATCGCTGGACAAGTATAACGTCCACAACATCGACATCCACGACATCATAATTAAACCTAAGAAGAACAAAAGACCTTCCAACAAGGTCAAGCGATCTACAAAACCCCATAGATCGTCTTGTAAGGACCCTGGACAGCCGCTGAGGATACCTCAGCTGAAAAAAGTTGTAACGACCCAGGGGTTCGTTACATCACCTTGTACGGTATTCTGAGTCCGTCCATTGCTTAATAAGGCCTGCCACTATGTTGTCGCCTATGGCGATACGTGGCTCTGGTCCAAAGAACTCTTCTGCTCACTAAAGAATCAGCATTTTTATTCTGTCCTATGCCAGAATGTCCTCTCACCCACATAAGTGTGAGCTCATTTGTCTGAGCGCACCTATTGAGTTTGGTAAGACACTCTGTGTCCAATCTGGAAGTGACGCCTGTACGCTGCATGCACCTAATCACCAACTGATTGTCAAGGGCAATGACAATCTTCTTGCCATTGACCCGATCATCTATCAGGTGATCCAGTGCATGCACCACACCAAGCATTTCCGCCTGGTACATAGACACAAGCCTCCCTAACCTCAGTACACAGGATAGGCTCAACTCTTCTGAGTAAACGCCTGCCCCGGCTCTGCCATGCATCAGAGATCCGACTGCGAATATACCGATATCGTTACCAGCGATTTCTTCACAGACGACTCCATCTGTTATAAGAGTTTTATAACATTTTTCTGTTATCCTTACTATCTGCCTTCCGTCCATAGGCATACACGTCACCCTGACATCTCTATGTACAATATCAAGGATGCGCATATGACCATGTAGGGCCGTTAATCAATGCCACGCAGCATTTCGCAATATCCTGAGGGCAGTTAGCGCCGCCGTTTTCTTAGTTTCTAAATCCAAAGGCAGCATACCTAACAGAACCTCCATTGCGCTTGTTGGAGTGTTGCGTATTGCACCTGTTATTCTAACACATGCCAGCCGTTGGACTCTCTCCAGTCTCTTCTTAATGTTTTTTTGGCTGACTTTTGCCCACCAAATCACTGAAGCATATGTGATGACAGGTCTGACCATCATAGTGTAGACCCATTTCATAGACTCTGGGTTTAACCCCCATTTGAGACCACAAACACGTCTACACTGAAACAGAACCCTCTTGGCCCTTTGAATCCTATCTTCTACATGCTCGTTCCAGTTCAGTTTGCTATCAAGGGTTACCCCTAAATAGATATTTAACTTTCGTGGACATGTTGATTTCAGCTCCAAAAAGTCTGAGTGATTCTCTCCTCAGACCTTCCCTCTTTCTCTGTAAAGAGAATATTGTCTGATTTTCCTACGTTTACGGTAAGGCCTTGTTCTCGACACCACTTCTGCACCATTCGGAAAATGGTGGGTTACACTCTGCAATATAAAAATGCGAATATTGAGAAGGCTCTACGGAAGCAAAGGAAATCAATCATGAATAAAAATAAAATTCTCACATATCAGCTCGGATGGCTATCTATGGTCAAAACGAAGCTGCTCCAGCAGGGAGACACAATAAAAAGGCGTTTACGTGAGGCCAGTCTTTATAGAAGAGTTTCTCGGAAGAAGCCGCTTCCGCTATCCGAACGTAACCGAGAGAAGAGACTCAGCATGCCAAAATATATCGTTTCTTGGACTGTGAGGGAAAGGAAAAAAGTTTTCTTTTTGACGAAACTTAAGTAAGTAGAGTTTCTTCTGTTGAGAAAAACTATCCACCGCCCAAGATAAAGAAGTTTGACCCTTAGTATAACCGACCTACTCTGAAGCATGGTGGAGGAAGTATCATATTATGGGGTGCTATGTCATAGCGTGGTGTCGGTTCTTTGCGTAAAATTTAATTCTTCAAAATCTGATGTACAGAATACAACAACAGATTCAATTAAGTAAAAAAAATATTCTAAAATCTTAAAATTGATGTGTCTTTTCTTGCGCGATTTGTTTGAGTTAATTTTCATCTTTTTTTAAATTTGAAAAATATTGACTGAAAACTAGAAATTTGAAGGTACTAACAAAAAGGCCAAATTTATCTTTGAAGATAGTTTCAAGCAAATTTAAGTTTTTTTTAATCATGAAAATAACATTACTACGAATCAAATTAAACTTTACTTAGTGCTTCTAATTAACTGCAAGAAGATATAAATCAAAATCTTGATTAAAACATTTAAAAAATGTCACAATTATAAATTTTTTTTATTGAAACTAGGTTCTAGCATTAGTTTTAAGTGATTAAATCGCCTTTGTAGTCACTAAAACTTTACTGCATAAGAAAGTAACACAAGAAAACACAAGAAATACATAACAAGAAAAACTTTGCATATGCTTTAAAAAGTTGCAAAAAAGACCCCCATACAAACAACGTTGTAAGACGTAAATCGATGTCAAAAAACGTTTCAAAAAAAGAAATGTTTCTTTCTAATATATCATATAATAGCACACAGTGAGCACATCGCAGCACATGTTTTATTTTTATTAATAAATCAAAACTGCTAACTTTATGCATATTGAATTCAATTAAAATGAGTTTTAACCAATCAAAAATATTTTCCACTCCTTAACTTGTGTAAGAACTTAATATGCTCAAAATTAAATCAAATATTTTCCTTTTACTTGAGCTGTTAAATCATCAAAAGAGCAACCCCATCATCAAGTTTACCCTCAACAGCAGAAAGTATCAAATAATTTATATAAATTGTATTAAGTGTTAGACTCTTAATATTTTAGGTAGGCATAACAAACATGTAAAGCCTCAAAAGCACCCACACTTCACATCGAACAAATTTAATGTGAGCAGCTTTCATCTTTTGAACTTCTGCCACATTTCAACAACGCACATGGCTCTCTTCCGAAAAAAAAGAAATCCAATGCCATCAAAGCAATATTACAAAAGCAAATCTAAAGAGCATTTTTCAGGCCCTACTTTTTGTTCAGATGACAAAAAAAAAATCATCTGTTAGTGCGATGAATATATAAAATATAAGGACAAAGATTTTAATAACTTTTAAAGAATCAAACGAAACCTAAAAGAAATGTATTTTATTTATACGCTTCGATACACTTTTTCAGCCCCAAAGTACCATAAAAAAAAACAAATGACAAAAAATGCGTTTAATAAGAATATGAGAGTAGAAAAAAAAAATAATGAAGAAAAAAGCATTACCAAAGTAAAAGCATAGCAACATCTAAAAAACTATAATTTAACTGCTCTGAAAGCCGCCTGCTGGCAGTCGCAAGATTGTTGCATATACTCCATTCCACTTTTTTTTTATTCCTAGCTATCCCAACATATGTACATTCAAGGATTCAGATGTCCAGCACGACGCTGAAAAAAAAACATTAAGTCGTTATGAGGCTTAAGCCTGAGAAAGTATGCCACCGCATGTTGGAAATACTTTGTTCTGTGGCTTTGCACAAAAGACCACAAGAAATAATAATAATGTAATAATTCTTTCCAGCAATGTTAGAAAAAAGTTTCGCTAGATGGGTGTAAGTTTTTCATGGGATTAAAATGTTTATGCGAGCAGTTTTTGAGACAAAGACCAAAGCGACAAAGAAATATATGAGCTTGAGAGAAAGGTGGCTGGCTGGCTGGCTGACTATATAAAAAAATGTCATAAAATAGAAGAGTTGAGCAACGATTTGGTTTATGGTTTGAAGATTTATTGCATACAATTGCTGTTTGCTGCAAATTCTTTAGGAAACACCTAATTCAGCAGTGGTGGAAGAGTGAACTACAAAAAAAGAAAGTTATGAGCTTAATAATCAAATTTTTATTGCAAGAGAACTTTATTTTATTCACCAAACTTAGAAATGTAAAGTAGTGTAAGAATATTCTTTATATTCAGACCAAAATTTGATCCCAAATATGAAAGGCCAACATTTTATCTTGAGATGTTAATGTATTATTTCGACGAGAATATTGTATATTTTCAAAAGTTTTTCAGAGCTATAAAAAATACTTTTATTGTAGAAGTGACCTTACCGAGTTGGCAATGGTAGAGACTCAAACGAAATCATATGATGGGATTTTTTATAGGTATAGAATTTCCGGCAGGGATATCTATCAAATTAGCTATTAGACTAGGCTATCATTTGCTATATTTACAAAATTTTAATATTGGTTTGTTGACTCGGTTTGTTTTTGACTCATATTTAATTCAACACTGACCAATTGGATGAACTTTTCAAGAATCCGGTACCGGTTTAGCAATTTTTAAACCTTCCCTTTCGAATGTTATTGTAATTTGAAACCTTGTAAATGACACACGTTGGAAAAAATATGAAAAAAACGCTCGCATTTCATAAAAGAAGCTGTAGCATCTAAGCGGTTGGACGTAGAAGTACCAATTTTTAATATTTTATTTAAAAAGCCTAAAAAAAAGTTGACACTTTTTTCGCTTTTAAATTTTAGTACCCTACACTCGCGCACTTTAGACATCTTAGAAGCCTTATAGCATGCTTAGAAATAATTTTTAGTGAAACTAATTTAAAATCATCAAAATAAAATCGGAATACATACTAAGGAATTATTTTCAAATTGAAAAATTCTTATTAATCCTTTAAAGCGTTGTTAATTTTTATACAATGTTCTCTTTTTGCAAAGAGAAAGGAAAGTATTGAAAAAACAATGCTACTCTTTCTGTTTGTTTTTGACTCAAGCTAAATGCTAAAACCAGAATATTCCAAAATAGTTTTGAACCCCATGACGACCAAATAAGAAAATCCCAGAATTTATATTCTAGGCATTATTTTAAAAATTATTTCACAGCAAAAAGCTAATAAATACCAGTACGTTCAAAAAGTCCATAGGATGACACATAGATGGCGTTACTAGATGTTTTGCCATATGGTTTTTATTTAGTACCAACCTTCAAACGATACATATAAAAATTTGACAACAATATAACAATTGATTCGTGAGTTATAGCATTTTGTGTGCATTTATTGTTTTTAAAAAAAAAAAAATGGAAAAAAGTGAATTTTTGATGAAAAAAAAAAATACAGTGAAAACCAAACAACTGCTTGATAAATATTTTCCGGACTCTGCTCCATCCAGACTAATGGTAGAAAAGTGGATTGCTGAATTTCAACGTGATCGTACCAGCACAAATGATGCAGAGCGCAGTGGACGCAGAAATCAGACTGTTATTCCACAAAACATCAAAAAAATCCACAAATTGGTTATGAGCGATCGGAAATTGAAGGTGCACGAGCTAGCTGACATTGTAACGATATCAGATGGTAGTGTTTTTACCGTTTAAGACGAACATTTGGGTATGCGAAGCTCTGTGCAAAGTGGGTGCAGCGTGAGCTCACAGTCGACCAAAAACAACAACGAATTGATGCTTTAGAGGAGTGTTTGGCGCTGTTAAACCGCAATAAAATCGAATTCTATCGTCGATATGTCACAATGGATGAAACATGACTTCACTATTACACACCAGAATCCAAAAGACAGTCAGCTGAGTGGACGGCAGTCGATGAACCGAATCCAAAGCGAGCAAAGACCCAACAGTCGGTTTGTAAGGTGATGGCGTCTGTATTTTGGGATGCGAAAGGAATAATATTCGTCGACTATCTCCAAAAAGGAACCATCATCAACAGCGACTATTACTGTGCACTTTTGGATCGATTTAATGCTGAAATCGCCATAGAAACGGCCACATTTGCAAAAGAAAAAAAGTGTTGTTTCACCAAGACAATACACCGTGTCACAAATCGATGAAAACGATGGCAAAATTTAATGAATTTGGCTTCGAATTGCTTACCCACCCACCGTATTCTCCAGATTTAGCCCCCAGCGACTTTTTTCTGTTTCCAGATCTCAAGAGAATGCTTGCTGGAAAGAAATTCAAGTCCAGTGATGAAGTAATCGCTGAAACTGAGACCTATTTTGACGATAAAGAGAAATCGTACTATAAAAGTGGTATCGAAAAGTTGGAAAATCGCTGTACTCGTTGTAACGCTCTCGAGGGCAACTATGTTGAATAATATAATCGAGTTTTATCAAAATTTTGTTTTTTTCTTACTTATCCTACGAACTTATTGAATGACCTGTTATGGTTATAAAATTGTTCCCAGTTCGAATAAATCATGTTTTAACATTTCGCTTCTTAAATTTATCCGGAAAATTCGTTTCAGACATTTATAAAGGTGTTCAAAAACAATTACAAAAACTAGAGTACGCCAGTGGTCGAAATTCGAACTTTTCGTCATACCACCCCCATATTCCTGCATGCGTTTTCCTTTAAAAACTATTTGATTAATATGCTTATTATGGTTTTAATAAATAAAGAACTGAATAATTTTTAAAATTAATGTTTTTTATTGAATATAGTAAAATCTTGGTAATTATGGTATGACGCTATCAGAATCAATTTTTTTTATGGTTATCACTGCATTTTTGCAGTGTTTGGTAATTTGAGGGATTTTGTGGTAATTTGAGGTATTTTGTGCTATTTTAAGGTATTGTGGTATTTTTGAAGTATTTTGCGAGTGTGGTGCTTATGAGAATTAAGCGTGAGAAAAAGAGAATTTCGGTGGTAATTTCATCTGGCGACTCTGTATGAGTGTCTCTTAAATTATAACTCTGTTATTGGATTGAATTCTTTTTATATTGAAAATTAAAAAAAGAAAGATGCTTTCTTTCTTTTATAGATATTTATAAATATAAATATTTTATAAATATTTAAATTTCAACTAATTTATTTATGTCCAAGCGTAATAGAAACTTTCTGTGTTAGCCGATTTTGTATACATTTTAGTTAAACTTTTCGGCTTTAAAGCACACCGTGTTCAATTGGTATATCCGTGTGATATCCTTATAAAAGAAATCTACTCAAAACAAATGCTTTATACTGATTATTTACCACTCCATAACTCTTAGCTTTTCGCTGAAAGAAGAAACTGAAGAAAAAAGTGCGCCCAGATGGCTTGGCAACACTGGCAAAAACCTGCAACATTGCTTTATGGCAAGTGTTTCTGCTATTTAAAATATAATACTAGCAGAAGGAAGGCAAGATGCAGCTAAAGTCGGATGCCTTGCCTGCTATAAGATTCGCGCTGTTAATTCTATGAAAGTGCAACTTGTAAGTGGCTAGAGTGTTTTTGTTATTGTTACTCTGTTTTTCAACTTGCAACTCTAACATTGTTGCAATTTTCCAACATGACCCGCTTGTAACAAAAAAATTTACACACAAAGAGCGTAACGTCTCTTTTAATATTATCGTCTTTGTTGTGGTTCGTTAAATTTTAATGATGACAACTGTTATTCGGGAAAACAAACATTAAACTGCTTTGGCTTTGCTTAAAGATCACGCAAAATTTAGTTCAAACTTAAACATAGTATTATATAAATGTGCTCATACTATATTTTTTTAATCCTTAAATTAAACATCATTAAAAACAGCAACATTTTAAACATTTCCAAAGCACGAAACAATTAAAAAAAAAAATAGATTTTACACAACGGAAAACAACGATTTCACGCACAAAAAAACTTTAAAAGAAACAATATTGCACAAACAAAATATCGCATTATCGCATAAGTTCGCAATACTGTAAGAAAAAAAAAAAAACAACACATTATCTCACCTGTACTAGCGGTTTTTCCTAAAAGACCTGTTTATGTTTGTTAACATCAGGTTTAGCATGTAAAAGAAAAGATTTGAGAAGAATGAGAAAAAGAATCAGCATAAGAAAAACAATTAATTTTTATTATATTGCAATATATATATATCGACAGAACATAAACAAAATTAATTGGCATGGCAAGCCAAAAAATATAAAAACGAAATATTTTACTTATAAAGATCAATAAACTTAATGTTGTTGTTGTTATTATTGCTCTAATGGTAGCATTTATTATGACACCACCATATAACACATACACACCCACACACACACACACACACTGCGCCACTCATACAAACACAAAGAAGGCACTTAATTATTTATTGATATTGATCTGTTGGACATAATAACAAAAACTAACATCAACATCAACATAAAGTAAAGCAAATATTGTGAAATAAAATCATGTGCAAAAGCATGTATATAACAAAACAGTTTATATCGTTTCTTTCCACCTTTAATATTGTATAAGCAAAAAATAAAAAAAAATGTGTTCTTAGCCAGTTGGTAAAGTAAACAAATTATATCGGGTATTAATCGTGGTAAAGTAAGAAAACAATATAATTTTATTTTAAGAATATCAGTTACTTGCAATGCAGTTAATAAAAGAATCAAACTATATCTTAATGGTAGAACATTTTTGTAGAATTTTTGTTTAAATATTTTTTAATGTGCTTTAACATTTTTTTTTTTATTATAGAGAGTGTCCCAAAAGTCACTGATATTTTAAATTTTTAATAAAACGCATTGTTTTGTCGAAAAGAGTATGTTTTTATTGAACTATAAATTAGAGACTGGAGGTTATTGATGAAAAGTAATATCACTCAAATCATCGCCTCGACCTTGCTTGCTCACGCATAAAATTTTCCATGGCATTCTGGCATAATTTTTGATCAACTACTGCAATGGCCGGTTGGATTTCCTGTTTCCGCTCCGGAGAAAACTATAAAGTAAGAAGTTCAACGACTTCAAATCGCATGATCTCGGTGGCCAATTGATATCAATCTCGGCGCAAGATAATCTTCCTTTCGAATATCGTTTGCAACAAGTGCATTGTGTCGTACCACCTGCGCAAATTTTTCACTATTTTTGTAGTGAATTTTAACAATTTCATGCGTTGCTTTACCATGAATTTCTATGACTATTCCTCCATTCTTACGTTCGACAGCTGCCATAGATTAATTACTCTACGCTTGGCACAAAAGTGCCCAAATCAAAATGTCAGTGACTTTTGGAAAGCCCTTTTTTTTTGGTTATTTTAATATAATTTCAGGGAATTTATTTGTAAATTAATTACGACCTTTTTTTTTTTTTTTTTTCTTTTTTTTTCATAAGTTTTAAGTTATGTGTTTATATAAGTCCAATAATTTTTCAATTATTAAAGGTTATATTTTATCGAGCTCAAGGTCAATGTTGCTTTCCGAAGAAAACAACTGAAACAACTGAAGGTAATTTACTAATTGCATTCGTGAAACAAGTAGAAAATTAAGAGCTTAGTGGATCACAGCAAGAATCACGATAAAAGGCTACTGATGAGTTGGTGTAGCGGCCAACGAAACAGCTGTCTAGTCTGCTATGTGATTGATACTCTATATAGGGTATTGTTGTTGTTAGTTGTTGTTCCTTCAGTTGTTTTCTTCGGAAAGCAACATTGACCTTGAGCTCGATAAAATATAACCTTTAATTTTAGGGAATATTTACAGATCTATTCTGCGCGTTACCGGTAATAGTAATCTTGTTACCGAAATTTGTTACCGGTCTTAGTATTCGGTATTCTGTATACTCGGTAACGCTTTCAAAAGCCGTAAGCTCGTTTCAGAACAAATAACACTCTTTCCGTGCATCTGGCTGTTTTGCTTGTTACCACCTAAGGAGATGGTAACAATATTCACTGGTAACGCTTGCTTGTAGAATACCAAAAGGATGTAAATGTTACCAAAAGGTGAGTTTCTTCGGTAATAAGATTAACGTTACCGCGACAGAATCGACCTGTTAATCTGTAGAAAACTTTACTATGAAAATTTCTCCTGATTATGCACTGTGAACATTTCTGCAAGACGTACAACTTTTCGCCATAGAGGTACGCAATAGATTGTTTTCCTGAGAACCAATAAAAGAGTTCAGATCATATTCCATCAAAAACACTTTTTTCTCATCCTTCAAATTGAAGAAATGGCGTCCCAAAGCAATTATTTTTTGATTTTCATTGTTTCTCAATATTTTTTGATTAATGATAAATCTTTTTTTACGTTTTTTGTTAATGTATTTTGTTCGAAAAAGTATAAATTTATAAAAAATTAAATTTTGTTGCTATAAAAAAATATTCACAGTTTTTATTATTAGCCCGTTCTTTGCCTTTGAGTCTTCGATTTCCACCACGAGGAGGTAAAACTTTATTTTTTAATTTTTTTTTTTTATTAATAAAAAAGTTTAAGAAAAAACGTAAGAAATGTCTAAAGTGCTAATTTTTTATTATTACTCGAAAAATTTAAAAACAATGAAAAATCAAAAAAAAAAAAAATTGGCTTTTGGACACAATTTTATCAATTGAGGGATGCAAAAAAAATTACTCATCGCATACGTGCATTTCAATGCACTCAAGATCCGGTATCATAGGGAAAATCGCGATTAAAAAAATAAAAATTTGCATTTTTTGACGTATTTCTGAGGTATAATAAAAAAATTGGTTCAGGAGGGGGGTACATTGAGGTAGCAGGGCTTACCAGTTGGATATAATTTCAGAAGTCCAAAAGCTCGAAATAAGAAAATATAGTACTAACTAAGACCTTTTTAACGGTAAATCATTTTATAAAATCGGACATAAAATGCATAAGTTTTGGAAAAAAGACCATTTTGGCGGTTTTTCCGGGGTCCAACCCTCCAACTTTTTTTTTTATATGGAGACCGACCCACTCTAATATACAGGTAGTTATTAACATACCAAAACCATTAACGAGGGTAAATGAAAAATTTTTACTTGGTTGTGATAAAAATGTGAGTGAAGGTACTCATAAGTATTTACAAACAAATGCATGTAAATGCATAGGAGCCCAGCCAGGCATTATGTGTCGGAAGAAGGGTTAAATATTACTCAGCCGTAAACCTTTAACACGCCGATATACGTTTAAAATATTTTTGTATTTCCTACCAGAATTCGTTAATAGAAGTATGTAATTATTTTATGTGTTGGACTGTGTAATGATAATGGTTACTCTTTAAAAACCTTAATAACGCCAACAACACAATATAATTTTAATGACCTGATTAGCAATCGATAAATACAAAAACTGATTGACACACAAAAAAACAACTTCTAACCTACCCCTAATAACACAGAAAATGATGAAGAAACGGAAGGAAATATGCAAAATGCAGTGAAACGTTAACGAGGACGTCACAGTATTTCCGTTTAATTTTAGTGGCTTGAAAGGAAATACGCTGATGGCAAGAGTTAACAATGGATTGGAAACGAAAATACAATGAAGTGCACTGAACCATTAAACTTTAACACCACACTCGTAACATAGGCGTAGTGAGGATATCAACCAGGTGAGGCATTTTTTTTATACGGTAGGTATATATGGTGAGTCATATTGTTCGGATGAGAAAAAATGCGAAAGGCGTATAGCATAAACGAAATCTACGAAGAATTCTAAGAAAACTTGCCCAAGAAACTATGGGTCTAAATTCAAAACCCAGCTCCCGCCGAGAGACATTAATATTTGCATTTGAAAAATTTTTAGAAACATCACCATTTTCTTAAGAAATGCCTTTATATTGGAAAAAATACGAAATTTTTCTTTAATGTTGGGGTTTTTCTTCTTCATCTTTTCCAGCCAAATTTTAGAAACTTTTTTTAAATTTACCCAAAAACTTAGGCTTGTAATGTCATTGAACAGTCAGTTAAAACACAACTTATTTGAATTCATGTTTTATTTCGTAAATTTTGAAGTCTTTTCATAACATGAGCCCTAAGCTAACCTAACCAATTTGAAACAAAAATGGGTAGGATAAACTCATTTATTAGCAGTTAAGGAACCTTTATTGTTTTAGTAGGTATCATCGCATAACTTGATGTATGGTATATGGCATAAAATTCGGAAAGTTCTATGTTATTGTAAAGTATTATGTGTAATGGAGTCTACATCAAGTGCATGAATCGTTAAGAAACATTTATGTAGATATCATTCAAGTTATGCGATAATACCTACTAAAACAATAAAGGTTCCTTTACTGCTAATGAATGAGTTTATCATACCCATTTTTGTTCAAAATTGGTTAGGTTAGCTTTGGGCTCATCTTATGTTAATGCATTCGAGGTGTTCGGGTACGATTTTCTAGGGTCAGTATCATAACATCGTATCGAATTTTTACAATAACGCGTCGTTAGACATCTCTCGTTTCTTGAATATGCGATGGAATCCTTGGATCAGGCAGTGGTATTTCCTTAGAATTTATTTACACCCAGAAATGGTAGTGTGGGATGATTACAGTAAATCGAGGTTCAGATATTATGTTGTCATTATCTAAGTCGACTAAGTCCATATACACTGTGCAATCGAAATGAATGGGATACTTCTTATAAGTTCTGAGTTTGGTCGAGTCATATAATTATTGACGATAAAACATTTTTTTTTTTAATGGCACTTTCGAGAAAAGATTTTCTTCATCGAAAAACAGTATTAATTATATATTTTCTGAATGGGCAAGAAATGCATTATTTTGGATTGTTTTGCTTACAATTTCTCGAAGATTTTGTTGCCTTAATGTTGCAACTAGTTTACCTTCAACAAATGGTAAAATTTTAGCCAATTTCATTAGGAGAAAGTTTTGTGTACCGATATTTTTTAATGTAAAATTTTATAATTCAGTGGTATATTGTAGTGCACTTTTATATACATTTATAAAGCTCACACAATTTTCACCACAAAATCATTTGGATATGAAAAAATTATCTGCATGATGGGTACCGCTGTTTGCGCACTCTCGACTATGAACGCGATCGTGTGACTGATTCAAAGGCGTTGAACAACGATAAGAAGAATTTTTTTTGTAGATTAGTAACCGTGGACTAAACTTGAATCCATCACTACACACCAGAGATAAAGAAACAGTCGAAACAGTGGACTTCACCATCCAAACGTGCTTCGAAGAAAGCGAAGACGGTGCTATCGGCTGGAAAGGTTATGGCGACAGTATTTTGGGATGAACGCGGTATAATCTATATCGATTACCTTCCACCAAAAACAACGATCAATAGCGAATACTATGCAGCCGAATTGGACCTTTTCAACAACGTTTTGAGAGAGAAACATCCCCATTTGGCGAGTTCACACATGCCCAGCTCCCGTGGTAAAATTCCATGAATTGAAGTACGAATTGCTTCCTCATCCAGCATATTCACCAAAACTGAAGAAATGGCTCGGTGGAAAGAGAGATATCACCGAAACAGAAGCCTATTGTAAGGACCTTCCGAAAACGAATTTTTTGGTTGGGATCAGAAAATTAGAAGAACGTTGGATGAAGTGTCTCAAGCTAAAAGGAGACTCTTGTTAAGAAAAAAGACTTTTTTTTTTTGCCGTCAAAATTATTCCCTGTTCCATTTTTCACTGAAGTATAAAACAGCCCTCGTATTTATTAATTTTTGTATAAACTCGTCGGAAATTAACTTCTGACAGCCATAACTACAGTATTGTAAATATCACTACACCATCGCTGCGATAAAGAAAAATTTACAATCGCATGTTGTTTCTTACAAATATGCTTTAAGAAACAATATGACGATTATAAATACATTTCTTAGCATTCACAATTTTTCCGTCTTCAGTATTAATTTAAATAAAGTACCTACCCAGCAAACCATAGTTAACGACTTTGTCGAAATTCCGACTAATACGTGACTATTTCGTGCTGTCTTAAAGAAATCGTTACAATTTCGTTAAGCAAATATCTTAACAGTTGCAATTTTTATACGATTTTCTATAGAATTTCGTTATGGGACTGTTTGTACGACATTTTGAAAAGCGAACAGAGTGAAATTTCCTTTCTTTTGAACTGTCTGAACGAAATCATAACTTTCCCATAACATTTTCGTTAAGACTCGTTACAAAATCATTACGACATTTCGTTACGAAGTCGTATCAACCCCTTCATACGATACTCTTTACGATTTCATAACCAAATCGGATTCCGAAATCGTAAGGATTGCGAAAAGTCTTTCCGATATCGAAAACCGATTTCGTTGCGAAATCGTCACGAAAATCGTATGAAGGCGTTGACACGACTTCGTAACGAAATGTCGTACCGATTTCGTAACGAATCTTAACGAAAATGTTACGAAAAAGTTACGATTTCGTTCAGACAGTTCGAAAGAAAGGAAATTTCACTCTGTTCGCATTTCAATATGTCATACAAACAGTCGCATAACGAAATTATATATAACTTCGTGTGAAAAGTGAAACTGTTTCGACATTAATGTAACGAAATTATAACGATTTCTTTAAGACAGCTCGAAATTGTTATGAATTAGTCGGAATTTCGACAAAGTCGTCAACTATGGTTTGCTGGGTATTAAAAAAATTTTAATTTGTCTTACAGTTACGATTCACTTTCAAGTAATTTTGAAAAAAGGGAAC
Organism: Coremacera marginata; assembly: GCA_914767935.1. NCBI lineage: Eukaryota > Metazoa > Arthropoda > Insecta > Diptera > Sciomyzidae > Coremacera > Coremacera marginata. Next base: position 38,415,325 of record OU612045.1, on the reverse strand, counting down.
TTATTTTTGATTACTTTTAATTTTTTTTTTTTATATCAAAATGTTGCTGTACTTGAGAGCTGTAAAGAGTTCTTAATTAAATGTATGACTTGGTTCTTTTATATGACTCATGACAACGATTAAATAACTAAGGAACGCAATAAAAAAAAAAAAAAAAAATCAAAAAATGCAAGTTTTTCTATTGTCCCTATGTTTTTCCTTGTCAGCAAAGTTTGTACGATTATCTCTTAACACAGATCAATAACTACAAGCTTCTGGCCTAAATTCTTAGAACTACCTACACAAGGAAAGTTATAGATTTAATTAACTTTTTTCATCATCAACTGTAACTGACATGTAATTTAACAGCAGCACAAACTTAGGGTTAATTGTATCTATTCCAATAACAACAAACAAATTTCATTAACTCCTGTATAGAGAGAAAATGAAATCGATTAATATAAATATTTATACATTGTTTTGAAAAGTTAATCCTTTTTTTTTATTTTGCAGATCATTATTAATTAAAGCACGCACATTAAAACACGCACACGTGCACATGTAATTAATTAATGTATTACAACTTAATGTAATGATAGGGTGAAAAAATAAGAGCTGAACTGTGTGCGTGCTTTGTAATTTAAGCCAACTGTCAGTCATTCTACCTGTTATTGGCATTTAAAAAAAAAAAAATTATTTTTACACATATCCGTGCAGCGGCTACATTAACCTAGCTGTCAATATTAAAAAGCATTTCACTTTGAATTGAATTGGTTTTAATGATAGTGTAAATTGAACAGTAGAATATAAAATTTAATGCAACATGATTAATATGGTAGTTGCAATAATGTAAGTTTTTAAAATGCAACCGGAATATTTTTAAAACTTATAGATAGTGATATTAATGCTACGTAACTTACATGCTCAATTCTAATGTTATTCCAAATTCAAGGATTTTATTGAAGATAGCAACGTTTGAAATTGCACTCACATACACACACAATATTTTATTGCTTATTATAATTAAATAGTCCTTCTAAAGATTTACCCAATAAACACCATACTAATAAATAAGCTTGAGGCAAAAGCTATTAATTATGGAGAAATTCGGCCAGATTTGATTTATTCCAAATTTTCACACTACTACGAAATAGTGAGCGAATTTAATGGGATTCAAATGAATTCGTTTATTTCATCATATTTTAAGATATTCTTAGAAAGATAAAATTCCAAAATTAAAGCCATGATATACATATTTATGAAACGACTTAAACTATTTCAAAATTTGCTTGAGGTTATTGAATTCATGAAATTATTCTACGTACTTTAGTTTTAATAAAATTCTGAATATTTATTTACAACAATATCTATGGTAAACGCTCACAAATGTGAAAAGTGTACTTTTATGGAAAATGAGTTAACTGTGTTAACTAATAATATTGAACTTGCTTCAAAATTTTTAATCGCCATATCACATTCTTCAAAAAGAAAGGTTCATTCACACTGTGAACCGGACTTAACTGTCCGATTCGAAAAATTTCATCGAATCCATCATTACTGGTGATGAGAGATGGGTATACGAGTATGACACGCAAACCAGGCATCAGGAGAGTGAATCAGGCTCAATTTTTTTTCCATCGTAAAAATTAAAGACACGAAAAAAGTTGTTGTAAACAAAACACTGTCACTTTACCAAATGTCAACGAGAGACGCTGCTATTTGGCAGCCTTGTATAGACACATGTGGCAACCTACTAAAAAAAATTTTCGAATCGGACAGTTAAGTCCGGTTCGCAGTGTGAATAAACCTTTCTTTTTGAACAAGGTGGTATAAGTTATATGAAAGATTCTATAGTTTTTGTGTCATAATATTGGCTAAGATAACGCTACAAACTCTATTTTTTTTGTGCACATAGAGATATACTCATAGAACACAGCTAAATTAATTACTCGGTTCTGTCTTAAGTCGACTTAGGCAACTGTTGCTTTTTGCCACATACATATATTAACGATGTGGTGTTTTAAAAAATTCTTTTCTTTTTAAAGTATACAATATATAACCATATTATCTGTATACAGTAGGTTGAAAAAATAAATTGTCAATGTCACTAATCCAATAAAAGAATGCGAGAATTTTGTTAAACAGTTTTATTAAGGATTTTTTTTTTTTAAATAATACTATACACTGCATTGGCAAAAGCTTAACCTTTCTTTTGGTGAAAAGAAAACTGAATCCATTACCGTATTAAATAAGAAAACTAAAGACTACATAAAAATTCACGTTGCAGAAGTAAGTTCTCAAGTTCTCAAGTTCTCTATTCAATCCTCTAATAGCCGCTATGCCCAAAGTTTGAACTGCCATTTTTTCCAAGTCTGTGTGTCATTGAGCTCACAAGCTTTAAGCATTGGTCCTTTGGGAAATTTGTCCAGTTTCTGATGATACATTCCCTCAAATCTGCCAAATTTTGAGGTTTATTCAGAGAAATGGGAATTTTCAAATCTGCCCACGCATTTTCTATTGGTGACAAGTCTGGACTCTGCGGGGGCCACTAAAAAAAAATCAATATTTTCATTTTGAAGGTAATCCTTTATTAATTTCGCTGTGTGGATTGGCACATTATCCTGTTGCAGGACGAAATTGTGTCCTATTAGGCGCCTACCTTCTGGTATTGCTGTCTCTTTTAGAATTTTTAAGTATATTGCAGCTGTAACTTTTTCTTCTAAAACAACAATACTGCCTGTGCCATTCGCTGCTAAACAATCCCAAACCATTAAACCTCTTTCTACCGACTTAACCGTAGGTAGAGTGCACTTATATGAAAGTTGCTCGCTAGGGTTTCGCCGTACTTAGATTATACCATGAGAATATTTTAGTCTAATCATAGACTCATCGGTCCAAAGCACGGTATGTGAAAAATTTTGAGGTTTTAGCACATGTTCTTCACAAAATTCACGGCTTTTTCCCCTGTTAGGCTTGCTTAGGTAAGGCAGTTTTCGAGCAACTCGTCCGTGCTTATCACTTTGACGTAATCGGTTACGTATTGTATACATAGAAGGTGCCTGTTTGCCCTCATTTATGAGTTGGGCTCGAATTTTTGGCGCGGATTTGAAAGGATCTGACTTGGAAATTGCCAAAATTCTATTATTTACCTTTTCAGTGGTTATTTTTGGACGACCAGGGATTGATTTTTCCCACATACTGTATATATATAAAATTGTAAAAAAAAATCTGTACATGAAATATTTTTTTGAAATTCTTTTTGCATTGGAAAACCGAAAAACATATTTTCAAAATTTGGATGGATTTCAATAAAACTTGACATCTAGGTTCCTTTTATCCCTGGTTAACATATAGGCTAATTAATTATCCAGTAAAAAAGGTTGGACCCGGCTGGTGGCGTTGCGATCGGGTTCCAGGAATATATTTTATAGTCTTTTTCTCTGAAACCGTTCATCCAATTTGCATGAAAATGTGTATGTAGAGGTTTTCGGATACGGTGAGTTTTTATGACTTATCTACTCTTAAATTCTATCTCAAACACCAAAGGGCGCTGTAGCAGAAATATTTTAAAAAACTTCGAAAAACTCCTAAGCCGTTTATCCGATTTGCATGAAAATTGGTATATAGGGGTTTTCCGATACGATGAGTGCTTAAGACTTATTTTTTTTGTGCTATCTTGAACACCAGAGTGCGTTGTAGTAAAGGGTGGTTAAATTTGAAGGGCCGATGTTGAATGTGAACCACACCTAAATGTCAAGATTTTTTCTGCATTTCATTTGACATTTCTCAATTTCAGACGAAATCAATTTGAACCATGGAAAGATACACAATCGAGCAACGCGTTAAAGTTATTCAGGCTTATTATGAAAATGGGCGTTCAAATCAAAATGCATATCGTGCACTTCGTGATTTTTTCGGTCAATTTAATCGTCCAAATGTGCGTACAATTGGAAAAATCGTGAAAAATTTGAGCAAACCGGGTCTGTAGGAGATATGAAAACACCAGTGTATGCTCGTACAGTTCGTACTGCAGAAAATATTGCTGTTGTTCGCGATAGTGTGGCTGAAGAGCCGTCCACCTCAACTCGTCGCCGTGCCCAACAAATGCACCTCTCACGCTCGTCGTTGATGAACATTATGCATATAGACTTGCATTTACACGCTTGCAAGGTGCAATTGACTCAAGAACTAAGGCCATTTGACCATTTCAAGCGTCGTCAATGGTCAGAATGGTGGCAAGAATTGGCAAAAGTGGATGATCAATTTTCGAAGAAAATCATCTTCAGTAATGAGGCACATTTTCACTTCAGTGGATCCGTCAATAAGCAGAATTGCCGCATTTGGGCGAATGATAATCCAAGAGTGATTGTCGAAAAACCAATGCAGCCACAAAGAGTGACAGTTTGATGCGGTTTTTGGGCTGGCGGCATCATCGGGCCGTAATTTTTCCAAAATGATGCCGGTCAGGCAGTTACTATGAATGGTGTTCGCTATCGTGAGATGATAACGAACTTTTTATGGCCCGAATTGGACGATATGGATGTGGACGATATGTGGTTTCAACAGGATGGTGCCACTTGCCACACAGCTAACGAAACAATGGCTCTTTTGCGCGATAAATTCAAAGGCCGTGTTATCTCACGTGGTGGCGATGTCAATTGGCCACCAAGATCATGTGATTTGACACCGTTGGACTTCTTTCTTTGGGGTTATTTTAAAGAAAAGGTGTACGTCGATAAGCCACCAACAATTCAAGAGCTAAAGGAAGAGATAATTCGGCACATTAACGGCATAGAACCTCACTTATGCCTCAGCGTCATTGAAAATTTGGACCATCGGATGGAGGTGTGCCGCCGAGGTCGCGGCTGCCATTTGGCCGATATTTTGTTCCATACATAATTGAACCATACCAATATTATCATAATAAAAAGAAATGACAATAATATCCTAAATAATTTGTGTTTTATTCAAAATCAACATCAGCCCTTAAAATTTAACCACCCTTTACAATCAAGCTCTATGGTTTAATATGATTATCCAGAGCGAGACCCCGTCTGTCTCGTACGACTAGCTTTGCATGTGTGAGCTGCGCTCTAATCCATATTTATATAAATATACACGCTATAGATATATTTTGATTATCCAGAGCAAGACCTCGACTTTTTTGCCTAGCACATGTATGAGCTCGACATCGTCCGTCTAGCCTGGCATATGTGAGCACCGCTCTAATCAATCATTCTATTAACAACTAAGAAGCTAACCGGATTACAACTGTATATACCTGAAAGCCTGACAGTTTCCAATAACTATAAATTGTATTAATATTGTCTAAATAAATTGCTATAAAGCCATGTGCTCAGCATTCAAATAAATAATAATAATATAACTTGGGATACTGTCGGATCAGATTTTGCTCAACCAGGGGTGAAATCGGCTGAAGTGATAATTGATAGTTGATAATCAAAATCAACGCTTTTGCTCCATGTAAGGGGATTATCAAATTGATAATCACTATTTTCTTATTGATTTCATGCGACAGCATGAAAGCGTTTTCAAAAACGACAATCAAAACAGCGACTGTCAACTATCACCTTAGCCGATTTCGCCCCAGGTCTAATAATCGAAAATCGATTAAGGTGGGTGGGTATCTTTATAGCTTTTAAAAAAAAATCATAATTCACACATAATGAATCAATTGACTTTTCAATAATTATGTTGTTAATTTTGACTGTTTTTCGGGCAACTTTGGTTACCCTGGCATAGTCGTATGGTTTTTCAACTTTACCTCTATCTTAGCATGAATATTGAACCACTTTAGTTGTGTGTGTCCTTCTCTAATAATTGTTCTATGATTTTGTTGTTTTCAATCGAATGTTAACATACCAAAAATATTTTGAACGATTTTGACAGTTATGATTGATAAAAAGAGAGCACCAGCAGCCCTACAGCTACCTTGTTCATTTTATCATGCCTGAATAAAAATACTATAAAAATTCTCTTGCATTTTTCTCTTGAAATATGTTATATTTGATAAAGATTACGTTAAAAAACGTTCACATATTATAATATATTTCAAAAGACAATGGAAGTAATAGTCAATTTTAAACGTTTGATAAGAAAAGGGCAAAAATAAGAAATATGACCTTTTTCTCAAAATACACTCGATCTAGAAATTAGAATTTATCCATGGTGAGCACTTTAATTTTGATATTAAAAAAAAATTATATAAAAGCAAACTCAAGAATAACTTTAAACGTCGTTAAATTTTGCACAAAAAGGTGCCATATCTTTACAGTAAACATCATATTGGTAACAACCCAGCAAACTATAGTTGACGACATTGTCGAAATTCCGACTAATTCGTAACTATTTCGAGTTGTCATAATGATTTCGTAAATGTTACGAAAAAGTTACGATTTTGTTCAGTCAGTTCGAAAGAAAGGAAATTTCACTCTGCTCGCATTTAAATATGTCGCATAAACAGTCACATAACGAAATTCTATATAAATTCGTATATAAAGTGAGACTGTTCCGATATCTGAGTAACGAAATTATAACAATTTCATTATGACAGCTCGAAATAGTTACGAATTAGTCGGAAAGTCGTCAACTATGGTTTGCTGGGAACATACAAAAATTAATAAATTACATTTAATGAAATTTTCGTATTATTACACACATGCAAGATCTTGGCTAATGCATAGATTTAAATTATGAGGGGAAAAAACAACTAAATACCTGCTGCAGTTAAAAGTTTACATAATAAACAGTTTTTATGAGTTTATCAGGCATTTCAAATGCCGGGGAAACATTAAGACAAACAACTACAACAAAATAATATAATAAAAAATAATGGAAAACTTACACAAGAGCGCGGCCGTGTTTTGCAGTTGCGCAGTACCGGGATTTGTAGCCGGTTGCGTCATGGCAGCGATGGCAGCTAAATTTTGTACAGTCATCGGAGGTAACAGACCTGCGGCAGCTGCAGCTGCAGTAGCGGCATCCGCACTGTTTGTTTGGGCACTTAAACCTGTAGAACAAAAATAAAAAAAAAAAACAATAAGAAAAATTTGCCTCTAATGCCTCTCAACAACTATTGGCGCTACATTCATCACAAAATGGTGCCCCAACCCATGCTTCAGTGTTGCACGCTTACCTTGCAGCAGTTGCTGTTGCAATCCAACGGCCTGCAACTGTTGTAACAGCTGCAGCGATGCCGGCGTTATGGCATCGGAACCCAGCACAGGACTAGCCTGTTGCGGTGGGTTAGGCAGAATCGGTGTCGACACCGTGTTGGCCGTCTGGCCTAACGGTATGTTAATATTTGTCGCCAGATTCCAGAGGTTCGCCTGGATTTGCTGAATTTTCTTTTGCTCCTTTTCCTTTTGCGTGTCGGCAAATTTAACAACCAAGGGTGAGGTGCAGCCCTCCATGGTTTTGTTTTGATTTAGAGTCTGTGCGGGAGAAATAATGAAAATAAATTTTAAAGCCTTATATTAAAGCATCTTACCACTTTAATTGCCGATATCGCCGCGTGTTTTGTAGCAAATGTTACGAAGGCACAACCTTTGCTCTGTCCACTCTGGTCACGCAGCACGGTACACTCTTCGATGGCGCCGTGAACTTCGAATAGTTTTCGTACGTCGTTTTCGTTGAGTTTCTTATTTAGCATGCCCACGAAGAGCTTTCGTTCTGCAACAAATAAATAATACAAAAATGTACTTAGTTATGCAAAATATACGTATAGCAAAACTTAAACTTGTGCGTAACTTAATTCAAGCAAGAATCACGTTCATAGTTTTCAAACGCAAGCAAGGCGAAAAGTGTTGAATGCATAAGGAAATATATCAAGAGCAACTTTGCGTCATTGAAATCGGATGCTTTGTAAGGCATTGAAGAAGATGCACTTCAATGGTAAACTTGTTGCAGCCTAAAGAGTGGTGGCTGGTAAAGGGGGTTTGCATTCAATGTCATTACCATTGAATTGAACCAACATACTTCAGTCTTCAACACTTGTAGGCATATCAGATATCAAAATGTTTAGAAATGTATATTAAAAAAAAAAAAACAACATGAAAGAAATACAGAGCGAGTTGATTGGATTTAATACCGCTATAATTTGTTTAACCTTAGGTGGTGTATTTCTTGTAGGCGGTTCATAGTTATTTACAAAGAAACTCGGAAATATAAGATGTTTGATGTATGTCAGCAAGTAGTTCAAAGGTAAGAGTTTATAAAGGTATGTACAGCGCACAGCAATATCAGATACTCGTACAAATAAATTGAAGCACACTGTAAAGCATTGGAATTTAAGCAATGGAGATATTATAAGTGATATATGGTTGGCAAAACATAACCAGAATGGACTTTATGAGAACAGTTATTATTAAAATTAAACAAACTTGAAAACTTGATTTTTGCCGTAGATAAGGGCTGCCATAGGTCTACAGCACTTGACCGGGACAAGTTGGCACATTTTTTTCCATTTATCCCCCCGAAAAACAAATACACAATTTTAACATTATAAGTCATCGTTTATTTAAAAAACACAAAAATTTAAATAAAAATATTTCACAGGTAAATAAATAAATCTTAGACAAAGAGGAACATGAATTGAGTCAATGAATTTAAAGAAAAAAGAAAATTGTCTGGTTTTTATCATAATTACGGTTTGGCCCAATCATATTTAGCAGATTTTTTTGTTTCATCAAGAACAATCGTTATGAATGTTTGTCGATTAAGAATATCGACCTGTGCTGTTACATTTGTTAAAAATTACTTAAAAACACGCACTTGTTAAGAATTTCTATAGTTTATTCATTAGTACATTTAAATTTTTCCTATTATATTTCTTACTGGGACATTCTTTCCTGTGCTCCCGCACACCCGGACACCGACCACAAAACCTGGATATGTCCGGAAAAAACGGGACGTATGGCAGCCCTACCGTAGATAGTCTTACTATATCAATGCTTGAAGTTGTATACTAATCAATGTTAAAATAAAAAATTGTAAAATTTCAGATATGTTAGTTCAAGCCCGTAGACAAGGGGGGGAAGTTTAGGTGTTCAAACCCCCTTCCCCCCTTAGGGTCCAGAAAGTATAAAGAATTAATACAAATGAGACTATTACATTCAAAATGTAATTTTTTTTTTAGATAAACTGTGATAATGATGTTAATTTTCTTGAAAACTTCACTTAATTATTGAAAAATTTTTTGGCCAAGTGAAAGATTAATTTTGCTTATTAGAGTTGGTATTTTAAATATCAGTTTCAATGCTCAAAAAGTCCCTGATATCCAGTAAAATAAATATATGAAAGTTATACCTAGAACGAATATAATTTTGTAAATTGAAGAAAATTAGCTTGACATTTTTTATGCCATATCTACCCAGCAAACCATAGTTGACGACTATGCCGAAATTCTGAATAGTTCGTCACTATTTTGAGCTGTCTTAAAGAAATCATTACAATTTCGTTACGCAAATATCGGAACAGTATCACTTTCTATACGAATTTATATAAAATTTTGTTATGCGACAGCTTGTACGACATATTAAAATGCTAACAGAGTAAAATTTCCTTTCTTTCGAACTGTCTGAACGAAATCGTAACTTTTTCGTAACATTTTCGTTAGGACTCGTTACGAAACCATTACGATACTTCGTTACGAAGTCGTGTTTCGTATTTTCCTTACGATTTCGCAACGAAATCGGATTTCGAAATTGGAAATCGGAAAGATTTCGAAATATTCTCAACGAAATCGTAACAAACATTTCACAATCTTTCCGATTTCGGAATCCGATTTTGTTACGAAATAGTAAAGAATATCGTGTAAAGCGGTTGGCACGACTTCGTAACGATTTCGTAAAGAGTCTTAACGAAAATGTTACGAAAAAGTTACGATTTCGTTCAGCCAGTTCGAAAGAAAGGAAAGTTTACTCTGTTTGCATTTCAATATGTTTTACAAACAGTCGCAAAATGAAACTCTTTATAAATTCGTATAAAAAGTGAAACTGTTCCGATATTTGCGTAACAAAATTGTAACGATTTCTTTAAGACAGCTCGAAATAGTTATGAATTCGTCGGAATTTCGACAAAGTCATCAACTATGGTTTGCTGGGTAAGCTTATTAGACCCAAGACTTTTGAAAAAGCATTCATTTGAGTGGATTTTTTTTTCATTTTTAAAAGTGTAAAAAATATATGAACCACGAAATTTAACACATTATAGGGTATTCCACGAAAAGTGAATGACTAAAAAGTTTGACATCTAAAATTTCCAATTTGGCACAAAAAATTAACCCTGTGCGAAGCCTTTTCCAAATAACAGGTTTCGGAAAATCACCTTAAATTTAAATATGCCTTTTTTCGAAAAAAAATTCTCAATAGAAAAAATTTTTGTAAAACATTTTATACAGTCCAATTCTATAATGATTTGATGATTTTTTAATCATGTTACCAAATTTTCATAAAAATAATTAACAATTACAGTTTTTTAAGCTTAATCATTTTTAAAATTATTTTAATTTTATTAAAAAATAAAAAAACAATTTAGAAGTTTAAAAAAATTTTGTTTTTAGTGTTTTTAATATGCAAATAATTTAAATATAAATCCACAACCGATTAAATCCTTAGATATTCAAAAAAAGTTACTGTTTCCTTTTATACAAATTTATCTAGCAGAGTAATTATTTTAATATTAACATGAACTTATTTTCATGTAATATAATAAATTGGGTATAAGATACTGGTGCTGTACAAAAACCAGTATTCGAATTACGGTTTTTGAAAAATAGTCTGAAATTTAATTGTGACTTTATCGGATCGATTTCTCTAATGAAAAAATTTTAATAAAAAAAAAATATATGTATTAATTGTTACTGGAATTGAATCATGAGAAAATTAAACTGTTAAATTTTTAAAGATATTCAAATATTTTCTTTTGAATTTATTAAAATTGTCGAAATCATTTTCGAGAACAGTAATATTTTAGCCCTTAACGATAACTCGAACTAGGGTTCACACAAGTTCAAATAATTGTACACAAGCTGGGGATCAACAAAAGCGTAAGATAGCCAAAAAGAAACGAAATCTAAAGACTAAAATTTTTTTTTCTCCCTTTTATATGGAATGTCCATAAAAGTTGTGAATACAGCTTCGCCAGCTGAACGTATTAAAAAATGTTTGCATTTTTTAGCTGATTTTAATTTCGATTTTAATAAACTGCAAGGAATCTAACCTATTTTTTCCGTTCACATTAATATTGTTGAATTAGTAAAATTTTGTCACAGACATTTTTACTGTTTGTGCTAATTTTCGGAATAATACTTTTTAAAAGAAATTAAAAATTCTCAATTTGGACCATTTTTCAACAAACCATAGGCAAAAATTAAAACACTTAGTATTTGAGTACTAAGTGTTTTAATTTTGATTGATTTTTAAAAAAAAATTAAATAAACTTTTCTCATCTATCTTATGGCCATTTAAAAACAGTCATATTCACAAAGAGTCTTAAAAGAAAACGGACTTACTTAAACTTAAACTTAAACTTAAACTTAAACTTACTTAACTTAGAAAACGGACTTACTTTTCATATCCTTTTTTTCAGTTATTACTGGTATCTTACTTATAGATTTTTTATCAAAACGCATATGAATATGGAAACGCAATAAGGATATATGTTGCAACAATATTTAGAAAATACATCTCTACTCTGAAGGTAGTGATTTTTTTTTTTTTTTTTTGTGAGAAACTATGTCCGCAATTTAAAGAAAAGATTTATTAAAATCCATTAATTATTTCTCTGTTTTTGGGAAAGATTGACACAATAAAAGGAGCTGTCTTTATTGATGAGAAAATATTTATCTTTTTTTCATGGAAGCTTTTTACCGTTTTTAAGGAATTTTTGGGATCACATTTAGAGAAAAGCATTCTCTGGAGCAAAGTCAATACAATTTTTCTCTAAATATGATGCCTTTTTTTCATATTTTGAGAAACTTTTTTCTGAGTGTAGTCATCTGAAAAAAGAGATCCTTAATTAGTAAGAATGACGCTTTATCCCACACTAGGGAAAGAAAAATAAATTTTTTCGCGAAATGGCACCTGTTCGAAAAAAAAAAGTATTTTTTGACCTTTTTACCAAAATTTTGAATTTTTTAAAAAGATTAAAAACCAAATTTTTTACATGATTTCGGGTCAGAATATATAAAAAACGCCCACACAAAATTTTAAGTTAATCGGTTCTCTAGAATTTGAGATACCATGTCAAACGTGTTGGAAGAAATAGTTCCAAGAAAAATGCTTTTAAAGTTTTGAGCAAAGTTATAGGCAGTCAAAGGGTGCGTTACTTAACCCTCCGATGAGTGAGAAGGTCCCTAGGGACCTTTTTGCCTTTTCAAACTGAAATTACTCCTACTTCGGCCACTACAACCCCCCCCCCCCCCCCCAAAGTTACTCTGTATTCCAAGAGTATTTTGTTGCGCATCTTTTGCAAAAAAAATCAAGCCGATCGGATCATTACTTTAGGAGTAATGAATGAGAATAGTACGCGGACGTGTGAATAGGTCCGTATGGTCCTTGCACTGAATTTCACTAATAAATGCATGTTTTTGGGCATCATTATAATTTTTTTATTGTTTCAACACATAATTTACTTGTTCTGAACACAAAGACCTAAACTCAAAGACATTAGGGATGATGGTAAAAACAAAAAATTCTAAGAAAAATTCGAAGACATGAGCTTTATTGCTTTCAAGGAAAGGCACAATATTCTAATTTTATGGTTTGAAAGTATGGTGGTTATGCGACTCACAGAGTTATTATCCTGTGAAGGGAATGGTATATTCTGGAAAACTGCCAAACCAACAACGGGAGATAAACCAAGGGCAGAACGTAGTGCTGGATCTTGTGGAAAAATATTTAGATGCTGGCCGTACTATATACGCGGATAATTTCTTTACCACTCTTGACTTGGCGCGTATTTTGTTGAGGAGGAAGACCGCATATGTTGGTACAGTGCGCTACAACAAAACATTCATTCCACAGGAGTTCAAGAAGAACCCGAAGCGCACGATCAATAGTACATTATTTGGGTTCAACGAAGGGGATATAGCGTTATGCTCATACGTGCCGAAAAAAAATAAAGTGGTGAACGTGCTCTCCACAATGCACTACACCTGCCTCGTTGACGAGCAAGCCGAAAAGCGGAAGCCCTATGCCATATTAGATTACAACGCCAACAAATGCGGCGTTGATACCATGGATCAAATGCTAGGCACTTACAGCTGCAAAAGAGCAACACAACGATGGCCGTTGGCCATGTTTTATAATATGCTGGACGTCGCTGCATTTGCTGCTTTTACGATTTACGACGAAGTGAAGCCTATAAAAAGGAGTGACAGACGGCGGTCGTTCTTGTTACTGCTAACGAAACAATTGGCCACACCAAATATCGAAGAACGTGCCCTGAACAACCATATAACCTGGTATCCAAGGATACGCAATGCGATGGAAGCATTCGATGGTAAGAAAAACATCTTCAAATTCAAGAATAGAATATATATTTATTTGTTTTTTATTTTTCTTTTCATTTCAGGTATTACCAAGACCGATGGAAGGCAATGCACCGTCGTTTGCGGCTAGGTCAAGTAGACCGTCATGTCGCCTTTGCCGTTCTGAGTACGGGCGGCAGCGGAAAACGCGGGCACACTGCTTCGGCTGCGGCAACGCTGTTTGCGTAGAACATAGCACACTTTTACATCGCTGCAACACTTGCGCACAGGGCGGGGGACAAGAAGTACACGCTCAACAACAATAATTTTTAAACTTTTTTATAATAGTCTTAAGAAAATTCAAGAAAAAAAAAAAAAAAAAACATTAAAAAAATTATTTTTGTATGTAGAATTTAGTTATAAACAATAAAAACAAAAAAAAAAATTAAAAAAAAAAATTTTTTATATGAAAAAAACATGATTTACAAAAAAGGTCCGTAGGGACCTTTTCACACGGCCGTGAAGTTCAGAACTGTCACTCATCGGAGGGTTAAATAGCTAAAATACCGTTAATAATTGAAATTTTAAAAATGCCTTTGGATATATGTATACTTTAAGGTCTAATCTTCGAAAATATGCAAAAAAAAAAAAATGATGAATTTTTTCAAATTTCTACACCAGAATACTTTCTTAATTCAATATATGTCTTTTTTAAGATTTAAAAATCGTTTAACCCATTATAACCCAATACCATAAATAAATAACATTTTAAAACTTGATTTAAGTTTAATAAAACACGTATTTTTTACAAAATCAATATTGTGACAGTGTTTGACAAATCTCTGACTTTGAGCTAATATTATATTTTTATCTATGTTGTGTGTGAAAATCGAATATGTATTTTAGGTACGCATCCAGTAGTGTAACAGAAAACAGCATCAATTTAGGACAACTAACAATTTTTTTCACGAAATTTCATTTTTTTGCATGCACCGACTTGACGTGGAGCTTTGAAGAAAAACGTTCAATAACATACTAGTAGCGCCATCTGTTGGTCCGATGGTGTATTATTTCGTTAGTGCGGTATGTAGCAGTGATTCAACAAGAGTTAAAAGGGAATAAATACGGCGCTTATGGACTTTGTAGGATATTTTTAAGTTTGTTACGGAAATTTCGCAAGGGGCTATAATGGGTTTAAGGGGCTAGCTTAGATCAACAAAAATAAGAGATATAGTAAATTTTAATGAACGTAGAATCTTATAATGAACCTTAAGGAATTTGTTCTTTGAGCCAAAGAATGTGTTTTGTGAGTCAATGAATTGTTTATTTGAAATGATATTTTGTCAAAAATGATATTTTAAAGCTAGAAAAGCAACTTTCAAAGTTGTCAAAGCAAAAACAATCTTTCAAATCTGATTTCTGATTTTTGACTACCAGAAAGCAAGCTTATTGATAGACAGATACATTTTAAAGGTTCTTGGATTGCTCACAATCATTATAAAACTGCAAATGTTCATTCTACTTCCTTGTATACTCAAAATTGCCAAATTAAGTGACTGTTTTTATTACTATCTTTTAGTTTAAAATCTAGATTGTTTTAAGAAAAATTTAGTTTCTCAATTCGCCAGCGGAATTTAAAATCGAAAATCAGTCACAACGTGCTATTTACAGAATGTTTGTTACAGGGAACTTATAAAAAACTTACTAAAAGAAAACTATAAAAAAAGATAAATAGCATACTTCTGCATATTGCAACACTATTTCAAATTTTTCTTTCTCTTTATCTCAAAAAAATTTATTATTTTCCTTACAGCACACTGCATTCCATATAAAAACAGCATATAAACGACCCTTCCAATACCGCATTCAATATATGGAATTCTTTATAACAAATAAAAAACAAACGACAAACAAAAATCGTAACAGAATTTTTAGTCGTCTCCCTTCTGCATTTATCCTCAACCAACACTTACTCAGCCTGAAAGTTACCACTACGAACGACTTGGTGTGATATTCGCTACAAGCTGTCCTTTCTGCAGTTTAGCGCGGATTTGCATTTTACTGACAGCAAACAAAAACAACAAAAATAAAAAAAAGAACACAGAGTAACAATAACAACGTGTGGTGCACACTTTGCGCCAGTGTTGCATGTTTAATCATAGTTTTTGGTGTTTTATCCAAGTCACTCGATGTCTAACGATTTTCAATAAATGTTTGGAGGCTACGTATGGATGAGGAGGGTGTGTTTGCATGTGTTGGAAGTGTGGGTGCTGAAAATATTGCGGTTCTTTTTTTTCTGAAACCACTCAACTGCAGATATCTAATCAAATCCATTGAAATTGATGTTTACATCGCTACTCAATAAGCAGAGCAGGGGCGGCGGCATGGCGCACCTTAAACTCCGCACAGAAAGGTTATTATTTCAGCTTAAATACAAGTTTGCATAATGCAATTTCAAACCCCCCCGCAGCCCCCTCTCCACCACTCGAAAGAAAACAATTTATTCCGCAACTTTTTGAAAATTGCACAATTTTTTGCGTATGAATTTTAAAATTTAATTCTCAAGTGTTACTACCAACGCGCTCTGCTCAAGAAAATAATACACTCATTCTTGAGTAATATTTTGAGCTGGCCCTGCGAAACCTAATCTAAGTGCTCAGCTAAGAAATTGTTAATTTTTTTCTACGCTAAATTGTTTGTGGAATTTTTTATTTTAGCGCCTTATGTTGGCATCTTGCCTTTGTAGGGCTTGCAACTTCTTTCATTCTCCTGCCTTTTTTTTTTTTTGTTGCTTTTTTACAGTTATAGAGTTTTTGTTTATTTTTTCTCTATGTTGTGCTCTTAAATTTTCAACTGCAGACAGTATAAAGCACCATGGCCTCCACCATCTATTGCTATACAGAGTGCAGCTTTTAGAAATACTTTTGAGTTTTTTTAAGGGCCGAGTAGGTGGGCTTGATGAAATTTTTATTACAATATGTTCGGTATAAACTGTTGGCAATTTGCATTCTAATTGTATTTAAATTGGTTGTTTCGAATTTTTTATATGCACCCCAAAGTTAAAACAGTCAAAATGGGACGAAGACAACGTAGAGAAAATGAAGAAGACGGTTAAGGCATTGAACTTGAGTATGCGTACCATTTGGATATTCAAAGAAGGTGATGTAGAAATACAATCCGTTTACTTAACTATGATTTAAAAAAGATTAATGAAATTGAGTATGGCCTTTCTTTAAAGAAAAAAAAAGAATTTCAATTTATTCCTGGATTTACTTTTGTCAAAATTAAATTTCATAGTGAATAGACAGTAGTCTGTAGTCAGAAAAGAGTAGTTATTAGTCAAATATCATTAGTCAAGCCGTCACTAGTCAGCGTTAGTAGTCAGAAGTCAATAGTCTGTAGTCAATAGTCCGAAGTCAGTAGGTGTAGTCAGTAGTTAATAGTGTGTAGTCAGTAATCAGAAGTCAGTAGTCATTCTTCAGTAGGCAGTAGTCAGTAGTAAGTATTTAGTAGTATTCAGTAGTCAATACTCAGTAGTCAGAAGTCAGTAGTCAGTAAACAGTACTCAGTAGTCCGAATTCCGTAGGCAGTGATCTGTAGTCAGCAGTCAGAAGTCAGTATTCATTTCTGAGTAGTCAGTAGTGAGTAGAGAGTTAAGTAGTAAGTAGTCAGAATGAACAGAATGTAATAAACAGTAGTCAGTGGTAAGTAGTCGGAAGTTAGAAGTCAGTAGTCAGTACTCAGCAGTCAATAGAGAGTTTAATAGTCAGTGGTAAGTAGTCAGAATCGATAGTCAGTATTAAATAATCAGTAGTCAGTAATAAGTAGTCAGAAGTCAGTAGTCAGAAGTCAGCAGTAGTAGACATTAGTCATTCCTCAGTAGTCAGTAGACAGTTTAGTATTTAGAAGTAAGTTGTCAATATTCAGTAGTCAGTAGTCAGAAGTCAATAGGCAGTTATCTGTAGTCAGAAGTCAGTATTCAGTAAACAGTAGTTATTAGTCAATCGCCAGTATACAGAAGTCAGTCGTCATAAGTCAGCCGCCATTAGTTAGCCGCCAGTAGTCAGAAGTCAGTAGCCAGTAGTCAGTATTCAGTAGTCAATTGTCAGTAGTAAGTATTCAATAGTCAGTCTTCATTATTCAGTTCAGATTTCAAAGCCGTATTTCATATATGAATTTGAAATAACAATGGATTCTCAGATCAGAACTCATAGATGGACATTTAAAAAAGTAATACCAAATTTAGCAAGAAAGAAAGGAGATCAAACAATCTGCGCCAGTTATAGAGGTATCAGTCTTATTTCCATAGCATATAAGATTCTCTCAAGCGTACTGTGTGAAAGATTAAAGCCGATTACAAAAACACTGATTGGACCTTATCAGTGTGGCTTTGGACCTGGAAAGTTCACCAAAGACCGAATTTCACGCTACGACAAATCCTGGAGAAAACCCACACACACACCATCTCTTTGTCGATTTTAAAGCTGCGTTCGATAGCCCGAGAAGGGATTGCCTATACGCAACAATGTCTGAGTTCGGTATATCTGCAAAGTTGATTAGACTTTGCAGAATGACGTTGAGCAACACACGCAGCTCCGTCAAGGTAGGAAATGACTTCTCCGAAACCTTCAATACCGAAAGAGGTTTCAGACAATGCGATCCACTGTCTTGCGATCTCTTCAACATCATCATGGAGGGGATCGTACGAAAGGCCGGTGTGCATCGTAATGGCAGCACTTCCTACAAAGATGTCCAGCTCCTTGCGTACGCTGATGATATTGATATTGTCGGCAGAACCAAGAGAGATGTTACCGCTGCTTTCGCCGCTATCGAAAAGGAATCAACCAAAGTGGGTTTGACAATAAATGAGGGTAAAACAAAGTATATGCTGTCTACAAACCAGGGAGCGCGGCGTCTAGACTCCCACGTTTCATCCGGCAGCTATAACTTTGAAGTATTCATTGGAGTATTCAGGAGTTCGTATACCGTGGCACCGCCATTAATACCAAAAACGAAATCAGCCTGGAGATAAAGCGAAGAACAATAATTGCTAATAGGTGCTACAACGGGCTCAGTAAGCAACTAAGTTCCAGAGCCCTCCCTCGATCGACAAAACTAACAATCTACAAGACGCTCTTTCTACCTGTGCTGCTTTATGGCGCTGAGGCATGGGTAGTTTCGCAAACTGACGCAGCCGCTCTGGGGGTGTTAGAGAGAAAAGTTCTTCGCAAAATCTTCGGTTTTGTTCGAGTCGGCGATGACTATCGCATCCGAATGAGCCACGAGCTGTATGAGCTCTACGAAGACACTAACGTAGTTCGTCGTATAACTGTGCAGCGACTACGCTGGCTGGGTCATGTCCATCGTAAAAACAATGAAGCTCCAGTGAAAAAGGTGCTCGAGGCGAGGGTCGTTGGTCAGCGACGACGAGGGAGACCATGCCTCCAACGAATGGACCAGGCCGAGGAAGCCCTAACCGCACTTGGTGTATTCGATTGGAGAAGGCGCGCGCAAAGCAGAGGCGTCTGGCGAGAGCTGATGAGGTCAGCCGAAACCCGGACACGGGTTGTTACGGTCACCTAAGTAAGTAAGTAAGTAATATCAAATTTCAACAATTTCAACAATTCAACAATCAAATTTCAAACAAAAATTTCAAAAATTTCAAAAAAAAAGGTCAACGCATCGTTCATTCCTGTCAGGCCTGACATTCCAGCCTGATCAGGCATGACATTTTCTGCTGGGTAATTTCGCGATCATTTTTCCCATCTCAATAAGGAATATTTAACCAACAAGTTGAAATCATTTTTCTTATGATTTGTTTTGTAATTTATTCAATTTTTTCAATTCAATGACATCAAAAACATAAATATATCTCTAAAAAAAAAAAAAAAGTTGGTTGTACTAAAAAAATTATACTTATTAGAAAACAATGATATTATCTAATGCATAACTAATTGTAATGTCATTGTAAATAATTATTTTCTAATATATATAATTTTTTTTAGTACAGCCATTTTGTTTTTATTTTTAGAGATATGTTTATGTTGTTCATATCATTTAAAAAAAAATTGAATGAATTACAAAATTAATCATAAAAAAAATTCCATTTATTACGCGGAATTCTGAGAAATTTGCACTCAAAGTTGAAATTTAGTAATTTTAAACGATTGATTTCATCTTCACACGATCACAGCTCTGTAACGGTTAAGTTGGTTAGTAAAGTCTGCTTATTGTTAAGTCTGCTAAAAAAAATAACGTGAATCAAAGTCGTGATATATTAAAGCTCCTATAAATGTGACAATAGACCCCCCTCCCCCTTCCCATATGATTTTTTTCTCAGCTCGACATAACATTTCATCTCCGTAAATAATTGCACTCAGTTGCGGGACAGCCTGTATTGTAACTTTGTTGATTCTTTTGAGCTGTCAAAAAATTTTGAACTCTTGAAAATTAAAACGTTAAAAATACACTGAAAAAAGTGATTGATGTTTTAGGGCAGCCTTGCTGGATATTTTTTTTCAATTTCAATTTTATAGAGTGTTAAAAGTTGTACTCAACAATTTAATAGATATTTATATTTATATTTATATTCCCACAAATGTATTTAAACGTTTTATTTCAGTCAATAGATTTCCAGGATCAAAATGTTATATCATCGTATTATCTTTATGCAATCCTTATAATACACAAAAAGTGCTAACTTTTCGCCTAGTTAATCCTTTCTAATTAAAATTTCAATTTTCCACTTGATTCCATGGCTTTGCAAGCGAAATATTTTAATTATGCCTAAAATGTTTGGCCAGTATTGCACGCTAAATTGTGTGGGTTTAAATTTAAAACGTGCAACATAAACGTTATAGTCCTTCATGCACACAAACCTACATAATTATATTGTAACTAGCAACCTTCAATTTGTAGTTAGCTGTTATTATTATTGTTATTGTTATTGTTGAATTGCTGGAAATGATATACTAATTGATTGCTGTAGAGTACCAAAGCTCCGAGGCTAAGCTTCTCATTTACTTAGTTTGAAAATAATAAATAATTTGTTGTTGCATAAATCTCGGCGCTTTGGCAAGCTACATTTAATATGTAATTGGAATATGTGTATGTTAATAATACAAAAAAAAAAAAAAAAACAGGATACCTCCAAACAAATTCAATATTTATTCATTTGTAACATAATTGCGTAAATTCCCTTCATGTTTTCATTACAACTCTTCTGGGCTTATTTTATTTTATTTACCCTCATTATTTGTTTTTATGTTTTCATCACTAATTTTATTGGTATAAGCTTTTTATAGAATAAATATCTGCTCATGAAATGTTCGCCTTAAATTTTTCTCAAAAATATATAGTCCATGGCAAACGTGGTTGGACTACCTTTGAAGTTGGTAGTCCAGCAACGCGTCTAAGGCATTTATAGGCGAGGTGCTCATTGGACTTTTAATATCTAAACGAACACTTCTCTATAGTTCCTTCAGTCTTACAGGACTATATTAGAATCCTTTACCATTATACAACAGAGCCGAATGTGATAGTTGGCCTAATAAAAGCTGATAATATAATACAGTAGGCTTAAAGCCCCGTGACCCGTATTAATATCAACAAAAATTTACTTTGTGTAATTTCCTGATTCCAGCCACATTTCAAACTATGTTATATGACAAAATCAAAGAAAGGAATTAAAATTATTTCAAATTCAATATTAAAAGCCTCAATGAATTTCTTTTCTTGACCTTTTCTTTTTATATCCACATTATATACATACTTCACCATTATTGTTAAACTATGCAAAGCCTTCTATTTTAATGTCCACTAAATATAAATCAGCATAATTCCAACACTTAAACCGAGTTAACTGTAAAATGGTGTCACTCTCCTAAAAAGACACCCATATGCAAGTTCGATATCTCCTCCTCTGACGCCTACATCGCATTGCATCCATTGATTGCCATGTTGTTGACGACTGAACTGCATACAGTGAATGCTCTAAAAATTCACTGACCTTTATTGTTGTTGCCAACACTTTGTCACACTTCATACCGTTAACGACGCACCGAATGCCGAGTTTCTGCCTTTTAAGTATTTCTGAAAGAGGTTAAATGCAGCACTGGTAGATATGGGCCTCAGTCGTTGTTGCCGTAAGCATTGTATAAAAATTATACAAAAAGCTACGGTATGTCGTTGAATGTTGGCGCCAAAAAGGATGACAAGAACAGCAAGGACGTTAGGGACAGGTACTAGAAAGTGGTGCGAAATTCACACTAAAAGTGAATTCATTTGCATATTACAACGAACGCAACGGATGCTGACGCCTCGGAGTATGCTGCATCAGAGCTCACCAAAGTTACCACGAATGAGTCACCCAAAAATACCGTTGAATATCATTATCTTTCCTACTCTGTAGGTTGCTGGATTAAAGTACAGGAAAATAAAGTGAAAGTGGCTTAAAATGAAATTTTCAAATGCCATTCGCTGCATTAAAGTGGCCATTTGAGACTGTGAAATGAGACCGCAGCGTGTCCTTTTTTTTCTACTTTTTCTAATGAATTTTGTTGTAAATTTAGCTTTTAACTGCTTGTTTAAGACAAAATATATGAATAGTATTTTCATAATTTTCAATTCCCTTAAGCTGAAGAGGAAAAGGAAATATCTAAAGCATAAAAAATACCGCATATTTTAAATTCTTTTGAATTCATTGAGTTTTTGGATAATAAAATCATCTTTTTTTTTGGCTGCAGTGTTATATAACTAGCAAAGCATATGTTGCAACGTGAACTTGGGTCTTGTATTGCTACTGAATTTGGCGTCAGCAGAATTTTCTTTGCCGCCTCTGTTCCTTTGTTACCTCCCTCTTTCTTGTTTTGGTTTCTTACTCCTTCTACACTTTTTGTTTTTTTTTTGTGTCTCGTCTCTTTTCTGTAGAATATTTAAAATTCATTGAATTTGGCAGTGATGCCAACCTTATTATAATATTATTGGTTGTATTTGAATTGAGTGTTTTTCTATGCAAAATTTTATCGAAAAATATGAAAGCTGAATGAAGACGCTTGTTTTTAGAGATGTTTTCTTTTTCTTTTGCATATAAACATATGCATGAAATTAAGTACATGTTTTGCAAATGGTGAGTTGAATAACATTTTTGGAATTTGATTGCCAAAATGTATATATTTTTTTTTTAATACATTTCACAAATGATAAAACAATGTATTTCAGTCCCGTAGCCAGGCTTTTCCATGGAGGTGGTGTTGATAAAAAACAATTTTTATACCTCAACGCGTACTGCGTAAGGGGTATATTAACTTTGTTATTCCGTTTGTAACGCCAAGAAGGAGGCGTGACAGGTATAGAAAAATGTATATATTTTTGATCAGCATCATCTCCTGAGAGTCTGTCCGTCTGTCGACACATTACAGCCGCAATTTTAAAGCTATCGCGATGAAATTCAAAATATAAATTTTTTTAAAAAAGGAAGATCAAGTTCGAAAATGGACCATATCGGATAAAAACCACGCCTACTTCCTAAACAAAGTGACTTTATATTGAAATATATTGAATATATATTGAATATATTGAAATGTCTTGAAATTTGGCAGGTGAGCTTTGCTCTTCGGTCTTAGTCCTGGCTATGGAGAATTCGGATGAAAACCACGCCCACCTCCCATACAAAGTGGCTTTATTTTAAAAGTAAAATCTCTTAAAAATTTGCTCAAATTAAAGAAATGTCTTGAAATTTTGCATATAGGCTTTGATATATAATATAGACCACCACTATGATATTTGTTTTATTATTTCATTTGATAATCGAATGAGAACCACGCCTACCTCCCAAGCAAATTGGCTTTATTTTAAACGTAAAATCTCTTAAAAATTTGCTCAAATTAAAGAAATGTCTTGAAATTTTGCATATTAGCTTTGATATATAATATGAACCATCTCTATGATATAATGCAAAATCGGATCAAAACCACGCCTACCTCCCATACAAAGTGACGTCATCAAAATAGGAAAACTTTCGTTAATATATAAAACTGAAAGTCATCGTGTATGTCTTGGCTAAAGATTTCGAATATACTTCAATATGGCCGCGGGGGGGGGGGGATATTTTAGCTTCGGTACCCTGCTGAAGCTCCATCCTTACTAGATTTATTAAATTTTAAAATTAAGTTATTTAAATTTTTCTATATTTAAAATTATTCTCATATGTGTTTTTTTATTTGAAAGTCAAAAAGACAGAACACTAAGGGTTATTATATTAATTTCGAGAAATTAATATTTTGATTTTCTAAAATTTCTAAAATTTGCCTTAAATGTTTTGAGAAATGATTAAAACTGAGGTTTTTATTTGTATTTTAAAAACTATAATTGCGAAAATCAAAATAAAAAGTACAAATTTCTCTCACAAAATTTTGATAAGATAACAATTTAAGTTAAAAAAAAAAGTAACTAATCGGAAAAAATTATATTTTTTTGAAATTAATTACAATTTTTTTTATTTGCAGTTTATTGAAACCAAAATTCAAATGAACAATAAAACAATTTTTTTAAAAGAGTTCACCGATTGAAGTTACAAATCAGGAATATACGTATGAGAGTTTTCATATGAAGAAACAACCGAAAAATTATAGATATTTCTTAGATTTTGTTTCCTTTTGACTTTCTTACACCTCTATTGGTTTCTAGGTTGTGTACAAAATTTTAGCCCTGTTTTTAGCAAGTTTCAACAATCTAGAATATCGATTCCGTTAATTTACTTAATTTTAATAACAAGAACTAGCTGATAGATTAATTATTTTTTTTTTCAGATTAAACTTTAAAATTTTTACTGGCAGTGTTGTTCTATTAAAAAGAGAAAAATTATGTTCGGAGTATACTTAACTTCAAATTGAAAAATATCTGAAATAACCATTTATTTTAAACTTTTAAGGATATGGCACTGAACTAGGACGAAGTTTTTTCCAGGAATAATAGAATTTAATCCAATTTCGTTAAACATAAGATTTTCGTCTTGGTAACGATTATCTTGGAATGCTCCATGTATAACTGCAATTTTATTTTTTGTATAATATGTTGGTAGTCCTTTTCAACAAAACATGAAATGTGTCAAGTCAAAATGTATTTTTGACTTTAGCATTCTTTCGGTAACTTTTCTCTGAAACTTATACTTGTTAACGCATAACTTGGTTGAGCCTTTATGTGTTAAGACTTAACAAAAACATTAAGTCCGTATATCTAGCACAGGAAGTCAAATGAAATTTAAAATGACATTAAAGTATAAATTTTCTATCGAATAACGAAATGTTTGTTGAATTTTTTCTTACCAATTTTAAATTGTTCCAAAAATTCTTTAAGGGGGTCCTCTGGTAATCTATGCCAAATTTTAGCCTTTTTTCAAAATATTGTGGAAAGAGAACGAGTAAAGATATTTTAGTTCCGTTTTTTTATTTGGGTAGCTTAATTTATTGAAAAAAATACAAAATTTTGAAAAAGTGAATTTATGGACCGTTCAGAAAGTTCTCGGCCTGGTAACGAGGTTCTCCGGAAAAAAGGTGGGTCCAAATTGCGCACGATTCCAAGTGTAAACATCGTCTGAAAAAAATATTCAGTTACTTAGAATGAATGTCCCTATAGCCCCTACCTCGGAAACAAAAATCGAAATTTTTTTAGGGGGGGAGCCGCCACTTTGAAAATGAAAAATCGAATTTCGACCTTTTTTTTTTGTAGTCTAGTGTAGAAAAAAAATAGTAAACATTATTTTTTCGGCAAGTTTGAGGTAGGGGCTATAGCGGCGTAAATTCTGCGTCGTTTCATGCCTCATATATCAAAATCGGTCAAAAACTGTTTGAGTTATCGTGCGCAAAGTTTTGAAAAACATGGTTTCGAGAAAAACGCGTTTAAAGTTTTGACTTCAATTTTGAGGCACACAAATGACATTAACACATATTTTTTTAATACAATACTTACGAATATTAATCGGCAATTCCAGCCCCATAAAGTGTGCCTTCCTCCATCTCATAAAACGAGTTTTCCATGGCTTTTTGGGCTCTGCGGGCTGTGCGACCCTCTTTCGATGATGCGTACGTTTTTAGCTCTGAGCGTTGAAGTCGTTTTCCGTCGCGAGATTCAGCATCAATCGAATTTTTTGTTTACATTGGGTGCAGATAACCAGAGCAGCAAGCGTTTGGAAAAATGAAAAAAATTCCAAGAAACAGAACTGGAGGTTGTTTTCGATGATGACTTCATTGTCTTGCGTTTTCTTCAATTTTTTGGCCGATGTGCTGGCAAAGTCGGTGTCCTCTACTTGGGAGTGCTGGTTTCCACGGAAATGCCTCTTTTTTGTTCGATACGCGTACTTACGCGGCGCGTTTGGGTGGCTTTTTTTATCCATAGCAAAAAAAAAAACACAAAACGATTTTTCTTTTATTTTACAACAGCAGTTATCGCGCACGCGTAGCTTTCAGCGTTCGAAAATAAACTGAATCTCGTTCGTTTGCTTCTTTCATGTGAACACCTGGGCTCAAAATCATTTCAACCCCTAAATCAAAACATGCATGTATACATACTGCATGTATACATACTGTGTGTGTATATTTTGTAATATCAATACATATTTTGGAAGAATTCCACAGAATTTTCGACTAATGACTGCAGGCAAATAAACAACTTTGCTGATGCGTTATTTTGACGAAAACATACCTACACAAAAATGCCTGTATCTCCTAAACTATTTCGAATTTTGAAAAATCGTTTTGGGAAAATGTTTTTGAGTATCTGAGCAATAGAAATATGAAAAAATTTTTCGGATTACCAGAGGACCCCCTTAAGCTAGAAACGTAACGTTACTCTTCAACAGAAGGTCCGCATCTAAAAAACTTTCATTTTAAATCGTTAAAAATACGACATGCTAAATTAAGAGCAACCCTAAACAAGGTAAATTCCATAATAGTAATAATAAGAATGTGAAAAGATAAGGCAATTTTTTTTTTTTTTTTATCTTACTAACTGTGAAACTTAAAAGATTTAATCTGATATACAGTTTGATTACAAGGAATTTCAGCCACTTACGGAATGCCAAACTGGATAGAGCAATATTGTTAGAAATCTTCATTTTCAGAAATCTTTGTATCAAATGTACCCAAAGTGCCTCATTTTTATAACATCCCTGTAGGAAAATCAACAAATTTAAAAGTAGTTTTTTGTCAACCACAACTAGTTGAAATTCTGACTTTTTTCCATAGAACGAACTAACATATTTTCATAAAGTCAATTCACTTTCGCCTGCATATATTTTCAACTACTTGTTAAACTAGTTAAATTAAAATTATTTTTTTATTTACTTTAAAATAACCAATTGAAAACTATTTAATATTCCACTTACTGAAGATGAATTTAAAAGCATAAAAATTTTAAATTTCTATACATCAAAGAGATAATTTATTTGACTGTTTTGAAAAATACATAAATCATGCCAAAAAAATCATGCCTGGTTGACACAAATAAATTCTGAAATAAAAAATCTGAAATCAAAATGTAAGCAAAGTTAAAAGTGATCAGCGTTTTTTAATGGAAAATTGTGAAATGTCGTTCTTTGTGGTGTTTTAATTGATTTTAAAATAATTCAAAAGTGGTTCATGCCAAGCTTCATTGCCATTTAATTCAAAAGAGGACTAGTAATTACATTCAAGGAGCGCAACAGAAGAACGCTGCGATAGTAGATATAATTTCATTATTCCTTTCTTCATTTCTGCTTCCAACATGTGATAGTTCCAGAAGCTGGAGGAACTCTGGGCTTATATGTGAGCATGTCTACCACGGAAGCAGTTTACAAAAACGGGCACGCCACAGCCTGGGTACATGAGCGAAGGTATGGATTGTATGGATACTGCGCCTGTTATTTAACACGAGCCAGCTTTTTGATGCTTCATTTCAAAATATGAGCTAAACAAGCGTGTCAGCGGGATTTTCCACGCTTTGCAACCATCAATCATGGTCGATGGATACACCGATATTTTGCTTAGTGCTTCTTTTAAGTGTCAATCGCAACGAAGTGATGGAGCAGACTCGACGCTACGTAAGGAAAGGCGTGCGTCTTTACTATTGAAGTGATGAGGTGTTTGCTGAATGGTTAAGCAATGCATCAATTTCCGTACAGAGTCCAAATTGTGTAATGTTTGCTAAACAGTACCAGTTTGTAATTTGAATATCTTAAATAATAAAGAATTTTTAATCATTTCACAGGGCTTAGACGCAGTTTATTACACTCTAAAAAGTTTTTGTTGAAATTTACTGCAATAGTTGTAGGCAACAGTTTAGCTACTATAACTGTAGTAAATTTACACACCTTTATAAAGTTCAACATTTGTTGTTTACTATTGGTATGTAGTAAAACTCAACAGTTGGTGTTTAATTTTGCTTAAAATATATGGTAATATTTAAGCTTTAATATGTGTATTGTAGTAAACTTAAACATTAGTTGTTTAATGTTGCTATCATTTTTGTATTGCTATTGCAAAATTACAATCTTTATATGAATAATATTCAACAACTTTTGTTTACTTTGACTACAATAATGTAGTAATATTAAATTTACTATTACTATTTATTAATATTTAACATGTGTTCGGCAATTATAACTGAAGAAAGCTTCAACTAATTTTATGATTGACTAAATTTTAATAAAACACACAAATCTGAATAAAATAAAAGAAAAACTTTCAAGTCCGTTGAAATAAAAATAAAACAGAAATAAAACAAAGCATTTTTAAAATCAATTTTGAAAATTTATTAAGCACTCTCACACTTACATTCCTACATAAATATTGAGTACATTACAAAGCAAAAAATATTTACAATCTTAGCTTAAAATTAAAACACGTTATTTAACACAATTTTTGTAGTTAGAGAGCGTGTACCGGACTGAATAATAAGCTGCTTACTTGGTCATAACCAAACGTGAATGAGAATATGATGCAATTATACAATTGATGTTGAAAATTCAACACACATACATATGTCTATTGGCAATGAAATTTATGATGAAAAAAGAGTTTAATATTAATATTGCAGTAAAATTCAACATATGTTGCTTAATTTTACTAAAGCTTGTATATAATTTTAAACATAAAAAATTTACAATGAAACTGGCAGTGAAATTGCACTCCGGTTGAATTTTAAGCAAGAAATTACTATTATAGTTATAGTAAATTTGTATTTATTTTTTAGAGTGTAGTTTTAAAGTGTGTTTACCATGTCTGTCTTGCAGCTCAATGTCGTAAATAAAAAAAATATGTATTTTTGAAACAAATTGTTAGTGAAGCCTAAAGTTAATAATTTTTAATGAAATAACATAGTTAAATACATATAAACTTGTAATCTAATAAAAATTTTCAATTAAAACTCGTCCAAGTCAGAGTAGTTGCCGCTTTAATATAATTGAAAGTAGTTTATCAATAACTTGTTT
Organism: Coremacera marginata; assembly: GCA_914767935.1. Lineage (NCBI taxonomy): Eukaryota > Metazoa > Arthropoda > Insecta > Diptera > Sciomyzidae > Coremacera > Coremacera marginata. The sequence goes on along the minus strand of OU612045.1, from coordinate 38,386,391 downwards.
TTAAGCAGTATTTCAATTACTTCAAATATAATGCAATAAAAACTATTTAGAATTGAAGTGGATCCCGCCTTAATATAATTCAAAGTACTTCATATACTAGTTTATTTTAAACTAGTTTTTTAATTAGTTGTTTTTAAAAAGAAGTTAGTTCCCTGTAGGAAAATCAACTAATTTAAAAGTAGTTGATAAAGTAGTTTTTTGTCAACCACAACTAGTTGAAATTCTGACTATTTCCCATAGAACGAACTAACACATTTTGTATGGTGATGTCCGCTAAATAAGTCAATTGACTTTCGTCTGCATATATTTTCAATTACTTGTTAAATTAGTTAAATTAAAATTAGTTTTTAACTACTTTAAAATAAAAAATTGAAAACTATTACTGATGGCCTAAAGATAATAATATTTGATGAAATAATATGGTTAAATATATATAAACTTGTAATCTAATAAAAATTTGCAATTAAAACATGTCAAAATCAGAGTAGTTGCCGCCTTAATATAACTCAAAGTAGTTTATCAATCACTTGTTTTTAACTAGTATTTCAATTATTTCATATATAATGCAAAGAAAACTATTTATAATTGAAGTGGATGCCGCCTTAATATAATTCAAAGTACTTCATATACTGGTTTATTTTAAATTAGTTGTTTAACTAGTTATTTTTAAAAACAAGTTAGTTTGTTCCTATAGGGTTTGTTCCTATAGGGATTCTGGATACACATGCACAGACACTCACACACACACACACACACACACACACACTTGTGACCACTCAAAAACAGTCAGAAAAACAAAGCCCTCATTTTGGTTGACTTGATTTTATTTTGGCATAATTTGCATAAAAGAAAAACACACTCAGCTTGTATGATGAAGAATATGGTGAGGGTTTTATTTTTTAAACTTGTTTTCATATTCAAATGAAAATTTTTTTTTCAGAAAATATGCTAACATATAAAAACATTTCTCAGCTCCTTATGTCATAAAATAAGCCAAGCGCCTAGACTGTGTAAAGAGGGCAAATTTTCCCTGAACCGAGAAGGGACTTTAAAAGGGGGATGGTTAAGAAAGTAAAGCAGATAATGCTGCCAAGGTTTTTTTTTTTTTGTTATAAAAAGGAGGCAGTTAAAAAAGGGCAATAAAGCTATTAGCTCGAAACTGATAGCGTCCAGTTAAGATGGCTTCCATGCCACTAAAGATGAGGCTATAAAAATCAGTCTTTATTAGATGGTTCATTTCATTACAACAACAAATATAACAAGAACAATAAAAGAAAAAGTGTGGAGGAAATACTGTGCCGTTTTCAAATAAATTCGCCGAATTGCGAGAACGCTTGTAAAAAGCGCTTTTATTGCTTTTACATGAAAATTTATGACATAAACAAATAACAACCACTACTCGTACAATACTTCACTCAATTCAAATTCAGAGCCATACAACCCTCCTGACCACTCCTACTCCCACCACGCTGACTGCCTCAACCATGCCTTACAATAGAATCGTTTACAAAATTTTCAAGTCACATCGATTTATTAACCTCATACGAACTGTGGCAAGGATTGGCAACCCTAGCAGTAAAATTGTACTAAATTAAATGAAATACTCAAACATGAATATGAGTGACATGCGGGGGGAGAGGGGGAGGTAAAGCGAGTATTTCTCTGAAAATGAATTCAAATTTGCGCTCATGTTTTTGTCATAATTTGGTTTTTTTCTGGCTCATCCATTGAAAATTTATTGATACCATTCCTAGCCCAAACAGAGCGACATACAACAAATAATCGCATATACATATATATCGATAAAAGCTGATAAATTCATGCATTAATAATTTTTACCCCTTTTTTTTTTTTTTTTTTCTTTCGGTGCCATTGAAAATGTTAAAAATTATGCAAATACAAGAATTTTTCATATATTTTTATATTAAGTCGGGACAAAAAAAAATAAGTTTACCAACTTTGGCAGTCTATATAAATTTATAGTAAAGTACCTTAAATAACATCAAATAGAAGCTGAGCGGTGTGGGGAAAAACGGTAAGAATGTGGAGCAATATGTATGATGGCGTGATGAATAAATTTTCATCATTTTGCTTATTACAGAGATTTTCAACCTTTCAACGTTGACATCATTGAAAAATATGACCATTAAGGTTATATTTTAATATTTATATGCATATTTTTGGCTTTAAAAGAATAAACGGGAGGGTTGATTGGTGACATCGTGTAAACATATTTCTGTTTTTCATACAACTTGATATTGTATACTGTATAAAAATTATACTATATGTAATATATGCACTGTATTTTGCATTTTGTTAACCTATAAAAATGGCCACTTAACAACATGGTTCACACTTTGGCAAGAATGTCTGCCACGCAACATGAGTGTGTGTGTGTGTGTTAGTGTTTTTGTAGCATGTAACCACAGTGCTGCCAGTACATTGCTGTCGAACACGAACTCAATCAGTCAATATTTTTCATTTTTTCCATTTTTTTTTTCTTAATTCTTTTAACATACTCACAAAAACATGACCTGTACACACTGTCACAAAATGTTATGTGACAGCAACTCACAATGCAACACACATGGCAACACAACAACTTCAACAACAACAACATATACAGTAACAACCAGGCTCGCAGACAAGGGAGCTTTTCGGGTTTAAACCCCCCACCTCAACATATCACCCAGGAAGTGAAGAAAAATTATTCGATTGAGACTTTTAAAATCAAAACGCTATATTTTTCTTTTTAAGAAAATTTACAAGAAAAAGTTAAGGTAATTAATTTCGATACAAATTTTAAGAAAATTAGCTTCAACCATAAATTATTGTTTGACCAAAAGAATGCTTAACAATGTTTAGACCACAATTTTATACTTGAACAAACTGTATAAACTTAATAAAGTTTTGATAAACTTTTTGGTTCTTGAAGTTATTACTCTTGACAGTTCACGCGGGATTCGTGTCAAAAATGCTCAATTCGATTTGTCATTTCATTACAAATAGACTTGCACCCAAACAGTGTTTGCAAATTATTAAAATTTACTATTAAAATTAGTTTTGTGTAAAAAATGTGTTTTGCAAGTAAAGTCGTCATAATCAACCCACCAAATTTCACACCAGTTTCACTCTATTGTACATCAATCTACAAAGCCGTATCCGTAGAGTGCGTACCGAGGAGAATATTGCTGCTGTATTCACCAGTGTTAATGAAGATCGTGATTTGTCCATCCGTCCTCAATCGCAGCAATTGGGACTGTGTAATTCGACCTCCTAGAAAATTTTACATAAGGATCTTGGTCTGAAGGCTTACAAATTAATGAAAGAATTGAAGCCAGATGACTTGTTACAGATCCACTTTTCGTAATATAAGCTTATAAATAATATAATTTGGAGTGATCACATTTTCACATTTAACATTTTACATTTCACAGTGTAAGAAATACTTTACTCTATCCGATGTTCGAACAACATATTCCTCATATATTACGCCGAAAATGAAGTGCAGTTCGCACATTTGGGCAGGGGCTTCAAGATCATCTTTGGAGCTTCTGGACCGAATTCAACGGCGTGCGATATATTTGATAGGGGATACACACATTTAATTTTCTCTCAACTCTCTTGGTCGTAGATGCAATGTTGGGTGCCTAAGCCTTGGGAAGTATTCAATGGATATACATGGCCTGACGCCACAACAATCTCCTTGCTGGCGTGCTCCCCGGCAGTTTTCAGTTGTGCAAGCTTAAATCATATCTTCCCCGACACTACTCTATTTTTCCACCCTGCAACTAGCTACCCCTCGTTTTCCGAATCACCACAATGCTTTTGCACATATAGGGGGCATCTTCCGATTATTGGTTAAGTAAAAAAAGAGTTCGAAAATAAGCCAAATCGGATGAAAACCACGCCTACCTCGCATACAAAGTGACATTATTTAAACTGTCTCTTAATGTCTCTTAAGAATCCAACAAAAATAATGAAATGACTTCAAATTTTCAATGTAAGACATCATTATTAATATAAACTCTGCTACCCTGACCCGGACTATGAAATAAGAAAAATTCGAAAGATAAACTCGATAAATTCGAATTCCATAAACATACGGACCGCGCCAAAAAGATAGCGGATCTCTCAGTGTCATAACGTTTCACGAGTGAGGTCTTCTTTGAGTGCATAATGGTCAAACATTCTGAGAAAAAATCCGTTATTTAACAATATATGCAAAAAATCGTGTGGAAAAATGATAGCAGTGAAATCAAATCATCATTTGAAAGTCAAATCGCAAAAAAACTAAAGAGAAGTCGTAAAGTTATTTCAAATTTAATAAAAAATCCCGAAAATTATGGTAAAGCTGTGAGCAGTGGACGTCCAAAAGCGGTTGCACGGCGAGATGAGCGCGCCATATAGCGCGTAGCTTCCAATTTTAAGCTCTCTGCCAGGAAAATAGCAAAAGCAGCTGGATTAAATACACATGTCCGCAATGTGCAAAGGATTTTATAAAAATCAAAAACAATTAAGCACAAAAAACTTCAAAGAAAACCCCCTCTTACCCCTGTTTCGAGAAACATCGGAAAGCAAGTCGTTTTGCTGAACGTCATATTAAATAGCGAAAACGGCGCCATCGTTTTCGTATTGCTTTCCGACGAAAAGAAATTCAATCTTGACGGACCGGATGATTGTGCTATTATTACCACGACTTAAGAAAAGAAGAGCGTGTCTTAAGTTGTCGTCAACATGGAGGTGGATGATATGGGCCGGAATTGAGTATCGTGGAAAGACTGAAATCAAGTTTGTTCCTACACGCATGAATAGCCAAGGTTATGTAAATTTAATTATAAATGAAATTGTAAATCGTGGGTCACAATCAACCAAAGTCCAATGGTATTTCAACAAGATAATGCGGCTGTACACACAGCGAGAGTAGTAAAGGACTTTTTTCAAGAAAATGATGTTGAAATATTGGAGTGGCCCGCAAGCTCACCTGACCTCAATTTTATTGAAAACTGTTGGGGGTACCTTGAAAGAGAAGTTTATGCCGAAAATAGACGATAAATAACAGTCGAAGAACTAAAAAGTAGCATAAAATCGAAGTGGGTTGCGATTCCGAGAAAATACATCAAAAAAGTCTTTTTAAGTCACTACCAAACCGGATAACTGAAGTCTTAAAAACCAAGGACGATCTTCTCATTATTAATAATTTTAATTTATTTAATTTTACAATTTGTTTTCTATCATTTTTGTGCTATCCTATAATGATAATTTGATGTCATTTTGTCACACTACTGAAAATGTTTTTGTTTTGTTTTGAACAATGAATTCATTTGTTAAATAAAATTCCAAACTTTACTAATTACATTTATTTAAGCAAATTGTTTTTATATTAAAAAAAGATTTTAGTTTACTCATTTGCTATAAAAATTCGAAAAAACCTATACGTGCTATCTTTTTGTCGTGGTCTGTACCTCCAATGCAAAGTGATATCATCAAATCGAGAAAATCTCTTAAAATTAAACAAAAGTAAATTTGCTGACTTGAAATTTAGTATATAAGCAATGATTTTTAAGAAAAACTCTATTCAATTTTTAAAATCAAGTAAAAACTTACATATTCTTAGATTTTTGGCATGCACTCTGAATTTTTACTTGGAAAAATTTAATGAAAACTTCCCATACCTCCCACACAAAGTGAATTCACACAAATAAATAAACTTTCATGAGTATCACAAAAGTGAGTATATTGACTTAATACTACTATATAAATAAACTGTGATTAAATAAAAATAAACTAACACCAAAAATATTTTTGCGCATTACACACAGACATTTTTTAGATATCTAAATATTTTGAATATACTTCGTGGTAGTATTTGAACTTCGACGACCCAGTAGAAGATCAATCCTTACTAGTTTTTTAAAAATTTTTTTCTTTTGAAATTAATTTCAAATTTAAGTTATTAATATATAAATTATTTCCAAGTCTTGCTATAAGATTATATTTTGCTTTTATTTCTCTCAAACTTATATATAAAATATTGATCTTGTACCAAGACTGGTTTAACAATTACGGGTTTTGTTTAATAGCTTACAATTTAAATATGACTTTTTTAGAAGACGAGTCCTCAGTTGAAAAATTTCAAGTCATGGGAAATTGCATTTTTTTTTTTATATTATGGCATAGAATTTCTTCATCTCAAAAAATTTTCGAATTAAAATTGAAAATTAAATTTTTATTTATTTTAAAATTTTTTCCTTCAGAATATAGTAAAATAGTTTGTATCTGTGAAATCCTATTCAAAAAAAAGGCAGTACTTTGACTATTAACGATTTAATGAAAACCCAACTAGGCTTCACAGGGAAAGAGTCCTATACAAGCTAGGGTCCAATAAAGAAGTAAGATAGCAAAAAAACAAATAAAATCTAAAGGTATACAATTGTTGACTTAGAAATTCGTCTTACAGGGTGTATTTTTCGCAAAATTTTTTGAAGCACATGCAACGTTTTTGTCACTTTTTGGGGTATATTCATCGTATAAAGATAAAATTAGCGCCAAAATATCAGTTACATAGCGAATGAAAAGAATATTTAAGTTTGGATTTTGTTACTACTTTAAAAGTCACAAAAAAGCTAAATTTTAGAAGAAAAATTCACATTTTCGTGTGAGAAAAATCATGCAAAAAATGATTCAGTAGCTGCTTATGTCGTTTTTATGGTTGTTGTCATTTGTTGAAACGAATCGTTAGGAATATTTTTCAGTAACAGCTTTAGTTGTTGTTGTTTTGTTTTTAATCTTAAGCAAAATTAATTTCTTAAATAATAAATATGTACATATGCAGCTACAGAGTCAGTGTGTAGCTACAAAAAATTGTATTAGTACTACGCAGGTTAATATACGCAAAGACTAAGTATAGTCATTGTGCTATGAAATTCGAAATATTTATTACAACAAAATATTTATTCCATATTAAAAATATATTCTGTTTGTCAAAAGTTAATTTTCAATTAAATTTAAAATATGTAAAAAAAAATTTTTAATGCTGAAAAAATAATAAATTCATACTTCTCCGAAATATTTATTGGCATTTCTTAAACATAAGATTGAATAACATTTATTTTTACCCAACATAAAAATTAAAAGAATAATAAACTCATCACCAAATGTATCAAACAAAAAATTTTACGTCTACACTTGCAATGCTGTCGAAACTGTGTATTCCCAATAAACATTGTAACGAGAATGACCATTCGTTAACGAATCGCTTGTGAATCATTTTTTTAAAAGTTTTCGAATAGTTTCATACCGACTTCATCAGAGATTGGCTTGATGCTTAAAGAAAGCGCCGATTGAAATCATGACTTTCCTAAGCTCCATAGAAGATTTTTTGAAACAAAAAAAAACAATTTTTTCCGGCTTTTCAATATACATATTTTTTAAGAATAGTATTTTTTATTAACTTTCTATTGTTAATATGTCATTTAAGCTAATATTTGCTTTTTAAATTGTATGTTTTTTTTTTTTTAATTTTAAGTCAAAAAAGATTTAAATATAAATTTTCATAAATTTTTATATGAAAAAAATTTTGTGAAATATTTTTTCTTCTGTTATGTAATTTCGTGCTTATTCTTAATATAAATAATTTTCACTTATAATTTGTTCAAGATTTTCATATGAATAAGTTCTCGTTAACAAATTGCTTTTTGTTGTTTTGCCGACTCGTTAACCAATTGCTTTTTCATAGTTTTGGTGACTCGTTAATGAATGGCTTTTTCGGTTTTGACGAATGTATAACGAAGCCGAAAAAAGTTCGTAAAAAAATGATAAAAAAAAAATAATTCGAACTTTTGAAAAGCCAAATTTTTAAAAAAATACCTAAATAACAAAAAAAAATTTTTTTTTGGACCAAGTTGGGGTTCGAACTTACGTCCGCGAATGCTGGCTTTTATTATCAAGCAAATTAAGCAAGATATATTCAGCATCTGAAATAGCCAAGTGGGTAATATGCCGGACCAGCATTCAGATGACGTGGTTTCAATTCTTCACATGGTAAGCTTGAAATTAGTTTTTATTTTGTTTTTATTTTTTATGTCTTATATGATTCGTTATCGAATTGCCTTTTTCAGTTTTGGAAACTCGTTAAAGAATTGCTTTTTATAGTTTTGGCGACTCGTTTACGTATTGCTTTTTTCGGTTTTGACGATCCATTAACGAAGGAGGAATTTCTCCCGCTCGCGATATTATAAATGAATCGCTACTAATAATTGCTAATGAATGAAATGTACGAGAATGCGATTCGTAAACGATAACATTAGTGAATCATTTTGTTTGTTTAGTTGTTTTGTTCCGAACTTATATTTTTGTATGAGTAAAATTTTGTTAGGGATGTTTTTGCATTTTTGTTTTTATTTTCGCAATTATATTTTTTTAAAGACAATTAAAAATTCTCGATTTGAACCATTTCTCAAAATATTATACGTCCTTTACTTATATGCAAAAGATATAACATGCTATTTTTATTAAAATCAAAAACTTAGTACTCAACATTAAATTTAAAAAATTTAACAAATCATTAATTTATTTAAAAAATATCGCATTCAAGAATAATTTTGAATGTAAGCAAGTTTGCTTGGAAAAATTTCTCTTTTCTTACTTTTATTTTTTTACTGGTACTTATGATGTTTTTATCTAATCCTCCCCCAATGAAAAATCCCGACTACGGGTCTGGCAACAACAAAGCCAACAAAAAATGCCACAAAAGCACTGTGTTGCATTTTATAATATAAATTCATATAAATAAGTACAAATTGTCGGTTGTTGTTGTTGATTTTGTTGTTTATACTGCACAAAATACATAATGTTGCAATTCAGTTAAGAGGGTCCATGTCCGACATCAAAATGTCAGTGATAGAGAACGGTAGGTAGAGTGGAGTAGAATTTGAAGCAAAAGAACATGTCAATAATGACAGTCCAAGTTTCAAATAAAGTGCAAACTAGTAACTGACAGAAGTGAAAAATTGTGTGTGAGTGTTCTATGTTTTAATGCTATATGCATGACAGTCATTTGTAATTTTCATACCCTTGTATCAGCCGTTAGTCAATACATTGTCACAAATATACAGATATATCAACATTTACAGTGAACATACATAAATATTTTTGACAAATATTGCTAGTTTTCGTTTTTAATTTCAAAAGGCTTTGTTGATAGCAGCAGAGGTTATACAAATATTCTTTATATTATATTTACTGCTATAATATTGATTTTTATGGGATATTTTTCGGAACATAAAAATTGATTGCTTTAAATACAAACCATATTTCATTAACTGAGCTAGCATTACATAAAATAACCTCAAATCAAAAGAACTCTTAGAGAAAAAACAAGAAGCATAACTTTTATAAAAAATCCATACAAAGTGAACTCACTTTCAAGTTTCCAAATGTAACTGTCTTAAAAGTAACATTTTTAAGAGCTCAATAACAAGTCATTCAATAAGTCCGTAGGATAAGTAAGAAATAAATAACATTTTGATAAGACTCGATTATATTATTCAACATTGTTGCCATCGAGAGCGATACAACGAGTATAGCGATTTTCCAACTTTTCGATACCACTTTTATAGTACGATTTCTCTTTCTCGTCAAAATAGGCCTCAGTTTCAGCGATTACTTCATCATTGGACTTGAATTTTTTTCCAGCAAGCATTCTGGGAATCAGCTTTCAGATCTGAAAACAGGAAAAAGTCGCTGGGGGCTAAATCTGGAGAAAACGGTGGGTGGGTAAGCCATTCGAAGTCCAATTCATTCAATTTCGCCATCGTTTTCATCGATTTGTAGCGCGGTGCATTGTTTTGGTGAAACAACACTTTTTTCTTTTGCAAATGTGGCCGTTCTTGGCGATTTCAGCCTTCAATCGACCCAAGAGTGCACAGTAATATTCGCTGTTGATGGTGATTCCTTTTAGGAGATAGTAGATGAATATTATTCCTTTCGCATCCCAAAATACAGACGCCATGACCTTACAAGCCGGCTGTTGAGTCTGCTCGCTTTGGATTCGGTTCTGCTGTCCACTCAGCTGACTGTCTTTTGGATTCTGGTGTGTAATAGTGAAGCCACGTTTCATCCATTGTCACATATCGATGAAAGAATTCGTTTTTATTGCGGTTTAACAGCGCCAAACACTCCTCTGAAGCATCAATTTGTTGTTGTTTTTGGTCGGCTGTGAGCTCACGCGGCACCCACTTTGCACAGAGCTTTCGCATAACCAAATGTTCGTGTAAAATGGTAAAAGCACTACCATCTGATATCTTTACAATGTCAGTTAGCTTGTGCACCTTCAATTTGCGATCGTTCATAACCATTTTGTGGAGTTTTTTTGATGTTTTGTGGAATAACAGTCTGATTTGGGCGTCCACTGCGCTCTGCATCATTTGTGCTGGTACGACCATGTTTAAATTCAGCAATCCACTTTTCTACCATTTGTCTCGATGGAGCAAAGTCCGGATAATGTTTATCAAGCCATTGTTTGGTTTCCACTCTATTGTTTTTTCTTCAAAAAGCAATTTCAATAACAATATTTGCACACAAAATCCTATAACTCACGAATTAATTGTCAGTTTGTTGTCAAATTTAATACGTATCGTTTGAAGGTTGGTACTAAATAAAAATTATATGGCAAAACATCTAGTAACGCCATCTATGTGTCATCCTATGGACTTTTTGAGCGTACTGTTATTATACATATGTTAAATTTATCAAATTATATTATATTGATTTTGCTTTATTTAATTTAACTGCTTACTTAAGCTAAAATAAATGCTCATGTACAAATGCTTTATTCTTAATACGTTTTGAAACTATTTTAGAAAAGTTGTATATTCAAGAAGCTTTGGGGAGGGGGGGGCGGGGGGTGATCGCCCTTATCGCCCCAGCATGGATGCACGCTTGCCAGGAATACATCTTTTTTTGACCATTTTCAAAAACCGTTGAAAAAATATCCTTAAAAGTAGGTAGTAATAAAAAAATATTCAAATATTCTATGAAAACGTTATCGTATCGAAAACTGATTACTTCAATTTTATTGCTATATCTTAGGAATGATAAAAAGTCCGACTTGTTTTTGTCTCAAAATAAGTACAGTTTATACATTTTTGAGGCAGATTCCATTTTCAATTCAATTAAAGTTGAAATTTCATCTGTTGAACTAAGTTTCAATTTTATGGAGAATCTTCGCTCCGTGCTAGACTTTGGCGTAGTAAAAATATGCTAAAGCCTAGCCAATAAATTCTTTTAATGGCCCCATTTAAATGCAACAAAGAGTAAAACACACAAGCATGCTCACAATGAGCTGGCTACGTTTTATGATATCGCGAACTCTGACGTGTCGCACGTCAATCAACGCCAGCCATCAATTTAGTGAAAATTGGCGCGCATGCAACACCGCCCCAAAAACAACACTTGGACGAGCGGACTCGCCCTCTCGGACTCAGAGGGTACAATTTAACGATAAATACCGGCGACAGTGAAACAAATACAACAACAACATTGATGACGAGAACAACAATAACATCCACATACCTGGCACAACATACGGCGATGGATTCGGCGATGGCAGCCAATAGGCCGAATTTATTGACGGATAAGATTTAGAAAGAGCTACAGTGGCAGCAGCTAAAGCGGCAACTGATGTCGCTGCTGTTACTGGCAGGGATGTTGCTACTGATGATGATGCTGCTGCTGCCGCTGATGTTGCTGCAGTCGATTTGTTACTGCTGTTGGATAAATTCTCAATTAGTGCAGTTAATTGAGTGTTGCCAATGCAACTGTAGGCAATGCCGCCACATTCGTTGCTACCAATGGAGTAACTCAAAGTGTTGCTACTGCTGTTGCTGCTCCTGCTGCTGGTGTTGCTGCCAATGGTAGCGCAATTATTTAACATTGCAATTTATTAAGCAAAAAAAAAAAAAAATATCAAATTGAAAATAAGAACACACAAAAGATTTTTATTTGATGTTTTTGTAATTTAAAAAAAATAAATATATACCAAAAAATTTAATGATTGCAATTTTTAAGCTGACTATGTAGTTGAGAAAAAAAAAATAAATAAACTGTTGCGCAACTTTGTTTTTATTTTCTTGATGCAACACACGCAGAGAAAGCAGTTATAAAAACACACACTTAAGTTGGCTGCAGTTTAAACACACTTTTTTTTAGCCACACAGAAAACAGTTAAAAATTATTTAAGCTTTGCTGCAAAAATTATTTAGATACAAAACATTTAGAACGTAGAACAGATAAAACAGATGGTTTTTGTAGTAGTTGATAAAAATCGTTGAAGAAAAAAAAAATCGTTGTTTTACTTTTATAACGGTTTTTTTTACGTTTTTATTTATTTTTATTTTTCTTAAACGTTTCTATTGCCAACAATTAACAAATAATATTTAGCATTTATGTGAAAATTAATATATGCGCAAACTTCACACTTTGTTTCTAGCAGATCATGTATCTGCTAATGACGGCGACGACTAGCTGCGAAATGTGGTGCACTATATGGTGATCGATTGAATTGAATTTGATTGTATCCATATCACAACGATTTGCATTGATTTTTCTTTAAAATTTTTCTACTGCAAATGTCGCTGCTAAAAATATCGAAGTGTTTAATTGTTGTTGAGCGCGCTGCGGGAATATAAGACAGAAAGAATGACATTCCTTTGCGACATCTTGCAGATACAAGATGTATCTTCTTGATGCAGCATAAAAACAGGGTGCAAAAAAGAAACACATATAAAGACCAAAGTGGATTAACACATGTTGACGATCTGGATTTAGGCAGGAAACATTGGCTAATATAAATGTATAACACGGTTTTGTCTTCAGTGCAAAATAGAAAAATTTTCGTTTATGTATTCAAAATTAATTTTCTTATAAGGCGTCAGCTTCTTATAACGGAACACAAAAGAAAACCGAATAATTTCTGTGAGCCTTTCAAAAACAAGAGCTGTGGTTATAGTTATAATGCATTCAGTATTGTGGCTAATGCAACATCTTTTCAATTGTTGCGTCTAGAGTAACTTCAATTCGGTTATATTACCCTCAATGTTCACGTTTTCGCTGCGGTTACTAAAACTACAAGGAAAGAAATAACTCCATTTACGTTTTGACATCGCAGAGAAAGTACCTACTTGTGGAAAAAAGTGAAAAAATTTAAAATTGTTTCCTTTTAATAAAAAAAATTAGAAATTAATAATTTTATTAACCCTGCATGGTTATACTTCGTCGAATCGACGAAGCAATAGTATTATATTTTTTGTATTGTTGTTGTTTCTAATCGTCGCACGTTTCCTTTTTTTTTTACAATGTTAGTATTGCTAAGCTGTTAATTAAAACGCATCGTTGTGGCAAAAAAAATATCTATAAATAGGAGACTTGCGGATTTGTTTGAAAGTATGTAAAATAAGTATAATCATCCAGGGTTAAGTAAACAAAATTTTAAAATTGGTTATATTCTCAAAATCGGATTTTCAATAGCCTTAATAGAAGAAGTTCTGACAAATTCAACATCACGACTTATGCGTCACGAACACCGCAAAAAGCGTTATCACAGCCTCCACAATTCGGCTACCAAAACCGAATTCCTCTCACAATTGAAAATTTCAACAGCTCTACGTGAGCCAAACAAACATTATAACTTTTAAAATACACTTTTAAGACTCATATCATATAAATGAGTATTTATCTTCATAATGCTCTCAAAAAAAAAAAAACTTGTGAGTACATTTTCGTAGGTTGTGGGCTCCAAAATATTTTTTCATAATATTGACTGTTTATGTCTCTTTTTGAACTCAAAATTAAGACGCTTTTTAGACTCAGCAATCATATCACAATCATATTAAAGGCTCTTCCAAGAGTGCTTTTAATGAGTCCTCATAAAGCAGGCATAATACTGACTCTGTCAGGAGTTTTTTTTTTTTTTTTTGAGCAATAATCTTGCAATCACCTTTTATTGCATACTCATACAACACGCATAAAAAATACTCTTTTTAGAGTAATTTTTTTGAGGCACTCCGAAAATTTTTGCAGGGAGGTTGTGAAGCCTCCACAATTCGGCTATCAAAACCGAATTCCTCTCACCATTGAATGTTGTAATAACTTCGTGTGAGGTTGTCATAGCTTCTTATATTAAATTTCTTAAGAGTAGTAATATTACGGTTAGAAGAAGAGATGTTTTGATAACATTGTCAGTTCCGTGAGCGTAAACTTAAAACACCGTCACTTAACCAATTACTTAAAAAATAGCAAAAAGGTATAGACAATAATTCTGTTAATGGCTCATTCAATGAGATTTCTCATAAAAAAAAAAAATAAATGTGTATCCATCTAGAAAAAAAATAACATTGAATAACCTCTCCAAAGATACCCTATGTAAGAAAATCGCATTTAAATTGATGGAGCTACATTGCCTCAAAATAGACCCTATTTTAGTTGCAAAAACCGTTCCTAAAAATTTATAACTTCGGATTTGGTTTTCTAATCAATAAACCAACAAAAAAAAAAAAAAATTGAGCCAAATCGGAGATGGTCAGTGCAACTGATATTTCACTTCAATGTGAAATGGGCGATATATGAGTTTCCTATCATTAGAGACCACACAAACAATTTTTATACCCCAACGCGTAAGGCTTATATTAACTTTGTCATTCCGTTTGTAACGCCAATAAGGAGGCGTGTCAGGTATAGAAAAGTATATATATTTTTGATCAGCATCACCAACTGAGTCGATTTCCGTGTGTCCGTCTGTCTGTCCGTCTATCTGTCTATCCGTCTGTGATCACGATTACAGCCGTAATTTTAAAGCTATCACAATGAAATTCAAAATATAAGCTTCTTTTAAAACAGGAAGATCAAGTTCGAGAATGAGCCAAATCGGATGAAAACCATGCCTACCTCCCATACAAAGTGACTTTATTTTAACCTTAAAATCTTTTAAAAATCCACAAAAACTGATGAAATGCCTTGAAATTTTGCATGTAAGCTTTGATCTTTAAAAAAATCTTGACTATGGTTTTGAAAAAACTAATGAAAACCGCACCTACCTCCCATACAAAATGGCTTTATATTAACCGTAAAATCTCTTAAAAATCCACTCAAATTACAGAAATGTCTTGGAATGTTGCACATACAAATTAGCTTTATTTAAAACGTAAAAAAGTTTAAAAATCTGCAAAAATTACAAATTAAATTGAAGTTTTGCATATAAGCTTTGATATTTACCATAAACCATCTCTATGATATTTGGAAAAATCGGATGAAAACCACGCCTGCCTCCCACACAAAGTGACGTCATCATAATAGAAAAACTTTCGTAAATATATAAAACTGAATGACATCGTGTCTGTGCACCGAGAAAAAAGCTTATGTTAAATTGAAAAAAAACCTAGTATAATTTATAAGATGGCTTTGGCAGTTTTCAGCCACCCAAGTTATTTATCAAAACGCCTAAGTTTTACATGTTGACTTTTCAATTTTCATTGGGTGATAAATTAACCAAGTATTTGGTATTTTTTTATACACTACTTTAAAAAAAAAAAATTGAATTTCAAATATATAACTTTTTTTCGGGTTTTGTTTTTTTTATTTTCCTTTTTTTTAAGCTACCGCCGCAATCATTCTGTAATTTGCTTGACTGAAATCGGCAACAACACAAATTTTTCTTTTATCAACACCCGTTTTTTTCTTCGAAATAAATAACTTCTCGGCTTTTCTTGCTGCTTGACGTATACTCGTATTATAACAACAACATTAAATTAAATTAAATATCAAATACAAAAATTTTACCTTCGCATGCCGTTGAGATTCGAACCCACACCAACTGATACCACTGTGTATTAAGTATCTACACTACGCATTGAGCCAAACTCCTTTATTACAATTAGTGATTTATTCAATATTAATTACAACTAAAGCAATGCTGCAGCGTACACAATAATCTATGATATTAAAAGATTTTTGTTGTATGGCTATCAATAGAATACTGCGACATATTGCATATGTTAATAGAGCATCTGTTAACATAGCTGCAATTATGTCTGGAAGTAGTAGCAAGGCTGCTTGGATCAGTGGGTAGAGCGATGGACTGGCACCAAAAGTTCCAGGTTCGATTCCGAACGGCGGGAAAAGAAATTTTTTTCGTTTTTTCTTTTCTTTTTGTTGATGGAATGTAATAAAATTTACTAGTGTGAATATTAACGTATTTTTTAATTTACTTTATGTTATTTTTGAATTAAAAAGTGGTTTTATTACAAAAAAAAACCATTAAATTATCAAATCTATCCTTCTCTCGTGTGGCAGCTGACGCAGCTGTGTTTTTTTCTCAGAAAATAGCTCAAAACTATGGTTCAGTCGTCCATGGTAGTTGTTTTTTTAATTTTATATATTTGGATTTTGAGCTTAGGTGAATCAAGTATTTTTTTTTTTTTGGCAAGGTATCGAAGTATGTGCTATAAAAACAATATATTAAAAAAAATTGCTTAGATGAATAAGCATAACTTTATTATTCCCACACAATTCTCTTTACCCAAGCCGACTTAGATGATTTACCTATTGTTTTTTTTTTCTCGGTGTAGAAAAGAATATATTAAACTTATGATGTATACCAGCGTTCTTTAAACTTCCATCATCAACGGAACTCTTTTTCTAAATTAAGTTTGCGACGGAACCCTTTAATGTTGACAAATTTATAAAAGATTTAAATTTGCATTATTTCAGTAAAAAAAACAAATAATTTAATTTCATATAATATAGTACATATTATGCAGAGCTGTGAAAAATTTCAATCATTTAACGTTTCAATGATTTTGTTAAAATTCATTACAAAACATTATTCCTTGTCGGTACTTCCGACTTCAGCATGTGAGATTAGCAATCATTTGTCATAATTTGATTGCAGTCTCGCATTCCTTTATGTGGCAATTGATTGCATTCAAGTAACTTGAAGTCAGCTGGGACTTCAAATCCATAAATTGAATTTTTTTTTAATTCATTGTTCATGTGTGTTCATGTTTTGTGTGTTTTTTTTTTCTTGTATAATTTCAGATTTCACTTAGAGAAAAAATTTAATATAAAACAATAAATTTATACAATAAACTTACACGTTTCTTAAGTATGGAACTCATTTAGGTTAAGTTTAAAAAATATTTATTGCACAGCTTAACAGAATTTTGCAAAGTTCTTCATCACTTTCATATTTAAGTGAATATCTGGAAAGCGGGCGTGGTGAAGGGAAACAGAAGCCGGATTCAGAATCAGCATACAATTTTGCTTATGTATATTGCGTAAAAACTTTAAAATTTGTGTTACTTGAATGCGTTCACAATTCAAATTGGGAATGGTGACAATGAAATCAAGTCATGTTTCGACAAAATGATTAATAATTCAAAAACATTCAAAATGATTGGTGACTTAATTTTTGTGAAGTCTTATTCACGAAAGGAAATAAAAACTAAATCAAAAATTTTACTAATTGATTGCGTTGAAATTAGTGGAATCTTTAACATATCTGATATTATGTATAATATCAGAAAGAAAAATATATTTAAAAAAAGCTATTAACTTTGGTGTGCTTGTTTATTAGAGCACAATTTACCAATATCAGGATGTATTATTGTTAGTTGGGAATGTATTTAATTTTATCATCAAGTCGATTTCTTTATGTGGTTTTTGTAGCGAAGTATATGAAAAAGATTTCTCACATTGGTAGGTTGTAAGAACACATCAATTAACTTACTACGCCTTTATTAAAATTTCCGGATACTCTTCCATTATTTTGATCTAAAATGGATTCATTCTAATATGGCCAAATGTAAGTTTTAATGCAGTGTCCGTATATAAGTTTAAATAGAGTGAAATTATTCCAAAAATTTCTTTTTTAAGCCAGTTAAATGTGTCAAAATATTATTTTTGACATTTTGATAAAATATGGCTGCCAAAAAAATCATTTAATGTAACAAAAAACGGGGTATTATTTTTATTTATACATTCCCCCCAAGGCCCTAACTTTAATTAAATTGAGTGTACTTTACTTCTGAACTTTAATGTTGTAGTATTTGGCCCTCAAAGTGAAATATTTACATCGTTTCGGTATGAAAATAAATCGAAAAGGTAAGCTAGATTCATGTAGGTACGAAAATCGTTTAGGTACGAATATATTTCGAAGAGATAGGCTAGATTTTGAAGCCAACTGACTTTCTTAGGTTAGCAGGTAAATCATGTTTACCTTTCCATTGGATAAACATCTTACTTCTGTATAGAGAAGCAAATTTTTATGTAAGCTTCCCATATCATTGCACAATAGAGTGAATATACTAGCATTAAAAGTTCTGATTTTAATGAAATTTACAATCTTAACAGTTTCATTAAGAACTTCTTGAAGTGCTTGCGGTATCTGTTTAACAGTAAAAGTATGTCGATGAAGACTGCAATGGTTATTTTTTATGTCTGGAACTCTTTGCGTGCTATAACGCCCTTTGTAACTCCAACCATGGCCTTAGGCTCCAGCAGTGCATATACCTTATGATGGCATAAATTCCAAGAAATTGAACAATTTTAAAAATAAGCATCAAGTAAACTAAATATTTCTTGACCTATTGTTTGAGTTGGTTTCCAAATTTTTGCACGGTTTGGTTGTCTCAAAATTTTTGAAAACCATTTTTTTTTATAAATAATATTTTAAATTTCATAGCCATCTCCTTCATTTCCTACATTTTCGAATGTAACCCCTGAGACATCTCGCGGAACCCTAGTGTTCCGCGGAACACAGTTTAAAGAACGCTGATGTATACGAAAACGTTTTTAAATTTTATGCTTAAAAGCTTTCGCATGTTCCACATTATTACAAAGTTATTTTGTAAGAAACAGTTCTTTGCACTTTTGAATTAAGATGACGTCTTAAGCGCACCACCCCCAAAGTCGGAAACTTTTAAATCAATTTTTGTAAGACAAAATTCACCACTGGCGAAGCAAAAAATGCCAATAGTTTCAATATTTCGGCGGTGCTAATATGCAATGTTGTGTTGTTTAAGGGTTAAATAATATTATTTGTAGATTCTGAAGTTTGTCTATACTATTACCTCACAGTACTCTTCTCAAAAGGAAGAAGTTTTTTTAGTTTATTTTACAGAATAAATCCATACTGTAATTCTTACTATGAAGGTTGTAAATTCTTTCACTTCACGAACATTTTACTTTTACTGAATTAAATAAATATACTTATTTATAAAATAAATAAATATATTTCACTAATATTGCACATAAACCGCAAGTTTTCCAAATATTTATATGTCAATCTTTAAACTCAACACCCTGTGTGTTTCATTGATTTTCTTGAGTTTGCTTTTTTTATTTCTTTGTTTTTTTATTATTTTGATTTCATCTTAAGACATTTAAATCGATCTATTTACAATTAAATCAAGTAAACTGAAGTTAAATCACGACAAAGCAACAGCTACAAATAAATGCTCTGCTCAAGCATTAAGGTTTGAATTAATTTTACATACAAGAGTATCTTGCGAATACTAATCGTATCTTTCTCAACACATGTGAAGCTATACGTAAATTTAAATTTTTTGTTGTTATCTGGATTCAATTAGTTGGACGTTCATATGTTTATTTCACTTGGGGAAGTTGACACTGTGTTATTTTCACTGTGATTTGCTGTTTATACTTTTTTCACTTTGTAATTTTCAGAAAATTTTTTGTTTTTTTGTCTTTATATTATTCCTTAAATGTATTAAAAAATTTCTTAAGGAATTAGATTGAATAAAGTGTTTTAAGTATTTTTTTTTTCTCTTATTTCTTGCACTAGCTGACTTTAATGCTTGCCTTGCCAGTGTCTCACTTGCAACTGATGCTGAAAGATTGCAGCATCTTTTTAGCTGCTTCACGCTTTGTGAACTTATATTATTTTTTTTTATTTTATGTTTTTATTTTTTCTTATAAATTTTGTTAATATATTTACAAGTTATAGTGGCGAAGGTGTTAACTAGTTTTTTAGTTCACTTGTATTATTAATACTAATTTATTTAGTGGCTAGAATTACAGCAGCTTGCAAAACCTTTTTGCAAAATGCATTATTGAGTTATATATGAGTTATTTAAGGTGATTTTTGAAATAATTTTATTTTAAGTTAAGGTGCTCACTCTTGTGATTGAATTAAATAATCTGTACAAATTTTTGTTAAAAAACTTTAAAGTTCTCAAAAATATTGATTACGTAAACAAAACTACGCAAAAAACGGGCAATTGACAGCATATTTCTTGATAAAATCGAAACTTAGCACTCGAGGCGAGTATTTCTAAATGACAATATTGTGTCGTCCTTAGAGTGGCTAGTAAAGAGAAAAAATCCTTGAAACTTAAAAAAAAATTTTAAAAAAAAATCAAAAGAAAGTAATAAATTATATGAACATACAGGCATGGACACATAAATAGCACAAATGTCAACTTATTTTTTGAGACTCTAGTGTCACGTTGTTTAAAACTCCGAGAGAGATATACCGTTACTTACTTTTAATTGCTCAGGCCATCTCTTTCTGTATAGGCATGTACGATCTGCTTTAGTCATATAAATAGCACACATTTTTGTTGGTGAATAAAAGTTAACAAGATTGGGTGTTTGTAAAAATTTTAGAGTTCAATTCGGTTAATTTCGCTGATTCTAAATAAAATGGGTCGAGGCAAACATTGCACTCCGGAAAAAAGGTCTATAATTCACGAACTAAGTCGAAAAGGCAAAAAACCATCTGAAATCGCGGATATTCTCAAAATTTCGCGAAAAATGGTCTATAATGCACTCAAGCTGGTTACATCAAACGGTTCAAATAATTTCGAGAATAAGCCGCACAATCCTAGACCGCGTAAAACAACCTCTTCTACTGATAGACTTATAGTTCACAAAAGTAAGGCTGATCCTTTCAAGTCAGCAAAGCAAATTATGAGGGAAATTAATGAAGAAAATAACCTAAAAGTTTCAAGAAAACTAGTATCTAGGAGACTACATGAAGCTAATCTTTATGGACGCATTAGCCGAAGAAAGCCGCTCTTAACAAATAAAAATTTAAAGGATCGTTTAGGGTTTGCAAAGGCCCATGTGAATAAAGAAGACAATTTTTGGAAGAACGTGCTCTAGAATAATGAAACTAAATTTAATAGGGTTGGATCAGATGGAAAAACTTTTGTTCGGCGCCCCAAATGCCAAGAGTTGAATCCGAAGTATACAAAAAAAAAAAATCATTAAAGCATGGAGGAGGGAATTTAATGGCTTGGGGAGCTTTTTCCTGGCACGGCGTTGGGCCAATTTTTCGTATACCAGGAATAATAAACAAAAATATGTATTTAGATATTCTTAATAACCAGATGGAACCATTTGAGAATATGCTTATTAGGTCCACTCTTATGCACGATAATGATCCAAAACACACAGCAAAGGTTGTGATTGATTGGCCAAAAAAGGAAAAAATAAATATTTTGAATTAGCTGGCTCAAGGCCCAGATCTGAATCCCATAGAAAATTTATAGAATGATGTGAAGGTCAGCATAGCAACCAAAATTTTCGAAATTAAGATGAGTTATGGAGTGGAATTGAGAAGACTTGGTACTTTATTCCGAAGCATGGGGTCAGGAAGCTTGTGGACAGTATGAGACGAAGATGTCTGGCTGTTTTGGACAATTCGGGATACAGTACCAAGTACTAGTAAGCATATTCGTAAGCTCATTATAAAATAAAAACAAGTCACTATGTTTTTTTTTCAGAATCCAAATTGTGCTATTTATACGTCCATCTCAGCTAAGGAGCAATTTCAGATTTTTCATTTATTTTCTAATTTTTAATTCGTAATTACAAAGTTACTACTGATTTTAAGTTTTTAATGTTTAAACTCAAATACCATGAAATAAATTCTTGTTTTCCTCTATGTATTTTATTTAAATTTATGTGAAACACCTTACATGTATTTTTGTGCTATGTATGTGTGCACGGCTGTATATACATATATTAAAAAAAAGTCTTTTCCCTGTCCCTGCTTTTCTCAGCCTTCTTTCTCAAAAATTAAGCTTAAAAATAAACTAAAATAAAATAATGTCGTAAAATAAAAAGAATACGGGGCATTCCACATAAAAGAGGAATATGAGTTAAATAATGGTTTTCCTTTAAATAACTCTAATTTGGTAAAAAGCTATAGCTAAATGTCTAACCTTATGAATCTGTGAAAAAAGATGTGAAAAAATTACCCAAACAATCCTATTTTGGATATTGTAAATACTGTTTTATACAGAGTTGTTAGGGAGTAAAATGTTGATTATGTTTGCAACATTGTTATCAGGCATTCTGTCAACTGAAGAAACCTGGTGCGTGTCTTTTGTAGAAATCTTGGAGAAAACTTATTTCTTATATAGAAATAACGCGAATAGGTGTGCAAGTTGTTGTGTATATCTTCTTTGAACCGATGCCAGTTGCATGTCCCAGTAGTCACACAAAAATAAATAGAAGTTGTTTTCTTAATTTGAAACATGACTATATAACTTCAATATTTCCTAGAAGTAATAATAGGTATATGGTGAACTATTTAAACTATTTTATATCATGCTTTTGAGACTGTTTTAAAATGTGTCCCAGTAGTCACAGAAAATGCTGATTTTATTTCAATGTCGTTGCTTATAGCTTAACTTACTTTTCAAGCCAAAAACGAAATAGTTACAACTTCTTAATATCTTACTTGAGTGTTAAATGGCTGAATGTATTGATTAGTTTAGATGAATGCCACGGAGCGAAGGAGGAAATCTGAGAAAGATTAAGAAAGATAAGATATGGAAGATAGCTCAAGAAAAAGTGGAATCAAAAACAGAGAGAGAAAAAAAATATACATGATTGTGAGCCATGATGCAACCATTGTAAGGTAGGAGTGATAGTTCTTTTGGCGACCGCAATCTGTCAAAATGAAGACAAAGAATAAAGAATCAGAAAAGTATATTTAATACAGCAAGCCAACAAGGCCTTGAATGTGGTGCGAAACAAAAAATAGTAAGTTATGAAGAAAAATGTGATTGCATAATTTTTGTTGCTACTATCTTGAGAGACTTGATAATATTTCCTTTATTGCTGTGATTATATCATCAACAGGTTTAACAGCCACTTTATGGCAAATGATGCATCTTGATGTTTCAGTGTTTGACTTCGTTTACACTTTTGGTCTTTCATCGCATACACATCTGATTTTGACCCACGGCGCTCGACGCTCGTGAGAAAATAGGTAGTTGTCAAGGCTACCTTGTAGTGATTATATCATGATTGTGAGCTGAGAATGAGAATGGTTGGGCCAAGTATAAAAGCAAAAGCGAAATTAGGTACTGCAAGTTCTTCCCAAGGTGTATCATGTAAAGAAAATATCAAAAATTAAAAAAAAAGAAGACGAATAAATAAAAGTTATGGGCTTAAAATCGACTTGGAGTAGTGAAGCAGAATTTTTTGACACATACAAGACAGATGTGTCTTATGTTCTATTATAAAACTCTTGAGAGGCCAAATTTTACCAATTTCACGAAAAAGTTAACATTTTCTTTGAATAATGGAGTCAGAGTTGATTTTTTCGTAGTTTCTGGTTTCTTTTTGATGTTTGACAGGGAAAAATATAAATATCATAAAAAAATTTGATTATAAATTTATTATTTCCACATATTTTTACTTCACAAAGATCTGTCCCAGTAGTCACAACTTGTAATACTTTTTCCTTTTCTTATAAATGTAAGCATACAATTTATTAATTCAAATGTATACGTTTAGTATATGTTGTAAAACACAGAAGAAACTAACTTGAATATTTAAATGGTTTGGCTAAAATTCTCCTTGTGGGAGTGGGATTTTTTAGTGTCCCAGTAGTCACATTCATTCAGATAATAGTTACACAAAACATAAAAACTCTTTGGGTTTTTTTTTTAAAGGAATATTATACTATAGTTATTTATCACTGTTTTTAAATATATTTCACTGATGTATAAGTTATGATGACATCATTATAACTCATAGTTGATCAAATTCTGGAGTCAAATGTCCCAGTAGTCGCAATGGAATGCCCCATATATAAGAAATAAGGCATTTGGAGTGAAGGCAAATTTCATCATTTAAAATTTAGTAGCGATAATTTTCTCCCCTCCTTTACCCCCCTCCTTTACATATAAAAGCATTTATCCCCACCTTTACCAACAGTTTTTAATGTAAAAAAAAGAAAACAAAAAGAAAGAAAAATAAAAAGAATATTAATTGATTTGCTATGCCAGCATAAATTCCAAAGAGTTGTTGATGTTTTTAGTTTGTAAAGCTTACAAAACAGTAATTTTTTTGCAGAATTTGTGCTGACATCGCTTCGTGTCAGGAGTGTTATGTTTAACTTTATTTGCTCTTATATTAATTAAAGTAGCAGATATGGCGTCAAATGATTACCAGCAAGAAAACACACGATTTATCGATTTCTTAATTTTACTAAATTGGTGGCATTTAAAAATATTTATTAAAATGTGATCAGCAGATTATGGTGAGTATGGATTAATATGTCAAGAGTGTTGTCTATGATTTTGCTGTTGTAAGTATTGAAAAAAAAGTTTATATATGATTGAGAAGTTTTTAATGGTTTCTCATATTTTTATTTTTTAGTGCTGATTTTTTTCAACAAAAATATTGAAAAATCGCTAAAAGTCCTAAGTGTTGTTTCAACACCAAAGTCTATGCCCCCAAATTACTAAACCTTTTTATCTTATTTTTGTTAAACCTTTTCAGCTAAAGATAACTTAAATATCAAATGGTAAAATCCAGAAATTTTTAGTAGACTTTTATGTTATAACACTCAAGACAAAAATCGTATCTACTTCAGCAAAAACTTAAAAAAATAAATTAAAAAGAATATTTTAAAGAGGGTAACAGTGATTTTTGAACCTACATTAATTTGCACAACAGCGGCCATATTTGAAGTTGAACGATACAAAAGTTAAGCAATTTTTAAATTTCTTTGTCATATCCATATTTTTCGAACTTTACCCATATATACACGTACGATCATAACATATTTTCATTTATAACTTCCTTTAGTTCAACGCCTTTTATTATATCCAATCTTTTTCCGCGTTGCCAAGTGTTTATAAATCAATAAGTTATCACATTTCGATGAAAAAAATATTTGCTCTTACTTCAGTTACTGTCTTCTCTCGCTTCTAGCGTAAATAAGAAAATAATGCCAACAACATACACATACTAAGCTGTCAACAGTATCGCCTATTGCCTTCGGCCCTGCTCCCTTCTTTCTCTCTGTCTCTCTCACTCTTTCAGAATCACTTCCAGAACTCTTGTTGTGTCGACGCCCTCGAAAAACTTTAGACAATTGAAATTCATAACAACTGTTATGTATGTCAATTTTAATGCGCCTAAAAGTATGCTATGCAGACGATGCTCATGCATTAAATTTGTTTTCGCAAGACGTAGGATTTTTTTTTGGACACCATCCAAGACTAGACGTAAAAAGTCTGTAACAAATAAAATGCAATTTTATCAATTTTCTGAATAAAATTGACAAATTTTAGGAAAAATTAAACAACAAAAAAGTCAAATATAAGCAGACTAAAAATAAAACTTGAAGTGGGAACATCCAAAACTTGGCAACTTGTAGTTAAAGCAAGTAAATAAAGTATAACAACAGCTAGAACCCACAAATAAAACAACACAATAAAAACAAAGAAAATCAATTTCAGCAGAACAATAAAAAAATAAATAAGAAAAAATAAAAAACACAAAAATAAAATACACATTATTTGCTAGAAGAAAATGGCGACAGTCAAACCAAAAATGCGGCAGCAATCGTAACGGAAGAAGGTGGCAATTTAATAAAATGCTTGAGTGAACTCAAGCATTGCATACAATTTGGCGCATTGTATAGATTTGCTGCTGCTGCTGGTATTTTGAGTCTTCTACTCGTCGTTGTCGTTGTCGTCAACGTCAACGTGCTAGTATTTTGCTGCATCAGCATGATGTTACTTGCTTCTTAAACTTGTGCTCAATGACTTTCCATCAAGTCGAATGAGTGAGTTGCACTAGAACAAACCAATACGACAGAGTTGCCAACATTGTCTACGAAATATGCACTGTGCACATTGGATTAAATTTGGATCATAACAAAAAAAATGTCGCACTATTGTTGGCAACATTATAAGTTGCAGCTGTTACTGTTGTCAGCCGCGCTAACTTGGTGGCACAGAAATAAATTAGAAACAATTTTAAATTGAAGCACCTAGAAGTGTGCTTTAATATTACTTTACAAAATGCTTTAATTTCTCATAAAACTCGCATTAATTTTAGCACCTAAGAATATGTAACAAAATAAATTTCATCACCACCCAAGGTTGTGCAAGTTTTTACAAGTTTGCCATTATTGTGTGGAAGAAAAGTCTGATTACGCGTCAGTGAGTCACTTTGTCAGCCCGCCTTCCTTAAGTTGGGAAAATTTTATTTTGTTATATTTAGCATAGAATACGTCGACGAGCAAGTTTGAAGCATTTGCATAAAAAACTGTTGTCTGCATATTTTGAACTTTGTGTACAGAATGCCTTCCCCCCTCACACCACACACTCATCCATATAATACAATGCAAATATAAATACAAATACATGCATACAAACTCACCGTTAAATTGAGTGAAATAAATATTTCCGTGCTGCATGTTAGTATTTTTCTTTTTTTTTTGTCTGCTGCTCAGTGCGTTGCAAGCGAGCAACTTGTTAGTTCTAAATGCTGAAAAATATGCAACGAATATTGCAAATTAAATAACACTCGCGTCATAAATACATTTGTTTGCCAATATCTTTGTATGCATTTGTGCAGCAAATGAGCAGATTTTACGCGGAGTATTTTTTCTATGCAATCATCGCGGAAAATATTAAAGATATGCAAATTTACAATGCGGTAAAAAGTGTGGAGGAAAACATGTTATTGGTTTTCCAAAGCTACAAGGTCAATAAGTTTGCATTGTGCATTGGTTCGCGGTAAGAGAAGGATATTTTTTTTAAATATGTAGATGGTGGCAAGAATTGTTTAGTTCACTATTAAAGTACATAAAGTAACATTTTAAGTGTTACGGTTTTTTTCTACTGGATCTTCCATTACATCCAAGATTTAATTGTACTACTATTATAAACATTTTACTACCCAAATTTAAATGTAAAATCGAAAAGTTTAACTGATTTTGACAAATAAATTACAATGGAATTTAAAGGAAAATTTTCTTAAGTTTTCCAAATTTTCTTACAATTTAGTCGAAACAACGCAGATAAACGCCAAAACAAGATTAATTTGTAATCTACAAAAAATTGTTGGACTTATAGCTATTAGAGTACGTTATCAGTACAAATCAAAGAATAATCTTCCAACAACATGAACCAAGATTTCGAAGACACATCTAATTTTGCAGCGATTGAATTAAATCGTTTTCCTAAAACTCAAGGCATGTGCTTAATTATTTTGGAGCCGGATTGAACAATGAATGATTCTTTCGTACGGCGGAACTAATTCCCGGAACATGTCGGCGGAGCCATTTAGTTCCTTTGATCTGTAGAAGGGAAAAATGTGTTTTGTGTACTAAACTTATAATATAATCAATCTGCTAAAGGTATAATAATATAATGAGCCTCATATGCACTCATATGCATAATATAATGAACAATATTCTACATTCTTTATATAAAACTTTATCCTATATATTTTAATTGTTTAAACATACATAGCAGCTCTCTCGGAACCAAAACATGTCCCGGAGCTATCTAGTTTCGCCAGTTTGCATTTGTAACTAAATGAACGAAACAATGCAAATGACAAGAACGGCGATATATTTTGTTATACTTTTATTTGTCATTTCTTTCATTATTTTAACCAAAGAAGGAGAGATATATATATTTGCTCTATCAGTTTTACAACCAACTCGGCCAAGCAGTAACAAGTACGAAAAGATGTCGGTTCATATTGCTTAAGTAAAAAAAAAAATCATTGCAACCGAAACTGTTTGGATATGTTAAGAATGGATTGAAGGAATGATTGGAACCATGTCCAACTGTGATCATGGCTCCGTGAACTATACATGTCCGGAGCGACTCATCTCTAATTAACGCTACACTGTAATTATTTTCTGCCATTATTACAGTGCTTTTACAACAGTTCTGAAAAATTTTCAGCCTGAAAGTATGCACATATGTACATAGAACGCAAGCATGTTACTGATAAGTATCAAATGAATTTTCTGTGCATACTTTCAGGCTGATCGCAAAAAATAATTTTAGTTTGAGCGATATCGGGCGCAGAGCAGAGCAGAGTGATGAATTTAATTGACTTAAATTTTTAACTCGTTCATCCTTGTCAAATATTTATTTAATAAACAATTTGTTTTTAATATACGTAACCCATTTTCAATTGACCCATAACATTTTAAAAAAGTCCGTTTTTTCCATAAAAAATGTGCTATATCCCGTTTTATTGGAAAATAAATTTGGCAATACTAACCAGCTGATACATTTCACCCCATATAGTATTTTTCATAAGAGGACCCACGAAGGGTAGAGATAGGGAATGGATATGTTCAAAAGAAATATTGGGGGGCGATGAAAAAGTAATGGGACCAGCTAATAAATTTGACCCTCTAAGAAGTAGTCTACCCGGGAGAGCTATAAACTATTTTCTAAATTTTTCTTAATTTTGTTTTTTGTGTTTTTGTAAGCGGATCCCCAGAAGGGTGGAATATAGGGGATTGTTGTGTTAAGGACATATATTAAGGAAGAAAAATGAACAGGAGCTGGCCATACATTTGATCCATCTAGTGTTTACGCTGCACAGTGGGAGATTCGTGGCCATAAATAGAAAAAAGTAAAATTTTGATATTGTAGAAAACTTTTTTACTAATCGACAGTTTATACATCAGATAAAGAAAGCCCAAAAAATACTTAGAAATCTTTTAAAATTTGACAAGAAAATGGCTCGAAGTTTTGACTTTTTTTAATGAAAAATTTTAGGCTATCATTTGTTTCTACTCTCTGTAGTTGTAAGAGTTCCTTTTTTTTTATTTTAAGGAGAATGGTATTGAAATGGAAAAATAATGAAAATATGATATTTCAGATTTCTTAAACTGTACCGATTTTGTTGTTATTAAAAGAAATTTATGTTTTGTGGATTTTTAAAAATAAACATGTTTAGTGCATAAAATCTAAAAACTTTGGAAACACTAATAGGTAAAAAAAAAAATACATCAAATAGCATCTTTCCAAATTTTTCGAAATAGTATGCAGAAATTTATATATATATATATAGAAAAATATGGTTCTTGCTGCCGCGGCTTGCCCCAAAGGGGTATTATGTGATTTCTACTTGTGGAATATATCTTCAAAATGTCAAAAGGTATCTTCAAAAATAAAATTACATTAAAAATACTAAAAATTGATGTAAATTACCATAATTAAGTATGAGGGAAGAGTACAAATTTTTTTGAAAAGAGTAGATGCAATAAGGCTTTTACACATTGTTTTTTTCCTCTTAAGTCTTGATCTTATGATATTTACTCCTCAGATTATAAGAATATGAAAAAATTATATGTTTGCAAGTATGAAATGCTCCAAATATTTGGTACTAGCTGAATACCCGGCATTACTCGGAGGTTGATGTAAATAATTTTTTAACTCATTCGTTAATTTGAAAAAACTTTTCACAAAAATTAGAACGAATGTTGTGTGCAGCTTTCAAGCCGCTAACTTTGGCGGAATGAGCAAAATTGTAGCGTTAATATCTGAGGAGTATGAGAAAAATTCAAATTTTATATTTTATTCATTTTTGGATAAATTTCGTAAAAATCTGACCAATAAATTAGAATTTTTGGCAAGCATTTATGTTGTTGTAGCGTCCAATGCGTTGAGGATACTACACTTGCCCTCGGGAGCTTATGTGTTATTAATGTTAACGTAAGCTTTGTGTGCGTTTTTTTAAGATTTTAGAATATTTGTTATTCACAAATACTTTCTTCAAAAAGATTTTAAAATATATATAAAAAAAAAACAAACATTGTAAGTAATTCTTAAGAATAAATCAAAACTTGCTAAATCAACAAAGTACTAAAAAGAACGTTTGGACACAAAAATTTGTATGATGCAGTGGGTGAGGGTAGAAGACGGTAAGGGCTCCCCCTTTAAGGGTTATTCAGAATAGAGAATTTTAAATAGAAAATGAGTTTTATTATTATAGATAGTACAGAAACAATTTTTTTTTTTTTATAAAACTGAAACAACTTTTGCTAATGTCATATAAAAGGGAGTCAAAAATGCAATTTGTAATTTATATTATTTTTACAACAAAAACTACATTTGTGGTTTTTTTTTAAAAACATTGAATATTATGGACCTTTCTAGAGAAGCACAAGAGGCATCCAACAAAATATTTAAAAACTATGAAGATGAAAATATTTTCCACCATCTTCTAATATCTTCCGATCCTCTTGTCAGCGATTTGAGACTGAAGAAAGAAAAAAGTACAACGAGCTATCAGCAGTAGCTCAAGAGCAAATACAAAATGAGCTTTATAAACATAAAAAACTATTTTAAAATTATAAACTATTCGTTTTAATTGTATGTCGACTCCGAACGGTTAATACTTATGTTTTTAAGAAATATGTTTAAGTCCAAAGAATTTAAACTTGTATGCCAAGAGCTTAATAATAAAGATAAGTATGAAAGATGGGCGTGCCAGTTGGAAAATTTTGCTAAAATTTAATATTTAAGTGTACAAAACTCTCATACCAAATTTCAAACCCCTTAGTTTATTTTTACTCATTTAAAAAAAAAAAATTGGTATGTAAGTTGGGCGTGTCTAGGGCGTATTCAATCCAAACTTGTGTATAGTTATTATTTAACTGCATAAACCTATCATACCGAATTTTAAAGCTCTAGGCTTATTTTTACTACTTTTTTACAACAAAATTCGAACGGATGGTGGGCGCGTCTGTGGGCGTGTCTGTGGGCGTATTTGATCCAACCTAAAATATATTTAAAATTTTACTGTAAACAGCTCTCATAGCAAATTTTAAACCTCTAAGTTAATTTTTTTTTACAAAAAAATTTCGTAGGGAAGGTGGGCGTGTCTGTGAACGGATTTGATCAAACCTTATATTTATTTAATATTTAACTGTACTAAGCTCTCATACCAAATTTCCAACCTCAGAGTTTATTTTTAATTTTTTACAAAAAAGTTCGTATGCAAGGTGGGCGTGTTTGTGGGCGGATTTGATCTAAACTTAAATTTAAATATTATTTAACTGTATACAGCACGCATACCAAATTTCAAACTCTAAGTTTGTTTTTACTATTTTTTCAAAAAAATTTGTATGGAAGGTAGGCGTGCTTGTGAGCGGATCTCAACCAACAATCTACATATTTCATATTTCGCTGTAAAAAGTATTCATACTAAATTTCAAAGCTCTATTTCAATTGTTACTATATATGACCAAAACTTGTATGAAGTCCTCCCACTGTGCGCTGGGGCAATTACGATTTTTTAAAAAATTTGCATTTTGTTGGGGGACCCCAGAAAAGTGCCTGTTAGGGAGTGACAAATATTCTGTTTCCTTTACTTCTATAACTTTAATGTTGCAGGTTAGAGGGTTATTATGTCGAGGAATTAACAAGACTTTTGAAATATTTTTTAAGACAATAAAGACGAAGGGAGTAGCTAAGATAAATTTTACGAAAATAATTCATGGCTCAACTGCGGTGATCCCTAAAAAGGTCAAATGTATTACCAGTTTCTATTATTTTTTCATGCCGAACATTTCTTCCCAACATACGCACTTCCTGTCTGCCATCCTTCTGGGAGTTCCTTTCGTCATTCGTACACAAAAAAATTATTAAAAAAGAAAAGCAATTTCTTGCATTGACAAGACTCCGATTATTCGGAGCATGGTATTTAATTAAGAAGGTTCGGAACTACTGATTTCTGCATTTGTTGTTCTAATTGCAAAACCGCTATCTATTTTTAGGTAGAATGTATTTCCTTTGCATCGCCTCTTTCATCGCATTGTATAACATATTGTCAAAAGCTCTTTGAATACAGAGCTGTAAAAGAATACAATAATTTGTGATTTTAAATCATTTGATATATATCCAAAATGAATGCATTCATTTTTTCAAATCATTGATTGGGACTTGAATGATTTTAAATCACAAATGATTGCATTCTTTTACAGCTCTGCTCGAATATCAATGAAGTCACCTAATGATTTTGCTTTGACTCAAGTCTTTACGATAACATCGCTCCTGCTATGTATTGCAATCACTGTAACATAGAGTTGACAGATTGATAGGAAAACTAATAGATTGATTGTCTCATTCCTTAATGCTTAAATTTACGCAAAATATGCTACAAGTACCAGACACCTTTTTAAAATTAAAGCAGTTTCATGAAAGTAAATTTGTCTAGAACTTATACCCAAGAGAAACTTAGGTATTTTAGCTAGTTTAGGACTGACTGAGAGTTGCAATTCCTAAGTAGCGGCCGAAGGCCTCCTACTTAAGGAAGAACTTTTACTAAGAAGAAAACAAAATTTAGCTACAAATTTATTAAATAAAAAGATTTCATGCTAAAAACTCCCTCAAATGTGTTGATTTATAAAAAAACACCCTGTATAATTGAAATCTCTTAAGGATATGCCATACAAAACAAAAAAAAAAAAACACACACCAACGCTTGAGCCTCAAACTTTTTTACAGCAACTTTTTGAAGCTTACTTGTTTCGCATGATGAAACATGAGGTTGGCGCACAAGCGCCCGAGGATGCTCATTAAAAAAAAAGCGACCCACAAAAAACCAAAAATATAAAAAAAAACTTTCTCTCGTTAAGTGGATAGCAGGATGAATGCGCCGGATATGTTATTTTGAACATGTGTATGCTTGTAATATAATAATTGTTAATAATTAAATTAAAAAACTTTTTAATTTGGCTTAAAAATTATTTTAAGTATGCTGTAATAAGCCAGAACATGTTAACTGATAATCAAATGAGTGAAAATGCGAAATTAAGTTGTAAAAATAAATATAAAAAAACAAAGACGGGAGGAAAAAGAAATTAATTATGTAACTAATTTATGAATTTAATAAATAAGGAAAAAAAAAACACTCACATAAAAGCACTTAGCCTGTTTTATATAATTAGTGGAAATATGAAGATATGATGTTAAGAAAATTTTTTAATGTTTTGCTTATCGATTTATGCGCTCAAAGTAACGCTTTCAAAGCTTTATTGAAATGCCTAAAAATGTTCATATTTTGCATAAAATTAATTTTTGTATTTTTTTCTTATTTACAAATCTGCAGACTAACCTGCTAAATTCAGCAAAACAAACTATTTGCCAACCAACAAGCGTCAAACCGCAAGAGGCAAAATTTTTGTGTAGCATATTTTCTGGCGCCATGGTTTTATTTATATTTTAAGCTTTTTTATATAAAAATGTTTTATTTTATTTCATTATAATTCAGCTCCGATGTTTTTTCCAACACTTTAACGAAACATGAATCGCGTTTTGAGGCCTAGACGCCTTTGGTTAACGGCTTGTTTGTTCTACGGTGACGGTCAAGTATTTTTCCCCATATTATGCCATGGTTGCTCAATTGAGGAAATATACAAAAAACCATCAGTTGCTGAATTTATAATATGTATGCAGCAGCAAGTGTTGCAAATATAAAAAAAAAAGCAGGAAAAACATCATTCCGCCTTAGTGTGAATGCTAAATGTCTGTGGTAAAATATTTACAAAGCATACTTTTAGGGGCACGCAACAATTTTCGCTTCATTAACATTTCATGATTATTCCGTTCATTTGGTTTGTTTAGAGTGTATATAAAGTATAAAATTCATAAAATTAAATAAGCTCACCATTTCTGTTTTCACTGTCCGCCGGTTTCATCTGAATGGGGTGATACATCTGTAAAGAAGAAAGAAAACAGAAGCATACATTAAGGCATAATCGTTACAGTAAAAATATAAGCAATAAAAAAAAATTTTTTGTTAAAAGCAGTAGACACACACACACACGTAACCTACAGCTGCATACCCCGTCCTTTTTTGTGCTTTCAATCAACACAACGATTTGCATTCGAGAAGGTCTTGCAAAAGTGTTGCCTATTTTTTGGTGCTTGCATTTTCGCTGTTTCAAAAATGAATGCATCGTCATATAAAGGCGCGTGCCTGTTAGCAAAATTTGAGGCATCAGCACTACGTGCCGCTTTGATGCCTTGTTTAATCAACAACCTAACATGCAGTGAACGAATTCTGTTCAAAAGAGTTTCTTTTTAAAAACTCGCTGCCTACGTTTCGGCTCTAAGCCCAGGAAAATACTAACACGTTGCTTTTTTGTATAGAATTTAGATAGTTTGTAGAATTAGTAAAGTGCCAAGAAGCTGTCAATACGTTATGAAGTAATATAACAAACGCGTTTTTAATAAAAAACCTTTTGAATTCATGTTAATGATGTAAAAAAATAAGCTTTGTGTTCTGACTTTGTTAATGTGGCCCCTCCTTCTGCGTTCATCTCTCACAGTATCTTTAAATTTTCATTTAAAATATAAAATCCAATAAAGAATAACTTAAGGCTGGTAAAATTTTGAAATTAGAGTTTGAGTAGGATTGAGACGAGGAATAAATTAACTTGATAATGTTTTCAGTGAAACCTTAGGGAATTGCAATTAAGCGGATTTGCTCGTTGAAGTTTCTCATACACCTTGCAATCCATAAAATCAACCGGGAATTCACTTGAGGAATTCTACTTCCAAAAAAAAAAATGGTAGTGCTTGAGCAGGTTGTTCAGAAAAATACTGAAAAACTTCAATAAGCAGAGCTTAAGGCTTCTTTTACATCGTATTTAAACTTTTTTTTATAAAGAAAATTAAATTTTTCATTTTGACAAAACTATATTAATTTCGAGAAAAATGTGTACAAAATTGCAATATTATAATTTGGAAATGCTTGAAATAAATGATTAATAAAGCTTCCGGCACATTAAATAATTATTTATAAATTAAAATGAATTTTCTCGCAAAAAACTGAATTAGACTTGTGAAATGTCGTTTCAGGTTTAAATTTTTATTTTTAGCAGTTTGAGTTAAATCTTTTAAAGACCGTCCTTACAGAAAACTGTTGCATGATAAATTAAATACATTTTAGTTCTACGTTATACCTACAATAATCGAATTTTATTGACCTTTTTAAAGTGACAAACTTCTTTAGGCGCGTTGATCACTTTTTGGTAGAGAACAAACCTATAGATTCGCAATAGCATCACGCTGTTAGCGATATCATCACGCTTTTAGTTTATAATTTCATTGTACAGCATTGCTTATGCCGTAGTTATGTTATCATTGTACAGCATTGCTTATGCCGTGGTTATGCTAGACAAACATGTTTGGTGAAATTTTTTGTTAGTGTTTTACACATAAAATGAGAAAAGAAGATTTCTCTCGTGCTCATTATCTCTTGTAAAACAGTAACAACAAAAAAGCTCACCAAACATGCTTGTCTTGCATACCAATTACCGATAACCGAGCCGATTACCAACCAACTACCGAATCAATTACCGATTAACGAAGTGATAACCAAGTAATTACCGAACCAATTACCGATTTCCGAAGCGATTACCAACCGACTAACGAGCCAAGTACCGATTACCGAAGCGATTGCCAACTGATTACCGAGCAAACTACTGATTACCGAAACGATAATCAACAGATGACCTAACCAATTGCCGAAGCGATTACCAACCGATTACCGAACTAAGTACCGATTACCGGAGCGATTATCAACCGATAACCGAACCAATTACCCATTACCGAAGCGATTACTAAACGATTACCGAACCAAGCACCGATTACCGAAGAGATTACCAACCCATTACCGAATCAATTACCCATTACCGAAGCGATTATCAACAGATTATCGACGCGATTAGCAACTAATTACCAAGTACCGAAGCAATTACTAACCCATTACCATTTACCGAAGGGATTACCAATCCATTACCTACTACCGAAGCGATTACCAACTGATTACCGAAGCGATTACCAACCGATTACCGAAGCGATTACCAACCGATTACCGAAGCGATTAACAATCGATTACCGAAGCGATTACCAACCGATTACCGAGCCAATTACTGATTACCTAAGCGATAAGCAACAGATGACCGAACCAATTGCCGATTACCAAAGCCATTAATAACCTATAACTGAACTAATTAAATTACCGAACCAATAACCGAATCAATTACTGATTAGCGAAGCGATTACCAACTGATTACCGAACCAAGTACCGATTACCGAAGCGATTATCAACCGATAACAAAACCAATTACCAACTACCGAAGCGATTACGAAACGATTACCGGACCAATAACCGATTACCGAAGAGATTATCAACCCATTACCGAATCAATTACCCATTACCGAAGCGAATCCCAACGATTTAACAACGAAGCGATTAACAACTGATTACGAAGTACCGAAGGGATTACCAACCCATTACCATTTACCGAAGTGATTACCAACCCATTATCAACTACCGAAGCGATTACAAACTCATTACCGATTACCGAAGCGATTATCAACCGATTACCGAAACGATTAATAACCGACTACCCAAGCGAGTACCGATTACCGAAGCGATTACCAACCAGTTACCAATTACCGAAAGCGATTACCAACAGTGTTTTTCTTTGAGTTTTCGAACTAATTACTGTATCAAATCATTCATATTCCAATCATTTTATTATATTCAAAAAAGGATACAATAGGATTATGTTAACTAAAGTAAAAAAAAATATTTGTTTGGAATTTCTGTAACAACCGTAGCGATCGTCTTTTTATATGAAATAGTACACTCAGAAGAAAACATGCTTAAATCAAAGAAAATTTACTAAGTTTTAAAGAAAATTTTACTTGTTTTTAACATAAAACTTCATTTAAGCTAGTGCTATTGTGTTTGTGTAAATTTAACAGACAGTCTTGGCCAATTGTGTGAAAAGGCACCCGTGAAAAGTTGTTATTTTTAAAAAATGGTATAAATTTATAAAAAAACAGAGTATGTGGTAGTGTTGAAAATCATTTTTTATTTAAGAAAAAATAATATTTTGTGACACCACCTTTGGCTTTAATAACGGCTGGTATGCTTTTAGGCATAGACCTCATCAGCGTGCGACATTCATCCGATCTTACTTTGTTCCATTCTTGTTCTAAGACCTTTTTGAGCAACAACATCAAAGTTGTTGGGTACTTTCGGATGTTATGTTTTAAAATTCTCCAAAGATTTGTAAATTAATGCGTTTATATAACTCCAATAATTTTTCAATTATTAAAGGTTATATTTTATCGAGCTTAACGTCAATGTTGCTTTCCGAAGATGATCAATAAGATTAAGATGTGGGGACTGCGCAGGCCACGGAAAAAGTTCAATGCCATTTTCAACAAACCATCGCATTGAAAGTCAGGAGTTGTGAGAACGTCGTGCATAGTCTTGCTTAAATAAGTCATTTTGCATGTTCATCTCACCAAAAATATGCAAAAAAATATGGTATTAGCATGTTTTCCATCACGTTTACACACTTTTTTAAGTCCATACAACCTTCATAAATAAACATTTTCCCTACTCCACCCGCAGCCATGCAGCCCCAGATAATAACATTTTCTCTCCGTGTTTAATGGTAGGCACTACGCATTCTGGGTTCTACTCCTCACCTACCCTACGCCTCACATAGGTTGTACCAGGAGTAACAAACAATTGTAAGAAATAAAAAAATTAACTTCTTTAAAAGCTCGAAAAAAATAAATTGGGTGACAACCATAAGCAACTCTAAATGTAACTAAGTTCGCTGTGTTATTGTAATGCTTATTTTAAAGCTTGATTCGACTGACCATAAGATGTTACTTCAATTCTCCTCAGTAAAATATTGGTATTTTTTGCACATTCCAAAGGATTTTTTTCTTTTTGCCGTGAGTCATGGTTTTTTTTTTTTTGCAAAACAATCACAAAAGTTGTTCAACTTTTTAAAGTATGCTACAACAAAGTTTACTTGTAGTTTTAAGTTAAGAAAATAATCGGTTTTAAGTTCTATAATTATTGTTACAAAGGAAAAGCTTAATCGTAAGCTCTATGATTATCTAAATACATATTATAAATTTTTTATTACCTCGCAAAATATCCCGAGACATTTTTTATTCTAATCTTACTCTATACTAAATAACAATAAATAATATTTATAATTTAAATACTGATAAATCCAACACTTGACCAATTATTCTGTTTGCTGTCACATCGCTGCTGTTCTTCTTTCTCTCTCGCTCTCTCTGTTCTCACAACTTGGCTCATTAAGTATTTACCGCTGGTGCTGGTCTGGTGCTGGTCGAAGTGTCTACCACGCGCAAGTAGCTTAGCTCGTTTTCATTTGATTTTAATCGCATTTGAAAAATGTTCGCCCCTAAACAGACGGCGATTAATTTTGAGCTTAAGCGCGCCAATTTATTTTGCCTTTTTTAAAGCTGACCTTTTTTTATATGCAGAGCGCCAAAAACTATGCAAAGAACTGCAGAGCAGTGGTAGCAGTAAAAAAAAAATTGCCACAAATAGAAGGAAACAAGAAATTTTTAGCACGCTCAATCCTCGTAAAATCCTGAAATACGCGCTCCATATATTTTTATCGCAAGGCGTCGCATCGCGTTAATTTTTATTCTAACAGGTTTTGTTCACTACCCGCTCCACTGTGCTTTCTTGGAGTAGACTATGCAAGTTCATAGTTCTTTTTTTGTCATTTTTTTTTTTTTAATGGATTTAATGTTGCTTCGCATTTTTTAACGTTCTCTAATTAAAATAAGCTTAAAGCATGCGAACGATGACTGCGCTAAAATGAACGCCATGACCAGAGCTAGTTGATTTATTGGCCATGGATGGACACTGCGTGCAAGTGAAGCTCCATTTCAATGGAGGACGACGTACGGAAGTAGCGTTATAAGTCACGTTATAAAACGCTAATATTGTGTGTAAATAATCCGTACATGCCAGGCAGTAGAGTTGCCATTAGAGCTGGGTGGTTTTGGTAACACTGGGTGGTGCCAATGGAAAGATCCACCGGAAATATACACATTAAAGCGCGTTGCCTGGCGAAAATTTCAAT
The DNA here is from genome assembly GCA_914767935.1 of Coremacera marginata. Taxonomy (NCBI): domain Eukaryota; kingdom Metazoa; phylum Arthropoda; class Insecta; order Diptera; family Sciomyzidae; genus Coremacera; species Coremacera marginata. The sequence continues at coordinate 38,347,129 of OU612045.1, read as the reverse complement.
AAAATTTAACATTGATTTTTTTTTGATCGTAGCAGATTTTCGTGAAAATTGCTTAAATTTATTTCAACACGTGCTCTACACGTGTGCGTTTTTTAACGGAAGGAGTGCAGCATTATTTTTTTAATATTTTTTAACTTTATATGGCATGCCTAATAATATGCAATATTTCTGAACTACAAACGTTGTTCTTCACAAAAAAAAAAAAAAAAAAAATTGCTGTCGAAACGGTAATCAGCAAAATAATTTTTGCTGATATTTTGAAAACTTTTTGCTCAGTATGTGTAAGACATACTTTTGAAAATTTTGTTGCATACTTTTCAGCTAACTTTGCAAAAATCTCTTTGAACTCGTTCTGCGATTGCTGACAGTCGAATCTGTGGAGCGTGCTTGATTTTCAAACATGTTGCAATGCACAGTGTAGCAAACAAAAAAAAAAAAAAATTCTCAGCAGTACCATAGAATGCAAAAATATAGCAACTTTATAAAGTTTACTCTAATGTTTCTACATATTTTATGAAAAAGAAATGTTTAATTTCTTCACTTTTGTGTTGAACTTTAGCTTGCAACATGTTTGCACATTCAATTCAATTTCATTCAATCAATCAATATTTTTGCATGAAATTGAAATTGATGTTACTGTAGAGGGAATAAGTTGCAGGAAAGTTTTTCCTTTCAACGCTCCTCGATACAAAACACCAGGTAAAGTAAAAAAGCGGCAAAGAATTGTTTATTTTTTTTTGTATAGGTGCTGAATATAAGAGTTATGTAAAGTTAAAGATTTCTTCAAAAAGTAGCCTATGCCAGTGCATATAAGGTCAGCTACGCCATTTTAAATAAATTATTTAAAAAAATAGTTGTGCTGCGGTATGCTTTCTGTGTCTAATTATGTGCCGCATTGCAATTAACGTAATTTGTTTTGTTAAGGTTTTTGGATTATCTAAATGTAAAGTTACATTTGTTTCCAAAATTTCAACATTGTGCTGTGATGTGCTAAACTTGTGCTATAATGTGCCATATGGAGATTTTAAAAACAGCTGAAATATTAATTCTTTCAGAATTTTTGAACTTGTGCTGTGATGTGCACAAGTTTTGCTGCAATGGGCCGCAGAAAGATTCATATATTTTCAAAGTTTTAAATCATTAAAATATTTCTAAAAGGTCAGCTTGACTCACTTTCCACTCAGCAATACATTTTAGGTCATAAACTGTTTAAATTTACTCAATATATGCTACTATGTGCCATAAAAGTCAGATCTAGTTGGCATAATATAAAATATTAGAGTTAAGAGTGCAATTTTCAAACTAGATCTTCTTGTGCTAAAATATAGCAAATATGGAGCACATCACAGCACAATACTGAAATTTTTGGTAAAACTATGGCTGTCCCATGTTAGAATCATGCCATTAAAATAAATTTTTCATTAAAGACGATAGCACACATTGAGCACATTGCAGCACACATCTTTTTTTAATAATAAATAAAAAATTATGGCTATGCCTCACTTTATGTCAATTTAATCCACCCAAAACATTTTTTTTTAATATCTTCTGCATCACTCAATCAATCATAAATCTCTTTTGCCATTATTTTCATCCTTATTTTACAACCTGTCATTATCATAAAATGCATTTTTTTCTTAACAAACAGAAAAAGTTTTATGTATCCAATACTCACCCCAGTCAAGGTCTTCACATTGTGCAGCGCATCCTGGGCTTTTAAGGCAGCTCGACGTGTATAAAATGTCACAAAACAGCAACCTGTAATAAAAACGAAAAATAAACCAAGGTAATAAAAATATATAAAAACAACAATTTATGAATGTACAACAATTTTACAATTTTTTTGTTTTTTCACTCGTTGTGAATTGGGCAATTTTTAGCAATTTTTAGAATATTAAGCCATATAAAAGCTTGGTGGTCATAACGCACTTTAAGCACGCTCACCACAGTAGCGGTTCACATTCATAATTATTTTAAAACGCGGGCGCGCGAATAGCCACCAACCTACCTAACGCCCAACATGGGCGTGCATCAACGTTCGGTGTGTGCAATGAATACCACAATTTACCGTTGCCACAGATTTTGTCAGTGTTTGGTAAACATATTAAATTTGCATAGAACAGATTCCCTGAATATTGCGTGTGTCTGAGCCCGAGCCGACAAAATTTAATTGCTTAATTCTATGAACCGTTCGGTGGCGGCTACTAGTCGACGCTCTAGGCTGATAATTAGTTTTCTAATTAAGCTAATAATTTAGCAGATAGATGGGAAAATTTAAAATATCCTTTTAGTGTGTCAACAAATCTATTTTGTCGACCCACAAAATTTACGTGTTTTCAAATTTAATCAATGAAAGCAAAATATTGATGAACTAAATATTTAAACTTGTATAAATATTTTACTTAAATTAAGTAGAGCTTAATACATAGACGATCATATTTGATTTTGAGATACATTTCACACAAATCATTTCGTATTTATTTTTATATATATTCATTTGTTGAACTTCGTACAACGAACAAACATAATGAAATTAGTTCGTTTTAGTTTGTGATGCTGATCAAATATTTATATATTTATTCAACTCTTTACCTTCTTTACTACCTTCACTACACCTATCACAGCATGAAGGGTAGGAAAAATAAGCAGAACAAAAAAAAATATAACCCATTTCCGCTCTCAGCGGAACTCACACAAGCACATGACAAAATCTATTTCCGACCTAGAGCAATGGAAGCCACATATATGCACTTATTTACCAATATATATGGAAAATATTTGCATACTCGCTAACATGTAAAAAAAAATATCGAAAACCGTATTTTTTTTTTATCGAAACCGCAGTTTATTGTGTATTTAAATGTTTGTATGAACTGTAGAAAAAACGCCACTATTTCCCACTTTGTAAACACATTAAAAGGAACTGCTTGCTAAAATGCACTGCAAATAAAATAAATTCTTAAATAAAAAATGGTTACAATAAATTGCGTTTAACATTGTTTAAAGATGCAAAAAATAGTTTTTTTTATTTTTTGTAATTAATATGAAATTACAAAAAAGCATCTGTGCATATCAGTCTGTGGCATCATATCTAATTTTAAAATTTTTAAAACAGTTTTCAATTAAAAAAAGCTTTTAAGTCTATTTGAGAACTTATTACACTGAATAAAATAATAGCTGTGTAAACTTCATGCCACGCATGAATAAGTAGGTGCAATTGTACCTCTTTCGGACGTTTTCAACTTAAAAGGCACATTAGGTACAATCACTTCATTTTAGCTACATTCCGTCTTTCGTTGAACAAATTTTTCACTAAGTATTCTAAAAATGATTTTTTGTTCTTTCATAAATTTCACAAGCTTAATGTAATTTTAGAATACTTAAATAAAAATAGTCTTGATAATTCTATTAGTTTTTTTTATATGGAACTATTTTGCTATGTTTTTTCAATCTGTACCATATAGCTTCAAATTTGCGAAAGGATTTAAAATCTCTTCGCATCGTCAGGAACAGGGCATTGAAGAAATACTCTATAGCCTAGACTCAAATGACCTAGAGACTTACAAGTGTTTGTTTCTGGTATTTGAAAATCGCTCGGCTATATTATATCACGAATATTTAAATGGTGTTAAGCTGAGAATATTGTCTGATCCAAGAAAATTTTGGGAATTCATAAACACAAAAAAGAATTTCGATATGTTTAGGAACTCTTGATGGATTTACTGATGATCCCGTCATAATTTGTGGCCTATTTGCCAACCTTTTCAAAGACTCATTCTGTTCAGATGCTTTTACTCCTGACTGAGTGTAGTTTGAATATATGAATTCCGTACCCAGAGTTTCTTTGGAATCTATATCCTTCACTTCTGAGGATATTTTAAAGTATATTAGTAGATACAATATAGCGGTTCTGGCCCAGGAGGAGCGAAGGAGCAAGCCGATGACGTCACTCTGGCCCAGCGCCATCTAGTGGGGGCTTTTTGCTCAAATGTGCAAAGGTGTATGTCTTTGCTAAAAGCTATTATGGTGTATGTCTTTGCTAAAAGCTATTATGGTGTATGTCTTTGCTAAAATGTATTAAAAGTAGGCAAGTTTGGTGTATGTCTTTGCTGTAAGCTTTTTAAAAATTGGCAAGTTTGGGGTATGTCTTTGCTGTAAGCTTTTAAAAATTGGCAAGTTTGGTATATGTCTTTGCTTTATTTATACTTTTAAATTAGCAAGTTTGGGGTATGTCTTTGCTGTAAGCTTTTAAAAATTGGCAAGTTTGGTGTATGTCTTTGCTTTATTTATACTTTTAAATTAGCAAGTTTGGGGTATGTCTTTGCTTTAAACTTTTAAAAATTGGCAAGTTTGTTGTATGTCTTTGCTTTAAGCGTTGGTCATAATTTTATACGCTACATTATCGGTAGTGGTAGTCAAGCGAGTTCTTATCAGTGTTTGCATGTTTTGTTTTTTTTTTCTTAACCCTCGCATTAGTTATAGCAATGACTCAAAAAATAAATATATATTTATAAGACTTCTAACGTAGACTGCGTGGTGGCATACTTATCAGAGTTCGCATGAGTAAACGAAATACATAGCAACCAGGAAGAGTCAGGAAGTTTCTAGAAGCTTCGAGATGTAGAAAAAACTTCGAGAACATTTTAGAAGCTAACATCACCAAAAAAAAAATTTTTTTTTAAAATCAAAGGTGTTAAGTCTCAAGCTTCATGGTGTGAGAGAGAGAGAGAGAGAGAGAGAGAGAAAGGGAGAGAGAGAGAGAAAGGGAGAGAGAGAATTTGATAGTAAGAGAGAGAAAGGGAGACAAATAGCGCGATCCTATACAAAGAATACTTCAGAATCAACCTAACCTAAGCCAATGCCAAGAAGAGACAGGAAGTTTCTAGAAGCTTCGAGATGCAGAAACGTCGAGAACATTTTAGAAGTCGACTTATGTTATTGTATGCCGATGACGTCACCCATACCCATCCTGGTACGGATTTTAATTTTATTTAATTTCAATTTCAATACTAATTTCAAGGTTAAAGTGATAAGAGCCAAGCTTCATAGTAAGCGCACTCATAACCCGCAAGTTCAAGATAAGGCAGCAATGTACAAGTTCAAACATGTTTTTTTGTGTTACTTCTAAAATAAATAAACAATTTTTGCGGTCAAGTGCAAGGGCAAAAAAAAGAAGATAAGAATTAAAAGTTGATATGTCAAAAACTAAGCTAAGCTAACCTAAGCTAATATAAGCTAAGGCTTATAATAATATGAGCTAATATAAGCTCAGGCTCTTACTGATGTTGTTGTTGTTGTTGTTGTTGTTGTTGTTGTTGTTGTTGTTGTTGTTCTTGTTCTTGTTGTTCTTACTGTTGTTGTTCTTACTCTTGTTGTTGTTGTGGTTGTTGTTGTTGATGAGGCTGTTTTACTAATAAAAATAGGCAATCTAAAGTTACTAAATAAATAGCTAAACTTCTTTAATTACACTACATTTTGAGCCCAATTTGGTCACATCTGTTGATAACCAAGATAAGCTATGGAAGCTACGTCCAATTACGGATCATCTCAAGTCAAATATGTTGAAGAACTATCACCCAACACAACATTTATCTTACGATGACAATGGACGACACGGTTGCAAGCAGTTTTTTAAAGGTAAACCAATCGGCCAAACGGTTACATGTTAAATTTTGACATATATCAAGGCAAGAACCCACGTTGTACCAATCCATATGATGAACGATTCGGAAAATGTGCAGCACCACTTATAACTATGATCGATGACTTTCAGATGATTTGAAAGGCCTTATCGAATGTTTCATTCATATTGAATTATTGTTTGATTGATTATCGATATTGTGATTGATTGATTGATTGATTATCGATCAGTTTAAGCAGGTAGCTGTAGAACAGCACAGATCAGTTTTAGCAGTTAGCTGTAGAACAGTACAGACCATTTTAGCTGGTAGATGTAGAACAATACAGACCATTTTAGCCGGTAGCTGTAGAACAGTACTGACCAGTTTTAGCAGTTAGCTGCTGAATAGTACAGACCAGTTTTAGCCGGTTGCTATTGATCAGTACAGACCAGTTTTAGCAGTTATCTGCGTTTACACTGACTTTAGTAAAGCTTTGAAAAGTTACCACACAATTTAATTTTATTTAAGCTCTAGTTTATGGGATTTCCGCAATATTTTGTGAACTGGATTAAATCTTATTTGGTGGAGCGATCTTATCAAATACGTTTCCGAGGCGTATTGTCTTCTGAATTTATTGCTGAATCAGGTGTTCCTCAGGGTAGTCACCTTGGACCACTCCTGTTTAGAACACTCTCATTTGCTTATCTATCAGAGCTGTAAAAGAAGCAATAATTTGTGATTTTAAATCATGTGATTTATATTCAAAATGAATGCATTAATTTTTTTCAAATCATTGATTGGGACTTGAAATTTCAAATCACAATCAATGATTTAAAAAATTGATTGCATTAATTTTCTCCTCTCAGTCGATAATAGGTATTCCTAAAACGTGTCACGCATATTGGAGGGTTATTTACATAGGGAGGAAGTAGGGAGAGACTGAACGTCCATTGTCCCTTTTTGGTGTTTTGCCCATATATAACCCTTAAAGGGATCAATTTCGGAGATAAAAAATATATTATACAGTTTCTTTTGTAAGGGGACATCCAGAAGGGTGGTAGATAGTAGTAAGTGTGTTGAAAAAAAATGTTGAGGGGTAAAAATAATAGGACCAGCTCATATATATCACCATTCTAGGGGTCAGTTATGGAAAGATATGAACTATTATCAACAGTTTTTGTGTTTTTCTTATGGGAAATAACAGAATATTGGCAGATCTACATAACCCGGGCCCTATCTAACATTCGGAGAGCTTGCCTTTGTCAAAGAATGGATTTGTGTAAGCCTTGAATTATAATGAATAGGAGAAAAGTGCAATAGAATATTTTGTTTGGTATATATATATTTTCTATTTATATAGATTATATAGATGCATATGAATGTAAGCAGAGCAGTCATAATTTTTTAAGCTACCCTATAGGAACAAACTAACTTGTTTTTAAAAACAACTAATTAAAAAACTAATTTAAAATAAACCAGTATATGAACTACTTTTAATTATATTAAGGCGGCAACTACTCTGATGCTGACATGTTTTAATTGCAAATTTTTATTAGGTTAAAAAAATTTATTTTTTATTAGAATTTTATTAGAAGTTTATATATATTTAACCATGTTATTTCATCAAATATTATTAACTTTAGGCCATCAGTAATAGTTTTCAATTGGTTATTTTAAAGTAATTAAAAAAATAATTTATATATAACTAAGTTTACAAGTAGTTGAAAATATATGCAGACGAAAGTCAATTGACTTATTTAGCGGACATCGCCATACAAAATAAGTTAGTTCGTTCTATAGAAAAAAGTCAGAATTTCAACTAGTTGTGGTTGACAAAAAACTACTTTATCAACTACTTTTAAATTAGTTGATTTTCCTGCAGGGTATAATGACATCAGTCTTCATTGTGTAGAGTATACATTTGTGTACGAGAACGCAAACGCATACACTACATGTTTGTGGACATGAATGCAAACACATGCACTGCACATACACTACACGAACACACATACACTTCACTATGATCGCATAAAAAATTAACATATACAACTATTCATCTGGGACTAGTTCCAGCGCTAGTCCTTTAGGACTAGTTCAGGACTTATAGCAATAGCAATAGTAAACGTTATAGCCCTTCAGGACTAGTTTCAGCACTAGTTATTCAGGACTAGTTATCAAGGACTAGTTCCAGCACTAGTTAGGGATTAGTTACAAGACTAGTTCTTCAACACTCCGCTAGACAAGCGGTTATTTTAATAAATCTTAAGCTACTTACTGATAATATAAATAAGCTACTTACTGATAAATAAGTAATTTTAGATTACTTTTATATTTTGTAGTGTAATATTTTTTTTGCATAATCTACGCTATGCAACGTTAATATACTGTTCCCTAAATATACGCCACACTAAATTAGCATACACTACATTAGCGTTTATTTTTATTCACGGCCTATATTTTGCGATTCTCTTATTTATAGAAAATTAGTCATTTTTGTTTATGTCACGAGTGGGCATGACGCTGGGTGGGCTCCATATACATTTAATGGACTTTCAACTACGCTGTGAATAAAGTACTTCTCTAATATTTTGTCTATAATCCCTCTTTAGTATTTTTCATTCATTTTGACCAATTCTTGTATGATTTTGTATGAAATATTTTGCCACCTTCGCTGCACACGCTGCATATGTTGTCACAACTCTGCAAGGATTGATACTGTTTGTACCCTAATTGTATTTTCACGATTGACCTCAAATTCTTAATTGTACTGAGTTTGGGACTGTGAGCACAGCATCAATTGTTAAGTTTGTCTATTAAGCTATTTCTTTTTCGACTTGTGTTCGGTTCTGTTTCTTCAGAATAGGCTCTTATTTTTTTAAAAAAAAAGGAAGATGTATCCCTAAGATATATAGAGGTCCTCTGTCTTTATTTTGTTCGAAAGTTGCAAAAATAAGTACATACGAGATGATTTTGTTATATTCTATCCATTTTGAATTATATAATGTTTTATAAAAAATTAAGCAAAAAATAAATAAAAAAACTAATACTTAATTTATTTTTCCCTGCTTTCTTCAAACATGTTCTCATTTTTGATTTTTGCTCTCCATTGTATGCGTCTATTCAAAGTTTTATTTAATTATCTGAAATTCTAATCCTCCTTCTATACTTATCACAAATACACAGATCACGTATATTGATAATAACTCATCTATGTGTTAGTTACAAAAAATTAAGGAATCTTAACCAAAAAATAAATTTTAAAGTTTTTTGGTTTAAAGCGAATAGAGTAAGCTCGGGTAATGTGGAATGTTTATGTTATATTATATTTTTGACTATAATGTGGAACTAGTTTCGCCGATAAATATACAAGGACCATAACTTTAATAACGAAGAATTTGTACTATTTATTTAAAATCAACGAGCATGATAATTATTTTCAGTGTACCCACAACATATTCAAACTTCGATGAGAATTCAATAAACTCTCGTTTAGCTGTTCGAATACTAAAATCTAACTAGATTAAAATCGTAATCAACATTTGAATGAAGGTTTTCAATGAATGAACTCTGAGCAATAACTGTTTGAAATCCGCTAAACATAAAATCAACTCAACTTTATCGAAATATTAATGAACTTCACAGAACCTATCGTTCGCGTATAATGTTAAAGGAACTTTCAACACATACGAGTAGTATGGAAATTTAGAGATATTCTGTTATTAAAACAGTTATCTATTTGTGACATGAAGTGAAGTGGAAAACATGCATCGCAACTAAATGTAAAACAGTGTAATGGGTACGTAACTGATTCGTGTGACAGATTATTGCTTAGCTGTGCAAAGGAGCTATTATTAATCTAGATGTTGTGTAAGATAATTTAAGCTTCTACAAAAAGGAGCAAAACCGTTCGAAAGAAGTTAGTTGAAGGTTCCATGATTACTGTTGTGCTATTTCAGTAAAGAAGTAAAAATATTACATAAGATCATTAAATAAAAATTTTCTAACAGGAGAAACTGATGGGAATCTAAGAATATTTAAATGTATTAAATTCTATTCATTTTATATTTTAAGGAACTACATTATCTGTGCCTGCCAAAGTCTGTTGCAAAAGACTGCATGCAAGGAAAAGACAAGGACAACGTATATGCCAAAAATAGTGCCATGCCAAGCCACTAAAGCACTTAAACTTAAACTTAAACAACAAAAAATGACAATGACATCATGGCCAGGTCACGTTTCTTGAGAAGTTGAACCCCTCCAGAACAGACAGACAGTGCAAGGATGCGGAAACGTATAAGGATAATAATAGAGAGCACGAAACGGAAACGAATTAATCGAACTTAAATAAATCAATGTCCTTAACTTGCGTACAGATAAGTTTTGTTTGTCAGCTGCAGCAAAGGACATACGTACATAAAAGAGTAGGACATAGCAAGTAGAAGGACATTTGTAGCAGCTCAAAGAGAAAAAACAAAAAAAAAAACCCACTCACACAATATAAAATCCCGCCAGCAAATAAACATTTAAAGACGCCTTCTCCACAAGATATGGATGTGGAGCAGCATGTGTGCGTCTAAGCAGAGGAAGTTCGCAACGAATTCGAGTGGCACTTGAGTGCAAGACAGCGCATATAAGAAGAATAACTATAAGAAGGATATCAAGCTAAGCGCAAAATAATTTCCATAGATAAGTTCAAGTGATGTTGTTGCCATACCAAAAAAAAATAAAAACTAAATAAAAAAATCCCATGGTTAAAAGGCGAAAGTTTACTAGTTCACTAGTTTTACCAAAGAGCGAGAGAGGACAAAAAAAGGTGTTGTAAGGAGGTCCTTTTACTGCTGGTTTTGCATGGAGGTAGCAAAAGTTTGAATTTATTACGGGTTGCAGGGTGTTGGCCAAGTCATTGAGATGCACGGAATTTTCAAGCGAAAATAAAGTGAAATTTTATGCACTTTGAATAAACTTTTGTACAACCTTGTTTCCGGTTCGAAATAGAGATGGCGATAGTAGTGGGACAATCTTGGTTAAACGAACAGAGCAGATACATGAGAAGTGATAAATAAATATGTCAGGTCAAAAGTTAAACATAGATAAACATTTTGACACAAAGCAGTAAAGATGGCAAAATTTATTATATTAAAAACTAACAGAATAAATCAGAAAAAGAGGTGGTTAGGGGCGTATAAACAGAGACATATAACTAAAATATTTAGGAAAAAGATAAAGAAAACAAAAAAGACTTCATAAAAATCTAACAAATAGAGAAAAAAAATGTTCAAATAAATCTAAATACTAAATAAAGAAGACATAGATGGCAAAGGCCAACAAGAAATTAGGTGGATAACTGTTGTTTGGGAACTGGGCGTCATTCTCCTTGAAACTCTTTGCCTAGTTTTTGACTTCGATGTCAGGCTGAATTTATCGCGTGAGAATTTCGAACATTCAGTCATAATTTAAAAGAAATGGGTTATTATTAGAGAAATCGTACGCTTTATTTCTATTCTTTAAATAAATATTCTTTGCTTAATAAAAAACTCACCCACAGCATATGGTAAGAATATAGATTTTACATAATATCATTTGATTGGGAGAGAAATTGCAATAATTTTTGAGAGTATAATTTTTTTAAGCTTGATTGTATTGTAAGAAATATAAAAACACAGTAGCGCCGGAAGAGGAGAGAGAGGCAGTTGGCCCCCGGTAAAAATAAAGTGGAAAAAATTAATTTTAAAATAAAAAATTAAGTTTTTTCACATTTCAATTATTTTATTGAATTTTTCGGAAAAATTGTGAAAAAAATGTTCCCAGTTGTACTGCCCCCCAGTTGAGCTTCCGGCGCCTATGTAAAAACATTTTTAAAAAATAAATTTTATTGAAAAAAACAAAGAGAGTACTCTTGTTCTTATATGACCGGCACAAAAACTGGAAAAAACTTTTGCTAATGACAGTTATGTCATATGAAAGGAAGTAAAAAATGCATTCTTTAATTTAATTTATTTTTGTTTCTTTCTATTTGTTTGGGCTCTAGGTCTACAACAAATAGAAAGAAACAAAAATATACAAATAAAGGTCGAAAAATATAAAACAATTTAAATTTAATTTATTTTACAACAGAAAAGCAAAAGCAGAAAAGCAAATGCTCAGCTAATGGAACTGTTGAAATTTTTTTTTACAGAAAGTCTCAATAAACTTTTTAGCCAAAAACGAATTGAATGGATTATATACAAAAAAACAGCGGAGATATTTGCATCGAAAGACAAATCTTTGACATTCTGATGGTCTTATCTCATTCTTTCAGACCAGAGTTGTATAAGAATGCAATCAGTGACTTCATAGCTAATGACTTCAAGTTTCGATTAAAATGTTTAAATCATTTTTTAATTGCAAGAAGAAGAAGACACAAGAAGTCCTAAAATAATTTTGAGTTATTGAATGCATTCAAAAAAATTCAAGTCATTGCTGACTTCATTAAATTTTATATCGCAGTCATGACTGAAAAACTAAATTGCTTGCATTCACTAATTTTTTTTTTAAAGATTGCAACCACACTCTTTTATTTGCTTACTGCAGTTATTTAAGTCAATTTGAAGTCATTAAAGTCATATGATTGCAATTTTTTAAAATAAATTAAATCATAAACGAGAAAAATCATTAAAGCCACGATATATATTTTTTTTACTAAATCTCCACTGTAAGCAATTTCAAAAGCTAATATGAAACAAAAAGCAGTTAAATTCAAAAGCAGAATGAAATTAGCGAAAAAAAATACAAAACCTTTGTAAATAGTTATGCATTTTTTATTCGATTTTATACAATTTAAATTTTGAAATTTTTTAATTTTTTAAAAATGAGTTTAAAAATGTTTGCAAAAGACTTCAATTGACTTCAAATTATTTCAACATTTCAATGATTGAAAATATGATTTAAAATGACTTCAAATGATTTTATTGACTTCAAATTGAGTTCAGTTGAATGCAATCAATGACCGTGTTTTCAACCAAGTGAATGAATCAGAAGACATAAAAAAAAAGTTTGCGAATTTATTTCGAAGTCATGACTTAAACATTATTGCTGATTTCAAGGCTTGAAGTCATGAAATCAAAAAACTTATTGAATGACTTAAATCATTTTTATTTCTTTGCATTCAGAGCCAGTTCTGATTGCATGAATGCATTCTTATACAACTCTGTTTCAGACAATCAAGTAAAAAGCACACAGATTGTATGACAGCCCCGAAAGCGCATATATAAAAAAAAAAGTATTTTTGTGACAAGATGCTAAAATTGAATATTTTCGTGTTTGAATGCTAAAATTAATGACAGTGGGAATCACTGATTCCTCTGTATGTCACTCTAAGTCCAATCACTAAAATATTAGCTGCCAATGTTTAGCAGACAAGTAATACTATAATCTTACTCCTAGTCGAGAGGTTTGCCACAGCTTTATTATCTGATATCTTGCAAACTCCTCTAAAAAAAAAAACACTTTATATAGGTATTCGTATAATAACAAATCGTGAAATTTTAGAACATGCAATTTATATTTCCCGAGAAAAAATACTTAAAGGTCGTTTATTTTTTATTCCCTACAGTAAATTGCCTTCTTAATTGCCAAACAATCATATAGGCATATATAATTATAAAAAACGTCGTAATATACGAATCCAAACAACTTCAATATTTTGTTTTATTTGCTTTTAATTATAGAATTAAATAAAAAAAAAGGTTTTATCATCAAGTGATATTAATAAAAAAAATTAAAATCAATATTTAAAAATACTTCTTTAGTGGGAACAATAAAATAGAATAAATACATAAAAATTATGAGATCTTAAAAATAAATTCAAAATAGTTTAATATATATTTTGAGTATTTTATAGAATACCCAAAATGTTTCATAGCCATGTGATATTTGGCTTTAATTAAATAAATTATAAAATTGTTAAAAATGCGAGTTCTTTAAATTTTTTATGATACATTGCAGCACAACTCGAGCACATCACCACACCATATGAAAAAATTTAATTCGCACGTTTTATCATTATTTGAATGACTTAGTTATGTTTAATCATAACACATAACTTTTGTAGTGGGAAAAGTTATGTTAAAAAATCGTTTTTTCTTTAAGCTCGACAACAGACTGACTAGAAAATCGATTGCATGCTAGCAGAACTGGACGTTGTTGTTCAATTAGGTACTTTTCCAGTAGCATCAGATAGGATATAAAAAGCATCGAATTGTTATCGATCATATTTCGACGTGATTAAATTTGACCGTATTTCGTGGGGCTAATAAGTTTCGATAAAATTTGGCCCATGCGTTGTTCATCGGTGACCGCATGGGATTGAATGGTACAATATGGTGAAGTCTTTTACTTAAAAACAGTTTAATAGATTTTACTTTTATTTTTGTAATTCATGTTGTAGAAGTGGATATTTGGTGGTTAAGTACTAGAAAGGAGTACTTGAGGTCAATGACCTTTGGAGCAACAAAAAAAAAAAAAAAAAATTGGTCTCCTAGAAAAAACTCTAGGAAACTCGCGACTCTAAATCAGAGTGCGTAGAGCACTCAAAATTCGCTCTCGCTCTTTCGAGTTATCATTTGTACGAGTAAAAACAGAAGCAATGAATAATCTTTTCAGAGCAACTTGTTCAACGCAACGCTCTCACATAAGCTCCTCAAACACTTGTATTGGTTATTCGATCAAATAAAAAGAGCGCTCATCATTGTGAGAAGATTCTCACTGTTTTCATCCCCAGAGTGCAAATGATGTGTTCTTCATTTGAGCTGAAAAATATTTGAAATCATCATGAATTTTGATACTTATCATTTTGATATTTGCTATTGAGGGAAATGGAACGCCAATGTAATCAAAACATTTTTCTTTATTTAATAGAAAAAACATATTTTGCAGATATAAACTAAAATTAATTTATTCATTAAATTTAAAATTAAAAATAAAAAATTAAAATTAATTTAAATTGAACCTTCAAGGCATGTCGATTTATTTGTTTGCTCTTTATACGAGTATGATATATATTTGCTTATGTCAATATATAAAAAATCTTCCTATTTTTAATAATAAAACATTTAATAAAACACGCAAATAAGCGATCAAGTGAATACACATAAATGACCACAAAACTGCTTCATTAGAAACAAGCAGAAAACAAACAAACTACAATAGAAACGAATGATAAAAAAAAAATGATGACATCAAAAGAAAACTCAGTACTCAATGTGACTATCACTGAAAAGAGTGCATTATTTTCAAATAATCTGAGTGAGAAAAAAATAGAGCGAATTAATTAATATATCGGCTTATGCTCTTCAAAATGCAAATAACCATTCACTTTCTCATTCCGAGATTAACGAAAGATCGCACGTTTGTTTTTCATTTTCAATGAAAGAAACAAAACGAAATGCACTGAGTTGAGTTGTATTGAGCTGAGTGAGGGATATTTATCTCCTCAATGATAAGTATTTATGAACTCTGCTCTAAATATCGAAGATATGAAAAATTAAAAAAGGCAACCTAACAGTACGTTGAAAAAGTCTATAGGATGACACATAGATGGCGTTACTAGATTTTTTTTGCATATGTTTTTTATTTAGTACCAACCTTCAAACGATACGCATAGAAATTTGACAACAATCTGACAATTGATTCGTGAGTTATAGCATTTTGTGTGCAACTATTGTTATTGAAACAAAAAAAAATGCAGAAAAGTGAATTTCGAGTTTTGATAAAGCATTGCTTTTTGATGAAAACAAAAAACACAGTGGAAACCAAACAATGGCTTGATAAACATTACCCAGACTCTGCTCCATCGAGACAAATGGTAGAAGAGTGGATTGCTGAATTTAAACGTGGTCGTACCAGCACAAATGATGCAGAGCGCAGTTTACGCCCAAATCAGACTGTTATTCCACAAAACATCAAAAAAATCCACAAATTGGTTATGAACGATCGCAAATTGAAGGTGCCCGAGCTAGCTGACATTGTAAAGATATCAGATGGTAGCGTTTTTACCATTTTACACTAACATTTGGGTATGCGAAAGCTCTATGCAAAGTAGGTGCTGCATGAGCTCAGAGTCGACCAAAAACAACAACGAATTGATGCTTCAGAGAAGTGTGTGGCGCTGTACAACCACAATAAAATCGAATTCTATCGTCTATATGTGACAATGGATGTAACATGGCTTCACTATTACACACTAGAATCCAAAAGACAGTCAGCTGAGTGGACAGCAGTCGACGAACTGAATCCGAAGCGAGCAAGACCTAACAGTCGGCTTGTAAGGTGATGGCGTCTGTATTTTGGGATGCGAAAGGAATAATATTCATCGACTATCTCCAAAAAGAAACCACCATCAACAGCGAATATTACTGTGAACTCTTGGGTCGATTGAAGGCTGAAACCGCCAAGAAACGGCCACATATGCAAAAGAAAAAAGTGTTGTTTCACCAAAACAATGCACCGTTTCACAAATCAATGAAAAACAATTGCAAAATTGAATGAATTGGGCTTCGAATTGCTTACCCACCCACCGTATTCTACAGATTTAGCCCCCAGCGACTTTTTCCTGTTTTCACATTTTTGCCTGTTTTTTGCCTGTAAGGCGGTACGGTCTAATGTACAGCTATCTACCCAATTTGCTGACATTTATTTAATATTTTAGTTTTTGAAAAATTAAGTTTGAAGCCCGAAACAAAAAGTTCCAACTTCCGTTATAGATTTTCCTTAGAACTAACTCCTTTGTAATTTTTACAATTTCTCTATTTTTGTCTTATAACAGCTTGAGATGCGACACATTTACGTAAAATGCTGCGCCTTTTTTTATTACATAACACGTGTATCTAGTCAGGGTTGTAACATAGTTACAGCACAATATATCCCCGTTCCAATCACATCTATGCATGTATATATTTGTTTGTAACCATCTAACTTGGTGTTGGCTTGTCACTGATCTCTGAACCAGAAACTCGTAAATAATGAAATCCGTTTATTTTATTTTGTAGTACCAACATGTTATCCAGCGAACAACAAAGTGAACAATGACAACAACACTGAAATGTGTACATTTTGTCCTAAATTTTAACTTGGTGATATAATGTTTTTTTTTTTTGTTCACTTGACTTTTTCGTTGTGGATTCCACTCAATTTCATTTTGTTGTATTAGTTTTTTTTTTTATATTAATTTATTTGTTGCAGTTGTTCCATTTTCAATTCTTACCGATGTGATGTGTGTTGTGATGTGATGCCTACCTCTGGTTAGACTCTAGTTTGTGCGAAATGTTTTCTGTGTAAATTTATTTCCAAAATTAATAATTTCATTTTATTTCTTTTTTTTTTTAAACATATTAAATGTGTTTTTGGAAAAAAAAAGTAGGAATAATAAACTTAGTAATAAAAATAAAACACTTCTGATCTAAATTTTTCTCTGACTTGATTTTTATTTTAATATGTGGGGGCTCAAAATAAAGTGAGAACTATCTTAACTTCCTACTTGTTTTTAGACTATTCATTTGACCGAGATTAGTAATTTTTAATTATAGGGTAGCATTATACCATCAAACTGGGAAACGCTAGATTAAGCTTCCCAAATCAAGCTAAATGCCTGGATTTCTTCAGTGCAGTTCAGTTAATATAAAAAAAAAAATCTTAATTCTTTAATTTTGTTTCCTTTTTTAAATCAATTTACAACCTTAGGTCAATACAAAATTTTATTCAATTGCTCATTTTGTTTTTCAAACTAAATCCAATTTTTGGCTTAAGTTTATACAGACACACACATCCACATACTTAAGCGGAAGGATAAACTTTTAGCATATAAAGAAATAAAATACAATGACACAAAAAAAAAAAACAACAAAAAAAGAAAAGTAGAATCAATTCGTTTCGCATTTTGATTTCGAGAGCTTAGAGTTCAAAAAGTAGTTTAAATGTCTTTCGCATAAATCTTCGGTACTCTGTTCATCTTAGCTGTGCTGCTGTTTCTTTCTTCCTGATGCTTAGTATTCCTTTTGCAGGCTCCTCTTTCTTTGCGCCATTTCATTTTTTTTACTTGCTTTCATTTCTTTACAATTGCTTGCTCCTGTCATATGCACACGCACTTTCGTCCTTTCGACAATGACAACAACAACGACAACAACTGGAACGAACAAAGACAACGGCAACGAGAACGACACAAAACAAGTAGTCTTTTTTATGGGTTTGACCCCGAAAAGTATGCAACAAAACAGCAAAGAATACACATACATACACATACACACCCATACATACACTCTGCCAATACATTGAACGGCGAAAAGCAGCAGCATAAAAGTTTGCAGTGTTGTATATTTTTGCTATTTTTGTTATTCGTAAAACAATTTGCAACGGTATGAAAAGAAATAACAAAACAAGAAATAAAAAAATTAAGTTGGGTCTATAAAGAGGGGTAACCCCCAAAAAGGATAACAGCACAAATAATTGAATGACTGCTGTTGTATAATGAAAAAACAGACAACAGCTTATATTGTACAAATATATTAGAGAGTGTTCATGTGTGTTTGTATGTTCGTGTGTGTGTTCTATGCGTGTGTGTGTGTGTGTGTGTGTGTGTGTGTTTGTGCTGTATAGATGTGAAAACAATCAACATGTTTTTGACATTTATTCCGTTACGTGTCATTAATGAACAATATAGTGTTTTGGATAATAAATTTGCCGTTATTTTGTTGGAATGGGCGAAGTGAAATAGTTGAAATTATTATAACTTTTATAGCTTGTAATTGAAAATATACAACGAAGAAATTGTTTGTTATGGTTCATAAATCTACTGGCATTTAGCAGATTTTGTGGAAAGAAACAAGAAACATTTTTTCTTATTTTTAATTGTTCGCAATTTGGTGAAAACTATTAAGATAAAACATAAAATTTTAAAACCCAGCGAGTTTTAAACACGACGATAGAAAAAATTTGAAGACGATTTTCTTTAAAAACCGGCAAATTAAGTGTTTAAATGAAATGATTTCAGTTGAAATAAGCAACAAAAACATTTTTACTGTTTATGATAACAACTGATGATAGATTGAATATTATTCCAAATACTTTAAATGTTTCCGTCATTTTATGCTTACGTTAAAGATTCTCTTTTTTAAGTATAGCCATAGTTTTTAATTCATTTTCAAGTTCATGGAATGCGAAAAAAAACATTTTAAAAAAGTTTATAGCATTCGAAAGCCAATATTAGCAGCTTACTTATATGTTACAATTGTTTTTAAGTTTCTGCAAAAGCGAAAAATACAGCCAATTCTAAATAATTGAAAATCATAATTTTGGCACCTAGATCTGCAGGTTGATCTACTGCAAAATTTTTATAAATATGTGCCGAAAAAGAGTACAACTGAAGTTAACATCAAGAATTTCATCGGTAATGAAATATTTATTGATTTTCGGAACGATGTTCTTTAACGCGGCTTGCGGGTATAGTGACTTGGTGGAATTCGTCACGTAACTATGTGACGAATGCTGTGTGTGTGTATGCGTGAGACTATCTAGCATCCCTATAGGAACAAACTAACTTGTTTTTAAAAACAACTAATTAAAAAACTAATTTAAAATGAACTTGTATATGAACTACTTTGAATTATATTAAGGCGGCATCCACTGCAATTCTAAATAGTTTTTATTGCATTATATATGAAGTAATTGAAATACTACTTAAAAACAAGTGATTGATAAACTACTTTGAATTATATTAAGGCGGCAACTACTCTGATTTTGACATCTTTTAATTGCAAATTTTTATTAGATTACAAGTTTATATATATGTATTTAACCATGTTATTTCATCAAATATTATTAACTTTAGACCATCAGTAATAGTTTTCAATTGGTTATTTTAAAGTAATTAAAAAATAATTTAAATATAACTAATTTAACAAGTAGTTGAAAATATATGCAGGCGAAAGTCAATTGACTTATTTAGCGGACATCACCATACAAAATATGTCAGTTCGTTCTATGGAAAAAAGTCAGAATTTCAACTAGTTGTGGTTGACAAAAAACTACTTTATCAACTACTTTTTAATTAGTTGATTTTCCTACAGGGATATTACAAGCGGGCAGGTGAGAGCGCAGCAGAGTACGCAACTCTCTGTTTGTATGCGTCTCTTTGACATTAAATAACCTCAATACTTAATTGTACATAGAAATTTCTCTAAAAATCATTTGTTACTTTTATTTGTGCTTTTGTGTTTTTCTTTTAAATCATTCTTACATTATATAATTGCTTTATTGCAATTAAGTTTTAAGGAAGGAAACTGAAGCAAATGTGTGTAATACAGATTTAGATAAGTAAGTCAATAATGAGTTAAGGCCCTAAGTCGGTTCATCAAAAACATTTTTTTTATTTTTTTTTTATTTTCAGCGTTCATTTAACATCTTCAGAATGTAAAAAAAAATTATACAGATATCTTAAGGGGATGGTGCTGTTTTAAAAAAATGTTGGGACATTTTTTTTTCTGAATGTACAACATTTTAAGAGTATTGAGTAAAAAAATTCAAATAAATCGTGCTAAAACTAACGAAGATACAACGTTTCAAGTGAGGACTCTTGGTGTGAATGGCAAAAAGCGGCAGCTGCAAAAATACTGGAATCATTCAAACACAGCTACAGTGCCCTTCCTTCAGATGTTACAGAAGCCATAAAGCCAATCTACGAAGATTTGAGCAAGAACGCACTTTTTCATCAGTGTCTTGGAGGTTTTACGCAGAATAACAGAGAGTTTCAATCAACTTATTTGAAAAATCTCTCCAAAATCAATGGGCGGTACTGAAATCATTGTTGAAATTGCAGTAAAACGCAGTTTCAATGAAGGATCTTTTGCTTTATTGTCCTTTTTAAATTAAATGTGCATCTCTACAGGCCGAAGTGCTCACCAATGGGCGCGCGCATTTGACGAATTACCAATAACTATAGCGGACGAGCAAGCTGCAAGTACAAGTAAAGAGGGTAGAACGCGTTTTACTGTACGTAGCTCATTGAATAAAAAAGAATAAAAAATAAGAATAAAAAATTAGAATAAAAAATTATACCCTTTTATTGATTTTTTTGTTTTTAAAAAATAAATAAAAAAACTTTAGATCGATTTTCTGAAAAACAACATTTTTGAAGTCGGTGAACACGATGTCGCAACATCTACTTGGCCGATCGTTTTGAAATGTTTTACACTACTTGTACATATAAATCTACAGGTAGTGCTGAAGCGCTTTTTTTCCTTTCCTATTTTAAAATAATAAAATAACCTCAATTATTTTAGCGAACATCGCTTTTTTAACTTCAAAATGCTACCAAAAAAAAAAAAAACTTAAAAAAAAAATTTTTTTGGTATTATCTCGGGAAACATATTATCTTTTATTTAAACTAATTAACCGACTTCAAAAAGGAGGAGGTTCTCAAGTTCGTCGGTTTCTGTTTTTTTTTTTTTTTTTTTTTTTTTTTTTAATGTATCGATCGATAACATCGATAACTCCTAAACCATATGCCTGATTGCCATAATTTTTGGGAAACAGATAGATATGATAAGCATGGAGGTGCCCGTAAAAAAGTGGGCGGTATTCGATAACTGGGCGTAGCAATAATAGATCTCGCAATATTAAATACTACTGTATCTCGAATAATATTGACACTAGGGTACTGCAATTTAGTGTAGGGGTAGGCACAATTATTATAAATTACGGGCAAGGAAATGGGCATAATTTGACAAATGGGCGTGGCAATATTAGAAAAACAGTGTATCTTGAATAATTTTAAGGCTAGAGTACTGCAATTTAGTAAAGGGGTAAGCATTATTATTACAAATTTTCGTCAATAAAGTGGGCGTTATTCGACAAATGGGCGTGGCGGTATTATAAAAACACTGTATCTCGAATAATATGGACACTAGGGTACTGAAATTACATGTAGTGGTAGGCACAGTTAATACAAATTACGGTCAAAAACATGGGCGTTATTTGACAAATGGGCGTGGCAATATTAGAAAAAGAGTATATCTCGAATAATATTGATGCTATAGTACTGCAATTTAGTATCAGGGTAGGCATTAATATTACAAATTATGGCCAATAAATTGGGCGTTATTCGACAAATGGGCGTGTCAATATTATAAAAACACTGCATCTCGAATAATATGGACATTAGGGTACTGAAATTTAGTGTAGTGGTAGGCACAATTCTTACAAATTGCCGTCAACAAAATGGGCGTTATTTGACAAATGGGCGTGGCAATATTAGAAAAATAGTATATTTCGAATAATATTTATACTATGGTACTGCAATTTGGTATAGAAGTAGGCATTATTAATAAAAATTACGGTGAAGAAAGTGGGCGGAGTTCGACTACTGGGCGTGGCAATATTAAAAAAACAGTGTATTTCGAATAATATTGGCACTAGGGCACTGAAAAATATTGTAGTTCAGGGGTACGCAGAATTATTAAAAATTATGGTCAATAAAGTAGGCGTTATTCGATAAATGGGCGTGGCAATACTAGATAAACACTATCGCAGTTAATATTGACGCTGGGGTACTGAAATAAAGTACAGGGGTAGGCACAATTATTGGAAATAACGATCCAGAAAGTGGGCGCTTATTTAACAAAGGGGCGTGGCAATATTTGAAAAGCACTACATCTCGAATAATATTGACACTAGGGTAATAAAACTCGTTACAAGAATGACATCTAATTTAAATTTAAGAGGCAGATATTTGAAATAACCAACAAACTTTCAGATTTTAGTAGAACAAATTTTTTCGGAACAATTTTATTTATGTTGTTTATACACTTTTTTCGAAAATTTATCATATTCTCTAAAAAGGAAGAAATAAAAATTTAAAAAAAAAAAATCAACCGACTACAAAATCACTACAAAGTAAAAATAATTTTAAAAATACTTTTCCTTTAAATTTCTTGGTCATATTTGATAATTTATTTAAACAAATTGTTATATATGAAATCTTATTATCTTAATTTTTTTCTTATTTGTTTTATTATCATAAATATATTAATTTCTTGCTGAATACAAATGCTTTGAAGTTGGCGCTTCTGATTGAAAGTCTGATTATATTAGCGCCAACCTTAAAAGCTTTTGTATTCATCAAGAAATTAATATATTTATGATAATAAAACAAAGTAGAAAAAAATTCATATAATAAGATTTCATATATAATAATATGTTTAAATAAATTATCAAATATGACCAAGAAATTTAAAGGAAAAGTATTTTTAAAATTATTTTTTACTTTGTAGTGATTTTGTAGTCGGTTGATTTTTTTTTTTTAAATTTTTTTTAATTTATTTTCAGATGATTCTAACTAACCTCTAATCGTGTTCACCGCAGAACAACTTTTTTTCGAGGCGCCTCCGGAGAATCGCTGCCACGGATTTAGTTTCGAAATTATTTTTTTTTCCATATATACTTAAGAAGTGAACCTATGACATGCATACGAAATAAATACACCAACATTATTCATGTGTCAAAAAAAAAAATCATGAAAATATGCCTTTTTCATGATATCAGCGCCGGATTAACACAGAGCGGGGCCTGGGGCTAAAATCGACACTGGGCCTACCTAGCAGTAAAATGAGCGACTGGGTTAGCGAAGTGGTAATCCATAGCTTGCGTGCCTATTCATTACCTCCATCGATAAGTTTTAACATGGGGATGTAATAGGAAATGCAATATATCCCTTACTGCATAACACATTTATTGAAGAATTCTTATATTACTTGGTAATGCATCAATGTTTTCTTGAAACATCTATGCACATTTCAATGCATCGAATCAAAGAAATAAGTCAAATTTCACGAGAATCCTCAATTCAAGAGGATAGCAACGCAAGAAGATCAAAAAGAGTGGCGCACACATTATCTCTTCACTTACCCTGGTATGCATTTCTTCTATATTATTTTCAATAAAGAATTCTTCAAAGAAAAATAAGAGATGCCGTCCTCATTTTCCCTCTGGGTACTTGACAGTAATGACAGACAGAGCATTTAGCTCGGATTTTTTAATAATCAATATATTAATTTACGCATTTATGACGCATTATATCATTAATGTTAATTTTTCTTTCCCGTTACGCAAAAGCAAAAAAAAAAAAAAACAAAACTTTCACATCGACAAAAACACCTACTTAAAAATGCTTATGACAACGTGTAGTTAGTAGAAAAACATTTAGGCAATTCACAAGGTGTTGTAAAGTTGTATGTTGTATGTTCTTAGTGAAAGATTTTCTCATTTTCTCCCTTATTAGTGAAGTGATATTTTTGAAAGTTTGATCGCATTTTTTATTTATAGTGGTTGTATGATGTGTATAAAATTGGCATGATCGGACCGAAAGCACGCCTACCTCCTACACCAAGTAAAAAAGCTTATGTTAAATTGAAAAAAAACTTAGTATAATTTTTAAGATGGCTTTGGCAGTTTTCAGCCACCCAAGTACTTTATCAAAACGCCTAAGTTTTACATATTGACGACTTGCGAATTTTTATTGGGGGAAAAATTAACCAAGTATTTGGTAATTTTTTATACACTACTTTAAAAACAAAAAATTTAATTTAAAAAATATAACTTTTTTCAGGTTTTGGTTTTTTTTTATTTTCCTTTGTTTTTGAAGCTGCCGCCTCTCATTCTGTGATTTCCTTGACTGAAATCGGCAACAACAGAAATTGGTTTTTTATCAACACCGTTTTTTTCTTAGAAATTAATGATTTCTCGGCTATTCTTGCTGATTGACGACTATTATAACAAGAACATTATATTAAATTACATATAAAAAAAAAAAAAAATTTACCTGCGCATGCCGTTGAGATTCGAACCCACACCTACCGATACAACTGTGTATGAAGTCACTACACTACGCATTGAGCCAAACTTCTTCGTTACGCGGAGTGATTTATTCAATTTTAATTACAACTGAAGCTATGCTGCAGCTATCAACAGAATACTGCGACATACTGCATTTGTTAATACAGCATCTGTTAACATCTGTGAATCAAATACTTTTTTTGGCAGGGTATCGAAGTATGTGCTTTCAAAGCAATGCATTAAACATTAAATTGCTTAGGTGAATTAACGTAGCTGCAGTTATGCCAGCAAACAGCAGAAAGGCTGCTTGGATCAGTTGGTAATGCCATGGACTGGCACCAACAGTTCCAGGTTCGATTCCGCACGGCGGGCAAAGAAATGGTTTTCTTTTTTCCTTTTCTTTTTGTTGATGAAATGTAATCAAATTTACTGGTGTGAATATTAACGTGTTTTTTAATTTACTTTATGTTATTATTGATTTTAAAAGTGGTTTTATTACAAAAAAAAACATTAAATTATCAAATTTATCCTTCTCTCGTGTGTCTAAAAACGCAGCTGTTTTTTTTTTTTTTTGCAGAAAATAAGCTTAGCCATCCATGCTAGTTATGTGAATAAACATAAGTTTTTAATACCCATACAGTTCTCTTTTCCCAAGCCGACTTAGGTGATTTACCTATTGTTTTTTTCTCGGTGTGGTATAAGTATTTACTGTTTACATTCGTTTTTTGCTTTCGTTTGACTTGAGTTAAGGCTTTTATTAAGTTTTACTTATGGAAATTCAAAGAAAATACTAATTAAGTTTCAACTTAATTCAAGTTTAAATTCTTCTCACAGCATAAACTCCTTTTACAAAGCCTTATTCGAGGAGTATTTAGGTGAAAGTGTTACCTGAGCTAGAACAACAGCATGTGAACGATCTCAAACTATCCCGTGCTCAGAAAAACTCGGCACCAAACGACGAACAGTGTTGTCAGACGGTGCTTGCTGGCCACGTCAAGATTTTATCGTTAAAAGCCCATTTGGAACAACTGATTAAGCAAAAAACTTTCTACCTGTATACTATATTAAACAGATTTTTGAATGCCTAAATTGGCAACGGCCCATCTGTAATTCTCTGTAGTCCGCCACTAATGTTAAGCCGGGTAATAGAAATACTCAAATTCATCACAAGCTTACAGCTGGCACAACAAGAAGAAAACAACAAATTCGAAAAAAATCATCATAAAAATATTTATAACAAGGCGTGTGTATGTAAAACTTTTAGTTTTCTTCCAACGTTCACTTGAGTTGCAGTTGGAAGTTGTAACGAGCTTAACTTCTAAACCAAAAATACTTGACTCTTTACAATATCATTTCTACCTCCTGCAGTTCGTTCGGAGGAAGAAAAACGAAATGCAACTGATATAAAGGCACAACAATGGCCTTGGTTAAACGCAATTAAAAATTAAAAAAAAAATCACAAAATTGTTAACATTGAATATTAAGTACTTCAAGTAAGTACAACAACTCCCTCAAATTGTTTCTCTCATTAAAGCTGCACAAATACTTTCAATAACTTCAGGGTTTCGCTCATGAAATTTCTTAACAACAGCTTAACATTTTTGCATACCAAGTTCTGGCTATAAATATTTGCTTTTTACCCCAAACACTAACAATGGGGTAAGTTGGTCGTTTTATAACTCAAAAAATAGTTTTCGAAGACTTTTGAGCGCAATTGTGATGATTTGTGTCACTGTGTCGGTATTCACCACACTACTTTGCAATTGCATACAAATTTCCGGTGACCGTTTTAATGAACCCCATTAAAATGTCGTTTTGTTATGCATTCGAGCCAACTAGACTGTAAGGATATTTCGAATTTTTTTTCTTTATGTTGTTTGGGTAAACATTGTGTTGCATTGTGATGTAGTTGTTGTTGTAGTCGGTGGCGGTGGCGGAATTGTTTTGTTGCTGTTGTTGAAATAATTCTCAACAACAAGTCAAGTGCATGACGAAGAGTTCACCAACAATAAGAACAACAACAACAACAACAGCAACTACAACTACAACAGCAGTAGCACACAAAAAATGTATATAAATACGAAGCTTACTAACTTGGCTAACAAATCACTACAACAACAATTAGAATGCAACCAGCACAACAACAAGCAAAGTTTTTCATATCAACAGTGTTTTTTATTTTTCAACAGCTCAAGTTTTCTACTTTTTTACTTGCGGACAACTCGTTAAATCCTGCAGCCACTCCTACTACGCCCCCTCCTACTATTTTTGTTTTTTTTATACTACCGCCCTAACCACTTATGTATTGTACATACATTTGCATTAAATTGCAAAATGAAAAATCGTTTTGTAAATGTGCTTGTTTTTATTGTTGTTGCATGTGTTTCTTTTTATTTTGTTTATATTTTGAAAAAAAGTATTTTGCATTCATTATATTATTTATGCATTATTTTAAAATAAAGAATCGTTAAGGAAGACATTACCGCATAATGTGCTTTAGAGGGAGGAGCAGCAGCTTTCTGCTGTTATGGATTTAAAGCAGAAATTTATGCAAATCATATGCTCACAAATTGCGGATGAAACGGCTTTAAATCTTTTTTTAACGGGTAACAGCAACCTTGAAATATGCAATGCAATAAATTTTAAAAGTTTCAAGCAGCTAAAAATGTGAGAATAGTAAACAGAATTTGCAAGGATTGGAGTTAAGTATTTCAAGAAAATAATGGATTAAAAGTTATGTATAAAATTGGAGTCAAAATATATGCGTGTTTTGATGAGCATGCAGTTATCTTCGTTTTTTTTTTTTTATTTAATATTAAACAAAATATGTTTTACAATGTGCCCCATGTGTGCTATCATGTGCCGCATTTACAAAATTTTGCTGCTGTTCGCGATAGTCTTGCTGAAGAGCCGTCCGGCAGTTACTGTGAATGGTGTTCGCTATCGTGAGATGATAACGAACTTTTTATGGGCCGAATTGGAAGATATGAATGTGAACGATAAGTGGTTTCAACAGGACGGTGCCACTTGCCGCACAGCTAACGAAGCAATGTCTCTTTTGCGCGAAAAATTCAATGGCCGTGTTATCTCACGTGGTGGCGATGTCAATTGGCCGCCGAGATCATGTGATTTGACTCCGTTTGACTTCTTTCTTTGGGGTTATTTGAAAGAAAAGGTGTACGTCGATAAGCCAGCAACAATTGAAGAGCTAAAGGATGAGATAATTCGACACATTAACGACATAGAACCTCACTTATGCCTCAGCGTCATCGAAAATTTGAACCATCGGATGGAGGTGTGTCGCCGAGGACGCGGCGGTCATTTGGCCGATATTTTGTTCCATACACAATTGAACTATACCAATATTATCATAATAAAAAGAAATGACAGTAATTTCCGAAATAATTTGTAGTTTATTCAAAATCAACTTCGGCCCTTAAAATTTAACCACACTTTACATGGCAACATTTTTTAATTTCTGTTGCACATTAAAGCACAACTTGAGCACATCGTAGCACAACAACCAAATTTCAGAAAAAAATTGATGGTGGCGCCAACTTCACAATAAAAAAGAGACCAGCACATAAAAGTCGTACCTAAAGAATACAATTTTTCCTTATGCGGCACACAAAAACACGCATTAGGCACATGACAGCACATATTTTGTGTTTTTTAAAAAAGAAGTTGAACATTTGTGTTGGTTTTACCAAAGACTTAAAATAAGACCTTTTAAATATTAATTTAACAAACATTTCCGCTACTGTTACTGTTACTGTTACTGTTACTGTTACTGTTACTGTTACTGTTACTGTTACTGTTACTGTTACTGTTACTGTTACTGTTACTGTTACTGTTACTGTTACTGTTACTGTTACTGTTACTGTTACTGTTACTGTTACTGTTACTGTTACTGTTACTGTTACTGTTACTGTTACTGTTACTGTTACTGTTACTGTTACTGTTACTGTTACTGTTACTGTTACTGTTACTGTTACTGTTACTGTTACTGTTACTGTTACTGTTACTGTTACTGTTACTGTTACTGTTACTGTTACTGTTACTGTTACTGTTACTGTTACTGTTACTGTTACTGTTACTGTTACTGTTACTGTTACTGTTACTGTTACTGTTACTGTTACTGTTACTGTTACTGTTACTGTTACTGTTACTGTTTTTGTTACTGTTACTGTTACTGTTACTGTTACTGTTACTGTTACTGTTACTGTTACTGTTACTGTTACTGTTACTGTTACTGTTACTGTTACTGTTACTGTTACTGTTACTGTTACTGTTACTGTTACTGTTACTGTTACTGTTACTGTTACTGTTACTGTTACTGTTACTGTTACTGTTACTGTTACTGTTACTGTTACTGTTACTGTTACTGTTACTGTTACTGTTACTGTTACTGTTACTGTTACTGTTACTGTTACTGTTACTGTTACTGTTACTGTTACTGTTACTGTTACTGTTACTGTTACTGTTACTGTTACTGTTACTGTTACTGTTACTGTTACTGTTACTGTTACTGTTACTGTTACTGTTACTGTTACTGTTACTGTTACTGTTACTGTTACTGTTACTGTTACTGTTACTGTTACTGTTACTGTTACTGTTACTGTTACTGTTACTGTTACTGTTACTGTTACTGTTACTGTTACTGTTACTGTTACTGTTACTGTTACTGTTACTGTTACTGTTACTGTTACTGTTACTGTTACTGTTACTGTTACTGTTACTGTTACTGTTACTGTTACTGTTACTGTTACTGTTACTGTTACTGTTACTGTTACTGTTACTGTTACTGTTACTGTTACTGTTACTGTTACTGTTACTGTTACTGTTACTGTTACTGTTACTGTTACTGTTACTGTTACTGTTACTGTTACTGTTACTGTTACTGTTACTGTTACTGTTACTGTTACTGTTACTGTTACTGTTACTGTTACTGTTACTGTTACTGTTACTGTTACTGTTACTGTTACTGTTACTGTTACTGTTACTGTTACTGTTACTGTATCTTCTGCTGTCTGTCATATGTTATCTATTATAAGATACATTATCTTTATTCTGTTACTTGTTTTCTATTACCTTTTTTCTGTTATTATAGTATCTGCTGTCAGTTATGGTATCTGCTGTCTTTTGTGTATTATTTCTTTTCTGTCTTTGTTGTATAAGTAATGTCTTCAGTGTTCTGATCAAAAACATACAAAGCGAGGTCCTCTCAAATGTTAAATTAACAGAATTTCGCGAGACAAGGTGACGAAGAAGTGAATCACAATTCGTTATTTAAAACGAAGCGAGAAACGTTTCACACCTCGCTTCATTTTGGAGGTCTTCTCTTTTTTTTTTTTTTTTTGTTCTGAGGTCTATTATCTGTTAACAGATAACATAGCTATGATAGATACATAGATAAATGATTATCATCTGTTATCCGTTGTTATATGTTATCATATATGTTTCCTGTTATCAGTTATGTTTTCTGTTATCAGTTATAGTAAGTTATCTGTTATCTATTATATGTAGTTGGTTACCAGTTTTGCTATCTTCTATCTGTTATCAGTTATGTTACATGATTTCTATTATCTGTTATCGATTTTATTATCTGTCATTAGTTATCAGTTTTTCTCTGTTATATTTTTTGTCAGGTATTGTTATATATCTGCAGTTATGTTATTTGTTTTCTGTGGTCTATTTTTCTTTGTCACATCGTTTCTAGTAAGTTTGGTTTAAAAAAGGAAATATTTACTTTGCCTCATTCTTTTTTTAATTTTTATTTAAGCCCAAATAAAACTGTGTTATTTGTTCATCAAAACTCTACCCTTAACCCTTCAATATCATTTCTCAAAATATACAACACTCACCTTTACTGATTCCCGTCGCTTTGTCACGCAGCACGTTTATCGAATGCACACGTCCGAACTCTTCGAACATTTCGCGCAGCTGACCTTCGTCCATTGATTTTGGAACTTGGCCAACAAACATTTTAATATTGTCTGGATCGGGTTCATTCTCGAAGGGTGCGTCCGCATCCATGCGGAAGCACGAATCGTTATCGACAACATTTTTGTTCGCACTGCATATATTATTGTTGTTATTGTTGCACAGACTCGTATTGTTGTTGTTCAGCAGAGATGTATTGTTGTTGTGTATGGGACTATTTGGGAGGCTGTTGGTGGTGCTGCTTTTATCGCTCATACCAAATGCACTGAAAAAAAGAGAAAAGAAGAATAAGAAAGTAGAACAATAAATAAAACGACTTAAAAAGAAAGCACGTGGAAGCAAAAGAAAAAAAAAATCTGCTTGTGGAAAGGAGTTGAAAGAGATATGAGAAATTATATGTTACGTGGTGGTGAAAGTGAACAATAAAAAAAAATTGCGAAGAGAATTTATTAAGTTTCAAAGAATTTTTCTCAATTTCATCTTTTGTAATTTTTAATTTACTGGCTGTAGAGAAATAAAAGGTAGTGAAAATGGAGCAAATAAATAACTTAATCTAGCGGTGGGGAGAGGTTTGCAGCGCACATAAATATGTACGCTGTTGAGTGGAAAAGCTGCAGGGCTAAAAATTTGTTGTCATTCGAGTAAATTATTACAGGAGAACGAAAACTTGCTTGTTATTTGTATGTATGTATGTATGTCTTATTATTCTTCTTTGACCGTATCAATGCACAGGGTGATTATGTAAAAAAAAACCAAAGCTTAAAAATTATTTTTTGTACATAAACATTGCAAAAGGGGCACAATAAACATTTTAAAATTTTATCTTTACAGCAAACTAGAAATGACGACTTTGTCGGAATTCCGACTAGTTCGTTACTTCTTCGAGCTGTATATTTCGTTATTGTGAATTTTGGAACCATCTCGATTTTTTTAACGAATTGATATCGAAATTCGATATGTGTCGGCTTTTTCGATTAATAGAAGTGCAAACAAAGAAAAATTTAATAGAATTCTAACTGAACAAAATCGTAACATTTTTTGAGACTGATTATAAAGAATTTTATAATAAAGAAAAATCCTTGGAGGTTCAGCCAGGTTCCAGGGTATTTTGTGTATTTACTAGGCCTTTAGGGTAAAAACTAATTTATCAGTGGCCAAAATATTCTAAATCAATATGTTCAGCTGCCAGTTGTATATGATAACACTTTTTAAAAATGTCACGTTGAGAGCTGTCCTTATCATATGAAACATTTTTTGTACAGATACCTTTATATTTTTCATAAAAGATTCATAATACCAAAGGAGAAAGTCACAATGACACATTTGGAATCTAAAAAAATTCTATTATAACCTTTTGTCCACAATAGCCTTCATTCATCCATAAAAGCTTTTCCAGTTTAATAATTGGATTTTTGAATTGAAGACATGCATGAATGAAGGTGATATGTCGCAATTATCTAGTTTCGAGAAAATTGAGTTCAAAGTTTTACATTTGTAAAACATACAAAAAATACGAAAATGCGCCATATTACCTTCATTCATTCATGTCATCAATTATTCACAAAAATCCTATTGATTGCACCATAAATTCCATTCATAAATAACACTGCATCCATAAATAACAATAAGCTTAAAAAAAAGAAAATTCTAAAGACGCAAATAGGAGCTGTCTCAGCCATATTGTATTTTGTCCCGTCCACTATTTGCATGTTGCTTTAAATAAACCCAACGTGCCCCTCGGCCAAACTTCCTTGAATTAGCCTTATTTAATAATATTTACCGAGTTAACGGCGTTGCAAAAAAAATTGTCACACCTCTCGTTCATGTCCGCCCACTTTGGCATGGTTCTAGGAAATGACTAAACTCGCTTCGATACCAAATTGGCTTTACTAAGCTGTAGTATTTACCGAGTTTTTAAAATGTGCCACGCCCCTTGGACAAACTGCCTACTTTTTACATGGTGCTTGACACAGATCGATCTCGTCTACATATCAAAAATCCCTGACTTAGCTGTGGTATTTACTCAGTTTACGTATTTTAAAAAGTGTAAATGCATTTCCTTAAGCCTGTATGATACTTCATTTTTTTGCTCAATTTTTGTCATTGAAAATGAAAACTGGAGCAGTCCAAATAGTATGAATGCATGGATTCAATTGGTGTGAGTGAGTACGCATATAGTACGAATTGGAGAAAAATTTGTAGGACGGACTGTATTTTCTTTGCTGTTTGCCGTTTCTTTCAATACGTTCTTCGTTAAGTTTCGATCAAATATTTACTGTGCTGTTAATAATTAACTTGAGATTTTTAGAGTAAACAAAACTATTTGAGATAAATGTATGCTGAATTGGAAGTGATGTGTGTAGCTAATATTAATTTATTAAATGCTCTTAAAAACGCCAGAAATAAAAAAGTAACAACGTTTATCCTTTTCTTACAAAATATGTCTGTCCTGCCCACGCGCCACTTTTTTCAGATTTTAAAATTAGACAAAAAAAATTAAGTATCATACGGCTTTACGACTTCAAAACGACATTTTGTTTAGATTTTGTTAATCTTTTTCATTACGTCCATTGTTTTAACACCATTATAATCTACCCAAAAACGGCTTCCAAATACTACCAACTTTTTGAAATTGAAGCAGTTACATTTAAGGAACGTATATCCTTTTTTGTGATAAATGTAGGTGTGCTTAACATGACTATTACGAAATAAAGATATTGATTAAAAAATTCTTGTTTATTTTTATAGAAATATTTAATTTTTGAAAAAATATATTTTGTTTTTTTTTTTTTTTTGGTGAATCACCACAAAAAAAGTCCCTTTTGGCGGGCAGGATCTCTCGTATTTGGAAAATCTGGGAAAAAGAAAAAACAAAATAATATTAAAGTACACATACTTAAGACCAGGGATTGATGCCGAGTTTTTAAAAAATGTTTATTTATAAACACATGGTATAAAT
The DNA here is from genome assembly GCA_914767935.1 of Coremacera marginata. Classification (NCBI taxonomy): domain Eukaryota; kingdom Metazoa; phylum Arthropoda; class Insecta; order Diptera; family Sciomyzidae; genus Coremacera; species Coremacera marginata. Next base: position 38,313,748 of record OU612045.1, on the reverse strand, counting down.
TTAAGTGTAAAAGTAGGTGCGTACGATTTTATAGACCTTATAGTAAAACCAGCTCTATGTCAATCCTTGAAGAATAAATTGTTTATGGCCAAAAAAAAATTTCAAGTCATTCGTCCGATAAGTTTTTGATAATTCCTGCCCGGCGATTTTGTTCTTGGTGCCTCAGGATTTTTATTATTACGATTAAATGACGTCACGAAAAAAAAAAGTTATTTTATAAAAACTAAATGCTTCTTTAAAAATACACAAAAATTTTAAAATTAATATCTTTACTCTTTCTTTCGTAGTCCTCTCATAAAACAGACCTAAATTTAAAACAAAATGAAAATAGATATAAGTCCCCTTAAACTATATTTGTTCCAAATATAGAAACTCCCAGAAGAAACTAAGGCAGCGTAGCCGATATTGGACTAATCAAAAATTGTATTCCACAATCAATGGTCGGAGGCCACCTACTATTTAGGGAGCTCAGTATGTACATTTGCCGTTTTAAATACAAAATTAGGCACTTTCAGGTACCTTTTTCTCTAAAAGCATTCATCCGTTTGAAAGGCCAAAACTTAATTAGGTTTAAGTTTGACATTTTTTCTTATCACCGCATGAGCTTAGTAGGTACTGCCACGAAGAAATTAAAAAATGAAATAAGTTGCAATCTCTCATAGCACCAGAGAAAAAGGTTCATGAAAGTGCCTACTTTTCTATGTAAAACGACAGCTGTACTGATAACCTTAAGGAAAACATATTTCCGTAAAAAACAAAGCTTTAGGAATTATGACCCATTTTAAATAAATTTTTTCAACTTTTAGCCCCTCTACCGACCAAATGGGAAAAGGAGATCGCGGTCTATATTTCAACACCTTTAAAATTTTCGCAACAATCTCTACGTAGTTTAATAATATTAAATTAAAAATAAAAAATACCGTTTGGCACTACAATATTTTTGAAAAGTTTCATAGTTCTAGCTTAACAGGAACATGGGTCAGTCCATGATGGGTTAACAAGATTTGTTACAATTTTTCAACTTTTTTTTTTCTAATTCAAATTTTCACACTTCAAATGCAACTTTTATATGGGCAAATTCAACGTTTTATACTTCACACTAACAATTTACTTCTCAAATTTGCTACTTACATTTTACAAAATACTTGGACTATTTAAAAATAAAATCCAATTATTTAAACTTTTTAAATGTCTAAGCCAGAAAATATGAAGTTCAATAAGTTATATTTGATATACAAAAAAATTATTTAACCGTAAAAATTTTAATTTTAAGTGCAAAAGGCTTAAATTGACTAAATTAATTGAATACATTAATTTAAATTTTTTTTTTTATATTTTATAACTATTGTTACATTATAATACTCTGTACCTAAGTTATGTAAAATGTTCATTTTTTATGAACGGGAAATAATTAAGCAAATGTGAAAATGAGTTATATTAAGAATTTCGTGCGTTGCGTTTGGTTGACCTATTATATTGAAATTTATTATTATTTAGTATGAATTATTATACCCTTGAAAAAATTGACAAAAGCTGAAATCTTAAATCAAAATATAATTCTGTGAAAATAAGTGATAGCAGCTTAAGTCTGATTTCAATGTTTTTAAAAATCTTGCTGTAAAGTTTTTAAAAACCATGTACATAAGTCTTATGAAAGTTTCTTTGTTTTTTGTGTCATAAATTTGGTTTTGTGGATATTTAGTTAAACCCGTAGAACATAGTCGTTTTAATAACTCTGTTCTCTCTAAAGTCAACTTAAGACAACACAACTATAGTTCTAAGTTTGTCATTTTTTATCTCTTAAGAATTGTTCAATGTATACATGATTACTAGAAGAAAGTCTCAATAAAATTGAATTGAAAAAATTGAAATTTAAATTTTTTTAGAAAAATTTTCGAATTTTTTTTTTATTTTCTTGTTTTGAAAAACATCTTAAGAATGCGTACAAATAATTTCAGAATGAATTTCGAAATCGTAATTCGTAATTTCAAATTTCGTATATTCTAGAGATATTCAATTTTATATGAGTAGTAAACGCTCCTAAAGTAAGGTAAACAACAACTTATACGTGTAAAAACTAAAAAAACCCTGCTTGTTTCAAAAACTTTTTTAGATACAAGGAGTTCTTTTTTTTCAAATTTATACAGCTTATTGTTCATAAAAAGTATTTTGTAAAAATATTTATTTTTTTTTTTTTTTAAATAATTTTCAGGCTTTTATATAGAGGGCGCTGAAAATAACATTAAAAAAAAAAAAAAAAAAACGGTTCCATGGATATCGCCTTTCCCATGTATCTAAAAGAAAAATTAAATGTCATTTTAAAGTACAGACCACTAATTTGGCTTCCCCCTACGCACGACCCCCGGAGAGTTTTTAAAAAATTATGGCGAAAGTTAAAGTAAAAAATTAAAAAAAAGAGCTAGATTTCTCCAGATTTTTTGTTAATAAAAAAAAAAACACAAAATAGTAAGTACTTGAATTTATTGAGGATGCTTAAGGAACAAAATTACAAACAAAGATTTCGAGTTATCTATCGAGCCGTTTTAAAAATACTAGTTTCGAGGAAATCGCGCTTAAAGCTTTTGTTTTTCGAAATTTTGCATTATCGGTTTTGCAATTTTAAAATTATCGGTTGATAAACTTACTATTATTTAATCTGCAATGCCACACCGAGAAAAAACAATAGGTAAATCACCTAAGTCGGCTTGGGTAAACAGAATTGTATGGGAATTATAAACTTATGCTTGTTCACCTAAGCAATTTATTGTTTAATACATTGTTTTGAAAGTACATACTTCGATACCCTGCCAAAAAAAAATATTTGTTTCACAGATGTTAAAAGATGATGTATTAACAGATGCAGTATGTCCGTATATAGCTTTAGCATAGCTTCAGTTGTTATTAATATTGAATATATCACTCAGCGTAACGAAGGAGTTTGGCTCGAAGGTAGAGTAGTGGCTTCATATGCAGTGCTATTGGTTGGTTTAGGTTCGAATCTCAACGGCATGCGAAGGTGAAATTTTTGTATTTGATATTTAATTAAATTTAATGTTCTTGTTATAATAGACGTCAAGCAGCAAGAAAAGCCGAGAAGTCATTAATTTCTAAGAAAATAACGGTGTGTTGATAAAAAAAATTTGTATTGTTGCCGATTTCAGTCAAGCAAATCACAGAACGAGAAGCGGCAGCTTCAAAAAAAAAAGAAAAAAAAAACCAAAACCCGAAAAAAAGTTATATTTTTAAAATTAAATTTTTTTTCTTACAGTAGTGTATAAAAAATCACCAATTACTTGGTTAATTTATCACCCAATGAAAATTGGCAAGTCAACATGTAAATCTTAGGCGTTTTGATAAAGTACTTGGGTGGCTGAAAACTGCCAAAGCCATCTTATAAATTATACTAGGTTTTTTTTTCAATTTAATATAACCTTTTTCTCGGTTAATATTAAACAAACAAAAAAAAAATTTTTTTTTGAAAAATTTACGCGTTACTAAAATTTACCTTAAACGAGTTTTTCTCGAAATGACATTTTTTGAAACGGCTTGCACTCTAATTCGAAAAGTATTCATCCAATTAACTCAAATCTTGTTTTATTATTTTAAAAAATTAAATACGCTTGCGTGAATCGACCAACTAAAATAAAAAAATATTTAAGGTCCAATTTCGCGCATGAAAAATTGGGTTTTTTTAATTTGTGCGGCATTTTTTTATTTTTTATTTTCTTTTAAACTTTTGTCGGTTCACTCAGAAGGCAAAACTGTTATAAAAACAACCTTTTTCGATCTCTTTGTTTTTCGCTCCCTGGAGTGGAAATATCACTCAAGCCGCAAGAGACCTTTCGTTCGTGACCTCAACTTTTAAACGCTATGTAAGCATAGCTGTTGATGAAAAAAAAAAAAATTGTTAAGAGTAAAATAAAAATTTAAAAAAAATTATTTCGATATTTAATAAAATAAAAAATATACAGTCATTCAAAAAAGTCCCCTTTTTTTACTCAAAAAATAGAAACTGGTCCTTAAGCGATAATTGCTCTTACCACAGATTTTATATTTGATAATTATAAAAGCAATAGAATCTTAATAGGCCTAAGCATGTTAATTAGTAAATGAAAAAAAAAAAAAAATATTCTTGCATTTCTCAAATGCAATTTTCATATATTAAAGGTGCGAATGGAAGGCAACCCTAATATTTTGTTTGAAAACGCTCATATTGAGTAGCTCGGCGAACTAATCTTCTTATTACTTTTATTGCGCAGTATAGGACATTTAAGTAGACTCACATTTAAAAAAAAATTCAATAACCGTTGTGTCACCATGTAATAGAAAAAAAAAGACATAAAAAAAGAGTGATGAGCAGTGAGAGCGAGAAAAAAATTGAGTTCATGTGATTTGAGACTAAGAAACACATTAGTACACTGTGGAAATTTAAACCAAAATTAAGTACATTAAGAAAAATGTTTGGTTGTTACTTTTTCATTGCTTTCTTATAAAATATTTGAATTCCTATAAACGCTAAAATGGATTAATTTAGGCATCTTCTGCCAAAATACACAAAATAATATATACATTTTTAAAATAATGTTGTGTAACAGTTTTTAGCTACTTTTTACTAAAATTTTTGAAGAGCTTATTATCTCCAAAATACTCTTAAGATGCTTTGCCGAAATACTATTAAAATTGAAGCAAATCTTGATTTATTTTTTTTATAATATTCTGTGCATTTGTAGTAGAAACAAGAAAAAACAAAGTTTTTTTTATGTTACAAAGCTTTGAATTTCTTTTTATTTCATTTTACTATATTTTTTTTTTAAAAGCAACGCCTACATACCCATTACTAGCCTCATCACTAACTCAAATAACGGTTTTGCTATTTCTTATATTAGAAAATTACTTTTTAATGTTACTTGATACTTACTCCAAATATAAGTCATTATGTTTTTCGGAAAAATCGAAAATAAGGCGTCGATTTCCCAAAAAACTGTTGGCTCTGCTGCTAAACATACTGTTAATTTTATTTCTTATATTATTTTATAAGTTGAATTTTATTTAGTTTTTAAATATTTTTTAATACTTTAAAATAGTTACTTTTGTTAATATAAGTTTTTTTGATTTTTATATATTGCGCAATAAATATTTATTTTTATAATAGTTCTTATTTTTTGTATTTCGAATTCAACGATATTATAAAAAAAAAAATCACGTTATACACGTTGACACACAGTGTTTCGGTCACAAGGGTCACTCAAACGTTAAAAGTGCTTTTGCGTCGCAGACAATTTAAAAACTACAAATTTTTTATTCGAACAAAATTTTTATACAAAATACAATTTGCTAGAAATTGAATATCTTAAAAAAATTGAAATGATTTTTAAAACCGGCTTTAAAAATTGTTTCTAACCATGAAACGAGGGGGAGACTGCGCACTAAAGACACTACTCAAAAGTTATAAGAAACGAAAAAGTTCTCGCGAGTTCTTGCAACGACAACGGCTGACGAACAAATGAACGAGAAATGGGGAAACGAAGGCCAAACTAACATAAAAGCATAAGAGTAGAACAAGCAAAAAGGTGGAATTTTGTAAAAATGCGCGGGCCTTGGCGTTGTTTAGGCGTCACTTTTTATGATGCTCTCGAGTTGTTGTTGTGTTTTACTCTAGGTATTTTAAAAGCAATACATGCATTTGAGCTGTTGCCAAGTTCGACTCAAAACTAGTTAATAACGGTTGTAAATTTTTTTGTTAAAAAAAATTTTAAAAGTTTCTTTGTATTTATGTCTGATGGACTTACAGGGTGTATAATTTGAAGGAATTTATTTTTGGTTAATTTTAATAATTGCACGAAAAGAATTTTTTTTTGTGTCCGAAAGGTGCAATATATGAAAATATTAAGGGACATTTACTCTATTTTATTTTTTTATAAATCACTTCATATATGTATGAAGAATATGCAAAACATTTTTTTTTTTCAAAATTCCTTATCTAACTATACTTTTTTGCCTGTTTTGCGGACGCCGTCAAGTGCGTGTTTTTTCTAAAATTGAACAGATTTAATTTTTGTGAATTTTAAAGACATTTTATAGTTAAAATAAAGTCACTTTGTATGGAAGGTAGGCGTGGTTTTCATGCGATTTGGCCCGTTTCCGAACTTGATCTTAATTTTTTAAAAATAAACTTATATTTTGAATTTCATCGCGATAGATTTCAAATTACGGCTGTAATCGTGTCGACAGCCGGACAGACAGACAGACGGACAGATAGACAAACACACGGAAATCGACTCAGTAGGTGATGCTGATCAAAAATATGCATATTTTTTTATACCTGGCACGCCTCCTTCTTGGCGTTACAAACGGAATGACAAAGTTAATATACCCCTTACGCAGTACGCTTTGGGGTATAATTACACAGTACGCGCTGGGGTATAAAAAATTATTTCTAATTAACATGTCTGCAAAAATACTTGACCGATTTTTATGTTTATGGTCTAGATTTTTTTGTTATAAATTTCTCTAAACGAAAAAAAAACTAAAGATTAATTTAATCAATAAAACCAACGAAAAACTTGTAATAGATTTCTTGAAATCAGTGTGCAAGATTGCCCAATAACTGTGGAACAGATTTACTTCAAAATTGCTGAGTAATTAAAAAAATATATTTTTGAGGGTCTGACTTCGATTTTTTTTTTAGAAGATCTCAAAAAACTTGTACAGCTAATTTGGTCCAAGAACTGTAGGCCTTTTTTTAAATTTTGACTTTGCGTAGCCGCCAGTTTTTTGAAAAACCTCGAAATCAGACCCCCTTATTAGGTCTAAGTTCTCCCAAATTTTTTTTTTTTCAGATAAACCAAACTCGAGATATCCTGCACACCGATTTTTCTATTTATTTTAACTGCTTCACTTACACACGTGTGACGCGTCACGAAAATAAAACAACAAATTTTTTTTTTTTTTGTTAGGTTTTATACTTATGCAAAACAATAAAAAAAATATTAACTCAAATATATCGCACCGTTTTTTCACATTCCTAACTTAAAAAACTCCTAAATTTTCGACAAAATTAGGTAAAATGTTCCTTACTGATCATAGTAGCAACAAAAACATTTTTAAGCTTTATTTAATAAGAAATAACTTTAAGTAAGAATTCTCCTTAATCAAAAATTTTCAATTATTAATTGCCTTTAATAACTTAAAGATTGTAATGATTTTTTTATATATATATTTAACAATTAAATTTAACAGTTTTATATATTTATTATCTAAGAATTCTCCTTACCTAAAATATATTTTCAATTATTAATTGCCTTTAATAACTTAAAGATTCTCATGATTTTTTATATAGGTCTGCTATATTATGCCAAAATATTAGTTATAATAATACACATTTTAATTACTTGATTTCATTCAGCTTATCAAGAAAGTTCATAATTTTTAAGAAAAAAAATGAACCTATACAAAAATAAGAAAATTGCACAATAAACAACTTTTTGTCCTTCCTTGAATTGTAAAATTTTACATATTTTCTTTTCTTTTATTTATGCTTGTTACTGTAGCTCTTTCTCTGTTTCAAATTCGCAATTAAGTAGGAAATTTTCTGTATAGCTTTACTTCCAACATGAACAATTACAACAAAAACAAAACAACAACATTCAGAAAAACAACCCATAGCTTGTCGTGCCAGTCCGAAGTTTTTCAACAATTCCAATATTACGCCTACCCCACGCCTATCGCTCACCGCCTCTTCTTATGCGATGCATTTTTCTCTACGTTTAACCTCTTGCGTTGCTTGCATTGTTTTTCGCACTGTAGTTTTCCACTTTCGACGACTCTGCGTTTTGTTTTCCTATTTGTTGTGCGTTTTTCTTTTTTTTGTTATCCATCTCAATTTTGTAATTTTCTTTTCATTCATTGTTGCTGCCTTTTGTTGCATAAAGTAGTTTTGTAAAATCCTTACTGCAGAAAATTATCCTGATTCTTAGATTTGTTGCGTATACCAATGTGTGTGTGTGTGTGTGTGTGCGTCCTTATGTCGTGTTGTACAGCTATAAAGTCGAAACGTAAAATTAACTTTTCTCTGGGTTGCTTAAAGATATTGAAAGTTTTTTCACCCTGTTTCAATTGGCTTTAATTTGGCTTAGTTTTTTTTTTCTGTGTACCCGAAGTAGCAATATAGACTTTACAGTGGAGCAAACTTTATTATTTATTGACAATCTTAAAATAATCAAAGTTGACCCAAATTTGTTCAGAATTTGTGAATAGACAGTACTTTTTTTTTGCTGTCAAACAGGCCCGTAGCCAGTAGTATATGGTTTTATTTGGGTCATTTAGACCTTGATTTTTTAACGCATATTTTTCACTTGAAAAAATAGGTTCCACTTTCAATATTTCTGAAACTAATAGGTTCATTTGAAGTTTGTTGAGTTAAATAAACTCCTTAGACAAATATCTTGAATTTTTTTTGGATAATACGTTCCACATGGTCAAATAGGTTTCATTTGCAATATTTTTGGAACCAGTTGGATCATTGGAACTTTTTTGAAATAAGTGGGCTTCTTGGGCAAACATTTTTTGTCAAATGGGTTCCACTTGGTAAAATAGTTTCCATAGACAATATTTTTGGAACTACTTTGGATCACTGGAATTTTCGTGGGCTTAGTGAACTCCAAAGGTTGAAAAATCTTGGATTTTTTGACATATACGTACTATGTGGACGTTAGACATAGGTTCTAATCGCAGTATTTTTAGACTATATGGCTTTTTGTAACTTTTTGAGCTCAGTGAACTCCTTGAAATTTTTTGACGAATAGGTTCCACATTCAATAATCTTTGAAACTAGTTGAGTCATTGAAAATTTTGAATTTTGTAAGCTTCTTGAACAAAAATTTTGTATTTTTTTTTGCAAATATTTTTTCACTTGCTATATTTTTGGAAACAATTGGGCCATACTAACATTTTTAGCATCAGTGAACGTGGTCAAAAATCTTGGAATTTTTGACCAATGTCCCAACTAGTTCCAAAAGTTCTAATGGAATCTATTTGTCCAAGTGGAACCTATCTGTCAAAGAACAAGATTTTTGTTCAAGAATCCCACTAAACTCAAGAAATACTATATACATAGTTCTTTGCAGAAGTTCACAAAACCTAAAAAGTTCCAATGACCTAAGTAGTTCTAAGAATAATGCAAGTGAAATTGATTTGATCAAATGGATCCTATATTTCAAAAATGTTTATCCAAGTAGTTCACTAAGCCCAAAAAAGTTCAAAAGACCCAACTAGCTTTAAAAATTTTAAAGATGAAATCTATTTGTCCAAGCGGAACCTATTTGTCAAAAAAAAATGTACTTAAACTCAAAAAAGTTTCAATGTCCCAAATAGTTTAAAATTGAATTTAAGTGGAACCTATTTAACTATGAGTTCTATTTGTCCTAAGGAGTCCACTTATCCCAAAAAACTTCCAATGACCAAAGTAGTTCAAAAAATTTTAAAAGTAAAACCTATTTCTTAAAAAAACCAAGATTTTTCTTCAGAGAGGTCCCAAAACCAAAAAGTTCCAATGATTCAACTAGTTCCAAAAATAATGAAAGTGGAAACTATTTGTCACAAAAAACTTTTGTTCATGAAGTCCACAACACCAAAAAGTTCGAAAATATATTGACTTTTGTTTAAGAAGCCAATAGAACCATTAAAAATTACAACCTTGGATATCTAAAAAATATTTTTTATCACGCTAAATATTTTTTGTCGTTCAAGTACATGAGCTGATTCTTTTGCTTTGAAAATATGGCCCGTGTACGCGGACGTAAATTAATATTTATTCTAATACTAATGGATACTTGAGCTGTCTTTCTTATAAAAATTATTGGGTGATTTTAAATTTTTTTTTTTCATTATTTTGGCGACTTTTCATGGTGCAATTTTTTCTTATTTTAAATCAAGAAATTAACCGGTACCGGATTGAAAAGTTCATCTGGATATATAATGATTGTTGTCTTTATAATAAAACTGAACGTTCCTGGCCCAAACAATTTCTCATTGCTGAAGAGGATTATTTTAAACTAGTATAAAAGCCCGTCAATGACGGGTTGGAAGTATTAATTCTAAGCTGTAATTATTTTTTGCCTTTATTACAGTGCTTTTACAACATGCTGGATCTAATGCAAACAAGTGAGAAATTGCTTTTTACTTACTTTTCTAAGCAATTACTCGCTGTCAAAAGCATAAAAAATCTTTTACTCGTTAGTAAGATCTCGTTCATCGAGATGAATCTTAAGGCCTGAGAAACTTACTGAGAAAATTAAACTAAGACGAAAGCTCTTAGTAAGTAAATTCTCAAAACGATATGCATAATGCTGAGATGCAGCTCACTTATCTGAGAAGTTTTTCGTTAAATGTTGAGTCACCTATGCAGGGAACTTGCAATTTTTAAGTAGCAAGTATCGCCAATACTTGAGAGAAAATAGTCCCATACAACTCGATTACCCTGGATAATATTTATTATCTCATATTGATTCTAGTTAAAAGATTCTCAGCCCTATCATGAATAATTTTTCACGCGTAATCTGGAAAGGGAGTTTCCATTTTTCAGATAAAGCTCCAGAACTTTTTGAAAATTTTTAAAACAAGAAATGTGATGTCCTTATCTGCCCTCTTTAAAATGAAAACTCACTTTTCCGTTGCCGAGTGAACGTTCTATCGTTCTTCAACGGATTGAACCAGATATTGGTCTCCTAAAAAAAAAAAACAAAAATCATGAATTGGTTTTTTGATTTAATATTGAATTTTGAAATGAAAAGTATCCTTATTGATCTTGAAGAAGATGAAGTTTTTGTTATAGTAACACAAAAAATGAAACTTTAAACAAGTTGTGAGAGCCATGCCCTGATACACCCAAAACTACTCTGCCGATTATTTTCTTGTTTTGCACCGTCATTTCTCATTGCATTAGCTGATAGTTTAACAACGAGTGAAAAGTTTGTTGGAATATTTTTTGATTGCTCCAAAATTACTCTTAATGAGAATATTTGTTATTTATCAATCCAATGCATACAAGCCATATATAAGTGTAACTTCATTATTTTGTTTTAAATTTGTTGCAGAACAAGTTAATTGAAGTTTTCTTTTTCTCCAAGGCACACCTATTTAACTGAGCATCATCTTATTTTTGTTGAATTCGCGATATTTTTCTTCCAAGCTAATTTTTTAAGTCTCTATTGTGATCCGATACAATATGATCCAACAATTAATCGTTCTTTAATTACTAAAAAGTACGCTTGATGAACCCAGCAAACCATAGTTGACGAGTTTGCCAAAATTTCGACTAATTCGTAACTAGTTTGAGCTGTCTAAAAGAAATCGTTACAATTTCGTTACGCAAATATCGGGAGAGTTTCTCTTTTTATACGAATTTCTATAAAATTTCGTTATGCGACTGTTTGTACCACATACTGAAATGCGAACAGAGTGAATTTTTTTTTTTTTCGAACTGTCTGAAAGAAATTGTAACTCTTTTGTAACATTTTCGTTAAGACTCGTTAAGAAATCGTTACGACATTTCGTTACGTTTTCGCAACAAAATCGGATTTCGAAATCGGAAAGATTTCAAAATATTCTTAACGAAATCGTAACAAACATTTCAGTAAGACCACATTTTCACGCTACGACAAATCCTGGAGAAAACCCACGAAAATCAAATTGAAACACATCATCTCTTTGTCGATTTTACAGCTGCGTTCGATAGCCCGAGAAGGGATTGCCCATACGCAACAATGTCTGAGTTCTGTATACCTGCAAAGTTGATTAGATTAGGGAGCGCGGAGTTTAGACATCCACGTTTCATCCGGCAGGTATAACTTTGAAGTAGTCAAGTAAGCAACTACAAGACGCTCGTTCTACCTGTGCTGCCTTATGGCGCTGAGGCATGGATAGTTTCGCGAACTGACGCAGACGCTCTGGGGGTGTTCGAGAGAAAAGTTCTTCGCAAAATCTTCGGTCCTGTTCGAGACCACCTAAGTAAGTAAATAAAGGCCAACACACAGAGTTGGCAATTTGGTTTTCATCGAAGGTATTATGATCCAATATGCTTATTAATATGTTTATATGCTTTATTAACATGCTCACAGCAAATTTGATTACAAGTGCCCCATGCATGATTCCAAGAAAACATGGGTATGCGAAGATAGTTTAAGCCTTATGCCGACAGCGATCCTTGACATAACTCATTGAATGCAAGAACGTGGATACTCTATAACTGTCCAAAAGTCATTTAAACGCCCGCCCAATCGACGTACATAAATATCATCGAGCATCTTCGGCATCACCTTGAAAAACAAATACGAGCAAATCAAAATTCTAACAAAGCTGAATTCAAGAAGGTCCTCAAAGCAGAATGGGGCAATATAAGCATCGAAACTTGCAAAAGCTTAGTCAATTCCAAGCCAAAAAGGCTCAAAGATCTTGCTTGCAAAAAAAGGTGGCCCAATGAAGTACTAAATTATTTGATTTTGTTATTGTTTAAACTTTTTTTTTTGCAACTATGATGAATTTTATAGTTGTGGACATGAAATGTTTTTTTCGCCTTTTAAAACTTGTTTTTCTTCAGCAAGTTATCTTTATTTGTTATGTATACGATTACACTCACTGTATGTTGATACACATCACTGTATGCATACAATTCGTTGTCTGTGACTGAGAAAGTTCTTGTGGCTCACTGCTTGAGTTTGATCTCGCCAAGTCGATCTACGAGAAATATCTTTTTTTTATGCATTAGATCCCCTGTTCTGAAAAATATTCAGTCTGAAAGTATGCACATACATAAAAGACAAGCATGTCACTGATCAAAAATTCTCTATGCATACTTTCAGGCTGATCGCAAAAATAATTACAGTTTGAGCGATATTGGGTGCAGAGCAATGTGCTTGCCTTTCATATACTAGGACTTGTGTTGAAAATGATAAATTTTGCATCTTCAATTAAATTTACAACATTATCTTAATTTTTCTTAAAATAAATTAAAATAAATAAATTCAAATAAATTTTACATTTTTGTAATATTTTTCAATACTTTTTGGAACCCCTATTGTGTTAAAAGCCTTAAAACTCATCCTGCATTTATCTCACATGAATTTATCATTTATCTCAAATGAACTGTTTTGATTAAATTTGAAAACATACGTACATAAAGTGTTTAGGAATAAAATTCTTATGATCAAATTATCTAAGAACTCATATTTTAAATAAAATTTTTAAAATTTTACTGAAAGTTTATAATTTTTATATAAGTTTCATATTGAATATTGATATATTGAAATGATGATTTTGGCATCAATATAATGATTTTCACCAAAGTTTGAATATTTTTGGAATTTTATTTCTGACAGACTGTGCTGTAACAGCGACTTTTTATGCTGAGTGTAAAAGCAACAATGTAGTAGCAGCACTGTTACCATAACTTGGGTCATGTGGCAACGATGTTGAACGCCCCTAAATATATGCTTTAACTTTTCAACTTGTATGTAAGTTAAGCACAGTGAGTGGGCCAGTGTTACGTGCTGTCAGAATGAGTGGTGTTGGTGCCGTTTGCTCCATTGCTACTCTACTCTAATCCATCTTCATCATGTGCCACATCATCGTCGTCTTCGTTGTCCAGAGTTGCTGCTACGGCATGTTGTGCAACTTTAGCTCAATGCAATAAAACTTGGAATTCACTCGACTTAACAAGAATATCGCATTTGCAACAAATCAGTTGCAATTCACTACTTTACAACTTTTATGAAACAGCAAAAGCAACAACAACAAAACAACAGTACAACAGTACAACAAAACAAAACAAAATGAAACTCTACTCAACTAAACTGTACGCAACTGAGCTGAAATGGCTGAACCAAACAACAACAACAACAACAATGAGGGTGGGCAAAAGCAAAAATAAACAACAAAAACTGTCATTGTGGCGACTTGAGTGAGTTCAGTTTGGTTTGGTTCACTTAAGTTTCGTTGACTTTTACTTTGTTTACAGAATAATATCCAAGGATTCAAGGATTTCAATTTGATGCTTGGTATGCGCGCAGTAAATGTTGGCAACTCTAGTACATTTGGGGAATTTGTCGCAACCATGTTTATTACATACTATTTTGGGAATAGATGCGTCAAAAACATTTTCCACACAAACAATGGAGTCACACACCGAGACACACACCAACACACACAGAGGAGTAACAGACTACGTATCAATATTCTTAATATTTTAAAAATAGCTGCTATTCATCTTCATTTCAGCTTCAGACTCCAGAGACCAAATCACTGCCAAATCACTAACTCACTGCCACTGTTTTTTCCCCCCACAAACTGTCTGCCTCAAATAAATGTACTCTACCATATACATTTCGTTTAGCAGAAAACTTTCAATATTTCTGTGTTGCTGACAATTTTTCCACTTATGACACCAATTAGAGTGCTACCGGGGATTGACTACGAGAATGAATCCCTCTACTGGTTGGTGCAAACAGCACAACTCAACTTTGTTAAATAATAAGGCAATATATTGGTAACTCGGGAATCACTGAGAGCAACTCACGCATCCTGTCGCCGGATGATGATGAGTTGGGAAAAACTTTTGTCGCGAAAAATGTGACGGAAATCAAACCCTCTTCAGAAACTGTTGAGAAGCAGTGAAAAATAGTAGTGAAAATAAATGAAAAATCAGAGACAAAGGAACAGCATGATTCGTCTGTGTCTGAAGACGATGACTACGATGATGATGAAGACGCTGTTGAACTCTGTCTCTGTTTGGAAACATTGGGTGTAACTGGCACTGTTGAAAAGTTTTGTGAAAAATTCTTTTACAAAACGAAACGTTGATTTTCGAAAAGCGACAAGAAAAGCGAAAAAGAAAGAGGTCATATAAGTATATTAATAATAAATTATTGCGTAATTTTAATAATTTTAGTTAATATTTATAATGAAGATTTAAAGCGACGTAGGAGTCGGAGTCAGAGATAAGAGGGTATTTTCAAGAAATAGGGGAATTGGAAAAAGTTCGTTTAAACATGAATGGTGAGTGATTACAGAAAAAATGAGGGTGGGAAAAGGTGTTTACAAAAGTAGCGTCTGAACACGGATTTTGACATTGATGGTGAGTAGTGTTCGCTTATGCCATTGAATATTCTACAACAACTATTTAAGGGTTCGTTGTATGCATAGATAGTATGGTGCTAAGATTCAGTCAAAAATCTTTTATTCCTAGTTCTCCTTATTGGTTCATTAAGAACAATCCTGCTGGACATATATTCGCTATCGATTTTACCAGTTATGACATCGAATATAAAGCATAAACAAAGTAATGTTCTTCTGGATGAAAGCGGGATTATATTAAGGACTTTCAGTCTGTGTTTATACGAAGGTATGTTTCTATAATCACGTGGATCATAACAATCTCTTAAAGCAATAAGCAGAAATTGTTTTTGAATAGATTCAATCCTTTCTTGTGCACTCCAAATGCTGGATTCCACACTATGCAACAATATTCAAGAACTGGACGCACTAACGTGCAGTATAGGGTTTTTGTTACCCATATATAATTGTGTTCAAACATTTTCACAACACACACAACACAATTGATCATAAGAAGCTCGGTCAAAGGTCATGACCATTGAGTTTTTTTGATTTTTGCACGTCTTTTTCAAAGCGCAGCCTGCTATCTAGGATAACCCCAAGATCTGCAATGTGGTTCACTCTTTGTTGAGAACGACCCCATTCAGCACATACCTACTAGGAGTTATTTCGTTTTTACTGGAAAAACTTGTTAACATTTAAGGAAAGCTTATTATGACTACACCAATGCTCCAGAGATAAAAGCTTATTCTGCAAGACTACTGAATCCTCTTCTGATTTAATGACATAGTACATTTTAAGGTCATCTGCATATAGGAGATGTGGAATGTCAATCAATGCTTCTGATATATCTGCTATAAATATGTTAAACAGAAGTGGTCCAAGGTGGCTACCTTGTGGTACGCCCGACGAAGCAACAATCTTTTTAGATAGAATTTGAAATTTTACATAGCATTCATACATAATTTTACATACAAGTTCATGTCATGAAAAAGCATACCAACGATAAGCAAGACACAAGAAGCAATATAAATTTGTATGGTACATGGTATTGCTTCTCGTGTCTTGCTTATCGTTGGTGACTTTTCGAGATAGAGAATAAAGGGGTAAATGCTAAAGGGAATCAGGTTTCCCGTATTTTCAAATATATTTTATTTGCCTCAGATTATCAAATACGTATCCACATATATGTTTTTTTATATTACGTTTGTAGAAAAGTAGTAACAACTTATTAAAAATATTTTGCTCCATTCCTACAAATATGTTTCCGTGACTGAAAGGTCAGTTTGGAAAAATATCATGCTTTTAGTTTATTATATTCAGATTCATACATGCAGTTGTGATCATATTGTAAAATAAAAAACTTAGGGTTGCGTTATTTCCCCTGTCTTCTATGAAATAATAAAAGATTTGGATTAATTCTTTAAGTTTAACTATTAATTCTGGACTTAATTCTGTAAAAGATTTTAATGCAGTCAGAAAAGTAATTATATGTGCTTCAAAAATGTACAACGTTTTAAGCGTACAATAATGTCGATTTTGGTAACGGTAAAATGTAGGTATGCATATTAGATAAATTGGTTGCTGTCTAATTAATGGGTTTACTAAGGATTTCCTTGTCCATTGCTCTCAAAATATACCGTTATCTACAAAATTTGCAGCAATCCTCTTTTACTTGCAGCAAACCACTATTAGAAATAGCTTTATGTGCATCAGTAACAAAAATCTGAAAATAATGGGGTTGTGATTGTATTGGGCACTTGAGGGTAATTTTCAATGTAATTTTTTGCGTAGAATCAGAATCCGTGCTCAGAATTGACTCATCATGTCAGGATTTTGAGATATTCGAGGCTATGTACACGAAAACTGGCCATTTTTGAGGTTGGATAAAGGCTGCACGACATTTTTGAAATTATGTTCTACTTATTTTGTCATGAAATACTATTTTTTCCTTCAAAATGAGAACTCGAATGGTGCCGTACGATGATTTTTCAAAATAATGGCCATCTGAAGAAGACGTCCGCAAGCAAAAATGTATGACAAAATCTAGGTACTTCTAGCAACTTCACTAACTGTACATTTTTGCTTAACTTCATCCTCAAAAGGCCATATTATTTGAAAAAATCATCGTACGGAAATGTATTTCGAAGGTCTACCCTACTCCCCAGTGGGCAAAAGCAAGGCTTTGAAGCGCTACTAGTAGGGCTTCTAATGGATTTCGTGGTCCCTCTACGCTCATATCCAAGCCTATATACTTTTTTATATGAAATGGCCAAATTTTCCAGGCCTTCCGCTCTCCCTGTTTTAAAGAGGCCTGCTATAAGCACTCCTTTAGAATGGCTTAAAGAAGGGGTTAACCAAAAAAATTAAAAAATATTTTTTTTTTATTTCTTTTTATGTATCCTACCTTTATATTCTGTGATTTTATTTTATTTTACATATTTTTGTTAGATAAGAATATTTCTAAGTCAAGACGTTGATTATTATTCAATATTTTTGAATGAATATATATTTTAGCTTTTAATGAAAAAGTAACCCTGAAATATAAGCAGAACCAGTTTTTATAGGAAAAATATAATTGTTGTACTGCCTTAGGTAGCAAAAAAAATTAGGCCTTATAGAAGCGCGCGCAGAAGCAGCAGATGTTATGTGTCTTACCACCAAAATTAACAGTAAATGCACGCCTTCATTGAAAGAGACCTAGCTTTATTGCCTATTGGGGAGTTAAAAGAGCTAGTGAGATAATAGAGTGATACATATATCAGAGAGTTCAGAGAGATTAAGAGAGCTCTTTTCAATTTAGTGACCCATTTTGCACATGTCTAGCACGAACAATTGACAGACGTGAGAATAGTGATGGTGCACAGTGGGGTGAAATTGTCAAAAAATGAAGCTAATCTCCAATTCACCTAGAAAGCGGAGGGATTGTTGGACTTTTTCTTTAGTTAGAATAGCTCCAAATAAGACATAAAATTCTGTTCGTCCGTCCGTCTGCCTGTTTGTCCGTCTCTGTCGACATGATTACAGTCGCAATTTTGAAGCTATTGTCATGAAATTCAATATTGAAACTTGAATCAAAAAACTGAAGACTAAGTTCGGAAATAAGCCAAATCGGATGAAAACCACGCTTATCTCCCCTACAAAGTGACTTTATTAGTAAAAAGTGAAATCTCCATAATTTCCACAAAGCTCATTATATGGACTTGAATGGACTCTGAATATAAAATTCAACCAAATCGGATGAAAATCACCTTCCATACAAAGTGACGTTAAAATGTCTTTAAATTCAACAAAATTTAATAGATAGACTTGAAATTTTGGGAATGAGCTTTGATATTTATTGTGTACTCTGTGTATGAAATTTAACCAAATTGAAAGAAACCACACGTACCATACTCATACAAAGTAATGTCATAAAAAAGGTAAAGGTATGAAAAAGGTTTTTTAGTATGTACTCTGAGTATGAAATTTAGCACATCTAATAAAGATTCCACCAACGATACAAAATGAGGTCATTTAAGTAGTAAGACCTTCATGAATTCCGCAAAAATAAATTCATTGCATAATATAAATAATTTCAGTAACTAAAATGTATTCTGAATTTGAAATTTGGAGAAGTTGTAAAAAACCACGCCTATCGTCCTCAATATAATAAAACCTTCAGAACTTCGGCCCAGTCGAAAATCGTTCCTTACTTGTTTTTTTATTTGAAAAAATTCATTTAAATACAGTAAGTAATGTTTATAACAAAATTCAAGGAACCGGTAGCTTTGTTCGTTATAAGCGATAGATCGTTATAAGCGATATTGTTCTTTTGGTAATTTAATAAAATTATTTCTTAGTTTTATTATATTTCAACAAAATGCGTTAATGTTTACACATATTTGAATTGATTTAAAAAAAATCTGTAATGTTTCGTTATTTGTTTAAAATTTCTGTATGGATGCCGAAGACCTCTAGTTGAACGTTTTGAGTTTTGATGTTTTGATTTGAATGAATGAGACTTCTTTTATACTGAAAAACTTTTCTCTTGCAACTCATTGGCCGTTAGTAAGAAAGAATTCGAAGTAACTCGAATCTTTTTTAAACTAGACCTCAGCTTTCAATCAATGATAGGCTAACAGTTGAGTTTAAGATATATTCGACTTATAATTTGTTTATTACTAGAGCAATTGCTTCTACAATTAATTAACGACATAATCTACTTCAAAATTAAAAATTGTGCAAAACAATTCGTTGACGCATAATACAATTTTTCTTTGGAAGCCAATATTTTACTCAAACAAATTTATCAGGGAACGCCAGTGGCTTGTAGCCGAAAATCACACTTATTCGTTATAACCGATGATTAATTTAATTTTTTCGAAGAAATTAATTCGAAATAGCCGATATTTCGCTATAATCGATGTCGTTATAAGCAGTCGATATTGTACTATTTTGTACGAACTTCAGCCGAGACCTGAATTTTTATTCGTTATAACCGATAGTTCACAATAAACGATGTCGTTATAAACATTACTTACTGTATTACATAGTGATCAATTTATTTTAAATAATTTTACATAGAAAAAAATGTGGCTATTTTCAAAATTTATTTAATATAAGCGATTCGCGTTAAAACGCGCAACTTTTTATTGCTTTTTATTGCTGAGGTGTATTGTCTCGAAGAATCTTAGTTTTTATATTTTTAGTTCGTTTGTGTTGCATTTTTCAAAAGATATTTCTTTGGGACAGCGTTTCTTTTGTTTAGAACAATCAAAGCTGATTTAAAATCTAATATTTTGCCATTAAAACCTTTCATACTATCTTGTGATGGTCGAGTAAGGGTTTTTATTATCTCGTATGGGTCTTCAATTTTGTTAGAATCTGTGCTTTTCATTATACTGAAGAGTTCTCGACGGGATGTAAAAGTTTGTTAGAATATGTTCCTGAAATAACATAAGATTCAGTCAAAGCATCGCGATAAATTCCAAAGTAACTACTTTGACCTTCTACTAAATTAGTTGCACATCACTTAAATTGTTAAAACAGTTAAACAAGTGACACATTCGCACTAAGAAAACAACAACTATAACAATAATATGAATATGAACAAAAGAGAAAACGAAAAAAACAACATCGCAGTGCTTATACTTTACAAGAAGTAATTTCGAACCGAAAACACTCGCTAATATAGTCCATCGCAAAATTTCGCAAATATTTTCTTTTTGGAAATGCAAAACAAATATATATGGACTATATTAAAAAAAAATTGATTGCGCAAACCTGAAACACAACTTTTTGTCTTCCGATTCATAAAAAACACCCAAATTTCTAAGCTTTTGAAAAAAAATAAATATATTTCGGGACGTTTTAAATTATTCTTTTTTTTTAAATCAACATTGAAAATTACCTAAAGTTGAAGGCTGCTTAAAACAATTTATTTCGTTTGCTCAAATTTTTAATAAAATTTCACTCTAAAATAAATGCTTTATTCTTTTTTCACTCTGCGCACGCAACAACGCTCGAGCGAGTAACTTATAAAGAACGGAGCGGGAAAAGGGAACGTCAAAAATGCTTTTTTTCTTTCGATTAAAAAGGAAGAATCTATATATTATTAAGCAAGCGCATTTTTTGTGAGGACTATGAAATCTACACTATTGATGCGATTTTCATAAATACGGTACCAATTGAAAGGTCGTGCTCTGTAGATGTGCAATAAGGTTTTATTTTTTCTTAAATATTGTGCATTACTTAAATAAACCGAAACAATTTTTTATGAAGAAAACCAAATTTCTTTGTGATGCCTAAGAGTACGTGATAGATTTTTATTATAATGCTTTGATAAGTAATATCTGGGCTACTTAACAAATCAGTTGAAATATAGAAAGTTTCTATGAAATCCTTGATTCAAAGGTAAAAATAGTCCTTAATATAAAAACAAGATAATCTATCACTAAATAGTTTTTTGCGTTTTAACGCCACACGGGCTTACTAGTATTATCTATTTTAATCGGTTACCATAAATTAAGAGATTACTTGCATATAATTTTTTGAATTAAAATACACTTTTCGATCATTTAACACCTTTGTGCGGCGACGGGAATTTGCTCGTCGAAACAATTGGTTGCTTTGCATTTGTCCTCCTTTTTTAATATCAACGGGGGACATCTGCTCCCCTTGTCGACGTCCTTGCTTGGGAATGAGACCTCATGCTCAAAATGAATTAAGACCATCAATAATTTATTTCGTGTATTGAGTTCTTTATTTAATATTTGAAAGCAGCACTTCATTTCGGTATGAAAATGGGCTCCAAATATTTCAAAACAAAACAAAATTCTTAATATTTTTTTGGGTCCTTTGTTTCTTTTGATTCCTGTGCAATTCTTGGGACCTTATTTCACTTCTTTTGGGGGGGGCTATTTTTTCTGACTTGAATTAAAAAAAAAAGCGAAATGGCCGTATAAGCCGTTGAAAAGACTTTGAGAAAGCTTCTTATGATCAATTGTGTTGTGCGTGTGTTGAAATGTTTGAACACAAACGATCGAGAACTGGACCTACAAGTTTTATGCCAACTCCGAACGGTTTATGTTCTCAAGAAGCTTTTCATGGCAGTTTTTACTCTCTGAGGTTTGCCATTGTCTGCAGAGAGGTGACGGCCGAACAGAAAAATTAATTTAATTGAAAATACTTTCTGTGTCAAGTGGGAATCGAACCAGGGTTCTCTGGCGTATGAGCCACACACTCAGCTGTAATTAGTGGGGGACTTTATTTCATTATGAAGAAACCGCTATTTTTAGGGTCTTATGCCCTGCGACCTTAATGGCTATTTAATAATATTTCATATGTTTTGTTCAAAATCCAGGTTTGCACTTATTTAAAAAACATCTTTTATATAAATTAAACACATAATTTTTATTTTAATAGAAACAATAAAAAAACCATAAAAAAAGGCCTGGTATACATATATGTATATATTACTAATATGGCAGTTACCAAAAATGTCAAGGTCGTCAAAGGTCGTTAGCCTACACCCAAAATGTATAATACTTGATTGCTGTCAAATATATCAAGCAATATGTTAAATATTTACAGATTAACTTAAACTTTATTCAGTCAACGCAATCTTTTACCCCCAATTAAAATCCTTTTAAACCTTAAATCTGGCAAAGCGGATTTCTTAGCTTATAATTTTTAATTTTTCTGTTTAAGCTTTAAGAACTCGGTCATGGTCTAGAAGTGGTAAGCCTTGCCAAACAAAGTTCAATCAATAGGGTTGAAAAACAAGTTAAAGTTAAAAGAGTAAAATCTAGAGACCGGTGTGTAGAAACAACTCGAGTGGAAACATCATGGAAACCCTTTTCTGACTTAGTTTTTTTTTTTATTTTCGTATTCAATGAATTAAAATAACACTGCGGGCTTTTTAAGGTATTCACATCAAAGTTAAGCTCAAAAGTAAACAAATAACAAATAACAATAAACAGAACTTATGCGCCTTTGTTATCTCTGCCACAATTAAATACAGCTGCTTTCAATTTCAGCTGGGTCCCTTTGGAGAAATTAACCAAATTGACTTTTCATCACAGACAGAGAGAGAGACAGAGACACATAATAAAAAACCCTAAAACAACAATATTCAATGGATTCGCTCTAAACAAGTGTGTGTATATGTGTGTGTGTGTATAATTTGTTTATTATTATTTTCTATGCAAACGTTGTTGCTCTTCAAAATTTTGTCACACAAAAGCAACAACTAAAACAGCAATAATTCCCCATTATTATGATTCTTTAGGGAATAGATTCCCGAGTACAATTCGCACACAATTCAGCCCGTAATTTCCTCAGTAAATCCCATTAAATACGCACACAAAGCCAGTCCGTCAGACAGCCGAAGGTTGGTGGACCAAACTTTACTCTATGGTGTGTGCTGGTGTGTGTGTGTGTTCTCTTCATGCACGACAACGCCGACTTTTTGCAGAAAATATTGTTCCCAATAGGAACAACATTGAAACCTTACCTTTATTAAGTGGGCCGCCACACACAATATCACTACACTCACGATAATGGGTGGAGAAAAGCTTAAAGCAAAGAAAGGCTAAAAGTGAAATTTTGGTTTTATTTTTAATCCCGCAACTCATCTGCATATGGCCGCAGGATATGTGTGTGAGTGGTGGGTGAGTGTGTGTGTGTGTGTTTGTGACTGAGCAGAAGGCATAAAATGGTTTGAAGGATATGCCTGCTTTTTTACTTTTCTTTTCTTTTTTATTTCTTTTCTTCGCTTTTCTTTCACTTTGCCTTAAAAACGTGGCAACTACAAGCCTAGAGCTAAAGGAAAGCAAAAAACATTGACTAAGGTTTTTAAGAAGAAAAGAAAAAAAAAACACATTGCTAGCATAAGAAACGGCTTCCATAACGTCCTGTTGCTGGCACACCGAAGTATGTCGTCGTCCTCATCGCCATCGTCGCCGTTTTGCTCCTGATGTCATGGCACAGATACTTAGTTAGCAAGGATAAAGATGCTTATTTTTATTTTTATACCATAAAATATTTGCTTACGTTTAACCATAGCAACCATATTTTAAACAATAAATATGAAAAAAATGACAAAAAATGTAAATATATTATGTGCAAACAATAAATTGGCACATTAGGAGCATAGTGGGGGCCAAACAAGCGTTGAAGTAAAAAATAGTATGTTTACGGGAGCAAAATAAAAAAATGTCAAATTTAAAGCATAAGTTCCACATTTGCGTATAAGATGGAAATTTTAGCTATATTTAGGCAAAAAAAATTAAAACAAAAAACTGGAAGCAAGAAAAAAAGGAAAATATTAAAGGTCGGGGAAGAAATTTAGAGATGTATAATTTTGCTAGAAAGGTTTGATATAAACACAAAATTCCTCAAGACATTTTTAAATAGAGATATGAAATCCTGGAATTTATTAAAGTTTTAAGACTTTGAAATTTAATATAATCAGTCACCTTTTTATGAAGTGTTGCTGAAGTGAAGGCTGAAAATTGTTTAATCGTTCTATACTGACTGAAACCAAGGCATAAACTGTTTTTTTTTAAGTGTTACTTTTTGATTTTTCCCAAAAACTACAAAAACGTTGACCTAAGAGAAGAAATCTAGGAGAAATTAATTTTAGAGCACAAAATTTTGTATCAGTTATTCACCCAGGCTGACACTTTACATGGGCGGAGAGGGATTTCAATAAAACACTCTGTAAGTACCAATAAAAATTAAAAAATTAATAATTCTTGAAAGTGTAACTGAGATTAACAGGGTTCATTGAATTTTTTATCGAATTCATGTTGAAAAATTTTATACTTTGAAAATTTTTAAGTAGTTTCTAGCAGCTTATTAAAATAAAATTTGCTTTGAAAAATTAAAATTTTTTTGAATCAGTTCACAGCGGGAAATTATGAATCAAGTATAAGCTCATAGCTTATTTCTTTATCTTTATTGCTGTTTTATTTAAATTTAAATATGAACTAGTAAGGATGGAGCTTCGGCAGGGTACCGAAGCTAAAATAACCACCCGCGGCCATATTGAAGTAAATTCGAAGTCTTTAGCCACGACATACACGATGACATTCAGTTTTATATATTAACGAAAGATTTCCTATTTTGATGACGTCACTTTGTATGGGAGGTAGGCGTGATTTTGATTCGATCTTACCATATATCATAGAGATGGTTCATATTATATGTCAAAGCTAATGAGCAAAATTCCAAGACATTTCTTTAATTTTTGTTGATTTTTAAGAATTTTACGTTTAAAACAAGGCCACTTTGTTCGGGAAGTGGGCGTTCTTTTCATCCGATTTTGCCATGTATCATAGAGATGGTTTATATTAAATATAATAAATATATATATATAAAGCTTATGTGCAAAATTTTAAAACATTTCTTTAATTTTTGCAGAATTTGAAGAGATTTTACGTTTGAAATAAAGGCAATTTGTATGCGAGGTAGGCGTGTATTCAATTTTGCCAAATATCATAGTGATGTTCTATATTATATGAGCTGCTCAGAGCACAAGTAGCGTAAGTCTATTTTTTAAGGAAATTGAGCTAAGTACATAGAAGTGAAGAGGAATATGTAACCTATTTATGACTCCGGGTTAGAAACTCCTAGCTTATGTAATCTCTGAATAAAATGCAATACTTAGTTGTTGCTTGGACAAATTTTATAATTTTTTCAGAGGACAAGTGGCGTAAGTCCATTCATTTTATGTCTCCCTCAATAATGAAGATAATCACTAGCAAGAAGTTTTGTTCGAGTTATGGAACTAAATGCTATTATTCCTCATCAAAACATTCTCAAAAATATCTCGAATTATATTTCTACAGCGGAAATGAAAAATTAAAAAAAAAGTTCAGAGGACAAGTGACGTAAGTCTATTGATTTCATATCTCCCTTAATAATGAAGATAATCTCTAGGGGAAAGTTTTGTTCCACTTCTGGCACTAAATGCTACCAATCCTAATTCTTAAAATATCTCACATTACATTTCTACAGCGGAAATAAGAACTTTCAAAAATATGTTCAATTAAATATGCAATATTCTTCATTATTTTTTTGGTATTATTAAGTTAATTTTTTACGATATTAATAGCTCTTTTTATTCTCTTGACATACCTTGTAAGCAAAACTGAGTTCTTTATACATAGAATTTCTATTAAGAATTTTTCTAAATATTCCATTTTCTCAAAACTACCAAAAGTGGGCTTACGCCACTTGTGCTCTGAGCAGCTCATATATCAAAGCCTTCGTGCAAAATTTCAGGACATATCTTTAATTTGAGGAGATTTTGAAGAGATTTTACTTTTAAAACAAAGCCACTTTGTATGGGAGGTGGGCGTGGTTTTAATCCGATTTCATCCATTTTCGAACTTGATCTTTCTTTTTTAAAAATAAACTTATATCTTGAATTTCATCGCGATAGCTTTAAAATTGCGGCTGTAATCGTGTCGACAGACGGACAGACGGACAGACAGACGGATACACGGAAATCGACTCAGGAGGTGATGCTGATCAAAAATATATATATTTTTCTATACCTGATATGCCTCCTTCTTGGTGTTACAAACGGAATGACAAAGTTAATGCATCTCTTATGCAGTACGCGTTGGGGTATAAAAATAGATGAGAAAAAAAGAGAAGGCTTAAAGCTAACTATTAGGATAGCAAAAATGAACATAAATATAAACAGGCTGAAGCGTAAGTATTTAGCAGGTAGGAGGCGAGGTAGCAGCATTGACATCATGAGAATAACTCCGAAGCTTATCCAGACTGCATTTTTCTCTTTTCTGATGTACACTCTGCCACGAAAGAAAAACGCATTATAGATGCTCTTCTAACGATTGCAATTATTAGCACCTTGCAGAAGCTTGCGAGTATAAACATCGAAGCTCTCATGGATGAGAACATTTTTGTCAAAATCAAGCACATCACCCCACAGATTAACGGCTGATTTTGTGCGCCTCCAAAATCACCAAAAGCTTTGAGCACGCGATTTCTGTCACTAGGTGACAAGTATTTAATAATTACAATTAAGCTCTGAGTGCTCTGGTTTGACTTTACCCTGAAAATGTCTCTAATAAGAGGAGGTTGAAAGTCAATACAGTGGCATATCCGGTTGAATATACTTTTAAGTTTTTCATCATTTTACGCAGGCAGGCAAACAAAACGGCGTCCGAAGAGAAGTTAGCAAACTTTTTGTTGTTTATGTTGCTATTCTTGATACTTATCAAGTTATGTCGTGAAAGCTCCAGATCATCGCAACAACTTTTAAGAGCGCTTATTCCATCCTCCAAAACTATTTTCCTGTCCAGCTCACGACAAACAGTATTAACACTGCATTCACTTCAGTCCCTATTTTTTATTGATTCTCACTTCGACGCTTGCAATTTCCTCAGTTAGCTGTCTATGGAAGCTGTCGTACTTAAAAAGAAGATCATCTTTGAGTTGCCGCATGTCGCTTCTAAAATTAGCGCAAGCCGCTCTTCTATTTCAAGAATTAGAGTACGAAGAGATTTCGAAGAGGTTTCAGAATTAAAAAGCTTAGGCGTGTTGTTGTCCTATTTTTTTTGAAACGATGATACACTTTTTGGTGTTGTTGTTGTTGTTTTTGTTGTTGTTGTTGGCGAGTTAATCGTGTTTAAGGCAGCATTGTAGACAGGAATAGCAGTAGCAGAAGCAAAGAAGTAAAGAAAGAACGGTCAGGTAGAAGAGCGCAAGTAAGAGTGGAGAAGCTTGCAGCAGAAAAATTAAGAAAAAGATGAGGGCAATGAGTAAACTAGGCTGCAGCGTATCACTTAGATTGTAGGCGGTAGTCTTAGTGCTTGTGTAAATTATAATGTGCACTAATTTATTTTGTGTATATTTCGCGGTAAAACTGTTTGCTATGCATATGTTTGTTTATTATATATTTATTTATTTAGTTTTTGTGCGCGACTAAATAGCGTTGATTAACTTTTGAGTTTTGGTTGAATTTTAAGGGCCGATGTTGAATTTAAACCACACCTAAACGTCAAGTTTTTTTCTGCATTTAATTTGACATTTCTCAATTTCAAATTAATTCAATTTGAACCATGGAAATATACACAATCCAGCAACACGTTAAAGTTATTCAGGCTTATTATGAAAATGGGCGTTCAAATCAAAATGCATATCCTGCACTTCGTGATTTTTTTTGGTCAATTTAATCGTCCAAATGTGCGTACAATCGGAAAAATCGTGCAAAAATTTTAGCAAACCCCGGGTCTGTAGGAGATGTGAAAACACCAGTGCATTCGCGTACAGCTAGTACTGCAGAAAATATTGCTGCTGTTCGCGATAATGTGGCTGAAGAGCCGTCAGGCAGTTACTGTGAATGGTGTTCGCTATCGTGAGATGATAACGAACTTTTTATGGCCCGAATTGGAAGATATGGATGTGGACGATATGTGGACGATATCCTGTTGAAAGGACGGTGCCACTTGCCACAAAACTAACGAAACAATGGCTCTTTTGCGCGACAAATTCAATGGCCGTGTTATCTCACGTGGTGGCGATGTCAATTGGCCACCAAGATCATGTGATTTGACACCGTTTGACTTCTTTCTTTGGGGTTGTTTGAAAGAAAAGGTATACGTCGATAAGCCAGCAACAATTGAAGAGCTAAAGGATGAGATAATTCGACACATTAACGACATAGAACCTCACTTATTCCTCAGCGTCATCGAAAGTTTGGACCATCGGATGGAGGTGTGCCACCGAGGACGCGGCGGTCATTTGGCCAATATTTTGTTCCATACATAATTGAACTATACCAATATTATCATAATAAAAAGAAATGACAGTAATTTCCGAAATAATTTGTAGTCTATTCAAAAGCAACACCAGCCCTTAGAATTTAACCACCCTTTAATATTTGAGTGTTTCCCGAATTAAAAAGTGAGTTTAAGTTTAAAACATTAATAAATATTTTATGTTGTTCATTTATATGGTTCAATTATACAATTGTTACGTGTGTTAAAAAAATCAAAAGAGGAACACTTTTAATATCAAAAAACATAGCGGGCTAAAAAATACGTCTGACTTGTTTAAAATCAACTTATGTTTTTGCCATATTTAAGAAGTGTTGAAAGAATTTCCATACCTGGTCAAAACTTAACATGATTAATTTTTTTAAGTTATGATGTTATTGAAGAAAATGAGCGGCATGTAGACATTCTAGAACATTTACCTCAACGGCATATATTTCCGTTTGATAAATGATTACAGTAAGGCGCACTGGAAGTTTTTTATTAAATGGGACCGTAAATCCCTTGCTCTTTTTTCTCCCTTCATGCCTATTAAGTACAACTACCTTGTACCACTTCGAGAAGTTTAGCTTTGACACCATTCTGTCTAGGCAAAACCGGGTTATTCTGCTCTATCATAACTAAAACACTTAGATTTAAAGAGAATAATGATAAAAAAATGAATAATTGTGGAAATTTTTTCATTTCTGACATTGAAATATCTCGAGCTATTATTTTTTAGAATCATCTACAAAATTGTAAGATACTTTATAACAATGACTGCCAAATTTCTTAGCTCAACTCCTAAATCACCTCAAACATACTGTAAGCTTTAAAAACGTTAAAGCTTCCGCAAACTTTTTCCTTTTATTTATAACTGCCTTACAACTTGCAACCCTGTTTTTATGTAATTTAATTTTGCTGATTTTGCTAAATAAAAAAGTGCGTATGTGCTGAAGAACTTTGTAAGCCGCACAGAGCACACAAAAAAAAAAAACAACAAACAGGATGAAACGGAACAACAACAATAAAACCAAAAGAGGAAAAAATCAAAAGAAAATGGTTTAAAAGGATTTCTTCGACTGTCAGTAGGATTTACGAAAATAAAAGTTGCAAATTTGAAAAACGCTCAAGAGCAGCGCATATAAAGGGATAAACGCTGATTTAGCGTC
The DNA here is from genome assembly GCA_914767935.1 of Coremacera marginata. Taxonomy (NCBI): domain Eukaryota; kingdom Metazoa; phylum Arthropoda; class Insecta; order Diptera; family Sciomyzidae; genus Coremacera; species Coremacera marginata. The sequence continues at coordinate 38,284,200 of OU612045.1, read as the reverse complement.
TGCCATTGACAACACTGTTCTTAACATGCAGTCAACCAGCCATTCGCTGCGATTTCAATGAGTTCCCGATAAGAGTCGTTGTCTGTATGCGTGTGTTTATATGTGTGTGTGTGTGTGTGTGTGTGTGTGTGTGTGTGCTTTTGTAAAGAAAAGAGATTTTCTTGATAGAAGTGTGAGAGAGTAGTGAAATTTACAAAAGAGCACCAAAATGGAAGGGACATCAAGTACAGCAAAGGCGCTCAATAAGTTGCAATTGCACAGTGGAAGAAATGAATCGAAAGTAGGCTTAAAAATTTTTTAAATTAATCAAAATTTTAATAATTTTTCAACAAGTACATTTTGAGAACAAGTACATGAACTCGTACTCAAACAATTTTAAGTACAAGTACATGTAACATATATTCGTTTTACTTATTTTTAATTTTCGTTCAAATAATCGTATCCAAAATATAAAGTACATGTACTTGTACTAGCAATTTTTGAGTTTGAGTCCATGCAATTGTACTCAAAATGTGTTTGGATACGTGTACTCGTATTCATGTGTATTAATAATAAGCAATAACTCGAATATAGCAGGTTCTGTTTTCAACTAATAGTCAGAAGCATAAAATATTCCGTTATTAAATTTTCTCGAACCGACAATGAAAGTAGTAGCGCGCTTGATTGCTACTCAGGGATGCCAGGATCGAGCGCCAGCCAAACCATGGTTTTACATTTTATATTTTTTCATTGCTTTACTTAAGCTTATTAATCGAAATTAAAATTCATCACCATTGTCTACGTAAACGCTGTTGGTTGTAAGGAATTTTGCTTGAGTTAACTTTGGTAAACTTGCCTCAAATTCAAATTCATATGTTTATACAGCTTTCCGTCTCACACATAACATGCGCTTCAATTGGTTCAAAATTTCTCGATTATCTTCCCAGTTCAAACTCATTGGAATACATGAAATACCTGAGTCTCTTCAGTTCAAAGCTGTGACTTTGAGATGAAAAGTATAAAAAAAAGATGTACACTTGAAAATTTTTTCCAAGACCGTATTTTAAAAGTCTTTTTTCAATGACCTTCTAAAAAGTATTTGGCGGCCGTGGGTAGAGTGTGTGACTCTTAAGCCAGAGAACCCAGGCTATAAGCCTCCATCCGAAACAGAAAGGTTTTTCAATTGAATTAATTTTTCTGTTCGGTCGTCATCTCTCTGCAGACAATGGCAAACCTCAGAGAGTAAAAATTGCCATGAAAAGCTTCTTGAGAACATTAGCCGTTCGGAGTCGGCGTAAAACATGTAGGTCCAGTTCTCGATCATTTGTGTGCAAGCATTTTACATCACACACAACACAATTGATCATAAGAAGCCCGGTCAAAGTCCTTTCAAGGGCTGATATGGCCATTTCGTTTTTTTTTTTTTCTAAAAAGTATTTGCGATATCGAAATTTCAATGTCGTTAAGATATCGATATGATATCGTAAAGGTGATAGCTTCTATCGTTTACGCTTTACGCGACGACATTGTAATGATATCGAAAAAAGGCAGTTCTCGATAAAAATGGGCATATTGTCAATGATATCGAAACCATATTAATCTCCGATAAAGAAACTATATTGCAAAAAAAATGTTGCTTTTTAACATAGTTTTAAAATCGTTGCGATACCATAGTTTTTCAAAAATAATTATGTAATACGATAGATTCAGGCATTCCCACAACCGATTATTTCTAATAATTTTCACTAATAAATATGTTTTGATAAAAGAATTTCTATTTACTTAAATCTAGAAATAGTTTTAAAGTTTTTAATAATTTTAAAGTTAAAGTTAAAGTTAAAGTTATTTTGGAATATATAAAAGGAAATTGCCTTGATGACTCCATACATTTTTTTTATATGGAACTCTTTGCTGTGTTTTCTCAATCAGTATCTTATAGTCTCAAATTTGCGAGGAATTCTGCGTACCCGTGGTACACAAAGGATTTAAAGACTCTTCGCAACAACAGGAATAGGGCATGGAAGAAATACGTCTGTAGCTTAGGCTCAAACGACCTAGAAACTTACAAACGTTTGTTTCTGGAATTTGAAAATCGCTCAGCTACATTATATCACGAATATTTAGATAATGTTAAGCTGAGAATATTGACAGATCCAAAGAAATTTTGGGGATTCGTAAACACAAAGAAGAAATCTGATGGATTTCCTTCTTCATTTAGAACTCCTGAGGGATTTACTGACAATCCCGTCAAAATTTGTGGACTATTCGCCAATATTTTTAAAGAATCATTCTGTTCAGATTCTTTTACTCCTGATGGAGAGTACTTTGAATATATGAATTCCGAACCCAGAGTATCTTTGGAACATATATCCTTCACTCCAGAGGATATTTTAATGTATATTAGATCGATCGATGAGGAGTTTGGTGCTGGACCTGACGGTGTTCCTGCCGCAGTGTTAACACAATGCGGTTCCGTTTTGAGTCAACCACTTTCTTTATTATTCAATAAATCTATTAACGAAAGTTATTTTCCCCTTTTTTGGAAAAAATCATTTATAAGTCCTATTTTTAAAAAGGGTTGCAGGAACGATGTTAGTAACTATAGGCCTATCGCTAAGCTCTCATCGATTCCAAAACTTTTTGAGCGGATGGTGTATGATCGGGTGAAAATTCACTGTGGGGAAGTCATAACAACTCGTCAGCATGGTTTTGTGAATGGCAGATCCACTGTGTCTAATCTTCTCGATTTTACAACATTCTGCTTAAATTCTATTGATTCTGGTAACCAGGTCGATTGTGTTTACACTGACTTTAGTAAGGTATTTGATAAGCTACCACACAATCTAATCTTATTTAAACTTGAGTTAATGGGATTTCCGCAATATTTTGTGAACTGGATTAAATCGTATTTGGTAGAGCGATCTTATCAAATACGTTTCCGAGGCGCATTGTCTTCTGAATTTATTGCTGGAGCAGGTGTTCCTCAGGGTAGTCACCTTGGTCCTCTTCGGTTTATTTTAGCTATCAATGATGTAACTCATGTCATTGAATACTCTCATCTGCTTATTTATGCCGATGATATGAAAATATACAGAACGATTAATTCTAGAGATAATTCAGATCTACTCCAGTCTGATCTAAAATCCTTTGAAGTTTGGTGTTCTAAAAATAATATGTTTTTAAATTAAGATAATTTTCGCGAAAAAGGAATAATTTTATATTTGATTCTAAGATTAAAGATACTACCTTGAGTCGTGTAGACACCGTCAAAGACCTAGGTATATGCATGGATTCTAAGCTGTCGTTTAACATTCATATTGATATTTGTAAAAAAGCATCTTCAATGCTTGGTTTTGTAAAACGCTGGGCCAAAGAATTTAATAGCATGATTACAACTACAACGTTGTATTATGCAATCGTGCGTCCTCACTTAGAGTATGCAAGTCAAGTTTGGTCCCCAAGTGACAATGTGCATGTTGATCGAATAGAAAGAATCCAATAACGTTTTGCTCAGTTTGCTCTAAGGGGCTTAAGTGGAACTGACATATTAGACCTTCCTCCTTATGAGTATCGTTTAAAACTATTAAAAATGCAGTCTTTAGGTGATCGAAGGAAATCGGCAGATATCGTATATTTACACCAGCTCATAACAGGTGTATTCGATTCTCCAGAACTTCTTTCTCACATAAATTTTAACACTAACCGTAGAAGCAGTAGAAACGCTAACAACTTAATTTATTTGCCATTTAGTAGAACAAATTATATGGCTACTGCTCCTTTAAGTCGCATGAGTTCCTTTGTTAACAATTGTAGCGTTTTTGATGTTAATTTGTCAAAAGGTCAACTCAAAAGTAGATTAAAATTAGTTGTGTAATTAGATCTATATATACGCATGGTTAGTTGTTATGTCTTGTGTTGTCCCTGAGCCCAACCCATTTATTGGTGGGTAAATTTTTCCCACATTAACTTGTTTGTTGTCACGGGTATCCATAACATTGATATTTTCAATGATTACTGGGTAGTGGCTTTAGATGGGTTAATGCTGAGGAAGTGCGATATAGCTGTAGTAGCTGAACTCTATTGTTATTGCATGTTAAAAGCAGTTATAACAAAGTGGCGGCGATTTTAAATAAAAATTTTTCATGATTTGTCAAAAGCATAATAAATTATATGTATTCATAAAACTCTTTTTCCTTGGAAATAAATTTGAACTTGTCGATATTAGGAATTCTTCAGAAATTTGCGAATGTAAGTTAGATTGAGAAATTCTTTGGAAATTTGCGGATGAAAGTAAGTAAAATTTATAATAAATGCTAACATCAAAGTATTTTCAAATCTGATAAACATGTCGCTTTTAAATGTAACCGATATTTACGAAATGTTTAATAATAATGGTGTTTTAACCGTGGATATTATTCAAACCTTGCAGGCTTGGAATTTAATAGCCAAATACAATGAAATTAAATGTTCAAATGGTTACTCGTTCCAATTGGTAGAAAATGCACTAGCAATTGATGGATTGCAATGGAGGTGCCGAGATTTTTTTATAAACAAAAATAAAAAAAAGAGTGAGGTGCGATGGAAAAAGGTCAATACGCACTGATACATTCTTTGAAAAATCCCATTTGTCCATCTATCAAAATGGTGCGATGACGTACCTTTGGTTGAAGAACACATCGCAACAGTTTCTATCGAAGCAAATTCGGATTTTTTCCCGGACTGCCGTGGATTGCGGATCATTCAACCGAGAAGTTGTTATTTATAAAATGCTTACTATCCACGATCGAATTGGTGGTCCGGGAAAAATAATAGAAATTGATGAGTCGAAATTTGGTAGAAGAAAATACCATCGTGGTCACCGGGTAGAGGGGCAATGGGTATTTGGAGGAATTGAGCGAGGGAGTTGAAGGTGTTTCCTGGTTTCTGTGGAATCAAGGATTAGAGAAACACTTCTCGCACTTATAAAGGATTGGATAGAGCCTGGATAATAATGTCCGATTGTTGGAAGGTACACAATAAGGATATTATATAAAAACAACAATTAACTAATAAGCTTTGTGTGCACTTCTAGGCGTACGATTCCCTGGAGCAAGAGGGTTTCACTCACCTTACAGTGAACCACACTGAAAGCTTCGTGGATCCATTGTCTGGCGCGCACACAAACACAGTGGAGGGGATGTGGAGGCACGCCAAAGCTTTTCATTTTTTGGGCGCAAAAAACATTTTTTTACTGATTACTTGGCAAAATATATGTTTGTAAGGCATTGCCACGCCATGGGTGTCGACGAACTCACCAAATTTTTTTGAAATTGCCGATTCTGAAGCCAATCGGGTTAGAGCCAACATGCATTGTCATCAGAATATTCTGACTCTGATTCTGATGAATAAATTTATAAAATATAAGTTATTTTTTCATAAAATGAAACTATGCTGTATTTTCTATTTGAACAAGTAATAATTAATAAATAATTAAGTAATAATTATGGTTAATATTAAAATGTAAGCGGGGCAATTTGCTTCCACGCACTTAAAAATTAACACTGAATTTTTAAACTTTCCCGATTTTTATATACTAAACCAATCGAGACCGACAAAATTGCAATTGCACCACTAGTTTTAGGAGGTCCATATACATATAATAAAAATAAGAAAAAGATTATTTAAGCATGGGCCTTAAAGTAAAATTATGCCAAAATTTCAATTTCATTATTGGATTTGGATACAAAAATGCGCTAATCTTATTTTTTACCACCGAAAGACAAAGGATTTTAAAATTTTGAGTATGCAGATACCATTGTTGGCAGAACATTTAAAACTAAAGACTCACGTGCAGTAAAAAGAATATACGCTTGTAACTCGCTAACGAATAGAGATACCAACTTCATCTTCGGTACACATATAAAAGAGGTGACTGAGATATTTTGGATATATTGATGCATTGCGAACAATCGGCATATTCATGCCTTGATTAAGCGACTACATATTATAGTTTTCATTTTGTATAGTTTAATTGTGGAAGCATATAATAACATTATTTCTTAGTAATTTCACCAAAACAATTTTTATTTTTTAGAGTCAAATTTGCTACAAAGATAATGTTTGGTTACAAAAATTTTGGCTTGAAAACTACATATTATCAAAACAGAAACTAATATTTTTCTCCATATTAATAGATCCAACTTTATGCTCTAAGATGTAATTGATATTCATGATGAATAAGTTAATTATCTCTATCGTCAGACCACTAAACTCTAATATGAAAAGCTTTTCAACAAAATATTCTCAAATATGTAAAACTCAGGAATATATCGCACACTAAATACAAAACAGTCACAACTCAAAATTTACAAATTTTTACTTTTTAATGTAAAACTATCCGTAGTGATCATATACTTTGAATGTAACACATCAAATACATTTTGTACACATCTTCTTTCTATATAGTCTAAAAAAGAAGTTTTGCCTCATTGCTTTGTGTGGAGTTCCTTCAAAAAAAAAAAAAAATTGTTTTTTGCTTCATCTATAAATTTAAAAATTTTGAGTTGAGACTGTTTTGTATTTAGTGTGCGATATATCGATCGATAAATATGCTTTGATTGCATATTTCTAACCTTCTTCTGAACGCCTCCAGTAAATCAAGTTATTAAGTAACAAAATTTATCAGCTTACATCTTATGTATTGCATAATTGCCCCACTGTACAATGACATAAATCAATTTTCACAATCTTTTTCTTTTTGTTTTCTACAAATCTTTTCGCATGTCCTCGACCAGGAAGCAGCAATAAAAAAGGCAGACCAAAAAATAAATGGTACACATAAATTTTCATTTCGCGTGCAATTTACAGTAAAGAATTTAAAATTGAATGTATTTGGTAAGACACACGCATGTGTGTGTGTGTTTGATACACACAGGCATAAGCGCGCAGCCAAGCTCAATTAAACATGAGCACAAAACAGGAAAAAATGGCGGGTAACAAAAAGGCTAAAATGTGCGCCTACGATTTACGCGCGAATAAGCAAAGAACGCAGTTCAAAGGACGAGAAGGGGTGGTGAATTGAGTAGGCTTTGATGAAGTTTGCGATAGGGTATTCGAAGAAAAACTAAAGGCGGCAGTTAATGTGAGTCCTTACTCACTTGATAAAGTTGTGGAGCACCACAGTAGAAGCACTAGAAAGAAGAACCAAAGAAAGCAGACATTGAAAAAAGCACAAAAATTGCACACTCAGTCTAGTCTGCTGAATTTTGCACAAAGGATATGCGAAGGCGTACGTACAGAGCAGGCCATCAACTGGCTGACTTCCTTCAACGGCCAAAACGGAAGCAATGAAAAACAAAGAATTGCAAGAATTTCATTTATGAAAATGTATTATTTGCAATTGTTACGTCTGCCAACTTCGCAGGAGTGAGTGTATATATTAGTGTGACCTCATATGCAGTCAGCGGCATCTTTTTGGTGGTGCTTTTTTTTGGTCTTTTGTGGATCATGCATGCAAATCTTTTTTAAACGAATCGATAAATTTTTCAAAAACTTGCGCCCACCAAAAGCGAAAGAGCTGAAGTGTATTCCGTTAAAGCGTTGGGCTTGCGGAGCATCCAATTTGAAGCAACAAACTATGCGTGTGTCTGTGTTACACATGTGTGTGTTTCTGTGTGTAGCCATTGCTTTGGTGTCGCATCAAACGAGTTTCATCAAAATTCGATTTAAACAAAGCGCCGCTATGCGGTCTGAACTTAATTTTTTTTTTTTTTTTTGTGCACCGAATGAATTTTGTCATTATCCTCTTTATGCTGCTGAGGCATTCGTTGAATGCTTCAATAGCTGTGTTTTTTTTTTTTTTTGCTAGACATGCTTATACATGTTGACTGACTATTTGTGCTGCTAAGCGTTGAAGTTAACTTTCAACATGTTGCTTTAGTAGGAATTAAGTGAAAGGACCTCATAGATGTGATTTTGAAAAAACAATAATATTTTTTTACATACAATATTCAGCTTCTTTTAATATATATTTAATATACTTAATATAAGTATAAGTCTTAAAGTCATCCATCAACTCACAGCTGTTTGACTTACCCCTTTATCAACTCTACACAATCCTGATAAACTAGCCACCACCATCACCAACCATGCAAGAAAGCATTAACAAAAAAAAATTAAAAACACACACATCAACATCAAAAAATTTTACTAACGACCCAATGAAATTGAGTCCTTAACATTATTTCATGCTTTGTGTCACTACATCCCTTGAGTAAAGAGGTCCTTGCCATATTATTTTTGGTTAACATCGTCACGCTATTTCATTCTTTTCCTTTCTCTTCTTCTTTTTCTTCTTGTTCGTTCTTTTGCTAACTCAACTCAACTCCACATGTTTGGCTCGTAAATTTTTTGACAAATTGTTACAATGACAACAACAATTAAAATTTACACTTAAGCTGCTCTATGTGCGTTTGTAGCGTATATGTGAGTATGTGTGTTTGTGCTAAAATGTGTTGAAATGTAGAAATATGTGTGTGTGTGTGTGTGTGTGTATATACGTGCGTGTGTATCTAACAAAGCCGGCAATTAAACTTGGCGTTGGCAGTAGAGAGATATTAAATGTTAAACGGCTTTTGTTACTGCTATTTTTGTTCCTAACCATGTCAGACGAACAAGCCGGGTAAAGAACACTTACACACATGCAAATTAACTTACACATAAAAGTTGCAATGTAAATATTATTTAAATAGGGTTGCTGTAAAAAAAATTTGTTGACAAATTAATTGACAAAATATTCCAATATTAATACCCAGATCGGTGCGGAGCGGAAGAGGTTATTATTATAGCCAAGACAAATTACGACAAACGCGAAATCGTCTCAAGTCGACTCAAACCTCCACGTGGTGTTCCCTGGGCAACGGTTTGACCGATGATTTCAGCGCCGGGTCGCTCCATAGACCTTAAACATGGAATGTGCGCAGGGTTTGGGTCCCGCTACATTACTACTACCCAATGAAAACTAAACCATCCTCGGATAAGGACCCCAATTACGTTGACGACCACCGCAAACGAAAAACGGACCATGATTTAAGGATATGCACCTGGAATGTCCGGACCCTTTATAGGGAAGGTGCCAGTGCCATTACCCAACTGGCGGAAGTCTTCAAAACAATAAAGGCAGACATTACCGCCATCTAGAACACTGCGATATCTAGTACAGTTGTCATTCGGAGAAGTGTGAATTCGGATGTGGACTCGTCGTTAGCCGGAAACTACACCACCTTGTTCCCGGTTCATACCTGTGAAAGAAAGATTGGTCACTATCCGCATCAAGGCAAAATTTTTCTTCATCAGCCTTATTTGCGCGCACGCCCCGACGGAGGAAAAGGACGAAGCCTTCAAGGACGCTTTCTACGCTAGTCTTGAGGACGTATACGACCACCTTCCGGTCCATGACGTGAAAATATTTCTCGGTGATTTTAATGCGAAAGTCGGAAGGGAAGGCATCTTTGGCCCCACTGTCGGTCAGTTCAGTCTTCATGAGACCTCTACGAAGAACGGTCTAAGACTGATCGACTTCGCCACGATATCACCAGATTTAAGCAACTCGACATCCACAAGGCCACCTGGCTGTCCCCGGATCAAAAAACGCGAAACCAAGTTGATCATGTTGTAATCGACGGAAGGCATGCCTCTAGTGCTTGATGTGCGTACATTTCGGGGGGTCAAAATTGAATCCAACCACTATCTTGGTGCAGCCAAGATCTGCATGAGAGTATGCAATGCGAATAACATACGCACAGGAATGCAACGAAAGCTAGATGTCGCTAAGCTGCAATTACAACGGACTGCCGAGACCTACTCCGCTCAACTTTCGGTTAAGTTTAACGAACCAACCTCTGGACCCGACGACTCCGGCGGACTTTGGGCGCATATATCCCACTCTATGCGCGCAGCCGCTGTACCCCATAATTTGACAGTTACTCAATAAAAGGCTAGTGTTAATTGGTGCAAGGTAATGCGGTGGTGGTTCGGAACGACATCCTAAAAGTTTATGAATCATATATCTACGCTAAGGCGCGCTTACAGTGCCAGCTGGTTGCTGTGCCAAGCCGAACGGAGAAGGAAATCATATGGAAAAAGCTAAAAGTGCGTACTGTGCCAGACAAGGAGGCAGCTTAAAGCGACTGGCTGGCAGCGCCCTTATAAGCTTGAAACAAAGCAGCAAGCCACTGGGTCTTTCAAAGTGAGTAAAACAAAGTGAGTGCGTACATTTCGGGGGATCAACATTGATTGAAGGTATAGCAATAGACCTAAAAACTTGCTAGCACGGGGATAGTCATACTCGTCGAAGAGGACGACCCTATCTATCCATGGCAAGAAAACATCTGAGAGTTGTAAAATTGGGTGAATGAATTGAGGTGCATTCGATGTATAATACACATATATTCGATGTATTGCTTGTTGTGTAAACAGGGGCAATAGGCACTTCTTCCATGGTAAGTGAATATAAGTTTCATGCCTGGATTGAAGTTGCCGGTCAAGTATAATTAAGTGCTCTAATTGGACACAGCCAAATACAAAAACACATATGAGTTTTATGTCTCCTTGCTGGAATATTGTGGAGCTTCTTTGACGGGACCGAGTTGCCCAGGTGACTATCATGGGTTGGCCCTTCGGGGAGACTCGTGCTGGCTGTGGTTGTGTATAGGCTGCACAGGTCTAGATTGACCGGCGGGGTCGCCCAGTAGTACGACCGGGCTGGCATACCTGCTTAGTATGCAAGATATTGGGTAAGTCTCGTCTTAACCAGTAGATGACAATGAAGGTACGTCACTACTGGTAGTTAAACTGGTACTGCTATTGGAAACTTTCGCTATTGGAGTCGTAGTGCTTTCAATGATAGGGCACTGGGTGATGCTTATTTGTTTGTGGAAAGATTTCCAGTTAGTGCTAGCCTTGCCGGATAACCGTGTGTTTGTGCACAGCATGCCACAAACGGGTCCGAGATGGGGTGAACACATAAGTGCTGGTCATCCTTTCCGTGAACTTATACCCTCGGTCTTTTGACCCAAGTACTGAGGCCTACAAGGCAGGCGTACTTGTGAATGCTGGAATTCTCTGTGCCCTATACTTAAGAAAGGAGACCCAACAATCTGCGCCAGTTATAGAGGTATCAGTCTTATTTCCATCGCATATAAGGTTCTCTCAAGCGTACTGTGTGTGAAAGATTAAAGCCGACTGTTAGTACGGGGACAGTCTTAACCCGTCAAATGGGGTAGGCCCTATCTATCCACCGCACTGCGACCTTAAATCGGCCGACAACAATATGGATCTGAGTGTATTGGCATGCTTCTTCTTTCCATGAACTTATTCCCTCGGTCCTTAGACCCAAGTACTGAGGCCTACAAGGCAGGCGTACTTGTGAATGCTGGAATTCTCTGTGCCCTATACTTAAGAAAGGAGACCCAACAATCTGCGCCAGTTATAGAGGTATCAGTCTTATTTCCATCGCATATAAGGTTCTCTCAAGCGTACTGTGTGTGAAAGATTAAAGCCGATTACAAAAACACTGATTGGACCTTATCAGTGTGGCTTTCGACCTGGAAAGTCCACCATAGATCAGATTTTCACGCTACGACATATCCTGGAGAAAATCCACGAAAATCAAATTGACACACACCATCTCTTTGTCGATTTTAAAGCTGCGTTCGGTAGCCCGAGAAGGGATTGCCTATACGCAACAATGTCTGAGTTCGGTATACCTGCAAAGATGGTTAGACTGGAAAAGCGATCCACTGTCTGGCGATCTTTTCAACATCATCATGCAGGGGATCGTACGAAAGGCCGGTGTGCATCGTAATGGCACCATTTTCTATAAAAGTGTCCAGCTCATTGCGAAGAGATGTTACCGTTGTTTTCACCGCTATCGAAAGGGGTTCGATAAATGATAATTGGCAAGGGGGGGGGGCAAAGTGGGTTCGACGATAAATGAGGGTAAAACCAAGTATTTGCTGTATATGGGTCTTTAGCTCCAAATGCAAATTAAAAAAAAACGATAAACAAAAAATCATTATAGCTAAAAACAAAATGCTCCCACGAAAGGTTTTTTTATAGATTTTTAAGCATATTTCATGGAACTAAAATTGGCCTTGAACAAATGGGCCTTGAAAACTCTGCGCATTTCGTACAAGGCAAACTTATCTCCTGGGAACAATAAAAAATATTGGGCGATTTTTTAGGGTGAGTTGAGCCGAGCCGAAAAACACATTGGAGCAACAAAGAAACCAAGTCATGCATCTCTCTTGCTCCTATTATATGTTTTTCCTTCCGGTTTAGCAATATGCGTTCTCTTTGGTCTCAACCATAGGTTAGATGCTGAGAGCCGACTACCATATAATAATAGCTTCGCTTAAGCTCTAGTCCACCAACAAAATACACATGCAAAAACAAAACTTAGCGATCGCACACAGCTATCAACATCAGCATCGTCGAGTGAGGGTTGGTTTGTATCGTGTTTGCATACATTTGTTGTTGTTTAAGCGAACTGACGCTTTTGTAAAGTTTTAAATTCACTCCCGTTAATACCTTCGCTAAAGAAGCTAACGCTTCAAAAAAAAAAAAAAGAATGATAATGGAGGATCTAGTACAAAATTTTGAAAAATAACAAAAAAAAAAAAAAGACAAATTGGTGGGGAGGGGGGCGCCGTTTCATTTAACAGAAAAAAAAAACCGTCGGATCTCTTATTTTTTTGTCCTAAATTAAATAACCTGTACAAATTTACTTTCATACATTTACATGTTTATTTATAAATATATTAACACTACTGAGCTATTTTCAAAAACGTGAAGTACCATACAGAAAATCCTGCGGATGCCCATGGTGCCTGATATAGTTCGAAATTAAGGCTAACTAAAAAATAATGACAGTCATGACCTTTGCAAAAATGAATCCATTGATTCAATATTTAAAGAATTTCAATATTCAAGCCAGTGTAATATACATTTCGATACTCATTACAAGGACTCAAGAGTGTTTTGTCATATTCATGAATGTCATGTCAGCAATTATTGAGCAAATTCATCAAGCAAGGTTCAATTACAATAGAACAGATACAGCAAAAGGCAATTTACCCACTGCATACGCAAAAAATTTATCAACCCACAACAAACTCGTACAAAATTCTGAACCGAAAATTAGTTGAAAGTAGAGTTGTTGTCATTGTTGCATGTCTTTCTAGCCAAAGTAAATTTGTTATTCAATTGTAGCTGTTGTCATGGTGCGAAACACACAAGAATTCCATCTGAGCCAGGCATTAGAAATAACATTTCGAACACTTCGTCAAAAATTTTCTATTGTAAGAGTGAACAAAAATGTTGTCCTTTATTGTCATGAATAAAGCAATAAATTAAACAAATTAAAAAAATTGTAAGAAATATTGAAAAAATATTTCCCAAATAAGTAAAATTTGAGCCCTATAGCTTCCAATATCAATAGCACACTTTTCTAGATGCCTGCAATTTTTAATTGTTTTTTTATTGCTTTTATAAGGTTGCCATTAATTGCCTCCTACACCGAAGACCTACACATTTTTTGCCATCAATATTTTGCATTCTTTGTTCTCAATGAAGACAAAAGGTTGGCTGGAGGAAAATAAATGCAAATGCTTTTAATTTGACCTTGTTTGAACGTTGACAGAAAAAAATAACAGGTATATGAAACCATTTTGCTGAAACCTTGAATAGGTAATGAAAGCTAATGGAAGACTTTAAATATAGACAGAAAATTTTAATTGACAAATACTTGTCTTTGTAGCTTTCACCATTTTTGATCAAAACTCATCTCTCGCCTCCCTATAGGAACGAACTAACTTGTTTTTAAAAACAACTAATTAAAAAACTAGTTTAAAATAAACCAGTATATGAACTACTTTGACTTATATTAAGGCAGCAACTACTATGATTTTGACATGTTTTAATTGCAAATTTTTATTAGATTACAAGCTTATATATATTTAACCATGTTATTTCATCAAATATTATTAACTTTAGGCCATCAGTAATAGTTTTCAATTGGTTGTTTTAAAGTCATTAACAAATAATTTAATTATAACTAATTTAACAAGTAGTTGAAAAAATATGCAGACGAAAGTCAATTAACTTATTTAGCGGACATCAACATACAAAATAAGTTAGTTCGTTCTATGGGAAAAAGTCAGAATTTCAACTAGTTGTGGTTGACAAAAAACTACTTTATCAACTACTTTTAAATTAGTTGATTTTCCTACAGGGCTGTTCTTCTTGCACACAAACAATGCTTTCATACATATATTGAAAGAGACAAGACAACACAATTAAGCGTCTTAAATACAGATATACAACTTAATTTCTTCATATTATATACAATATAAATGCGTTAATCAGGAAAGATTAAAATGCTTGTCATTAAAACACCATCTCAATCAACACGTCCTGCATGAAAACACAGCCAAACACCATAAGACGAGGACGAGCGTAACGCACACTATCAGTGCCATGAGAGCCAGGACTCAACTCTTGGCATGTTTGTCTGTCTGTCTGCCACTTTCGCACACTCACACACACACACACAGACACACACATACTCACACACTGACAAACATGTCACGTGCTTAATTATTTACGTGACTTGGCTGCCGGGTGTCATTGTGAATTTTATGATGCTACGCTTTCAGCAACACCAAGAATACATATTTAAACCAAGGACATCGAGGTATATACATTAAACTGGAATATACATATATAAATGCATATACTACATATATTAAGTACTATAAAAACTACCAGCAACAACAAATACAACCGGCTAAGATATAAAATAGAGACATCTTCCTGCCTTGTTGCCAAGATTTACCAAGCATGCGTGTCTGACTGTCTGTCTAACTTTCACACGTTTTATTTGTCCTTATATTGCTGTTTATCTGCGTGTGTGTTTGTGTGTGTTGAAGGTTGTGCAGCGGTACGTATTACCTAAGTATTACAAACCACTGATACTCTACCAAACCACATTCTTTTGGCTTGCTTCGGTAGGAGTTTTGCTATTGCCAGATCTGTTTGAAAATTAAACGCTATGCTTCAAGAGCATAACGTGCAATTTGCTGTCAGTTTATTTGTGGTAACTAGATATATAAAGACTAATCTAACAATTATAATGGCTCATTTAAATTGGGAAAGCATATAACTACAAATGGTAAAAGTATAAAATTCATAAAAACCTTGTGAGAAATATAGCCTCTTAAAACAAAGTGTGGCCGCCACGCATGGATGCAGTGCAATATATAGCCGGGAAAGTGGAGATTTCTAAGTAGTTAAATAATTTACTCTTTAATATAAAATCCGACGATAAAAACTCCCTTTTCATTTTTAAAAATCTGTTTTTCTGATCGTTTACCCATTACATTACCTACATAACCCTAGAATTACAAACCCATTTTTTAACCTGTAAGCTTGAAACCGAGGTAAATATCTACCCCACAGGTTTCTTGTTCGTAAAATCTTTCTGAAAGTAGTAATTTGACTCGTATATACATAGAGGCGCCTCAAGCTCCATAGAAAAAGAAAATTGTTCGGATCGGTACCTCAAAATAGTCCTTATGCTTATATTATGATGATTCCCCAAATATTTCGACTCTAACTAATTTTACTCTCTCTTATTTTTTCTTATGAAAATTTGATGCCATGACTAAAATATAACATCCAAATACCCATTGAAATCTCTTTATAAAAGAGTTAAAAAAGAGTTTTTTAACTGAGAAATCTTCGAAAAGGTCAACTTTATATAGAAGATGACTTTTCAAAGTCATAAATTTGAAAAATGTTTAAAATTGTTCAAATAAATGCTCGTAATTTCAAAACCCTAAGAGATAGCATTCTAGATTATGACAGGAATCATCTGTTGGAATTTATGCCTTGAGAATGAATAATCACCCAGACATATTCTTACTAAATGCCCAGCTCTTCTCCAAGTATGGAAGCGTAACATAGGCAATGAAATAGCCTCAGTCTGATATCTTGCTGATCTCAACATCGAAAATCTCTATATATATATATATAAATCTAATGGTGTCCGTTTGTTACTCTATCACTTCTAAATCATTCCAATGGTGTTGTTCAAATTTTTAGGGCGTGTTTTTCCAATCATGGCACGGGTTTTAAAACTTACTTGTACAACATCAGATGAGCGGTTCTCGAGATATTGCAAAAATAGTGTATCCCCTTTCGCCCATACGATTTCTCATAGAAAATCACGAAAAAGTCGCTGAAACTCAAAATGGAGTTACCACTTGGTGATGCCTTTCTAATAGAAAACTTTGTCGGTTATTGGACAATGGGGTGTGGCTACGCCCATATAAGCCAAATTTTTGATATCGAATGGTCTTAGAAGTAAAAATCATGGAACATTGAAACTTAGAATGGAGTTTCTATTTGGTGGTGTTCAACTACCGTGAAACTGAGATGGGCACTGGACAATCAGTGTGGGGTCAAGCAAAGGGTAAAATAAAGGGTAAATTGAATATATTTATTATCTTCCAATATAGTGGCCGGGTGTAACGCACACAAGCTAGTACATGCATATATATATTAAGGTGGGTAAAAAAAAACACTTTTTTCGACACTCATATTCTGGGGCTCTCATATTCAAGTAGATCTTAAATCCAAAAGGATATTGAAATCGGTGGAACCGTCTGCCAGCGGTTTTGATTTGAAAAAATCACTTTATCGCCTAAAATCAACTGATTTTCGCTGTAAGTTTTTATAAATTTGAAATAACTACTAAAAGTAGGGTGCCAATGAAAGGTATCTAAGACCCCAAAGTTCTGAATAAGAAGATTCTTAGATTCGAGAATTTTTTTTTTATTTATTTATTTATTTCACAAAATTATTGTATAAATTATTATTAAATTATTTTCACAAAAAGCGCTATAAAACTGCTACTTTTAGGTAAATTTTCTAAAATTCAGTACTGTTCAATAACACTTGATGTAATATTGATGTAATATTGATGTAATATTGGTGTAATATTGATGTAAATAAAAAAAAATCAAAATAATGGAATCACGAAGAGATTTCTTAAATTCAATTCAAAGGCTTTCCAATGAGAATTCGTTAAAAAAAATAACTTCCACTATTTTGAATTTTCTTTATATCAATAGATTACATCAAGTCTTTATTAACAGTACTAAATTTTCTAAAATTTACAGAAAATTAGCAGATTTATAGCCATTTTTGTGAAAAGTACTCAATCAAAAATACCTCTTCAATGAAAATTCATTAAAAAATTAAATTCTGCTATTATAATTTTTTTTTTTTTGATATGTTGAATAGATTGCATCAAGTAATTTTTACAATACTATTTTGATTTTTATATATATATATCAATAGATTACATGAAGTCTTTTTATATATATAATACTAAATTTTCTAAAATTTACCTAAAGATAGCAGATTTTAGCGCTTTTTGTAAAAAATACCAAAAATTTTGACTGAATTCTGATCACTTTTGCGCTAAAAAAATTCGCGAATCTAACAATTTTCCTATTCACAACTTTGGGGTCCTAGATGCCTTTCGTTTGCACCCTACTTTTGGGTAGATATTTCAGATTGATAAAAACTTACGCCGAAAAAACCGTTGATTTTTGGCGAAAAAGGGAATTTTTTGAATCGAAACCGCTGGCAGACGGTCAAACCGATTTCGATATCCTTTTGGATTTAAGATCATCTTGAATCCAGAATTCAGAATATGAGTGTCGAAAAAAATTATTTTTACCCCTGAGCAAAACGATCCACCTTAATATATATATATATAAATGGATCTTGGTTTGTTCGGATGCTTAAAACTTGAAAACGGCTGGACCAAATTAGATGCTTCCTTCTGCTGTTTCACAAAGGTTAAGGAAAAAAAGTCCGTCACACCCCCTTTTCCCGCCCACAAATCATTAAAAATGCTATATTTCAGATGGTTTTAGTCGTATTAGGCTAAAATTAGCTAAATAAGTTTGTATGCTTACTGTCGGCAGCTGTACTAAAAATCAGTGACCACACCCCCTTTAACTACCACGAACAAATGAAAATAGTATACTTCAGACGATTTTTGACATATTAGACTTTAGTTTGGTAATTTAGTTTATATGATAATTGTCGGCAACTAAACAAACAAAGGGCTTGGTGAAACTAAAATTGACTGCTGTGCCGATTGACTTAAAATGTTGGCCGTAAATTTTATTCGAGTACGGTATAGTTCAGTAAAACTTGCACTGACACAAAGGTTATAGGAATACTACAATTAACTAACAGTACTTGGGGGCGTGGCACCTTACATACAACCCAAATTTGCGATATCGAATATCTTTGGAATTGTAGGTCGCACAGTCTCGCAATTCGGACTCAATTAACATTTTCGTAAATGCAAACTGTTATACTCGAAAAATCAATGAAAAATTTTTAAAATATAGAAAAGTCATTTAACTGTGACCGCACAGGTCAAATTATCAAATCAGAAAGAACAAATAATATGCTGAATTTTTAAAGGGAGTGACCGCTTACAGCGCCACCTGTTTATTTAATAAAAATATTATAACATAACACTTTAAAATTTAAAGCATAATCCTTCTGTGGGTTTATTTGTGTTTGCTAAGCGAATGTTAAAAAAAAGAGATATTCGAAAAATTGTCAACAGAGGGCGCTGTTGGCGCACATTTCGTTTTTCAGTTCAATTCGAACGTTTTCTTAAATTTCCTTGGTTTAGTGTAGAGATTTTAAATTTTATTAAAAACATGAACTCATCACTAATGTTTATCCGAACATTGGTCAAAATGATCGTAACAAATCGATTGATCGAGTTAGTTCATACAAATCGATTGATCGCATTGAAAACGAAAGCGAAGTCATCAAATATCCAGTGGAGTTTCTCAACTCTTTGGTTTTGCCTGGCATGGCGTCACAATATTTGCCTATTAAACTAGGACCTGCCATCATTATGCTACGAAATCTTCAGGCCTCGAAACTGTCCATTGGAACCCGAATGATTATGACCAGAGCTATAAGAAATGAATAAAAAATAAAAAATGAATGCAATCACTTGTGATTTAAAATCATTCAAGTCTCAATCAATGAAAAAATGAATGCATTCATTTTGAATATAAATCAAATGATTCAAAATCACAAATGATTGCATTCCTTTACAGCTCTGGTTATGACGAAGCTTATAATCAATCTGACAGTAGCAAGGATTTTGAAAGGGCCGTTCAAGGGAAAAGAATTCCTAATTCTGCGAATTTCATTGACTTCAATCGATTGGCCGTTCCACTCAAACGCATTCAGTTTCCAGTGTATCTGTATTAATCTGTATTAATAAAACTCATTTTCTGATTAAAATTTCTTTTTCTTTTTTCCCAGTATATATCCTTTTTTACACAACAACTACTTCTTTTATTTCATGCCGATGGATGTTATACCATTCCCATCATACCGCTCTGATCAAATCATGCCTATCATATAATGCTCATAGTACCATACCTATCATACTGAATGTACTATATTATTTCCATCATAATGTTCCCACTAAATGCTCATATTCCTCATAGCATATCCATAGCATATAAATATTATAATATTCCTATCATACGACACCCATCACACTATACCCATTATACGATATGGGTATAACATATCATAACATATTTTACATACCATATTCATCACACGATATTCATCTTATAAAACAGTCAAATTCGTATAAACTATGTGAGAATTATAGCCTTTCAAGAATAATTGTCTCTTATGGCTCACATTTCACTTCATATTTAAACATTATCATCAGAATCATTATTACTTCTGAGTATTTTCAGCAATTTTTTCTTTTTAGTTTCCAATATTTAAAAATATGCACAATTTATTAACTTCCGCAATGCACGTCAATCACGCACAGACACGATATTCATTTTTCCCGACATGTCTACAAAATGTTTAAAAAAAAAAAAATAAAAAAAAAATAGTAAATAAATAAATAATACGCCAAAGGTATTGTTTTTATTTAAACAATTAGACAGTTTTTCTGTTTATACGCTACATTTTCTCTTTTTGATAAAAAAATAGTCGCATAGAAAATAATGTTAAAAAAAAAAAATGAAGGCATTTTTAAAAATGCACAGAAAATAACACGCAACACTGGGGATTCAAATGGATTTTTTGGCCAATTGCAATGGACACGCTCACACATACTCACACACCCTTTTTTGACGTTTTGCCTGAATAAATAATAAAAATGCCCGCCATACCTACAATATGCAAAATCAATTCAACACAGCAATACTGGAATAAAGCGACAGTGGTGGGCGAATTTATTGCATGTTTAATCTTCGTAGTTCAGTAAAAATATTGATGCAAGCACTAAAGCACTAAATTTGTTGATTTAATTTGTGACTTTTTTATTGACTTTTGATGCATTTGAATGTATTAATTCATTTTGTTTTTTTTTTTTTTTTGTTAACTACAAAAATTAGTGGGTGTTAATTGTTTATACCGATGACTTTATTATTTCTGATCTATGGATTTATTCATTTGAAAAAATTTAAAATATTTTTCAATTGTTTTTGGGAACGATTCATATAAATAATTTTATATAATTGCACATAGCTTGCGAAAAATTGCAAGTGAGTGAAGTTAAGTGACTACCCTGTAGAAAATTGGACTAAATTTGAAATAGGTTCTCCGAACTGGTTCCAAAAAGGTTTAGTACTGATCTTTCTACAATACTTTTTCACATTACAGAGATCGATCTGACATTTTTTACAAGTCATTGTCATTTGTCAAAAGACAATTTCTTTCCATAAGCTCAAAAGCTTCCATTTAAAAAAAAAAAATTATGATCAAATTAAAAAATGAGCTAAATCGTTTTCAACGGCTTTCTTCCATTAAAACAGAAAAATCTTTTAAAATTAAAAAAAAAATAATATAAAAGAATGGCTTAAAATTTTACATTTGGCATTTCTAATGAAAAATTTGTTGAAAATCTCATTTTGGTCAGCTATATGAGCTAACAATAAAAACTTCGATGAGATTTTCAACATTATAGAGAAGATACAGTAGTCTTAAGATTTTGAATTTTTATTATTATGGATTTGAAATCATAATCTTGGAAAAACTGAATGAGACCCACGCCTAACTCCAATACAAATTGGCTTTATTGAAACGGTAAAATCGCTTAAGATTCCATTAATTTCATTTATTTTATTCCTTCAAATGAACCTTTGGAACAATACGTGAGCCGTAATATTTCATATCTGACAGTATTTTTAATTTTTTTATACAAAAAACAGGTGACGAGATTATAAAATAAATTTTACTCTAAAAACTCCATAGATACAGGTTCAAATTCATGCTTTATACATATATAAAGCATTAAAATTGTTGGTTTGAAATTTTTCAAAATACATAATTCATACAATTAAAAAATTCTTCCGCATGCTCTTTTAACAGGGGGTAATAAGAGCTGAAGTCATAGAATTTTCGTAATAATTTTCTTAAAGATTTCAATTTGGAGAGTAGTAAAACAAAATTTACCTATCAAAATGCAATGTATCTTATAGTAAAAGGTGGCAAATTTTATTATCTTCTAAGCAAAAGCAAATTGGTAGAAATCGTTTCATCAGTTTCTTAGTTATATGCAAAACATTGAAGAAGAAATTTCATGTTTTTTCCAAATAAGGAATTTTTAGCAAAAAACCCTTTAAGCGTTTTGCGCGACCATTTACCGTTTGTTAATATTAAAGTGTTGTATAACAAAATTCATATTTTTAAAAGTAGAACCAGAAATCAGCGTGTCCCGGGATCTTTTTGAAAAACGTTGAAAAAATGAAGCGGTCTAATATATATATTAGGGTGGTCCTTATTTTTTGACTTTTTTAAATATGAAAGAGATTTGTTTTGTTTTAATTTTTTTATTTGACTTAGAGGTCGCTACCAGTTGTCAAAATTAAGTGCTTTCACAAGAAAACGTTTCTTGGTGCGATTCGCCGATTTGAATGAGCATATCCGAATGTGAGAGAGGACAAAAATCTAAGCTATACGTATTTTTTCATAGGTGCGGAAACTCAGGTTTAAAGGTTGAAAATGGCGTCCGAAAATTTCACATAAGTGCGTTTTTTCACATAATGGCCAATATTGGAGCCGCCTTCTGAATTTTCAACTTTTGACTCCAGATTCGTACTTATCGACCCCAAAAATCTATAGGTACCTGATGTCATATGGATACGAGGCCGTCTTCTAGCGTTGGCCATTTTTTCCTGCCATTTGTACCAATGTACCTTAGTAGCGACCTCTAAATATCATTTAAAAATTAAAAAAGTAATTACTAGTTTCTTATGGTATATAATCAAATAATGTGTTACCCCGTGAAATTAAATTAAAGAATAAAATATTTTTCTTAGGTATTAGGGCCACCCTTATATATTCTATATATTTATAACATAAGACCAATTGGAGGATGCCTTCTTTCAATATTTATATATATATATATATATATATATATATATATATTTTATTTAATTAAATTTTACTCACCTGAATGGACAGCAACAACATGAAAAGAAAAAAAAAAATGAATATTCATTAATAAACGAAAAATATTTGCTTTAAGTTAAATTTTAATTATACAAAAATCAAAAGATGTTTAAAGAAAAAATATCAGAGTATCAAAATAAAAGAGAGAAAATCAGTAATATATGTCAATTTTTAAAAAATTTCTACATTTTTAAACAGAGTCGGTATTTTATTCTATTACTTTTACACACACAACACTTTTCCTATCTATTCCACTCCTTTTTCAATTGTTGCTGTTGGTGTTCGTTTTCACTTTCCGCACAAAACTTTGTTCATTAAAGTAATTTGGTTTTATTGTTGTTTTTTGTGGATGCAACAATTAAAAGTAACTGTTTTATGCAGTTGACAGAAGTAGGTCTCCCAAATGACTGAAAATATTATCAAAATTAAGGAAAATACTCGTAGCAACAGTTTTACTTTCAAACAAAAATACAGAGATAGAGAGAGAGAAGTTAGACGTTGCCGAAATTAACTCTTGAGCTTGACAACACTTCATATGTGGGTCAAAACAAGCAACAACTGTCAACGTCATCAACAGTAATAGCAGCAGCAACAAAAACAATAATAATAACAGCACCAGCACATAACAACCAACAGCAATTAACGGTGGTTATAATGATAATGATGATTGTGATGAGGAAACCAAGTTATGACGACAAAATATTTCCAAACTCATTTATTTCAGAACGAAACAGAGTGTTTGTATAGCTTGGTTTGAACTTTACAATTTTGATATAGAGGAAAAATTAAACAATAAACACAAAAAGTAAAACAAATGATAAAGACAATTATTTGAAGGTTACAAATATTCCTTTTAAATTAAACTTAAAAATAGAACATAAAATTATTTAATAAATTTTTTAAATAAACAGCCCACCAATGACAGCTTCACGGTTTAAAGTCCATGAATAAATTTAAATGTATGTATTACAAAGATTTTTAATTAGAAACATAATAAATTTTATACTTTACAATGGATAACAAAATGTTTAAATAAACGTTTTATTAAACTTGAATACTATTGAGTTATTAAAACGATATTTTATAACCTTTGGATTTAATTTGATTCCATTTTGTATTCAATTTTAGCTTAGTTAAAATATCACAATTCTTTCTTATATCCTTTGGAATTAATTTGTTACTATATAGAGAACTACTCGTAGTATTTATATGAAAATAAATTTTTTTTTTTTAAAGTTGGCAGCAAACATATATATTCATACATAAAAGAATGAAAAATTTAATATAAAAATAACATTAATTAAATTTTATATTTAATTTAATATTGACTAATTTATTCAATATTTAATTCAATATTAATTAATTCAATATTTAATTCAATATTAATTAATTAATTTAATATTTATTTTAAATAAATTAATTTATTTATATTAATTTATTATTTTATTATATCGCATGTCTTTCAAAATATCTGAGCTTGTATGAGATTTTGAAGTTTTGATTTCGGTTTTGGCCATTTTCGGCCTAGCCGGCCAGCCGTAACTGATATGAAAGTGGCCGAAACCGACCAAAACCGACTATTAGGTTGGATACTATATGGCAGCCATTGTTCAACACTAAAACTTGGAGCTTATTTATTGTAAAAATTAAAAATTAAAAAAAAAAAAACACAGCAAAAATAAAATAACACTGACGAAACAAAAACAATAATAATAAAACACAGCAACAGCTAAAAAAGCCTTTGGCCTGAAACTTTTGCCAGGATATGACTCGTTAGTCGATGTTATGAAAGCATCAAAATTCTCTAGGAAATTCATCAATAAACAGCTATACAGAGAGTGACAGACTGTGGCTGTGCACACATATATATACACACATATGCAGAGGCATTCAAACTGTTCCCAGTGGGCAATTCAGTCAGGCCTCTTGAAAAAAAGACATGCATTAGCTGCTTTTTTTGGCATCAACACACTTGACAACATCACTGCATCGGTGAGGGCTTCTATAAGGCCTGCCTGTTAAATGGAAGACAGGTAGTTTTCGTTATTTCTCTGTGATGTGGATGTGAGTTGAAAGTGCTGTATTTTTGTTTATTGTATTTTACGGTTTAAATTTTAATTTAGAACAAAAAAAAAAATCTAAAATCTATGCGCTCTAGTTTCAGGAAGAAAGTTTTTTATTTTCAATAAGCTTGTTTAAGAGGTTTATTGATATATTAAAGAATCGAGTTGAAATAGCTATACCAGAAAATTTATTAAATAAAGCGTCGTTAAATATTGGGGGTTGGAATTAATTTTAAAGGTTTTTTTTTCGGTTTTTGAGCATTTATTTAGAAACAACGGTACAATGTATATTATTCAAAGTATTGTCCATCATTAGCTACAACATTTTCCCATCTTTCTGGCAGCATATGGATTCCGCGCCGGAAGAACGACTCGTCTTTTGAGGCAATCCACGAATCGACCCATTTTTTGGTATCCTCGTAAGAAGTGAAGCGCTGCTCAGCCAAGCCATGCGTCATCGATCTGAATAGGTGGTAGTCGGAAGGGGCTATGTCTGGGCTATAAGACGGGTGGGGTAGCACATCCCAATTCAGCGCCTCCAACGTTTCCTTGACGGTTCTTGCAACATGTGGCTGTGCGTTGTCATGTTGAAAAACCACTTTGTCGTGTCTTTTGCCATATTCCGGCCGTTTAACCTTTAATGCTCGGCTCAATTGCATCAATTGTTGTTGGTAGCGTTCTCCAGTGATGGTTTCGTTAGGTTTTAGCAGCTCATAGTACACGACACCCTTCTGATCCCACCAAATACACAGCATAAGCTTGGCGTTTGAATATTCGGCTTGGCCGTCGATGTTGATGCATGGCCGGGTGGTCCCCACGATTTTTTTCGCTTAGGATTATCGTAATGGATCCACTTTTCATCGGCAGTGACAATACGATGCAAAAAACTCTTCCTTTTATGCCGTTGAAGCAGTTGTTCGCACATGCAAAATCGCCGTTCAACGTCTCTCGTCTTCAACTCGTACGCCACCCACTTTCCTTGCTTTTGAATCATTCTCATGGCCTTCAGGCGTTTGCCGACCGTTGATAAGTCGACTCCCAATGATTCTGACAATTCTTGAAGGGTTTACACGGGTCTTCATCGAGCAAAGCCTCCAATTCTTCATCTTCAAACTTTTTCGGCTGGCCCGGACGCTCTTTGTCTTCCGTATCAAAATCACCACTTTTAAACCGACGGAACCAGTACTCACAAGTAGAAATCGATGGAGCATAGTCCCCGTAAGCCTCAGTAAGCGTGCGTTGTGCTTCAACCGCTTTATTCATCAAATGGAAGCACAAAAGTAAACCTTCCCGCAAATTGCGTTTTGTTGGAACGAAAGTCGACATGT
Organism: Coremacera marginata; assembly: GCA_914767935.1. Lineage (NCBI taxonomy): Eukaryota > Metazoa > Arthropoda > Insecta > Diptera > Sciomyzidae > Coremacera > Coremacera marginata. The sequence goes on along the minus strand of OU612045.1, from coordinate 38,258,252 downwards.
TCACAGAGAAAAAAATATATGTTGTTTACACTTCAGTGGAATGACACATACTGAAAAATGAAGCTTAGACAATGTGCTTTGAAATGAATATAGTCACAGGTGTGCCCGATGCGATCTATTGATAGTTACGCCATCTCTTAGAAAACCTTTAAAACTTATTCCAACCCCCAATAGGTACAGTGAGTACAGAATAAGTAATATCTCTTGAAATTTCCATGGGCCAAAAATAGAGGTTAATCCCCTTTAAACAATATTTAAGGATACACTAGACTAAGACACACTAGATACCATTATTTTCGTCTTATCAGAGCTCGAGTTATGAGTTAATTATTTTCGTCTTATCAGAGCTCGAGTTATGAGTTATAAAATAGCTAAAACGAAAAAATTATTATCTATAGTTTTTTAGTCGAGAAATCACCTTTAAAAATTGAAATTTCCTGATATTATGATGATTTCAGGCATAATAAACGAAATGCAATAATCAGGGTTTAAGAAGAAAGTACTTTAAGAATACATTTTCAAAAAAGCGCTTTACTGCGGAAGTACTGACAAATTAAATTAAATTAAGTGCGGAAGTACTGGCAAGGATTGTGTAAGGGCTATAAAAACCTAACGCAGGCCTGCTAGAAGGCCTTCGGACTCCTGCAATTGCCCACTGGGTTAATCTAAGAATATAAAAAAAGAAGCACAGGAACCACCAATACCCAATACCAATACATGCTCTGCCTAATTTTCAAGTGATTTAGTCGTCCTTGTTGTTGTTGTTGTTGTTGTTGTTGTTGTTGTTGCTGTAGTTTCCATGACTTTTAAGTTGTCGCCCTACTCTGTTGCTGTTAATAATGTTTATAATGGGTTGTTGTTGTTGTTGTTGTTTTTGCTGTATTTTGCCTCATTTCATACAATTTCCTTTCCCTAAAAGATTGACATTGCTTGAAGTTTTACATCCGTTGAAATTTGATGGATTTTCAGTTGTTGTTGGTGTTTTTGTTGCTGTTACTGGTAAAATGTTTTACTGGTTATTTTGCTCGATTGGTTGTGTTCACCAATATGTGTAGAGGATTGAACATTGTTTGTTTTTGAAAATTCAGTTCAAATGAAGCGTTTAATGTTTTCCGACTAATTAATTTTTGGGAGGAACTACATTTGAGACAGAGTTGGAATCATTGAGGTGCCTAAGAAAGAAGTATGGTCTCACAAGAGAGAAATTTAGAAAAAGATACATATGTACTGAAGGTAGCAGGTTGGTGTTATTTATATTCAAAGATAATCTAAAATTATCTCTGGTGTAAATACTAAATTCGTTCCGCAATTAACAAAAGAGTAAGGTCACTGAATAAAGTTATGTATTTTTCTCATAAAAATTCTATAAAAACTTAGTGATGCGTTCCGAAACTCATGGGGGAAATATCGATTTATTTAAATTTTGTTCGTTTCATAGTCGTACTTCCTTTTCTCAGAAAAGAGTGATATTGATTACGAATAAAAATTACTTACTCTCTTAAATTTAAAAAAAAAGATGTAAACATTAACTCTTGATACTTTTCACACCTGCAACATTAAGATTTTGAGATACTCTCAAAAAAATTGTATATTACAACGGATTCCGCCGTTCGTAGTCTCAAAAGTTTGAGGAACTCTTAAAACGATGACTGCTTATTTTTTTTTAAGTAAAATTACGTCCTACAGTGCGGTTTATCTTTTTTGTAAATTTTTTCAAGTACATGCAACGTTTTGTGCACTTTTTGGGTTAAAACTACAGCCTTTAATATTCATCGTACAAAGATAAAATATCTGCCAAAATATCAGTTACATGCCGTACTAAACGCATTTTTATCTTTGGAGTTGATCATTTTTCAAGATGTACAATATTTAACAAGGTGGAAGAAGTAGACTGACGTTTATCAAATCAACACCTGCCAAATTTCGTTTGTAGTATTGCCACTTGATACTTTATTCTTGTGTGTGGTACAAACACTTCAATGAGGAGTTTTGGAATCGAGGAAGGGAATTTAGCTACAAAACATCACAAGCAGCAAATTTAAGTGGATTTTTTTGAGTTGCATAGCTAAGCACTGTTAGGTTGTGGTCTTTTTTGTATTTAATATATATGCATTCATTTTTTTAACTAACTCTTTGACATAATTTTTGTTTAATTTATATGTTAACACTACAAAATCACTTAAAATCACTTTAGATCATTTCAACTCATTCAAATCACTTCAAAAAATAATTGCAATAGAATTTTTGAAATCTGAAAATATAAATCACAATAACAAAGCACAGGATTTTCTATTGGATTAATGTTCAAAGTATGGCAGCACTACTTTTTGCTTGATTTTGACAGCTCAACGGTGTCAATTTCATAGACGTTGTAATGTATTTATGTATGTACTTAGTAATAATAATATTAATGCTACGGTACCTTATGTGCCAAACTTTTAAGCGTTCTCTTCAATAGTTTGTAAGTACGCATTGTTATTATATTACCTTTATGCATATATAGTATATACTCACATGTGTCTATCATTAGCCCTCTTATTATTTACGACATTTTTTATTACCTTTATTGGTGCCGATGCGTATTCGGTGCTATGGAAATTATTTTCACCAGAAGATCCGTGCAAGAAGACATACAAAGAGCTTGTAAATGTCTTAAAAAAATATTTTGTGCCATTAATAAATTAAATTGCAGAGTCGTTTAAATTTTACAAGGCAGAGCAGGGATCTAAGTCCAAAGGAGAATTTATTGTAGACCTAAAGGCTTTGGCGGAAAAGTGTAATTTTGAGGCATTCCTCGAAAGAGCACTGCGCAAAAAATTTATATGTGGAGTACGCGACAATCACCTGCCATCCAAATTCCTAAAAAAATTTGGACTAACGTTTAATTTAATGAAATGGCAGAAGATGATCGAGAAACGAAGAAAGAACAGAGTAATTCGTACACCGTTAATGAAGTCAAGAGCAATTTACGTGGTAAAAATGAGAGAAGATATGACAAGCGGTATGATGACCGTTGCGGTAAAACGAGACACAATTCTGACAACTGCTACTGTTAAAAATTGGATTTGTTTTAATTGCAACAAAAATTGAGCAACGAGTTTGTATCAAATTTTGTGTGACAAATGGTTTCAACTGCGCCGATACGCATAAAGTGTTGGTGACATGTTACGGTAACTCTGCTCTATCATATCAGAAGGCAAACATGTGGTTTAACCGATTTGTGAGTGGACAAGACGAAGTAGAAGACGACCCCCGTACCGGGCGGCCATCGTGTTCGACTACAGAAGAAAACGTTAAAAAAATCAAAGAAATGTTGGTTAAAAATCGCAACTTGACGATTAGAGAGATAGCAGAGGACGCCGTAATTTCAATTGGATCCGTTCAGAACATTTTGAAGAATAAATAGGGCTTGAGACGTGTCGCTGCGAAGTTGGTACCGAAAGACCTCAATTTCATACAAAAAAGAGACCGAGTTGCTATCGCGAAAGACATGCTGGAAATGGTCAAAAACGACGAATCATTCATCGAGTTCAACATTACTGGTGATGAGACATGGGTATACAAGTATGACACGCAAACCAGGCATCAGGCGAGTGCATCAGACTCAATTTTTTTCTTCCATCGTAAAAAATTAAGACACGAATAGAGTTGTAAACAAAACACTGTCACTTTACCAAATGTCAACGAGAGACGCTGATATTTGGCAGCCTTGTCATAGACACATGTGGCAACCTACTAAAAAAAAACATTTTCGAATCGGACAGTTAAGTCCGGTTCACAGTGTGAATGAACCTTTCTTTTTGAACAAGGTGGTATAAGTCAATTCTTCAATTCATTGATTATTCGTAACGAAGTTTGTAACGCCAAGAAGGAGGCGTGGCAGGTATAGAAAGATATATATATTTTTGATCATCATCACCTCCTGAGTCGATTTCCGTGTGTCCGTCTGTATATCCATCTGTCCGTCTGTCGACACGATTACAGCCGAAATTTTAAGCTATTTTAAAGACAGCGATAAAATTAAAAATATAAGTTTATTTTTAAAAAAGGAAGATCAAGTTCGAAAATGGGCCAATTTGGATGAAAACCACGCCTACCTCCCATACAAAGTGGCTTTAATTTAAACGTAAAATCTCTTAAAAATCCACAAAAATTAAGGAAATGTCTTGAAATTTTGCACATAAGTTTTGATATATAATAGAGACCATCAGTATGATATTTGGCAAAATTGAATACACGCCTACTCCCATACAAATTGGCTTTATTTTAAACTTAAAATCTGCAAAAATTAAAGAAATTTTTTAAAATTTTGCACATAAGCTTTGATATTTAATATATACCATCTGTATGATATATGGCAAAATCGCACGAAAACCACGCCCACTTCATATACAAAGTGGCTTTATTTTAATCTTGAAATTTTGCACATAAGCTTTGATGTATAATATGAACCATATCTATGATATTTGGCAAAATCGGATCAAAACCACGCCTACCTCCCATACAAAGTGACGTCATCGAAATAGGAAAACTTTTGTTAATATATAATACTGAATGTCATCGTGTATTTCGTGGCTAAAGACATCGAATACACTCGAATATGGAAGCGGAGGGGGTGTTTTTGCTTCGGTATCCTGCCGAAGCTCCATCCTTACTAGTTTTTAGGATATTATTTCAATCGTCTTGAGCTTTATTTCATGGGGGGCTTTATTTAATTATGAAACAAAGCTTTGTTTTTGGGGTCTTATTTCAAAAATATTTTGGACCCTCATTTCCACTGGCTTTTTTTAATAGAGCCAAAGTTTTGTTTGCTCATATTTTGACTATTGCTTCACATAACAAACACAGCAACAAAAGTTACAACAAAGCGAGCGTGCATATTAATTACTTGCAAGTTGGTAATTATTTAAACTTAGTCTGGAGAGATGGCACAAAAAGTAGACACCAATAAATTAATTTCTCGAAACGGTTTGTTAAAACGTACAAAAAAAAATATTATAGCTCTTTGCAAAAGTTCTCAAATAGCAACATAAAAAGTTACAGACATACACACACACACACACGCACACACACAAACCCAAGCATTTTAAGAAAAAACAAGCAATAAAAATAAATTTTTAAGAACTGCAACAATATTTACGACAAGTCATAAAAGTGTTCAGTAAAATTCAGCCAGAAGCACCTGAGGTTCACTTTTGGTGTCTGTTGCCATCAGATTGTTGCATACTTTTTGGCTAGACAGCGGCGTCTTCAACAATACGTTGAGAAAGAGTCGAGAGGCGTTGGCAAACTGAAGTGCTACAGACACATAAATATCATCGCACTCAGAGACGCACAAACATACTAACGGACACATATGGGTCGTTTTGGCTAAGTACTTGAAATTAAAAACTTTTTGCAAATGTTGAGTGGCATAACGTTGAAGACAGAAAACAACAACAACAAGCAACAAATTTCTGCAGCAGTCCACACAATAATTATTATGTCCCCCTTCCACCACACACACACACACACATACACATACTTGTGCTTGCTCCTTTTTTATCCTGTATACTCTGATATTATGTTTGTTTGGTAGACACACACACATACACACACACACAGATACAACGACTTGCTTTCATAATTGTGTGCACCGAAATACCGCTTAGTGTACAGTTTAACCAGCATGAGGACCTCTTTAGACTTGAGTAGTATTTCTTCTGTCTGTGTTTTGCGTGCCTGTCTATTTGTCTGTCCATTTATTGCTCTTTTACCCTATGTATGGAGGTATTTTCTTTTTTATGGTCCCTGCCGTGGTTACCTCTTGGCCATTCGACTGTAGAGTGCAGATAATTATGCGCCAACGAAATAATGCTGGGGACAATTGCGAGTTTAAAGTTGTAATTTTAAGCAACAACAACAAAAACAACAACAACAATAACAGCAACAACAATAAAACAAACAAAAACAATATGAAAATGATTGCTTTTAATAATAGGACAAAAAGATGGGTGAAGTGAGTGGAAGCGAAAAATGAATGGATGGTTGAATAAATGGGGATGGATGGAAAGCTGTTATGGTTGGATAAGACCAGCTAGCTAATTGACGTTTTTGAGCTACGGTACACTCAAAAAAAAAATATCATCTATTCAATGCCACACAGCTTACGATTTGAGTTGACTGAGTTTAAATTTGAGTTGGTCCTCAAAACAATAATTGAAGGTTTAAAGCAAGCCAGTTCCTTGCTTCATGCGTTGAATAAGTATATGAGAACCTCTTGGCATATTATTAGAATTTATGTATCTGACTTTGCTTTGCCGTTAAAATTTTATTACCAAAGTCATCCATTAAATCTTTCAGTGCATAAATTTTAACGAGCTAATATAATTAAGCAGCCAGCCGCCCCAAATTCATTTCTTGTCCTTGTTTGACTTCCATTGCCACAACCATTACTTTTTTGTCTGCTATCATAGCACAGATTTCGCATGCATCTAATTTATAAATCCTAAAATGTTCAAAATTGCGCAAATAAATCCAAATAATGACGACTCGACCGCAAATAGTACAAAAACAGAATAGAACAAAGAAAAAAAAACACAAAAATAATGAAAATGAAAATGAAAATAGTTGTTCGGTACAAAAGCACGTGATGCGATTCACTGATGATGATAATAGGGTTAAATGTGGTGCAGGGGGTTGGTGGGGCAATGTGTAGTAATGTTTTATCACAGCTGCAAAGGGGCACTTATACCGTTATAATTGCCATAAAACCATTTCATACATACTCGTATCAGTTACATCATTACACAGGGAAATGCATTTAAATACAATAACAACGATGGAGACGCCAACAAAAGCAACAACACCAACAATAACCAGCATGCAAACGATATGAAGGGGCTCCAGCTGAAATTAAAGTAGGCGCAGGACACTTTGTGACGCCGCAATTAAAGGCGAATGAATTACCGTAATGCGATGCTGAAATTAAAGTAGGCTGGTTAGAAGAAAGGGTCGAGCGTTTAAAGGACAAACAGTGGGAAGTGTGTTGAATGAGGTTTTAGATAACTAACTTGTTTTCATACAAGCTACAATCAGTTGTATATCTTAATGAACAAAATAATAGAGGATAACAGAAGAAAAATGTTTATCTTAATAAAAATAATTGCTCGAATATGATCTTCATATAATTGGCTTTTGTAATTGGCTTAGAGCGGTAGTAAGCTAGCAGTAAACAATGTATGTTGAAAATTTTAAGAATGCAACAATTAAAAAAATTAATGATTTAAGAATATATCGCTGATTCCATATCAAAACGCCCACGTTTCTGACATCACTATTTTTAAAAATTTTTAAATTCTCTGGGTTGATAGTTCTCCTGAAAAGTATTATATCTGCATACTCCTTTTTTTTTTTTTTTTATTTCTTTTTAAAAGATATACACTGTAAAAAATTGGAAAATGACTTCAAAAATACAATGAGTGCACGTATTGAAACAGCTGTAACTTCGAAACCATAAGTCGTACAGAAAAAAACTTGCATACATTGTAGAGACCTTGAATGGGTCTTTTTTGTGGTGTCCTTTTTTTTGGACTGTTTTCATAACATTTTTTTAAATTTTTTTAGACTAAAGTTATTTGTCACGTTTTTCGCAGTAAATTTTTCAACTTTTGAACATAGTATTGTTATAATACATTGATTCTTAAGGATCACACAAAATTCCATCTTGAGGTACGAATAATTTCTATTTTTAACGAATTTTTTAAAAAATGCCTTCAAAAGATTTCTTACTTTTATACCGAAAATTGTATATCGAATTATATATATATAATTTTTCTGTACATTGTTTTGTTACTGAACTTCTAATGAATGGCTGGACCGATTTTGATCAAATATGGTGTGTGTGTGCGGCTGGGTCTGCAAATGTTTTAGGTCCCGGTAGGTGGTGCTGTTGTTGCTGTGGCAGTGTTTAAAGGAGTATTTAAAAGTATAACTTACAAACGAATTGAAAAATTGTCATGATTCTTTCTTTACACTATTACTTTTTATGTAAGCAAAATTACAAAAATACAAAATGAATAAAAATAAACAAGAAAAATAACTTAAATTTTAATGACAGTTAGGCTTGTTTCGATTTATAAAATGTTTTTAAATTTTTTCGATAGGAACTTTAAACAAACCCTACATTTATGCATACCATATGAAAGAATATTAAAAAATCCATTTTTGGTTTTGAACATTTTTCCAACAACAACTCTTTTTAAAAAAGTTCGCAAACTTTTTTGCGAAATAAAGAAATTCGTTAAAGTTTTATTTGTAACATTATAAAAATTAGAAGGGAAATGAAAATAGAAAAGATTGGAATACGATTGTATGGGCAATTAATCAAAGTTTTATCAAAAAAAAAAAAAGAAATGCAATCTTTTGTAACATGACTGAGTTATTTACTTTCAAAGCCAGCATTTTCATTTTTGATTGCTTTTTTTCTATTTCACCAAAAATAAAATTAGTATTAAAAACTTTTTGTGTGTTCCAGGAACGAAAGTTTATGGCTTTGGCGCCGAAGGACCTTGGTTTAAACACTCTCTGTAGACAATACCACTAATTTTATTTTTTGATGAAATAGAAAAAAAAAAATCAATCAAAAATTAAAATGCCGGCTTTGAAAGTGAATAACTCGGTCATATTACAAAGGATTGCATTAATTTATTTTTGTTTAAAATTTTTAATAACTGTCCGTTTAATCGTGTTTCAATTTTTTCTATTTTCATTTTCCTTCTAATTTTTATAATTTTCCAAAAAAAAACCGTAACGAATTTCTTTATTTCGCAAAAAAGTTTGGTAAATATTTGTTGTTGGAAAAATATTGAACACCAAAAAGGGCTTTTTTAATATTCTTTCATATGGTATGCATAAATGTAGGGTTTGTTTAAAGTTTCTGTGATAAAAATTTAGAAACGTTTTATAAATCGAAAAATCAAGCCTAGTTATCACAAATATTTAAGTTTTTTTTTGTTTATTTTTATTAATTTTGTATTTTTGCTTACATAAAAATTAATGGAGTATGGAAAAAATCATGACAATTTTTTTGACAATTCGTTTGTGAGGTATACATTCAAATATCCCTTTAAACACTGAAACACCAACAACAGCGCCACGTACTGGGTCCAACTTTAGACCTAAAACATTTACAGACCCACCCACATACACACATCAAATTTGGTCAAAATCGGTTCTGCCATTCAGGAGGTGTTCAATGACAACGCCATGTACAGAAGAATTTTATATATAAAGATATGACTTTTCTGTATAAAAGTGAGAAACTTTTTGTAGGCAGTTTTTTAAAAATTCGTTAAAAATAGCAATCGTTGGTATCCCAAACTAAAATTCCGTGTGAGCTTTAAGAATTAATGTATTATAACCATCCAAATTTACTGCGAACATTACAAAAAACGTTACAAATAAATTCAGTCAAAACATATTGACATAACATAAAAAACTTTCATAAAACAGTCCAAAAAAAGGACACCACAAAAAATACCCATTCCAGATCTCTAAAATATATGCAAGTTTTTTCTATACTTTTTTTTTTTTCTATACTTCTATACTTATGGTTTCGAAGTGACAGCTGTTTGAATACAAGCACTAATTGAATTTTTGGAGATATTTTCCAATTTTTTACAGTGTATAACTTAAGAAAGAAACTGTTTTCGCAAAAACAAAACACAGTTTAAGTTATTTTCACGAGCAAGTTTAAAAAAAATCGGAAGCACAAAGGTCAGATTTTGCTCATAAATAGTCGAATTGATCGCTATACAAGTAATTTAAATATTAATATTAACAGAAAAGATAAAAATTTACAAAATAAAACTGTTGTGTAATTAAAAAAAGAAATATACAAAAAAGGCAAATAATTACATCAAACGGAGAAGATTTGGAATAGGGAAGAAGAAACCTAAATTTTTCCCGCAATAGTCACGTGGTCTACAAATGTAGTTAACTCATGTTAAATTACGTACATTCATGTTAAATAACTATTTTCTTTAATTTTTTTTTTTGTGTAAGCATAGGAAGTATATTTATGTTCTTTTTGATTAAAATTAAATAATCTATGATTAATGAGTTCAGCATTTAGATAAACTAGTCTCGCCTGTTGCCGAAATTCGATCATATCAAAATTAATATTAAAGTCTTCGCTTACAAGGAAAGGTTCCTAGGTATCACTCGCCGATTTGAATGATTTTTTGATATGTGATATACACAAAAATCTAAGGTTGACGTATTTTTTTAATACGTGCTCAATCGATGGTCTAGGTTTTCAAAATGGTGTTTTAAAATCAGTGGAAATTTCGTTTTTTCACCATAATTTAACTATTTTCCATAGAAACATACACATATTTGGTATCAAGCGAAAGGTATTAAAAAGCATCTAATTTTTAGAAAGAAATTTTATTGTTATTTTGTTGTTGAAGTTTTTAACAGTATTTAGTCGATATCATGAAGAGCGCATACTCGAAAATGTTTAATATTCACTTATGTTTAATATCAGCTAATTCTAAAAGTTAAGTTTTTTTTTCTTTTTTTAAACTTTTACCTTTTTATATTAAAATTTTCTTTGTTGGTAAATGCACTTATTTTCTTAAAAATAAAATATCTTGTTATATATAACGACGACATTGTGGGTATTAGAAATTTTGTTTTTGCTCAAACTTTCCGTATGTGTAGATATTTGATCTAAAATGTTGATATTTTACAGTGCTTCCATACAAACTGTGTGCTTCTTACTTCTTTGCCCGAAGAATGAGAAAAAATCATCCGTAATTTAAAGATTGAAATTTAAAGATTAAAAGAAACTTTCAAAGCAAATATCTCTGCTAGTTTAAAATACATTTCACTCAATTCATTTTTGTCAAAAAGTTCAATAAAATTGCTTTATAAAAACTATTACAAGAATACCATTTGCTGTGCATTTATATTTTTAATATTTTTTCAAATATGATTCAAAATATTGAATGTTTCTCAAAAAGTTACTTAAATGTTGATATGGTTGTAAAAATAATTTAAACCGAAAATTGCATTTTAATTTCCATTTCTAAATTAAATATTATGATATTTATTAGCAAAAATTGTTTCAGTTTTAAGCAAAAATGTATCAGCTGTTTCTGTCATTAAAAAACAAGGTTGATTTTTTTTGATGAAAAAAAATTATTATTTTTTAATTTTATATATTTTTAAAAATGTTCGTCTTATATATTTTGTTCTTAAAAGCCTAGCTTCAAAAATAATTTATTTGACCCCAATATTTCTTTCCAATCAATAGTTATTGCTAAAAATATATTTTCATACCATTTGGATCTATATTTACAAAACGCATTTTTTGTTAATTAGGAAGGGGTATATACTTTCCTTGCTCAGTTTTGAAGCAAGACTATTAAAAAAAAAACGTAAAATTAATATTTTTTAAAAAATAAATTCCATTAAAAAAAAAAACTAAAGGGTGCAAAAACAACTTTGACTTAACTTTTTGAGAAACATTCTTTTGTGCATAATAAATGCACAGTAAACGGTACTCTTATAATAGTCTTTATAAAGTAATTTTATTGAACTTTTTGCGTAAAAAAAAATTGACTGAAATATATTTAAAGCCAGAGGAGATATTTGCATCGAAATTCACATCTTTAAATTTCGGATGATTTTTTTCTCATTCTTCGGGCAAACAAGTACGAAGCACAAAGATTGTATGGAAGCACTTTAAAATATAAACATTTCGAATCAAATATCTACACATACGGAAAGTTTGAGAAAAACGAAAATTTTTAATACCCATATGTGGTCGTTATCTATAACAAAATATTTTATTTTTTAGAAAATAAGTGCATTTTCCAACGAAGAAACTTTAAATTCAAACAGGTAAAAGCTAAAAAAAAGCAAAATAAAGTAACTTTTAGAATTAAATGAAATTAAACATAAGTGAAAATTAAACAATTTCGAGTACGGGCTCTTCATGATATCGACTAAATACTGTTAAAAACGTCAACAACAAAATAACAATAAAACTTCTTTCCACAAATTAGAGGCCATCATGTGCGCTTTTTCAATATCTTTCGTTAGATACCAAATATGTGTATATTTCTATGGAAAATAGTTAAATTATGGCGAAAAAACGAAATTTCCACTGATTTTAAAACGCCATTTTGAAACCCTAGACCATCGATTGAGCACGTATAAAAAAATACGTCAACTTTAAATTTTTGTCCTCTATCACATATACGAAAATCATTCAAATCAGCGAGTGACACCTGGGGACCTTTCCTTGTTTGTATCATACTAAAATTTCATATTAAAATTTGTCAGTAAATTTTCGAAAAAAAAACTTTCTTCCGAATTGACCCATAGAGGTGATCCTTCAATATTTCTTCTAAGCACACCTAACCGCTATATGCCATCTTTTTGGAGTTCCCCATACAAGAAACACAAAAATCGGCGTTTATAATTCATATCTCTCCTGAATTAACCCCTAGGTATGTCAATTATATGAGCTGGTCCTATTATTTTTTCCCCTTCAACCTTTTTTTCTGAACACACTTACTTCCAATCTGCCAACCTCTGGGGGGGTCCCCAAACAAGAAACACAAAAACTGTCGATGGACCCCTAAACAGATCAAATATATGAGCTGGTCCTATAGTTTTTGACCTTCAACATATCTTTTGAACACACCTACCACCATCTGCCACCCATGTAGGGATCCCAATAAAAAAAAACACAAAAGCGTTGCTATGTTTTTTGCTGGCCTGTAGGTAAATCAGAAATGGAGGCATTAACAAGCCTTAACCCATTAAGGACCAATGTGACGTATACGTCACGATAGCATAGCCCATATATAACGGTCGCTAAACAAAATTTGGTTTCTGCCAATTTAATTTAATATATCACATTATCCCCTCTATGGCATTGTGATCGAGATTGCATCAGTTGCAATTGGAATTTGTTTGTGAATTGACGCGCTTGCGCTAGCTTAGCTTTGTGTGTAAAGTGAAAATAAGAAAAATGTCGAAAAGCACAAAGGCCAAAAAGTAAGTATATTAAAATTTTGTATTTTTGTATATAACTATAAAAAAAGTGAATGAAGTATTACTTAGAAAAATGTGTAGATAAATTGTATAAAAGAAAAAGTGAATATTTATTGTATTATTTTCGTGTTTGATCATGTTTCTTCTTGCTGTGACGTACACGTCACATTGGTCCAAATACAGTGAAAGTACATACATTGCTTTTTTATGTTATTAGATACTTCAAAAATACGAACGAAATGCTCGATTTTCTAGAGAGCTTACAAAGTGATGATGAAGATATCGATAGAGTGTACCTAGAAGCACCCGATGAAGGTCGGCTGTCCGATGAAGATTCAGGAGAGGAAGACTGTGGTGGCATCATTGACAATTTGAGCAAGAATCAATTACTAGCGCCGTGTGAATTAGTGTGTAACACCAAAGATGATGGCATTCTTGTAGACGATGTAGAACTGAATATTACAGATCACGATATTGCCAATTTAATCGAAGATGTTCTTCAAAACTCTTTTCAAAACATTGGGACAAGCTTATTGTTGGAATCTCCATCTTCATCGAATCAACGACCACCAGAAATTCTGGGGGAAGAATCAACTGCACGTACGTATAACAAGACGCCTAAAAATATTTCAGTACGTAGTACCAACAGAAAAAGGCAAAATACTTCAAAAGCAAACGGTCCTCGGGCAAAAAAAGTTAAAAAGCCTGAATCACAATTAACTTGGGTTGAAAGTGACGCTGGTAAGTCAAAACCTTTTTTCCCTGAGCCAAATTACACCGATTCTTCCGGACTATTGTCACATCAGCAATTTGAAAAATTCATTGATGATGAGGTCCTACAGATGTTATGTGAGGAGTCCAATGCTTATTCAGTTCAAATAGAAGGTCAAAATCCCAACATTACCATAAATGAGATGAAGGTATTTATTGGTATCATGATTGTCACTGGGTACACATCTCGACCAAAAAAAAGAGATTATTGGTGCGAAGATTCAGATATGCTCTGCTCTTTGGTAAGCGAAAGCATGCGACGAAATAGGTTCGAAATCATATTTCGTTATATGCACTTCAAAGACAACAGCTTGGAAGATCGAGAGGACAAAATCTGGAAAATTCGTCCAATTACTGATGCGGTGAAAAATCGATGCCTCAAAAATGTTCATCCTGAACAGGATCTATCATACGATGAGTCTATGGTGGAGTATTATGGTCGACACGGTTGCAAACAATTTATTAGGGGAAAACCATTGCGTTTTGGATACAAGATGTGGTGCCTCAATACGCCCCAAGGATACCTTATAAACTTTGAGATGTACCAAGGTATAAATCCACGCATACCAGAAAAGTATCCAAACATGTATGGAAAGAACCCTGCACCACTGTTTTCAATGCTTGATGATCTCGACGAAGAAAAAAGACAGTTGCCGTACTGCATTTATTTTGATAACTTATTTACTTCTGTTTCTGTTTTGCTTGGATTGAGACAGCGGGGCTACCATGGCACTGGAACAATGCGCGAAGTTATGATACCTAAATCTTGCCCTTTACATGACAAAAAGGTACTAAAAAAGAAACAACGTGGACACATAGAGAGCATTAAACTGGAAGGTGGTGAAATATATATAACGAAATGGATTGATAACTCTGTTGTTACTGTAGCTTCAACCGTTTTTGGAAAAAATCCAGTATCCAAAGTTGGTCGATACTCACGAGAACAACGCCGAAAAATCGACGTTCCCCGACCATGTGCTGTTGCCATGTACACCCCCGCTGCAATGGGTGGTACAGATCGTATGGATCAAAACGTAAATGCTTACAGAATTGGCGCAAGGGGCAGAAAATGGTGGTGGTCTATATTTACCTGGCTTATTGACGTTTCAATTCAAAATGCTTGGATTTTGCATCGGAAAAGCGGTTCAGGTATGACCCAAATTGATTTTCGTCGAGCTATTTCCAGCCATTATTGTGGGAGCCTTGGCATTAGAAAGCCGCCTGGAGGTTATCGAAGACCGAAAAATGAAACTGAATGCACAAACCAAAGATATGATAGTATCGATCACTTTGTGGAGATTGTTCCAGGTAACAAACGTCGACGATGCCAAGGTCATAATTGCACAACTGTGTGCATGACGATGTGTGGAAAATGTAATGTTGGCTTGTGTGTTAAATGTTTCAAGCACTACCATTTTATAAATGTTTACTAGTTTTTTAAACTTTTCCTAATTTATTTATTTATGTGTAAGTTTTTCAAAATGTGAATAAAAATTACCTGAATTTCCTTTTTTATGTTCCTTTTAATTTAATTAATTATAACCTTTATAAGCGAATAAACCTAAAGTACAAATAAAAAAAACATTTACTCGTAAACAAAATATGCCTTTCCCATAAGTGTAAAACATAGATGCTGGCATTGGGACCAACGTGACGTATACGTCACAGGCGGAATACACGCCCCCTGAGAACTTTTTCTGATTTTTTCTTCTGATTTCTCTTTAAGAACTCAAAGGTAGTATATGTGAAAAATGTCAACATTCTACGTCGATTTTAAAGGTCCTGTCCTTAATGGGTTAACAATGCTAACGTTAACAGCGATGATATTAACAGTAGTGACGATTAGGGCTTGCAATTCCGGGATCCTGGACTTTTCGCAGTCCAGACAGTCACGGGATTATAAGGCCTGAAATCCCGGGATTTTTGGGATCCCGGGATGTGGTTAAATTTTCAACAAAAATTTGTAAATTAATATATTTTTTTAAAATTATAAAAATTTTGAAATAAAAATGTATGAATCTAGTTAGGAATGGACCGATGCTTTAGCCACGACAGAGTCGATGACATTCAGTTTTATTTATCTACGAAAGTTTTTCTATTTTGATGACGTCACTTTGTATGGGAGGTGGGCGTAGTTTTCATCCGATTTTGTTAAATATAGAGATGGATCATATTATATATCAAAGCTCATGTGCAAAATTTCAAGACATTTATTTAATTTTTCTCGATTTTCAAGAGATTTTAGTTTTAAATAAAGCCACTTTGTATTGGAAGTAGGCGTGGTTTTTATCCGATTTTTCCCAATTTCATATTCAAAATTTATGTTTAAGATAGAATATTTATATTGAAGAAAAATTGCAAAATGTTTTAGAAAAATGTGCCAACAAATCAACCAAAGTGCCAAATATGAGGCTGTCAGATGGAATAGGAAAAAAAAGGGAAATATTTGTAAATGGTGGTAGTCGTGGGGAGTATCTTGAAATGGCATATAAATTCTTAATGACAGTGCCACCTACTAGTGTCGAGGCAGAGAGATGCTTTTCTTTGGAAGGGTACTTCGTCACCCAAATTCGGTCAAATCTCGGTGACGACAGCCTTAATTTTTTAAGGGTATCTTTGTGCAATATAACACGATTCTGAAGGCGTTTTTTGAAAGAATACTACAAAAAAATTGTCAGAGATATTGATATAAAGCTTTTTACTGATTTCAACAATTATTAAAGTACATAAAAAAATTTTTTTTACGCTATCACTTGCGTGTACGTGGCATTGTCATGAAGCGGTGCGAGAAAAGTAGGACCCTTTTTATTATTGTCGAAGAGAGCGTGTCTCCAATGCACCTACCTTATAATTGTATCATGCTCCCAAGTAACGCTGTTCAGCAGAGCTGTGGGCTTTATATTTTGTTGTTGTTTTTTTTTTATATGGGAAAGAAGGTATTTTTAATTTCTAATTTTTACCAATGTTAATGACAAAACATTTGAATAAAAATTTTAGTGTGTAATTGGTATGAACCAGAGCTTTTAAATGATTTAAGTTTCATTCGAATATGTTAGGTAAATAGGTAAAAAGGGAGTTAAACTGTGTGTTCACTCAAAAATATATGCATAGATTCTAACACTGAAGTGAATCATTTTGTACGTAATAGAATGAACATCCATTATCAATTCTTGAATAATGTAGAAGAGTTCTATCAATCGTGCTGACTGAATGAGTGTGTCCGAAAAGAGGAAAGAAAAAGCAACAACAACCACACAGCTGTATTGAAGCTTTTTCTTTTTCTCTCGCCTTCTGCTCAGCCACAGCAACGTTGTGCAGCAACAGCAAAATTATCTGGCATTGCTTGTTGTTTTATATGAGGAAAAGTGTTTTTAATTTCTAATTTTTACCCATTTTAACGACAAAACATTCTAATATGGAATATTCTGCAGTTGGTATAAACCAGACCTTTCAAATGCTATAAGTTTCATTCAAATGTATTGTCTACAAATTGAGAAAAAGGGGGTTAAAATTTTATGTTATATATAATTGATTAAAAAGGGAGTGAGGGGCACTTTAAGTATTTTTGAAAAAAAAGTCAAGTTTCAACCGGTGTAACTTTTTTCCCAAATTTTCGTTTTTTCAATTTCTTGCAGAAAATAGCTCAAGACTAAGTTTAAATCATCCGTACTGTTCTTGGTTTCAAATTTTACATTTTTGGATTTTTGACAATTTTTTTTTTTTTTTTTTGTAAAAATACTCAAACTCGAAATTTTTTTAAAGTTACACTTCTTGTAATAAAATGCATAACGACCAGGTAATTCAACATATTACGCAATTTCTTGTATATCCATTTGGTATATTGTAACAAAATATGTCCACAAGATTTCATTGAAATTTTTTAAAATTTGGATTTTGTCCAATATTTTTAATTCAACAAGAACAAAAAGGAGTTTTTTTTCGAAAAGTAAAAAATCACAACTCTGGAGGCTTTCGTAAAATTTGCCTATTTGAAAAATTTGCTTATTTAAAAAAAAAATTGAATAGAAAATGAGCTGCGAACCAGCTTTTTCAAAATTTTCACTAAGAAAAA
The DNA here is from genome assembly GCA_914767935.1 of Coremacera marginata. Taxonomy (NCBI): domain Eukaryota; kingdom Metazoa; phylum Arthropoda; class Insecta; order Diptera; family Sciomyzidae; genus Coremacera; species Coremacera marginata. The sequence goes on along the minus strand of OU612045.1, from coordinate 38,240,359 downwards.
AGTTATTTGGGTTTTTTGATAAAATTTGCACTTTTTTCCCCATATAACCAAGTACTGACATATACCGATGCAATTCGGCACCGGTTCCCGTGGTCCTTGGTACACCAACTCATTTTTACATTTATTTCAACATCATACAAAGAAATTGAGGGGGTACCACATAAAAAAAAAACAGCATCGACTTTTTTGGGACACCCTAATGTATACTTTAAAGAGTCCACAAAGGACTTTCTAACGATGTATAGAACCTACCGGGTTTGTAGTTTTTTGAAACTGAGCTGCACTTTTCATATATTATTTATTATACTTAGGTTTTTCATTATCGCATTTATAATATTAAAAATAACTTTGCTAATAGTGCAACAACATTTTTGTTTTTTTTTATTTTTTTTTTTTTTGAGGAGTACAAAAAGGACCTTATCCATTTTAGTTAAAGTTCAGTTGACTCTAGTAAGCAGACAATATCTGCAATACTTTCAGTCAAAATATGCAATACCTTCAATCTAAAATCGAATACAGTTTCCTTTAATAAAAGTGCGCTATTTTTTGTGACCATCAAAAAAAGAACCAGCTTAGGGTATGTCAAGGTCAAATAGCTTAAATAAAACAAAAAAGATAGTTTTTTTGCTTGTCTGAACATGTGAATCAAAGTGTGTTGTATTTTTAATTAAAAAAAAAAAATATTATTTGCAAAATTAAATTTTTTAGAATTTTATCAGATTCCTCGATTTTTGTGATATTTCTATGACCAACACTGAAACACTTTGTGTCAAAGGTATACATTCAGAAATTTTTTTAAAAAATGAAAAATTTTTCTTAAATTTAACACCCATATAAAATATTACTCAGACGTAAGCTTCTAAGGGGGCAGGATGAACTTCGAGGCCTGTAATTTTTCGGTTGTTGGACAAGATAAAACCAGACAAAAAGTGTTCAGCTTTAGATATATATTTATGTTAGCTTCGATCAAGCTTTTAATGTGACCCTGATTTTTAATAAAAAATTAATAAAATTTTTTAAAAAAATTAATAAAAGTATTAAAATTTGAATAAAATTTATTTTAAAAACGTTGAGCACCAATGATGTTCTCTGCAGTGGAAAGTCTTACTAGTCATGAATTTGACTGGTTAACACACTAGTTGAAACAAAACTAGTCAAAAAAATACTAGACACTTAACTAGACATTCATTCCTAGACAAAGAGTTACTAGTTAAGTTACTTTCTGTAATGCGCTGCATTCAAAACTTCAAAAAGATCAGGTGTTTTACTAGTAAAAAAATAACTAGTTGCTTAATTTTATAGTTAACTAGCCAGTCGCTTTTGAACGACTTGAAAAATTACCAGCTATATTTCAAGCTCATAACTAAGTAGTCATAATTGTACTAGTGCTTTGCTAGTTGCTTGTTTTACACAGATTTCCAAACATAAAAAAAAAAAATAATTTTTAAGTTTTAAAAATGCGGTAAATATTTACGCAATAATGGAAATTAACCCTCTGATGCCACTTTTTTTGCTTACGCTCCAAAAATCAGATTAGACTAATATGTTGAGAAGCAAAACTAATCTGAAGTTCATTTTTCATTTTGATCGTTCATTTATTACAAAATACAAAAAATAAGTAGAAAGGTGCGATTTAGATTTTAAATAGTAAAGCAGTTATTTATGCAATGAACACTTTTCGATTCACCCGTATTGTTTTCACTTCAATCTCACTTCAATTAATGTGTTCATTCACTGAAAATCAAGTTTTTTTTTAATTAATTTAATTCGTTTAAATATGATGACATTTCATTTCAAATTGAATAGTTGTCAAACGGAGCATGCACGCGCCAAGGGGTGAGAACTGAAATGTGATTTGAAAATTCGTTAACACTCCGAAGAAAACAATTTGATTTCCACAGATTACGATTTTATATCGATCGGCATGAACCCCGCCTAGAGTCGGACCTGAACATTAGAGGGTTAACAACAAAACTCTCACGAAAAGGTAATAGGTAAGACATATAATGAACTAAAAATACCGATTCTTAAATCAATTGGCGCGACGTGTTAATGCAATAAGCCCTTTATATACTTAATATACCAGTACACAAGTGGTCAAAATCATACCAGTAAAAATCCTACTTTAATAATACTAAAATCCTACAGGCTTATAAAATACTACTATTACAACTAGTTCAAAAAATGGCAGTTAAAATACTACCTTCAATCATATCGAAAATAGGGCAATTGTCTTTTCCTATGACATCGCCACAGGAACATAACCAGTTCGCGCAATGTAAAAATCATTTGGGCTGAACTAGTGCTGGTATTTTTTGTCCTAGTACATTTACTAGTATTTCAACTTTCTTAAAAAAAACCAATCTTACGAAATTGTATTGAAAAATGCTTATAAATTGTCATTATTAGCGTTTTAATTAAAATGCCCCAAGGAACAATTTCAGTGCTTATTCTTTGCACACAATTGACTTAATAAATATTTTCTCAGCTTATGAAAGAAATGTTAAATTGTAAACGTGAGAATGAAAATATTTCAAAAATTTAAAATAATGGTTTTTTATTGTTTCATTGTTTTGAGTTTTACTATTTCACCTACTTCTAAAACATTTCAAATCCTCTTCAAATTAGTGAACTACTCCAGTTTTCAACGCAATCATACTTTTACTATCTCTTTCAATGGCTTATAACTTTTTGTTGTTCTTGTACCGCTTTGTTGTTGTTACATTCTCACTTTCCTCACAAAACTTTGCTCATTAAAATAATTTGGTTTTATTGTTGTTGTTGTTGGTTTTGTGCAAGTGGCAACAATTAACAGTAACAGTTTTATTGTAGCTAACAAAAGTAGGACTCTCAAGTGAAGTGAAAATTTTGTAGAAACTGAGTGAAAATAACAACAACTTTTTGGAAAATACAGAGCAAAGACAAGTTACGGAGGAAATGAAGTTTTGAGCTTGACAAAATACTTCATATGTATGTGGGTCAAAATAAGCAACAACTGTCAGGAATATGAAAAGAATAGGAGCATTAATGGAACTAAGACATGACAAGAAACAGAAATTAATAGAGGATTAAATATTTATACAAAAACCGAAAAGTCAATATAAAAAAAATACATTTATCATATTCCCATAATTAAAAAATAAATAAATAAAAAAAAATTATAGTATGTGACTAGCTATGATATCAAAAATGAAACTAAAATTATAAGAAGACCCTGGCAAAAAATCAAAGAAAATTATCGTTTTTAGATGTCAAAATATTTTTACGAAAAAATGCTTGAAACAATGTAAATTCATATAATTGCCACTTTTAGGATCTTTCGCAGTGAAAAAAAATTTTAACAGAAAAAAAATGTATAAAATATTGATTTATAATTATCGATCGGTATCTTAAATAGCAAAAAGTTATCAGTGTATACTTGAATACGTATACTCGAAGCGTGGAGAAAAAATTTTAGTCCGATTGGGCTATAACTTTCTTAGTTCTCTTTATTTAAGAGGGCATATAGGTTACAAAAAATACAAAAATACATACAAAAAAATAAAAAAAAAACAAAATGGTGGCCGATTTTGTAAGCTCGAAAATGGACTTTTTCGACAAAAGTCGATTTTTTTCAAAATTCCCGAAATTTTATTTTTTAATTTGTAACCTATATGCCCCTTAACTCTTTTTTTTTAAGGACTGCAACCACTTAATCAAAATTTTGGTGTGTTTGAGCATCCTAATAAATCAAAAAACAGTGCATTTTTTTAAATTTGTGAAAAAAAAAGAACATCTGGTCTACCTGGCTAAGAGCGTTAGGTTAGGTTAAAGTAGTTAAGTCTATAGCTGACTAGACACCTAAGTCAGTGCAGGCCCGTTGTGATACCACATAATCTCCTTTGAACCCTAGAGATTTCCCTCCCCAAGCCAGTTCGTGGGGGTGATAAATTTTAGGATATGCCTTATTTCCAGGCATGAGACTTCGGCAAGTCCGTTTAGAAAGGGATGACCCAGAGTTGCCGTCCTCCTTTTAGCAAGGGCCGGACAGTCGCACAGGAGGTGCTGAACATTTTCTACTTCCTCCTTACATCTGCAGCTTCTGCAAAAATCATTTCCTATAAGTACTAACCGAAGAGCATGCGTTCCGATTAGGCAGTGACCCGTGAGGATTCCTACTATTTTTGACAGGTTTACCCTGCTTAATTCATGCAGTGAGTTGGTGCGTTTTAAGTCGTAGGAAGGCCACGTCAGCTTAGCAATCCTACATGTACCAAGGTGCTCCCAGCGTTCTTGTGTAAGACTTAAGGATTTGTTCCTGCACTGGAGTTTGTTGGTGGATATGGGTATACCAATAAGGTCCTCATTTAAGAGGGTGTTAGAGGTCGTATCCTCCCTTGCCAATTCGTCTGACAAGTTATTGCCCTCGATACCCCTGTGTCCAGGTACTCATATGAGGTGGATCCTGAATAGCCTTGCCATCTCGTTAAGAGATCTGCGGCATTCAGTGAGAGTTTTAGAGTTATCAGTATGTGAGTTCAGTGCCTTGAGCGCTGCTTGGCTATCTGAGAAGATGAAAATACTTTTCCTTCAAGGTCTTTTTGACCCAGAATCTTAGCGGTAGCGTGAATTGCCACCATCTCCGCTTGGTAGACACTACAATAATTTGGGAGTCTAAAGGCTACTTTGATTTCAAGGTCCTGGGAGGAAATACCTGCCCCTACTTGTTCTGTAAAGATTTGTATGCCGTTTGTTTTAAGAGGGGTTTTGTTAGCCCAGTCTAGCCGTGAAGAGATCAGAACCTAGTAGTTCAATATAGAGGAGTTCAAAATAATTGTGTGACCGCATCCATTACCTATCCAATTTCCTGATTATCTTAGTCTGAGAGTTGCTGTGTTAGCACATTCCCTGGCAAAGATAAAAAGAGGTGGAAGGTGAAACATGACATTTAAAGCGTCAGTTGGTGTTGTGGAAAATGCCACAGTAATACATAGACTTGCACTTCTTTGCACCTTTGCAAATTTCTGAAGTGCAGTTGTTTTATCAAGGGCCCTCCACCACACCAGTGAGCCATAAATAAGTATGGGGTGGACAATTGCTGTATAAATCCAGCGAACTATTTTGGGGGAGAAATCCCATTTTTTACATATCGATTTTTTACAGGCAAAAAGAGCTATGTTTGCCTTCCTAACATGTTCCTTTATATTATGATTCCAGATAAGCTTCTTATCCAGAATAACTCCTAGGTATTTCGTGCTGTCACTAAAGATCAACCTTGTGCCGTTTAGACACGGAGGTATTAAGTAGGGTAATTTATATTTTCTAGTGAAAAGAATGAGATCCGTTTTCTCTGGGTTAACACTTAAACCACAAGAGGATCCCATCTCGAAAGGATTGAGAGTGCTCTCCCCATAAGTTAACAGAGAGTCTGAGGAAATTTCCCGTTAAATACGATTGCGATATCGTCAGCATAAGCAATAACCATGTAGCCTTCTCCCTGCCTGATGCGCAAGAGCTGGTTAACCGTCACGGATCAAAGATGCGGAGATAAGACTCCCCCCTGCGGAGTACCTCTTCTCACGAACCTACGAGTACAGGATCTCCCCAGTTCTGAGTTCAGCCCAAGAGCATCTGATGTATGAAGCTCACGCGAGAATCCTCCACCCCCAGTTCAGACAAGGCAGAGGTAATCGCACATGGAAGGACGTTATTGAATGCTTCTGCTATGTCTAGAAAAGCAGCAAGCGCGTATTTTTGTTTATAAGTGATTTTTCGATTGTAGATACAAGAGAGTGAAGAGCTGTCTCTGTAGATCTGCCTTTAATATAAGCATGTTGTGATTTCGGAAGCCTATCTATCAAGTTTTGGCTTAAGGAGAAGTCCAATAAGTCTCTTCAGTATTTTAACCAAAAAGGAGGAGAGGCTTATAGGTCTAAAGTCATTCAATTTGTGTGAGAGGATTTGCCTGCTTTTGTATAAAGATAGAGACTAAGGTCATCTTTCCAAGCTAATGGGATATAGTTAAGGAGTATGTAGCCATTGTAGATTGCCTGAAGCCAGTGTACTATTGCATTGAAGCTATACTGGAGTTGAGCTGGTCAAGAGTGTTCAGTCTGATACATTTTTTGTATGTATTTTTAATGCTCAAATATTTTTTTTCAATATCTTTTTAAGAAGTTGAGATATTATGGTAACCTTTACCACATTAAAAGCGGCAGATGGAAGTTCAAAAATAAAAATTCCTTAATATTCTTCAGAAATTTTTAAAAAAAACTAAGGCCATTTCAAAAAACTTCAAAAGACCCTTTAAAACAAAACTTAAGTGAAGTTCTCTGGATAAGAATAACAACTTGTTCAGCTCATCTTGAAATACAGCTCAAAAAGTGACTAAATTAAAAGGGAGTTCGACTGACTCTGCAAACTTCAATTCAACCACATTTTGAAAAAAGAGCTTTAAGCTTTGCATATAATGAAAAGTGTTCAAATGCTAGAGTGTCCGTTTGTGTATGTGTGTGACACACCGTAAGCACCTCTTTACATTTGTATTTTATGCATTAAATACAGCTTCATGTGCAGCATATATATTTTATTTTATTTCATTTTAAGTTTTGTTGTTTTTTTTTCTTCATCTAGAGCAGGTGCTTGGTCGAGTACAACATGACTAATTAAAAAATAAGCCTGAACTAGGTAGCTTCCACTCTCAGCAGGGTTGCCATTGCTTACTTATTTAGTAGTATTTTTTTTATTTTTGCCTACATCTATCCAACGCAATGTAACGCATCGAATGCAAAAATAAAATGGGAATAAAATGTAAAAGAAACACAAAGTTGTGCATTTTAATTAAAAATACTTTTGAAGCAACCTAATTTTATTCCTGTAAAAGATTTCATTTCACATGCTAGGTTTTATTATAACATAATTTTTTTTTTTGTTTTCTTTCTGGATCTGATTTTATTTTTTGGTCTTTTTATTTTTGGTCTTCTCAACTAGCTCCATTAAACTCTTGAAAGCAATTTGAACAAGAGCGCAATGATAGGTCGGATATATTTCGAAAATCTTTGCCTAAAAGTAGGCTCACTTAAAATAAAGTGCCTTTTGATCCATTATATATGTATGAGGGTGTCAAATGGGCTGCATTTGAGTGCATGGTGTGTGTACAGAACCATGCAAAAATTCTGGCAAATACTAAATAAATGAACCAATATCTATTCAAATTCTCAGGCATCCAGGCTTAAATTATTTCTGCTCAAACAGCAACAATAACAAGAAAAACAACAACAACCATTAGAAAAACACATCTTAGCCACGTTAAGGATTTATAATGCATTTTATGCTCGGTACTTGCTAGGTTGCGGTTGTGGTGCAGTAACAAACACACTCCACTCCACTTCTACAACAATTTGATAAATGAAATTTTCGCATTTCCAACACGTAACAACAACAGCTACGGCAACAACACTAAAGCACAGACTGTGGTTGCCACTCTATGCAATGATTTTTACAAACAAGCAATTGTTGCTCGCTTGCATTCGCTAGTGTAAATGTAGACGTAGAGTGTAAATGGGTTAGGTTGGCACTTCTACCTGTGGTCTGCGGTATCAGTGCTGCACAATCGTGTCTTTACCGAAGTTACACTATTTGAAGTCATTTTCTTTGTACCAACTGGCATTTATGAATGCGGATGCACTACCTACACACTTCATTCAGCCAATATCATTTCCGGAAAATGCATTTACGATATGAGATGTTTTCTCAGAACTTGGAAAATTTCGGTTGGTACTAGCCACAGGTAACACAGCGCTGCGTTGCGTCATTGAGTTAACGATCTTAATTGTGTTACTGTTCTGATACACTTGTTCTATAAAAATTAACGCACTGTATCTGTTTGACAGTTGCATTAACCTTAAGCCATTGACTCCATGCTTAAAATTTAGGTTTACTTATTTTTGATGGCTACTTAACTTCATTCAGACTTTGTTCGTATTGATTTCTTTATGATTAGGCGTCTTATATGCAATTTTTGTGAAAAATTTATATATGTTTTATGAGAATATTACAAAAAGAGGTCAATTTTAAAATTTTTGTATATATTAAGGAAGTACTTAATTTAAGAAAAACATTTTTCTATTGTCACCAAAACTCCATTGTTATAATTAACTTCTTCAAATGAATCATTATGCTACAGCACTTTGATTTGATTTGTTGCATTTTTTCTAAATAAGGCTAAGCAGCGCTTTTTTTATCACATATTTTAATGAGTTACTCAACACACCACACTGAAAAAGTTTACCTATAACTCAACGTGCTATTCAAAACAAATGCGCTACTGCGCTGAATAGCTTTTCAAACAAAGATATAGCGCAATTGCGCTAGCACATTTCTCTGATACAGTTAACTGCGCTTGAGTTAGTGTATCAGCGCAAAATTATTTGCCGCATTACCCATGCCTAGTTGGCACGTATAGATGTTGAAATACTCTTTATGTACTTGCTTGTTACAGGTGTCGCACGAGTTACGTTACCACCAACGACGATGGTAACATTAGCACCACCTAAGCCATTGAGACTACAATAACAACAACAAGAGCTACAAGAACCTATCCCACTGAGTTCCACTTGAACCATCGAAGCTACAACAACAACAATAACTAAAACGCACAACTAGCGATAATTGCATATTTTTTAAGTATTTCAATAAATCAGTTGATTTGTTTATTTAGGTTATTCTACATTTCTTTTGTATGTCACATAAATTATTTTTGTTATTTAAGTTATTTCAAGTATCTCTTTTCCGCTATTCAATACTTTGTTGCACTTATTAAAATTTGGGTGACACTTAAATATCGAACTGCATTTTTTTGAATGTATGTCATAAACATACATATGGTATTTAAATATATGTATTTCAGCATTTCTTTGGAATGTATGTCATAAGCATACATTCATTACATTGTGGAAAAATATATTTACTTGTATTTATGTATTACACGAAGAAATCGTAAATGGAAAGTTGTAGACGGAAAAGAAGATTTTAATAAAGTTAGATAAGATTTCACACTCAAGAAGAGAAGTTGTTTTAATTTAAACCTCCCACACCATAACTGGCGCAGTCGAAAGTTCTTGCGAACGGTTTTGTGTTAAGTGTTAGGAAATAAAATCGGCGGTTTCCCGAGTTTAAAAGAAAATAACATTGAGATCATCGAAGGATCATCGATCATCAAGCACCAAGGGTACATTGGAGCAGCACAAACCGGAGGATTTCAGTCCTGAATCGCAGAGAGAACCTACTTATACAGAAGATAATATGGCAATAGAACAACTCATACTATTAGGATTAATGTAAGTCAAATATTGAATTTTATTTCATTGTTATAAATGCATAGGAAAATAAAAGAGTTCTTTCCATATTCGAAACCAAGAAGATCTATAAGCTTAGACGCAATACCTGAAAATCTAGAAGTGGTAGATTTTCATAAAATAAAATTGAGTGAAAGTGTGTCAAGTATTTTTCAAAAACCAAATCAAAGTTTAAGTGTTGATATGGCGAGTCCGCCTGCATCTGATATTCTTAACTCGTTAAGGATTCCTGATGTAATCAAGGATCTCCCTCGCTATGATGGCAATCCAAGATTGCTTCATGAGTTCATTACGAACGTAGAGGAGATCTTGCGGCATATTTTGCAATTAGATGGGTCCCCCCAATCAACAATTTTGTTAAGAGCAATTCGCAACAAAATTGAAGGCCCAGCCAACGAAGTACTCAATATGTATGGCACGGCTCTGAATTGGGAGGAAATAAAAAATAACTTAATTTTACACTATTCTGATAAAAGAACAGAAACAACATTAATTCGAGACTTACACTCGTTAAAACAAAGAAATCAAGCTGTAGAAGAATTTTATAGCAGTATCATCGAAATACAAGCTACACTCATAAACAATATTCTTATCCATGAATGTAATAATAACGTTATAGCTGCAAAGAAAACACTTTACGGAGAAATGTGCCTTAATACTTACCTTACGGGCTTAAGAGAACCATTGGGGTCGGTTATAAGAGCTATGAGGCCAGAATCACTCCCAATAGCATTAGATTATAGCATTAAAGAACAAAATATTTACTATAATAAATTTACCTTTAATACCAATTATAAGCCAAATTTTAAACCTCCTTTCCACCAAAACAGGTCTATAAGACACGACAATTTTTCACGACCACAGTACAATACTCAAAATCAACCTAGAAATACACCACAACCAAGCTATCAAAATCAGTTATATAATAGGAATTTTGGGCAGCACCAAAACCAAAATAGAAATCTCTTTTCAAATACTCCAAATCAATATACTTCCAATAACAGGCATTTTGGTCAGCACCAAAGCCAAAACAGCAATTTCACACAAAATTTCAATGCCCACAACCAACACGTACAGAGACAACCTCCACCAGAGCCTATGGACACTAGCTCTGGAAACTCACGTTTTACACAGAGGACAAACAGGACTAACTTTCCTAATACAAGAGAAATGCATAATATAAACTCAACAGAGGAGAACAAACGACAACCCACAATGCAAAAGAATGCAACCTGTCAGCAAAATATGAATGAACGGTACGAAGGCTACGGATTTTATAAAGACGCAAACGAAGACTGTGACGATGACGAAAATTTTCAATATTGCGCCTCGAGCAAGCAACCGGATACTTAGATATAAACAAACACGGTTTCACCCTTCCATACATTAACATTTCTTCACCTTTCGGACGACCTTTAAAATTTCTAATTGACACTGGAGCGTCTTCTTCATTTATAAATCCCGAATTTATAAATAATGCCGACACTGAAATTCGCGAACCAGTCACAATAACAACTGTTTTAAATAAACATAAGATAAACAAACAAACTACATTGCCTACCTTTATTGAATTCAAAGAGACAGGACAGTTAACATTTTTGTTATTTAAATTCCACGGATACTTTGATGGACTGATAGGACTAGACATTTTGACAAAATTAGGAGCTAAGATTGACTTAAGCACAAACAAACTGATTACGAACAATTCTGTTATTAATTTAAAATTCAAACCAAACTTTTCTTCAGGAAAATACCTTATTCCACCCAATTCTAAACAAGTTATTAAAATACCTACAGACATAAAGGACGGCGACGTATATATCAAAACAATACAAATCGAACCAGAACTATTCATCTCCGAAGGCATTTACAAGACTAAAAACTGGTTTAGTGTAGTTGAAATTGTTAACAACAGTAATTCACATAAAACTCTTTTGCTAGAACAACCACTTAAAGTAGAACACTACAATACTGAACATTTTGTTGAAGTAAATAACCTTAGCATAGAATGTAACAGACAAGGAATTGAAGGTGATATAACTGAACTTATTCGATCCTCACATCTTAACACAGAAGAAAAACTAATAGACATATTTAAAAAATATTTCGCACCCAATAAGCTAACAGCAGTCTACACAGACGACTTAACCTTTTCCTTAGTACAATCCGTTTACTCCAAATATTTCTCAGCAAATAGAACCTTCAGACTTATAAGATGCAAAGAAATTCTAATAGACATAACCGAAAACGACGAACAAGATAAAATAATTAGCATTTATCACGAAAGCAGTAACCATAGAGGTATTAATGAAACTTTAGCACATCTGAAAAGAGAATACTACTTCCCCTATATGAAATCGAAAATAACACAAACCATAAACAATTGTAATATATGCCAAGAACAGAAATACGACAGACAACCTCAAAAAATCAAATATAGTAAGCCAGAAATTCCCGAAAAACCTCTAGATATCCTGCACATAGACATTTATAGTATAAATCACCAATATGTTCTTACTATGATCGACAAATTCTCAAAATTTGCTTCAGGGTATACACTCCCTAATAGGAATAGTATTTCAATAGTAAAAGCAACAAGACAATTTTTCAGCACCTATGGCATACCCAAGAAAATAGTTTGCGATCAAGGTTCTGAATTTACAGCAAATATTTTCAAAGATTTCTGCAAACAATTCAAAATAGAACTGCATTTCACTTCTTTTCAACAAACTTCCAGTAACTCTCCAGTTGAACGGTTACATTCGACAATGACAGAAATCTACAGAATTATAATTGCAACAAAGAAAGAAAACAAACAAGACGTAGACCATGACGAAACTCTCGCGGAAACTTTTATTACATATAACAACGCCATTCACTCATCCACGAAACACACACCTTTTGAACTTTTCCATGGAAGAACTTTTAAATTCAATAACGAAATATGTTTCAATAACGAACATGAATATTTAAAAAAATTAAATGAATTTCAAGCAGTTTTATACCCAAAGATAAAAAGTAGACTAGAAATTATCACAAATGAAAATATCGATAAATTAAATCAGGTAAGGGAAGATCCAAAAAGTAACGAAATCAACGAAACGGTTTTTAGAAAAGAGTGTCGCAGAAATAAAATGACACCAAGATTCTCAAAGCTTAAAGTTAAGGAAAACAATAGAGTAACAATTATATCTAACAGAAACCAAAAAATCCACAAATCTAGAATAAGAAGAGAAAAAGAAAACAATTTAACAAAACTAATAAAAACCTTTAAAAATTAAATTAGGATAGTAAGCTAGTAATAGTTGTGTACTTACAGGGTTATGACAGGATCTGGACAGAAAATGGAAATTCAAGAACTTAACGAACAACAATCATTACTAACTATCCAAAAAGGCACTGCGAGAACAATAAGAAATTACAACAACCTTATACACATTGTTAACTTAGATCTGTACAAGGACAACGTCAACAGAATAAGCAGTTCAATTACAACACTAGAAAAATTATATAACGATAAAGACATGACGTTAATAACAAAACTTAAATTAAAAGAAGTCCAAAATAAATTAGATTCACTCAGTCCACATTCAAGAAACCGTAGAGGAATAATTAATGGATTAGGCACAGTAGTTAAGTTTATCACTGGCAACATGGACGCAAATGATGCAAAAATATTAAACAAACAAATTGAAGACTTAAGATCCGAACAAACAAATCTTCGACAAGACACTAACAGCCAAATAAAATTAAACTCTATTATGATACAAAGGTTTGAAAATATTACTAATCATATAAACAATCAGCAACTAAAAATAGAAAATTTTGTCAACAAAATTCAAGATCAGAACACAAACAGAATTCGAGTTAATGAAGAAATTCTACTTCAGACTCAACATCTCGCACAAATTAATTACAACATTGACTTATTAAACAATCATTTAGCTAACATTGCAGAAGCAATAGTACTAGCAAGACTTAATATAATATCAAAATTTTTTCTTAATCATGAAGAATTGGATAAAATATATAACACACTTTCAGCTCAATCAATAAATATACAATCTACCAACAATATCTATGAATTACTAGGATTACAAGCTTATTACAACAACACAAATATAATATTTAATGTCCGCATTCCTATCCTATCATATAACAATTATTCCCTAATTCATATTATACCACTCCCCATTAACAAAACAAAAGAAATAGAAATATTACCTTATGCATTATATAACTCTGAGAGCATTCAGTATTTGTCTGAAATTTGTCCGAAAGTAGAAGGAATTTACTATTGTCAAGAAGCAAAACAACAAGAAAATATCACAAAATCAACCTGCCTAGGACGGATTATTCTGCCACAAGAAGGAAAACCAGCTCATTGCGTCACCAACGACATTGGCCAAATATCGAACATTTTACAACCAGAACACAACTACATATTAATGCTGAACACCCAACCAACATTAGTTAACTCGACTTGCAACTTCGCTCCACATCCAGTATCGGGAAATATTTTGCTACACTTCAAAAACTGTCAAGTAGAGATAAACAACATAACATACCAGAGTAACCCAAACATCTACTGGGACGAAATACATCTAATTCCAACTGCACACATACCAATACACACCAATTTCACAGTCGGAAAATTAAACCTCCACAAAATCAACAACTTCAACATCGAGAATAGAATCGCTATAAACAACTTGAAATCTAAAACAAAACGAGAGCTCAATATAACTATCGGAGGAATACTACTCATGGGAACAATAATTTTGTTATTCATCCTATATAGTTCCAGAAGATTTAAACGAAACATTGTTTTTGATCATCCCGCTCCAACCACAAACCAAAGGTTATGGCCGTCGCTTCACACCGGGGGGGGAGGAGTTACGTTACCACCAACGACGATGGTAACATTAGCACCACCTAAGCCATTGAGACTACAATAACAACAACAAGAGCTACAAGAACCTATCCCACTGAGTTCCACTTGAACCATCGAAGCTACAACAACAACAATAACTAAAACGCACAACTAGCGATAATTGCATATTTTTTAAGTATTTCAATAAATCAGTTGATTTGTTTATTTAGGTTATTCTACATTTCTTTTGTATGTCACATAAATTATTTTTGTTATTTAAGTTATTTCAAGTATCTCTTTTCCGCTATTCAATACTTTGTTGCACTTATTAAAATTTGGGTGACACTTAAATATCGAACTGCATTTTTTTGAATGTATGTCATAAACATACATATGGTATTTAAATATATGTATTTCAGCATTTCTTTGGAATGTATGTCATAAGCATACATTCATTACATTGTGGAAAAATATATTTACTTGTATTTATGTATTACACGAAGAAATCGTAAATGGAAAGTTGTAGACGGAAAAGAAGATTTTAATAAAGTTAGATAAGATTTCACACTCAAGAAGAGAAGTTGTTTTAATTTAAACCTCCCACACCATAACTCACGTTACTACATTGAAGTTCTAACTGAGCTAAGATGGTACAGTTTGCATAGAAAGTTTCACTTCTTAATAGCAAATAATTGAGAGCAATATTCAACAGCTGATATCTGTACACATTAAATATGCCATTATTTTATGTTTGTTAGCTGCATTAATGTAAAGAAAATTATGAAGAATGCAATCTGCACACAATCAATTAAAAATTATGTAAAATCATCTTAATACTTCAAGTATTAGAACAAAAGAAAAAAAATATTATTGATTATTTTTTCTGATTGTATTTTTAGGTTGAAGACATTCCCTATTGAATTCGAATTCAGCCTGCTGAAAACCATATATAATCTGTACTGGGGAGAGAGCGGTGGGCGGGTTGTTACCTTCCGGGCCCGCAGTTTTAAAAGGGATCTAAATGTTTTGAGAGTACCTATTAGAACACAATATATAAAAATAATATCACAATAATAGAAGTTTGTAGAGCACCAACTTGAGAAATAAAACTCGTAATTTATTATTGAGCTCTTTATAAACTCTTACCTACGAGTAATAATATATTTTGATACACAGCAAAAATTTACATTCTCCAAATACTATTAATTTATTATTCTAAATACTTATTCTGAAATGCTCATTAAAAACAGATGACTTATGGAATTCTATTTTCTGAGATGTTTGGTGAAAATTTTGTGAACATTGTCTCAGTTTTTGATATTTGAGATTTGACCGAACTATCAGGACAAAATACGAAATTTTTGTAATATGATTCTTTTGTTCGTTCTTAAAAATTGTTCAGTAGATAGGATGCATCTGAAACACCCTCTTTTATGCAGGGTGTTCATAAAATTAGTTATACTGAAAAACATACTCTAAAATATTCAACCTTAAAACACAAAATTGAATTTGAAAATCATGAGGCATTGTTATTTCATAGAACATCGTAAATTTTTTAAGCCATTAAAAAACCTATCCCAGTTTAGAGTATCGTAGTATACTTGTATGAGTTCAAAAATGTTTTTAAATTGCATTTTGATTTTTTGCAACGTAATTAATTTAAATAACTTTTTGCAAAAGCATATTTAACTATTTCTTTAAGTTAAGGAAGTATTTAAAATTCAAATTGTATTAATAACTATTAAGCTCCCAATTTTAATAATTTTCAATTACAAAAACAAAAATTTTCCGATTTAAAGCAAAACACTTTATTATTTCAAACATATAATAAGGAGATCAGGCCTGTGTAAGCTTATGTTAAATGATCTCGAGGATCACCTACTTTAATGAACTCAGTTTTTTCTATATACCAGTAGATAGTCGAACTTTTTTTTTTAATTTTTAAGAATGCACTCATGTGATTGGAATATTCTAGAATGTTCTGGTAAGGCAAGAATATGAAGATATGAAATGAAAAGGCTTAAGAGTGCAACCCTAAAAAGTCAAATATTCCTGACTTGTATGTTAAAATTAATATTTGATATATTATGACATGCAAAATATTAAAAATGTCGTGTATATTTTTGATAATTTTAAGACTTTGAAGTCTTAAATAAATCTATGCTTTTTTGTTAAAGCAAAATAAAATCAAAGTAAAATACATATTCTATTTTAAAAATATTTTCTTGATTTACCTAAATGATTTAAGGGAGTGAGGGGGTTGTAAGGTTTCTTAATTTCTATTTTTATGCATTTTTATATTAATGCACAAGATCTCAAAATAATTGTGTCCAAATTTGAAGTCGATCCGAGTAAAATTAGAGGAGATATGCATTTTTAAGAAAGTGTACCTTGAACGTACACTTATACACCTCATAGAACGTTGGGAGGAGGATTTGATGATACTTTGACTAAATTTTAATGGTTTTTGATTTCAGATAATTCCGACCGCGATATGTCCTAGTTTTTCAGTATTTCCGCATGAAAAAATTACAGAATATTGTTTAAAGTATACTTAATAATGTACAAAAGGTTTGAATAAATTTGCACAATCCATACTCTTAAAAATAAAAAATCATAAAAAAAGTGTTTTTTACGCTGACCCCCTTACACTCCTCCCTCTCCCTCCCCCCTTAAAAGGTATAAATCACAATTCAATTTCAAAATATTTCTGACCTGACCCAAAGAAATTTACAATGCATGGGTACAATATTTTAATTATAATAATTAATTCTATTACACCTAAGCACAATTTCTCTTGTGTATTATATAAATAATTTTAAATTTTTAAAATAGGATATTATATATTTAGACATTTATAAACGAAAGGGTTGAAAATTGAAATTAAAATAATGTAAAAGACACTGAGAAAATGTGTGCGTTAAGGTTAATTTAACTTTTATAAATAGTTCAACTGACCAATTATTTTATTAAAACTCGCCTTTTTTATATCACTTCAAGTTTAAATCTGTTATTTGATTATAATAGTATTTTTATGAAAATAAAGGAATAAGATTAATGATTCTCACAGTGTATTAGGTTTTTAACAATACTTTGGCTCGTATTTCCATTTTAAAGTCGGGTTCATTAAATCAGTTAATATTAGGGTTGTCATGTGGTCGAGATTTGCCGGGATTGTCCAGTTATTGAAGTGCTTGTCCTGTGTTCCGTTATTGCACAATTTGTTCCGGAATATTAAAAAACTGATATTGAAAAAATTTAAATTTTGTCTCCCAACTGGTATAAAAGCCCGTCCTACGACGGGTTGGAAGCATTTTCGCTAAACTGTAATTATTTTTGTCATTTTTACAGTGCCTTCACAACTATTCCGAAAAATGTTCAGCCTGAAAGTATGCCTATATGTACGTAAGAGGCAAGCGTACCACTGATAAGTATCAAATGAATTTTCGGTGCATACTTTCAGGCTGATCGCAAAAAAGAATTACCGTTTGAGCGATATCGGGAGCAGAGCAGCGTGCTTGCCTTTTATATTTTAAGATTTGCCGCTATTCATCTACAAAATCTGAAAATGGATATCAAGTCTTGATCAGTGTGAAAAGGTCCTTAGAGTTGAGCTTTTTGGCTTATTAAATCTAAGCTTTTAATAAGGCTATATGTAAAAGAATCGTGTCTAAATTTCAAGAAGTTGTTTAATACTCCAGATGGTGGAAAAATGCTTAAAACAACTCGTGCAAAATCAAAAATATGTTAAGTAAATATATTTTTTAATTGAAAAATAGCAGAAATAACTGGATAAATCAACTTTGAACTAAAGTGATTTTTTTCGAATCGTCATTTTCAACCATCACCGGATCCACTGACCAAAAATCGCAAATAAAATATTATTTCTCCTCCCTAAAATATTGTCTTAAAAATGTGTGTCGAAACAAATTTTAAGAAATAACATGCACCCCGCCTGCGGATGTGCTTGCATGCGGTCCTTACATTTAATGTGTAGGATGTGTTTAGCAGATTTACGCAAAATACTACAAGAAAAAATTTGCAATATTTGAACCCTCTTACTCTGCAATGTATGGGTCCTTTTTGTCCCATTTTTAAACTCCAGCGAGAGAGACTCAACCGAGGCGTATTTCGAAAGCTTGGACATTTCGTACTGCAGAAAGGGCATCGAAACGTTGAAAAATCGTAGTATCAAGCAGCAATGTTGGAAAATTAAAACAACTTTGTTCATAAAACGCTTTTTTTACTTAAAAATCCCGGGACTTTATAGCCCATAGATTATTTTACAAATATTGTTATCCTTAACATAAAACAGTAACTCCTGACGTGAAATTGCAATAACATCAGAAGGAACATCAGGAGCAATGCATGGAACACCCGCATTGAATGATCTAACAATACCCTGGATACACTCTGATAGTAAAAATAAAAAGTAAAAAAAAACGAACTGACCTTTTTAGTCCTCGAAATAACTTTTACCGGTTTTCTATTGATTAATTTTTCTCTTGCATATTATTAAATGTTTGCGGACATATCTTCGAAAACTGGACCTAAAACAAGTTTTATAGCGACTCCGAACGGCTCATGTTTTCCAGAAGCCTTACGTGGCATTATTTACAGTCTTAGATTTATCAGCCTCCCTCCAGAGGGGGGATGACCGACCAGAAAATGTATTTCTATTGAAAACATTTTCTGTCAGATAGAATAGTTTGTTTTGTGATAGCATCACTTTAAAAAACTAATATTTGATATTATCTACATTACGAAAATAAAACTAAATAAGTACTAAAATATTTAAATAAATATTAATCAGTATCAATTAATGGTTTACTTTCAGTATTAGAAATCCTTTTCTGTGTTCTGTGTTGAAAATATTGTCGATGGCTCTTTACTGTCATTTCTTCGGTTGCTCTGCATCAATAACAAATTGCTGCTTCATACAACCTTTTATTATTGAATCAATAAACTTTTTACCCAAACTCCGCTTAAATTAAACTCATTCTTAATATTTTCAACACCACTGACAACTTCACAGAAAATAAAAATCTTGCTGAAAAGATATGGATACAAACATAATTATAACCGACAGCACATTTAGGCTCCCCAGTGACATTTGCGCAACCACTGTACTCATGCCCCTCTCAATAAGCAAACACACGTACACGCCACCCATACACACACACACACACACAAACATACACATTCAAATGCATACATATATAATTCACACCATTAAATTTTAGCCTTAAATGCGTTTGCGTATGTGTAAATTTTATTTTATTCCCGTAGCTGCCAAAGTTAAAATTGCACGAATATGTTAAGTGGCAACGCCATAATATCAGTAGCGTCACGCCAACTGCACACAAACACTTAAGGAGCACACACACACACACATGCCATACAAATGTGCACCTTTTTAGCTTATCAAAACTGGCAGTCAACCCCAGACAGGCCAAACTTAAGTTGGGCCTTTTTAACCCTAAAATGCTGTTGCAAGAGTAGCAATAGGATAGGAAGGGTAACAGTGCTGTGTGGCGAGAAATAAAATAAAGATCAGGCAAACTTCAGCACTTCGGAATCTGTTTTTTCTATTTTGGTTTTTTTTTTTTCTGCGCGGCTACTTAGCAAGGTTGTATTGCCGTGAGCTGCCACAAATATAGAAAAGAAAAAAAAAAAATTTTAACGAAGCGTAACACGCTGTATTATCGTACCCCGTGGTGCGCGGCTGCCTTTCCCCAAACCCCTTTGAAACACACGTGCTGCAGCATTAGAATTTGTGCATTTCCAGGTTTCTAAAGTACAACAAAAAAAAAAAAAAGTAATAAAAATAAACATGAAAATAAAATCAGTTTACGAACGAGTTGGCAGGCAGCAACGCACACATGAGCTGCTAGCATTTAAATGTTAGCTATTGAAAGCCTATAAATATGCAGTAGAATTTTATACAAATTGTTAAAGATCGTCTCTAAAGGGCAAAACATTAATTCCAGCATTTACTGGCTGACCTACTTCAATGAGAAGCTCGTCTCTTCAAGCTTCAACGCCTGAAAATAGGCTGCCTCAATTGTATGCTTGCTGCGCCTTCTACCACTCAGTCATAATGACTTTGGAAGAATTCCTAGTGAGCAAAAGCTCACCTGCAAATCCTGTTCGCATAATTGCAAAATGAGTTGGAAGATTCTTTTTGCCCTAATTCTAAGCACTTAGCAGGCGACTGCCTGCTGCTGTGCTACGTCATATACACGGTTAAAAATTCAACTCTAAATTTTCCAAACATTTTTGTGGTTATGTGGTATCATAATTTTTGTGGTTGAACTCAAGCACAAATTTATTTTTATATTATCAAATTATGAGTTGAAATCTTTAAACTTTCAGTGGTTGAAAACAATATATATATATATATATACGAATTTGAGTCTAAGAGACTTATTTTTCAAATAATTAGCTTAATTTTCAAACTATAAACTCGAGCTCTTCTCCTGCATTTTGTCAAAAAACCATTATTTTAAACTACGGGATAAATCATCCTGTTATATTACGGTGCGGTACAATAACTCCCAACAAAATAAGTCCAAAAAAATTAAATAACTTCCAAATCAGGAAATGAAATAAGTCCCAAAATGAATGAAATAACTCGCAAAAAGAAAATGAAATAAGCCCCAAAACTGATAAGTCCGAAAATGTATGTAAATTCTTGGTTATTTCTAATTTTTACTGATTTCATTTGGAAGTTGAAGAGAGAAAAAGTAAAATGAGGTGAATTTTTCAACTTCTTTAGATAACTTTTCCAACTATTTTGAAAAGCAGAAAAATTGATTTATTTAAGAGGCAAGCATATGTACACTAAGAGCTCTTCTATGGCACAACATAAAATTGAACAATTGATGGAATTACAGAGATATTAACAACTGAAAGCTAATTAAAAAAAGTATATAAAAAATGATAAAGAAAATTATACAATTCTAAAAACAACAAGTAACTTAATTTAACTTTAGGTATTTTAAAAATTAGAAGAAAATTAAGAGAAAGAGTTGAAAAAGAAGCAGAGAGGAAGTAATCTAATGAGCAGCGAAAATAAAAAAAGACAGATTGCCTAATAGCGACTCTCTCACTGGCCTCCCTCTAAGCCTACGTGGCAAAGTATTCCATAACCTAATGGCATTGATGAAAAACAGGTGGGAAGTGTTCAACAAATAATGTCTCGGAACTATCAGGACATGGCTTCTTCTAGACATTAGAGTTTATCAAGCACATACCCAGGTGTTTTTTTAAAAATTAACTAATGAAGGAAAATACAATTTCTAGCCTTAATACAGGCTCGTAGTCAAGGGGGATTTTAGGTGTTCAAGCCCCATCCCCCCCTTTGGGTCCAAAGGTATAAAGAAATAACACAAATGAGAATTTAAATTCAAAATGTGATTTTTTTTTTATATTAACTGTGATAATGATGTAAATTTTCTTAAAAACTTCACTAAATTATTGAAAAATATTTTGGCCAAGTGAAAGATTAACTTTGCTTATAAGAGTCTTAATCATTATATTGGAATTCATCTCCAAAGAGTTTGTATATTAAAAAATCAGTTTCAATGCTCAAAAAGTCCCTGATATCCAGTAAAATATATGTATGAAATTATACCTAAAACGAATATAATTTTGTAAATTGAAAAAAAATTAAAAATTTTTTTATGGCATAACAAATTTTTATGCCATATCTACCTCGCAATCCATAGTTGACGACTATGTCAAAATTCTGACTAATTCGTAACTATTTCGAGCTGTCTTTAAAAAAATCGTTACAATTTCGTTACGCAAATATCGGAACAGTTTCACTTTTTATACGAATTTATATAAAATTTCGTTATGCGACTGTTTGTACGACATATTAAAATGCTAACAGAGTAAAATTTGATTTCTTTCGAACTGTCTGAACGAAATCATAACTTTTTCGTAACATGTTCGTTAAGACTCGTTACGAAATCGTTACGATATTTCGTTATATAGTCGTGTCAACTCCTTCATACGATTTTCGTTACAATTTCGCAACGAAATCGAATTTCGAACGAAATCGTAACAAACATTTCGAATTTTTCCAATTTCACCAGGTAAACTTATTAAAAAATGTTTGCGTTTTTCATAGCTGATTTTAATTCTGATTTTAATAAACTGCAAGAAATCTAACCTATGTTTACCGTTCACCCTTATACTGTTGAATTGGTAAAATTTTGTCACACACATTTTGACTTTTTGTGCTAATTTTCGGAATAATACCTTTTAAAAGAAATTAAAAATTTTCAATTTTCAATTTCAACAAACCATAGGCAAAAATCAAAAAACTTAGAACTCTAAATTGATTTGTAAAAAAAAAAAATTAAATAAACTCTTCTCATCTCTCTTATGGTCATTTAAAAACAGGCATATTCAGTCATAAAAAAAACGGATTTGCTAACAAATTTTCATGAATTTTCTTTCAGTTATTACTGGTATCTACTTATAGATTTTTTATCAAAACCCCCCCTAAGGTAAATCATGGCTACGGACCTGCCTTAAGATATGCAATTATATCACAACCAAGTATTACATTTCGAAAACTGGAAAGACGATCATATTTTTGAAGACCATAAACATACAGCGTAGCATAACTGAACTCAAATTGCAATTGAGACGATGAATCTAGTTGACTATAAACTATTTCAGAGAAAGTTATAATCGGTAAGATGAGTTGAATTACCAACTTACGCCTAATATCAACTGGAGTTACGCTGGCAGATAATCTTAGGTTACGTAAGACATAATACACTCTTTTGACAACATTTTTAACATGATCAACACATGACAGCGAAAAATTTACATGGAAGCCAAGATTCCCAATTTTCGACAAACAGTAAGCTTATTCGATCCAATAAAAAAAAATCAGGGACATCAATTAAGCAAGACTTGACCTTACAAACAGGAAGAACATATGATTTGGTAAAATTAAGTAGAAGATAATTCTTACAAGCCCATTCATAGATATTACTAAGATCATCATTCAACCTACAACCAAGGTCCTCGATGAGGCCAGTCCTTCGAGAAAGATACAACTGGACATCATCAGCGTAAGCATGAATAGAAGCATGATTACAAACAGAAAAAATATCATTAAAAGACATAGAAAACAGAAGGGGGCCAAGTATAGAGCCTTGAGGAACACCACTCAAGATCTGTTAGTATCCTGACGATAATTGACCAATTTGAACTTTTTGATACCTACGGCAAAAGTAGCTAGACATTAAGTAAACAGCACTAACACAGAAACCAAACGATGACTTAAGCTTATGACACAAAATTTGATGATTTACTTTGTCAAACGCCTTCGAAAAGTCTAACAATCATAAGAGCATCAAAGACCCAGAATCATATTGTGGCCGTATATCGTCAATTATCTTAACAACTGCAGACGAACATCTATGACCTGCATGAAAACCAGACTGAAACGGAGATAGTAGATTATAATTAACTAAGTGGTGTGTTATTTAATGAGACATGAGTTTTTCACAAATTTTTGTAAAGGTGAAAGAATGCTTATAGGCCTAAAATCATTGGGACGAGATGGATTTTGCTCCTTAGCTACTGGAAGAACATTGGCCATTTTCCAAAAATCAGGCAATGACGACGACATAAAACATGAATTAATTATATGAGTTAGAGGGCTTATGATGTGGGGGAGTAGGATTTTAATAAACTTAATGGGAATACCATCAGCAGCCAATGCATTTGACTTGATTTGTGAAACGCATTAACCAACATCAAACTCAACTACTGGGGAAAAATTAGAAGATTGAAATGTTGAATGATTTAACAGGGGCAAATTATTACTATTATAAGCTGAAGTAAAAGTAGAAGCAGCAGAAGAAAAAGAAAAAGAAGAAGACGCATTATTAGTAAAGAAACAGCTTAAAACTTCTGGATCTAGATGACATTTGTGAAGGTGGAAGTCGGAACTCGTTTCCACACACACTAGAGGCAGACCCAGTACGAGTTATGACCTCTTTTCCTTTCTGTTAAAACTTATGAAAATACTTTTTGCCTTATTTGGATTATTAACTAAAACATGAATTAAATCTTTTATTTTTACACATCACATTTATTTCATTTATGCAGACGCACTATCGGAATACCTCTTAATACATCACTAGTGAGTGGAGCAACTATAACGTGGGTAGTTAAATACTAAAACAACACTGTGTTGAATATGCAACATGTAACATACACCTTAATTAATTTCAACCGGATGGCAACACTAGCCCGAGGTGAAAAGCGATATGTCAAGAACAACGAAACAGCTGAAACATAAACTCAACACACCATGACAGTCCATGATACAATAATTTACAAGGTAGCCTTGACAACTACATTTTTTCTCACGAGCTACGATCGGGAGTTGTCAAATCAATACAATGTTTAACTTTTCATCCGTTTTGCTGCTTCTTCATTTTCTCTTTGCCAATGTGTTTTTGACAACTCCAAATCGCCAAAAGAACTGTCACTCCCACCTTGTAAATCATTATACCATTGTGCAGTCAAGCTGGGGTGAATTACACAACGAGTGGCAAATTAAAATTGTGTCTTGCAGCAGCAGACACACGGGTAAGCCATTTACAAATAATTAGCTCCTGATAAACCTTCCTCCTAATAAATCTTTTACCTACGCGTTGTGCCATTGAGTACGGCGTTTCTATCCTAAGTCCGACCCACGCATTGTGCCATTGAGGACGACGTTTCCATTCTAAGTCCTACCCACGAGTTATGCCATTGAGGACGGCGTTTCTATCCTAAGTCCGACCCACACTTTGTGCCATCGAGGACGACGTTTCTATCCTAAGT
Organism: Coremacera marginata; assembly: GCA_914767935.1. Classification (NCBI taxonomy): domain Eukaryota; kingdom Metazoa; phylum Arthropoda; class Insecta; order Diptera; family Sciomyzidae; genus Coremacera; species Coremacera marginata. The sequence goes on along the minus strand of OU612045.1, from coordinate 38,215,288 downwards.
CCTATCCACGCGTTGTGCCATTGAGGACGACGTTTCTATCCTAAGTCCTACCCACGCGCTGTGCCATTGAAGCTGACGATTCTGTCCTAAATCTTGCCCACGCGCTGCGCCAGAACGGTTGACGATTCCAACAGCTGACGGTGGGTGCCATTGGTACATCAGGCCACTAAGAAACTCGGATCGAAAACAGTGTAATGACATGAACAAAGATTGAGGAAAATTTGACTCTAAGTAAATGAAATACAAATTAATTATTATCTCTCTTATACTCATATTTATAGATATATTATATTTTTTATTTAAAAATTAACTATTTTATAATAAAACATCAAAATCGATAAACTAGACTTAACTCCGTGTATTAAATTTTGTGAACGAACCCTGGACACCGGCGAGTCCAGGGTTTTAATATTATTCCAAAGCACTTTGCTTGCTAGAGAGAGCTTAAGCAAACAAGCACGGCTTCATTCCTCGCCAGTCTATAAGATTCCCAATTTAATTCTGTGGGACTAAGCCGCCAAGTTTTACGTAACTTGTTTCTATTGTTTATGACGGACAGGACATGCTGGGAAAACCAGGGTCAGGACATATTTTTTATCCTACAACTACGAACAGGAAACAAAAAGTTAACAAAAAAGTTAAGAGCCTCTAAGAGAGAATTAAGCTTATCAATAATATTGTGATGAATCCAACAATCATTAAACGATAACATGGACACATCACGGAAGAGAGACGGATAATTTATGTTCTTGAAATCACGTTAGGAAAAAGTACTCGGAATAACTTAACGAGACAAACTGGCATTTAACGTGCATAAAATTAAATCACGATCAGAGACAAAGCACAATTGATTAAAAAGAGAAACGACGGACGGGTCAGAAATAATAAAAAAGTTAAGAAGACTAGGAGTGCTGTTATTGGAAAAGCGAGTTTAAAATCAAATCAAATTAAAATCTAATATCGCATTTTCATATTTAACCCAATTTTTAAACAAAATTACGCGGAAAATAAAGTCACCGTACATATATGCTCCCAAAGGGTTTTCTCATAGAATTTAACGTAAAATAAGAAAGTCAATGATTCCAGGATGAAAAAAAAAGTTAGCCCGTCCTTATATATGCTAACTTCAAAAGTAAAAAAGTGAATCAAAATTTTTAACCGTGTACGTGTTTTTTGTTAGCTGCTTTAGGAGGAAGCATTTTGCTCGACATAAATGTTCCTACACGTAGCTACATGTTCAAAATCAAGTTGAAAGTTTTCACGCTGCCTCCTTCCTGGTGGCAGCTAACATAACTAGCTGTTCGGCAGCGGCACTACGCAGCAGTTTGAGTAAATTTGTGCTGCCCATTCTTGTTGTAGCTGCACTTCTCAAGTTATTTAGGGACTGACTCAAGTACTGGCTGGCTGTTATTTTTGTTGTTGTTGTTGTGCTGATATGCGATCGTTGTTGGCTGCAACTGCACCTATTTTACTGTTGCTGCTTCTACTTTTGCTGTAGCTGCTTTAGTTGGTCTATATTTTTGCCACGTAATGCTCGCTTGTAAGCGTTGCATTACTTTTCACATTTAAAGTCAAACAACATTGTAAGCAGCACGTTGAACTGATGGTCGTTGTGCGTTGTTATGGGTGACTCAATTGTTTTTCGAGTTCAAGTTTTTGGGCCTCATAAATAATTTCAAGTTAATGAAAGCTTATAATATTTAATGTATTATATTTAATAATATTTAATTTTTTTGTAAATTTATTTCGACCTTTTTTCATAAGTTTTATGTTATGTGGTCTTATAACTAATAATTTTCCAATTATTAATTAAGAGTTATATTTCCGGGCTCAAGGTCTTTGTTGCGTTCTGAAGAAAACAACCAAACAACAACAACAATACCCTTATATAGAGTAGTAATCACACCGCAGACTAGACAGACTGTTTCGTTGGCCGCTACACCAACTCATCAGTGGCCTTGTATGATTGCAGTGATCCACTAAGTTTATATTTATTTGTTTCGTCAATGTTTTGAGTAAGTTACTTTGAATTGCATTGTACGTATACAAATGATTTATTGCAGCTTAAAGTTCTTCTAATTAAAAATGCATACTTATTTAGTAAAAAATACAGCTCTTGTTTATAAGCTTTTATTAAACTTGCTTTGTCGAATCAATAAAAGTGCTGTATCTCGAAAACTACTAGGCCGATTTAGACGAAATTTTGGTAATAAATTTCCTTCAAGTAAAAAATGGGGTTAAGAAAAAATTTGACCACACCCCTTTTTACCGCCCACATATTAATATATCTCCAAAACTACCTGGTGTTTCAGCTAAAATTTTGGCAGTAAATGTCTTTCAAGTATTGAATGCGTTAAAAAAAAAAGTTGACACACCCCCTTTTACCACCCACAAATCAATAAAAATGCTATATCTCCAAAACTACTTGGCCGATTCAGATGAAATTTTCGCAGTAAATTTACTTCAAGTAGAAAATGGGGTTTAAGAAAAAAATTTCACCACACCCCATTTTGCCAGCCACAAATTCATACATCTCCAAAACTACCGGGCTGTTTCAGCTAAAATTTTGGCAGTAACTGTCTTTCAAGTATTGAATGCGTTAAAAAAAAAAATGTTGCGACACCCGCTTTTACCGCCCACAAATCAATAAAAATGATATATCTCCAAAACTACTAGGCCGATTCTGCTAAAAATTTGGCAGCACATTTACATCAAGTAGGAGATAGGATCCTAATCACTCCCACAAATCAATAAAAATGCTATATCATAAAAAAGTATATAATGCAATCAATAATGTAAATGGTATAAATAATGTAAATATGCACTGTTAATGTTAATGGTAGAAAAAATTAAAATACTATATGTAAGGCTTTCAAAATAAAAGATGTTCATAATAAACCTTTAAGACTAAAAAGTAAAAATTAAAAAAAAAATATAAAAAAAATTTTTTAAAAATAAGCTTTTATTTAAAACCAAAACGTGAACTAAAAAGAAAAATAAATTTCAGTGACATTTGTCATTTATGTATATTGAAGGTATATTCTAGATTCAAATGAACCTCTCTTTTGGTTACTCATCATCATAATAAAAGCGTACGTAAATAGGTAAGTTCTAGGGACGTATATAAATTAAGAAATTTTTAAAATGTAAAACACATTTAAATTTTAAAAGCTTAAGGCACTGATATTGTGCAGTAAACCTGTATAATGGATCGCAGTTTATATACAGATAAGCCTACTAAAAGATTCAATTCCACTGATATTGTGTAGTAAACTTGTATATTTTTTTACATTTTGAAAATTTCTAAATTTATATACGTCCCTAGAACTTACCTATTTACGTACGCTTTTATTATGATGATGTGTAACCAAGAGAAAGGTTCTTCTAGGTATCTAGAATATACCTACTATATACATGTATGACAAATGTCACCGAAATTTATTTTTTCTTTTTAGTTCACGTTTTGGTTTTAAATAAAAGCTTATTTTTAAAAAAATTTTTTTTTTATATATTTTTTTTTTTCGAAGATAGATCAAAGCTTTTACTACTCAAAGGCATGTTGAGGTTAGTATATATATATACATAATATATAAGAGTTCACCATTTTATAACATCCCTACTTTGGGATGTATGTGTGGCCGCTTTTACCAATACTTTAAATGAGATAAATATATTGACCTCTTACGGATAGATCAGATATGTCTTATTAGTCTCTAGTTGGTCAGGAAGTTTCTACTATTTTCTATTCCTGCCTTGCTCCTATACGAATATTGCTCTGAGTTCCTCAAAGTAGACACAAAAGTGGGAAAAATTGTGTCAACAACTTTAATAAGAAGTATAACCTGACAGAAACAAACGATTTTTTGACAGAGAATAAATATTTTTTTTTTTTTTTTTTGAAAAGTTACAGCCACTACCTTACAGCAACTGATCAATCAATGGAAGAGGCACCAGAGAAGGAAAAATTAATACAGTATCCGGTGGTGGTAGACCAACAATAACTCTATTTCAAGAATGAAACTGATGGCGTTTGATATTTATAACTTGTGAAAACAAATCTACTACAGTCAAAGGCAAATTACTGTTCTGCTCTAAATCAAGAAGAAGATTAAGAATGTCTACATCTTATAAAATGTATTTATTAACTGTAAAGACTATTTCATTCGTTATTATTTTATTTTAAAATCTATTTTCCTCATTGACATTGACAGATTCGAAAAAAAAGTTTTTTGGGAGGTTCACGATGCTGAAATTTTTTCTTTGGAAGAATATTGTGAAAAAAATGGGAAAATTTTTTTTCTCTTGGAAATCTCGATAGGCCTTAATAAGGGGCTCCAAAATGATGACAATAGTATTTCTTTGATCTCAGCTAAAAATTTCAATGCGCATAACTTGTATGCACATAAAGAGCGCTTCATTATCCTTGCAAGTAGTGCTGTTTGTATAGCACTATATTTGTACTAAAATTGTTCAAAATATATTGTTTAAAAATTTTAAAAAGTCATCTAATCGTTTCACTAAACAAAATTTGATTTGATTTTAACAAACTTGCTGTTATTTGTTATTAAGAAACAATTGAGATGTGGCAGACTGGTTGTGTGGCAGACTGGACGTGTTTGCCTTGTAATCGAAATGCTCCGGTTCAAACCTGGCTGGCGGCGATTATTTTTCGTTTTTGTTTTGTTTTAAAATTTTACACCTAAATTGTGGCGACCATGATATACTGGTTGGAGTGCTTGCTTTGTAAGCGATATACCCGGGTTCAAACCCGTGGCTGGGTCATTGTTTTTTGTTTTGTTTTAAAAATTTTAAACATTTACGTATAGCGCCCGGTTCTTGCTACGTTTCATATCAAATACAAGGAGAACAAAGCGCTCGGCTCTCGCTACGATTTCAAATTTTCTGCAGCGGTAGCGGAGCGCATACATCGGATGACATGACTATGTTAAAAAATGCGCTATACACAAGGAGAATGAAGCGCTCTACTGTTTTTTTTTTTTGAGCGCTTTAGATGCGTTAATGGATAGCTCGCTTTCCTGTTGGGATATTTTTCCCCCCTTAAAACAAAAAGTAATTATTTTCATAATGTAAATTTACTAAATTTTCAAGGCAAGTTTTCGAAACTCGAAATCAAAATATGTTCGCATCAAGCGAAGTGAAAGTTTTTGTATAAAAATTGTTATTTAATTGTCATAACGGAGGTATCCAAGCCAGTTTATATTATGTGCTGAAAACTATAATGAAATATTTCATTATATTATTCATACTGCGACAGAAATAAAATTCTTTCTTCAAATGTTGCATACATTTTTGCTTATGCGTGTATTAATTGAAAAATTAAATATTTCTGTAGACCGTCTGTCAAATGAATGCAAATTAAAAACATATAAATAAACGAAAATATTTTGTTAACAAATAAAATGTCAGTCGCAGAGGGAAAGTCTACGTCAATCTATTAAAATAACATTAATCGGCACAAAAGAGATATAGCATTAAAAATAACAACAACAACAACATAAAGAACAACATCAATAACAGTGAATAATGCTTACAATACTACACCCCATTACCAACCACTTCAATGGTAATACGTAAAAGTCATGCATGGGCGCTGCAGAAAAAAAACCAAAAAAAAAAAAAAAACACGAAAACAAAAAAGGCTAAAATGTAGCGAAATAAACGACTCCCCCGAGTTATTCGCAACAAAGCAGAGCGCCGGAAGTTGCCAGCTTTTTATACAATGTCTGCCAATGCCATTGCCGCCATGTTTAATGAGTTAATGGCATTCATTGGAAACAGTAGAAAATCAAGCAGGAAATACATACAGCTGATTTCTGAAGTAGGCACTAAATAATGTTAAAAAAAGCAAAAGTTGAAAGTATTTTTATGGAGTCTTATTTGAATAAAAAAGAAAATATGCTTTAAAACTATCAACAAAAAAGAAGTGCACGTATTTTTGATATACAAGTTATTCTATAAGTTTCTGAACAAACACTTAAATTTAATTTTTTAATTTATCTTATAAATAAATTCTGAATACTTTCTTTATGATAGGATTTTTCATGCCTATTTCTATTATATTCTATTTCTATATGAACATGAAATTATGTTCTTTTTTAATATGAAAATATGCTATATTTTATTGAAAATTAAAGCCAAGAGAAAACTAATTTCTAAAACAATAACATGACTAAAACATTAACCTTGAAAACCCCACAATTCCCTTTAAGCCATTGAATTATATTACATGAAATGCTCTTTCACAACAACAAAAGAAGAAATAAACCACGGATTATATTTGTAAGACACCACAGCGCTTGTGAAATTATTTTTTTGACTGCCTTTGCTGGTTTTTCGACGTCGTTCTCTCGGTCGACTTTTTCATGAAAATTCAATAATTAAGTCAGAATCAGTCGGCAGGCAACAAAGTTACTTAATAGTAGAAGACAAGCACTAGAGTGTGTTAGGGAAGGTCTATTACCTTGGAGACTAATTAATTTGATATCTATGAAAGTCAGTCGTCATTGTCATCTTCTATTGTTTTAACGTTATTTTTAATGAACGGCAGCAATAATGTTTGTTATTCATTACTATGGCAATTTTTAAGCCATTCTTTTTGTTGGGAAAAGCTTTTATGAAGACTCATGACGAAGAATAACCAGGCCAACAGATGTTAGAGCATTAAATTATTTTGATCAAAGGCAAAGAGTTTTTGTTGCAAGGCTTCTCTAGTTATATTAATGTTACAAATCATAAATTTAAACATATATATATATATATTAAAGAACTTAAAATTCAATAGAGCGCAGCTTTTCTGCGACATAATTATTACCTTTCCAACTTTGATAGTATTATAAAAGAACTTGTTTCCTTTATGCAAATAATGTTTGATAAATACATAATAATAAGAAACAAGGATTTCGAGAACAGCGCTAATTAGGGCTTTAATATTAATTTTATGTTGAATCAGTATTTTAGATGGGTTTCCCTCTCAAAAACGGTTTCTTCGATATCTGGAGTTTGCTTTCAAAATATCGCAGCTTAGCTCTCATATTTTGCTAGCATATATTATAATAGTCATTCAATCTTCAGCTTTCACAAAGAATTACAATACTTTTAACTATTTAAAGAAATCACAGACTTAAATTGAGGTTTAAAAGTTTTAATTTAAAGTTATTTGTTTCTATGGATCTTTTCTGCTAGTTAATATATACCAAGATAAGTAAGACAAATTTATGCGACGGCCGTGGCATACTGGTTGAAGCTTTGAGGCGATAGAACCCGGGTTCAAATCCCATCCGAAACAGAAAGTTTTTTCAATTGAATTAATTTTTCTGTTGGGCCGTCACACATTGGGAGAAATATAGGCAAAACCATCACATTCAGGGTTATTCCGAAGTTACCGAGTTTTCTTATTTTTGCTACTTTTTATTATCTACAAGTATCTACCATGTGAAAACACACTTTGCATGTAATACGATCCAAAGGATTGGTCTCTATGGTCACCCAAAGTTGAGCTTCTAAATCCGTTTTTTCATTTTTTCTACATGTTGTTTACACTACAGTTTTCGAATGGTTGTAGAATCTTTATTTAAAAATGGAATTAGCTCAAATTTAATTAAGAGTGCTTTTTTAAAATACATTTTTTTACGATTGCATTTTGTTGGCTGTTGTTAAGTTAAGTTAAGTTAAGTTAAGTTAAGTTAAGTTAAGTTAAGTTAAGTTAATTTAAGTTTAGTTAAGTTAAATTAAGTTAAGTTAAGTTAAGTTAAATTAAATTAAGTTAAGTTAAGTTAAGTTAAGTTAAGTTAAGGTAAGTTAAGTTAAGTTAAGTTAAGTTAAATTAAGTTAAGTTAAGTTAAGTTAAGTTAAGTTAAGTTAAGTTAAGTTTAGTTAAGTTAAGTTAAGTTTAGTTAAATTAAATTAAGTTAAGTTAAGTTAAGAAATGTTTAGTTAAGTTAAGTTAAGTTAAGTTAAGTTAAGTTAAGTTAAGTTAAGTTAAGTTAAGTTAAGGTAAGTTAAGTTAAGTTAAATTAAGTTAAGTTAAGTTAAGTTAAGTTAAGTTAAGTTTAGTTAAGTTAAGTTAAGTTTAGTTAAATTAAATTAAGTTAAGTTAAGTTAAGAAATGTTTAGTTAAGTTAAGTTAAGTTAAGTTAAGTTAAGTTAAGTTAAGTTAAGTTAAGTTAAGTTAAGTTAAGTTAAGTTAAGTTAAGTTAAGTTAAGTCAACGAATTGTTGTTGGCATTTTCGACTTTTTGTTGTGAGTTCAAACAATAACGCATGACGTTAAATATAAGGAAAATAGTGTATGTGTGTGTTGTAATGCACCGAATTTATGTGTGAATGCAAGCGCATTCGTGTTTTTCGTTGTAGGTTGTAAATTATAGATAATTTCATACAACAAAAATAAATACAAAAGTATATAAAAGTGTATAAGAAATGTTTAAATATATTTAAAAAATTTCAGAGTATAAAATCTCACTTGATGTCATATCTAATCTATTGAAAAAAATATCCAGTGGGGGAACTGCCGGCCGAAGTGAAAACGTTAGACTATGAACAATTTAGAGGTTTGAAATCACGGTGTTTTTAATTTTCAAATTAATTGTAGTATCAAATCATTCATAAATCCAACATTTCATTATATTAAAAAATATACAATATGGTAATTAAAAACAGAAATAGTTGATTGGAATTTATGATTGGATTATTTTATCCCATCAGCGTTGTCTATTTAGTAGTACTGAATTTTCAGTCATTTGAAATAATCAAACTAATGCATGAGTCCTAAGCTAACCTTACCAATTTTGAACAAGAATGGGCATGACAAACTTATTTATTGGCAGTTAAGGAACATTTATTACTTGTTAGGTTAGGTTAGCTTAGGACTCATGCATTAAAGGCTGTTGTGGCGGTTAGAGTCTATGATAATTTGATGTATGGTATCTAGCATAGATTCCGAAAATTCTGTGCTTTTGTAAAGTAGTATACTGAATTGAGTCCAAATCAAGTAAATGAACCGTTAAGGAGCACTTATGTAGATATCATTCAAGTTATGCAATGATACCTACTAACACAATAAATGCTCCTTAACTGCCAATAAATAAGTTTGTCATGCCCATTCTTGTTCAAAATTGGTTAGGTTAGCTTAGGACTCATGCATTAATTAAATAACTGGCTGATATTTATTATCTCCAAAGTTTATATTAAAGTCTTTACTTGGTTTCGAAGGTATATCAAAAAAATTTCCATTAAATAATTTTTTCGTTTATTTTATGGAAGAACTGTTTGAATAAATCAGCAAATTTCGATTAAAAAAAATATTTCCCGAATCGACCCCTAGAGGCGTCAAATATATGTGCTGGTAATATTTTTATTTGTCCTTCAACATTTCTTCAGAACACACCTAACAGCTATCTGCCACCCTTCTGCGGGTCTCCATACAAAAACCACAAAACCTGTCGATTGTAGTCAAATTAATGAGTTGGTCCTATTATTTTTAGCCATTCAACATATCTTTTCAACATACATACCCCCTTTCTGACACCTTTATGGAGGACCCAATGCAAAAAACACCAAAATTGTCGAATATATTTTATATCTCTCCCGAATTGGCCCTTATATGGTAAAATATATGAGCTGGTCCTATTATTTTTTACCCTTTAACATTTCTTCTTAACACACCTTACCTCTATCTGCCACCCTTCTGTGGTTCCAAATACAAAAAACAAAAAAAAACTGTCGATTATAGTTCATATATCTCCCGAATTTGTTCCTATAGGGGCAAAATATAAATACTGGTGGCATTATTTTTTGCCTTTTAGCAATTCTTCTGAACATACCTTACATCAATCTGCATCCCTTCTGGGGGTCCCCATACAAATGACACAAGAAATGTTGATTATAGTTCATATCTCTCACGATTTGATTCCAAGAGGGGTCAAATATATGAGATGTTCTAAAACATACCAATCCCATAACTGCCACCCTTTTGGGGGTCCCCATTTAAGAAACAAGAAAACTGTCTATTAATATTCATATCATACCCGAACTGACCCTAAGGGGGGTAAAATATATGAGCGGAGCCTAATATTTTTTGCTTTTCAGCTTTTCTTCTGAGCATAACAATCCACTATCTGCCAGTCTTCGGAGGGTCCCCACATAAAAATCAAAAAAAATTTTGATATGTTGTACTTCCTTTATTTTATAGTTCCTGATCAAATCGTTGACTATTTTCTCGTAAAATTCAATTTTATTGTTCCCGGGGAAACAAGATACAGTCATCCTAAAAGAATTCACTTTCTGCACACCCATTTGAAATTTTTTCCGAAGAATTTCGGCGACGATAGTGAAGAACATGGTGAGAGATACCGAATTGAATAAACGATAAAACAAGAGTTATGATCATTTTTAATGCAATGATCAAAACGAAAAATAAAAAATTATATACAATGTTACCAAAGGAAAGCAAATCAATTGATAAAAAAAAATAGTAAAAATTAAAAATAAAAAATTATATGCAATGTAAACAATGTAAAAACTGTTAATGATTAAAAGAACAATGAAAATTAAAAATATAAAAAAATTATGTTAAACAACCTTTACTTCTTATTTATATGACAATAAGATAAGTCGAAATGCATAAAATAGACAACCACACAATTTGGGTGCTTTCGTTCAATTAAACACAACTTTTCTATTCTCGAAAGATTTTCTATAACATTAGCTTACTTCTTTTTTGGAATAATACCGGCTTTTATCAAAATTATATCAAATTTAACTAAATATTTTGATTTCTTAGCAAAATTTGCAATTCCTTTGTTATATCTTTTTTTTTTTTTTGTAAATTTTTCTGAATAACAAGAAACATTCTCCGAATTTGAATTAATTCCGACGAAACTAAAAGCTAATTACAAAAAAAATGGTTTAAGCATGATTTAAAGGTAATTAACTTTAGCTTTATTAGCTTTAATTTGATACATTACTTCTTTGGTTGTTGCTGTTGGTTCTGGAAAATTTCATCCCTCTGTTCCTCAATGCAAAAATAAGATGGCCGATTTCTTTTACTGAATCTAAGCTATGACTTTTTAAAAAAATGTCTTCGTGGTGCGTTTCCGCACACGTAGAGTTTAATGAGGTAAGACAGGCTGCAGACTAGATATCTGTTTATTTAAACACTCCAGGATAAAATTTTGACCAGTAAAATTAAGAATCTATATTTATTTTTTTTTTTTTTTAATTTAGGTTAGAATTTAGTTTCAGTTGAATTTCAGCTCTAAGGTCTGGCTTAAAAAATATTGGCCAGATTTTGAGTTTACTTTCAGCTTGGAACTCAGGTCTCTAGAATTAAGCCCGAATTATGAAAATTAAAATTTTACCCATGAAATTTCAACTGAAAAGTTCAGGCCTGACTCAGGTCTGCGTTCCGGTCTGAGTAAGCAAGGACTGAATAAGTTTTTCCTATAAGTTATTACAAATATTGGTGTTTTGTTGTTTGAGTAAGGACAAATTTCGCCACGATATACCATATATCCTTTTACTTTAATTATAGATAATTTTCTACTCTTATTTACTGCACTAATTATAACGTTTTGTTAATTAACGAAAGTAACCCCTATAAAAAAATACTGATGGAAATTAACTCTGAAAAGATTTTACGAGTGTATTTATGCCATTATTAAAATAATTAATCAAGTAGCAAAAACTCTTTGTCATAAACAAGCACGCATGCAACTCCAACACTTAAGCGCTACTAATGAAATAATACTTCAGATTCCACACAAGTCAGCAAATCATCAACAGCTGTTGTATCTGGATAACCCTTAAAAATTATTCCAACCACTGCGTACCCCAAATAATATCAGCTTACACAGCCAACCTCAAACCTACCCCCACTACCACCCACAAATATGCAGAGTTAAACTAAGCATTTTTCATAATTCACAGCAATTTTTCAGCGTAGCCAGCACAAAACGCAAAAAAGAAAAAAGACAGCAGTAGTTAAAAAAAAAAAGTTGAGAAAATGGCAAATAAGCAAAAAGGCGTAAATATGTTGATAAAAGTTTGGGTAAAAGTCGGGTTATCCCCACTTCAATATACATAACCACTTCAGCAGTTTTTCTTTTTAATTTCAATTTGCTTTTACAGTTCATTTTGTTAACGCTGCGCAACGTTTAACCCCTGCCTCAAATGTGGTTGCCTTTGTTTTTTGTAGGTTTTTTTGCTGGTTCAGCTACTACCACTACTACTACTATGATTATGACTGTGACTATTTAACCACTACTACTTTCAGCTAGTTCATAAAAACCAATAACTAATCTCATGCCTCGACCATACAAGCAATAAAATATATATAAAAAAAAAAGTATTGCAACCAATGTTAACAGTTTGCCCAAAAAATTACCAAATAAAAGCTTAAGTAATGGACCCAAAGAGGGACCCAAAACATATTTGCACAGCGGTTAAGTTTTGCAAATTTTGTAATAAAGTACCGACAGCATGGTAAAAAACCAAGAAGCAAAAAAAATGCTAGAAAATTCAAGAATATTAATAAAACACACACGCTGCTCTGTTCAAAGTCATTTTGTTGGGTTTGTTTTTCGAACCCTTAATCCCAGCTTTTCTAAAGTTTTTATATACTTTTTTTTTCTGTTTCTCTGTTGAATACTGTCGAAGGGTTGCCTCGAAATTGCGGTTAATTTTGAACTTTGATGGTAGGGCGAAAACGTTTATTTGTATATTTCATATGTGAGTGGGCATGTTGTGTATGTGTAGATATGTGAGTGTGTTGCTTAAGCTCAACTCTTGTTTGTGTTTGAGCCAAAATGATTTCAATTTATGCAGTTCTTTGTGTTTAATTTGAAAAAAGTTATCAAACTATTTCCTGTTTCTCTTGAATGGTTTTTCCATGGCGTTCCACCTGTTTATTACCTTTTTGGGTAAGAGTAGACCTTAGACTGATAAACAGAATTGCGAGGAAGAGTTATTTCAGCAAAGAATTTTCATTAATTGAACTTATTTAATGTTTAAAAAAGGTTGATATGGATAACAGCATGAAGAGTTATTTGAGCAAAGATTTTCCATTAAATGAACCTAATTAATGTAAAAAATTTTTGATATGGATACTAATAAACCGGAAAAATAAGAAATTTCCTTAAATATAAGCTTTGCTAAGATTTTACCATTTATTGTCTAGAAATAAAGTGCTTTGTGGGTCTGGCCCACGCATTGTTATATAGTTTTTACTTGCTATTTGTATTCTTAAAATTATCAATATTATTTAATGTTATAAGATCAAATCAACGAGAAAATATTGAAGAGATGGGACAACGAATTTAACAATATATTTAGCATAATTATATCGAAATATCCAAGCACAATGCTAAAGCCTTCGTTTCGAAATTGATAAAAAATATTAGTAGAAAAATAATATGATTAGATATTAACCGTTCCCCAGTGTATTCATATACCACACTCAATAACCCAGTAGGGAAAGTTATTATTACTGAACAAGCTACATAATGATTACTTTGTAATGAAAGGTAATTCCCTACTGGATTGCAACACACAGAAATAAAGCATTTTTTTTATATGGGCTTTGCATCCAGTATTACTAATAAGACAGAGTTTCCAATAAGTCAGAGTAGTACTAATTGCCACCTGCATTACCCATAAGTCAGAGGCCAACTACTTGCCTCCATTATTACCTTTAAAGCAGAGTGTAACTAAATACCTATAAGTCAGAGGGTCAGGCCCGTAGCCAGGATTTACCTTAGGGGGGCTAGAGGGGGGAGGGGATTTTGGTAAAAAAAATATATATGGAAATTTTTCTTAAAAAATCCATTTTCTCTCAAGACTACTCGTGAATATGCCCGTTTTTAAATGACCATTAGAGAGTTGACGAAAGTTTATTGAATTTTTTATCAAATTAATTTTTAGTACTAAGTTTTCGATTTTTGCGTATGGTTTTTTTTTTAAATAGTCCAAATTGAGAATTTGTAATTGCCTTTTAAAAAGTATAATTCCGCAAATAAGCACAAAAAGTAAAAATTTCTATGACAAAGTTTTACTTATACAACAATATTAGTTTGAAAGATAAAAATAGGTGAGATTTCTTCATGAAAAATTAAATGTGGCATTTTTTAATTTCTCTTTTGTTTGTAGCAATTCTTAAAAAAATTAATTTTTAAGAGTTACATATGTGAGCTTTATGCCAAGTAATTCCATGAAGCAACAGGTTGCCACAATAACAATGTTCTTTACAGAACAACCACCAGCAGATTAGACAGCTGTTTCGTTGGTCGCTACACCAACTCATCAGTAATCTTCTGTGGCTCATGCAGTCCATTAACTTAGAAAATCTTATAAGCACACCTTCTGCTAAAACCAAAGCGGAATTGCAGTTGGGTGCTTTCCAATTTAAAAAGCAATGTTTTTCTACTTCTTAGCACTTCTCATCTTATTTTCTGAGGTCGGTTGCTTCATGGAATTACTTGGCATAAAGCTCACATATGTAAAATTAATTTTTTTAAGAATTGCTACAAGCAAAATAGAAATTAAAAAATGCCACATTTAATTTTTCATGTATAAACTGGTACGAGCCCGACCTCAGAAAATAAGATGAGTCATCTTTTTTTTCAAAAAAACTTCTCACGGCTTCTATGGTTTAATATCAACGAATTGTTGGTGCCAAAGAATGGAATCGTGAAAAGAAGTAAACAAGAAGTAAGTCGTAGATTTAAATTTAAGCAATTTGCAAATTAAAAAATTAAGAATAAGTTTTTTGAATTTCTAACTTCTTTTTTAATTTTTTAATTTGGTAACATGCTTAAAAAATCATCAAATTCTCTCAGAATTTGACGGTATGAAATGTTTTGAAAAATTTTTATATTGAGAATTTTTTCGAAAAAAACGATATCTAGATTTTAGGTGATTTTCGAAACTAAATTTTTGTGCCAAATTTGAGATTTTAGGTGTCTTATATACCAAGAAAACAACAAAATAGGATGGGCAAATTTTTTAGTCATCAGCTTTACGTGGAATACCCCATGTGATAAATTTCGTGGTTAATTTTTTTTTTTTGCATTATACAGCTTTTAAAATTTTTTAAAAGAAATTCATTCACATAACTGCTTTCTCAAAGGTTTTGGGTCCAATGAGCTTAGATATTGCATAAAATGTGTCAACCTTCATTTTTATAATTTATGATGTTATATTCGTTCTAGTAGGTATAATTTCAAATATACATTTTGTATCATATCAGGGTCTTTTTGAGCATCAAAATTCACAATTAAAAACGGTTCTCTAATACACAAGCTGCATACAGCTAAATTCCAATATACTGATTATGCCTTTAAAAGCAAAGTTAATTTTTCATTTGGCTAGACAAATTTTTCAACTAAGCAAAGTTTTTTAAATAGGCTTTGAAAATGTTTAAACTTTCTGCATCTCCAAGTAAAGAAAATGGATGAAGTAAAACAAAAAGTTCAAATATTGTTTTTTTGGTCTGTTTCAAATCAGTAGGGTGATGTGTAACACCAACAAAATATTGGGTTTAAGGAAGTTTTGTGATTTAAATGTTTTGGCAAAAAATCACAACAAATCATGTAAAAATCTCGATCTCCTTCGGGTGACGGTGAATAGCGTTTTTTTTGCGGCCGAGTACCTGTACTTTTCTTTGTCGTTTGTTTGGTTTTCTTTTCCATTTTTTTTTTTTTTTTTTTGGTACGTTCTGCAATTGCAAAGGTTTCTATGACGTTGTAAGAACATAGGTTTTATATCACTTTTCATAGACTCTATATCAAGATTGCATTTTGGTCTGGGCTGAATAGTATGAACTGGTCCGATCTCTTTTAATGCCGTTGATGTGATTGCATTTCAGAGTTTGATGTTGTTGCCTCTTTAATGGCAATTAAAATGTGTAAGATGTGCTACACATCACCCCACCGTGAGTATTACACATCACCCCAGTGTAAGTAATTTTTTTCTCATTGATGGTATTTTACCACAATGTAAAAAAATGCAAAAACTTTTGTTATATTTAAAAATATTAAGCCATACCACATTTTACATCTACTCACTTTTAAAATATGAAGAACATTTTATTTGTAAATTTATTCAACCTCTTCTTTTATAAATTTTTATGTTATGTTTATAACTCTAATAATTTTTCAATTATAAATTAAGAGTTATATTTACGAGCTCAAGGTCTGTGTTGTTTTCTGAAGAAAACAACCAACAACAACAACAATACCCTTTGTATAGAGTAGCAATCATACAGCAGACTAGACAGACCTGTTTCGATGGCCGCTACGCCAACTCATCAGTAGACTTTATCTGATAGCAATGATCTCCTAAGCTGTTCATGTCTATATGTTTCCGTCAATGTTTAGAGGAAATTACTCTGAATTACATTGTACACATAAATGATACTAAAGCAACTTAAAGTTCTTCTAATTTTAGATTCACACTTGTTTGGTGTAAGCTCTTTTTTTGAAGATAGATCAAAGCTTTTCTGCTACTCACAGGGATTTTGTGGTTAGATGTTGTTCTTCTTATTCACTGTCCGTCTTATTTTCAGCAATCTGCTGATATTAAACTATGACATCATGAATATTTTTGTTTGAAAACTAAGATTTATTTGTATTGTGTGTGTAAACTAGATGCTGTCTAAAAAACATATCAAAGTTGTTCTTTCGCTCATATGTTAACATTTTGTATGTAAAATCGCCGTGTTACACATCACCCCATGGCACACATTAACCCACCTTAACCTTTTTATAAAATATTTATAGAGGTGAACAGTATTAAATAAAAAAGGTTTTTAAAACAAATAAAAAACAAAAAAATAAAACGCAAGGTTTAGTAAAAAGACTTAAAAAACTTGAAAAAAAGAATTAAAAAATACTTTTTTTATTGACAAATTAAAAGTATTCAAATAAATTATGTATGGGAAAAACTTAAAACTTACTCAATATATAAATTTAAAATTTTAAAAAATAAGTTTGTTATAAAAATAATGCCTGTTTTTTGTGCATTCACTTTTAAGGAAAATATTTTCATAGATAGTTTTTGAAGCCTATTTTAATTGTCCTTCAAGTTCCTCTTTTGTATAGCTTTTCTCCGCAAGTGTATTTGTAATTAAAAATTAAAAATTAATCACTTAAAACAAGTATCTAAAAATATTAAAACCGGTTACAGAATAAAGAAAGAATTTAATACGCATATATTTTTATTTTCTTCTCTTCGCTATATACTACCTTGTATCAAAGTAAAATCACAGTCAAATCTAAGTCATATCCAAGTCACATCCAAATCGAATTCAAGTCATATTCAAATCAATTTCAAATCAAATCTAAGTCGGAGTCAAATCCCAAGCATAAATTCGATCTCTGTAGTGTAAGTTAATAGCGTGTTTGCCTGAGATAGCGTATTATTGATCGAGAAGTTTTTATAGAGGATTGCTAGAAGATTAATTGTAAAGACAAAAACAGCATTTGCCTTATCTAATGCCCAATTTCGCTGAATTCCTTGGTTGAGGTTTAAAAAGGTTTTAAAAAAAGTTCAAATTCAAATCAAGTGTCTGCAAGTCAAATAATAATGCAATACTTATTATACAATTCAAGTGACATTTTGAGTTTTTAATTTTGTGCTTAATTTTTAAACTAACATACAAGTATAACTCATATGAAGTTTAATAAAGCAAGTTTCACAAAACATAAATAGTTAAATAGAAAAAAATGCAAATAAAAACCATAACCAACTTTATTGGTGCTGTGTCCTGTTTATCTGGTTAAATTCCTCTCAAGTTTAATGGTTTGTTACACCTTGAAAAAGTGTTTCAACCCTGAAAATCGATTTCACTCAATGCAAACGACCCTTGTCTTTCGCTAATTGAGGTTCCAATGAATTATTTATGAATTCGTTTTGCGCCAAAAAGTGTTGCACAACACCACTTCTGTTTTATTTGTTGATTATTTCTGTAACTAAATTGAATTTGATATCCCTGACTTAAGGCAATAGAAAAGGTTATTCATGTTTTATTCATTAGTTTTTAATGGTTGATACGATTTATTTGACCAAAATTAAATATAAAACCACTCAAATTTTAATTTTTTAAACATTAAGTAAAAGCGTCCCAATTAAAATAAAGCAGATTTTTGAAGAGGTAAACCAAGAATATTGTTGAATGTTATTTAAAGGGTAATCATATAAATCAATTATTTACTTATCTTGCGGAACATTATGTTATTGCAAATCATATAATAAAATTATTTACTTAAATGATTAAATAGAATACTATACGAAAAAAATACGATGCTATATTAATGCTTAGCCAATAGTAAATGACAAGGTAAAATATGGAATGCTTAAGAAAGCGGTACTGAAACAAATATTATACAAAGAATCTGTGGATGGCTTTGATAGCATTGTTTTTTCTTTCGATTAGCTCAGCAAAAATATAAAGGATGAGCAGCGGAAGAACGCAGGAAATCTTAATGAAACTGATATCCAGAGAAGAACATAAAAAACACCCGGATATCCATGAGCCATGATTTGGCGCATGAACTGCAGGATATCAACGATGATATTTAAGAAGTAGGGAAAAGCAAAAAGAATCGTAATGGAGATAGTACCGCAGTTACATAACCAGAACAACAAAAACAACAAAAAAACATACAACAATAATTTAGTGAAAAAGTAAACAAATGAAAAGCAATACATTGACCGATAAGAAAATAACAACAAAACCAACAACAACGAATGGTAAAGCTAAAAAGCAACAAAGAAATAAATCCAGTTCAAATACCATGAATTGGATAGAAATACAGAAAGAAAAAAAAAATGGCGATCAAAGTCAAAACAGTTAAAGCTTCCAAGCATTGGTAAGGACGCGCTCCAAACAAGGATACAAGCAGTGAGCTGCAAAAATCCGCTGGATTCAACTACTATAAAAATTCCAGTGAACAGAACTGAGGTTAAGGATTTTCTATATCGTATTATGTTTATTTCCTCGGTATGACTTTTGATTTACAGCTAAAAATAAAGCAAATATATCTAAAAACGGGCCAACGAAATGCGGCAAGACAGCCAAAGAAAAATCTTAGTAAACTCTATATTATGAGAATACAAAGTCAAGCCAAGAGAGAACAAAGATTTTTGCATCTACTGTATAGCCAACAGTTATGGATGGATAGACGTATACAAAAGGAGCAACGAATTGAGCTAAATCAGCGAAAAGGAAACTCCAAGGCGTTGATAAATAAATGCGAAAGCAAATAGAATATATAATGGATGAAAATAGAAAAAAAAAATGGAATGCAAAATAAGGACGCTCTGTTAGAATAAAGGGGAGTTGAAGCGGGTAGACACTGCATAGAAGTGTTGAAAAACTGGAAGCGATAACATTTTGTATTGAGCATAAAAGTTGAAAGAAAAGGATTGTTGAAAACGAACTGACAGCTAAGATTGCCTCAAGCGATACATTTAACAAATCGGCCACACAATTCAAACTCTAACATAGCTATTGATGGATTTGCTAAACATTTATAGACCGATGGATTGACTGCCAGTTGCGAAGTCGCTTAATTATATTTCAACAAGCCGAAATACAAAGACTGAAAACTATTTATTTACTTGGCAGAGTGTTAAATAAAAAAAACTAGCAACAAGCTGAAATTGGAGAAGACATCATTAGCTGAAGGGAAAGGCTATTTACAACTTGTTAAATCATGAAATGAGTTTGAATTGCATCACTTCAAATAAGCTTCTAATTAAATCTAGAGTGTTCTTTGAATATTTAACGAAATAAGGACTTGAAGATAAACGAAACATAGCAAGTGAGAAATATTCCTCAATGACGTGATTTCTACTTTAAATTTAAACAGAAAATTCTTTTTTTTTAATGTCAGATTTTAAGTTTTGAAAATTTTTAAAAAAGAGGCAGAATTATAACTCTAACTCTAACTCTAACTCTAACTCTAACTCTAACTCTAACTCTAACTCTAACTCTAACTCTAACTCTAACTCTAACTCTAACTCTAACTCTAACTCTAACTCTAACTCTAACTCTAACTCTAACTCTAACTCTAACTCTAACTCTAACTCTAACTCTAACTCTAACTCTAACTCTAACTCTAACTCTAACTCTAACTCTAACTCTAACTCTAACTCTAACTCTAACTCTAACTCTAACTCTAACTCTAACTCTAACTCTAACTCTAACTCTAACTCTAACTCTAACTCTAACTCTAACTCTAACTCTAACTCTAACTCTAACTCTAACTCTAACTCTAACTCTAACTCTAACTCTAACTCTAACTCTAACTCTAACTCTAACTCTAACTCTAACTCTAACTCTAACTCTAACTCTAACTCTAACTCTAACTCTAACTCTAACTCTAACTCTAACTCTAACTCTAACTCTAACTCTAACTCTAACTCTAACTCTAACTCTAACTCTAACTCTAACTCTAACTCTAACTCTAACTCTAACTCTAACTCTAACTCTAACTCTAACTCTAACTCTAACTCTAACTCTAACTCTAACTCTAACTCTAACTCTAACTCTAACTCTAACTCTAACTCTAACTCTAACTCTAACTCTAACTCTAACTCTAACTCTAACTCTAACTCTAACTCTAACTCTAACTCTAACTCTAACTCTAACTCTAACTCTAACTCTAACTCTAACTCTAACTCTAACTCTAACTCTAACTCTAACTCTAACTCTAACTCTAACTCTAACTCTAACTCTAACTCTAACTCTAACTCTAACTCTAACTCTAACTCTAACTCTAACTCTAACTCTAACTCTAACTCTAACTCTAACTCTAACTCTAACTCTAACTCTAACTCTAACTCTAACTCTAACTCTAACTCTAACTCTAACTCTAACTCTAACTCTAACTCTAACTCTAACTCTAACTCTAACTCTAACTCTAACTCTAACTCTAACTCTAACTCTAACTCTAACTCTAACTCTAACTCTAACTCTAACTCTAACTCTAACTCTAACTCTAACTCTAACTCTAACTCTAACTCTAACTCTAACTCTAACTCTAACTCTAACTCTAACTCTAACTCTAACTCTAACTCTAACTCTAACTCTAACTCTAACTCTAACTCTAACTCTAACTCTAACTCTAACTCTAACTCTAACTCTAACTCTAACTCTAACTCTAACTCTAACTCTAACTCTAACTCTAACTCTAACTCTAACTCTAACTCTAACTCTAACTCTAACTCTAACTCTAACTCTAACTCTAACTCTAACTCTAACTCTAACTCTAACTCTAACTCTAACTCTAACTCTAACTCTAACTCTAACTCTAACTCTAACTCTAACTCTAACTCTAACTCTAACTCTAACTCTAACTCTAACTCTAACTCTAACTCTAACTCTAACTCTAACTCTAACTCTAACTCTAACTCTAACTCTAACTCTAACTCTAACTCTAACTCTAACTCTAACTCTAACTCTAACTCTAACTCTAACTCTAACTCTAACTCTAACTCTAACTCTAACTCTAACTCTAACTCTAACTCTAACTCTAACTCTAACTCTAACTCTAACTCTAACTCTAACTCTAACTCTAACTCTAACTCTAACTCTAACTCTAACTCTAACTCTAACTCTAACTCTAACTCTAACTCTAACTCTGAGTGTCGTGCGTTTGTCGTGGGGTCAACACGTACTAATATTTGCTCTTAATTTTAACTTTAAAAACAATAAATAAAAACACAAAAATGCCGTGTATCTGTTCATTAAAAGTGGAAAGACACCTTGACGATAATAAAAAAATAAAATGTGTTTCTTGCAATCTCTACAATATCTACAAATCTCTACAATCTCTACAAATCTTGCAATATTTCCATTGCAAGTGCGTAAATTTAAATAAAGATGATGTCGAATATATGCAAAAAAATAACCAAATATTTAAGTGCAAAAAATGTCTTTCGGCTCGTCGTGCTTCGTTGTACTCGCCGCCAATGCTTGCCGAATTGCGTCCGTTACCAGCTTCCAATGACTACAGCGAGATGGTTCTGTTAACACCAAATAGCAATCCAACCGCAGATGTGCAGCGGTGCCGGTCGCCCACACAACATGCCCCAACCGTGCAATCGAACCAACTAACTTTAAATAATCAGCAACAAAATAACGAAGACATAATCGCCGAAAAAATGCATTCAAATCAACCAACAATCACCCTGGAGCTCGTGTATAATGAGATCGTGTCAATGAAGACAATGTATGCAGCTGCCCTTTCTCTTATACATACACTGCAAGAAGAGAAGAAGATCCTCTCAGAGAAGGTTGACTACCTTCAACATCAAGTCAACTACATGCAGCAGCATGATAAAGAAAAATGCATTGAAATTGTGGGAGTACCGGGTGTAAACAATAACAACGCGCTTGATTGTGCTCTCAAGATCTTCTCTGACGGTTTGAAGGTGGACATAACAAAAACGCAAATTGACAATTGCTATCTTAAGAAAATAAAAAACAAAAGCAATTTGACTACTGACATCCTATGTGTAAAATTAGTCTCTCGTCATATAAAAAAAACTGTTATGAAAAATAAATATACTAACAAAAAAAATCTATGTTCAAAAATATTCGGATGTAAGGAAAGCAAAAACATTTATATCAACGATAGCATCTCTGGGGTGACCAGAAGTCTTTTAAAAGAAGCTCATAAAATTAAAAAAGATTTAAACTATAAATTTGTTTGGATTTCAAATGGCAAGGTCCTAGGTCGAAAAAAAGAAGGCGAAAAACCGTTTGCAATAAATTCATTTGAGGATCTTAATAAAATAAAGCTAAATTCATAAATTTTTTGTAAACTAAATTTTGAATTTTTAAAACATGAATAAAGAACTTAGTGATCCTCAAATAAATTTATTCAATAATTCACTTGTCAGTTGTAATATTGTTGATTTTAATAATATTGCAATGAATCCAAACAAATTAAACAGTTTTTATCTAATTCAACAAAATATAAGAAGTATGCGCAAAAACTTTGATAATTTAATCTTAAACCTAGAATCCTTTAAAAGCAAACCTGCGTTTATCTTTTTATCAGAAACATGGATATATGATGCTGAAGCGTCTCTTTATAGTATTCCTGGATACAGGTTTTTCGCAAATTGTAATAATAAATATGCGGCAGGTGGTGTGGCGGTGTTTGTTTTAGCAGAACTTAACTGTGAGTTTACTGCGTTAAGTTTTGTGAGCTCTGATGCAGTAAAAGTAAGTTGTTCGATTAATAGCCATACATTTACCTTTATAAATTTATACAGATTTCACGAATATAATGCAAGTGATGTGTTTTTAATTCAAATATAGTGGACAAATATATCACGTTGCTGTCATCTCATGGGTTAGAGTCTTGCATTAATCAGCCAACACGTATTACAAACTTGTCAGCAACTTGTATTGATCATATATTTGTAAGATTAAAAAAAGCAGATAATATTTGTTTAAGCAGCTCCGTACATGATTTCCAAATCTCTGACCATTGTCTAACATGTTTATGTCTTGAAAATATAGAACTACCCAGGACTATAAATATTACAGACGCAAAAAGCAAAGAAAAAATTGATTTTGCCGCTTTAAATAATGGATTGAGATTTGAATTTTGGCATGAAGTATATAGAGAAGAAAATCCATCACTAGCGTATAATATTTTCTTTAAAACCTTAACAGAACATGTTAATAGATGCAAAAAAAACGTACGAAAAAAAGATTTAAGTGGTAAAATGTTAAAGCCCTGGATGACACCTGAACTGCTTAAAAAAATAAATCGTAAAAATAACCTACATAAAAAAGTAGTAAAAAATTCAAATAATGGAATCGTTCAATCTAAATATAAAATTTTGTGTAAAGAAATACAGGAGCAAATCACCACTGCTAAAAACAACTTTTATATAAATCAGTTTTCTATGATCAGAGGAGACAAAAAAAAAGAATGGAACTTAGTTAACGATATTTTAGGTAGAAAAGACAAAAAGGAGGACATTCCTGCTTTGAATTTCAATGATAACATTTTAAGTGAATCAGTTGAAAAGGCTAATGCGATGAATGATTTCTTTATAAATATAGTAAAAAATGTAGTTATAGACGATATTCAAAATTCACCAAAGTGCAATTGTTTAGAAAAAGAATCTTCACACATTTCTAGTATTTTCATTGAACCACTAACTTCCTCTGAAGTCTACAAAATTATAATGTCACTAAAAACATCCAACGCTACCACTGAAGCTAATTTTTCAAACACTTTTATTAAAAAGATTGTATTCAATATTGTTGATATTCTATGTTATTTAATTAATACAAGTATTGAAAAAGGAATCTTCCCGGAAGAACTTAAAAAAGCAGAGGTGATTCCCCTCTACAAAAAAGGTAGTAAAAATATAATAACTAATTACAGGCCAATATCTATTTTACCAGTCTTCGCAAAAATTTATGAAAAGGCAATGAAGCTAAGATTAGTCGGTTTTTTAGATAAAAACAAATTCTTTAGTAATTGTCAGTATGGTTTTAGGACGGGTTTATCAACCGAGGATGCTCTATTAACTTTTTGTGATGGTATCTATAAAGGCCTTAATAGTAAAAAACAGTCTGCAGCACTTTTTGTTGATATAACAAAAGCGTTCGACACCGTTGATCACAAAATTCTTTTAGACAAACTTTATAAGTGTGGGATAAGAGGAGCAACTCATAATTGGTTTTGTTCTTATCTAAAAAACAGATTGCAAAGAGTAAAAATTGCAGATAAATTCAGTTCTTATGTCGAAATTACTAACGGCGTGCCGCAAGGTTCTGTGTTAGGTCCTGTACTCTTTCTAATTTATGTAAACTCAATATTTACACAAAAATTTTATAGCAAAACAGTTGCCTTTGCTGACGATATGGCATGTATCTATGATAGTAACTCAGTGCTTGATCTTACAGCTATGATTAATCATGACCTTAGCGTACTTGGACATTGGTTTGCCATGCACAAGTTGGTTATGAGTGATAAGACAAAAATAATGTTTTTTAATATTTCAGGGAAGGTAATCAATTGTGATCAATTTATGTTTCATGGCTCAAGCTGTGAAAAATTTTTGTTCAATAATGTTATATGTAGCTCATCGAGACACTTAAATACGTTTAACCATCTTGTAACATGTTCATCTAAATGTTTTAATGTTGAATGTGTAAAATCGTTTAAATATCTAGGTGTTATATTAGATTATAAATTTTCTTGGGCGGAGTACACAAGTGCGCTAAAAAAATATGCAATGACTATTTTAAGACAGTTTTCTTTATTAAAAGATTTTTGTTCTATAGATTTGTTAAAATGTATTTATTATGGTATATATCACTCAAAATTACAGTATGGACTAACATGTTGGGGTGGTACACATGCTGTTAAAACCAATCCGCTCCTTATTGTTCAAAAACACTTAATTCGTCTAATATGCAGAAAGAAGAGATTAGAAAATAGCTTTTTGCTCTTCAAAAATTTAAGAATTCTGCCATTTAAGCATTTGTATTTTTATAAAGTCTTAAAAGTCTTTTTTAATAGTGGTTATTTAACTAAAACAAATTACTTAAATTATAATCTAAGAATTAATACACTTCAAAAAGTATCAGTTCCACCGCATACCACTCAACACTTCCTACAATCGTTTGCAAACGTAGCACCTAGGTTGTACAACAATTTGCCAATTAAATTACGTATCCTCCAAAACAAGAACACCTTTCTGAAAGAAGTGAAGCAATGGCTTTTTGAAATTAATTATGTTGAATTAGAAAAACTAGTTTTTATTTTAAAATAACAAACATTAAAAGAATTCATTTTAAAAAAATAAAACATAAATCAATTAATAAATGTTACCCTTACATCTGAATATCATTTCAATTTTAATTAATTTAATTACTTTTTTTCTTATATTATTGTACTTAAAAAATAAAAATAAATATCACTGTATTAATTGTATTAATGACCCCTTAACAACTGAGTTATTAAAATTAAGAAAACTGCATTCGCCTCTAGTTCATTGAACTATAGAATGCAGATTATTATTTTAACAATGTAACAAAGTTATATATCAAGTTAATCAAATAATGTAATTAATTTGTACTTTATATTGTTTAATAATAAAAATATCTATCTATCTATCTATCTCTAACTCTAACTCTAACTCTAACTCTAACTCTAACTCTAACTCTAACTCTAACTCTAACTCTAACTCTAACTCTAACTCTAACTCTAACTCTAACTCTAACTCTAACTCTAACTCTAACTCTAACTCTAACTCTAACTCTAACTCTAACTCTAACTCTAACTCTAACTCTAACTCTAACTCTAACTCTAACTCTTATTTTAACTGCAGCTCTTACAGTAAAAATTTGTTACATTTTTAATCAATCAATGTTCCTACTTTTTGCCAATAAAGTTAAATGTAAACAACTTCTTCATAGAACGTTCTATTATGTACAATTTTTTTCCTGAAAATATTTATTCAAATTGCATATTTTTGAAATAAATTTATTCTAATCAATGTAAATTAACTTCAAAAAATATTCCTCATGACCTTTTTTTTTTTTGCCATTCCAATTCCAATCGTTGTTTAAGTTTGAATATGCGCCACAGCACACAACTCATTCAGTTATTCAGAACTGGGTTCCTCTTTATTAAATTTTTACCTCAATTTTTTATGAAAAAGCAGTAAAAGTGAAAATTTTGTTGCATTTGTTTTTTTTGTTGCCGCTATTCTGCATAATTTGTAGAGCACATGCATATCAGCATGCAGTGTATGCAAATGATAACAACAACAAACGCAATAAAAGTTCTTCGCTTGCTGTTGGTGATGATGATGATGTTTATGATAATGATGACAATAACGATGATGACGATGAGTCTCAATGACTCACCAACCGCAATACAGAGCAACTCACAAAAGCTACCCGCATAAATTTTTAGAGCAAACAAAGAATAAAAACGTTGATGTTGTGTTTGGAGTGGGTGAGTTACAAGTTGGACTGGGTCATCAACCAACAGTTTCGCGCTGCTATGTAAATAGATATAAGAATAGGAGTGGGGCAAACCGTAGCAAGGGGTGACTATTTTTTGTATTTTTTTTTTTTTTTTGTGAAAAAATGTAAATCTATGAATAATACAATAAATGCATCCACTAACACACTGGCTTAAAGAAGACGGAAAGAGCATTTACACAAACATGCTCATACAATTGTCAGTGTAGTGTCAGTAAAAGACAAGAGGTAATAGTTAGCAATATATTCAGGATATATTATTAAATACTTTAAGAATAATCTATGGTATTATTCATAGGAGCTCGCGGGAGGGAAGGGGCACAGAGAGGTATTCTTTCCCCCCCCCCTCGTAGACTTCAGCAAAAGGAAAAAATTTACTGTAACAGTTTCATTTCTTGGTCTGCATTCCTACTCGCTTAGTTTATATATATAAGATGGGCTTTCTTACTAATGTACTCCAGAACCTCCCTTCAAGCCAAGATTCTGAATTCTACACGCTGAAAAATAATAGACCCTTCCAAACATAATTTGCAGCATTTCTTAGAAACAAGTAATCATTATTGGTTCCACATATAATATGATTAATTAAAGCAGTTTTTCTTTATATATATATTTGCATTTTAACATTATTTAATTGTACCTTAGCACTTGTTGCTTGAATTTAAAAAAAATATAATTTGTTTTAAAGAAAATATGTTTTTATATAAATATATTGTAATTATATATGGACTGAGAACCCTTTTAGTCTATTACTATTTGTTTGCTTGGAAATATAATTTTGTCAAGAATAACATTAAATATTCACCGACAAATATATATTTATTGGAGAATACATCCTTTAATTGCAGTCATGCAATTATTTTCAAAATGATAATTAAGAACAACATAATATATTTACTGATGATTACACTATATTTACTTGGAAACATATTTTAGCAAAAAAATGCCAAAAGTTTTTTATTGGGATTACAAAATATTTGCTTAGAAGAAATTGTTGTTTTGAAGAAAACAAAATATGTTTAGAAAACATTAAATAACTTTTTCTTGGATGTAATTATGTTGAGAAGTAATCATTTTATGTTTATCCGACATTACAATAATTTTTATAAGCACACATTTTCTAGTTGAAGAAAACATAATATGGTTGGAGCACCCACTTTGCCAGCGAAGCACCCGCTTTATCAGCAAAGTTGCTTCAAAACTCACCTATTATTACTGCTGAACCGCCTTATTTTTATTTTATTTTGTTTTTTATTTTATTAATTTGAAAACACAAACACTTTTCATTTAAACACACATTTTCAGAAACACTTTTCGCAAGAGTTAAACTTTTCAACACGTTTGGCGCGACTGCTTGAAACTTAAAATGACGCCAAGACTTGGCATCTGTTATAAGCAAGCGCATAAAGCAACAAGGTTTCCACTATTTTTCGTACAAGTGCAAAAGAAACAGATATATGTAACACATAAAAGAAAGGAGTTTTATTTGTTTTAAACTTGCAGAGTTCTCTTCTTTTTGAGCTTAACAGTAATGCAAATATATTTTTATTGGGTAGAAACACACAATACTATTTTGTCACAAGCATATTAATGTAGACGTTAGTTTTTTAGTTAAGGGAATTATATGTTGGACACAACTTATATCTTTTTATATCGAAAAATAATGCTATTGAAGGAAAGTTCTTAATCATTAGGTGGTTCCCTCTGAATATTTTGTTTTTGAAATCAAACATATATAAATATATTTTTTCTCTGCGTGTAGCTGCAATATGCTACAAAATAAAATGAAAGAAGTATTTCATATACTTTGATCAACTTTTTTTAATAAATAACACTGCAGGGACTTAAAAAAGTTTATGGCCTTTTATTTATTCTCTATTATATTAAAAATTAAAAACAAAATTCGAAATGAAAAAAAAATATTACTTTTGAGATAATATGGATTTTAAGAAAAAGTATATCGAATAATTAACTAAATATATCAGGTAGTATATTTCATATTTTGCTTAACTTTTGCAAAAGATAAAAAGTTACAGGATTTTTAAATGCGCAAGTTAAGTCAAACCATACTTGGTTTGGTAGACTTTGTCTACCTGGGATCCAGCATAAACTCCACCAACGATGTCAGTATTGAGATAAAACGAAGGATGTCTCTTGCCAACAGGTGTTAGTTTGAACTCAGTAGGCAATTGAGGAGCAGAGTCCTCTCTCGACGTACAAAACTCACGCTCTATCTGGACGCTGAGCAGTTGATGAAAACACTTTGGGAGCCTTCGAGAAAAAGATGCTTCGCAAGATTTACGGACTGATCTGTGTCAATGACAATTACCGAATACGATGGAACGATGAGCGTATGAAGTCAACGCTGGAATCGACAGCACGAATGCCATACGATGCTCCAGCGAGGAAAATATTCGAAATAGTCTGAAATAATTTCGAAAATATTCCAGCGAAATAAATATTAGAACGACCGTATTGCTGTTGGAAGGGCCAAGAGGAGAAGAGCCTGGCGAGCCTGGAGCTTCCAACTGGCGCGGAGCAGAAATGGCTGGTGCAAATTCTGAAACGAAGATACCAAGTAGTATGTAATCAGGCCTCCATTCTTCAGTTCAAATTTTAAGGCCAAAATTAAAATATAATTCAGACTTCGTTTTTGCAAACCTGTTGTCAATCCTTTTTAATTTCAGCCAGATCTAATATCTGAATTTGAAATTAAATTTGATATTTAAACCAGAAATCATGGATGTGCATTCAAAATAAATTTTTACCAAATTTCAGCTCAGAATAGGCGGACACTTGTGTGAAAATATAAAAACGCTTTTCAAGAAAAGATAATTTATTTCTGAAAGTTTTGAAACAGATATTATTGTTTTTTATTCGCGACATCATATTTTTACCCGTTGGAAAATATTGGCTATAGCTAAATTTTACTTAAGAGTTTTTACCTGTTCGAATTTTATTTACAGCCATTGTATTCTATTGAAATTAGCTCCCCATCACATCTGGGCTCCTAGTTTTAAACAGAAACATTTTTTGCTATACAAAAGTACTACAGGACATTTTGTAAAATTTCTCTATTCCTCTACCATGTGTATAAGACGAACACTTTTAGGAATCTTCTTCAAAATTTATATCTTTTAGAAACTATATTTTAAGATTATTAAAAAAAAAAACCACAACAAAACAACGTAATTTCAATATTGTAATGAAAAATGTTGCCATTCTGATATTGTTTGAGTGAGGTTAAATGCATGTATATTGCTCATATTTGTTTCATCCTTCAGGACCATTAATAAAACATGCTCATTTCTAAAAAGAGATTTAAAAAATATTTATTAGTTTCATGCAATAAAGCTGAGTAACACAACGAAAATAACCTTTTGCAAAATTTAGTTGAACACATAATACCACAAAACACACTCATACATTCATCAGAAGCAACAAACAAGAGCTGCAGGAATAAAAATAAATTTTTATAGCACATAAAAATGTCGCATTCCTTTGAAGGAGGCATAACAACGATACAAAAGCATACAATTTGAATCCAGCTAACCACAAAAAAGGCAAACTTATGCCATACAAGATGTTTTTATTTACTTGATTTATATCAAGGATCATGCCAGAGCAAGTGCCTATTTAGAAGATGCACAGTTGACTTAGTATGCGTGTATGTGTATGTATGTGTGTGTAAGTGTGTGTGTGTGTGTCTATAGGTTACCGAATTGTGCAACAAATCAAAACAATTCATGGAAACAATATGTCAAAGATTATTACACATTAAATTAGTTGAATGAAATGTTTGCATTTTTATTTCCGGTTTTCTTCTATCATGCCATCAAGTGTTGTTGTGGTTGTTGTTCTAGTACCTAAGACCAAAAACCAAGCCAGCACCAAGATGTTGAACAACGCCTGCAAGTGAAAATTTTCTTTGTTGTTGTTCATGGAGCTGGTTGTTGGTGGTGTTTGGTGACAGTTTCATCGTCTGAGCAGGTTCCAAAAACTGCCTCTGGCAATTTGTCACATGCTGGTGCCTGTTGTTGTTGTTGTTGTTGTTCGTCTTTTACTACTTCTTCGTGCTATTGTTGTTGTTGTAAGCAGTGACATGTGCGGTTTAAATGTTACTCGCTCGAGTCTTAGTGCATGTTTGAATTGTGCATGAGTACTCAAAGTGTGTGTTAGTGTGCGTGTGTTTGTGTATGTGCGAAGCTTACATGATTTTCGCATGTTGAACATTCTGTATGGCAAGAAAATTCAAGCTTTTCAACTTTAATTTGCATTTAATGCATTTTTGTTGCTACAAATTAAGTCATGCCAAGTTCGTATTATACACAATTTTGTACAAAAACTACAACAAAAATATTAACAATGTGCAATTCTTACTTTGTTGTTTGTGACAAATGCCAGTTTCATGCAAAAGTTCAAAAATTTCATAATAACGAATATTTTACTAAAAAAAAGTTATATACGGCAATCATTGTGAATTTTTAACTTAAATGCACTGCTTTGTGTTTCGTGTTTCGAGTAAACTAATAAAAACAAAAATAAAGTGAATACCATTAAAAAGATTATATTCTTTTATGTAAATGACAGCTGCATTTATAACACACTCCCACAGCTTGTGTTATAAATAAAAATGCATTTTTTGGTAGAGTTCTGAAGGGGCCCAAATTCGTTCGTTTCCTTCGCATAAAATCTGTATCGAAATTCAAATCTTAAATGATGGGAAAAATTTACAAAAAATATTGAGTGCAATGAAGTCATACACACAAAAAATACCTACGGCGTATTGCATAAAATGACTTGAATTTGTGTTTTCATTTCATAAGTTTTTTGTCAACTTAAGCATGCCAAAATTGTATATTATGCCAAATATACGTGGGCAAAAGCAAATTGAGGTTTTTACAATCTTTTCTCTCATTGCTACTCTTTCTGTCATACGCGGTCATAATTTGCTTTCCTTTTCTCATTATTTGTCCTAACGTGCATGTATTTCGCAGTAATTTATTCGTTACATAGACGAAACAAATAGAACATAAAACAGCATAGTGGATCACAGCCAGAACCACGCAAAACTACTGATAAGTTGACATTATTTAATAAAAATTGAGTTAACTAAAAACCGAACAACAAAAAAAGGGAAAAAGTGTCAAGCATAACTGAAAAGATGAAAGAAACACATAAATCACAAGAGAACAATCCAGACGCTTCTTGGCCTTTAGGCCTTAGGAAAACTTCACTAGCAT
The DNA here is from genome assembly GCA_914767935.1 of Coremacera marginata. NCBI lineage: Eukaryota > Metazoa > Arthropoda > Insecta > Diptera > Sciomyzidae > Coremacera > Coremacera marginata. Next base: position 38,183,000 of record OU612045.1, on the reverse strand, counting down.
AAGTATAATTCACCTAAGGTTATGATACTCAAATTCCTTTTTTAATATTGTCTAAAATCTACGGCAACCCATTTTAGCGAAAGGTTGCCTAAGTTTCCTTTGTTGTATTATACAAATACTTAGATAATCCATTCTGGCCGAAGGTCTTAGGCAAATTATACCCGTAAATTGTATACGTTTTACTCTGTGTGTAGGGATACATGTTAGAAAATTTAACCTGGTCCCAAAGTGCAAGAACTGGAAAATAGATTAACAGATGTCCAAAGTATTATAGCTTTCAATTTTGTTTTAATCTTAATTTCCTACCTCCACGTGGTGTACTATGGAAGCCGAGCTGCCGAAATTGGGTACGAAACCCCTTTGAAGTCTAAGCTTGGCTCTTATTCGAAAAGGGTTCACGGCAGATAGCATACCATGCCTTTCTGGGTGGAGACAGCACACTAATGACTTTAGGGCAACAGTCACTTCAGCGTCTGTCCACGAGATAAAATGCGGCTAAGTGCGGTCGTCTGTACTTATAACAAGCGGCTCGCTATATAAATCTGTCTATGGGTGTGTCTAAGAGAGGCAGTAAAGCGCGAGTGCAAAATTATTGGGATGTATGGCTGCAGGATTGAGGCCCGAACATTTTTCGAGATGATAAACCACCAAGCTGCTGGAATTATCACCGAGACCTCTTCCTGCAAAGATAAAAACAGGAACCTAGTGACAGATATCCAGAGTACAATTATATTATGGAGGTAACACTGCTCTAAGCTTCGAAATGGTGGCACTGATAACAATGCCGCCAATATAAATGATATCCCGGAAACTTCAACTACGGATAACATGCTTTAAATGCAGCTGCCCGACTGTAATGAAGTCTCGACAGCGATCCTCTAGTCTGTAGAGGAAAAAAATCAATATTTATATCACCTAAGTTGGCTTGGGTGTAGAGAATTGTATGGGATTTATAAACTTATGCTTATTCGCCCAGGCAATTTATTGTTTAATACATTGCTTTGAAAGCACATACTTCGATGCACTGCCAAAAAAAAATATTTGTTTCACCTAAGCCAAGTATACAATATATTAACCAATATTGTAGGTAAACCACAGACAAATCGACACTTTATCAAAATGGTATTGAAATAATTTATCATTGAAGCCACTTGCGTTATTATACATAGATTCTTCATGATTTATAATATGAGATAAGTGTATGAATAATTATACAAGACAAGCCGAGAGAATAAGTTTTTGGTTCTGCATAAAAGAACTTAAGAACGGTGAAAAAAATTTGTGCAATTATGTTGAATAACCCCGTCTTATAACCTAGAGTTTGAGTATTTTATCGAAAAAAAATCGCCAAAACTACAAAATTAAAAAAAAAAAAAACAATAGCATGGATGGCTTAAGCATAGTTTTGAGCTATTTTCTGGAGGAAAAAAACCAAAACTCGGAAAAAAATTGAAATTGTTGAAACTGTTGAAATTTTTTTTAAATAATATATAAATTATCAAATATTTAGTTAATTTATCAGCCAAATAAAAATTGGCAAGTTAACATGCAAGACTTAGGTGTTTTAATGAAGAACTTCAGAGGCTGATAGCTGCCAAAGCTAGTTTATAATTTATACTAGGTTGTTTGTTAATTTAACATTAGCTTTTCTTCTCGGTGTGAGGCGAAGCTTTATTTATATGTAATCGCTTGGAACCACAGTGTACTCTGCCCAATCTACAAAGCGATCGATCCCACCATTTGCGTCAATTACCTTTTAATAAGCGTTCTTAGTGTCGCATTAAGGTCCTGTCGAGCGTATTATATGAAGGATTGAATCACATCTTCGACCATCTGATTGGACCTTATCAGTGTGGCTTTACACCTGGTAAATCCACAAAAAAAACTAGTCCGACTATGCAGAATGACACTGAGCAGTATCAATTAAAATTAGCAAGAACCTCTCACCACCCCTCTCGACTCCTTCCCCCCCCCTTTCTCCCTTCTCCCTGTTTATTATCAAACGTGTTTTCAGACAAAGTGATACCTTATCATGCGACTTTTTCAGTCTAATGATAAAGAAGATCATCCGGGCCGTTGATCTGAGACATAACCCTTAGTCGAAGTAAGAGTTTTTATTTCTTATCAAGACAACTAACAGAAAAAGGTAAATGCGTACCTACACATTGAAAGTAGTCAAATTTGAAAAAAAAAAAATTAAAACAAATTGTATAAAAAATTGAGACAAATTTGAAAATCAGTAGAATTCGACTAATCTTTAATTTTAAATTTACTTTTTTCCCCACTATTGATATTCGAGTTATGCATTAGCATCTTATGCATTAGCTATGTATTAGCTTCTTATGATTTTCGTATGACAGTTGTGTAGTGAGTGTTGTGAAGTATTTGAAAACAAGCTTTATTCCGACTACGAACGGCTGTAGTCATCTCTGTAGGGAGATGACGGCCGATCAGAAAAATTAATTTAATTGAAAAAACATTCTGTGTCAGATGAGATTTGAACCTGGGTTCTATCGCATAAAACTAGACTTTTGCTTAATAAAAAAAAACAAAAAAAAATTTGAGCAAGTGTAACAAGCTTATTCCAAACTGAATTTGATAACAATTAAAGAAATAATATTTTAATGATTCATAGAAGTTAACAACACAGGGAAACTCTTTCCCTATAGATCATATAGATTAAGAAAAATATATAAAATAAAATAAAATAAAATAAAATAAAATAAAATAAAATAAAATAAAATAAAATAAAATAAAATAAAATAAAATAAAATAAAATAAAATAAAATAAAATAAAATAAAATAAAATAAAATAAAATAAAATAAAATAAAATAAAATAAAATAAAATAAAATAAAATAAAATAAAATAAAATAAAATAAAATAAAATAAAATAAAATAAAATAAAATAAAATAAAATAAAATAAAATAAAATAAAATAAAATAAAATAAAATAAAATAAAATAAAATAAAATAAAATAAAATAAAATAAAATAAAATAAAATAAAATAAAATAAAATAAAATAAAATAAAATAAAATAAAATAAAATAAAATAAAATAAAATAAAATAAAATAAAATAAAATAAAATAAAATAAAATAAAATATAATAAAAGAAAATAATATAAAATAAAATAAAATAAAATAAAATAAAATAAAATAAAAAAAATTTTATTACTATTGAAGGTAACATTAACATAGTGTGAGGTAACACCGAGAGAAAAAACCGCAGTAAGAACATACAAGCTGGCTTTTGTGAAAGAAAAATGTGCTGAGTGGCAAAACTTATGTGTAATGACAAAAGTATTTGTGCCAGCTAAACATGGTTTGCTTAGCACTGCATTTTTATGTATCTCTCTTTTCGCCTTGCGCGTGGCTCATATGTTTTTTATGTTGTGCTATGCTGGCTGAGCGGAAAAAGATAAGAGTAGAGAACAACATGAAGTTTATTGGAAATCTCGCAACAGAAACAAGTGGAACGAAAACGATCAAGCAATTCATGGCATCGGGGAGGATTTCTTTAAAAACTTAACACTTTTTACTTAAAAAATTATTAGGTCAACTGTGAACCGTGCTAAGCATTGTGTAAAAGAAGAGCGCGATATCATTATGAACAAAGAAGTAGAGGAAAAAGCTAACGAGAAATAGCTCAAATTCTCTTAAACCAAAAAAAAAAAAAAAAATACAATGCAGACCACGTAAAACGACAAAAAATATGACGATCTTATGTAATTAGTGTCAACTCGTGACCCATTTAAAAGCTCTGCTCTAATAACAACTGAGCTGGTGCTGCAACCCACTGAACCATAAGCGAAGGTTTTGAGTAAGGTGAGAGTTTTGCGAACGTTTTTGGTTAGAATTTTTTTTTTAAATTTTTTATTTTTTATTTTGTCGCTTAAAAGTGCTTGCTATAAAAGATTAAATTCATGAAAGCTTTTCCCGTAATGAAAAATTGTACATATTTTGCGAAATTCATTAAAAACTTATTTTGAGTCGAAAATGAATCATTTTTGTATCATTTCAGTAGGTAAGACTTACTTGCAAATGAACCATTTTTTTTTTTTCATAAATGAGTTCGGAAATGAATCATTTATGTTTCTTTTTTGCATTCTGAAATGAGTTCAGAAAAGAATATTTTTTTATCATATCAGTAGGAAACAATTTCTCATAAACGAACCATTTTTTGTTCATAAATGAGTTCACAAATGAATCATAAATGTTACTTTTTATATTCTAAAATCAGGTAAATAAAGGAACTTAAAATGAAAATGTTAACCTTCGTACAAACGTCATATGAACTTTTTTTCCATCCAGTGCATCCAGAACATCCAGTGCGTGATGGATGTACTGCTACACGTATGAAAATTTTCAACATTTCTATCAAAAATTAAAATCAGGCCCAAATAGAATGAAAACCCCGAAAAAATTCCATGCAAAAAAGTAATCAAATAAATTCCCCAATTAATAGCTTAACTATTTTGATATTTCATATATAATTTGGAAGTTTGTCAAATTGGAAAACAATCACGCCTTTCCCCTTTGAAACATCAATATCATAAAAAACACAATGCGTGAATTCCAGCCCAGGTATATTAATTCTATTAACCCAATGATTAATATGATCTCTAATTTTAGCAATAATCATTTCTTCTTTAACAAAATATCGATAAAATATATAATTCAAAAAGGTTCTTTTTTCAACTCATTTCTGAACAAAAAAAGGTTTGTTTTTGAGAGGCAATTCAGTCCAAAGATTGATACAAAAAGGGCTCATTTTCGAGTGCCGAAAAATAACTTTTTATGGTTCTTTTTTTAACTCATTTCCGAACAAAAAAAAAGATAATTTATTGTTCTTTTCTTAACTCATTTGCGAACAAAATAAGATTCGTTTTTGAGAGGCATTTTAGTCCGACGAATGATACAAAAAGGGTTCATTTATGAGTGCCGAAAATGAACGTTTCTACCCGAAAAGGTTCATAAATTAACTCAAAAACGGTAGTTTTGGTTCACTGGGAAGTGTTCTCACCTACTGTTAGGCGGAGATTAGTGGAAACATCTTTTTGGAAGAATATCGCGGAAGGTACCGATGTTGACTTATAAACATAGAAATATCGCTTGCTGTTCCGATAGGATATCGAAAAGTGGCGAAATATGCTTTAGTGCGACGAAACAAAAATAAATTTTGTAAGAAACGATGGAAGAACATTCCTTAGACGCCAAAAAAATGCAGCATACAACAACGCTATACCCTGCAGGAAATGTTAGTAGTGAATCAATACTCTTTCACTATTGACCCCGTCGTCAGTACTACTGACCAGCTGTACCCGTTGCAATGATTTGCGCTATAGACAATTAGCATTGGGTTGTCATTGGAAGTCAATAGTAGACCAATAAACTATTGACTAGGTACTGACTTTGGTACCATATGCAGATATTTGTACTACTGAGTCTATAGTACGATCGGGTAGGTCAAATCACCATTGCTTGTGATTTTTTGTTGGTTTTTATGCTACCATTTTATTTATATTTTATGCTACTATATTGTATTGTTTATACGCTCTTTATTTTAAACTGGTTTATTATTAGATTATTCCCTACAAATATCCCCTCAGAAAAGGCTGTATTTTTCCTTTCACTTTACAATCTTTAAAAGAATGAAAATTAAATTAAATGAAAGAATGGGAAAAGAAAACAAAACGGAAGACGTTCAGTTGACAAGCTACATATGCCCGATGTCAATAGATCTGTTGTCTATAGAGACGACGGTACTGACTTGATCATATAAGACATCAAGCTACCTGCAGGGTACCATTAAAACATGTAAGCATGAAGGTGGTTGTATCATGGTGTGGGGTTATTTTTTATGGTACGGCGTTGGGCTCATATTTTGGATTAAGGAAAATATGGATAAGCATCTGTACGTCCAAATACTCCAAGAAGTAATACTCCCGTTGGGAAATGCCGCTGAAGTGGCAATATCAAAAGTATAATGACCCAAAACAACCTTCAGGTTTTGCAAAAAAATGGTTTTCGGATAATGGAATCAAAGTTAGGGCTTGGCCTGCGCAGTCGCCGGATTTTAGCCCTATAGATATTTTATGGAAAATGCTCAAAAGTAAGGCTGAGTTATATAAGCTTGGCACGTTGATGCTTCATTGCTTCTTTACCGATTTTGAAGCTCATAATGAAAATGTGTTTTTTAATTACGTTTTTGTGCCGATTATAAAAATTTTTATGAATTCGGATCTTGGTTGCGGATGCGGATGTGAATGTGGATATCAAAAAGTGAAAATTGAGGGTGCGGATGCGGATGTCGATTTTTTGCGGATACTCCGCGGATGCGTATGCTGATGCGGAGCTCCATCACATCCCTACTATATATGTTTAAAATATATCGTACAAAATAAATTGTAATAAATTTTAAGGTTAAATTGAGTTCACAAAAGTTAGTCAATATTAATAAACACTAAATTGTTATCAATAAAAAGATTCAATATTAATTATTTACTCACTTTTCCTTCAGACAACTACTAAAATCCTGCTGTTGCAATTGTTGCTGTTGAAAAAACTCATGCTGCTGTTGTTGCTGCTGCTGCTGCTGCTGTTGTTGTTGTTGCTGCTGCTGCTGCGACACGCCCTGCTTCTGATAAGGATGTATCGAATTATGATTGATGTGACACAATTTGTTGCAGTTGCTATCCAATCCATTGAAATGATTGCCATTAATGCGCACCACTGACTGAAGCTGTTGTTGTTGTTGTTGTTGCAGTGATTGTTGTTGCTGTGGTAGTGTTTGTTGCTGCTGGGACGGACTGCTTTTTCCTGAACCAGGTGATATTTTGCCAGCTAAAGCATCGAGCGAACTTAACATTATGTTAACTGGTTGAGTTTTAAGTGAATTTTGTTCGTCGTTTTTAGCCAATGTTGCCGTCTTGCTTATTTTCTTTAATTCTTCGTTTATAATTAATTTTAACAGAATATTAAAACTTAAAAAATGTTCAACTTTCCTCGAATAAGTTTGCATGCATTAAGATTTGTTGACACGCGTTTGGACAAGATGACAGTTTTTCAATTTTTCTATTTTTTTTATTGTTGCTGTTGATGATGGTATTTCAATCCGTTTGGCTGATGTTTGATGATGTTGATATTGTATAACTATATTTTTTTTTTTTTTTGCTTGTACAATCTTTTGAATTAATCTATTTTTCGATTTGTAGTTGTTTTTGCCTGAAGGAAAAGAGTACAAATTTGGAAGAGAAAAAAAATGTTGATGATTATTACGATGGTTAGTAAAATGTTGTTTTTAACAGATTAACAAATGTTATAAAAATGAAACAGATATATATATATATTTTTTTTTTTTTAGGGTATTGCAGATGCAATGTTGTCAAAAGTGAGTTATTTTTATATCCCAAATATATGGTTTCTTTTTTTTTAAAAAAATATTATTGCATAAACTAAATTTTAGCTGAAGTAATCAAATACTATTAAGGGGTCTGCCTGGCCTTATTTCTTAAGATATTAATTTTTTAGTACTTCATTCATATTGCTCATTATATCATTGTAGCAATAATTTCTACGTTGCTAGGGATTAAGTCGTTTGAAAATCATGAAACATGTACAGTCACATAGAAAACTATACAGGGTTGCCCATATTCGACGGACCCATGTTTTTGTTAAAAAAATCAAAGAAAAAAATAAAAATTTGGCGGTTGGCAATCTTAATCATTTAATTTGTTCCAAGTAGATTTGTTTACATCAATTTTTGAATATGATATCTCTCAAATGGCCGCCTCTGGCGTTGATGGCGTATTGTGCCCTTTTTGCAGCATTTTCCATCGTTTTCGCCAACATTTCGGCCGGAATAGCGGCTATTTCTTCACGAATGTTGTCCTTGAGCTCTTCTACGGTCCTTGGCTTGTTAACGTAAACCTTTGACTTCAAATATCCCCACAAGAAGAAGTCAGGCGGCGTCAAATCGGGCGAACGCGGTGGCCAGTCCAAATCACCACTTTTCGACATCAAACGGCCCGGAAACAAATTCTTCAGAAAATCGATTGTTATGCGACTTGTGTGCGGTGGAGCGCCGTCTTGTTGAAACCAGAACTGCCGCATACGCTTTCGACGAATAATTGGCATCACAAAATTGGTCATCATGTCGCGATAACGCTCCTGGTTGATGCTTATTTACGGTCCCATTCAATGTGCACTTCTCACATTTTTTAATATTTTAAAAGCACGTTGAGTTTTCACAATTGACTTCTTCTGTTGAATGTAAATTTCAACTATTTCAGAGCGCTCGCGTGGCGTGTATTGTTCCATGGTAAAAATCTGCTTGGACTAACGCTTCAAACGCGGTATGTCATTAAGCGATCTGACATCTCTGTCAAAAGTTATGGCGTTGCCAGATGGGTCCGTCGAATATGGGCAACCCTGTACATACCCCTCACAAATATCACGTGCAAAAAATTGGCTTTTTTTAAAAAAGTGATATTATCCAAAACAAAAAAAAAAAAAAATACAATGGAGCAGAAATATTTAACAAGTAAAATATTTCAATATTACACAAAACACAAAAAATGTATTTCACAGCACAGAAAAGTATTCGTACTCTAGAAGAAAATGCACTTAAATTGAGTTTAAATAAATATTTATAGTATTTGTGGTGTTTATTAAGAATTTAGTTGGACCTCCTTCTGCTTCTACTAATGCCATTAATCGATTCTTGATGAAAAATAGGATTCGTTTTTTTTTTTTTTTGTTGTTTCAGTCGTTATTTGGTTCCACTCACGCTCCGAAGCATCTTTCAGTTCCTGTTTGTTGCTAAATGTTCTTTTTACGTATGCGGCGTTCTTATTCATTTCACAAATGCTCTATAGCGTTGATGTCGGGGGACTTTTGCAGTGACTGGAGTTGTTTTGACATGTTACAAGGGAGCTATTTCTTGATAATATGGATTGATTACTTGGGGTTATTGTCCTGTTGAAAATACTAGGCGACACTCAGACCCTACTTGCTTGCGGATCTTACAAACTATTTTCAAGATGTTTAAATAAATAAACCGGTCCATATTTGTTTCCACAAACTGTAGTTTTCCGACTTCATTACACCACATACAGCCCCATATCATGACCGAACCTCTGCCATGCGTCACAGTTTAGATAAAGTTGCAGTTCTTCATTCGCTTAGCGTCATATTTTTTGTTTGTCATCGCAACCGAATAAATTGTATTTACACTCCTCGCTGAACAACACATTTGTCCAGAAATCTGTCGATCTGTCGGTATACAGTAATGCAAAGTCGAGTCGCTTTTTGTTAATTTGGCTGTTGAATGGTTTTTTTCGGCACTCGGCCATAAAATTCGTTTTCTCTCACAAAAAATTGGACTGTTTCGGTATGCACATTAACACTGTAGTTGGTTTCCGAAAACTTTCGAACTTCTACAGCTGTTATTTTTGGATATTTAAGGGGGTCTTCTCATTGAGCAACTTTTTTTTCTTCTTTTTTTTTGCATTTATTTATAGCTTGGGTAGTTGTGAATATGCCCCTAAAAGGATTTTTAGAAATTCGAAATACTTTAGAAGATACAGCCTTTTTTGTGAAGCAAGGTCTGATGGACAAGAAGGTGATGGAGGTAATAAAACCAGCTTACGAAGCGCTGTCGGCAGATAATTTGCTTGAAAGATGCCTTGGATCTGAAACTCAGAATTCCAATGAGTCCTACAATTCTGTTCTTTGGTCACTTTCGCCCAAACACATCAACTCAGGCGCACGCACCATCGAAGTGGCCAATTTCATTGCAACGTGCCTCTTCAACGCCGGTTTTATACCCATACTTAAAATTATGGGTTTGATGGGTATTGCGATTGGCAAAAACGCATACGAATACGCACTATCTCGCAATGAAGACAGATTGAACCGATCAGAGACTCGAGCTGCGGCATCATCAAAAGCTGGCAGAACGGCTCGCAGAGCAGAGAGGGCACCAGAAAGCAGTTTCTACGAAAAAGAGGAAGGTGGCCTGTATGGAGCTGGCATCGCCGACTAATATTTGTAAGTAAAAATTGTCAGCTCTTTAAAACTGCATTTAAACATTTTTGATTTTTTTTTTTTTTTCCCAAAAAATTTACTTCAAATTTTAAACGCGTTTATCTCGAACCCACGTTTTTCGAACTGGCGGCCATGATATCTCCAGTTCAACTGAACCGATTTTCATGAAACAAAATGGAATCGACGCAGAATTGTCACCATTCTCGGGTGAACCTCGACCATAATTTTAAAAAATTTTTTACTATTTTTTTTTACACTAAGCTACAAAAAAAAAACCCGAAATAGAAATTTTTTTTTTGAATGGCCGCCATTTTGTCAAAAAAAATCACAAAATTAAGCTTGAGGTTCACCCAAGAATTACATCTATACTGATTATAACCCCGTTTTTTTTTTCATTTCAGACCTTCCGGAGACCCGGAATCGTGGCCGCCGTGACGACACCTTTTTTTTCACCACCAACTTTGAAGTTTCATTACTTTTTGAACAGCCCACGTATCGAGGCAAAAAAAAATTTTTTATTTACTTTGAACCTTTTGTAATACAATAAATAAAAAAAGTTTTCAATTATTCTTTGCGTTTTCAAATAAGAATTTTTTTAAAAAGGGTCCAAAAAACGGGTTTTGAATGAGAAGACCGCCTTAACCACAACACTTCTAATATATGGATTAACTTTTTCAGAAATTTTAGGTGGATCACTTCTAGCGTTGCTAGCTAGCGAGTTTGATTCAGAATTGTCTTTTATTATTTTTTGTACTGCTGACTTAACACTACCAATACTTTCTGCAATATAGTTCAAAGAATTTCCCTCTTTTTTTAATGTTATGATTTGCTCTCGTACTTCAGGACAAACTTCCTTTGTTCTTGGACTCATTTTTACTGAAATGCGGATGACTGCAAACTTCTTTAGTCGAAAAAGAAACTGAAGCAGATTCAAATTAATATTTTTTTTTAAATCCTGACAAATTTGAAAAACTACCGCTATTTTGTTTGCACCGTACGTATACTTGTATGCGTTTCATTTATTTGTAAAAAACAAGCGCGAAATTAACAAGCCTATTTTTTGTTTGTTTGAACAGATGTGCCATTGCACTTGTAAATGCGTAGTTTGTTAAGATTAGAAGTGTATAGTTGGTTTAAAATTGCATATTTAGGGAGGCGTATGTATACTTTTATGTGTGACTGTATATAGATATTACCTTCATGCTTAAAATGCATGATATGAATGAGCCTATTCCCACCACCCTTGTTGAAACAGTCTGCAGAGGAAATGAGAGGATTTAGAAAAAAAAAAACACATTTTTTTCATGTTTTGTCAATGAAATTGTTGAGGGACATATATGGCTTATGCAAAAGGCGCCCGCAGGGGGAAGAAGGGAGGTGCCGTTTCCCCCTAGAAATAATGAAAAAAGTTGTTTTATTATATTATATTCCAGCAGGAAAGTGAGCGGCTAGGTAAGCGAAGTGGTAATCTATAGTTTGCATGGCTATGCATTAACTACATCAATGAATTTTAACACGGGGATGTCATAAGAAATGTAATATATCCCTAACTGCATAACACAGTTATCGAAGAATTAATTAATGAACAGTTCAAAGCATTAAAGAAATATATTTATGACAAGAATCCTCAATTCAACACACAATGAGCAGAAAGAGTGGCGCATTACTTCTTTACTTACCTTAGTATGTATCATTTCTTCGTTAAAATTTGCAATAAAGAATTCTTCAAAGAAAAAATAAGATATATTCCCCATTTTCCATCTGGGATATGTTACAAACGCATAACAAAAATTTTATAACTTAAAATTAATAGAGTAAAAAAAAAACAAAAATTATATGCAATATATAGCATAATTATAAAAAGTATGAAGTCATTGAACTGTATTTTATTGGGATATATTTTTGGATATTAGCAAAAGAGTTTCAGATACGCTCTTACTTCTGTACAATTTTCGATCAAATCTTACACATTGAAACAAAATTTTCACCAAACATCTCAGAAAATAGAATTTCAAAGGTTATCTTGTTTTAATGAGCATTCCAGAATAGTACTCAAATACGTCAACTTTCTACGTAGACGTTTGCGCCTCCCTAGTGAAAATCCTTTAGACGCCTATGACTATATCTGATCTAATTTTTAACGAAACAGAGTAATTTCAGAGGCATTATAATGCCGTTTAAGCGTATTTCAACGCTTTTCCAAAATTGTTAATTATATTGGAAATAAACTTGGAGACATTTTAAAAATTGGAAAATTGTGTTTTGCCTCATTGAATTTGGTTCACCATACAGAATTACGTGCACATTAGAAGATTTTTCTATTGTAAAGGAAAATGGTAGTTTTTAATAATTCGAAGTAGTGTAAAATTTGCTTTTGGGAAAAAAAATTTATATTAATATTACAAATTTCTAATTAATTTTAGTTTATGTAACTTAAAAATGCGAAAGTACAGCAATTATACTAGCAGGTTGCAGTGGTCCGCGGCTTCACCACGAACGTTTTCTTTTTATGAATAAAGAGCGCTAACACGTTTTTACTAGGTCTATGCATAAGCTCTTTCCGGTTTTATTGATTTCTAGGGAAATAATTTTATTTTCTTTTTTATTCAAAATATAGGCCATCGGCTTCTACACATTTCGCCCATCTTTAGATTTGTGATTTATGAATAGCAAGCCAGGGAAATTGCGTGGTTTAAGGTAATCATTTTTTGGCGTTAGCATTGTCTATTAACGGTTTCGCCGGGCTTTAAGAGTTCATAATACACAATACCGCTCTGGTCCCACTAGACACAGAGCATGGTCTTCTTGCCGAAGCGATTTGGCCTTTGTGTTGCCAGATAAAAGCCACAATTTTTCCCACTTCTGGTTTTCAAAATAAATCCATTTTTCGTCACCCATCACAATTCGATGCAAAACTGATATACTTTCGTGGCGTTGAAGCAGCATTTCACAAGTAATTTTGCGATTTTATATTTGACGTTAATTCATATCGTGTGGCAGTGACGTGCCTAGAGGGGAACGGAGGGAGTGACCCGCCCCGGGTACCATCATATTAGGGGTGACACCATTTCGATTTAATTTTTTTAGTCAGAAAAAAAAACCGTTTCAATAAGTACATTGTAAAAGTGTCTCTCATTTAACGAATTGCTTATTTTAACATTAAAATTCTGTTAAAATAATGAGCAATGTTATCATTTCTTTTAGCAAACCTGCTTTGAGTGATTTTTCCCCATCAAAAAATGCAAGTTCCATCAATAAAAAAATGCTTTCGTTTATCAACCCGTATTAAATATGCAAGTTCCATCACTAAATGTTGCACTGCACCTGTTTGTGTTTTCTTTTTTGAGTGCATAAGTTTAAAAGACCCAGCGCCTATCAGAAAAGAAAGGCAAAAGAGGAGCAACTTAAAACTCAAAGATATCAAACTGGTTCCATTGTAAGGTGTGCGAAAAAGAACACAAATTTCGGAGGAAGATTCTGCCGGCAGTTCCGCGTAGTTAACTACGGCATGTGACTTACTTGATAATAACATGCATTCCATTGATACGCATGATGACAAAATAAGGTTTGTGTTTACTTCTCAAAATATTGTAACGTGAGTGTTTATTTGTTATGTAATTGATATCTTTTTGATAAAACCCATGATCCTATCTAAAGACTTGAGCAATCCAAATTAATTAATCTTTGAAATTTCATGTAATACTTCCATGTAAAACCAATACACATTAGAACAACAAAATCAAGATTAAGGACGCGAATTTCATCTCCCAAATCGGACATTAAAGCAGGACACAATAATAACCAAAAAATAGAACTTGAATTGCTTCCAACTTCGACAAAGTGAAAATCTTACAACGAGAAAACAATTATTCTAAAAGACTCACTCTTGAAATGCTCCCCATATCATACACTCTAAACAACATACGCATTGATTACAAGACGGACACAGAGAACTGTGGTCACAGCTACAGACACATAATTAGTCATAAGGGAAGAATTTGCAATAGCAGAGATCTTAGGATTTAGTTTGAAATAATCCGTGTCAATTAGAATACGTTAATTTCTAGTGTAAGAATTGTTTCACTGCATTTGTTTTATAAAGGGTGGTTAAATTTTAAGAGCCGATGTTGAATGTGAACCACACCTAAACGTCATAGCTAACTTTTTATGGCCCGAATTGGAAGATATGAATGTGGACGATATGTGGTTTTAACACGACGGTGCTACTTGCCACACAGCTAACGAAACAATGGCTCTTTTGCGTGACAAATTCAATGGCCGTGTTATCTCACGTGGTGGCGATATAAGAGCATATGATTTGACACCGTTGGACTTCTTTCATTGGGGTTATTTGAAAGAAAAGGTGTGCGTCGATAAGCCAGCAACAATTCAAGATCTAAAGGATGAGATAATTCGGCACATTAACGGCATAGAACCTGACTTCTGCCTTAGCGTCATCGAAAATTTGGACCATCGGATGGAGATGTGCCGCCGAGATCGCGGCGGCCATTTGGCCGATATTTTGTTTCATACATAATTGAACTATACTAGTATTAGCATAATAAAAAGAAATGACAATAATTTCCTAAATAATTTGTGTTTTATTCAAAATCAACATCGGCCCTTAAAATTTAACCACCCTTTATATTACAAATTCATGTCAAGATATGTGTAACTAAAATACTTTTTTTGTGTTTTTGTTCCTTCAGTTTTCCTGATGATGAATTGCATTGTCAATTCGAAATATCGAGAATAAAATTGACATAAAAAAAATTCCATATAAAATATTTGTTTTATATTTGGATGACCTGAAGCCAGTTAAAAATAAATCTTGTAAACTGAAAAGGTCGCTAAGACTTTAACACATTAAATGTTTATTTCATTTGAAATTTCTGCGAACTTCGTCGTTTTGACAACTAGCCGACGAAAAGTTAGTTTTTAAAAAAGCTTCGTTAAAAATCCAATCAATTTGTTTGTTAAAAATCATTAAAAATCATATCCAATTCGATGAAATGTATTTAATTTTTCTCGTAATTTCTTATAGGGGTGACCCCACTGGTATCCGCCCCGGGTGTCACCATGCTTTGGAACGCCATTGTCGTGTGGAACCTATTTATCAAGTTTATTGATCTTCTCCATTGCTCAATTGATGGAGTGTATTCACCATATGTTTCTACCAGCAAACGATGACTTTTAACAGCCTCTTCGTTTTGATTAAATAATTAAAGCAATGCGTGTTGCAAATGTTATTTTTCAGGCACAAAACTCGGAATGATCAGTGAACGATAAAAAAAGGAAGCTAGTTTTCGGCAGACTCAACTTGTGTACGTTTATAGTTAAATGTCAGATGAACAAACTGACGTAAGTGTCAAAATAATACTCTGCGTTCTTTTACTCGCTGGCGCCATCTCTTAGTTAAACCGGAGAGAACTTATGCATACACTTGGCAAATGCATGAAAACGAGGATTGAGTAGCAAAAATTATTTATATATACTCCCGAGTAACACCTGGTACACAAAACAGTTTTTGATTTAAGCAAATAAGAATATTACTTTTGAGTAAAAAGTAGAAATAAATGTACAAATTAAAACATTAAAAGAATTAATTTCAAAATTTGTTCAATGTCTTCGACCTATTTTATCATCTGTCTCATTACAAAGGGCCAAAAGAAGAACAAATCAGTCAATTTTCATTGCTATGTTAAAAAAAAAACAAAGTGTCAATTTGTCAAAATAATAGAGATAGTATCGAATTAAATAAATTCTACAAAAACAACACTAGTCGTACATCAAAACTTTTTCAAAACAAAGAAGACCCTTCTACTTCTTTACAACAAGCTGAAGTAACAATGCAACGCCTGTCAAGTAGCTTCAAAAAACAATGAACATTTCCGTCCGCTGAATTGCTAAGGTCAACATTTCTTTTACTAACGACATAAAAAAATGAATGCTGAGTGAAGAGGGAGCAGAATGAAAAGCTAAATGAAAAAAGGGTTATCTTTTGATGAGGGCTGTTTGATGGTGGGGCTTGAATAAGTGTGTCGATGTCAGTGTCGAAAAATGATGATTTGACAGCCGAGACAAGGATAACGAACGAGTGAACAGCGATGAACGAGCGCCACATGACAACTTCACCTGAATTCAGATACCAAACAATTTCATTAGCGAAAAAGCAAAAACCTTTTTTTTGCACTCCCTCATTTTGTGCTGACTTTTTTCTATTTTTTTTTTTTTTCTACCTCCATGTTTTGTTGGGTTTTAGTTCTATTTGAAAAATAACAGATTTTCAGCAAGTTTTAACGATAACTTTTAAATTAACAAACAATTGTTTGATTCGCTTACAAAATTAGTTTATGTCGTGTTATGTTGAGTTTGAATTGAGTTGAGTTGTGCAGCTTTTACGGCAGTTTTTTAATGTGAACCTACGTTAAGAACGCGTTTATCTCGATGTTGGCCTCGATGTTTTGCATGCGGCAAGCTATTGTTACAAAGTTAGTTAGCAAAAGGGGACAAGGCGACAGAGAAATATTTAAACAAACAACAGATAGCCAGACAGACATAAAGATATATGTCGGGTTAGTACAAAAGAGGGTGCGGAGTGTATAAAGTGCATCGCGTGCTGACAGTGGTAAAAGAATATGATGAACAAAACAAAAAACTTTTTTTTTTATAATATTTAAATTTTTTATAAGATTTTTATTTGCTTTTTTGTGTCATAAAAATGTGTTTTCATTCAGCAAATCTATTCGCTGTCCTTTTTGCTTTGTTTGTTTTCGGCTGAAGTCCGGTATTGCTGTGAAGGGGCTTCCTTCCACAGACATTTTTTAGTTCGTTGTTGAATCTGACTTGTGTGCTCATCGCACACTCTTTCAATTAAATTTTAGTTATGCAATTCTTCTATTTACAGTGAAAACTAGAGAAAGAAAAAAAAAAAATTGAAAAAAAATATGACAGCGCATTTAATGGCTTCTACTGCAGCATGAATAACGAAATTTGAACGAGTTTCAGCTTGGTTGAGTGTATATTAATAACTGTATGTTATATTTAAGCCGTATCTATCGCATCGTCTGAGCTGATTTCATTTATAAACCAATTCGGAGTTTTATTCTATTTATATGGGTCACAATTTTGTAGGTTAACAAAACGATTATGAAATGATTGGGCAGGTTTTTTTTTCTGCATCCCTTATAAATGCCATTTTAGATTTGTATAGAATGTTGGACAATTTATTTTTTGAATACATGAATGTTAAAGAATGAATGAATTTGGTAGAATTTATAGATTTAATAAGTTTTTATATTAAAAAATACAATAATATAATATTATATTATTATTATACAATTATATATAATATAGTAATGATCATATAATTAAGAGTGATTGCTAAAATGACTATTCGTAATATATATTACTGACTCCATAACTCAAAAACGAAGCGTTTTTGTTGTGATCTTCTTGGCTATCCCATTCTACATAATTTTATAAATTTTGCTACAGCCCCTTTTACAGCCCACCAATCAAAGAAAATGCTATATTTCAAACGATTTTTGTCGTATTAGAATTTTATTTTGTAATTTAGTGTGTATGTTTATTGTCGGTAACTGTATTAAAAATGGGTTTGGTCAAAATGGTGTGCTGCTTTTATCTAACATCAAAAAAAAAAACATTTTTCGTGTACATAATGTAAAAAATCTCAATTCTGGCAATTCTGAGCATGGATTAGAATTTTACGCAAAAAATTACTTTGGTAATTACCTTATAGGAACAAACTAACTTCTTTTTAAAAACAACTAATTAAAAAACTAATTTAAAATAAACCAGTATATGAACTACTTTTAATTATATTAAGGCGGCAACTACTCTGATGTTGACATGTTTTAATTGCAAATTTTTATTAGATTACAAGTTTATATATATTTAACCATGTTATTTCATCAAATATTATTAAATTTAGGCCATCAGTAATAGTTTTCAATTGGTTATTTAAAAGCAATTAAAAATATAATTTAAATGTAACTAATTTAACAAGTAGTTGAAAATATATGCAGACGAAAGTCAATTGACTTATTTAGCGGACATCACCATATAAAATAAGTTAGTTCGTTCTATGGAAAAAAGTCAGAATTTCAACTAGTTGTGGTTGACAAAAAACTACTTTATCAACTACTTTTAAATTAGTTGATTTTCCTACAGGGTACCCTCAGCTGGCCAATACAATCACAAACTCGTTATTTACAGTTCTTTGTCACTAATGTACATATAGCTATTTCTTATAGTGGAAAAAATGTTGGCTGCATGTTTGGTCGTATATTTTGGGTGCAAAGGACAAGCAAATTTTAAGTTCACCTTTTAATTAGAAAACAACTAATTTTTATGCATACTTACATTTTACAGTTACCGAAATCTACACTACTGTACGAATTGTAGTTTTTAATGCACATATAGCTATTTCGCTGACTGTATCTTGTGACTTAAAAAACAATTATGAGAGAATATTATGTGAGGTTACTGGACCATTTACAACCATTACGTGTTTGTTTTTTTAACCCACTTCAGAGAACCGACATTCAGATAACATATTTGAAAAATTAACGCAATCTATATAGCATTTATCCAGCTCATCAACAAAATTTTAAAAAAGTTTCCAATTTTTGACAAGGCCAACACTAATTCACTAGAGCGATCGAGAAAAATCGCCGAGATAAAAAATAAGGCCAGCGCCAATATAATAGCCAAATGGCAAGAACATTGGAACCAAGACGAGAATGGGGTGGACCTACAGCCTTATCACAAATATAAAAGCCTGGATAGATAGGAAACATGGAAATCTGGGCTATTTCTTAACTCAGGTGATGACAAATCATGGTAGTTTTAATAAATACCTGCACAGATTTAAAATTAAAGAAACCACTTGCTGTGACTCATGCGGGGCACTAGGAGAAGGTGCAAAACATATAATCTTCGAATGTGAAAAGTGGTTAGAAGAGAGGCAAACTCTGAATGATATGCGTGGTTTAACCCTAACTCACGAAAATACGGTAAACGTAATGCTAAAATCTGCAAATGCATGGAAATTGTGTGAAAATTACATCAATAAAATATTAAAAGAAAGGTGCTCAGTCGTTTCGAACCTCCTTACTTAGAGAAAGTAAGGAGGACGTAGGAACTTTATAGAAAATAAACCCCCGTCCTGATGAAATGCTGAAGCGGTTCCGGGGTGGAGTTGGTGGAGTTATCGTGGGGCCACTACATGATAGTGCGCTATCACTACGTCCTATAGAAAAAAAAATAAAATATAGATGTAGATATAGATATAGATATAGATATAGATATAGATATAGATATAGATATAGATATAGATATAGATATAGATATAGATATAGATATAGATATAGATATAGATATAGATATAGATATAGATATAGATATAGATATAGATATAGATATAGATATAGATATAGATATAGATATAGATATAGATATAGATATAGATATAGATATAGATATAGATATAGATATAGATATAGATATAGATATAGATATAGATATAGATATAGATATAGATATAGATATAGATATAGATATAGATATAGATATAGATATAGATATAGATATAGATATAGATATAGATATAGATATAGATATAGATATAGATATAGATATAGATATAGATATAGATATAGATATAGATATAGATATAGATATAGATATAGATATAGATATAGATATAGATATAGATATAGATATAGATATAGATATAGATATAGATATAGATATAGATATAGATATAGATAAAGGCTTCACAAAAATTTGGGGCAAATTTAAATAAACAATAACATTACTTTAGCTACTAAAGTGATATTCAGCCCTATCATGAACTATTTTTTGCCGGGAATCGGGAAGAGGAGTTTTGATTTTTAGGATAGCAAATAAGACATCACGTTTTTTATACACGGTGTGATGAACATTGACGGTTAATGAACAATTTGGTATTAAAAATTTCCGAAAAGTTTAAGAGCCTTTTCTTAACAAAAAAGAGAAAATTGTTCATGAAAGGGCTGATTATTACGATTTCAATTCATTAGTATTGTACATGTTAGTTTTTTCATAATATTAATTTGTTACTTTAGAATTTTTACAATATTTCTTTGTATTGGTATATATAAAGTTATAAATATAATATAATAACAATATTAAAAATATAAATAAAAAAAAATAAATTAATGAACACGTGTCTCTTTTTTCCAATATAGAAAAAAAAAACTGTCGGGCAAATCAAAACAGTGTCGGTCAGAATGGTGTTTGATTTGGAAAAGAATGACCCATTTATGTTTTTATATTGATATGAGTTGGAAAGGAGATATTGGCAAAAAGTTTTTAGCCGCCATTTTACCAATATGGCAACAATACGAGGTGGCAAAGTTAAAATTCAGAAAGAGCACATCGAAATCTATAAAAAGTACCCATTTTCAAAACTTCCGGAAGCATTCCAGGTAACCCCGTTTTTTTCCTCGTTTTTTAAAGTTAACAATTTTCCTTAAAAAAATCCCATAAGCTTGACTTTAATTTTTTGCTGCTACTTAGATTTATTTTTTTATCAAAACCCCCATGAAAAAACCTGCATACGGGCCTGAAGGTTGGTGCCACGCACCTTTGCATAATCGATTTTTTTTATTAAGAATATAATTCTTCAGGTACTTTTGAAAAACTGTGCTAACATTTTTTTCGAATCCGCTTACCGATTTAGGCGCTCCCTTGGTACAAACAAACAATGATCTACAAATATATTATAGAAGTCTTTCAATTGGGTTTCGCAAAGCTATTATTTGACGTAAGAAAAAAAAAAATACAGCAGGTTCAACAAATTTCTTTTTTTCATATTCGGGTTTAAGAAGCCACTAGAGAACAAACAGAACTATTCATAAAAATTCAACCTTAAATGTAATAATACCTTACATAAAAATCTATAGAATTTTTTTTTTTTTTTAAATAAAGAGCCATTTTCTGGAGTAACAATAACAACAACAACATCATCATCAACAACTAGACAGAAGAGATAGGCAAACAAAAAATTTGTTTGCCTTGCATGACCACAACCAGCACCGGAAGTGAACACGATGATACTTTAAGAATATTAGATGTTGTAAGAATGAGCAAACAAAAGGAAAACAAACAAACAAACAAACAAAAGCGGCGCAGCACAACAAGAGCTGCATGCAAACAGAAGTAAAAGAGTTGGAACAACAAATGAGACTGCGGATAGAAACTTGTCTGTAAGGGTGGAAGAAAGAGAAAAACCATTCAAGTTGACACCCTGACAGGTTGAAATCCTTTCAATAGCAGCAACATATAAGGTCTATGTTGTACAACGCTAGCAAAGCAAACAAGGATAATTGCAAGAATTTAAGGATGATACATTAGCATGACAGCCAAAAAGTGGGCAACAACAAAAGTACAACTGAAAATTAGAGTATATGTTTTGTGGCAGGTATGAGTGGCAGTGGGTAGCATGGTGGGCTAATGTGAACAAGTCAAGGTTTTGCAGCAATTTGCTGCTTATTTGAAATTGAAATGGAAATTGCAAGCATAAATTATGCTCTACCCACTAGCAAGTTTGGACGAAAAAGAGCGAGCTTTAGTGCAGCGCCTAAAAGTGTGCTACGTGCATAAAACATGATTTGCGAAAACCGTCGAAAAACAAAAACAAACACATTAAAAATGCTCTCAGCTGCTGCTGTTTTTGAAACTAGTTCAACGTTGCAAAAGTATTTCGTTAATTTTTTTTCATTTTCCAGACAAACATTCTACAGCGTTTGCAAAGAAATTTAAAGGAATCCTATTTTGCAAAACAAATCCGTGCAAAATAGATTTTCGAACAAATTCAACAGCTGCCAAAATCTTTTTAAATACAAACTCTGCAAGCAAAGCAAAAAATAAACGGATTTTATACAATTTGTACACTTATTTGAAGTTAAACCGATTTCGTTTTACGGTGTCAAAATATCAAGGCTTTTCAAGGATGATATTTTGTTTAAGTTAAAGAGAACAAAAGACAGATTTCAAGCAACCACTTGGGTAGCTCAAAAAAATATGATGAAGTGACTCAACAGCTGAGACTGACAGACAAGCAAGTCAAGTTTAGTTGGGGTTAAAAAAGCAGTATTTATACAAAAACACTGCTCAACAAAACTACTGCTGTCTTAGCCCCCAACTAAACTGTCATGAATTATAAGGTCAAAAGTAGGAATAAAAATTTTGCAATGAAAGACTTAACATTCAGCAGAGCAGCAACTTAAATCCGCAAGAAAAACAACAACAGGCTGAGATTGTCAGCTTAGAAAGAACTCTTAGATAAAAAAAAACAAAAATGAAAATAAAATAAAATAAAATAAACGTAAACCCACACTCACACATACGAGTACACAAACATCCATAACATTCCTTTCACCAAAGCCAACTCAGCAAAATCTAGGAGAAAAAGAAAAAAACGAAAGCGAAAAAGTGCAAAAGTTAAACGAAAAAGTTTCTTCTTACTTTCAATTTACAAATTATCCTTGAAGGTTGGTACAACAAAAGTGTTTTTCTTTTCGTTCTCTTTCGTTTTATTTGGGGAAAATGTTGTTGCTGTGGTTTCGCGTATGATTTCAACCAAGTATTAATTATTCAATAACCTTAATATATGGTTAAAG
The DNA here is from genome assembly GCA_914767935.1 of Coremacera marginata. Classification (NCBI taxonomy): domain Eukaryota; kingdom Metazoa; phylum Arthropoda; class Insecta; order Diptera; family Sciomyzidae; genus Coremacera; species Coremacera marginata. The sequence goes on along the minus strand of OU612045.1, from coordinate 38,160,263 downwards.
TTTCGTTACTTTTTTGCTAACAACTTTTGTAGCCCAAACAATTTAAGCCATCTAAATAATAAATTCATAAAGCACTAACTCCGAAAATTTCTTGTGAAAAGCTTGTTAAATTTTTAATCAGAAAAACGGAGAAAAATTTTGAAAAAGTAATTTTTTTTTAAAACTTATCATGTAAGAGTTCTAGCATTTAATTTGCATTCTAGCATGTATTTGGAAAAAATTTTCGACACTAACAACTTGTCGTAATAAGATAAGGGTCTGAATTCTTTGCAATGAATACCTTTTCCGTTGAAATTAAAATCAGTTCCGCTGTTACTCTCATTGATTTTTTAATTTTTTCAAGGTTTTAATGATTTTCCTTTCAAAAGTGGTGCTATGAAAAACGATTTGAATCAATACAGAAGCAATTCTTGCTTTTTGCGCTGAGAGATAATTTGACCCCCGAGATTTTCTCAACTTACCACCGTATGAAGAAAGACTTTCCTTTCTTAATCTGATGCCACTATCGTTAAAATGAACTTTATTGAGTTCACGTTTTACATTTGATATAATTGCTGGTGTGATACACATGGAATACTTTTCCAATAAGTTCACAGTAAGACGAACCAGGCACACACGTCTTCTCAATGAATACCAACACCACACTGTCTATGGACACAACGAGTCCATAGACCCTTTTTTGGACCCTTTTTAAAAAAATTCTTATTTGAAAACGCAAAAAATAATTGAAAACTTTTTTTATTTATTGTATTACAAAAGGTTCAAAGTAAATAAAAAAATTTTTTTTGCCTCGATACGTGGGCTGTTCAAAAAGTAATGAGACTTCAAAGTTGGTGGTGAAAAAAAAGGTGTCGTCACGGCGGCCACGATTCCGGGTCTCCGGAGCGTCTGAAATGAAAAAAAAAAAACGGGGTTATAATCAGTATAGATGTAATTCTCGGGTGAACCTCAAACTTAATTTTGTGATTTTTTTTGACAAAATGGCGGCCATTCAAAAAAAAAATTTCAATTTCGGGTTTTTTTTTTGTAGTTTAGTGTAAAAAAAAAATAGTAAAAAATTTTTTAAAATTATGGTCGAGGTTTACCCGAAAATGGTGACAATTCTGCGTCGATTCCATTTTGTTTCATGAAAATCGGTTCAGTTGAACTGGAGATATCATGGCCGCCAGTTCGAAAAACGTGGGTTCGAGATAAACGCGTTTAAAGTTTGAAGTAATTTTTTTGGGGAAAAAAAAAAAAATCAAAAATGTTTAAATGCAGTTTTAAAGAGCTGACAATTTTTACTTACAAATATTAGTCGGCGATGCCAGCTCCATACAGGCCACCTTCCTCTTTTTCGTAGAAACTGCTTTCTGCTGCCCTCTCTGCTCTGCGAGCCGTTCTGCCAGCTTTTGATGATGCCGCAGCTCGAGTCTCTGATCGGTTCAATCTGTCTTCATTGCGAGATAGTGCGTATTCGTATGCGTTTTTGCCAATCGCAATACCCATCAAACCCATAATTTTAAGTATGGGTATAAAACCGTCGTTGAAGAGGCACGTTGCAATGAAATTGGCCACTTCGATGGTGCGTGCGCCTGAGTTGATGTGTTTAGGCGAAAGTGACCAAAGAACAGAATTGTAGGACTCATTGGAATTCTGAGTTTCAGATCCAAGGCATCTTTCAAGCAAATTATCTGCCGACAGCGCTTCGTAAGCTGGTTTTATTACCTCCATCACCTTCTTGTCCATCAGACCTTGCTTCACAAAAAAGGCTGTATCTTCTAAAGTATTTCGAATTTCTAAAAATCCTTTTAGGGGCATATTCACAACTACCCAAGCTATAAATAAATGCAAAAAAAAAGTTGAAAACAAAAAGTTGCTCAATGAGAAGACCCCCTTAAGCGGATCCTTTACAATGTCCTATTCCCTTTTAAGATCTCTCACCTATTTATATATCGTATCGTAGGTATTTCCCACTAGTTTTACTTCTCTACTTTTCTTTTTGACATGCTTTTTAAAATCATGGCAATCCGGTGGTCGAAATTTGCCTACTTAGAGCATAAAAAAAAAAAAAAAAATAAACATGAAAAAGAGGAAAGACATAAAAATAAAAATTCTGTTAGAATAAGTTAATAAAGCTGTTAGAATAACAAAATTGCCTTGCCTCGTTTGGCCTCGCTTGGCCATAAATTCCATTATAAATCAGATCCCAATTGGAATTTAAAAACTAATATTTTCCCCAAATTTTCTCCCCTTATGAAGCATAATACTACTGCAACCAACAAAAAGGGTAACAATCCTTGGTTAACAAGTTTACGAAAAAGTTTTCCACTTGTCAAAAACGGAACCGGGTTTCATATAATCTTCACGACCTTACCACACCACGACCTTCACATACCTTAAATCCAGCACTGCCTTCCAGAAGTGCTCTCAACATAAGTGTACCAGCTTTCACTCCAAACAGAGTATTAAATCCCATTTATACTCACGCAACTACACTCTTAGTAGACACGGCTACCTCAACACCAACTTCCCCTACTTTTCTAAATCCTCTTCTTCCGCCTTCAGCAAAATTTACAATAAAATTTAGCGGAGACAAGCACTGTTGGCTGATTTGTAATATCTCGTCTAAGATACCGGAGGCTATACGAAAATGTACTCCTATACCTTGCATATCAACACGATAAATCTGATTCGATTTGCATTGGTTGTTTGACAAGAAGGTCTTCCGACTAATCCAATTGAACTTAAGAAAATCTTAGTTTGCGTCACTACTTACTTAATTCCTTAGGTGGCCGTAACAACCCGTATACGGGGTTCGACCGACCTCATCAGCTCTTGCCAGGCGCCTCTGCTTTGCGCGCGCTTTCTCCAATCGGTTACACCAAGTGCGGTTAGGCCTTCCTCGGCCTGGCCCATCCATCTGAGGCACGGTCTTCCTCGTCGGCGTTGACCAGCGACCCTCGACGCATGATCTCGTTTGCGTCACATACCGCATTAAAGCTTCTTTGGCATTTAAATAAATCTCGTTTAAATTTCAAAAAATATTATTTCTGACTTATACCCAACGATTCATGCCAATCGGCATACTCAATTTATTCTCAAATCAACTTTGGTACCCACAAATCTGACGATATAACTCCAAACTCTACTATTGCTCCTCACTATCATCCTAGCACAACCTCTATTTCTCAAAACCAGCTTAGCCCAGCAATAACTTCATACAAAATATTTTACCACAATTGCGGAGGTATGAGAAGCAAACTCAGTTGTTGAAGCTAAATCTTGCCACTCCATGTCTTTACGGAAACGTGGTTAAATGACACTTTCAAAACTGAGGAAATTCTGGATAGTAATAGGACAATTTTCAGGAATGACAGAGACTATACAAACACCTTATTGAGTAAGCTGACTACAACCACCTCCCCAATACACTTTGAGCACCGAATAATAAAAATAAGTCAAGGGCAAAATCTTTACATATCTTTGGTGTCATTTATATTCCTCCTAGTTCAGCTGAAAGTTCGTACATTGAACTATGCGAAACTATCACAGCAATAAGGTTATTTTATTAGAAGACTTTACTTCTCACCTTCTCCCGATGAACCTTTTCAATGCAGTCGACTTTTACTTACTTAGTACCTTTTATAGTAATAATTGTCAGCAAGTAGCTCCCAATTCCAAACCAGAATGAGCGATGGTTAGATTTAATTCTTACTAACTCCTCTGACGAAGTACAGATGAGTCCAAAATGTGAAGTCGAAAACATATTTTCTTATACCCTCTACCACACTGACGACTTCACTATAGAGTTACGTGCTACTCATATTACTTTTAAACAATCATTTAATAAATCTATTTTGTACGATTTGCTTACTGCTACTCAGTACAGCAACCAAAGGGGGGGATTTCACCCTCCCAAAATTATCGTAGCAAAAAGAGAAATAGGACAAAATCAAAGTAGTCACACGAAAAGTAATCAAAAGTTTTTATCAAAAGAAAGAAAACCGAAAATACTAATTTCAAATCTATCGTCTTTGAACCGTAATCTTTTAAACTATCCATGTTTTATTCGTTCAGAATATATTTGTTTAAATTTTTTGGATGCAATTCTGACCACTTGGGGTATTATTGATAATTCTTCGATTTGAGCATGGTGTGAGAAATATGGCGGTAGCGTATTTTTACCATATAGAAGGTAGCTTATCTCTCTCACCTAATATGTCCCTAGATCTGTTAAAAACAGGTGATGGTTAATTAAATGAATGAAGTATTTAATTTAAAAGTGCATAAATAATAATAAAATAATTAAAACATGCATAAATAAAAAAGTGCATGAGTTTAATTTGAAAAAAATGAGAAAAACACTGCAATTGCGCCACCCATTGAATAACCAACTAAGGTGAAAGGGCGTTTAGTTCCCTAGATAGAGCTGTGGTTGAAGTACTAACTAACTAATTATTAAATTACCACACATTCAATTTGTTACTTCACAATATAATATTGTATAAAATTTATTTATTATACTCTAAGCATAAAGCCAACAAAATAAAAATTGGTTTGACAGTAATATAAACATTTTTTGACAAGCATTTTTATTTTAATATATTTAATTTACCAATGCTTATTTAAGAAGCACTATGTTGCAAGATAGATTAAACTGTCTAACATTGCTAAATCTGTACAGAGATATGACGCGATCAGTGGATTTTATTTTAGATAAACTCGCATTTGAAAATATTACTTACTTACTTACTTAGGTGGCCGTAACAACCCGTGTCCGGATTTCGACCGACCTCATCAGCTCTTGCCAGGCGCCTCTGCTTTGCGCGCGCCTTCTCCAATCGGATACACCAAGTGCGGTTAGGGCTTCCTCAGCCTGGTCCATCCATCGAAATCGTCTCAAGTCGACTCAAACCTCCAAGTGGTGTTCCCTGGGCAACGGCAAACTGGCATCCGTCAGTTTGACGGCTAATTTGAGCAACGGGTCGCTCCATAGACCTTAAACATGGAATGTGCGCAGGGTTTGGGTCCCGCCACATTACTACTGTCCAATGAAAACTAAACCAGCCTCGGATAAGAACCATTTGAAAATATAGTTTTGGTTTATTTTGTTAAACTTAATCACAATAATCCTGTAACTAACGTTTTTTACTTTAAAAAGCAAACAATTTATCACAATTTTTTAAATTTTAAATTAATTTTGAATACAAATAAAACAATTTTTATAAAAACTTATTCTTAGTTATGGTGGTCGTTGATCTAGAGCCTGGCTCTATTTTATTCACAATGCAAAAACAAAAATTAGAATCTGCTCTTTTCCTGGCTCTATTTCTGATCTTAAAATGCTGCCAAGTCTAAAGAATTTTTTCAAAACGAACATAGTTGGTAAATGTGAATTGCTGTTCGACGAGTTTTCTTCTAACTGCTCGCAATCGTACTTTGACACTTCATACTGAGTGGTACGAAAATGTAATAAAGTTAAACCAAAACAATTCCACTCAGATTTGATCTGATCCATTGCCACGGGAATGCAGCTATTATGTATGTTATCATTTGCTTGTTAACTTTACCATACTTTCATATGCAAGTATAACTTCACAAAGTTGCAATTTACTACTGTGAGGTGAACACTGATGGATGGGGCCTAAAATTTGACTAGGAAAATAATGATTTGACCGGCCCTCTCACCTTAAGGCATTTTTCTTCATTATGTTTATATTAAAAACGTTTTACAATGTTTTAAGATACTATGTCAAAGAGTAGATATTATTCAAATAAGAATGAAATAATAAAAATTTTAAATTTCCAGTTTTTATAAAAACAAAAAAAAAATATTAAAAAAAGTGTTTTGGCTGAAATAAAAATTACAAAGTGTAACAAATCGTGGTTAACTATTTAATTACCGTTCCAAAATGGTCTTCTATTTATATTTATTTGTTTTAATTATAGTTGCATTAATTTTGTTTTGACTCAGTATGTTGTAAGATACCAGTACACCGAGAAAAAAGCTTATGTTAAATTGAAAAAAAAACTAGTATAATTTATAAGATGACTTTGGCAGTTTTCAGCCACCCAAGTATTTACTTTATCAAAACACCCAAGTCTTACATGTTGACTTTAACTTTTATACTTTTTTACGGGTATTGATTTTTTTTATTTTCCTTTTTTTTGACGCTTCCGCCCTCTCCTTCTGTGAGTTGCTTGACTGAAATCGGCAACAACACAAATTTCTCTTTTATCAACACCGTTTTTTTTCTTAGAAATTAATGACTTCTCTGCTTTTCTTGCTCCTTGACGTCTATTATAACAAAACCATTAAATTAAACTAAATTAAATTAAATTAAATTAAATTAAATTAAATTAAATTAAATTAAATTAAATTAAATTAAATTAAATTAAATTAAATTAAATTAAATTAAATTAAATTAAATTAAATTAAATTAAATTAAATTAAATTAAATTAAATTAAATTAAATTAAATTAAATTAAATTAAATTAAATTAAATTAAATTAAATTAAATTAAATTAAATTAAATTAAATTAAATTAAATTAAATTAAATTAAATTAAATTAAATTAAATTAAATTAAATTAAATTAAATTAAATTAAATTAAATTAAATTAAATTAAATTAAATTAAATTAAATTAAATTAAATTAAATTAAATTAAATTAAATTAAATTAAATTAAATTAAATTAAATTAAATTAAATTAAATTAAATTAAATTAAATTAAATTAAATTAAATTAAATTAAATTAAATTAAATTAAATTAAATTAAATTAAATTAAATTAAATTAAATTAAATTAAATTAAATTAAATTAAATTAAATTAAATTAAATTAAATTAAATTAAATTAAATTAAATTAAATTAAATTAAATTAAATTAAATTAAATTAAATTAAATTAAATTAAATTAAATATCAAATACAAAAATTTCACCTTCGCATGCCGTTGAGATTCGAACCCACAACCAACCGATATCACTGTGTATGAAGTCACTACACTACGCATTGAGCCAAACTCCAAACTTCTTCATTACTCATTAATTACAACTGTAGCTATGCTGCAGCATACACAAAAGATCACACAAAAAATCTATTAAAAGATTTTTGTTGTATGGCTATCAACAGAATACTGCGACATACTGCATTTGTTAACATAGCTGCAGTTATGTCAGCAAGTAGCAGCAAGTCTGCTTGGATCAGTGGGTAGAGCGGTGGACTGGCACTAAAAGTTTCAGGTTCGATTCCGCATGGCGGGCAAAGAAATCTTTTTTTTTTTCTTTTTTTCTTTTCTTTTTGCTGATGAAATGTAATAAAATTTACTGATGTGAATATTAACGTATGTTTTTTTCATTTACTTTATGTTAGTTTTGAAAGTGGTTTTAGTACAAAAAAACCATTAAATTATCAAATCCATCCTTCTCTCGTGTGTCTAATGACGCAGCTGTGCTTTTTTTTTGCAGAAAATAGCTCAAAACTATGCTTAAGCCATCCATGCTAGTGGTTTTTTAATTTAGTGTTTTTGGATTTTGGGCTTAGGTGAATCAAATATTTTTTTTTTGGCAAGGTATCGAAGTATGTGCTTTCAAAGCAATGTATTAAACAATAAATTGCTTAAAGGAATAAGCATAAGTTTATAATTCCCATACAATTTTCTTTACCTAAGCAGACTTAGGTGATTTACCTATTGCTTTTTTTTCGGTGTATAATAGTAATAATGTTAAAAGAACAGAACAATGCTCAAAACTGAACGCTTCTAGCTTTTTTGCATTCTGGCCTCATGGCTATTCTTGGCAACACTCATCCCAAAATAAGCTCTTTTGATCTTTTCTTAAAAACCAAAAACATGACTTCCCATTAGTCATGTTTTTTCCTTTTGAACTTTGATCTAATCTCTCTCACTCTACCTTATTGGCTATTAAATTTTAAAATTGTGATAAAACAATTTGTAAACTAATCGACTTATAGGATTTTAAGGATCAATAAAGTAACAGAAATAAATCCGGTACTTAGCTAAGGAGAATAATAATCTTTCTTGGACATGTGTATTGGAAAAAAATATAACTATTTGATATGTCCTTGCAAGTACACACACACACACACAAATAAACATACATGAATGCATATCATAGCTTTGAGTAAGAGCATCATGTTACCATAAAGGATCGTGTTACAATTCTAAGGACATTTATTTTTGTCGTACTGTTTGTTGTTGTTGTTGTCGTTGCTGCTGTTGGGGCACTTCTTTGCATTTGTGATATGTTACATATATAAAAAAAAAAAAACTAAAAGCCATTTTTTAAACATGTAAGCGTTGTCATATGAGTCAGTCAAGTTGCATGAATGCAAGCATAGATGCATACATGTGCATGTGTGCAACGCAAGATGCACTGTGGATGGGAATTATCGGTGTGGTGGTTGGTGTGCTTCCTACTAAAGCTATTCAAACAAGCGACAGCCAACGTGTACGTAAATAATTTTGTTACTCTTGTGCTTGTTGGCTTTATATGCGTAACTCTTTGTATATGTGTTGGTGTGTGTGTGTGTGTGTGTGTGTTTGTGTGGGAAGGTATAAATGAATGTGAGCATGTTTGCAGTTTTGTGTGTTAGTGTTATTGTCTGTTGGTGTGCATAAAACTTTAGTTTTTGCAGCAATTTTTGTCTCTTCTTTGTTCTCACTCTTGTTTTTTTTTTTGCTTTTTTTTCTCTCCATTCAAGTGTTTATATTATATTTTAACAAAGCGGGCCGGAAGTTGCCACTGAGTGGGTGTGCATGTGTGTGGTTTTCATAAGCGTTTTTCTTCGTGGTGTCAGTCAGTTATCTTCGAGCATAACGCTCCGGAAGATTTAGCAGCCTTAGCTGAAATGTAGCTGACCTAAGCTACAAAATAAACATAACCAACACAAAACCTGCACACAAGCACTTTATAGTGAAACATATTTTAGTGTAAGTAACAGGCGCTACGTTATGCTAAAAAATAAGTAAAATGCATGACGACGACGATGATGTTTGACGACTTGCAAGTTGCTACGACCAACATCTTTTGAATGGTGAAAGTGACAATATTTGAGTGCATTCTTGCATCCTTGCATATTTTTTCTTGTTTGTATTTGACGCTGTGTGGATGTGTATGAGTTTTGGCGTATGAATGCTTGTGTCGTAGGGAAAGTAAATTGTTTGCAATATCCTTTTTGAGGCGTGCAAGGATGTGCTGGCTTTTGCATTCTAGCAGCTTTTGAAACAGGCGAGACAATATCTTTAGTTTTCTGAGGTAAACAACTTGGTTTTACAGCTGCTTGTTCCATTTTCTTTGCATTTTTTTTTATCTTCTTCTCATACGTTAAATTTTGCATTACATGAATATGTCTTGCATTTTCTATGTACCTACATGAAACACTGAGTAAAACACACGTTTGCAGTACTTATATGCAGCGAAAATTTAGGAACAATTTTTTTATTTTAATACTTGGAGTGTCATTTCATGCATTTTATCTATCTTTTGTGTGGAGTAGAAATAAATGCAGTTTATTGGTGCAATAGTTGCAAAAAATTAAAAAGCATACTTTTTGAGCTGTATGAAATTCCAAGTTCAAGTTAAGTTAGTGGAATGGTCAGCAATTTTTAAGTTTATTTTTTTTAACGAGCTCATGCCTGAAAACGTTCATAGTAGTCCAAAAATACATCATGAAAAACTTCATTTAAAATTTTTAACATTTAGAGATCGTGCAAGAACTTCGATATTCCAAACTTCAGAAAAAGTCGATTTTTGATTAGCGATAACTTCAGTGCCCGGTTTTAGTATTTCTTTATTTTTAACGCAGAAGTCAATTTAACTATGCCGTAGACGTGAAGGCAAACATTTATAAAAAATTTGCAATTATGAAACTTTTAGAACTATTTTCCATCCCTTAATAGAGGGAAAACTTTAAAAAAAAAAACTCATAAAATTGGTGTTTGCCGAGGGAATATAGCAAAACTTACACCACATATATTAATGATCTGTTATTGCCCACATAATATTTTAACGGTTTCGATTTATTGGATTTTTGCTAATTTTTTTGGCGTAGAATTACGTGTTACAGCGTAGTTTGTATGGAGGTATTTTCACAAATTTGTTCAAGTTCATGCTAACGTTTTTGTGGGACAGTTTAGGGTGTAAATACAGCCTTTAATATTTATGGTACAAAGATAAAATGTATGCCAAAATAACAGTTTTATCGTCAATAAAAGGAATATCTAACTGTGGATTTTATCACTTCTTTAATAAAGCCACAAGATAGCAAAAGAGAAGAAAATTCACATTTTTATATAAGCATTGATGCTTCAGTTGCTGCTGACGATCTTATGCTTGTCGTGCTTAGTTGGTGCCGAAATCTCGAACGCAACATCACGTTGTTTGTTGAACAGAATCGTTTTACGAATTTCTCAGAGCTTTAAAAGCAATGTTTGCGTATGTAAATGCTTGCGCTGCTAAAAAGCTTTCAGTCTGCTGGCAGTCTCCAATTAGTTAGGGTAGCGTCGCCTTGTCCGCCAGATACACACAGAAAATAAGACGTTACAGTAAGCACGTAGAAGCGATTCATAGTTCAATTTATTAGTTTATATTTGATATTTCAAAAACGCAGCGCTACTACATATAAGCCATTATATAAATCAATAATCGTTTTACAAATATTTTTCAGTAACTTTTTGTGTTGTTTTTATTAATTCGCATGTATGAAATATTTGTATTTATATATTCCTTTCTTTTTTGTAGTTTGTTTTGCATTTGGTAATCTTCAGCAATATTAATACAAAGAAAAATACAGAAATAATACAAAAAATCATATTACTATTTACTATACAGGCTTACACATAAGCAGATTGGAGACTGGCATGGTAGTTATGCTATTATTCGAATTATTTATTGAACTTATTTTATATATATTACATATTAAAAATGTAACTTGCTTGTTGAAATTTAAACTTTCAATTATATTTAAAATATATATAAGTTCTTTACTGCAGAAAAAATAATAAATGCATATTATTCCGAAATATTTATTTCAATTTATTATACATAAGATTGAATAATATTAATTTTTAACCAACATCAAAATGAATAAAAACAACAAATTCATCAACAAATATATCAAACAAAAAATTCTACGTCCACACTTACGATACTATCGAAACTGTATTTTTTTTAATTTTTTAAAAAAAAAAATTTTGACTATTCAAAGCCCTAGCGGAACCTCTTAATGTTAATATTTTTTAATGCAATTTTTCATTGTATATTTTATGCCTGGATGAAACCGAGGCTAAATCGGACAAAGGATACAAATATTTTTTGGCCAAGTGTGACACTTATTAAAAATAAGTTATTTAATTAAATTATACTTATATAAAGCTACAAATTATAGTTACTCAATTTTAGAATATGCTCTAGTCTTGGTGCTATATCACTTCAAAAGTGACCACCTGGAACATGAAAATTTCAAAAATGGTGGGATTTAACCAGACACCCCATGGAGCTAGGGCGGACAAAGCAAGTTAAAAAAAGTAATATTATCTTTCATGTTAAAAAGTCACGGATGTATTCATAAAAAATTATAAATCATTTATGAGGAACAAACGTTATTCATAAACTTTCATCATTATAAGGGCTAAGAGCATTTTAAAAATGGCCATATATTAAATAACTAGTATAAAAAAAGCCCGTCCTACGACGGGTTGGATGCAGTAACGCTTAACTGTAATTATTTTTTGCCATTATTACAGTACTTTTACAACATACAGTTTTGAAAAATGTTCAGCCTGAAAGTATGCACATTAGGACGGATCAAATTGCTGGGGTGAGAAAAAACGAAGACCTTGTATGGCAGAAACGTTATCTAATATAAATTCTGAGAAATTTCAACAAGAAACCATAGGTCTAAAATCAGTCCCAATACCACGCATAGCGATGTCAAAATTTGTATATAGATTTAAATAAAAAACTGTTTAGTTATATATAAAAAATACTGTTGAATAGGCCACAAAAATGGCAGCGTATATCATCGGTTTTATGCTTCTTGAAAAGGATTTTTTGCCAGCTATCCAAATCTGATTTCATTTTAAAAATATTTTGTGTTTTAAATCAAATTTTACCAACATATTCATCCAACATCTGACATTGACGTAAAGCATATGAATGCTTTACCTACCAAAAGGTATGATGCCTTAAACTTTCCCATGATGTGCCATATACTATTTGGCGTATCGGATAGAGTCGCTTCTTGTTTGGCTACGGATCTTTTCAAAGATATTGGTTTCAGAGATGAGCATGGTGATTATGTTATCATGGATAAAGCCAAAGTGGCTCGGGAAAAAAAGGAATGTAGAGATGCAGGGTGCCGGAAATACCATGGCAATACCAATGTAATTGCTTTGTGTTTTGACGTTAAATAAAAAGGTCTTGTCGGGAGTAGAAGTAAATGGGAAATTTCATACTAGGATGGTTAAAGAATCTCACTTAATAGTTGCTCAAGAGCCGAATAAAAAATTGTTGTGACACTTAAATCTTGACGCTGTGGACTCTTGTGCAAAGCAAAAACAACTAAGCGAGTTCTTTCATACAAAAAATTTATCTCTTGACGATTTGGTTGGAACTTGTTGCGATGGGGATGGGGGAGTAAGCAATACTGGTACCGTAAACGGCATTCTACGAAGGTTCAAAATTTCTCTAGAAAAATCATTACATTGGCTTGTTTGCTTGCTGCATTTAAATGAACTACCGTATCGCCACATGTTTGGTGCATTGGAAAAGTCGACTACAAGCGGAGCCAGAACTGCTAGCGGGGATTTGATTGAAACTTGTGAATAATTACAAGTAGTTAGGTTGTTTAAGTTATTTTACAATAATTCAAGTAATAATTTAATAATTAAGTCAAGTAATTTGAACACATTTTGTTTGGAAATATGCCTACACCGTCTTTCTACAAATGTGAAGTATCTGAATCAATTAGCCAAAGCTGTGTCTGAAGGTTTTTATCCTGCAGACTTAGCCAGCATGAAACCCGGGCAAATAGTTAATTTTCGTTGCCTTACCAAAAATAGCAGACTATTGCAACTATACGTAGCAACAAATTCGCCATTAACAAACTTAAGAACTCTAGCAAACTATATTATGAAAGTTTATGTATCAATATACTTTAATGTATAAGATTATAGTTCTGTTGCCTACGGAAGTGCACTTTTAGCAAAATTTATACGGTCAACGCAATATTTGCCACCAAATCTTAGGAATATTGTTAAATCTGTAGTTCAAAATAAGGCCTATTTCGGTTATCCAGAGAATGTTTTATTGACAATGCTCTTTGATGATCGCGAATGAGCAATCAAGTAGATATTGTATTGTCTAGATAAACTAGTATATGATCCAACAGTATTGAGGACTTATAGCATAGCATTAATTTTGAATGCTCAGACTATGTTGATTTGATAAACCTAGATGGTGACAGCATTTTATTCGAACCTCTCTATTCACCGCAAACAATCCATACGAGCAAATGCTAAGTTTTTTGAGTTTGGAGATCTGCCGCTGCCAGACCCACAAAATTCATTACATTTTCAAGGAACTAACGTTTCTCTATGTTATAGCAGTAGCTACAAAAATTCAAACTAAAATACCACACACTGAGAAAAAACAAGACTCTAAAATTGTACTTTTTTTTAAAGATTTTTTTGTAAATTTAAATCGTTTTATTTTTGACAATATTTTAATATCAGGTTGGTAAAATGTGGTTTAAATGCCGAAATTGTTTTGAAATTAAATCAGATTCGATGAGTTGGCAAAAATTCCTTTTCAAGTAGTCCAAAGCAATGATATACCCTGCCATTTTTTAACTATTCAACAGTTTTTTTTTATTTTTATATAAAACAATACAGTTTTTTTTTTAAATCCATATTCAAATTTTGATCTCGCGATGCGCGATATTGGGATTGATTTTAAACCTATCGTTTCTTGGGGAAATATTCTCAGAATTTATCATATATTACGTTTCTACTATACGATTGGTTGATAAAAAATTTGACCAGCCCTAATGCACATACATAAAAGGCAAGCATGTCACTGATAAGTACAAAAAAAAATCTGTGCATACTTTCAGCCTGATCGCAAAAAATAATTACAGTTTGAGCGATATTGGGTGCAGAGCAATTTGCTTGCCTTTTATATATTAGTATTTTAAATTGTTGTTCTCTTTTGAGCACAAAAATATATCAAAACAGTTCGAAATATTTCCAAAATAAGCTGTATGGCTAATCAAGTATCAATAAATTTTCATGCATATTACTTATGACTGTTTGTTAATTTTTGTGAGTAACTGTGTAAGCTATGGGCGTACGCCCAGGTCAACATATTTGGGAATTATTCTGGAATGCTCTTTAAAAAAGATGACCTATGGAGTCCTTTTTTTTAAGATGTTTAGTGAAAATTTTGTGAACATCGTCGCAGTTTACGCAGTTCCACTGTTTGAAATTTCACAGAATTATCAGGTCAAAGTTCTAAATTTTTTCCTTTGTTCATTCTTAAAAAAAAAATTATTCGGAAGTTAGGGTGTATCTGAAATAACGTTTTTTATACAGAGTATTCATAAAATTGACTATACTGAAAAATACTTTCTTAAATATTTATTCGTGATTTTTTAAATTTTCAACCTTGAAATACAAAATTTTATTTTAAAACTATGAGGTATTGTCCTTTTATAGGACAGCATTCTAGATATTAAAGATATTAAAGACGGTTTATATTATATAAATATATTAATAGTTACAAAAAATTGTAGCTTAATTTTTGTAAGTATTATATATACGAGGCTTAAACATAATTAAAAATGTAATTAAATTCGTACATATGCGATTAAATTTAATGTCAGTCTTTTTTATGTTTTTTCTTTCCCAATTAATAATTTCAGAACTAGTCTGGTTTGCTTAGTAACTTTTTTTATTGAAAATTAATCTACATGCCTTCGCATAATCAACACATTAAATACAAAAACTGCTTCCTTGAGACTGAGAAATATTTTAAAAATACAAAAATAAAAGTTTTTCGACTGCCATTTTAAATATAAGGGATCAATCAAAGTTAAATCTTAACATTTATAAATGAAAAGGGTTGAAAATTGAAAGAAAGAAAAAAGTATAAGATACTGAGAAAGTGTCTGAGTTAAGGTTAATTCAAATTATAAAAATAGTTCAACTCCATTTCTTCAAACTCCATTAAATAGAATAGTTAAAAGCTAACTCCATAGAATAGTACTCCTATGAATGTCACTTAGGGCCAGTTTTTCACTACGTGTTTGAATTTTAGTCAAATTAAACCAAGCTTACCTCACCAATATTGGAGATTTGAACTCGGTTTAACTAAATATTTTATTATTCTTAGAAGTTAAATTGACCTTAACTATATTTGATGTGTTTCGTTTTTGCCTAATCTGAGTTTAAGCGTTAAATTTTGGTGACTTAAGATCGGTTTAGTTTGACTACACTTTAAACTCGTACTGAAAAACTGGCCCTTAAGGTTTAAATCTGTTATTTGATTATAATATTATTATATTGAAAATAATAGAATAAGATTAATCATTTCCACAGAGAATTTGGATTTTAACAATAATTTTGCTCGTACTTTAATTTTAAAATCCGTCTTATAAGTTTAGCTTATATCCATTAAAATACAGGTCAATGACTTCATACCTTTTTAAAATTATGCTACATATTACATGGAAAATGAAAGAATATACAATATTTTTTTTTTGTCTGAATAAATTTTAAGTCCTAAAATTTTTTTGTAATTCTGAAACACATATAACAGAATATATATTTTCTGGCTGAATTCTTGGGGAGGGGTAACTGTCCCTCCCGACTCTCTTCTGTGGACACCCTTCAATACAGTAAATTTAATAATAAAAGTAATTTTTTCTATTTTAATAAGGCGATAGTTAGCTAAAACGATTTTTCGCCCATGGTTTTCTTTTTAAAAAAACCAAGAAAATAATACCTTATAGAACCTCCACAATATGATTACCAAAAAAACTCCAAATTACCGAAAAAAGTAAAAAAATAAATGACTGTTATAGGGTTAAAATTTGGTATAGTGTGAAACAGATACAAAATTCTAAACAAATTTTTTTATGGGTTTAGCTAGGCATGTATTTTTGTAACCAAACACTTTGTTTTTTCAAATAGCGAAAAATCTTACATGAACCAAATAAACTGAAGCCATATAAGTTTTAAATATTCTGAATGCTAAGCGAGTTCAGGTGTTCATACTATAAGCCGAATGTTTTTTGACTGTTGCATGGTAATATTTACTGTCATTCTATAGTCGGTCTGCATTTCATAAACTTTCTTTTTTAATTTTTGTGAAAAAATTTTGACCTGAATTTTTCACAGGAAAAAAAAGAAGAAATAAAACCACATTTAAAGCTTAAAACATCCTGTCATCGCATTGACAAACATTGCAATTTTGCAATCCACAAAACGAAAAAAAAGTAACAAAATAATAAATGCTGATTGACAGTCATGAGTAACTTGGTCATAAACAAAAGCAACGGCAACAACAACATCTGTTACAATAGCAACAGCAACATCAACAACAAACTAAATTTAACTTTACGTGTCAGATGCGATTATGATGCATGCAACAACAATGACGAATTATATTTTTATTGTGTTTGTTTTTTTTTGAAGCCATTTGTATGCAGTTTACAGGTCATGATTGTGTTTTTGTTGGAAAGGGTAAAAGCAGTTTTTGGCTTTATTGACTGGGTTTTGCAACAAAGTAGTGGGTTTTATAAATAATTTTTTTTTCTCTTTTTGATAAACTGTGTCAAATATGTGGGAGTTAAGTTGTTATGGGATTATATTGACAATATGTCACAAGAATTGACAAAGTTGGTTAAATTAAAACGGCAAAATAATGCAAGTGAATTGTATAAATATATAATGCGACCAAAAATGAATGAGTGAAATTGACATTTTAATGACGTTTTTAAGTCTACAGCTTGATGTTGCTTTCATTTAAAAGCATTAAAAATTATATAGATTTTGTGTCTGGATGTGTAAAAAATTGAATTCTTATCGAAGGTTCTACAAATACTTTTAGTTGTTAACCAGCCCTTGTATAGAGAAAATATGCAAAAACCAAAGTAACAAAGATATCTTTTCTGCCGCTCTATCAAGCGCATCCAATATCGCTTAAGTATTGTTATTAATTAAAAGAATTCCCTTGCTATCCTATTCAGGTAATGCCGCTTGCATTCCTGGCACTTTTAGTACCGACCATAGCCGTTTCCGCTGCGCTTCTGATAATTATAATTATCATCGTCATCAGCTTAACTAAAAATTCAAGTGATTATGCTTCAGCGCAGAGGCTCTGGGTTGCATCAATGCACTCAAGCAGCCGATTTGTTTTACACTCGAAGCAACTTCCGGTTCCGCAGCTTTGCAGCTGCAACAATTTTAGCCGTGGCAGCAGCATTTGAATTAGATGCCGAGCCGCATACAAATCACTAAAGTGTCATAGGTGGAATGAGACTCAGGGTAGGGGGTGTGGCTGCGCCTAAACGCCTAAACCTAACCGACCTACACCTATTTAGATGCTCACATGCGAGCATATGAAACTTTGATGGCAACAACATGGATTAATGCATAATACTCGTATGTAAGCGGGGGGGTGTGTGTGCCGTATGGCAGGCGTCTCGCATTATTGCCAAGGGTGCAGAATTTATTGCTGATGCGACGAAGTTGCTGTCGTGTGAAGTGTCTGGTTTCAGCCCATCTATGCGTGGCTGAGTTTTTGTGTGTATGTGTGTGTGTGTGTGTGTGTGTGTGTGCATGTTAGCGAAAACAGCATTTAATGTTTGTTGTAGCTCTACGGGTACCATTAAATCAAGGCGTATACTTAACATATATCGAGTATGTCTCTCTTCGCGTGTGTTTGCGCAGATTTATAAGTGAACTTAATAAAATAATGTGAAATAAAGTAAGATTAATTCGTAAAAATATTAATGAATGCACGAGTGCTGAAAGTGAGGAGCTAAAATTAATCATTAATGGTTTTATACATACTATCATTAGAGTAGGTTGATTTTATGAAGTTATGTTAATGCATGAATTTTCTATTAGGGAACAAAAAAAGAAATCCGGTGGTATGTTCTTCCGCCACCGTTGTTCTAAGTAAAACGTAGCCTCCTCATTTTGATGTTTTGTAATTTTTTGTAATTTAGCAGCGGCCGAGGCGCAGTGGGAAGAGTGTTTGGCCCATACGCCAGAGAACCCTGGTTCGAATCCCATCTGTCTTAGAAAGTTTTTTCAATTGAATTAATTTTTCTCTTCGGCTTTCACCTCTCTGCAGACAATGGCAAACCTCAGAGAGTAAAAACTGCCATGAAAAGCTTCTTGCGAACATAAGCCGTTCGGAGTCGGCATAAAGCTGGTAGGTCCAGTTCTCGATCATTTGTGATCAAACATTTCACAACACACACAGCACAATTGATTATAAGAAGCTCGGTCAAAGTCCTTTCAAGGGCTGTAAATGGCCATTTCGTTTTTATTTATTTTGTTTTTTTTTAATGCATACATAATACAAAAAATTATATTGCTACAACGCAGGTTTACATATACGCAGATTGGAGACTGACATGGTAGTAGTTATGCTATTACAAAATTCTATTATTCATTTATTTTTAGTATATAATAAATTCAAATTATTTATTGAACTAATTTTATTCATACATACATACATACATACGTATTAAAAATGTAACTTGCTTGTTGAAATTTAAACTTTCACTTATATTTAACATATATATAAGTTCTTTACTGCAGAAAAAATAATAAATGCATATTATTCCGAAATATTTATTTCAATTTATTAAACAAAAGATTGCATTATATTTATTTTTAACCAACATAGAAATGAATGAACAAGAAGAACAAATTCATCAACAAATATATCAAATAAAAATTCTACGTGTCACTTACGATACTATCGAAACAGTGTCTTTTTTCTTTTGTTTTGTTTTATTTTACAGCTCAGTACTGCATTTATATGTATCTCACTTTTCGCCTTTCGCGTGGCTCACATGTTTTTTTATGTTGTGCTGTGCTACCTGAGCAGAAAAAGACAAGAGTAGAGAACAACACGCACCGAGAAAAAAAGTAATAGGTAAATCACCTAAGTCGGCTTAGGTAAAGAGAATTGTATGGGAATTATAAACTTATGCTTATTCACCTAAGCAATTTATTGTTTAATAAATCGATTTGAACGCAAATACTACGATACCTTGCCAAAAAAAAAAAAAAACTATTTGCCCAAAAGCCCAAAAACCAAAAATACAAAAATAAAAAACAACTAGCATGGATAGCTTAAGCATAGTTTTGAGCTATTTTCTGCAAAAAAAAAAAACACAGCTGCGTCATTAGACACACGATAGAAGAATAGATTTGATAATTTAGTGGTTTTTCTTTAATAAAACCACTTTTAAATTCAAAAACAACGAATAGTAAATTAAAAAACACACGTTAATATTAACACCAGTAAATTTTACTACATTTCATAAACAAAAAGAAAAGAAAAAAAGAAAACAAAAATTTCTTTGCCCGCCGTGTGGAATCGAACCTGGAACTGTTGGTGCCAGTCCATCGCTCTACCAACTGATCCAAGCAGCCTTGCTACTGGTTGCTGACATAACTGCAGGTACGTTAATTCACCTAAGCAGTTTATTGTTTAATACATTCCTTTGAAAGCACATACTTCGATACCCTGCCAAAAAAAATATTTGATTCACACATGTTAACAGATGCAGTATGTCGCAGTATTCTGTTGCTACCCTGTAGGAAAATAAACTAATTTAAAAGTAGTTGAAAAAGTAGTTTTTTGTCAACCACAACTAGTTGAAATTCTGACTTTTTTCCATAAAACGAACTAACATATTTTGTATGGTGATGTCCGCTAAATAAGTCAATTGACTTTCGTCTGCATATATTTTCAACTACTTGCTAAATTAGTTATATTTAAACTATTTTTTTAATTACTTTAAAATAACCAATTGAAAACTATTACTGATGGCCTAAAGTTAATAATATTTGATGAAATAACATGGTTCAATATATATATAAACTTGTAATCTAATAAAAATTTGCAATTAAAACATGTCAAAATCAGAGTAGTTGCCGCCTTAATATAATTCGGAGTAGTTTATCAATCACTAGTTTTTAAGTAGTATTTCAATTATATCATATATAATGCAATAAAATCTATTTAGAATTGAAGTGGATGTCGCCTTAATATAATCCAAAGTAGGTAATACACTGGTTTATTTTAAATTAGTTTTTTAATTAGTTGTTTTTAAAAACAAGTTAGTTTGTTCCTATAGGGTTGCTTTTTAATTTAATTTAGTTTCATGTTCTTGTAATAATATACGTCAGGCAGCAAGAAAAGCCGAGAAGTCATTAATTTCTAAGAAAAAACCGGTGTTGATAAAAGAAATGTTTGTAGATTTCAGTCAAGCAAATCACAGAACGAGAGGCGGCAGCTTAAAAAAAAAGGAAAATAAAAAAAAACCAAAACCCGAAAAAAGTTATATGTTTGAAATTCAATTTTTTTTTTAAAGTAGTACATAAAAATACTTGGTTGATCTATCACCCTATAGAAATTGGTAAGTTAACACGTAAAATTTAAGATTAAGTACTTGGGTGGCTGAAAACTGCCAAAGCCATCTTATAAATTATACTAGGTTTTTTCAATTTAACATAAGCTTTTTTCTCGGTGCGGAGTTTATTGAAACTCTCGCACAAACGCGTGAAATAAAACGACCAAGCAAGTCGTGGCACCGGGAATGATTTCTTAAAAACTTAACACTTTAATTAAACATATTTATTATTAAAATTTTAAATAAAAAAAAAAAAACAACCTTATACGGTTGTTTTATAAAAATCGAGCCAGTACTTTTGGAGTTTACCTGGAAACAAAAATTTGCACTTCAATTTTGTATAATAGTATAGACAAAGGTTAAGTAAAGGCGACGAATAAAATATGGTTTTTTTCTGATATTCGCTTACTTAAACCGTTACAGCTCAGTGACACACATACTGAGTGCAAGCAAACTTTTCCCTCTTTATTTTATTAGACGACATAGTAGAGATTGAGTAAATCTTATCAAAAAGTTACACTATTTATAATTTATTGCTCAAAAACTATAACCTACAAAAATTAGAAATTTTTATAGTATAAAGATTTTAGTTTTGGCTCTGAAAAATATTCAGAATAACAGCAAATATTTTGAAGACAATAGCGACAAACCAACTAGTTTATCTTACGTACATTTAGAGCTATCTTTAAGCTAGTAGATAAGAAGTTCAGCGTAGAACAGTTTCGTTATCTAGGTGTCATTACCAAAAAAAAAAAAAAAACAATATAAAAGTTAAAGAGCTGCATAAGCACTGTACAAATGTTTTCCAAGCCAACAGCTCTGCTTTCAACTACTTCCGCTCACCTACACTCTCATATCAAAACAAGCACTTCAGTAAAGAAAGGTTTTGATATACAAACAAGAGACAGTACAATAGAACAAAACTAAAGTAGATCCTACTGCATTAGCACTGAAGTACTTACAGGTAAAACGAATGGTTTGTTTTTTTTTTTTTTGCCATGTTATAATCTGTTCAGAATGATTCGAGTACATTAATGCTTTCCTTCGGTAAAAGTTTTGTTTTTATTACGTTTCATTCATAGATTCCTACTAAAGAAGTCTTAAAATATTTTAACACAACAAAATTTTTACAAAGAGACAAAGCTTAGAAAGATCGGCACTGAAGCAAGCACTCGCTATGATTTACTGTTACTTCACTGTAATGCCGCTTTATGGTTTGATATTCTGTTTGAAAATAATGACTGTTTGTTACTGTAGCGAAAATCATTTCAACTGATGAAATGCTTGTTTCGTCGCTGAGCTGTAGCATACAACTAGTGTACGCGATGTCAACGCTACATTGAAATGCAGTGCACTGAAGTACTGTACAGTAGTAAAGTGTCGCAAATAGAATGTTTTGTACAGCTCTTTAATAAAAGCTTAAAACGCGTTGAAAATTAATTTTTTAAGACAAAAACTTCTTTAGTCACGTTGATCACTCTTTGGTAGGGAATAAAGTTACGAATTCGCGTCAGCACTATTAACGTCAACAATGTTAACTCCACTAATTTTAATGTTCGAAATGTTAACGTCAGGAATAGCGTCATCACTGTTAATGCCATCACTGTTAACATTAGCATTGCTACGACTTGAAGTGTTAATGCCTGCATTTTTGAGTCAACTACCAGGCAAGCAGAAAACAAAGCAGCGTTTTTGTGTTTTTGGTATGGGGAAGGGTGGCAAATAGGGGATAGGTGTGTTCAAAAGAAATGCTGAAGGGCAAAAAAAATAATAGAACCAGCTCATATATTTGGAAAATTTAGAGGTCAATTCGGGAGAAATAGGAACTATAATCGACCGTTTTTTTCTATATTGTATAGGACAAATGTTCAAGGGTAAAAAAACACATGACTAAGATCATATATTTGACCCCTCTCAGGAACAATTCGGGAGAGAAATTAACTATAATCGATAATTTTTATGTGTTTTGTATAGAGAGCCCCAGATGGGTGGCAGATATGAGTTAGGTGTGCTCAGCAGAAAGGTTGAAGTGTTAAAACTAATAGAACCAGTTTATGCATTTGTTCACAAAATTTAGCAGAGTTTTTTTTTGTTCAAAAATTTGCTTATTTATTCCAAAGATGGTTTTAAAAATACTCCAAAAAAGATTTACCTATGAGAGTGAGTGGACACTTCAATATTAACTTTGCAGATAATAAAAGTCTACCACTAATTCAACTTTTGAATAAAGTTCACATAAGGTTTCACTATGTCCAATGATTGGAAACTCCTTAGTAATACTAAATATAAAATGACGGTTGAATCGGTTTTTACGCGATACTTCCAGAAATTCCATTCAAACATTTTATTAATTGTATCCTTTTTGGAAACAATGAAATGATTGCAGCATGAATTATTTGATATTACAATTAATTTGAAATTTAAAAAAAAACACTGCTATTTCATAGCATTAAGTTTTTCATAACTTTAAGTTTCCACTTCGGTCGACAAGCCTCCCACTGCCCTTGGTTTTTTTTTTTTTGTTCCTTTGCCACACATGAACATCTTAGCCATAAGTATTAAGTTTTTAAATTATTAACTAAGAAAAAACATTGCAAAATTAAAATTTAACAAGGAAAAAATAAATGAGCACCACCAACCCTCAGCAAGGAATTTTGTATGAAAAGTCCAGAATCAGCTAAGAAAAGTTGATCAAAAGAACCACTTTTAGGCTGTACCAAAAGGAACTAGTACATCATTAAGGAACTAGTTCAAATAGGGGGCAAAAGCAATGCTTATTGAAATAACTATCCATCAATGTGAAAAGGCATTGTTGTGGAACCAGTACTGCTCCTTTTCGGAATTAGTTCAAAACCATTTCAAATTTAGTGCAATTTACTCCAGTGATCTTAAATAAATCTTTAAATTTGCGAGAGTTATGATAGTTATATAACGTAAAGTCCGATTTTCCACAGCTTGAAAAGAACAAGTACTTGGTTTTGTAGTATCACAGAGGAAGTACTATCAAAAGTATCACAAAAATCAAATTTACTTAGAAAAAAATTTGTTTCGACATGTCATCAAAATTTTCAGTAAAATTTGTTATTTTAAATTTTCAAAATTTTTTTTGAAGACATTCAAATCGTCAGGCTCAATTTAGAATTGTGCACATTGTCTGACTGAAAGGTTGGTACACCTGAATATTTTTGTTGCTCTTGTTGCTGTTATTGCTATTCGTGACTGCAGCTCTACTCTACTCTGCTCTGCTATGCTCTGATATATGTTATCAAATCTCAAATGGCCCATAAAAGTGCATGCAAAATGCAGTTTTTATTGCCTTGGCTAATATAGTGTGTATGTGTGTTTGTGTGTTTGTTTATCTCTTTTCCTCTGAGTAGGTGTCTGTGTGTAAATGTACACACATACTCACACAAATATTGCCAACAACACTACAATATTTTCATATTTTTGCCATAACTTCGTTTTTACTGGCATTTTTGTGAATAGTTTTTGGCCATCAGACAGCCATGCAGCAGGAAGCAACCTAAAATTTTTCAAAATATTGGCAATACGAGAAGTATTTTTTAAGACTTGGTGTTAACTTGAATAAGTTCATTGGTTTGTGTGATTTTTCACTGACATTACGACAGGCATAACATAAATTTCCAGTGACTAAGGCTGCAGATAAATAACTTGGAATATGAAATATTTTTTTAATTGTTCACTTTGAATTTGGGAAAAAAAAGACAAAGTGAGAGAATGGGATAATAAGCTGGTAGAAAAAGATAGAATAATAGTGTTTAGGTAAAAAAAGCTATTCACAGAGCATTTGCTGTTCAGAAAATCTTGAAAATTCCGAATTTTAGAATTTATTGAATTTTCTGGGTTATATAAAAGTTTCCTGTTTTTCATTACAAGTTATTTTTTTAAATGTTATATAAAATTAATACTTTAATGTTTTCCCTAAATAAAGTTTATCATTTTTTTTTTTCGTACACGACTTAAAAGCTCGTTTTATTAAGTTTATCATAAAAAAAGGTACACTAAATTTAACCAAATCCTGATTTGGTGCATGTCAAAAGTCGATAACTTCACATTTTATGTCGTAACTGCTACTTTCTGTTGTCAGCACGTGACAACCTTTTTATTTCATCTAACTAATTAATAACTTATTTTATTTGTTTTTTGGGTCTGCCCACAAAAACATGCAGACAGACAAACACAGTTACTGTCTTCCTTACCAGTAACTAGTTAACTTTATTAGCTATTTTTACTTTACTACTTTTCTCTATCGTTTTTGGTATTCGTGTCGAATCAATGTTTATTGCATGCTTTTGACTTTTACGTGCTACTCGTTTAAGCATTTTATGGTTTGCCTGTTTTTATGCTTTTCTAGTTGTTGTGCTGTTTGAAGACTAGATCAGCACTATTTACACACCCTGAATAAGGATGGCTGCAACACGCGAATATGTTGCTAATAATCATTGTAATTAATTTGTTGCAGCGCTAATGTTTTATTAATAGTTTCCAAATATGTCGATAATTAATGATGATTTAATGCTGCGGGTGGCAACATTGTTGCATTGAGTTGTTGTGTTTATACATGTAATATTGATATTATATTTGATGTTAATAGCAATTTGTATTGACCCACATATTAAGTAGCAGTGAACACATGATGCCCAAGAGGGTTGCCAAAGTGGCTTTTGTCCGAAGATTTAATTAGCCGGACTTGGCGATGATTTGTTGAAAATTTAATGATACGCAAACGATTCACTCATAAAATATGACAAACGTTTAAAAAGCTGTGCATCATAGAAACGTAAATTTACTTTAGTGTATTCCACAGTAACTTTATAAAAGTTTGAATGTTCGAATAGATTTCTTACAAAAATACTACTTCCCAATAAACACCAAATCGTAGTCAGATTCGTTTTGAATTCGAAATGATAAGGAGATCTCGGATTCATCATCTCGGAATCGAAACGAGTTCGAAACGAATTCGAAACAAGTTTGCAAAAATCCAAATTAGTGATTCGGAGATTTTCGGGAAGACTTTATCATATAAAATACCTGATCGCCTATTCGTTTCGAATGTCGTGGAGTTGGCTACGGAAAACATGACAAGATTAAAATGGCTCACTACATTATTTAAAACAATTCTTAGGCTTAGGCACTTCGAACACATTGAATGTGTTGGAAGTGGTACCGAAATAATTATGGTACCACAGCCAGGAAGGCCTGAACACGCTGCAGCAGTTGGTAGAATTCTCCAAAAAAATTTGTAAAAATATTTCTTCTATTATTGTTTATATTTCAAGGATAAAGTGTTTTCCCTGAACATCAGTTCAGATTACGGAAAAAAATGCCTCTGTATTTTTAGATAAACAGCAAGCCTTTGGCCAAGTCTGGCACGAAAGTCCTATACAAGATAAAAAAGCGGAAGATACTTCATACTACTTCATTTTCAAGTAATACCTTCAAAATCGAAGTTTTTATGTTAATGTCGACCAGAGCTATAAAAAATTGCAATCATTAGGAGCTGCATTCTTTGAAGTCACAATCAATGAATAAATTTTTTGATTGCATTATTTATTCAATTTCGTGAATAAGACTTAAGAAAAATTAAGTTCCAATCATTTTGAATGATTTGATTTATTAATCATTTTGTGCAATCATGACTTGTTTTCATTGTCACCATTCTCAATCAATTGTGATTTGACTTGTGAATGCAATCAAGTAACACAAATTTAAAAGTTTTTACGCTATATATTTAAGCAAAATTTCGTTCCACCACGCCCAGGTTTTCAGATATTAATTTAAATATGGGAGTAAAATAGCGTTGCTTCTCTCTTGTGGCCGACGACGCAGCATAGGTGTTTTTTTTTCTTTTTCGTTTTTTTGGATGTGAATTATCAATAACAAACATTTTTTTTCAATAATTGGAATAATGAGTTAAAAGAAAAGATCTCAATCAAGGGATTTGAAGTCCCAGCTGACCTGAAGTGATGTGAATGCAATCACTTGCCACATAACTGAATGTGAGACTGCAATAAAATTATTAAAAAAGATTAGTGATTTGAAATGTATAAGCCAGAAGAACCAAAAAAGAATTATGTATTGCAAACAATTTCAACAAAATCAAAATAATTAAAACGTGAAATTATTGCAATCGTTTGCAGCTCTGATGACGATGCAGAAATATCAATGATATGCAAAATTAAGGCTGGAATAGCGAAACGTAGTGTATAAGGCCCAGTATTGTATACAAAATTTACTGGAGATATGCTGACAGATGGTGTTGTACTAGAAGCAACTTATGTTTATGATAATGTTACAGCACTCATAACCTCTTTTTCACTTACAGAAGTTTCAAACTCCCCTCAAAATATAATCAGCTTAGTTGAGAAGCAGTTAAAAAAGTGGAACATTAAGACAGTCAGTACAAGTAATATTAGCACTCAGAAAAGCTGAAATTTTCTGAAGTTTTTCAAAAACTGGCCAATCTGGATCTATAGCATATAGCTGTGGGGAACAGCTAGCAATTCTAATGTAGAGATTTTTCAAAGGTAGCAGTCCAAAACATTGAAAACGATTTTAAATCTTCCGTGGTTCGTAAATAACAACATAATCCTTTAAGACTTAAAAAAACAGTCAAAAAATAAATAAATAAATTAAGCATAAGATACTTAGATAGACTAAGTAACTATCCAATTGCATTAGTCATTACTCATTTTGATCTAACATAGATCTACCATTTTGATCTTCTATAATTTTCTCAAATTTTCTCTGAAATGTTTCTGAAAATTAGTTTTATCGCAATAATCTTGAGAATAATTAATAAATATAACGTAAAAAATCATCTATACAAAATTTGGTAACGGTATCACAACATATCCCCATCCTCAAATGTCCTTTAACATCATGGTGTTTAAGAAAATTTAATTTTTTTTTTTTCAATCTTGTAGTAAATTACAGTAGACTTATGATAGCGGATTCCGAATATGGCAACCGATTTTTATTTTATATTTATTTGCTTGTGAGATACGAGTCTATAGTATTCAATTAAAAAAAAAAACTCCGAGTCCTTAGTCATATTTTAATAATTTTAAAAAAATATTGAATAATGTATTGGTAAGTAAATCCTTATAATTGGTATTCGAAATAGTTTGAATTTATCGGTTCGTAACCGATTTTTAACTAAGTTTTATTGAAATTGGGATTCGGCTTGGATTCCATTGAAGAATTTCCCCTTGATTCACGATTCAAAAACCTCTGCATTGAAGACTTTTTGAAGAAAAATGCCAAATAAAAAATAAAACTGCCAAAAAAAGGTGCCCGTTTTTTTAAAAAACTGAAGTGACATCACACTTATTTTATAAAACAAACAATAAATAAAATCAATAATACAACTCAAAATGAACATAAAAATTGTTTATATAAAAATTGCAAATCCTTTTCTCTTCTTTTTGACATGTTTCAAAAAAATGTCAATCATGTGGGCGGATCACTCCCACTTTGCGTAAATACCTTAAATCACCAAAACAAGGATCGGAGAAAAAGAAGAGAAAATAAAAGAAACCTGTTAGTATAGGGTGTCTTTTGTTAGAGGTATAAAACTTTTTTTCAAATGAAACACAGAAAAATTAATGAAATGGCCAATATTTTCGCTATATTAGCTTGCATATTTTATGGCATTTTATGTCTTGACAAAATTCCGAGTATATGGGCACCCCGACTACGTTTTATGAAAACCATCCTGTTAGTCCAGCCTTATCTCGCTTTAAACGCGCCAAAAGTTGGTTTTGGTCAGTCATAGCTGGTTTATCAGCAAAGACCAGTGACTTGACATATCCCACAAAAAGTAGTCTAACGGAGTTAAATCACATGATTAGGTGGCCACTGACAGGCCCATTTCTTGATATAATTCGGTCAACAAAAGTTCGCCATAATAAAGTATGGTTTCACGCGCTGATTGGCCACCAAATAGCACTTAGACGATTGATATTGGCGTGGGGAACCAAAAAGTGCGAATCATTTGTCTGTAGCGCTCGCCATTTACATCAACATTTACAGCTCCTTCTTTAATTTTGAAATAGTATGGACCAATGATGCTTTCGGCATGCCAGAAACCACCCCACACAGTAATCTTTATTATATGTAAGGTAGTCTGGAGAGTCTTTAGGATTGTTATTACTCCAAATACGAATTTTTGGTTATTTATGTATCCATTTAGCCAGAAATGTCTTCATTGCTGAAGACGATCTCACGGTAAAACTGTTCTGTAAATTTTCCGCACAGAACGTAAAATTTTGAAATAAATTTCCACACTTCTTAAACATTGTTCCATTGTAAGTAGTTGTATGGTAAATTGCCAAAGTATGCTGCCAATAAATGTCAAACACATGTGTTTACTTTGACAACTGGTTTGATAGGTATCCCCTTAAAAATTCTATATCTCTAAAAAAAAAAACACCCTTTATAAGTAACTTTGTCTTGTTTGGCTAAATAAATAAATAAAGAAATTAAACTTAGGCTTTGTCTAACACGTGAAATAATTTGAAATACCTAATAAGTGAAATTTTTTTTATTTTTGTATCTTGTTTTATTAACATAAAAATTTTTTATGTTTAACATTAATAAATATAATAATTATCAATTTAGAAACATTGTTTACTTTATAATATGGTAAACCTATAAGAAATCATGAAAAAAATCAAATTTTTCTTTATAATCCCCCCATTTTAATTTCACTATTCGATTGTTCATACCCAAATGCCTTTAAAATATTATAGCATAAATTTTGTTACGAAATTCATTTTAAGGCAATTTAAAAAAGTGATAATTTTTACAAATTGATTTTTTTTCAAAATATAAATTTTTGAAGTCAGACGTCCCAGTTTTCAACCTTTTTTTTAAATTTTTTTAAATCCTATTTTTATAGTCCAAATATTCAGTTTTTTGAGGTAAGCGAAAATCGGAGATACTTTAGCAAACTACATAGAACTATGAACAGGGCTAATGTATACCCAGATCAACTAATATATAGCAGAAGCTAAATTAATGCTTTATGATTTTTACACCCCAATGCGTACTTCGTAAGGGGTATATTAACTTTGTCATTCCATTTGTAACGCCAAGAAGGATGCGTGGCAGGTATAGAAAATACATATATTTTTGATCAGCATCATCTCCTTAGTCGATTTCCGTGTGTCCGTCTCTCTGTCCGTCTATCCGTCTGTGGACACGATTACAGCCGCAATTTCAAAGCTATCACAATGAAAGCTTCTTTTTATAAAATGAAGATCAAATTCGAGAATGAGCCAAATCGGATTAAAACCCCGCCTACCTCCCACTCAAAATGACTTTATTTTAACCGTAAAATCTCTTTAAAATCCACAAAAATTAAAGAAATGCCTTGAAATTTTGCACGTTCGCTTTGATGTTTCATATAAATCTTGACTATGAAATTTGGAAAAATCAGATGAAAACCACGCCTACCTCCCATACAAATTCGCTTTATATTAACCGTTAATCTCTTAAAAATCCACAAAAATTATAGAAATGTCTAGAAATTTTGCACATGAGCTTTGATATATAATATTAACCATCTCTGTGATATTTGGCAAAATCCCATACAAACTTACGTCATCAAAATAGAAAAACTTTCATTATCCAAATTCCACATATATCGGTTATACAACCCATACCAAATTTTGCACATCTATTCTACATACACATTGGTGTAACGCGAAGTGTTTAGACTTGCAAAGTGGGCGTGCCCTTTTTACTTTTAATCGAATTTCTTCAACACCGTGTGTCTGTCATCAACCAAATTTTTCAAATATTGTCCTTGGTAATTTGAGCAGTTTTAAGTTTATAAAATTGGGTGTTTCTACACAGGGGGCGTGACACTTTATTTTTAAACCAGCTCCATCTACACCGTTTTTTCGATTTCAATCAAATATCTTACATATATTCTTGAATATAATGAAAAGTTTTAAGCCTACAAAAGTGGGTGGGATTGGACAAGGGACGTGTCAATATAACTCTAATCAAGCTGCCTCTACACCGTTTGTCCGACTTAATCCAAATTTTGCACACATATTATTTGTCATAAGGGTCAGACTTTAGTTTATAATAAACATTTTTATTTTTGAAGCAATTGAATACAAAGCAATGAGACAAAACTTTTTTTTTAACTATAGAGAAAGAATGTGTGTACAAATGTGTTACAGTCAATGTATATGATCACTACGAATAGTTTTATATTAAAAGGAAATAATTGTTAATTTTGAGTTGTGACTGTTTTTTATTTAGTGTGCAACATATTCTTTATCATAACGAGATGTTTTAAGTCTACAAAAGTGGATGGGAGTGGACAAGTGGCTTGTCAATTTAAGTTGTAATCAAACTCCTTCTACATGCAATAACAATAGAGTTCAGCTACTACAGCTATATCGCACTTCCTCAGCATTAACCCATCTAAAGCCACTACCCAGTAATCAATGAAAATATCAATGTTATGGATAACCGTGACCACAAACAAGTTAATGTGGGAAAAATTTACCCACCAATAAATGGGTTGGGCTCAGGGACAACACAAGACGTAACAACTAACCATGCGTATATATAGATCTAATTACACAACTAATTTTAATCTACTTTTGAGTTGACCTTTTGACAAATTAACATCAAAAACGCTACAATTGTTAACAAAGGAACTCATGCGACTTAAAGGAGCAGTAGCCATATAATTTGTTCTACTAAATGGCAAATAAATTAAGTTGTTAGCGTTTCTACTGCTTCTACGGTTAGTGTTAAAATTTATGTGAGAAAGAAGTTCTGGAGAATCGAATACACCAGTTATGAGCTGGTGTAAATATACGATATCTGCCGACTTCCTTCGATCGCCTAAAGACTGCATTTTTAATAGTTTTAAACGATCCTCATAAGGAGGAAGGTCTAATATGTCAGTTCCACTTAAGCCCCTTAGAGCAAACTGAACAAAACGTTTTTGGATTCTTTCTATTCGATCAACATGCACATTGTAACTTGGGGACCAAACTTGACTTGCATACTCTAAGTGAGGACGTACGATTGCATTATACAACGTTGTAGTTGTAATCATGCTATTAAATTCTTTGGCCCAGCGTTTTACAAAACCAAGCATTGAAGATGCTTTTTTACAAATATTATCAATATGAATGTTAAACGACAGCTTAGAATCCATGCATATACCTAGGTCTTTGACGGTGTCTACACGACTCAAGGCAGTATCTTTAATCTTATAATCAAATATAAAATTATTCCTTTTTCGCGAAAAGGTCATAGTTTGGCATTTATCTGAATTTAAAAACATATTATTTTTAGAACACCAAACTTCAAAGGATTTTAGATCAGACTGGAGTAGATCTGAATTATCTCTAGAATTAATCGTTCTGTATATTTTCATATCATCGGCATAAATAAGCAGATGAGAGTGTTCAATGACGTGAGTTACATCATTGATAGCTAAAATAAACAGAAGAGGACCAAGGTGACTACCCTGAGGAACACCTGATCCAGCAATAAATTCAGAAGACAATGCGCCTCGGAAACGTATTTGATAAGATCGCTCTACCAAATACGATTTAATCCAGTTCACAAAATATTGTGGAAATCCCATTAACTCAAGTTTAAATAAGATTAGATTGTGTGGTAGCTTATCAAATGCCTTACTAAAGTCAGTGTAAACACAATCGACCTGGTTACCAGAATCAATAGAATTTAAGCAGAATGTTGTAAAATCGAGAAGATTAGACACAGTGGATCTGCCATTCACAAAACCATGCTGACGAGTTGTTATATAAGTACTCTCCATCAGGATTAAAAGAATCTGAACAGAATGATTCTTTAAAAAGATTGGCGAAAAGGCCACAAATTTTGACGGGATTGTCAGTAAATTCCTCAGGAGTTCTAAAAGAAGAAGGAAATCCATCAGATTTCTTCTTTGTGTTTACGAATCCCCAAAATTTCTTTGGATCTGTCAATATTCTCAGCTTAACATTATCTAAATATTCGTGATATAATGTAGCTGAGCGATTTTCAAATTCCAGAAACAAACGTTTGTAAGTTTCTAGGTCGTTTGAGCCTAAGCTACAGACGTATTTCTTCCATGCCCTATTCCTGTTGTTGCGAAGAGTCTTTAAATCCTTTGTGTACCACGGGTACGCAGAATTCCTCGCAAATTTGAGACTATAAGGTACTGATTGAGAAAACACAGCAAAGAGTTCTATATAAAAAAAATGTATGGAGTCATCAAGGCAATTTACATTTATATATTCCAAAATTGCATTAAGTTTACCATGAAGTAACTGATTCAACTTCAAAAAGTCAGCATTTTTAAAATTGAATTCATAAAGCTTATCTGCTGAATTAGAATTTACTATATTTGCTCTGTCGGATTTGTACCAAATACTCAATGGTGGATGATATTCATCAACAGTAGTTAGAGCATGAAAGGCCCTCTTAACAACAACATTGTTACTGTCTGTAGTTAAGACCAGGTCAAGAAGTCTTTCAAGACTATTATAAATACAACTCACTTGTTGTAAGTCTGAACATATATTATCAAGAAATATATGTTCTTGGCGGGTCTTCGAATTAGATGCACAATAGTACGTATCATCGTCAGAAGAATGCCATTTTAAATCAGGTAGATTAAAATCGCCCAATAATAAAATGTCGTCATTAACGTCAAGTAAATCAATTATGTAATCTATGCACTCCGCAAGGCATGCATAGACCTCTACACTACTCTTAGGAGGAACATATGCATTAATAACATATACATTAGAGTTACAATGTATAACTTTAACGCAAATTAGTTCAATATTAGAAGAGCAGGGAATGTCAACAATAAAACTGACAAAGCAGTTCCTCACAGCCAAAAGGACACCACCACCGACAGAAGAAATATTGTCAGTGTATCTGTCTTTTCTAAAAACTTGAAAACTATTGTCAAACAATTCCAAATCAGTAATGCTTCCGTTTAGCCACGTTTCTGTTAACGCGATAATATCCTCAGAGCAATTTTGAGTTGATAGAAATAAGCTCTGCGTCTTAAAACGTAGTCCCCTTACATTTTGATAGTAAAGGGACAGCCTATTTAGTTTTTTTAAGTCTGGCGGGCGGCTTGAGTCACCCTTTTAGACTTATTTTTTGGCTTGAACTCAGTAACAAGAATATTATCGGCCCACAAATTAGATTTAAGAACAGTTGTAAATCTACACCGTTTTTCTGATTTCAACCAAATTTGGCAAATACATTCTTTGGAATAATAATGAGCAGTGATAAGTTCAAAAAATTGGGCGGTATTAAACAGGGGCGTCCCACTTTAATTTAAATTGAACTCCTTATACAGCCATTGTCCGACTTCTTCCAAACTTTCCATATTCTTTGGAATAATGAGCACTCAGTAGTCTATCAAATTGGATAGAATTGAACGAGGGCGTGGCACTTTAACTGTAAACGAAATTGTTTTACACCGCTGGTATGAATTTCTACATACCAATCAAATTTTGCACATATATTCTTTAGCATAACGAGCAGTGGCAGCTTAGGATAAAATAAAATGAAGCGTATGACACAAATATTTTTGGAGATAATATGTAAACAATTTATAGACGGCTAAATACTTCGAATATACTTCAACACGGCCTCGGAGGGTTATTTTAGCTTCGATACCCTGCCGAAGCTTCATTCTCCTTCCTAGTTATGATTGGCTTTATGCTTTAAAAAATTTTTCTTCACCTGGCATCATCAACTTGGCCATATTTTTATGATTCCAACGAAAAAATGGCATAAATTTCACTTTATTTATAAAAAATAGGAGTTTTGATTAATTTTCTTTTTTCTCATATATGTAATTTTAACAAAGTCACCTCAATGGTATCAATGTTGCCAAACTGGTGTGAAGTCATACTACTCACACATGCACAGCATATTTTCACAACAACAGTCATGGACAAAGATGTGTAGATACATCAACACTCACTCAATGAATGAGGCTGAATGATAAAAATGATTTCGAGCGAATGTAATAAAATGGAATATTGAATAATAAGTGAAAATAACACATCAAAGCTGAGGAACCTACACGTACACAAAAACCAAACCAACCAGGATATACCTATATAAATATATAGGTATATATAGGTTGGAGGCAAATGTAGCAGCAGTGGCAGCAACATAAGCCATAAAAATGGAAGCAACAATTTTAAGTCTCAATGGTTTGGGATGAAAAGTTTTTTTGGTTTATGAGCTTAAATAGAAAATATGGCCGATACAGAGTCGAGCACGAAATGCACATGCAACAAATAAATGTAACACGATGTGTATGTGTTTGTGTGTTATACCCATCAGAAAATCGAGAAGTTGCTTCATGTTAAACTTATTCCATAATAACTTGCTTGGAATGTGAAATAGAATTCACGCTCGCTTCTTGTGTAGTTAAAATATCCAGAATAAGTTACCATCTTGCTCCATAAGTTACCACTACTCTAGGAGTAGTTGATTTGGAATTGGAACGGTTAATTTTTGAAATTTAACAATTGACATTTTCAATGAAAAAAATCTAGACGTTATCGTTTGGTGAACTGATTTATTATTATTTATTTGAAATAGGTTAATGTACAGGAAATATATGTTTAAAGCAGGAAAATATTTATTCACTTTTAATTGGAAATATTTGTACTTTTTTTTCTGTAAGCACACTATGCAATAGTACACTTTGTTGCAATTGTATAAACCTACCGCAGAATTGGTTGATTGTATCATTCAAAAAGATATTTTTGAGTTGCTTTTTTCCAAAACTTTCACAATTCCTTGCAGCTCTTCGTGAAGTTGCTTGCTGCCCTAAAAATTTTGCATTTATCGCGATTATCCAGCGTTCTTTTTCTGCCATCTCCTTTTGCACATCTATAGCTTTCAGAATTACGTAAGAAGGAGCCTACTAATCCATGACTGCGATCGATTCTTCGAGAAATTTCACAAACACCAATTCCTTCCGAATTTAAAGCAATTATCTTTCCCTTATCAATATCTGTTAATTTTTTTGCAAGTGGCTTAATAAAAAATACACACACACACGATTCTTAATATTCCAAAATAGAAAAAAAACTTCCGATCGCTTCAGTGATCTATTGAACGTAATCTAAAGAACTATTGGATTTATAGAAATGCAACAGCGAAAAATGCTCAATACGATAAAAGAGTAAAAAAAGTACCGTTATTCTTCATTAACTCATTTAATTCTTGTTTCTCGAATTCACTCACAACTGCGCATTTTCTATGAAAAAAAAAAAACCAGCTCACAATTGTCGCTTGCAATATCAAACTCATTTACATTTTGAGTGGATTTATACAATTGCAACAAAGTGTAGTTATAGGTTGGTTCAGAAAGAAGCAAGAACGGAAGTACTTCTGAATTCACTTCTATTCCAACTCGATAAAAAGTTATTATTGGTGGCCTCTAATGGAAACGAAAACGGAAGTACTTCTTGTTTCACCTCTTTTTCAGCTGAATAAGGAATTCTTTTAGTTTGCTTCCTATAGAATCATAAATATAACTACTTTTTTCTGTAGACATCGCCTGCAAAAATTGTATTGCCCAGATGCAAACAAGTAATTCCAGAACTTGTTCGACAGTACTTCTTTTTTCTGCTAGGTATGAGTTTTGCGTGTGTGTATTTACTTTGTATAAATGTAGTTGCATCAATTTTTCATTTCATTTCAGTTCTAATGCGCTTCTCTATACGCAGCAACCTCGAAGCCACCACCAACGAGCACCGAACGGGCTCAACAACACTAAGCTTCTGATATTCTGAAGCGGCTCAAAATTGCTTGATATCCTTACCGTTACGCAGAGATTCGAAATGCATTTATCGAATTGAATGATTTGCAATTGTGTTATCAAATAGAATATGTCTGTCTATCTGCACTGTCTGTCCGTTCATCTTTTTATCTTGTGGACTATCCTTTGAGCTGGAATATCTATCTGCTAACTCAGATTTAACTGTTAACTTGGTCTGGTTGTATGAAGAAATTGCAAAGCTGACGACTTTCAATGAATTGCAAAGATTTGCTATTCAAGCCTATCTATCTCCATGTGTGGCTATATTTGTAAGAGTGTATATATGTGCGTATGTGTTTTGTGCTTACTCACACATCTATGTATATATCAACACAGACACATTGAGTTAAGAATTACAAATTCAATTTGAGAATGAATTTTAAATTTACGATTCATTGCATTGGGACACAATAAATTTTAATTTCATTTCATGTTTCACATAGATTAACTTATTCACTATTGTGCCATTCAGACGTCTGGAATAGCTAGCTGGCCACAAAATGCTATTTCGCTGAAAATTACTTCTATAAAAGAAGAAATATATAATATGATATTCTAGCAACTAACAAAAATGTTTTAAAAAATAAAATAGACGTGTGCTTGTCCGCCTCGGATAAACCCAAGAAGTGGATCCTTAACCCTCTAGCCCGCAAAGCGGTTCTGAGGCCCTATTGGTTTATTAATTCAAATTTTTGTGTTATTTTTTATTAAACTTTAAATTATTTGTCAGTTAAAAATATTAACCCAACCTATAAAAGAGTACCAGTTTTCAAGATTTTGGAATACGTAAGAACATCGATCGACAATCAGTTACAATAGAACAAGTTTTGATTTATCTTCTGATTACTCTTCCGTGATACTACTACCTCCATAGCCAAGTTCAACCAATGGAAAAATTATATAGACTTACTTCAGAGCAAACAAATTGGCTAAAATACCGACAGTACATTAGTAATCATTAAGAGCTCTAATCTTCGCTAAAAAGCGGGAATGAAACTGATTCAGCTATTATCAGTAATATTCTGATCTCAGCGGCTAAATATGCAACTCCTGTAACTCAAACAACACAAACACCAACTCTAAAAAGGGCCTTAAAAGAAGTTGAAGAGCTTCTTAGATAAAAACGAGCTCTTAGAAGAGAATGGCCGCAAAAAGAAGTACTAAATACTGAATTAGAACAAAATTTATAGCTATATAAATAGGCAAAAAGTAAGTCCAACAGAAGCCACCAATTATTCTCTATGGAATGCAAATAAAAATATAAAGATTCCAAAAAATTCGAAGCGCCTTTTAGAGGAAAAAATGGAAGATGGGTGAGAAGTGAAGCAGATAAAGCCCATGCATTTGCTGAGCACTTAAAATGTGTGTTTCAACCTAATCTACCCAGTAATAGTTTTGAGATTCCTAACTTACCTACTCAACCGAGGGTAAGTCCATTAAAAGTGAAGGTCAAGGATATTGGCAGATTTACTAAAACAAAACTTAGTACTAAGAAAGCACCATGGTAAGACCTTATTACTCCAAAAATAATAAAAGTGTCTCCAAGTATTGCTATTAAAATATTATCACATATATTTAATGCAATATTGAGGATTGGTTATTTCCCGATGTCTTGGAAAATTTCACAGATAACCATGATTCCCAAACCTGGAAAAGACCCAACCCAAACATCCTACCTATATTGTCAAAACGTTTTGAAAAATTACTGCTCACTAAGTTAGAGCCACATATGGAACAAACAAGAATTATCCCAAGCCACCAATTTGGCTTTCGGAAAAAACATAGAACTATAAAGCAAGTACATCGTATCACAAATAAAATACGGTAAGCTTATGAAGAAAAGAAATACGGTTCTGCCATTTTTTTAGATGTTGCTCAGCCATTTGATGGGGTGTGGCACGAGGGATTAATATACAAAATAAAACTTGTATTACCTGTTTACTGCCATAATATTTTAGAATCATATCTAAGTGATAGAAAATTTAAAATAAAATGTTAAAACTTTGTTCTTCAATCAATTTTCCAATTTCAGCAGGAGTTCCTGAAGGTAGCGTCCTCGGTCCAGTCTTGTATCTCATGTTTACAGGGGATCTTCCAACTAGCAACCGATTGGTCACTTCAACATTTGCAGTGACATTTAATTCTATAATTAAACCAATTTGGACGTACGGAGCGCAGCTTTGTCCAGTTCTTAGCTAATTAGCTAATACCACCTTGTTCAAAGAGAAAGGTTCATTCACACTGTGAATCGGACTTAACTGCCCGATTCGAAAAATTTTTTTTAATAGGTTGCCATATGTGTCTATGACAAGGCTGCCAAATATCAGCGTCTCTCGTTGACATTTGGTAAAGTGACAGTGTTTTGCTTACAACTTTATTCGTGTCTTCGTTTTTTACAATGGAAGAAAAAAATTGAGCCTGATTCACTCGCCTGATCCCTGGTTTGCGTGTCATACTCGTATACCCATGTCTAATCACCAGTAATGATGGATTCGATGAATGATTCGTCGTTTTCGATAATTTCCAGCATGTCTTTCGCGATAGCAGCTCGGTCTCTTTTTTGCATGAAATTGAGCTTTTTTCGGTACCAACTTCGCAGCGACACGTCTCAAGCCCAATTCATTCTTCAAAATGTTCTGAACGGATCCAATTGAAATGGCGACGTCCACTGCTATCTCTCTAATCGTCAATTTGCGATTTTAGACCAACATTTCTTTGGTTTTTTTCAACGTTTTCTTCGGTAGTCGAACACGATGTCCGGCAGGTACGAGGGTCGTCTTGACCACTCACAAATCGGTTAAACCACTTGTGTGCCATCTGATACGATAGAGCAGAGTCACCATAGCATTTCACCTACTATATTTTACGCGTATCGGCGCAGTTGAAACCATTTTTCACACAAAATTTGATACAAACTCGTTGCTCAATTTTTTCTTCCATCGTAAAAATCGAAGACACGAAAAAAGTTGTTGTAAACAAAACACTGTCACTTTACCAAATCTCAACGAGAGACGCTGATATTTGGCAGCCTTATCATAGACACATGGGGCAACATACTAAAAAAAATTTTCGAATCGTGTATATAAAGTGAAGAGTTTTTATAATTATGTTGAAAGATTAACAATATTAAAACCATAATTGATTTGTTATAATTTATTTAAATAATACTTTGTTAAATTTATATTTGATAGTATACATTTATTTCTTAGCACTGGTTATGAATTTGTATATATTTATTTAGGTGAAGACTTAATAAATAATTATTAGTTTCTAAAAGATAGGTTCAATAAATAATAAAAAAAGGTAAAAAAACAAGTTTTCAAGCTCATAGTTCGTTAGTTAATTTCTTTACAACCATTTAAAAGTGAATTTTATAGCGTTTTTAAGTTTCCCTTCCAACTAATTCTGTGGTAAAATATTTTTGTTCTATAGCGCTTCCACTTCTATGTCAATGTGTTTATCTCTACAATTTCCAACCTTCTTCTAACTAGGTTTCTCTTAAATTTTTTGTAACAAGTGCGAACATTAAGAATTTTATAATGTTTTATGTATCTCAGTCCCATTTTTTGCTTCAAAAAATATTATTGATTACTATTAAAATTGCTGCAAAAATATAAGTAATAATTCCATAAGATTTTTGGAATGTATCCTTTAAGTAAAAGTATAACTCTTAATTTAGTGTTTTATAGAATTTATTGAATTTATAAATTTTTTTTTTTATTAAACTTTTTAATTTTTTATTATTGCTTTTTATTATTATCAACCCATTAACCCCATAGTATTAGGTGTGTTTCTGTCAGCCGATTTCGATGATTTTTTCAGGAACTGCTTATTTTGATCACATTTTCAGAGTTTCAAAAAAACCAAAATTTTGGTTTCCCGATATGGGTGATGCCTTAAAGCAACGTTGGGCGTAAATGTGTTATATTTTTCCTTGAAATGAAGCTTTTATTTGTTGACCTTTTGGTTTGATCTTTTAGCTTTACATTTTCTGCCAAAATTTACTAAATAGCATCTATGTTTAAATTTACTACACTGTAAACAAATATGTCCAAGAAATGTGATTTTTTCATACACTCACACTCATACACTCCAAAGGTTAATACACCTCTCTTCCCCAAGAAAGTCAAAGGTTTATTAGCAACATTGAAACCCAATATAATAAACTTTGCCAACCCGAAATTTCAAGTCAAAACTTTAATACATTGATTTTTGAGATTTTTTAAAGTTAGCGGGGCTTTAAAGCAACAGCGGCGTTTAATGGGTTAATAGATATGATATCCCATTATTTAATACAACCGTTGTCATAAACCTGTTAGCTTACATTTCAAGTTTCATCTGTCTAGTGTATACAGTACGAATCGGATAGCGAGGTCAATCGGAAAGCTAGTGATTCCTTGAGGTAAGGCAACAAAATATCGTATGGGAGTGGGAGGGGGTCTATTCTCATCCCCCTCCTAGCTATAAGTAAAAGTATATACTAAAATCTAATTTTAAGGTAATATCACTTTTCACGCAATAACTTACGAATTAGCTACTACGAAACTGAATGTAACAGTTACAGTAAACATTAAAATTTACAATAGTGTACGTTAAAGAAATCGAAGTAATTCAAACTCAAAAAAAAATTTTTTTTTACAAAAGTTTTTAGTTCAAGTGCGATTTTATCGAAATTTTATCTGGAAAAAAAATGATTTTTATTACGTTGTTTTATAGTCTCAAGGGTTTTTAAAATTTTTTTATAATAAGGTCTTACCTCCGATCAAAAGATCATCTTTTGTAGTTTTTAGTTGTGCTCAAAATACTTATGTACAGCAAAAAAGCTCACATTGATATGTAAACAAATGGAAGTAAGATTTACTATCACTGTGATGTTTTTGTTGTACGATCAACAGACTTAGAGTGAAATTAATATATTATCATTACCGTTATAAATAATCAACTTTTATTTTTTTTTTTTTTGCGACTCGTCACTTCATTCTGGTACATTATCAAAGTAAGACACAATTCATAATTTATAAAACTATGACTTTAAATAAATCACTTACAGAGCAATTAAAATGCAGACCCTATATTGCATAATCGCGCAAACACATTTACAAATGCCCGTCTGCAAGGTGTTCGTAGATTTGGATATCTTCTTTGGTACTCCAACTCCAGCATGGAAGAGTTTCCATTGCATTATCTATCCATATACAAAAATCATGTCTGCGCATTTACGAATTGTCAAAATCATTTTGTAATTGCTCTGTTTGTGATTTATTTAAATACATATTTTTCTAATTTTCGAATTGTGTCTTACCTTGATAATATATTAGAAAGAAGTGACGAGTTGTACGAAAATAAAATAAAAATTTAGTATTTATAACGGTAATAATAGTATCTTAATTTTACACTCATTCTGTCGATCGTACGACAAAAAAATCACAGTGATTGTAAATCTTGCTTTCTTTTGTTTAAATATCAATGTGAGCTTTTTTGCAGTACTAGGTATGTTGAGCAGAACTTAAAACTACAAAATCAGATGTTCTGTTGATTGGAGGTAAAAACTTATTATCAAAAAATTTTAGAGAACAGTTGAGAGTAAAAAACCACATAGCAAAAATAATTTTTTTTTAAAATTTCGAAAAAATCGCACTCGAACTAATAATTTTTGTAAAGAAGTTTTTTTTTGAGTTTGATCAACTCTTAATTTTTTATTGTATAAGAAAACTTTTATTGATTTTTTTTTTTACTTGAATTGTTTAATTGTTAAATTTAATTTCCAAAACTGGTCCAAAACCTTACGTAACTGTAATACTTTTAAAACTATTGCGTAAAAGGTGATATGCCTTAAAATTCGTTTTTTTTATACACTTGTGCTTATAACTAGGAGGCGGGTGAGAATAGACTCCGCCCTCCCCTTTCATACGATTTTTTTCTGGTTTTGACCCAAGGAATCACTAGCTTTTGGTTTCACCTCGCTATCCGATTCACCCTGTTTAGGTCCATATTTATAGTTGTTTTAATTCACTTCCGTTTCATTTTCTGAATTTACAGCCGAGTTATATGTTACGCTTCAAACATATTAACCCGATAATATGGATATAAGCATGGCTTAAGTTGTTTAGTGGGTTGCAAGACCCTTTAATCAGAAGGTTCAAAGTAGTCAAACCTGAACGTACTCAATTGACAGTTTATAAATAGAACTTTATAATCCTTAAGTTAATCAATTAATTTATACATCAAAATTTAATTTTAAGTAATTGTGACATTAAGCATTAAAAAGTTAATTTCTTGATTAACGTATGCATGGAAACCAACTTTATTTTCCACAAGATCAAATTAAATAAAACAAGACAATTCGTACGGATCCTTAAATATTTGTGATTCCAGCTACACACTTATTGTGTTTATCTTATATCTTCGTTTTACCTGCGTAAATATTTATTGTCAAGAAATGAACACAAATGCATAAAATTTGACATTTCTGTAACAGAAGTGAGCAAACAACACACACACACACACACACACACTCGGACAAACTGGCAGCCAAAATAAATGATGATTATTTATGAGCCTGATTAACAACTGAAGAGCACATATTTCATTTGCACTCAAACATTTATTGGCCTTAATTATTGATACACGCACATATAGTTGAAACAATAAGTTGCACATTCAAAAAAACACACACACACGCACACTGTCACAAGCTGACACAGCATAACTAAAGCAAATGCACTGCATTTTGGACTTATACTGCAGGACTACTAACTAGGGTGGGTTTGAATTCTATAAATTTAAAATGTTGTTAAGTTAGGCTAATAAAAATGTACCCATTTTTAAGCTCTCTTAAATTAACACCTTTAAATTTGAAGTTAGTAAAATGGCATCGAATCTTTAAGAAAATTTGTTGTATCGCACAAACTCTAATGTTG
The DNA here is from genome assembly GCA_914767935.1 of Coremacera marginata. Lineage (NCBI taxonomy): Eukaryota > Metazoa > Arthropoda > Insecta > Diptera > Sciomyzidae > Coremacera > Coremacera marginata. The sequence continues at coordinate 38,116,807 of OU612045.1, read as the reverse complement.
TTGATCTCAAAAACTGCAGTCGTGCATTCTAATTTAGTATAACTAAGCCGTTTATTTTTTTGGAAAAAAAATAATATTATTTATTCCATCGGCATGCCGAGCCGAGAAGTAAAGCTAAAATATGCCGCACATACAACCATATGAAATAAGCTCAAAGTGCGTATAGTGCCAATTAGTCGCTTTGAGCTTCTTCCTCAACTGGCACTATACGCACTTTGGCTTATTTCATATGATTTTATGTATATGCAGCGTCTTTCAGCTTTCCTTCTCGGCTCGGCTCGGCACAGCAACTAGGCTTATAAAAACTTTAATTCATAATTTTGTTTGCAGTACGAAACTTATTAATAATTTAAATTTAGTTAAAAATATAAATTGAAGCGAACAAAATATATATATTTAATGTAAAATAAATATAGTATAATAATAATACAACAAATAATTCGAATTTATTATAATATTTTTAAAAAATCTCTAAATGGAGTTTTCATAGCACAACGACCATGCGCAGTATCTTCATAAGTAAACCTGCATAGAAGTAATGCAATTTTATGTAGCTACTGGCTATACTGGCTTTATAGCGACATACTTCTGTAATATTTATCTCGACACAAAAACGAAAGCAACTGATATGTAGTATTTATATATTATTATGTAAATTTTACATACATATTTATAACAACAACAACATAAACATCATTTTATGTTTTTTCTCATACAAAAATGTGAATTTCTCTTATTATATTTTGCTGGTTTGTGACTTAAGGGGGTCTTCTCATTGAGCAACTTTTTTTCAACTTTTTTTTTGCATTTATTTATAGCTTGGGTAGTTGTGAATATGCCCCTAAAAGGATTTTTAGAAATTCGAAATACTTTAGAAGATACAGCCTTTTTTGTGAAGCAAGGTCTGATGGACAAGAAGGTGATGGAGGTAATAAAACCAGCTTACGAAGCGCTGTCGGCAGATAATTTGCTTGAAAGATGCCTTGGATCTGAAACTCAGAATTCCAATGAGTCCTACAATTCTGTTCTTTGGTCACTTTCGCCCAAACACATCAACTCAAGTGGCTCAACACATCAAGTGGCCAATTTCATTGCAACGTGCCTCTTCAACGACGGTTTTATACCCATACTTAAAATTATGGGTTTGATGTGTATTGCGATTGGCAAAAACGCATACGAATACGCACTATCTCGCAATGAAGACAGATTGAACCGATCAGAGACTCGAGCTGCGGCATCATCAAAAGCTGGCAGAACGGCTCGCAGAGCAGAGAGGGCAGCAGAAAGCAGTTTCTACGAAAAAGAGGAAGGTGGCCTGTATGGAGCTGGCATCGCCGACTAATATTTGTAAGTAAAAATTGTCAGCTCTTTAAAACTGCATTTAAACATTTTTGATTTTTTTTTTTTTCCCAAAAAAATTACTTCAAACTTTAAACGCGTTTATCTCGAACCCACATTTTTCGAACTGGCGGCCATGATATCTCCAGTTCAACTGAACCGATTTTCATGAAACAAAATGGAATCGACGCAGAATTGTCACCATTCTCGGGTGAACCTCGACCATAATTTTAAAAAATTTTTTACTATTTTTTTTTACACTAAACTACAAAAAAAAAAACCCGAAATTGAAATTTTTTTTTTGAATGGTCGCCATTTTGTCAAAAAAAATCACAAAATTAAGGTTGAGGTTCACCCGAGAATTACATCTATACTGATTATAACCCCGTTTTTTTTTTCATTTCAGACGCTCCGGAGACCCGGAATCATGGCCGCCGTGACGACACCTTTTTTTTCACCACCAACTTTGAAGTCTCATTACTTTTTGAACAGCCCACGTATCGAGGCAATAAAAATTTTTTTATTTACTTTGAACCCTTTGGAAAAAAAAAAAAATTAAAAAAAGTTTTCAATTATTTTTTGCGTTTTCAAATAAGAATTTTTTTAAAAAGGGTCCAAAAACGGGTTTTGAATGAGAAGATATATTTCCCTTCAACATTTTCCATGGTAGTATAGAATATTAAGCAACCAACATTGCATTGATGCCCAACAGAGTTGAGAAAATATGAAATGTTTTGATCCCCTATCAATTATATCGTACGCCGTTGAATACGGTACGGAAGCTCCAAATATGATATTGAAGCCGCTGTCCAAATATTACAAGCTAGCTGAAGCCCCGACCGCTTCGCCAGACACTTTTTTAACAGGCTTACATACATATTGGCAAATTTAGAAAATGGAACCACAGGTGAAAAATTTATTAAAAACTTATGATTTTAGAAGAAATTATCTCGGAGAAACCTTTAAATTTTATTTATTTTATGATTTTATGATGATCAAATTACCCGCACTGTTTCACAAATGTAGTTTTTGTAAATGTTTTTGTTTTATTAAAAATGGAAGGTGTCGGCTGAAATGATTGAGGCAAGGAAAGACCAATATATCGTCATTGGGAGTGTAATACCGCGTATCAGCCACTTGCAAAAACGCGTATATTGCAAAAAGGCCAAAATTGAAATTTGCACTTTAATTCAAATTAATTTTTTAATAAAGGGCGGTTTTTCCTAATTCAAATACCGAATTACGAGGCTGGGCGACCCATAACTCCAAAGGGAGGTGGCATGCTCTTGTCTAATGCCTGCCTATTGGTTTGATCGGCACCAAACTCAAGACACTTTCGAGACTTTTCCCTAAAATTTTCATAGAAATTGGCTTAGCGGTTTCGGAGTCTATAACTGACATACACGACCACATACATAAATACATTACTTTTTATGTATACAGATAGATTATACTCAACAAAAGTCATCGGCCAGTTGATAGCAACAATCACTTTTTTAAAAGAATGCATCAAAAAAATCTTCCCTTGAAAACATTCTGGAAGCACTCCTGGAGAATGACCCAATTACATGCATATGTTGAAAGAATGCTTTCTTGGTATAAAAGTGGAAGGGATGGAATCCAATACTTTCTTTTCCACTTTACTTCCTTTTGGAAGCACTTTTTTGCTGGGATGTTAATCGCAATGACACACAGACTTAATTGATTTCATTTTTGCTGAAATCGGCTCAGCTGTTCACGTCTTATTATGTTTTTTTAAATAAGGTGACCGGGGTAGGCAGAATTGGCAAACTGCAAATCGATTAAGCCGTTCTCTTCTTGTTATATTTTTCAATATTGTGAGCGGGTTGTTCAAATCGATTCAGTCGTCCACTTCTTATTTTCTTTTCAATGTTAATAGGCTTAGCAGGTAGGCATGGGTAATTTTATTTTTCTCATCTAAATCTAATACAAAAGAATTTGAACCTTTTTCGTTCAAATCGGCTGATCTGTTCTCGTGTTACTTTGTTTTCTCAATATAGGGGGCGTGGCTTTTAAAACTTTTTTTAATAAAATGGCATCAATTGATCGAACACTCTTGAGTATTTATTGCTATTTTATTCCAATACCCTAGTACCCATGTTTACCGAGATATAGTTATTTATTTATAGTGCCAAGCTCGTTTGACTTATTCCACCCAATTTTTCTACTGTCTTTGAAAATAATCTTACCCACATCTTTACCAAATTCCAATTCCGTAGTAACCATATTTACCGAGATATAGGGATTTGCAAATATTTCCCCATATACACCATATACGCACAAATACATGTTCAAATGCCTATAACTCATGGACTAATATTGACGTCACCTTTCATGCGATATTCACACATCGGTTCAAAAATCGAAAAAAACAAAATCGGTTCACGCATTACAGAAAACATCAATTTCATACACAATGCAACTTATTTTTATATACACATATAGAAGCATAGATCGTGAGAAGATCAGATGGAAAATTATTTCTTGCATCGTTTTAAAAATTGCGGCACTGGGCCACAAGATGTAGTCAGTTCACATGGGCAAGTCCCAGGCTGTCGAACGTTTCATTCGGACACTTCTTTTAAAAATTTTTCATACGGTCCAGAGATATATTTGGGATAAGTGTACATTATCGAAAAGCTATCTATTGGTATAGAAAAAAAAAAAAAACAATTTTTGTTCAAATGAAATTTATAACAAAATTTTTGTTTTAAACATGCGTTCGGACGTTTCACGAAACGAAAGTCATTTTGGGACTAAGTTCATAACATCCTTAGATCAATATTTTTTATTTTTTTTTAATAAGCTTTCAGAAAACTCAAACGCCGTATGTATTAAGGGTAGAGTGAGGATAAATAATTTTATTTGTTCGGGCGTTTTGTGTCGAACGATTTAGATTTTTCCATTGTAATTATATTGGGTAATTAAGTTATTAAGTAACTAAGAAATTAAGTAACTTAGAAGTTTAGAAACAAATTTGATATATTGTTTTTTCCTTTTTCATTAATATCTTTAACCAATACCTTCCTTCTTACTAAACATTTACTAAAAAGAAAAATTATATTTGTGAAACACTGCAAGCAATTTGATCATCATATTAAATGAATTAATGTATAAGTTGCTTAAATAAATAAAATTTAAATGTTTCTCCAAGGTAATATCCCAAAATTATGAGATTTTAACAACTCTTAATATTTCACCTGTTGTTTACCATTTTTGGGATTTTCCCATATTGATAAGAGCTAAGGAGCAACTCATTCGCCTGTGGGCTAACAGGTTATACTAGGTATTGCTAGCATTAAACTCTTCTCTATTAGGAAGATTTTTGTACTTGTAGATTTTTTCAAGTCATTATATTTTGTATCATTTTTATTTATATTTTGCGTCTCTATTTCAATCCCCAAAGAGCTCGGGCATTTTTTGAAGGAATATGAATGACAAATGCTGCTGTCGTTTGCAAATGAATGAATTGGGTTATAAGTCAACGACAGAAGGTCATTGGTATAAAAACTAGAAACAAAGTTGGCGATAGGAGTTGGCACTGTGGATCTCCAGCGTTAATAACATGCTCACTGTACTAAATGACATCGACTACGACTCGGACTGTGACTACGATTACGAATACGACACCTCATAGGCAGTCCCCTAAGGAGTTACTTTGCAATAAAACTTAAACTGGCTTTGTTTTTGTCTGACATGATATTTTAAAAATGATTGCATTTTACAATTAAAGAAAAAGCTTTTTGTTTGTTCATTTAAAAATAAAAAAAAAATTAAGTTACTTGTCATATTTAAATTTAAAGCGAACAAGCCTAGAATTTTAAAAAAAAATCAGTCATTAAACATAAGGTACATACATATATAAAACAAATTTATTTTTGTACAATATCCAAACAGATTTTGTAAAAACTGTCATATTCAGACTTTCATGATCATTTTAATCAAAGCAAATAATCAGCTCAGTGAGTCACTGAGACTTTCCTTAAGTAAATTTCTTCATACAAAAACCACCATTTTTCATTTATTTTATTTTGTTTTCCTTTTTGACCCACCCTTATGTGTAGTTGCTTTGACATATTTATTTCAAAATGTTCTTGGTACGAATGTAGTACTGAACAAGAGTTAGTCAATGTTTGTTGTTTTGACTTTTATATCATGCTTTTTTGTATGCTTTTTTGTTAATCAATCTTTTATATGCATGCGTATGTATACATATATTGAAAACCAGAGTTAAGTAAGTACTCGAAAAGTTTGAAAATTATATGTTTACTAGCTTATACCCGGCGCGCTTCGCTGCGCTCAGCGCTTATCCCCTAAAAGAGGGTGTAGCTTTAGTGAAGCCATACTTTTATAGTAAGTTCGTACCGAGTTTTATTGATGTGTGACTTATTTCGAAAACTATACCGACTATTTGGGGTGCCGAAAAGTACCACGCCCCTCGACCAACGCCCATAAAATGTTACCAGTGGAACGGCATGTGTAAATTGAGGTCGAATACTGAATTCCGAGACTGTGCGACCTACAAAAAAAAACCAAAACTGTTCGATATCGAAAATTTTTGGTGTATTTAAGGAGCCTTTTGCGGTCGGCACCAGACTTCATAGGAACCCTCTCAAGGCTTTGGTATAAAAATTGGCTTAGCGGTTTCGGAGTCCTTAAGTGATATACACATATACCCACATACGTATATACATTAAGTCGCCTCACGCTCCTTAGAAAAAAAAGTTGCTTAGTCCGGGTCTTCAAAATAATCCATGGCTTATGTTACGATGAGCCCCAAAAAATTTCGACTAAAAATATTGCCTGGTATGGTAGTTAAAAAAAAACAAACGGTCAGAAATAAGAGTAATGAAAAAGTTCTTTTGCATCAAAAATCTTAAATTTTTTCCGTTGGACCAAAGATAATGCGGATTTTTATGGATTGGTTTAACTTTTTTCATATTATTTTCACTAAAATTCAAATTAATTTTTTTCCATACTACTTTTAGTCAAATAAATTGTAAAATGTTAAAAAATGTGTACATTTTTTTGTAATTTCATTCAATTTAATTCTTCACTTTACACTATATTTTATCATGAATAGATAATTTATTTGACCAAAAGTAACATGGCAAGACAAAATAACTATTAAGTCTGACCGTTTGTTATTAAGAACATAAGAAGACCGGTCAATGTCCTTTCAAGGTTTGAAATGGCCATTTCGATTTTTTTTTTTTTTCAAACTATTCCAGCTTCTGTCGAAATATTTGGGGGATCATCATAACAAAAAGCGTTATTTTGAGCAACCGACCCAAAAACACCTTTTTTTTTGTGAGGAGCTCTAGTATACGTATACAAACAAACATTTAGGCATGGCAACATTTATATGTATAATGACCGCCACTTGGTCTTATTGCACCTACATATCAAGTTTCACTATCAAAACATGTACAGCTCAGAAATTACAATGATTTCTGAAAAGTCGGCGTAGATAAAGTGCGACTTTTACTGTAAATTTGGATTTATATACTTTCACGGATTTGTGGGCGTGACAAAATTTATATAAAAAGTGACCGCCACTTGGACTTATAGCATCTGCATACCTATCAAATCATTGACTATCAAAACGTTCACATCTCAGGAATTTAAATTATTTCTAACCGATAGCCCTGGCAGCTAGTGCTTACTTAGTTATAATTGTTAAATTGTAATTAACTATAAAACATACATAAATAAATAAATTAAATAAAATGATTGCTGAAGAGTGGGCACAGATATAGTGCTACCATGCACATTTTTGGTAAGCGAATGAACTTAATTACCAAATTTTAGTATTTAACGATGAGAATTGTCTGATTTATAGAAGTTCTATTGATTTGTGGGTAAAAAAAGTGGCGGCCGTGGCGTAGTGGGTAGAGTGTGTGGTCCATATGGGATAGAACCCTGGTTCGAATTCCACCTGACACAGAAAGTTTTTTCAATTGAATTAATTTTTCAGTTCGGCCGTCACCTCTCTGCTGACAATGGCAAACCTCAGAGAGTAAAAACTGCCATGAAAAACTTCTTGAGAACATAAGCCGTTCGGAATCGGCATAAAACTTGTAGGTCCAGTTCTCGATCATTTCAATTCATCATAAGAAGCTCGGCCAAAGTCCTTTCAAGGGCTGAAATTGGCCATTTCGCGTTACTTTTTTTTATTTGCGGGTGGTACAAGTTGGCGTGGCAAATTTTATATATATATATTGACCGCCACTTAGAGCACCTGCGTATGAAGTGTTACTATCAAAACGCGTACAACGCAGGAATAAGCATGATTTCGAAAAAGTGGGCGTAGATATGGTGCGACCACGCCCATTTTTAACAGTTGCCGATAGTGACCTTATGTACAAAATTACCAATTCTTAGTCTTCTACAAAGCATTTTTACTGATTTGTGGGCGGTTAAAGTGGACGTAACAACATTTGTATATACATAGTGACTGTCACTTGGATCCATAGCACCTGCGTACTAAGATTTCCAATCAAACCGTGTACAACTCAGGAATAAGCATGATTTCGAGAAAGTGGGTGTAGATATAGTGCGGCCATGCCCATTTTTTGTGCATTGGCCGACAGTAATCAAATAAACTAAATTACCAAATCCTAGTCTTCTACTTTTTTACTGATTTGTGGGCGTTGAAAGTGGACGTGACAACATTTATATATAAATAGTGACTGCCACTGGGATCCATAGTACCTGCACACTTAGATTCACTATCAAGTAATGATTAAAACTAAATTACCAAATCTTAGTCTTCTACGGCAAAAGCCGTCTGATATAAAGCATTTTTACTGATTTGTGGGCAGTAAAAGTGGGCGTGACAACGTTTATATTTACATAGTGACTGCCACTTGGCCCCATAGCACCTGCATACCAAGATTGACTATCAAAACGTGTACAACTCAGGAATAAGCAAGATTTCGATAAAGTGGGCGTTGATATAGTGCGGCCCTGCCCACTTTTTGTGCATTGGCCGACAGTAACCATACGAACTAAATTACCAAATCTTAGTCTTCTACCGCAAAGGCCGTCTGATATAAAGTATTTTTACTGATTTGTGGGCGGTAAAAGTGGGCGTGACAACGTTTATATATACATAGTAACTGCCACTTGGACCCATAGCACCTGCATTCCAAGATTCACTATCAAAACGTGCACTACTCAGGAATAAGCATGATTTCGATCAAGTGGGCGTAGATATAGTGCGGCCATGCCAATTTTTTGTGGATTGGCCGACAGTAACCATACGAACTGAATTACCAAATCTTAGTCTTCTACGGCAAAAGCCGTCTGATATAAAGCATTTTTACTGATTTGTGGGCGGTATAAGTGGGCGTGACAACGTTTATATTTACATAGTGACTGCCACTTGGACCCATAGCACCTGCATTCCAAGATTGACTATCAAAACGTGTACAGCTCAGGAATAAGCAAGATTTCGATTAAGTGGGCGTAGATATAGTGCGGCCATGCCCATTTTTTGTACATTGGCGGACAGTGACCATACGAACTAAATTACCAAATCTTAGTCTTCTACGGCAAAAGACGTCTGATATAAAGCATTTTTACTGATTTGTGGGCGGTAAAAGTGGGCGTGACAACATTTACATTTACATACTGACTTCCATTTGGATCCATAGCACCTGCATACCAAGATCACTATCAAAACTTGAACATCTCAGGAATTACAATGATTTCTTAAAAGTGGGCGTAGATATAGTGTGACCACGCCCATTTTTTGCACAGTCACCGGAAGTAACCATCTGAACGAAATTACTAAATTTTAGTTTTATATGATTAAAACCGTTTGATATAAAGCATTTTTTTTGGTTTGTGGGCGATAGAGCCAATTTGGGTTGTATGGGAGGTACCACGCCCCCTTCTCCAATCAACACCAAACTTCACAGGAACACTTCCCGAATGTTGCTTCAGTATCCCTAAAAATTGCATAAAGTTTGGTTCGGTGGTTTTGGAGTCTATACGTGATTTACACACATATCCACATACCCACATACCCACATACCCACATACCCACATACATACATTCATTTTTATATATATAGAAGAATAGAATTAAGTCATAGTCATAATCAACATAACCATGACCAACACCACCATCATAGTCTAGAATTTAAGTACTATATAAACAATCCAAAAATAGGTTAACTCTTCTACACACTCTAGTCATTTTGTTGTTGTTTTTGCAATTTAATTATTAAGTAGCTCAACACGATAGTCATTATATAAGAGACAACAAGTGATTATTTGGCGTTTGCTGTTAGAGCAGCTATTGAAATTTGAGCATGACCGGCAGCTATATTCTGACCCAATATTTATTTACATCCCAGCAATGTGCCATAAAACAGGCGCACACATACACACACACACACACACACACACAGTTCCTATATGTATATAAATGTGTTTGTTGAACTTATTGATTTCTCTTAACTAATTAAAGAAGCTTCCAGCAACAACAAAATTGTGCATATAGCACTATAAATAAAATTTAGACTTTAGCAAACTCTATCAAAGATTTTTGAGTTCTTATATGTGAGTACTATCATGGCTGATGTGTAAATGTTTAACACATTTCGATTTTGCTATAACAATCAAGTGCAAATATATTTCAAGTACTAATAATATAAATTATTATTGGCATCCGCACTCAGGAATCTCTTTTTGTTTGTCTTATTATAACACTGTTTGTATTCTGCTTAATATTATTGTAAGCCATTCTTGAAACTAATTTTGAAATATTTCCCTTTTATTGAAATTGAGGTTATTTCATCAATTTACTTAAGTTCTTGTATTCATTAAATGTGGTGATGCTTCAAGAAACAACACTTAGGATATTTAATTAATATTAATATCATCTAAAAAGCATTTCAACATTTAAAACGTTTCAATTTAAGATGTGGGAAACTTGAAATAAAAGTAAAATATAGGTGCCATAGTAAAAAGAAATATCTATTATTAAAAGTTCCCATATCATGGAGAACAAAATAAAAGTTTGGTTGTCTAGCATTATTTTACATTAATATTGTGCTACATTTCCTTTCTATATATCATAATTCCCCTAACTATATAATATATTATAAAAAAAGGTAGATCTAACTATCGCTGAAATTATTTATGACGGTTTATATTTCTTTGAAAGAGTACTTGAAGGTTAGAAGAATAAAAGGATACGAAGCGATTGAAGTGTCTTAAGCTTGAGTGAGTGTAGTGCAAATAAAAGTGCAATTTGAGTTGAAAAACAGGAAGATATACCCAGCAGAAAACTTGCTCAGGCTTCATATAGACAAATTGGTATTCAGGATTTCATTTCTAGGCATAATCATGCATCCATTATTCAGTTCCGATTTCATGGCTGAAATTAAGATACAATTCAGGCTTCCATTTTACAGACCTGTATTCTTTACAAAAACTTAAAAATCAGTCATTTTTAATTTCAGGTCAGATATCATATATGCATGTGAAATAAATATTGATATTCAGACCAGAAATCATAGATGAACATTTAAAAAAGGAATACCACACTTCAGGTCTTAAAAGGCGGACACTTGCATGAAAAAATCAGGGCTGTTTTCAAACAAACATCAGGCCTCGGTCATGCCTGTCAAGCCTGAATTATAGCATGATCAGGTATTACATTTTCTGCTGGGTGTTGATTATTTTTAAAATCTTAATAATGCGATTTTCCATACGAATAAGTGCAGCCCGAAGCAAAATATGTATTGTTCCTTGGGCCAAAAATATTCCATAAGGTCTAAAATATAATAAAAATATATATATTACTAGCAGGCCACAGTGGTCCGCGGCTTCGTCACGGACGTTTTTTTTTTATCAATTAAGAGCGGTAACACGTTTCTTTTAGCTCCAACAAAAACTTTTAAGCGCCGTTCAAGCGATCACCGTATGACATCAGCCTTCAAGACAATGCATCTCAAACGAAATAAAAAAATTATTTTCTTTGGTTTTGTTCAAGGTTCATTAATATCATGATACAATGATAAGGTAGGCCCATGATACTAAATGCTCTCACGCGTCAACGAAGAGCGGATAATGAGAAGGAAGATGCATGGTGGCCAGCAGCAGTTGATGGCTTGGCCATGCGATGTAGCACCAATTTAATTTCCTCCCATAAAGTTGCAAACATAAACATCCATAAAGTGCGGTCGCGTGTGTTAAATTTGTGATAATTTGAGTGAAAATATTATAACAGCGTAATAAAAACTATAAAATGTGAAACTCTTAAAATTGCAAACAAATCTGTAACAAATTCTAACCTACAAACTGCGAACGTGAGTATAAAGAAATTTGCGATGAACAGCTGATTTTGACATCAATCTAGCTTTATTCTGCTTTCTACTCCATTCCTCTCCGTGATGAGCTTACCTTATAATTCTGCCATGCATTAATATAGGTTAAGTCACTTGAGAGAAGCTCAGTCGAACTGTCAGAATTTATAAAAGGAAATCAAGAAAAAAAAAACCTGAATCTGTACAATTTTTAGCTAACAGCTACTTTGACAGTTCGAGCAAAGGCGGAAAAAGAGTGCTTTTCTCTCAAGTGACTTAACCTATATTCATGAACCTTGGGTTTTGTTTTGTTTTGTTTTGCAGCTCAGCACTGCGTTTGTATGTATCGCTCTTTTTGCCTTAAGTGTGACTCATCTGTTTTTTACGTTGTGCTGTGCTGGCTGAGCGGGAAAAGAGAAGAGTAGAGAACAACATGGAGTTTATTGAAATTCTCGCAACACAAACACATGGCAAGCAATCAATTTCTTTAAAAATTTAATACTTTAATTAAACATACCCTATAGGAACAAACTAACTTGTTTTTAAAAACAACTAGTTAAAAAACTAGTTTAAAATAAACCAGTATATGAACTACTTTGAATTATATTAAGGCGGCAACTACTCTGATGTTGGCATGTTTTAATTGAAAATTTTTATTAGATTACAAGCTTATATATATTTAACCATGTTATTTCATCAAATATTATTAACTTTTAGCCATCATTAATAGTTTTCAATTGGTTATTTTAAAGCAATTAAAAAAATAATTTAAATGTAACTAATTTAACAAGTAGTTGAAAATATATGCAGACGACAGTCAATTGACTTATTTAGCGGACATCACCATACAAAATAAGTTAATTTGTTCAATGGAAAAAAGTCAGAATTTCAACTAGTTGTGGTTGACAAAAAACTACTTTATCAACTACTTTTAAATTAGTTGATTTTCCTACAGGGTACTTATTATTAAAATTTCGAAATAAGCTCCTATGCTGTGCTGTAGCACAAAAATGACATTTTAAAACTTATTTCATAAAAATTGACCTGCACTTTTGGAGTTTAATTGGAAACAAAAATTTCCGTTTCAATTTTATATAATAGTAAAGATATAATAGTCAAGATAGAAAGAACTTCCACTAATGCTGGATGAGAGAATAGAGCCTGTCAGTTCCTTAAAAAAATTATTTTCTCTGAGCTCTGTTTGAGAAATGTTTTTGATGTTAAGTTCGGTCAAACAAAAGTACCCGCAGAGATATTAGGTGTGTTTCCGTACTCACACTGTGTAACTTGTGGGACACTATTTTCTGTTTCCGTACTTTCTGTGCTTAAAATGGAAGAAGAAGAGCAAGCATGAAACCGCTCTCTCGAGCACACATAGTGCACAGAGAGTGCTAGATTTCAAGACTCCGAGTAAAGTAAGAACAAGCATCAAGAAGAACAAGCATGAACTTCACAAACAAATTGACGATAATTTTAATTGGCGCAATTTACGTTTGACCAAGGTTGATTTATAAGGTTGTCGCAAGGGAGAGAGCGAGTACCCAGAATTGTCAAATCGAAGTTGACATCTCATAGAAAGTCTGCAAGTGCTCTCTATTATCATCCGTTTTTCTGTCATAGTCATTCGCAATATTGGCTGGTTTTGACAATTATGGGTACTGAGAAGAGAGTGCGATCAGCCCTGCGACAACCTTATAAATCAACCTTGCGTTTGACATGTCTGCAGTCAAAAACAGCTGTTTTGTGCTTGAAACTTACTAGAAGCTGTTTCCGTACTTTTGCAACTATTCTCACATTTCATTTTTACTCTCGGGCTGGCCTAGATCATACTAGGTTGCTTTTCCATAAATCAGATATATTTTTTTACTACACAACGAGGTTTATATCAGATTATCTGAGACATTATATATATATATATATATATATTTCTTTTTTTTGACATTGATAAATGTGGAAATGTGCCTTTTGAAAGATGTGAACCACCGCTTTGTTCACTTATTTAGCATAAATATGCATCTGTTACACATCTGCAGAGCATAAAAAAGAAATTTATTAAGTTATAAAGTAAGCGTCCACGATTCGACCAGCGCTTATAGAACAACACCCCAAAAATGAAGCTTATTTGATGCATAAATCTCGAGTAAATTTGTCCTAATACTTCTAAAGTAAACAAATATCGATTTTTTTTTTTTTTTTTTGTTATTCAACTTTTTGCTGAAGATGCTACCAAAAAAAGAACACATGTACGAGCCCCTACCACAAGAAAAACAACAACACCGACAGTAATAACAATAACAAACATGGAAGCGTTCTGCTTGTATTCTTCCTCAAACAAGCTCAAGAAGATAACAACATCAAATGAAGTAAAAAAAACAAAACAAAAAAAAAAAAAAGTGTAACAAATAAATAATTTAAGAAAAAAATAAATATAAAAAAAGAAATAAGTAACACAAAATTGTATAGAGGGGGATGTACGAGAAAATGTTCTTCCCAATCCAAGGAGCACAGAAAGCAAGAGGGAAGATTCCAATAAATTTGCAGGCCAAGCAATATAAGGAGCAAACAATCGTGGGCCAAAAATTCGCAGGCCAACAAACTCAATGAACAAGTGTTTCACATATACAGATGTGCACAATTAGTGGCTCATTTGGCTTTGGTAGCTCAGCTGGCACAATTTATATAAAACATATTTTTAAGTCGGCTCAATGAACGACTCAATAGGCTGAACTGACGCGATATTGCGGAACATTTTTTTAATTAGAGCAATTCTTTAATTTATGCATTTTCTTCTGATTACTTGCTGTAATGTGCAATATTTCAAAAGCAATTTGTTTATAGAAACATTTATTTTTATACTAAATAAGAGGATTTTCAAAACTGAATTCAAAAATTTTTTGAACGAAACCACCCAATACCCCCTTTAGAATTTATGATCGGCCCTTTATGTCCCATCAAACCATAACTCGGTAGAAAAATTTTACGATAGTCTAACGATATCGTTACGATATCTAAGCATAGGAATACGCTATATTGTCCCGATAGTAAAGGTAACGATAGAATTTCGATATCATAACGATATCAACACCCGGCGTCCAAATTTCCATCTACTATTTCTACGAAAGTGTTCTATTAATTTTTATATAGTTTTGGGAAATAAAACGTTAATATTAGTTCAAATTATTTATAATTACTTAATGAAGATGAATGCTTAATATATTACAAAAAATTTGTAATTAAATTTGCGTGTATATTTTAAATTATCTGCAGCGGACAAATATTGAAATGGAAACATTTTTTGGCGTAGGGTGTATATTACAAATTTCTATATATTATCATGGTAGTATAATTACGATACGGCGTTTCGATATCGTAACGTTATACCACCAACGATACCATAACGATAGTACACTCAGAAAAAAAATTCTAATATCAAAGAAAATTTACTAAATTTTAAAGAAAATTTTAATTGTTTTAACGCTAAAGAAATTTTTTATTGAAAGAAAAAACAAAATTAGTTTTGAAATAAAATGGAGTATTTTAGAATCATAAGCAAGTTTCCGAAAAACTGAATATATCAAAAATTTCATTTAAGCTAGTGGTATTGTGCTCCCTTAAATTTGAGATATTTGGTGATATTTAGTAAGAAAGAGTTTGCTATCATTATAATATTGAATCTGGGCCGCTCGCGTGTCAGTCTATCGGTTTTCCTATGCACCATCTCAGCTTTTATCGAATAGTGGCGTAATTTACTTTAAAAAAGAAGAACTACGTCGACAGAGCGTTTGTTCTAACAATCAATAACATGCGAATACACATGCAAAAACAATTATTTTGCAGCCGCTCACACCATCGACGAGTAAAGGGTTGTTTTTTTTTAATTTAAACGAAAACAAAAATAGAAAAAAAATAGAAAAAAATTAAACATTAGGTTTCGAACCCACTTGCGACAATGTCGAGGGTCTGAAGGCTATAGAACTGTTGCCGACAACTAAGTAAAGAATCAATAAGTCAAACTAGCTATTTTTCTCTTACTCGAAAAGCATATATTTTAAAGAAATATGATTTTTATGTAAATTTACATAAATTAAAAAAATTTTAGATTTAAAATAAATTTACTAATAACTAAGGAACTTTTAAATTTTCAACATAAAAACTGGTGGTTTTTGATTATAAAACTATTTGCATGATCTGAGTGCATAATAACGATAGCATTGCGATAGCATAGCCATAGTTTTTTTTCGAGAATTAATATAACTTCGATATCGTTAACGATATACCAATTTTTAACGAGAAATACCTTTTTCAGATATCATTACGATATCATCTCGTGAAGCGTAAACGATAGAAGTTATCATCTTTGCGATATCATCTCGATATTGAAGCGATATCGAAATTTCAATGTCGTTTAGTTATCGCAATTAATACATTTCCAATATCGTTAATGATGTCTCCATCTGTATTGAAAACAGGACTTTTTCGATATCATAACGATATCGTCTCATGTATCGTTATCGATAGAAATTATCACCATTACGAAATCATCTCGATATCCAAACGATATCGTTTGATTTGCTGGGGTTAAATGTTAGAAATATTGTTTTCTTCTTTTTCAATAAACTCTATTTAAAAAAATGTCGTTCTTAACTATTTAGCGTTTAGTTTACATAGAAAAAATAACAGTTATGTGACTAAATTTAAAAATATTTGTTGAATATTTTGGCGGAAAAAGGGTTTCTTAAATAGTTAGTTCAGTTTTAAATTCAAATTCCAAATAACAATTTTTTTAAGTATTTAGAATTATTTCACTGTCCCAAAGAAAAGTGTACAGCACTTAACTGACTCAATTTGATTTGAGTTGAGTACATTTGTACTCTATTCCATGTTTTCTATGTCGTGAGTCACAATTCGCCATATTTTGTTTTTTATTAAAAAAAAAATTTGGCTTATTTATGAATTTATGCGGGCACGGCTATTTCAATATGATTAAGCTTTTCGTTTCTACCAACACAAATATTTTATTTATTGCTTTATTTTTTTTGCCTTATTTTTTTTCTGATCACATGCAATAAATAAACTCAATGAAAAATTTCGGTCTTAGCCATTTACAGTTTACTTAAGTTTAAAAGCAAGCAACTTCATTAAATTGAAAAATATTTCTTGAACACTTTGGCTCCAAAAAGGTTTGTCGAAAATGTTGTCCATTTTTTTAATTAAAATCAATAAGTATGCCTTTTTTCATACTTTTTTCAGTGTTCAGCAATTGGCTCAATTGACTCACTGGCTTAATTTGATTTGAGTTGAGTTATTTTGTTGTACGCTTTTTTTATTTTTATCATGAGTCACAATTTGCTATATCTTGTGACTTTTGTATAAAAAACCTTTGACTCATTTAGGAACTTATGTGGGCACGGCTGTATTAAAATATATGAGTAAGTTTTTCTTTCCTACCAACACAAAGGTATGATTACATATTTGTTTTTTTGTTTTTTTTTAAATGAAGTGTATGAAAAATGTTGTTGGTCTTAATCATTTAGTGTTTGGTTAACTTAAAATAAAAGCTATTTTGTTAAAATTAAAAAATATTTTGGCTGAAATTGCGTAAACTTCGGAGAAGATTTTGCTTATTTTTTAATTAAAAACAAAGAGAAAAAACTTTTCTGTGATGTACTCGGCAATTACAAAAAGGAAAACAAAAAAACACCGACTTAGCTACTTAACAGTTCATATATATTTTTCATCTTGTTTTTTTATTGCTTTGTGTGGGCGTGTGTATGTGTTGGCCTTTTTTATTATGTGCTTCAAAGGCAAATATTTCTAAATTGCTTAAGTTTAAAATTTCATTAGAAATTTTTAAATCACTTCAAAGAAAGTTACATGGACAGACAGACAGCAACACTGGGAAGTATAGCTCAAGACAGACAAAAGAGACAGACACTCTTAAGACAGACAAACGCACAGACCGACAGCCAGACGTAGGAGCAAAGAGGCTTTATCGTCTTAATGGTAGTTGTTGCGGTGTTTTTTTGTGGCCAAGTTAGCTATGTTATGGCAACATGTGCGAGCGAGATGCCACTCTTTCAAACTTTTGCTGCAATTGTAAACTGTTGCTTCTTTGCTGTTTTTAGACTTGGCAAGAGTTGTTCTAAAAACAAAAAAAAAAAAACAAAAAAGAAACTATGAGCTCAATAGAGCTAAGAAAGAGGGTCTAAAGTGCGGGTGCAAAAGAACATATTTGATAACACGTTACACAAACACACACACTCACACTCAGACTTGTGCTGAAATCTCTCGAAAACATATTCGGATGAAGCTTTTTCGAACAGCTGCCACAAAGTATCTAACTATGAGTTTAAGTATCTGTGAAGCCAGACAGCGGTCTATATAAGTATTAGCAGTTAGTTACGATAACATCCCAATGAACCAAAAGTATGTTCTTTTTTAATTCATTATTAACCTTTTCGAGTGGATAAGTCCCTTTTTAAAATTCATAAATGAATCATTTTTGAGTCATTTATCATACTAAGCGAACACCTCAAAAGCGAATGTATTTTTTTATTTTTTGCATGAACGACTATTTTAAATCAATCTTTAAAAGTACAGACGTGTTAGAAGTAAAAAACAATCATAGTGAAATTTGAAATTCTTATATTGAAATAATAGAATGTATAAATTTGAAATGAAAAAAAAAAAATATATGATTAGGTATATATGGAAAAATATGAAAACTTAAGTTAAGATAAAGTCAAACTTTTTAAAAAAGAGTCATGAGTGTTATGTTATGGATCCTTTTTACCACTCTCCTCTTATATTTTCGAAAAAGATATTTTTGTTGAATTTTATTTTCCAGGTTTCTGATTTTAATTAATTTCACCATTTTATAACTTTACCACATTCGATTATATGGATATTAAGTACGGTTAAAAGCAATTAAGATTATTTTTTACTTAAAAACATAAATTTTATTTCTTATCAGTATTAAATTCAGTATTCTATGTACCTTAACATTTAAAATAGCACATAGATATTGACCAGAAATACAATTTTTTTCAAATTTTATAAAGAATGCTTTGATTTTATGGTTTACCAAAAAAAAAAAAAGAGTTTGTTCTAACCACCTTGGCCCGAGATATTTCATCAAACTCTCATTTTTCGTCAAGCCTTCGCTTGTGTTTCAGTTGATTGTCTTTTTGAGCATATTTTTAAGCCTGCTTGCCTAGATACCAGGTTTGCTGGTATTAAAAAACATGTGTTTTTACACGAATAATCCACAATTTATACCCACGACACAGTAGCACCAGCCCAACTTTCTTAAAGACAACCTTGAGCTTAAGGTCAACAGCACGTTGCCGGCACAAATTTATTTGCTCTAACTTGGTGTGAGTAACTCCCAAAATGGTGCTGCTCTTGTTATTGTTATTGTTTTTACTAACGTCTCGTCGTCGTTGTTCCGTAATTCGAAGGCATTAAATATGTTTGCTGATTATTTCATTCTGCTCAGACTCTATAGATTTGTGTCTTAATATAAGATCAAGCCTGCCAGCCTGAATTGCACCATCAACCACCAAGCACATAGAAGCCATCCACTGGTCTGACCACACTCCCAAATTCATCCGGCCTCTTCGGTTACGGCGACACTGTCAGTAAAACTTAACAGCATGCAAAAATATAACTTTTTTTTTTAGCAGGCAGGCTCATAGTCAGGAATTCTCATGGGGGGGATTTGATAAAAACTTTTATAAATTCCAGTAAAAAATTAAAATAGAGTAAAAGAGAGTTTTTCTAAGTTAAATTGTTTACTTTTAAAATTATACTTCAAAGTGCCTATTTTTAATAATCAAAAGAAAGATAGCCAGGGTTCACTGAATTTTTTATCGAATTGATTTGGAGAATTTAATTTTTGGTTTTCCCTGTAATTTTTTGAGAAATGATCCAAGCTGAGAATTTTTCATTATTTTATGAAAAATATAATTGCGAAAATTAACACAAAATGTAAAAATTTCCCTCACAAAATTTCACTTATATAACAATATAACTTTAAAAATTAATTAACTAAAAAGAAAAGGCATAATTTATTTGTTTATAAATATATACTTAAATTTTTTAATTAATAGAGAAAAAATATATAAAATGTTTTCTATTTCTTGAACATCGAGAAAAAAACAATACGTACACCACCTAAGTTGGCTTGGGTAAAGAGAATTGTATGGGAATTATAAACTTATGCTTATTCACCTAAGCAATTTATTGTTTAATACATTGCTTTGAAAGCACATACTTCGATACCTTGCAAAAAAAAAATATTTGATTCACCTAAGCCCAAAATCCAAAAATACAAAATTTAAAAACAACTAGCATCGATGGCTGAAGCAAAGTTTTGAGCTATTTTCTGCAAAAAAACACGCCTGCGTCATTAGACACACGAGAGAAGGATAGATTTGATAATTTAATGCTTTTTTTTTTTTGTAATAAAACCACTTTTAAATGCAAAAATAATATAATGTAAGCTAAAAAACACACGTTAATATTCACACCAGTAAATTTTGTTACATTTCATCAACAAAATGAAAAGAAAAGAAAAAAAAATATTTCTTAGTCCGCCGTGCGGAATCGAACCTGGAACTTTTGGTGCCAGTCCACCGCTCTAACAACTGATCCAAGCAACCTTGATGCTGTTTGCTGACATAACTGCAGCTACGTTGATTCATCTAAGCAATTTATTGTTTAATACATTGCTTTGAAAGCACATACTTCGATAACCTGCTAAAAAAAAATATTTGATTTACAGATGTTAACAGATGCTGTATTAACAGATGCAGTATGTCGCAGTATTCTGTTGATAGCTGCAGCATAGCTTCAGTTGTAATTAATATTGAATAAATCACTCCGCGTAACGAAGGAGTTTGGCTCAATGCGTAGCGTAGTGTCTTCATACATAGTGGTATCGGTTGGTGTGGATTTGAAATTCAATTTTTTTGTTGTTCGCGCACGAAGCACTTCCAAGCAAATGGTCGCCTGTTTTTTCGGAAAATATGGACATGTCGCAACCGTACCACTAGAACAACGCAGAACAGTCAACTCTGAGTGGTACACAACCATTTGTTTGCCAGTTGTCTTCCAAGAAATCAGGAAAACCAACCGCCGAAGACGGATCACTCTTCACCACGACAATGCGAGCTCTCACACATCGGCTCAAACAACTGCATTTTTGAGCACCCAAAACATCGATTTGATGGGTCATCCGCCGTATAATCCTGACTTGGCACCGAATGACTTCTTTTTATTCCCAACCGTGAAGAATAAACTGCGTGGACAACGATTTTCGACGCCCGAAGAAGCGGTTGCGGCATTCAGAATGCATGTTTTGGAGATATCTCAATCAGAGTGGCAAAAGTGCTTCGACAATTGGTTCAAACGCATGCAAACGTGTATAGATCTTAATGGAGAATATTTTGAAAAACAATAAAGTGATTTTCGATGATTAATATTTGTTTTTGTTCTCTAATCCCGAAATATAAAAGGCACCCCTCGTAGTGCATAAAAAATTACCAAATACTTAGTTAATTTATCACCCAATAAAAATTGGCAAGTCAACATGTAAGACTTAGGTATTTTGATAAAGTACTTGGGTGGCTGAAAACTGCCAAAGCCATTTTATAAATTATGCTATGTTTTTTTCAATTTAAGATAAGCTTTTTTCTCGGTGAAAACTATAGTTATTAATATCAAAATAAAAATAGGCGAGGAATTTTTTGAAATCAGCTCAGAATCAACTGATATATTTATGGAGAATTTATGGTGGGAAATATGCCGATTATCATAATTATTTAAAATAAACCTTTATAGGGCATTTCACATGAAAAGCACAGCAAAAAAAAATTGTATACGTAATCTTAAGATTTTGTGTCTTTTTGGGTACCTTACATCACAATTGTTATCTATGTAACTTGTATACAAAATTTTGGTCCTGTGTGAAGCCTAGTTCGGGTTTTGTAATATTGTAAAGATACAATATATGAATATTTTTTAAAACGATTTTGTTAATTCAAATTAAATTCGAAAGGAGAAATTTTGAAGTAAATAAAAAAATTAAATTTTTACAACTTCAACATTTGTGAAAATTTTCGAGATAATAATAATTTAAAAATCTTGAAGCTCGAAAAAGTTTTTCTATAAGCATTTTTTTAGCTGAAGAGTCCAATTTATAAAAAGTCATATTTAAATTTTAGCTGATTCCTCAAAATCCATAATTCGGAAACAAGTCTTTGCACATGAGAAATATTTTATATATACACACATGTTTAAGGTAAGCTAATTTTATATATGATTTTATTTTAAAAAATATTTTAATTGAGTAAATTTTTTGAAAAAGTATTAAATAGTAACTTTAATGGATCCAAATTTAACATTACTTTCAAGAGCAAAAATAAAAACAATAAATTTGAACTTAGTAATGTTTAATTTTTTGGCTTAGTAAAAAAATTATTTTAAAAATGTCGAAGTTTACCAATCTTTTTATCAAAATTGTCGAAAAATGAATACCATGAATAAAAAAATCATTCTATTCCCGAAATAAATCACCGCGTACATTTGATATCTAAGAATTTCTGAGAAAACTTATTCGAGAAATGTCGTCTTTTGATTTTTGATGATTTTATTAAACCCGTAATTCGGAAACAGCACCGATAAGAAGCTTATGTTAAATTAACAAGAAAACTGGTATAATTTATAAGCTCGCTTTGGCAGTTTTCAGCCTCCCAAGTACTTTATTAAAACGCCTTTGTTTCATATATTAACTTGTCAATTCTTATTTGCCATAAATTAAGCAAGTATTT
Source organism: Coremacera marginata (assembly GCA_914767935.1). Taxonomy (NCBI): domain Eukaryota; kingdom Metazoa; phylum Arthropoda; class Insecta; order Diptera; family Sciomyzidae; genus Coremacera; species Coremacera marginata. Next base: position 38,094,294 of record OU612045.1, on the reverse strand, counting down.
GGTAATTTATACATTATTTAAAAAAAAAGTCAAGTTTCAAATATATAAATTTTTTCCGGGTTTTTTTTTTTTTTTTTTTGTTTTTGAAGCGAAGCTTCTTACGCCTCGTTCTGTGAATTGCTTGACTGAAACCATTTTTGTCTTAGAAATTTATGGCTTCTTTGCTGCCTGCGTTTATTATGACAAGACCATTAAATTATATATTAAATATAAAAAACACTTTCCGTCGCCCGCCGTCGGGATTTGAACCCACACCTACCGATTAATAGTTCACTATACTACGGAGCGAGCCAAACTCCTTTGTGACGCAGAGTCATTAGTTCAATATTAATTACAACTAAAGCTAAGCTGCAGTACAACACAATAACTTATTAATAGATTTTTGTGGTACATATTACTGTGATATACTGCTTCTGTTAATATAGCATCTGTTAACATAACTGCAGTTATATCATCAAACAGTAGCAAGGCTGTCTAAATAGGTGGGTTGAGCGATGGACTGGGCATCGAAACTTCCACGATCGATTCCCACGGCGAGCAAAGAACATTTTTTATTCCATTTTATCTTTTCTTTTTGTTGACGAAATGTAATAAAATTTACTGGTGTGAATATTAACGTGTGTTTTTTAATTAAATTTATGTTATTTTAATTTTTTTAATTTAAAAGCTATTTTATTACAAAAAAAAACCATTAAATGATCAAATCTATCGCTCTCTCGTGTGTTCAAAGACGCACCTTTGTTTTTTTTTGCAGAAAATTGCTCAAAACAATGCTTAAGCCATCCGTGCTAGTTTGGGCTTAGGCGAATCAAACATTTTTTTTTTTTTGCCATTGTACCGAAGTATGTGCATTCAAAGCAATATATCAGGTTGGAAACTAAGTAAATGCGGATTTTTGTTTTTAGAAAATAAGACAATTTTTCATGGAACGAAATAACTTTATTCTGTAATGTATTGCCCATTTTGAGCAATGACCTTTTGCCATCTTTCAGGCAGCATCATAATTTAACGTTCATAAAACTTCTGGTTTTTATCAGCAAAAAACTGAACCAGGTACGATTTGACATCATCAATATTATTGAAATTTTTACCATTCAAATACTTTTGCAAAGATCAGGACTATATGGTGGATGTGGCAAAACATCCCATCCAAGCTCCAATAATTTTTGCCGAGTGACCAAAGATGTGTGTGGCCTTGCATTGTCATGGTGGAATACAACATCTTTTCGATTTGTCAATTCAGGCCGCTTTTCTTCAACTGCATTGTTCAATTTTGTTAGTTGTTCAATGAAGACATCTGAATTGATCGTTCGGTTGGATGGTAAAAGTTCAAAGTAGACAATTCCTTTGTAATCCGACCAAACTGATAACATAACTTTCTTTTGATGAATATCAGCTTTTGGTGTTGTTTGAGCTGGTTCACCTGGATCAAATGGTGACATTGTTGTAAAGAACCCATTTTTCATCACCGGTTATCAATCGTTTTAAAAACGGATAATTTTCATTACGTCTCTTTAACAAATCGCAGATGTTAATGGGTTGTGTTAAATGATTTTCTTTCAGTTCATAAGGAACCCATGTATCGAGTTTTCGTACATAGCAAAGTTGTTTTAAGCGATTTTCAATGTATCTATGTGATACATGAAGCTTCTCTGCAATCTCACGTGTTGTACGAAATTTGGCAAACCAATTTTGACACTGCCGTTCTTTTAAAGCTTCGTCACCATAAACAGCACTTAACTTTTTGTGAGCTGGCGATGCGTTTTTTCCTTTCCGGAAATAAAAATGCAAAATATGACGAAAATGTTCGTTTTTATTTTCCATTTTTCAACAGACGCCAAACAAAAACTACACAATCGATCAAAAAAATTTTTTTACTGATTGACAGTTGAAGTACCAACTATCAAATAACAAAATGTGTTTGACATTTCGATTACGTCAGCAAACCTAAAAATTCAACTAAAGCCATCTATGAGTGAAATTGCTTGGGTATATAAGCTTCAGTTTATAATTGCCCAAGCCGACTTAGGTGATTTAACTATTGCTTTTTTCTCTGTGTAGATTTCGCACAGAACCAATTTTTTTAACGCAAATTGGATAGTTTAAAGGTCAAATATACCAAAAAGTTAACAAAATTCCAAGCATAAGATGTTGAGATGTTCGCTTCACGTGAATACCCCATAATTTTTATTTTCGTGGAATATTTTTGTCCATAATAATACTGGTTTTCGAAATTAAAAAAGAAACATCAATTCAATTGAATATTTTTTAAAAGAACTGAGGTCATATAAGCTAGTAAAGGTCATATAGCTAAAGATTTTTTTTTTTATAGATATGAAAATTTCACTAAAAATTATGCAAATGCACGTTGACCTTCAAAACGACTTCCGTTTTTGATGACTTCCGAACAGCATTTTCGGTACAAATATTTTTTTATCCCCCTAAAACAGCTAAGTAAGTATTAAATATCATTTGAAAGTAGTCCAAGAGCACTGTTTTTAATGAAGGTTGTATAAAAATATCTCATTCAGAACGCCAACGCAACGCAAAAAATTACCTTTTGAAGCAAATTAAAACTTTCCTTTGGTACTTTTATTGCTCAACTGAATATTTTGTAATTTGCATTAAAAATTATACCGTTTGCTTCTTCTACTAAATTTATATAAATGTCGCAATTTTTCTTAAAAAAAAAATTTATTAATTTTTTTTTTTTTTCATTAATTTTCCAAACTTTCTGAATCCTATGGGGGAGCTTAATCCCCGTAAACCCCATCCTTGGGTACGGACCTCGGTTTTGATGTTGTTTTCCCAGTTATAGTTGTTGTTATTTCTTGTCTTAATATTGTTTTATGTGTATTTGTTGTTTTATTTGTTGTTCTTGTTGTAAATATTCAATTTAGCATTTCTGTATGCAGCAGCAAGAAGAGATTTATTGCTGCTGCTCCTGCTCGTGTTGTTGTTGCTGCTACTTTTTGTTGCTAATGCGGTTGGTCGGCTGACTGCTAACGCATAAAATCAGTTGAGAAATCCTTTTAATATCCTTTCGCTTGTAATGTCTGTTTGTTTGGTCGCACTGCCCTGTCCTCTGTTTCTGCTGTCATGCTGTGGTTAATCAGTGTTGTTCTACATGGTAACGTTGTTGTTGTTATGTTGGTTGTTGTTGTTGTCAGCATCACATGCTTCATATTATCAAATAAATATTATATTTAAATTGTACATGAAATAAATTTTAACTTCATGTTTATTGTCTCATGTAGTCCAATCTTCATAAATCATGAATTGAAATTCTGCCCAAAATCATTTAATTACACTAGGTCACACATCTAAATCGCTCCCTGAGGTAAGAAGAGGTTAACATTTTTGCATTTGTACATGACTTGGAAGGTTAAATGTTTCACAAACTTTTATTTGAATTTATCTAGTTAACAAGAAATGTGACTTGGGGCTACATGAAGGTAGAGTTAGAAAGAAACTCTCATTAATGTTGCATAGTAAAATTATCTTACCTTTGATGTGCTCTAACTTTGTATCGTATTCGCTCCTTTTTAACAGAAAATTTATTTTTGTTCTACCGTACGACTAAAAGAGGATATACAATCCTTTATAATACTCGTAATATGAAAAACGAAAAACGTAAAAGTATACGAATATTTACAGGCGCGCCCGAAGCTATTTTCATCTAGGGGCTCGGGAGCAAAACTCTTTATCAGAATACAAAAATTATCCTACATATTTTTTTACACAATTAAAATATTATTTATTTTCTTAATAAAAGTTGAAACAAAAATAAAATAGAATAAAGTTAATACAAAAAAACGAAATAAGTAGGTAACACGTGTATAAATATGTGTACGCATAGTGCTTAAATATTATCACTTACAATAAATTTTATATACATATAAGAATGTATATAAGAATTTATATACATATCAGAAAATTTTTTAGTTTTTACTAGACGTAAGTATTAAAAATATTAACTGGGTAAAAACTTGAAAACGAGAGATTTTTTTAAAAAATTTAGCTTTATTTCAATAACAAAATTAATGAATACATTATTTAAATTTTGTTTATGTATACCCAGTGAATACCCAGTGCTCAACTTGAAAAGTGTTGTCTAAAAAAAGAATACTCGAGTTTTACTTGAAAGAGCCTTGTGAAAGAATTGAATATTCCATTTTTTTAGACTATTTTTTTATATTTATTCCATTTTTTGCTTCTTAAGTAAAGCATTATTCAGTGATAAATTTTTAAGAAGTATTCAAGAAGATTTGTTCTTAAAGTATATTCCCTTTATTCAAAAATATTAATTAGTATCTTATTAGAGGCTCCTGTCATTTTTTTTTTTCTAAAGGACATTATGTATAGTATATATACTTTTGTAAATGTGAGCTGCTCTTTTTTATATTAGAATTCCATATAATACATATCACTATGCATGTGTCTAAAAAGTAGAAAAAATTAAAAGATCTGGATATTATCACCGAAAAATAAACCGCACATAAAACAGGTGTCCACAAGAATTTTAATGACAATAAACTGAGATAAGAAATTTCAAATTAACGTGCGCAAACATTGTGAAATAATCAAGTCAAAATAAAGTATTAAAGCATTTTAAAAGTTCGGTTCGAGTCCCATCCGGTACAAAATGTTTTTCCAACTGAATACTTTGTTGTTCAGTCGTTACCTCCTTGCATCAATGGCAAACCTCGGAGAGTAAACACTGCCATGTAAAGCTTCTTGAAAACGTAAGACGTTCAGAGTTGTCATAAAACTTACAGGTCCAGTTCTCGATCTTTTTGTGTGCAAACACTTAGTTGTCTTATTCGATCACACGATTGATCGTAAGAAGCTCGATCAAAGTTCTTTCAAGGACTAAAATGGCCAACTAGCTTTTTTTTTTGCCACGCTCTAATTTTAAATCAATCAATAGCTGGTATTTGGATCTATTAATATTCCGCAAATATTACAACTAAAAACCAAAAATAAAGCAAGGCAAAACAACAACTAAAAACCAACCATAATGGCAGCACTCACGTCAGTTCACAAGTTAAAACTATTGAGAACACTGAATTCCGTGAATTGCAACAAACATAATATTTTTGAAGTTGCAAATATTATTTGCATTTAAGCCTTTAAATTTGATATTAATAAAATTTTTGAAATAATTAAAATTGGGCTTCGTCACGACCTAGTTTTCGAAGCGAAGAAATGTTCAGTGGAAAGAAATTTATAATTGGCCAAGCCATTGCTGAGCTCTGATCACGATAACGTAAAATGCAGAATGACACTGAGCAACACCAGCAGCACAGTTAAAATCGGGAAGGAGGACCTCTCCCCCCCAATTTGTTACCAAACGAGGTTTCAGACAAGGTGATTCCTTATCGTGCGACTTATTTAACCTAATCATGGAGAAGATCATTCGAGCTGCTGATCTGAGACAAAGCGGCACAATATTCTATAAGAGTGTTATGTTGCTAGCGTATGCCGATGATATTGATATAATTGGACATAACACACGCGAAGTCAGTGCAGTATTCTCCAAATTAGAAAAAGAGTCGAGTCTTGCATGGGTCTTGCAGTAAACGCAGATAAGACAAAATATCTGGTGTCAACAAACAAACACTCCCAGCATATTGGCAACCAAGTCACTGTTGACAACACCTCCTTCGAGGTTGTGAAGGACTTCGTCTACCTCGGTTCCAGCATTAACTCCACCAACGATATCAGTAAAGAGAGATAAAACGAAGGATAACTCTTGCACACAGGTGTTATTTTGGGCTCAGTAGGCAATTGAGAAGCAGAGCCTTCTCTTGACGAACAAAAGTCACGCTGTATAAGTCACTAATCATACCCGTCCTGTTATATGCAGCACAAACCTGAACGTTGAGCAGCTCTGATGAAAAGATTTTTGAAGCGTTCGAAAGAAAGATCCTTCGAAAAATCTACGGACCAATCTGCGTCAATGGCGAGTACCGAATACAATGGAACGATGAGCTGTATGAGCTATACGCTGACATTGACATAGTAAAGCGCATAATAATCGAGCGGCTTCGCTGTCTAGGCCATGTTGAACGGATGGAAGACGACGCTCCAGCGAAGAAATTATTCGATTCGGTACCCAGCGGCGGACAACGCAGAAGAGGAGGAAGAGTGGAGGACAACCTGACGAATCTTGGAGCTTTCAACTGCGCCAGCAAGCGCAAAACAGAAATGGCTGGCGCAATTTCTTACAACAGGCGGAAGCCGACTTACGATTATAGGCGACATCTAAGTAAGTAAGTAAGTATTTGACAAAAAATTTAATAAAGAAAAAACTACTGTGCTGAACTAAATTATTCAAAATAAATATTTTATATTAATTATAGCAAAACAACTTTACTCACTAAGTTTAAAATGGCTACAAAATTAAAGAGCCTTGGAAATGTTATCTCATGTTATTGAAAGATGCTTTGATATTTAATGATAACTTACTCTAACAGCGGAAAACTAAATATTTGTTGAAAGCAATAAATTTAAGCTTGTTTAAGATTCCTTAAATTTATTTTGAAATTTATTTCTTTTGAGTTAAATAGTTTCGTTTTAATGCTGTTTCATATTTATAACGCCACTTGGAATTATTTCTTCTGCTGCGTTTGAAGTGAAGAGCTTAATAAAATTGTGTATTCAATACAAAAGAAAAACATTTAGACCGGAATGCCTCGTGCAACCCAACTTAATGGCGAAAAAATGGGAAAAATAAAAATTCTTAAAGAAGAAGGCTATGGGAAATCGGGCGTAGAATTAATCGCAGCCACAGAGTAATTCAAAATTTTTGTAACAATCCTCAAAATTAAGGCAAAATGCTTAGGCCAAAAAAAAAATCCTCTGTAACCGTGATCAGCGAAAAATAATCCGAGCAACGAGCAACACTACACACAGTTCAAAAGAGTAACGGAGTGTTGTTACTAAAGAAGTTTCCAGAACACCGGTATGGAGAGTGCTACCTCAGTGTAAGCATATCCGCAGTGAACTTATGAAGTGTGTTCCTGCTCCTACTAGCAAACATAATAGAACGAGCTTGGAATTTGCAAGAAGGAATATAGGAAGAATTTGACCACCAGTCAGCTTTTCAATAATGTTGTAAAAAAGGGTCCCACGTTGAGGGATATTATGTACATGTCATTTTTTCCGATGAGAAAAAATGGAATCTTGATGGCCCGGATGAATTTTGGCATTATTAGTACGACATACGTCGCGAACCACTTCCGTTTTCAAAAAGAAGTTTTGGTTGAGATAATGTGATGATGTGGGGTGCTTTTTCTGAATTTAAAGTTCAAGCATGAAGAGCGCTGACTACACTCGTGTGCTGGAGAACAGTTTGACTCCACTTTAGGAAAAAACGGAAAGACAGAACTAGTTTTTCAGCAAGATAATGCGGCAATATATTGTAGGTAAATCGAGATGGTTTCAGGCCAATAACATTGATTTATTGGAGTGGCTGGCGTACTCTTCAGATTGTAATCCCACCGAGAATTTGTGGTGTGTTCTTGTACGCCAGGTGTATAAAAATAACAGACAATTTGGAAACGTAGAAGAACGGACATCAGTTATTCTCGGAAAATGGAGCAAAATTGATTCAAATACATTAAAAAAATTAATTGCAAGTATGCCAAACGGCATTTACAATATTATTGGAGCCGTAATTTGGAACAGTAATTTAATAACTTTTTTTTTTTTAAATCCAATAAAAATCGATTTTTATTCAAAATTTTGAAATAGCGTTATAAATATCAAACAGCATCAAAAGTGATATTAAGCAATAAGCAATGTACCGTTTTTAGAATAGATTTCACTTTTGCTTACTATTGTTGTTGTGCATAGATGACCAAATTCGCAAAACATTATCATTTGTTTAAACTAGCCGTTACAAAAATATTGCATTTGTCGAAGTGGCATTATATATATGAAACGTACCTTATGTCTCAATTAGAGTGAATATTTATGAAGCTCAGAATTAATTCTTTCAAAACAAAACTAAGCTGGTTTTCAACATCAACAAGACTCAAGCTAAATGTTTTCAATAAAAACAGATTTGTAATATGAAAACTTAGGAGCCTTTTGCAAATAAATTTCTATTCTATATATGTTAATCAAAGCCACATTTTATTTAATTAACAAAATCAGGCAAGTTTTTCTCAAATTTGAAAAATAAAATCAACTTCCACCCTCATATCATTAATAATCTTTTAACCGTTTTTATATTTCAATTTAATATTCTTTCATACTCTGCGTGCTTGCCTTTTGTAACCTTGAATTCTAATTATATATCTAGACTTCCACCTGCGCATAATAACTGCTTAATTTTGTTATGAAACCTGGAAGTAGTCGATGTTTGGGTAGGCAGACACTTTGGTCAATAAATTCTCCCGGTAAATGCCAACAACTTCCAGGGTGGGTAACAACTACTGCTGCTTATAGAGTAAATAAGTTAAGTAATAAGCCTAAAATGATAAAAAAAAAATTGTCCTTGACATAAAGATGAAAGATGATGTTGCGCAGACGAAATTAAGACACAAGAATCAAGAGTAAAGCACAGAGAGATAAAACTCACAATTTATATCATGCAGATTTTGCAGCAACTACATAGCCAGAGCTACATGGTCGCAGTTACTTTTGGTGACACTCGTCGACGTTGGCGTAATAAAAGCCAAACTAAGCTGATTGCCTGTTGCCTGTTAGGCTGGCTGACTGGCTGGCTGGCACTGCGGCTGGCTGGTTGCCGCAGTATGAAGGAATATGTCTGTCTGTCTGTCTGCCTAACAAGAATCTTGCGGAAGGTAATAAAATGCCACAATTGCTTATGAATGAAGCGGTGAATATTCTGCCAAAATGGCGTTTAAAAGCACGTTGAAACGGGGCCAACAAGCCAACACCTTCTTGTGTTTCCCGCTTTAATTAAGTACTTGCTTGGATTTTAAATGTTGTTAGTTACACAAGCTTTATGTTGATGAAATTCGTCTAAAATCATTTGCATGATTAAAGCTTAACAAGAGCCTAACTAAACGAGTTGTGGAAAAATCTAAGGAATTCATTTAAGATAAACCAGCTATTGGCACGTTTAACTCGTTAAAAAGTCACAAGTTAGGCAGTTAAGTAAAGCTGCAGAACTCAAGATGAAGAAATTTTAAAGTACTTTAAATTCAAAACTGCTCAACATGCTGCTGCTCTTCATGGCGCACTTGTTCCACATCTTGAGCACAAATTAAAATTTCGCCACAGCAATTTAAGGTTCTTCTCGTGCTTACAATCAGCTCATTTTGACTTACTGCCTTTTGCCGTCTTACGAGGATATAATTAAAAATTTTAAATTCTCATTAGAGCAAAAAAACATTTTTATTGGTCAACATGCTGGCGTTAAAATTTTCCAACGTGGCGGTGCGTTGGCTTTACGTTAAAGTAACGTTGTGCTGCGTTGGTTGTTTGGTCGGTTGGTTAGTTGGTCGGTTGGTTAGTTATTCGTTTGGTCGTTGCTGCAGGAAAGCGCTGCGTATTTCTGATTTATGCCATTAAAAGTTTTTAATTAGTTAATATACAGTCTTTTCTTTTATATTCTTATTTTTTGTTTGTTTCATGTTTAATGCCAGACATTTAAAAAATTTAAAAGTTTTGATATTTGTTGTGGCGCATTTAAAATACATGAAATATTACAATGCATTTTTTTTATATATAAAATCATACATTAAATTTATTAACAAAAAACTTAAAGTTCCAAATAATAGGGAAGAGTCGTCATGAATGGGACACAAGTCTTTTAGATAATAATTTTCTTTAGGTTTCGAGTTTTGTAACACACTATATATCGTTGGGAAGCTACTGGCTTAAGATAAATCTTTTCACAATAAAGTATATTATATTGTGCAGTACAGGACTAAAAAGGTTGTGACAGCCATGGCATACTGCTTAAGGCCCAACCAAAATAGACGAGTTGCTCCGTAACGAGTAAAGACGAAAATGTTCGCTTTAATGCAATTCAATGTTGTTGCCCAAAATGAACAAACGTAATTTAACGAAGCAGAATGAAACAGCTTGTCCATACGTTTTGTTCCGTAAGAACCGAACTGCTAGCGTCTCAACTCGTCAGACGTTCGTCAAGTTGCAACCGTCTCGTTTCGTCTATTTTGGTTCTACCTTTAAGTGTGTGGTCCGTAATACGAAAGAAACCAGTCTCAACCCTGTCTGGCACAGAATGTTATTTCAATTAAAATTAATATTACTGCCAGCCGTCCCCTTTTTGCAGACCATGACAAACCAGAAAGGAAAACTATCATGTAAAGCTTCTTAAAAACATTATCCGGTCAGAGTCGGCATAAAGCTTATGCCAGAGTTGTGTACAAGCCAAATTTTTTTCTTAAACCTCACCTTCTACTTGAAGGAAATTTACTGTCAAAATTTCAACTGAGTCAGCATCGTAGTTTTGGTGATATAGCATTTCTGTTTATTTGTGGGCGGTAAAAGAGAGTGTGGCAAATTTTTTTCCTAAGCCTCATTGTCTAATTGAAGGAGATTTACAGCAAAATCGTCCTAGTAATTTTAGTGATAAAGCATTTTAATTGATTTGTGGGCGGTAAAGGAGGTGTGGCAGAATATTTTATCATTATATTGAATTTTCACCGAACTTACATATGTACATATGCTAAATTTCAGCTTAAAAAAAAAGCTTATCAAAGTACTCATCTACCCAAACATGTCAGGGGGTCAGCTAGAGTAGATTGGTAGATGGGTACTTGGGTACAATGGCACATTACATAAACAAAATGTACGGCATTTGCCAATCTACTTAAGTAACCAAGTCAGTGTGAATACTTTGAAAAGTGTCCCATTCATGACGAAAAATTGTCCCATTCATGACAAAAGGATCGAGTGTTTCGGATAACATATTTTTTCACTCGCGTTTGTTTCGGAAATCATTCAACATGAAAAAAAACTAGTAAGGATGGAGCTTCGGTAGGGTACCGAAGCTAAAATACCCCCCCGCGGCCATATTGAAGTATATTCGAAGTCTTTAGCCACGACATACATGATGACATTCAGTTTTATATGGTAACGAAAGTTTTCCTATTATGATGACGTCACTTTGTATGGTAGGTAGGCGTGTTTTTTATCCGATTTCGCCATATATCATAGACATGGTTCATATCACATATTAAAGCTAATGTGCAAAATTTCAAGACATTTCATTAATTTTTGTGGAATTTTAAGAGATTTTACGTTTAAAATAAAGCCACTATGTACGGGAAGTGGGCATGGTTTTCATCCGATTTTGCCATATATCACAGAGATGGTTTATATTAAATATCAAAGCATATGTGCAAAATTTTAAAACGTTTCTTTAATTTTTGCAGATTTTGAAGAGTTTATACCTTTAAAATAAAGCCAATTTGTATGGGAGGTAGGCGTGGTTTTCATTCGATTTTACCAAATATCATAGAAATGGTCTATATTATATATCTAAACCTACATGCAAAATTTCACGGCATTTTTTCACTTGAGCAGATTTTTAAGATATTTTACTTTTAAAATAAAGTCACTTTGTATATGAGGTAGGCGTGGTTTTCAACCGATTTTTCCAAATTTCATAGCAAGGATTAAAAGTGAGAGCAAAGCTTACGTGCCAAATTTCAAGGCATTTTTGTGGATTTTAAAGACATTTTACGGTTAATATAAAGTCACTTTGTGTGTGAGGTGGGCGTGGTTTTCATCGGATTTGGCCCATTTTCGAACTTGATCTTCCTTTTTTAAAAATAAACTTATCTGTTGAATTTCATCGCGGAAGCTTTAAAATTGCGGCTGTAATCGTGTCGACAGTCTGACAGACGGACGGAGACACACGGAAATCGACTCAGGAGATGATGCTGATCAAAAATATATATAGTTTTTTATGCCTGCCACGCCTCCTTCTTGACGTTACAAACGGAATGACAAAATTAATATACCCCTTGCGCAGTACGCGTTGGGGTATAAAAATATAATCAGTGTGTTCTGCGTACCTCTACTTTAGCTGAAAAAACTTGAATTTATTGCCTCGCAAATGTCACTTATAGCTATATACTTAATCTTTAAGTGTACCTATGACCTCTTTACACCTAACATACACTTATTTAGTTAGGGGTAAAATTTATAAATTAGCGTCAGCACTGTTAATGTCAGAAATGTTAACGTCAGCAATCTTATATCGTCATTACTGCTAATGTTATCAGAGTTAATGTTAGCATTGTTAATTCTGACACTGTTAATGCCTGCCCCTATCGGAAATTTCAAAGTGCTTTATTAAAAAGCAAGTAAAAAGGGCTTCACTCTGCCTATAAATAGTGCTTTTGAGAAGTGCTTTGCTCTCGCTACACATTGAGCTTTAAAAAATCGTTTTGCTTTCACGATTTTCCCTAATTGGACTATTCGTAGTTCGTAAATCTTGCCGGTGCTGTAGTACTAGTTCGATATATTTATTTTTCTCATCACTACTTGTCATTATTCATCACTAGTATGCGCGGAAAGTTTAATTCGTGAAAGTATTTAGTTGAAAGTGAAAGTTTAATTTGTGAAAGTGTTTCAGCAAAATAATGAAAGGTAAAACACGTTTATAAACTGTTTTAAAGTAATATTTTTATAAAAACGTAATAAAATGAGTCTGGAGTGGTGCAGTTATTCAACACGTCATTTTAAAAGATTAGGTCTTGCAAAAATATACACCATAAAAAATGAAGTTGCGCTTACATGTGCAAACGAAGAAGACGCAACAGCAGCAGAAAATTGAAGTGGACAAAGCAGGACAGATTATATGCAAAGTGCTGTAAAAACTGAAACACCACAAGTCTTACCAGATTTCAGCCATGGCGGTGTGGACTCCACACAAAGTGCCAATAGTGAAAATATAGAATGCGAAAGAACAACATAAATTTTCTCAGAAATTGACATTCAAAAGAAATGCGGAAATGTGCAGTGCAATTTAAAGTTAAGCGAGATGCGAGTGATGGCATTTTGCCAATTATAAAAAGAGTGGGCTTAAAAGTGCCCTCTTCAACAAAAACTTTATTTTCAAGGGCGCAAAATAATACCACTATTTGCACGCATGAAGTCAGTCCGGGAAACAACTTCCACTATGGACTAGAGAGAAGTATTTGTCAGGATTTGAAGTTGTCGTTAGCAGAAGATATTGAAATTTTAGAAGTAGATATTGGAATAGACGGATTGCCCCTATACAAAAGCTCTGATATAGCCTTGTCGCCTTTTTGGGTGCCATATCAAACTGCGGCAATATCATACCTTTTCTTATTGGAGCATATCTTGGCAACAGGAGACCTGAAGATATTAATGATTTTCTGCTGAACTTTGTTTTGGAGATGGAGAGTATAAGTAAAAGAGGTGTTATCGTCAACGTAAGAAGGCTTTTTATTAAATTGCGTGCATTTGATTGTGATGCTCTTGCGAGAGCATTTGTTACGAAAACTGTTACGGAACAAACACTACCAGATAGCTAGAAAAAAAAACAATCGGCTGACCTATAGTACTGCAGTTACAGAATTAAGAACATATTCCGACTTTCAAATGCGAAAAGATAAAAAATATCATTGCAAACGTTTTGTCAATGCCGAACATATTTTGGAAAAAATTGGTATTCAAATGATTACACAGTTCCCTCTAGATGCAATGCATCTCATTGACTTGGGTATAATGAAAAAAATGTTGGGTTTAATTTGAAATGGGAAAATGTGCGTATGTAACTTGACGTCTGATAAAAATTAGAATTTAATATAAGATTAATGTCGTACAAGTCATTCATTCCAAAAGAATTTAATAGAAAGCCTCGTTCTTTTGATGGTATTTGTAGATAAAATGCTGTGGAGTTCCGTGTCACTTTTCGAAACAATAACTCAGCACTTTTTTGAATCACTTTTAGTAGTGAGAACTAAACGCTTTTTTAAATCACTTTTCGTAGCAAGAGCAAAGCGCTTTTTTAAATCATTTTTCGTAGCGAGAGCAAAGTGCCTTTTTAAATCACTTTTTGTAGCGAGAACAAAGGTCTTCTTCCCAATGACATGCCAATGTTAAAAAAATCACTATTAAAAACGAGAACAAAGCGCTATTTTGATTTTTTTAAGTGCTTTGAATGTACTTTCGAAGCGCTTTGTTTCCTAAAGGGGCCTTCTGATTCAGTTACCAGCCAAGCAGAAAACAATTTTTTTTGTTTTTCATATTGAGACCCCCAGAAGAATATCAGATAGGGATAGGTGTGTTCAAAAGAAATGTTGAATTGCAAAATATAGAAAGACCAGCTATTCCACCTTTCTAGGGGTCAATTTGAGAGAGATATGAAATATAATCGACAGTTTTTGTGTTTCGATGTGCAATGATCGAAAGCTCTGTACTAGTAAATATAAAACGACGATTGATGCGGTTTTTAAACGATATGTACAGAAATTCTAGTCAAATATCAAATATTAATTTATATTAATAATCAAATATTTTTGTTTCATTATTTGACACAAGAATCTTAACACAAAAATTTTCATAGAAATTTGATTTTTGTCAAAAAAACTATTTTCGGCGTAACTACCTGCGTAACTACGAAGCTGTTTCTGCTAACTGTTTCTGTTAAGTGCTCTGTGTCAAAATAATATTTATACTTAATTGAGTTTTTACCGTAGTCGTAATCGCTTTTAAAGTTAGATATGCTGCTCAGAAAATTATTCGAAGGATTCTAGCCCCACCTGTTGTATTTTTTTTAACAAAATGCAATAACTACCCATGATTTTATTATGATGCAAAAATGTAGTAATGTATGCTAAATTACTAAGATAAAAAACTAAATAACTAAGCTAAATTGCTAAGCTAAAAAAAAATTTGGCAGTGTGGGGACTTTTTATCAATGAATGTACACTGAGAAAAAACATACTTTAAACAAACAAAAACAAACAAACAAAAAATTTTAATATATAAATTTCTACAAAACAAAATTCCTTTTTTTGCGTATTCTTATACATTCTTATACAAATGAATGAAATGTTAAATTTATGTTTAAAAAAAAAGACTCAATAAAATTAAATTAAATTAAAAAGCATTTAAAACATGTAAGGCGCATTTTTTTTTATGAGAAAAACATTTAATTGTTTGAAAATATTTTTTGGACTTAAATATTTTTTAATTGAAGGTAAGATGATAAAAACTAATTAATTATATCAATATACAAAATATTTCAATATTTTAAGCCACAATAAAGCAAACAAACTTCATGAATGTTCTTTGCAATTAGTATTCGATTGGTCCCAGAGGTCGCTGATCACGAATCTAACGTCAAAAACGCAAAAAAAAAATAATTATAAAAATGGCATCGGAAAAATGGGAGTTAAAAATATTTGTGTTGAATATAAAAATTTTTGTTTTAAATTTTATTTTTAAACTGAAAGTCTTTACTTTAAAAGTATATTTAAAAAAATTGTTTTGAAAACAAAAGCTGTTGTTTTAAATTTTACTTTACAAACATTTGTGTTTAACTTAAATTAAATGAAATTGTTTAAAGCTCTAATTCAAAAACATATTCGTTTAATATGAAAACAAAATCATTTAATCTTAACACATATTTCCCTCAGTGTATAAACTGCTATTTCTCAATGTTTATATATAATATATTTGTTACACAATTTCTTTGGTTGGGTAATCGGCAATTGACTCGAAAATCAGCTGGTGATCGCTTCGGTAATTGGTAATCGGTTGGTAATCACTTCGGTAATCAGTTGGCAATCGCTTTGATAATTGGTTCGGTAATCGATTGGTTATCGCTTCAGGAATTCGTTCGGTAATCGGTAATTATTTTGATTGCTTGGTAATTGCTTCGGTAACCGGTATTTGGTCCGTTAATGGGTTGGTAATTGCCTCGGTAATCGGTTATTGGTTCGGTAATTGGTTGGAAATTGCTTCGGTAATCAGTAATTGGTTCGGTATTCGGTTGCTAATCGCATCGGTCATAAAAACAAAAGCTTACCAAACATTTTTGCCTAGACTCAGCACAGCATAAGCAATGCTGTGCAATCCCTGTAGGAAAATCAACTAATTTAAAAGTAGTTGAAAAAGTAGTTTTTGTCAACCACAACTAGTTGAAATTCTGACTTTTTCCATAGAACGAACTAACATATTTTGTATGGTGATGTCCGCTAAATAGGTCAATTGACTTTCGCCTGCATATATTTTCAACTACTTGTTACATTAGTTAAATTTAAATTATTTTTTTAATTACTTTAAAATAACCAATTGAAAACTATTTAATATTCCATTTACTGAAGATGAATTTAAAAGCATAAACAAATTAAATTTCTATACATCAAAGACCCATTTATTTGACTGTTTTGAAAAATACATAAATCATGTCAAAAAAATCATGCCTGGTCGACACAAATAAATTCTGAAATATAAAATCTGAAAGCAAAATGTAAACAAAGTTAAAAGTGATCAGAGTTTTTCAATGAAACATTATGAAATGTCGTTTTTTTGGTGTTTTAATTGATTTTAAAATAATTCAAAGGTGATTCAAGCCAAGCTGCATTGCCACTTAATTCAAAAAAGGACTAGTAATTACATTCAAGGAGCGCAACAGAAGTACGCTGCGAGGGTAGATATAATTTCATTATTCCTTTCTTCATTGGACTATTTCTGCTTCCAACAGGTGATAGTTTCAGAAGCTGGAGGAACTCGCAATCGCAATGAAGTGATGAAACAGACTCGACGCTACGTAAGGAAAGGCGTGCGTCTTTGCTACTGAAGTGATGAGGTGTTTGCTGAATGGTTAAGCAATGCATCAATTTCCGTACAGTGTCCAAATTGTGCAATGTTTGCTAAACACTACCAGTTTGTAAATGGAATATCTCAAATAATAAAGAATTTTTAATCGTTTCACAGGGTTTTGAGGCAGTTTATCAGTTTTAAAGTGTGTTTACCACGTCTGTCTTGCAGCTCAATGTCGTAAATAAAAAATATGTCTTTTTGAAACAATATTCTAGTGAAGCCTAAGGTTAATAATATTTAATGAAATAACATTATATTTAACCATGTTATAAA
Source organism: Coremacera marginata (assembly GCA_914767935.1). NCBI lineage: Eukaryota > Metazoa > Arthropoda > Insecta > Diptera > Sciomyzidae > Coremacera > Coremacera marginata. Next base: position 38,077,209 of record OU612045.1, on the reverse strand, counting down.
CTTGTAATCTAATAAAAGTTTGCAGTTAAAACATGTCAAAATCAGAGTAGTTGCAGATATAATTCAAAATAGTTTATCAACCACTTGTTTTTAAGTAGTATTTCAATTACTTCATATATAATGCAATAAAAACTATTTAGAATTGAAATGGATCCCGCCTTAATATAATTCAAAGTACTTCATATACTAGTTTATTTTGAATTAGTTTTTTAATTAGTTGTTTTTAAAAACAAGTTAGTTTGTTCCTTTAGGGATGCAACAGAAATGAACAGCTAACAGCGTGATGATATCGCTAACAGCGTGATGATATCGCGAATCTATAGTTTTGCTCTCTACCAAAAAGTTCTTAACGAGCCTAAAGAAGTTTTCAATTCAATAAATACAAAAATAAATTTGCATAATGACAGAATATAATCGGTTGATTTGGCCACCCAATTAAATATCCTTAAAAAACTGCAACACAGCGTAATAACGCAAAGTTTATGAATCACATTAAAAAATTACAAGCAAATTGTATGCTGCAAATAATTCATTGATATTAACGCCTTCAACTTTTGACTGGCGGGTTGCTTTAATGGTTGGCCAATATGAAAAAAAAAGAATAAAAATATTGCTCATACGCCATGTATTCAAGGCAGATATATAAAATAAAACCAGTACGAAATGAAATCATGGACTACGATAAAGTTTGTGCCACGTTTATGGACTGAATGTGCCGTAAATGATGCTACACAGAGCGAGGGAGCAGTCCGTCTTTGCTTTACAAGTGTCGTTTTTGAGCATTTTGTGTTTGTGTTTGTGTGTGTGTGTGTGTGTTCGAAACATGCCGCAGAGTGTAACAGATGTTAAAATAACCGCAGTAATTTGGTTGTTTTCGCGCGTAAAAAAAAATCTTTCATTGGCAACGCATGTCTATATTTTTTTAATGTAGCCAGCTACTACTTTTTTATGCCACTTGTTTGGCCACAAAATTGTTTTTTTTTCCACTACTTTTTTTAATGTAGCCGCGCAGAAACTTTGTGCAACACTTCAATATGTATGAGCAACATGACGTTGCTTCGCGTGCCTAAAAGTATGGAGTTGAATTTGTGGTCTAACGGGGTTTAATTGATGACCAGCGGAATGCAAGAATCGTGAATGTTTAAAAGTTTCACTTGCATTCTTTTATTTTTTTTTTGTTTTAGTCTATTTTTTGTTTTTGTTGTTTGTGCCATGCAATTGAATGCAAGTTTTTAGCATTTGCTTTTTAATGTGTCCGTGCTTGTGTCAGTATTTGTGTGCGTGTTTACACGTCTAGACACGCACACACTTTGGCGGCAAAGTTTTGGATGCCACAGCAAATGGACGCAATAAAATATGTGTGTTCGTGTGTGTGTGCATAAAAATGCTTCAATTAAAGTTATAGCAAATGCTATAATATTAAATTTTTTAACATGCTTCTGCAATTGAAGCATGCAACTAAGTATCAACGACTGGCTTTAAAAAGCACATCCTTATGCTAACGCACCCACTCTCCTCCTCCCTCTCCACGCCATCCCCCGCCAACACCCAAAACAAACAATGCTCCATTACAGCACGTTTTGTTATGCATTTTGACGTTGGAAAATATCTCAAGTGTGGCTGGATGAGTCGAGCAGCAACTCATTTGTTATGCGCAAAATATTTCTTCACCATCTTATGTGACTTAAACGCGTTCAGCGCCTTAACTTATGTGAGTTTTTTTATATGTATTTGTTTGCATGCCTATCTTTTGCCATGTTTTGAGTTGTTGCCTGACGTCATTTTTGTTCAAGTAAAAACGTCAAATAAACAACAACAGAATACTTCAGCTTCCAAGAGTACCATGACTACCACTGCTACTACTACTTCTACAACTACTTCTACCACTACTACTATTACTTTTCTTATAATTTATTTTCCAAACATACTTTGGTAGTTATAAAAATGGCAAAAATACGAAGGCGCAAGAGAAAAAAAAGCACAACAGCAACAACAACAATAAAAACAACAACAAATACATCAATCATAAGTCACAACATGTTCCTGATGTTTGTGTGTTTGTTATTGTTGGCCGTGTGTGTTTTCTTATAATCTTACTTATCCTGCTGCTGCTGCTGCATCCCTATATTTTCAAATATCAGCACCCCTGCCGCCCTCTCCCCTAGACGCCTCCATTCCAACCCAACACTGCGTTAACAAAGGCATCATATAAACTCGCACATGTAGCAGCGAGGCGTAACGGTTTACTTTTGAATTTTGATATGATGAAGTTATGTATGGATGAATGTTTTTTATATAGATGAATATGTGCGTGTATGTGTGTATGTATGTCTACATGCATGACATATTGTGTCTGAGTATGTGTGTGGGTGTGTGTCGTTGATATGGTTGAGTGATATGAATGGCATTGCCATATGGCCATTAAATTTATTAATAATATTTTTTCTTGCGTTTTCCTATTATTTTCCTTTGTTGTGTGAAATAATGTTGCTCCAAGATAATATTACGCAGTATGGAAAAACAAAATGCACAAACGAGTGTGAAAAACAAAAATTCGATATTCTTTTATGTCTAAAGTGATGTTTTTGTGCTAATAAATTAAGTACTAAGTAGAACAATGAAAGAAAAAGAGGACGACTACGCTACTGAAAAAAATGAAGCTTTAAGAAAAAGCATTATTTTTTATTTTTTTTTGCAAATAGGAGGCTTTAAAGGTCATTGATATCCGAAATTTTTTTTTTATGATATCTTTTTGCACATGATTTAAAATATTTTTTTGTATGAAATGAAACAAGTCAGCTTTTTTAATAAAATTCTTAATAAAAGAGAGAATCTTAATAAAAATTTAAAGGTGCAACAAACAGCAGCTATGTATTTTAAGACAATTATTTTAGTAAACGTGACTTTATATATTCTATGCAGTGTAAGACTAATCAGCTGTAAATCATGAGTGATTTTTGTAATACGAGTAGTTCAAAACAAACTAGTTCATGTTTTGGCACAATTTATTACCTGGCAGAGCAGTGAAAGAATGCAATCATTTGTGATTTTAAATCATGTGATTTATATTCAAAATGAATGCATTCGTTTTTTCAAATCATTGATTAGGACTTGAAATTTCAAATCACAATCAGTGAATCCCACTATAATAGTAGTGACAGTTGGCTTCAGATTTTTTAGTTTACTACTTTGTGCCATTTTCGACAACCTTTTATTGCCAAAAGAACTGTCACTACCATCTTTTTGTTTGGATCAAGCAATTATATTCACACAAACTTTTTACTTAGTTAACTTTTTTTAACTTTTTACTTAGTTTTACTTTTTTTCATTTTCTGCTTTATACCATTTTTGACATTTTATGATCACCAAAAAAACTGTCACGAATACCTGATTAGTTGCATAATGCAATTATATTCAAATAATATTCTACCATAGGTTGTCATTTGTTTATATAATAATTTTTTATATTATTTTTTTTTACGTGTTTTTATTGTCGACTTTGTACGATTATTGACAATCTAGGAAAAATGTAAACAAAAATAAGAAGTTAAATACAGGGTGTCCCAGACTTAGAGTATTATAATGTGGGGGCTGATTCCTCGTGATGAGACGAGCAAAAAATTGTATGGGTGGGGTGGTCGCAAATGCCCCCCTAGGGGCTAGGAGGGAAAAACAAAAAATTAGGTGTCGTTACGTTTTAATCCATAGCTAACATATCTCTGCAACGATTAAAAAAAAACCATACTTTTTTGAAAAGAAAATTAAATTTGCTTTAAATTACTTTTGCAAAATTTTTCCATAAATTCATAAACAAAAAATGTATAAGCACCTGAATTAAAAAATAGGTTTTTTTCTTTAAAAATTCAACTTTCAAGGCGATTTTCTCAGAAAAAAAACCAAATGTTTTATTATTTTTTATGAGGCAGTTTTTTTCCTTGGTCAATTCTCTAAAAATCCATCATACATTGTTTATACCTCAGAGATAATATTTTTCGTATAATATCGATTTTCCGATTCTACCACTTTTTCCTCCCACTGGGGTACTTAATGCAAGCAAGGCGACTTTGTTTTTTTGTTGCTTACAATAACAAGTAAAACAGTTAGATTTAACGGAATTAAGAAAAAAAAGCAATTTCTCATTATTAAGTGCATCACATGCCTGAATCGACACATTCTTTCACCGATCGTAGAGTTATAATGTTTTCCAACTCAGAGTACGCAGACATTATTTTTTGTTACGGTTTTAGAAAATTTTTAAAGAGAATTGACCAAGGAAAAAAACTGCGTCATAAAAAATAATAAAACATTTGGTTTTTTTCTGAGAAAATTGCCTTGAAAGTTGAATTTTTAAAGAAAAAAACCAATTTTTTTACGTCAGGTGCTTATACATTTTTTGTTTATGACTTTATGGAAAAATTTTGCAAAAGTAATTTAAAGCAAATTTAATTTTCTTTTCAAAAAGTTATGTGTTTTTTTAATCGTTGCAGAGATATGTTAGCTATGGATTAAAACGTTACGACACCAATTTTTTTTGTTTTTCCCTCCTAGCCCCCTAGGGGGGCATTTGCGACCACCCCCACCTATACGATTTTTTGCTCGTCTCATCACGAGGAATCAGCCCCCACATTATAGTACTCTAAGTCTGGGACACCCTGTATACAAGCCAATGACAAGCTATGGTCACCGTTTGTGTGAGCATAGCCAAGAGCTCTTATTTTTATGCAACCCTTTTTTTATTATGTTGTAGTATAAAAGTACTACTTTTTCTCAAAAAAATACTTTTAACCTACTAAAAGCCAGCATATTCGCTATTTTGTCACCTAGAAACACTGTCCTCAACGATGATTGCTGTCATGTGCAGCGTTCAAAAATGAACAAATTTTGATTGCTCTACAATGTGTTCATCCGCTCTCGCTCTCACTGATTTTTGACAGTTTTGCATTGAAAGCAACAACAAAACATATCGAACGCCGTTCAAACAATCATCGTCTGACCTCAGCCTAAGCAAACAAAAGCAAGAGAGCAAAAATACGTACTTGTACGGCATTGTATGGAGCCGTCCAAGTTTTGCGTAAGCATTTCTTTCAATAAGTTTCTTAATTTTCATTTACTTTTGTAAACTTGGGTGAGAGCGCTCGACTCCGTAGTTTGCTAAGCAGATTAGGGATGCAAGCTGTATTATAATTTTAATTTGGATTGGCTATTTCTTACATCGCATTATTAATTTAAGTCATTGGAATTTTTTGAAAATTTATATCTTAGGCAATCTTAGCGAAACTGCGTACACTTCGCTGAGGAATTCTGCCTTTTTAAAGCTTAATAAATTTATATACACTCAAAACATAATTTCTATCAAAAATGTTGACAACCCTATTTGAAAAAATCAAAATCATTTTTACTTATCAATTTATTTGAATTGATTCATGTTGAATTTTTTTCTAGTGCTTACTTTGCTTCTTGAATATATGGCAGCATTTTTTCGAGTTTTATTCGTGCTTAATCACACTTATCGTTAAATTCTCTCTGATACTTTTGCTTGCTTACGTATTACTAGGGTGGGCCTTTAAGCTTGCGATTGAAATTATCAACTTTGTGATTAAAATTTTCAACCTTTATAGTTGAAAAGTTGTACTTTTATAATTAAAAAAATCATTTCGTTCAATATTTAATAAGTTATTTCTTAACGATTTAAGTGACAAGGACTTAAATAGCCTTTTCTTATTTTCATTAAACCATTTATACGGGGTAAAGATTAATAGTTAATAATAAAAGTGTAACTTTAAATTGAAATTAAAGCTGTGCTTTCTTTATGTGTCACATTTTAATATGACAGAAAATCCTTAAAAAGAAACGAATGTTTTACCAAAAACAGATTATTCTGTGATAGTTTAATGCGAAAAAATATAAAAGATTGAATTCCAGCAACTTTTATCCTGCTTTTAACTGCAAAATGAAGGACAACATTTCTTTGGAACGTTTTATTGCCACAAGAAGCAGCAATTCGAAAATATTGATCAATGAAAATTTATGAATGTTCAAAACAACATTCAAAATATTCTCGAACGGAGTCAACCAACCGGCCAAGCAGCCAACCCAATTCGTGCAACCATTCATACAATTCTACGAAATGATTCAGCGCACAACGCCAATTAAAGCGGCAACTTGGGCTATAGTGCGTCCAGGTAAGCAACCGACAACAGACATAATTTGATTGGCATCCCAGCTGAGGAGACAACCAACTGAAGAACGACGGATGCCGATGTTCAAAGGGTACCCAAAAGTGCAGCCAAAAAGAAAGTGAAAAAAAATAATGACTGAAAACTGGTTAAAGTACGGTATCGCATTGACCTAGACAGACACAGCAAGAAGACAGATAGACGACCAGATAGACAGCCAACCAGCCAACCAACTAGTACGATGCACAAGCAATGGATGGAGAGAGGGATGAGGGCAACAAAGAAATCGGACTCTAATTAATTCACTGTCAATTACAGGGAATGACAGTTGTTGTTGTTGTTGTTGTTGTAGTAGTTGTTGGTGGACTTGTTACTGCTGCAACAGTTATTGGCTGTATAGCGACTATTGCAGTTGTTAATGGTGCTAGAAGTAGCAGCAGCAGCAGCAGCAACAACAACAACAGATAACTGCTGCAATTGTTGTATTTGTAGCAATAACAGTATGAAATGCATTTTTCTTGTTTAAATTTCTCATTTCAATTGTGGAGCAATGAAGCAATGTCAGTGTGTGTGTGTGCTATAAAGGATGCCACTATCTGGGTATGACACCTGTACAGCCTACCATTGATTATTTGTATTTGTATGCGTGCGTATCTGTCGCATGCAAAATTATTGCAAAAACGAAAAAATCCACAAAAAATATCATAAATAATTGCCTTGAATTGAGATTTGCATTCAAATTTCAGAAAATATTCCCAAGCTCAAACAAGTTATTTTTATGTAGCTACTCGTAATTGTAACCCGTTCACTACTGCTGCTGTTGCTAGTCTGAGCCAATATTCTCTGTTCAGAGCAGTTATAATTGGTTTTTAATTTGCATTTTAAATATGCGTGTGAAAATAATTGAAATATTATTGCCAATTCATTTTTGCGACCAAATCGTTTAGCCATAAATTCCCAACGCAATTTGGTTAAAATTAAAAACATATCAAATAAATAAATAATTAAAAGTATATTAAAAAAAAAAAAAAAAACTGTGCTACATTTATTGCCAGTTAATCTAGAAAATTTATTATTATTTTATTGTTGATTATTGGACAATATTTTGTGTCGTTGCATGGGAGCAAAAAAACAATGAAATATATTTATCCACCCGCATATAAGGTATGCAAAATTTGATCCAGTCTGCGGTTTTTAAATAAACAAAATACACTTTAAGCTGTGATGAAAGCTCCTGATTAAGTTGTATAATAAAACTGGTCTGCAAATTAACACAATACAATACTTCTTTGATGATTTCAACGTACGAATTTTAATTTCCTCCAAGAGTATTTTGTCAAAGTATAACAAACATTAAGGCGGTCTTCTCATTCAAAACCCGTTTTTTGGACCCTTTTTAAAAAAATTCTTATTTGAAAACGCAAAGAATAATTGAAAACTTTTTTATTTATTGTATTACAAAACGTTCAAAGTAAATAAAAAAAATTTTTTTGCCTCGATACGTGGGCTGTTCAAAAAGTAATGAGACTTCAAAGTTGGTGGTGAAAAAAAAAAGGTGTCGTCACGGCGGCCACGATTCCGGGTCTCCGGAGCGTCTGAAATGAAAAAAAAAACGGGGTTATAATCAGTATAGATGTAATTCTCGGGTGAACCTCAAGCTTAATTTTCTGATTTTTTTTGACAAAATGGTGGCTATTCAAAAAAAAAATTTCAATTTCGGGTTTTTTTTTTGTAGTTTAGTGTAAAAAAAAAATAGTAAAAAATTTTTTAAAATTATGGTCGAGGTTCACCCGAGAATGGTGACAATTCTGCGTCGATTCCATTTTGTTTCATGAAAATCGGTTCAGTTGAACTGGAGATATCATGGCCGCCAGTTCGAAAAACGTGGGTTGGAGATAAACGCGTTTAAAGTTTGAAGTAATTTTTTTGGGAAAAAAAAAAAAAAAATCAAAAATGTTTAAATGCAGTTTTAAAGAGCTGACAATTTTTACTTACAAATATTAGTCGGCGATGCCAGTTCCATACAGGCCACCTTCCTCTTTTTCGTAGAAACTGCTTTCTGCTGCCCTCTCTGCTCTGCGAGCCGTTCTGCCAGCTTTTGATGATGCCGCAGCTCGAGTCTCTGATCGGTTCAATCTGTCTTCATTGCGAGATAGTGCGTATTCGTATGCGTTTTTGCCAATCGCAATACCCATCAAACCCATAATTTTAAGTATGGGTATAAAACCGTCGTTGAAGAGGCACGTTGCAATGAAATTGGCCACTTCGATGGTGCGTGCGCCTGAGTTGATGTGTTTGGGCGAAAGTGACCAAAGAACAGAATTGTAGGACTCATTGGAATTCTGAGTTTCAGATCCAAGGCATCTTTCAAGCAAATTATCTGCCGACAGCGCTTCGTAAGCTGGTTTTATTACCTCCATCACCTTCTTGTCCATCAGACCTTGCTTCACAAAAAAGGCTGTATCTTCTAAAGTATTTCGAATTTCTAAAAATCCTTTTAGGAGCATATTCACAACTACCCAGGCTATAAATAAATGCAAAAAAAAAAGTTGAAAAAAAAAGTTGCTCAATGAGAAGACCCCCTTAATGTTTACTGCTAAAACCGACGAAATAGCTGTGCCTAAAATCAAATAAAATAATGTTTTTTCTTTTTTATACACTCTCTTATACTGAATGTTTGGTGATTGAATATAAGTGATTAAAATGTACCTTAGTTTTTTTCTGATTGAATTTTTTTTTTAAAATTTTTTTTTTTTTTTCGTTATTCACTTCTTATTACATGTATGTTATAATGTTAATTTACTTGAAAATAAAATTAAATAATCATAATAAACATTTATGTTAAAAGATAAAATTACTCAATTTTTTTAACACTTCGAAAAATCTGAAAACAGTTCCAGCTTGTAGCCTATTTCACTTCGTTTTAAAATTCTCGAGCAGAAAAACTGGCACTATTGTATATTTTATCAGTTCAAATTCTGATCAAATGATATAATGGTAACACAGTGAAACAAATTTTAAAAAAGGTCAAAATTCACTGTATAGAGTTAGGCGCGAATCATAGTTTTTTTTTTTTTTTTTGACACATTTAATTTGGGTATATTTTTCTATAATTCAGTGCATCCATTTCTCTAGCTTTCCTGTTTTAAACGAAAGTTGCTCAGTATAAAATTGTTGGGGTTTCTTTTTGCAAAATTTAAGCCAGACTAATCATTGACCAATTTCTGAAAACAACATATTAAGTGTAATGGCAACTTTTAATGGAAAAAATAACGTTTTACTTCAAGGAACTTATAAATTAGTAAGATAAAAACTATTTTGAAAATGTTGAAGCAATTTAATCAATGTGAGTTTTTTTAAACAGCACAGCGTCGGGGAGTGACCATTCTTTATACGTTGGAGTGGCACTGGCAACTCATCTGGGTTCATCATTAGAATCTTCATCTTCAGAGTTGTCAATTTTTAAATGTCTTTGCAATATGTAAGGTTTTTTCTCTTTACAAGTTATAAGCTGCTGAAAAGCCAACTGAGGATTCCTATAAGCTGTAACTTTGATCTCAGGTGCCAAAATATTTTTGGAATTGAGATATGAAGCGAGTGCCTTAGATTTCCATTGAGACTTCCAGTTTTGAAATAATTACATTGAGTTCATGTTAAGTCACACTTGATGCAATGGAGTAAGAAAGTCCACGAAAGTCCTGTCTGCTGCATCAGTCGTTTGTGCAGTGTCAGTGATTGTTATTGAGTCAAGAGCTTGATTAAATTACTTGCACTGGAATTTACTCTGCGTGAGGAAATGGCAATTGAGCACTTCGAATGACAATGTAAAATTTTGACTTTGCTTTTTTGGTGATCATTCCGTAAACTGCATTAAGACATGCATAACGATTTGCTGCATCATGACATCCCGTATCAGTCCCTATCATTGGGGTTCCAAAAGACATAGGCACACGCTTATTTTGTATTCAGTTTATCAGATCATTTTAGTATGTTACACAAACTGATTGTGTGTCTGGTTTCCCATTCCACAACCCAAATCACAGACTGCAGAAAATATGTTTCATATACTTTTATAAAATCTTTACTTTATTTTCCACATCGGCAAGAAATAACCAAAAACGTAGCAATAATTACACAGTGCGATAGCCAAAATGTATCACAGAAACCGCTGCATGTTTCTAGTAGACGAACAATAGCACGTCCTCATAGTTCGTTTTGTTGTAGAGGGTCTAATTTTTTTTTTTAGTTGGTCAACTCGTTCTGAAGATTATTGGGCTATTTCCAAATTGTTAAAGCTTATAATGAGAAAGAAAAACAAAGAAGTTTGTAAAGGATTCTTTTCCTAATTTCCTATGGAGATTAAGATAGAGGTATTCCTTCTCACCTCATAATTATTAATTTTTTTTTTTTTAATTTTCTCCTAATCAAGATTTTTTTAGTAGCGAGGATCTTGAAACTGTATTAAAACGATGGTGTTTCTTAGAAAATTTTACTTATTTCCTATTCAGGAAAAAAATTTTTAAGACAAAAAAAAAATGTGTGGAAGGTGTATAAATAAATAAATATAAAACTGGAAATGCCTCCATCTAAGCTCTGTACATTTGTATTTGGCAAATGACTGCTTAATAAGCTTTTTATATTTTTCTTTCTCAAAAATTTTTTTAAAGTGTTCAAAAGAATTTGTAATTTTTAGCCTCACAATAAATATTTATTAGACATCAAAATAAAATCTATTCATGACAAAAATTATCTCAAATTTAAAAATTTTAAAAATAGCGTGAGTCGGATGCTCACTGTTAAAATGACAGAGTGGTCAGAACAGATAACAAAATAAGAAAATAGTTGTAATTATTCCAAAATGTTAAAATTGTTTAAAATTTAAATATAAATAATTTTTTTTTAAAGATTATTGATCCTTACAACCTTAAATTTGTTATATCTCAAGAAAAACCAGGATAATATTTTCACAATTCTGATTTCAATTACACAATTTGTATTTAATTTTAAATAATAATTATGAAACACTTTTCAATTTGTACCATTTGGCAAGAAACGGTAGGCAAACATTAAAATATGAACATTTTTCAAAATTTGATACCTCGAAAACGGCTCGATTGAAAATTACTCAGTAAGTAATTTAAACTTAGAATACAGTTATTTGTACGTGTACTGCTTTTCGGTGAAATGATAAAATCAATTGAAAAATTTTATGAACATGAATGCCAAATTTTGCGCTTCTAATTCAAAAATGGCAAAAAAACAACTAAAGCCAGATAAAAATTACTGGAAGCTTATGGCGAAGATATGCATAAAGAAAGACAGAGTCAGAATTTGTTTGCCCGTTTCTGTGATAGAAATTTTTAAATCAAGGATTAAAAATTCCTCGTTCCGGTAGGCCCTAGAAGATTAACGAATACCAAGCTAGTGGAGACAAACAAGCTTTCGATAATCAGAGAAATTGCGAATGCTATTAATTTGTCTGTTGGAAACGATCATGGTCAATAAAAGTCCACTGGTTTCATCAAAAAATTGGATGTCTGACGGGATTAAAATTTATTTTTTTATTGAAAGTAAATATTTCATGCATAAAAAATCAAAAAGAAAAAATGTATTACAAAATTAATTTAATTCAATTTTTTCAATAAATTGTTGACGTATGTCACACAAAATATGCGATTTTGTATAAGATTTTGAAGTTTCGGTTTCAATTACCGAATTTAAATTACTTGATTTAACAAGGGCCTTAAAGTATGCAATGAACATTTCTTAAGATGACGCACAGTGGTTTTTTTTTTGTGGCAATAAATTATTTTTTTCAATATCCTGTTTCCTTAATATAAGCAAACTATATTATAGTCAGATAACCAGATAAGAAAAATCTATAAACATTTTTCTGAAAAAGTGAAGGGGTTATTTTTAAATCACGAAACTTGTGTAAAATTTTATAAAATGTTATAGTAGCTACATAGTAAAAATGCATAGAGTTTGACGATTTAATTAATTATAACCTTAAGTTTAACAACATATTTAGCAATATATTTTGAACTAGAGATAACATTTCAACTAATATTTTCTTAAATATTTCTCAATTGATACTGAAGTCCACATGGCTAGCAACAGTATTACATAGACTTAAACATTTAGAGATGACCTCATTTTGAGTAAAGTTAGTTTTATGGGGAAAAATATAAAATAGCGGTCTTTCCCTAAGGCCTCTTATTGGCGCATGCAAATAGATAAGTTCCAGCAATTCTGGACATTGGATTTTGCCATCTAAAATGTCCTTAATAAATAATATTGAAAAAAGTTTTCTTCTTTGCTCCAGAGTTTGAATTCCGAGAAGTTTGCAACGAACAATATATGAAGGCATGTCCTGATATGTGTATAAGTTACGCAGAGCAAAGCGAGAAAACCTTTTTTGCACTTTTTCGACTCTGTTAACATCAACTGCATATGAAGGGCTCCAAATAACACTGGAATATTCTAAAAGGCACCTGACCAAGCTCATAAAAATGGATTTCACTGTATGTGGATCAGAGAACTCCTTGAAGTTTCTTTTAACAAAACCTAGTTGAGAGTTTGCCCTCAAAATAACGTAGTCTCTATGAGTTTTAAATGAGAAATAACGATCAAAATAAATGCCAAGATCTTTAACGGTTGTTGATCTTTTGAAAAAATTGTTGGCGCTGTATGAATATTGGTGTGTAATGCAAACATTTTTTCGATAAAAGGTTAGGATATGGCACTTGGAAAAATTTATTTTTAAGCCATTAACCTCACACCAGAGAAGAATAGCGTTTATATCTGCTTGAAATTTTAAGCACTCAGAGGAATTTTTAATAACTGAGAACATTTTCAAGTCGTCAGCGTACATCAAAGATTGACAGAATTTAAATTGATTTGGTATATCGTTTATATATAAAATAAACAAAAGTGGCCCTAAATGGCTTCCCTGGGGAGCACCTGAGGTAACATGAACCATAGAAGAGTAACTGTTTTCAATTTTTATGAATAATTTTCTGTTTGTAAGGTACGAGTTCATCCATTTTAAAAAGTTGGAGTGAAAACCTAGCTTACCTAATTTGAAAACCAATAATTTGTGGCTTAAGCTATCAAAAGCTTTAACAAAATCTGTGTATAACACATCAACTTGGAAGCCTTTCTCTATGGCTTTCATGCAGAAATTTGAAAAAATAGCTAAATTTGTGCTAGTGGATCTACCAGCGAAAAATCCATGCTGAACAGTCGAGATATAATTCCGCACTTCAGAAAATAATTTTTCGGCAACTAATTTTTCTAAAAGTTTCGGTATGACTGAAAGTTTAACAATTGGTCTATAGTTTTCAATAAGATACTTCTGTCCAGATTTGAATATTGGGGAAACATATGCTAATTTCCATTCATCTAAAAAAATTCCACTCAAGAGAGACTTATTAAAAATAATACATAGTGCATTGCAAAGAGAATAAGCGCAAGATTTTAAGAATAATAATAATAATAATAATAATAATAATAATAATAATAATAATAATAATAATAATAATAATAATAATAATAATAATAATAATAATAATAATAATAGTAATAATAATAATAATAATAATAATAATAATAATAATAAAAATAATAATAATAATAATAATAATAATAATAATAATAATAATAATAATAATAATAATAATAATAATAGTAATAATAATAATAATAATAATAATAATAATAATAACAATAATAATAATAATAATAATAATAATAATAATAATAATAATAATAATAATAATAATAATAATAATAATAATAATAATAATACTAATAATAATAATAATAATAATAATAATAATAATAATAATAATAATAATAATAATAATAATAATAATAATAATAATAATAATAATAATAATAACAATAATAATAATAATAATAATAATAATAATAATAATAATAATAATAATAATAATAATAATAATAATAATAATAATAATAATAATAATAATAATAATAATAATAATAATAATAATAATAATAATAATAATAATAATAATAATAATAATAATAATAATAATAATAATAATAATAATAATAATAATAATAATAATAATAATAATAATAATAATAATAATAATAATAATAATAATAATAATAATAATAATAATAATAATAATAATAATAATAATAAACAATACTAAAGGCAGACATATGTTAATGAAACGTTTAACAAATGTTCTATTGGTGTTTTTTGTTTTTTTTTTTGGCTCCGCGCCGTCTGCTACAATTTCTAAAAAAAAAACACCAAAAAATCACGTGCAGGATTACTGTCCTCAGGATAGTTAAAAAAAAAGAAAAACGGGATTTCAATCAGCATTAAGTGGCCATGGAATGACGAAAAAAATTTTTGATTGAAGAATAAGAAAATGACGACGTATTTACAAAAATTTACTTTTTGCTCCCAAAAAAACTGTTAAACTCACAAAATTGTGTGCCGTTTTTTTTCATCCGTAGGTCATTCTGAGCATTAACATGAGTAGAGTAACGTGCTTAAATTTCAGAACGATCGAATAAATGCTTTTCTTTTAATCATGCACGCCAACTTGAAAAACGTTGTTTTGAGAAAATTTTGTTTAAAGTTTGACATTCATTTGAAAGTGATTTGACTCGCTTCGCCATATATGCGCCATATATACTATTGGCATCATGTCTTTAAAGATTCATTCTAACATATTCTATCAAAAAAAAAAAACAAAAATTTGATTTCTTGAAAATTTGTTCGTGCTATATCCCTTTAATAGAAGTTTTCTTTGTCAGCGTTTTTTAACGATCCGGGCTTATTAGTTCCAACATCATGGTGGAACTGTCCACATTCAATTTCTACAAAACGGAACTGCTCAAAACTGCGTCTCCGACAATTAAACCCCTCTTTTCGACATTTTATATGGTTTCCTCTGAAGATGTGCATCTTAAGATGCAAGCCTGTAAGTATGCAATGTTTTAAACAACTTCCAGCAATAACTAAAGGCAAAAAGTATCCTTCAAAGTATATAAAGATTGAAATTGTATTGTGTTTCGTCATCATTCTTTTTGCTTATTAACAGATTATACAATAATATTAACAGATATTTACTTACAACATTAATTAAAATTGAGCGTAATAAAATTTGTTTTAAAGAGGGATAATATCTTGAAAAGTTATGGTTATTATACAGTATATTTCCTTATTATGCCTGAGCACTGTATTTCATGTAAGGAAAGTGACTTGGACTAATTAACTACAGCCATTTATTTTATTTGAAATAATAATTAAATTGTATGTAAGTTGCGAAGTGAGATATGCCTAAAGGGGTTTATAATTGCTCCTTCTTTCCCCACATTAGCGCCTCATGTTTTCATCCCGCATTTCATAAAAGAAATTTAGTCGATAACAAATCAAATAAATTATTTTATTTAATAATGCAAGACTTTAGAATTTTAAATCAAGTTTTCTGTGAGGAGTATTTAAAAGATAAGCAAGATATTGCAAAACTTCATAATCGCTTTAAGGAAAATGGTGAATTCTGAACAAATGCAGAAATTACGCTAATAATAAAAGATGTTCAGAGAAGTTTTGTTTGTACTTACGTGGCTAAGCCGTTAGTAAAATTGCGATTTTTATCAAATAAATTTCTTGTGCTAAAGAAATTATTATCGAGTGGATTTTAAAACAGTAAAAACGAGAATGTCAAATGTAAATTATTAAATAAAAGAATAACAACAAAACAAAAAAACTTAACATGCCTGTTGTTAAAAAAAAGACTAAAGAACTCTTTAAGTGGCTTGGGCTACAAATCTTTCATTACCTGGTAAGCTCAATAGAAGTGCTCTAGATATACGATCGGAGAGTACTAGTTTTGAAAACCGCTCGAAACAGTTACGTTTTTTATAACATATTTATTATTGTTGTTATTTTAAAATAAACGTTTTTTAGTTGAATTTAAAGATAAAATAACACATTTTTATCAATTTAATGTTTGCATTCATTCTGATAAGGTTAGATTGAAATTTTGGGCACTTAAGATAATAATTTTGGGAGTTAGTGGGCGGTGGGCGTGTCATTTTTTAAATGTACACATATATTTCAGATTCCTGAGTGAGTTGTTTTAATAAAACTTGAATACGAAATAAATTATTGTTATAAATGTTTGTGCTGTATGGGCGGTAGGCGTAGTTGCAGGCGAATTTTTCATAAGTGATCTTAAATAGTCCATTTCAACTTATTTACCAAATTTTCTTGATATACGACTACTCCTTCTTAGTGCTATGCAAATATCGTATAAAAAATATGGCAGATGTTCGTGAAAAAATGTGTTTTTTTTTAATCTACGTATATACACATCTGCACATAAAAATAGGTACATCCCCTAAGAAATGGTTTTTGATCAATATGTATATGTCATAGTTTAATTGAAAGTTAGAAATTTACCGTTACACAAGTTGTCCCGTTATTGACAGGCAATCTATTTGCAGTGCATTTTCTAATCTAAAATTTAGTTACCAAGGGATATATCACGAAGTAAGAACGCGGACAAAAAAATAGGTACACTTTCAGAAAAAAATATTTTAAGTGCATTTAAAAGTGTTTTTCTTCGTGTTTTTATTCAAAAGTGTAGTTTTGGAATTTTTCTTTAAAGGTTTGTAAAATAATTTTAAATTTTTAAGCCTTCATAAAAGTTTTTGGTATCTAGATGGGTCGCGGTGATCATTGTACACCCGAAGAAAAGCGTATTGCAATTGAGATGTGTGCTGAAGGAAACGGATATTTGATGATTGCCAAAATTCTTGGACGTTTTTGAAATTATGTCCTGAATGCTTTAAAGAAAAAACAAAATTCGAGAAAAACGTGGAAGAAAACGGAAAAACACACTAAACGATGACCATCGCATTAATATAATGGCGAAATAGGACCCTTTTATAGCTTTAAGAACAATAGCAGCAGAATTAGGCAACAAAATATATTCACGGACTATTCGACGAAGGTTAGTGGAGTCAAAGCTCCATGGCAGAATAGCCCATAAGTTTCCACTCCTTCGTAAGAAAAACTTACAAGAAAGAAAGAGAAAGGAAAGAATTTTGACAAAATTCATGCCTCATGGTAAGGAGATGAAGGAGTCAAAAAGTGGAACAACACCTTATGGAGCGACGTGACCAAAATAAATTTGTTTTCTAATGATGCCGCAAGGAATGTTTGTCGCCCAAAAGGTAAAGAATTCGATCCGCGGTACGCTAGGAAAACGGTCAAACATGGTGGCGGAAACATAATGGTCTGGGGATGATTTTTCCACTATGGCGTAGGCCCAATATTTCGTATTCAGGACATTATGACCAGGTCCGAATGTGTGGAAATATTACAAGGAATAATGTTGCCTTACGCAAGTGAAGAAATGCACTTAGTTTGGCGGTTGCAACAAGATAATGACCCCAAACACTCATCGAAGATGGTAAAGAATTTTTTTAAGGACATCAAAATCGACTGTACGTCCTGGTCAAGTCAATCAATTGAAGAAAAGAATATCTAACCAAACTTTTAAGGCATGGTAAAACATAACATTGGAGATGTGCCAGCATTCCAACGAAACATTGGTTTCGTCCATGTCTAGAAGGATTCAGGCTGTTTTGAAGAATAATGGCGGATATTCAGGATACTGGTTTGGACTTAGCTGAGGTAAATGCAATAACCTAATTTTTTTCTTTAGAAACTGCCGGTGTACCTATTTTAATGGCCACATGAAAAACATTGTCATTACCTATTGTTATGAATAACTTATTTTTCTTTATTTTTGCTTGGAATTCATATTGTTTTTCTTATTTTTAGTATATTGAACTCTAAAATTATAATAACGTTTTTACAAAAAAATATTTGAATAATAAATTATTTCAAAAAAACTCTCTAAAGCCCTGGTTTACCCATTTTTTTTTTGTCCAGATGTGTATTTCAGATTCTTGAGGGAGTTGTTTTGATATAACTTCAATACGAAAACAAATTTAGCATTTTAAAATTTTGTGTTATATGGGAGGTAGGCGTGGTTGTGAGCGGACATAGAAAATTTTTTTTAATAACTTCTAATAGAGGTAATTCGAACTTATGTACCAAATGTTATCGATCTACGACGACTCCTCCTATATTTTTATCCAAACTTTGTATGGGATGAAACCACTGTGTGACGCAAAATGAAAATTTTTCAGAAGAAGAACTTTCTTATTAACGAATAAGCTTAGATTTGGAGTGAAAAAATTAATTGTAAGGTTTTAAAAAAAAAAACAAAGTTATATGTCCAGTTTGCTTGTTTTTCTGTTATATTTTAGAGAGAGATGCAGAGCCTTACACGAACATAATATTTTCATTTGTTCGTTTACAACAAAATTTTAATTACGATTTTCTACCAACGAACAAGGTTCATTAATATAGGTTAAGTCACTTGAGAGAAGCTCGGTCGAACTGTCAGAATGGATGAAAGGAAATCAAGAAAAAAAAACACGAATCAATTTTTAGCTAACAGCTAATACAGGTTCAGACGGGCAGGCAGATCAGATCAGAAAACACATTAGAACAAAAGAGATGGATGACTTGCTTGCTTTATTACTCCAATGTGAAAATCTGATCTGATCTGCCTGTCTGTCTGAACCGGCGTTAACTATGTTCGCAGCCTAAACCAGTATGTCAAAATCGCCACACATAAATAAGACATCTGTATTAAATTGTATACTCTCTTATGGAAAAAATTAAATGAGAACTTACTCGTAGCTTTATATATAAAAACAAAATTAGAATTGAAAATTAACACGAGCTGATCATTAAATTGTTATAAAGTAAAGACTCACAAAAGTTAAGAATCGCTGAAGTTCTTTCTACGGAAAAATTAACCAGGCTTCCGCCACCACAGGAGACTCCAAAAAGTTAACTTTTGAGTTAACTTTTCCGAATTATTTTATTCACCCTTTTGTTTATATTTTTTTTTTTTTTTTATCTAGCACCAATTGATTTTGTGACTCTCTGGATGTTCGCTGGAAAGAGTAAAACGCAAAAACTGTAGGGATTGATCGTTATGAAGAAAAACATAGTTGCAAAAATGATTGACCACAGATTTTTCAGATGATGACAATGGTACTCAAAATTCAGAAGTGGAATCGGCTAAGGTGATGGTTGACAGTCGCTGTTTTGACTGCCGTTGTTGAAAACGAACCTAAATAACTGTCACATGAAATGAATAGGAAAAAAGTGATTCTCAATTTGATAATTACCTTACATGGAGCAAAAGCGACGATTTTGATTGTCAACTATCAAGTATCACTGATTTCACCCCAGAGCTTTATTCATACAACAATGCAATATGTGCGGTAAATACTCTGATGAGTACAATGAAAAGTTCTGAAATAGACATGCTTCACAGCTTCTCGAACTACGATCGGATATAATAAAATAATCGGATAGTAAAATCACAAAGGTTACAGATTATTTCACTGGTACTATTTCTTGCATTTAATAAGCTGTTGCATGAAATTCATACGAAAACAGTTGCCAGTTTGACAGTTCGAGCAAAGGCGAAAAAGATTGCTTTTCTCTCAAGTGGCTTAACCTATATTAATGAACCTTGCCAACGAACAACTATTTTCTACAAACTAGCATTAATTTTCTAAGAACGAACGAACGAACGAACATCAATTTTCTACGAACGAATGAACGAACATCAATTTTCTGCGAACGAACATTAATCTCCTACGAACAAACGAACGAACATCAATTTTCTACAAACGAACGAACGAACGAACGAACGAACGAACATCAATTTTCTATACATAATAAAAAACAGTCGAAAATATTTAATATCGGCTGTAGCTGGACTCATAGAAGGGCTTAATATATGAGCTGGTCCTATTATATTTTGCCCTTCAACATTTCTTCCGAGCACACCTACCCCCTATTTGTCACCCTTCTTTGGGTCACCATACAAAAAACACAAAAACTGTCGAAAATAGTTTATATCGGCCGTAGATGAACTCCTATAGAGGTCAAATATATGAGCAGGACCTATTATTTTTTGCTTTTTAAGATTTCTTTGCAACGCACCTACCCTCTATCTGCCACCCTTCTTTGGGTCTGCATACAAAAAACACAAAAACTGGCGAAAAAAGTTTATATCAATATATATCATATCAGTTTATATCATATCAGGGGTCAAATATATGAGCTGGTCCTATTATTTTTTACCCTTCAACATTTCTTCCCAACATACCTAACTTCTATCTGCTACCCTTCTTTGGGCCCCCATAAAGCAAACACAAAATCTGTCGAAAATAGTTTATATCGGCCGTAGCTGGACTCCTAGAGGAGTCAAATATGTGAGCTGGTCCTATTTTTTTTTGCGCCTCAACATTTTTCCCGAACATACCCACACCCTTCTTTGGGTCCCAATACAAAAAACGTCTATTTTCTAAAGACGAACGAACAGGCATTTTCACGAACGAACGTTCGTACAAGGCTCTGGTGAGATGTTTCATTAGAAATTTGAAATACTAATTTATTTATTAAAAGATCTCCAATGTGAGTTTATTTTAGGACTTCTTTTGAAGCTTAGAATATTCGGTCCTAGTGTCCCACTAGCATACGTGTATTGAATGAATTATAGTAAAATGTTCTGAGAAATATTTTTGTATGTAGAATATTAACAATATATAAAAGCGTGCAAAAATATTTAAGCTTTCATAAAAAAACTTTAAAAGAAAACACCGTTAAAAATATTCGTATAAAATTAGAACATTTTAGTTTTCTACGACTATTTTGACTTTACACGACTTTACGACTATGTAAATGCTCCTTATAAAATTTTACTACAAGCCAATTTGGAGAAAATGTGTCTACAGCTTAAATCTATGGAGAAGAAATGCAAATTTTATATAACGCAATATAACAAATGCCTGAAAGTAAGCAATGAACATTTTATAACCTAATGCAAAATTATTATTTCTTTAGACGATGGATTTTCATACTAATAACTGTGCTTAGTATTAATAGTTTTAACGCCCTTGTGATATGTTTCAGGGATATATATTTCATTACAAATTTACAGTCCTTTTTTATTTTGCAAAAGATATCTCAAATGTGTATTTCTTTTGAGTAATCGCTTAATGCGCTTCCATGTGTAGAATATTCATTAAAATAAAATTGCTTAATATTCTTGATAGCATTCAAAAAATAAGCACATCAATTGGGTAACATTTTAAATGACAAAAAAAAAAAAAACATTCAAAGAAAAATTCAAAGTATTCAGTACTAGTGCTACAATACTACGTACTTAGTTTTTATTTCTTAGTGCTTCTAAGTTTAATGTATTTGCTTGCTTATCTTATCGCGAAAACTATTTTAATAAATAAAATTTTACTATCAGTGTAAATTTGAAATGAATTCCCTTAACGAACCATTCAAATGAGCTTCATAAAAGACTTCCGTCTTTGCCTTTACCTCCTGCCATAATTACAAAATCGTGCATCCATTAAAAAAGACATAAAAAAACAACATCAAAAAGAAAAGCACTGAAAACCGAGCGCAAATCATTCCAACCACAATAACGAACACTGCTATAAACCATTGGAGTGTGTGTGTGTGTGTTGGGGGAGGGGGGGGCGGGAGGGGAGTAGTGTGTTTGTGTGTAAATATATGTTTTGCTGCTAAAACATTTTCCACCATTTGTTAAGATAACTTCTAGTCTAACGAGCCCAAAAGCGGTGTGTTTCGTTGTGGCAACGCTTTGAAATTGAACGTGATGTCCTGCTGCTCATCATAATTTCATGTTTTAAGTTGTTTTTGCTGTTGTTGCTCTGCTCATCCTTAACTGGTTGCTTATTTGCCTTGATTTAGATGCGAAACAAGTTTCAGTTCGACCGACCAAAACGACGTAGCTGAAGTTGTTTACAAGTAACTCTCTTACCTACTTCAGTCAATACACACACAAACACACACACACACACTCTAGTGTAAGCATATCTTGAAACAGCGCTACAATTTTTCTCAATAGCACATTTCCGCTTCCGCTTGTCGCCTGGCGTTACCATCAACGTTCTCTATCTACTCGTGCGTCTGACTGGTTGTCGCTGGCATCTATCTATCTGTTATCTGCATAAATGTCTATCTTGTCATCTATTTCATTTACATTTCCATTCATTATCCGCTTATATAAGCACTTACTCACACACACTTATACAACTAAATAAAAACCGCCAAAACAGTAGCTGCTACAAAGTAGCATAAAATAAAAACACGCTGTTGACTACGATAAACTATATCCTCACAAACTGAATGACTGGTTGTGTGTCTGTCGTTGTCGTTGTCGATGTTGAAGTTTCTGTCCCTCTGACTATCTGTCTTTTTATAACATGTGTGTGTGTGTGTGTGTGTGTGTGTGTTTGTAGCTGTTTGCTTTTGTGCGATCAGCACACAAAATAAATACTAAACAACCAAACAAACGCTCGCTTGTCTCATGTAAATCTCATTAGTGCTCTATTCTTTTTATGGCTCGTCGTCCTCAGCCACATAACGTCCTCGTCGTTCTGCCTGCTTAGTTATTATCTCGTCAGTTTTTAGTTTAATTCATTTATTAATTATATTTGGCTCAGTGTAGGCGCTGGTGTAACATCATAATAAAAATTACTTAAATTTTTCCTCTCACATCTTCCTTGACTCATCCTACTCATTATTTCTTTTTTTTTTTTAATTTTTTTTCATTTTCTAGTTTAGCTGCTGTGGGCTATGTTGACGCCAGTCTGTGTGCTGTGTTCGAATGTTTTTTCCCTACTGTGCTTCGGCATGAATATCTAAAAACTGCTACGTAAAGTGGCAGAAAAATTTAATTACCAACAGTTTGGTTATGAACCAGGAAAAAATACCTTTCATTCCTTTATAGAAGCAGGAATGAAAAATATTATGTGCTTAAGTTATTATGTTCCCATACAAACTTTTTATTTTTTTGAAGAATATCAAGTTTTTTTTTTTTTTTGTGTTTTAATAAAACATCCTTTTATCATTTAATGTTTAATCAAAATTCAAATCAAAGTTTTTAGAAATTTCAACTCAAATTTTAGGACCTTTTTTTAATTTTAGGATTAGTTTGTTGAGTATCAAAGGAAAAGAATTACTTCACAAATTTGGGAAAACTTTTCCTTTTTTTAAATTTATGTTTAAAATATATTTAATTTTACACTGAAAAAAATCGAAATTCTTTACGATTAAACACAAACATTGTGTCATTTTTAAGTTGTGTTTTTCATATCAAATTTAAGAATTCTGTAATTGTTATCATATTTATTAAATATAATATATTATTACTTTGACGAAATTTGTTGTAAGCTTTTTTTGAACACAAGTTTTAATTAAAGAATAGCTTCAAATAAATTTTGTTAAAATAACAATATTCATATCGATATTTTATGAGTTCTAAAACTTGATATAAGAAACACAATTTGAAAATGAAAACATTGTGTTGAATTTTAAAACAAGTCGACTTTTTTCTGTGTACCATCAGCAGAGGTCCGTTATGAGAACCAATTATATATTGCTAGCCTCTTTTAAGTTATTTTCTAATTACACAATGCGTTAAAACTTCAACTTTTAGCTTAGTGTTCGGAATTTTCTACGGGTTCTATCTGAAATAACATTTTGTTCTGCGATAGTATATGTATATTGGTTCAAAATAAAAAAAAAAAACTAATACTGAAGAAAAATTTTTTTTTAGAGTGACAGACTAGATGTTTTAGTAAAGTCACTCAGTCAAAGCGTTATAAGGTAAACATTTTTGGCATTGAAAACTTTGCTCTATCTAAAAACTTTAATTTTTAAAGAAAGATTCACAAAATTCCATTTTTTAAAATTTATAATGAAAAATTAATATCGAGGTTCTATATATTTATTTTCCTCTCTCTGCATTTTGGGCATCTATGGTATTAATATTAGAGCGAAGAAACAAGCCTAAAACCCTATTTTAATTAATTAAACTGAACCTCTATCTACAAACTTATTTTTTACTTCCGACATAAACCTTTATCTGCATTCAATATTGGGTTGGCAACTAAGTAATTGCGGATTTCGCTAATAGATGGCCTTAGTTGAATTTTTAGGTTTGCTGACGTAATCAAAATGTCAAACACATTTTGTTATTTGATAGTTGGTACTTCAACTGTCAATCAGTAAAAAAATTTTTTTGATCGGTTGTGTAGTTTTTGTTTGGCCTCTATTGAAAAAAGGAAAATCAAAACGAACATATTCGTCATATTATGATTTTTTTATTTCCGGAAAGGAAAAAACGCATCGCAAGCTCATAAAAAGTTATGTGCGGTTTATGGTGACGAAGCTTTAAAAGAATGGCAGTGTCAAAATTGGTTTGCCAAATTTTATTCTGATGATTTTTTACTCAAAGATGAAACCCGCTCTGGTCGTCCAGATGAAGTTGATGACGACCAAATCAAAGCAATAATCGATTCGAATCGTCACAGTACAACACGTAAGATTGCAGAGAAGCTTCATGTATCACATACATGCATTGAAAATCGCTTAAAACAACTTTGCTATGTACGAACACTCGATATATGGGTTCCTCATGAACTGAAAAAAAATTATTTAACACAACCCATTAACATCTGCGATTTGTTAAAGAAACGTAATGAAAATGATCCGTTTTTAAAACGATTGATAACTGGTGATGAAAAATGGGTTGTTTACAACAATGTGAATCGGAAAAGATCGTGGAGCAAGCCAGGTGAACCAGTTCAAACAACATCAAAAGCTGATATTCATCAAAAGAAAGTTATGTTATCAGTTTGGTGGAATTACAAAGGAATTGTCTACTTTGAACTTTTACCACCCAACCGAACGATCGATTCAGATGTCTACATTGAACAACTAACAAAATTGAACAATGCAGTTGAAGAAAAGCGGCCCGAATTGACAAATCGAAAAGGTGTTTTGTTCCACCATGACAATGCAAGGCCACATACTTCTTTGGTCACTCGGCAAAAATTATTGGAGCTTGGTTGGGATGTTTTGCCACATCCACCATATAGTTCTGACCTTGCACTATCCGATTACTTTTTATTTCGATTTTGCAAAACTCCTTGAATGGTAAAAATTTCAATAATAATGATGATGTCAATTCGTATCTGGTTCAGTTTTTTGCTGATAAAAACCAGAAGTTTTATGAACGTGGAATTATGATGCTGACTGAAAGTTGGCAAAATTTCATTGCTCAAAATGGACAATACATTACAGAATAAAGTTATTTCGTTCCATGAAAAGATTGTCTTTTATTTTCTAAAAAAAAAATCCGCAATTACTTAGTTGCCAACCTGATACTTATAGATTTTTTTTTTTTATCAAAACTCCCCCCTAAGGTAAATCCTGGCTACGGGCCTGGACCAAACTAAATAGTTTTGGAAAGTTTCATCATTCTAGCTCAACGAGAACATGGGTCAGGCTCCAATGGGTTAATAACCAAAAACAATCTACAGAATTCATTGAATTTTTTATTCAATTAAATTTTGAGAGCTAAATTTTGTATTTTTTGTCTACAATTTATTGAGAAATTGTTTAAAATTTTTATTTAATTTGATTTAAAATATCTTTACTCTTTGAAAAAAACCCACTTCGTACATACACTGAGGGAAAAAATATTAAATTTATCCAAAAACGTTTTTAATTCATCGAAAAACCAAGTCGGTTTTGAACCATTGACGTATTTGCATAAGTCAAATATCACTCAGTCGCGGGTTTGAACCCAGGCATCTCGCTTAAAAAGCAAGCACTCCAACTAGTATGCCATGGCCACCACAATTTAGTTGTAAAATTTGGTTTATAATAATAGAATAACTTATTTTTAAAACAAAAATGAAAAACAATCACCGCCAGCGAGGTTTGAACCCAGGCATTTCGATTACAAGGCAAACGCGTCACCAGTCTGCCACAACTCAATTGAAAAATTTGTTTCTGAATAACAAATAAGAGCAACTTTGATAAAATCAAATAAAATTTTGTTAAAATAAATTTAAATGCGCACAAAAAAAAGTGTTGTAAGGAAAATATTTAATTTATCGACATAAATATTTAAATACAATTTATGCACGGTCGTGGATAATTTTAATATTTGTTATTTCCCTTAGTGTATATAAATCAAAATGAACACTAGAAAAAAGAAAATTTAAATTTTTTGAATCAGCTCACCGGCTTAAGTTATGAATCTAGAATGCACATTTTATGGGACATTTCATATGAAAAATCAACACAAAACAAATGTTAGTTCCGATTTCGTAAGATCCTAAAAAGTCAAAGGTTTAAATATGTAATCTTTTTTTTTGTAAATATACATTTTTAATATATTATTATTATTAACAGTTTATTTACAAAATAAATAAGTAAATAATCTAAAAAAACTAAGCCCTAACTACTATATAAAATTTTTTCGCAAAGTTATCTTATATTAAAATAATATTCAAAGGAGAAGTGTTGAAATAATGAAAAATGAAATTTTTTATATACAGATATTTTTTTTTTTTTAAATTTTTCGAGACATAAAACAATTTTTACAATACTCAAAAAATCATTCAGTCAAATCATTCAATCATTAAATTTTCTATAAGAGGTATTAATGCATACTATTTTTTTATGAACATTTTTTTAGTGAGTAATCGTTTTCGAAAAAAGTCATATTTTATTTTTAATTCATTTTACAATATTAATATTCGGAAATCAGGTTTTGCACAGAAATAATATTTTATATACAAATATGATTAATATATGTAGTTAAAATTAATATCGGGTTTTTTTACGATTTCAACTGAGTAAATTTTTACAACCAGATTTAAATAGTAAGGTATACACTTCAACGCTGAAATTTCAGAAATGCTGAAATTTTCGAAAACTTCAGTGCAATTGTTGTTGTTTTGGTTTTCCAAAGTTTGCTTAAATTTAATCATCTATTGAGTTGATGAAAAATATTTGTTGGCAATTTGCGAAGAAAAGATGTGTTCAGTAATCATAAGCGAACCTGTTTATTGAGTGTGAGTCATTGTAAATATGATAATTTCTATAAGAGGAAGATCATTCTGTCAAATTTCGCCTGCATGTTATTGAAATGTCTGCAATTTAGAATGAAATTGCAATTCAATTAGTTTCTTTAATTGATTTATAGCTTTGATCGCCGCTTATGGCATGCATCGCATGTAGTGTTTGGAATTATTCGACAAAATGGAAAAACCGGTTATTCGAAAACGTCGAATAATGGATTTTTTCAAAAACCGGTTAGACGAATAAAAACTTTCAGACAACCGGTTAAACCGGTTAAACCGTTTTTTTTAGAAAAAAATATTTACAAAAAAATTATTATTATAATTAATTTTTTATTAAATAAAGAACTTTATTAGGAAATGTAAATAAAATGAAATAATATAAACAACAAAATATAAACAACAGAAATCTTATATATTATAATAAAATAAAGAAATAAATAACACTGTTAAAAAAACAACAAAAATCAAATAATTACAAAGGAAATAATTTGAGAAAACAAAGAAAATAATAATCAAAAAAAAGCCCTTAACTCTAACAATAAGTTTGTACTCTTCGAACGACAAAGTCATTAATTTTTCGTTAATTTTTTTTAAAATACTTTAAAAAAAGAATTCAGTTTCTGGGGTCCAAGTCGATTTTTTATTTTAGTTTTTATTAAATTTAAAGTGGAAAAAACTCGTTCACTTAATGTCCAAGTCAGATTAATAGTCAATAAAGCATTAAACAAATTTTCGATTCTTTCAGTTCTTTTTTTAAACTTTTCTAAATACATAAATTCATCAGACAAAATAAAACTACTTTTTTTCCTAGTTGCATTAGTTGGTGCCTGAACTTTTTTCAAGGTTTTGGATAACTCTTCTTCCAGATTTTCTAAGTGGAACTCAATATCACTGCTGTTTTCAGAGTCGTCATCTAACTCTGAGATTAAGTTTTTCTTTTCTGGAAAGAGCCGCCTGAAAAGAGTTCCAGCAAATTCCTTAGTAATTTGTTTCGATGAATATGCAAAGCAGTCGTCTGTAACTGGAAACACGCCACCATTTAGATAGAGAATTAAGGTAGTCAAAACCGTGGATCGTCGTTCAGTCAATCGATTTTGCAAACAGTTCACAAGCTTATCTGAGTACATAGATTTTACTGTCGATACCGCTTTAATTAAGAATTTGCATATTCCTTCTGCATCAGACAAGGTTGCAGAGTCTTTCGAAAGTTTATTAACTGCTAATTCAAGTAGTTTCAACAGTTGATTGAGGTGCTCCAAAGCTTTTATTTCACTCTCATTAAATGTTTCCTGACCCAAATCCAATAAAGCGTGGTTCACGCATTTGTAGATTCTTAAAAATTTTGAAATCATAATAGTCATTGAGTTCCACCGGTGTTATACATCAATTCCCAGGTGAAGTTCTTTTCCTTCTTGTTCTTTAACATATATCTGAAGCACTTTGGCTTTCTCAGCTGACCTATTAAATGAATTTCGCAATTTTTCAATAATTTTTTTCAAGTCAGGTAATAGTGTTGAATTGGTTTCCTCCTCGAATTGGTCACAATCACAATTTTCATCATGAAACGCGATTTCGTCATCAGTGCTTTCTTTACCGCTTATCTGACTTTCATTTTGTGTTAGAAAATGACACTCCTTATAAAAACAATCCACGACACATAGAAGACTAGCATGATTGAAGCATAGATGTGAATGGACAGCTATTATGTTTCCATATTTTTTCATAACGGCAGCGCCGTTATGACTCGATGCTACGTCATCTTTATTTAGATTAAGATCAAACTTGCAAAGCTTTTTTTTCACGAAATATTCAATATTTTCAGCCGTACCTTTGCGAGAAAGTTTTTCCAAGCCTTAATTAAAAACATTGTACTGCAAACTTTTAGAGTCATATGCTCGTAAGGAAACATTTATATATTTTATGTTTGACACATCTGTCCACTCATCAACGGTTATCGAAAAGCGAGAATTGCTTTGCTTTAAGTTGTGTAACCGCATTGAAACTTCTGTTTTCTTATCCTCAAAGAATTTTTGTATAATGTTCCATACTGTGTTATCACTCGATGGCATTTGAATTCCCTTTGATTTCAAATATGAATGTACTACTTTGGATCGCACTAATGCATTACCGAATTCATTATCTTTGCCTTGGCTGTGCTTACTTTTTAACTAAGCAGCAGTTGATTTAAATACGTTTCACAGCTACGAGTTAACTTTAAAGTAGATGCGTTCGGTAAATTATGTAATTGAATGTAAGTGTTATCTGTTCGGATTGGCAAGCGACTTAAAATATGCTTTGAAATGTTTCGATAAATAACAAATTATTATTCGAAATGTCGAATAACCGTGAAGAAAAAGCCAGTTAAACGGTTATTCGATTTTTGATGATTTTTCAACAACTGATTAATAGAGAAATGAAAAAACCGGTTAAAACCGGTGAATCGAATAACTCGAAACCGGTTTTGCAAACACTAATCGCATGACTAACGAAATGCAACATTAAAAACAGTCACTTTAACTCGTCGGAAATATCCGATTTCTGAAATTTCAGCAGTGAAGTGAATACCCTTAGTGATTTTGAGGCCAAATTTTATAATTTGTTCATTCGTTCATTTAAATTTTAAATTATTTTCAAAAGAAAAATACTAAAATAGTATATTCATAAATTTTTTAAATTCGACATTTTAAAATAAACAAAAAATAAATAAGTTTGACAATTTAATGCAAAATTTGAACAAAACATTTATATATATTTTTTTTATGAAAATTTGATACCATTTCTAAAAAATTTATGGAATTATCTATGGAAATCTTTATATAAAGTGTTTTCAAAAATATTCTATCAACTGAGAAATCTTTTAAAAAAAAGTCGTATTAAGATTTAAGTATTCGCCGTTATTAAACGTTAGTAAACTAGACTTCGCACAGAACCAAATTTGTGTGCACAAAATAAAGACTTAAGAGGTTTAACATACTCAAAAAAAAAAATATATCAAATGAACAAAGTTTTTAGTTGTCCGCTTCACGTGAAATATCCCATAATTTCTTGAATTTCGTGGATTAAGTAATTTCTCGAAAAATCTTTTAAAAATTTAAAAAAAAAACGGGTGCAGGCGTTAGGACTGCCGACGGAAGCGTTAGCTTCTTAGCATTAGATGTAAAATTACACTTAGTATTGATTGAAGGAATAAACATGCACACACTTTTAAGTTTATAAATTTTTTTTTCAACTTTATTAATGAAATTAATAGCAAACAATTAATGTATTTTTAGTTTACCAACAAAATGCACATGCAAAAACAATTACTAGCAAACGCACACAATAACGATGCTATAACATCAGCATCATCGAGTGAGGGTTGTTTTTTTAATGCATTTGCATGTAATGGTTGTTTGTTTAACCCATTTTCTAACCCGTGAAAAAATTTTTTTGTTACCAAAGTTAAAACAAGTTTTTTTAGCTAATTTAGACCTCAGAAACTCTAATCTGGCGTTGGAAAAATTTTGCGATTTTTTTCTTGGCCAGGATCAGGTGTTCGATTTTTCGAACAGTGGCAGCTATCCAGAATTTGTATGCTCTGTGACGAAGTATACTGGATTTGAGCAGATGTTTGTAACACCTCAAAGTAGGCATGACAGATATGACCATGTATATATATTCTTGATTAGGACCAATTGCTAATGAGGCTTAGCCATATCTGTTTGTCCGTCCATATGTTGCAATTTCTAACTTACACGATATCTGAAGAGCAAAAACATAAAAGTTATTTCATGAATAGTTAGGTTTTTATTTTTAAATAAAAAAATTTAAGGTTTTGCATGAAAACC
Source organism: Coremacera marginata (assembly GCA_914767935.1). Taxonomy (NCBI): domain Eukaryota; kingdom Metazoa; phylum Arthropoda; class Insecta; order Diptera; family Sciomyzidae; genus Coremacera; species Coremacera marginata. The sequence goes on along the minus strand of OU612045.1, from coordinate 38,046,131 downwards.
TGCAAAGCACTTAGTGTGAACATGTACATTACTTTTTTGGCACATAAAATATGTTGGTTTTCCGCACCCTTTTAGCTGACAACGTCGTGGTTTTTTCGGAGGATGTGAAACTATCAAATGCTCTCCTGTAACTTTTGGTAAATTGTGTGGATTAAATTCATAGCAATCATCGTCGGTAGATTATATTTTGCTGGTTAAAAGAAGCTTTTCGATAACGGCTACTTTAAAATCTTTTTGCAAAAAGGCTAGTTTTTTTTATAACCGGCTACAAAGCAAGAAAGCTTCCATGCATTGACAATAGAGGACTGCAATGCTGAAAGCCACAAAGGCCAGTACCATTTTTTAGAGCGAATATTTACTTTATAATTTTGGACGGTATTGTCATGCAAATCAACGCCACCCATTCCTTGGTTATAATTTTTAAAAAGCAGTGGCTGTTTGCTGTTATTGAATATTCCTTCTTGCACTACATTACCATCCTTATTCCTTTCTTGCTTGGTCCACCTTTTCACAGAATGCATGAGATGGATTTGGTCAAAATTTGAGCACACAGTTACTTCACTGTTATCCTGCCACCGGCATAACAAGATTTTGTTTGACGCATCAAAGACATAATCATAATCGCCTTTTTTCAACCAATTCTATTTTTTTTTTACTGTACCTGAAGCACAAATTTTTTTTTCGCAAGAATGCACATTAAATAATGCGACGTGAAAAAATTATCAAAGTACACAGTGTGACATTCGGGAAGTTCTAAATTTTCTAGGAGTCGTATGACCACGTCTGCTCCTAAGCCCAAACGACGATTATACTTGTCACTGGATCCTGAATATGGCATGCAGGAATAAAGATATTCTGCAGATGAGCAGAGGCACCACAACTTGTATCCGAAACGATTTGGCTTGCCTCTTATATACATTTTGCATGAGTTTCTGCCGAAATACGGTACCATTTGCTCATCGATTGAAAGTTGTTCACTAAATACTCTAAACTGCATAAACTTGGCATTTTGGCATCATTTTAAAAAGTGGGCGTATCTGAAATCAGGGCATTAGTGACATGTTAAGCTTTTTTAATGTATTTACTCACTTTTGCCATTTTATCATTTTTGTCCAGTTCGCTGTTGTTGCAAAAATGTAAAAACTTCTTTATTTCAGTGAACTTATTTCTTGACATGCATTGCTTTACAATCGGAACACCAAGGGATGGTTTGGAAGACCAATAGTCACATACTCCAGGCAAAGTGTGATAGCCGGATAGTAGTAGTATACCCAAGAATCTTTTCAGCATAACTTCATCCAAGCGAATAGACGCATTTTTTTGTTGGGCATAGATGTTAGTCTGCTCCACAATAAAATTCAGTATCTCACTATCAAAAAACTTTTCAAATAATTCCAGTGGCGATAAGTCTTTAAGTTCTTCGTAAATTTCATTTTTTATTTCTTGAAGCTTATCTCCATTTGAACTTATATCATATATCATATTGAAATTCATGAGATTTTTTTGTTCCTCACGTCCACTTTGGCTTATGAAATGAGCAACTCGGGACATATAATAATTTCGCGGGTTTCTTAGACTGTTTTGGAGCACCTAGTTTTGTTGAAACAGCTTTTTGCTGTAAATTATAATTTTCATCGCTTAGAGCACTAGCGTTATCCACGATAGCTTCAGGACCAGGAATGTCATTCCGGCCAAATTCAAGTGTACCTACCACTTCTTGTTAACCCTTTAAAATTTAACAGTTCTAAGCTTTGATTTGATATAGCTGAATCAAACTCACCTCATCTTGAGCAGTTCCAATTAAATCATCATCGATTACTTCTTCGTCGGTTACTTCATCTACCTTATCTGGTGGCAAAATTGTCACAGCCTCAATTTCATCATCCTCATCGCTCCAATTTTCAATTATTGCTTCCATCTCCGCCATAGTTAGAACTTTTCGAGCCATCGCGAAAAAATTGTTCACAACGCGGTTTATATGCGAATTTTACCTATCTTACCCAAACGCGTAAAACCGAAAATAGGTTTTAATTTAAATGTATGTAATTAAATTTTCACTTAACGAGCACTTTTAATGGCAAACCTCTCTTGCTGATGGCAAAATATCTAATAAGAAAAAGCAGCTTATTGAATCAGCTATTAGCACATGAGTATTTGTTGACAATGAGAAAGAGACAAAACCTAATTTTATTTTTGTTTGAACATGTTTAATGTTACATGTTTGAATGTGATATCTGATCTAGTGACATGTTAAGGCCTAGAAACAGTGTGGCCACATACTGCAAAAAATATGCAGACTACACGCCATTGTTCGAAAAATCGAACACCGCAATTTAATAGTACTATTCTGCCTCAAGCTATTCGTCTCCTAAAAATGTATTATTGTTATCAAAAACTAAGTCTTTTGTTAATAATACCCCATCATTATTTTAAAATTTTTTCATTTTTATGAACACGTAAAAAAGAAACTGAAAAATCTCCAAAAATGGTAACTTTTTAAAACCAGCTCTAAAAATAGAAGGAAAGAAGTGGGAGTGGTAAAATATTTTTTTTGTGAATCCAAAATATCGAAACAATTTATAATAAAAACCGTAACAAAATCAAAGTGAGTCTTATAAACCAAAAAAATTATAGAAATATGGTGTATTTGAGTGTTCGAAAAATCGAACAGTGGTAGAAAATGGGTTAAGCGCAACTGACGCTTTTGTAAAGTTTTGATTTCACTCCCGTTAATACCTGCGCTAAAGAAGCTAACGCTTCAAATTTTTATTTGACAAACTAAAAGTTTAACGAGTAGTTTAGTTTAAAAACTAAACTCGTTTCGTGTAGAATGCGTTTAAAATTTGATCAGCTAGTGTGGAGTTTTCTTATTAAAAAATTTGTTTTTTTTTTATTGTTTTGAATGAAGCCAGAATTTATATTCATCAATAAGACAAATTTAAATTTTCACTTTAAAAACCAGCTTCCCCATTTAATTATTTCTATATGACAATCGAAGCTTCTCTTTCTATGTCTGGCTCAGAGGTCTGAAAACTTTTATGAATGTTTTAAATAATCTATCAAAACAAATAATTTATCAATAATATTCGAATATCTATATACTATAATTTCAAAATATAGAGACTACTTACGTTTTGCTCCACTAGATGTCCTTGAATCGACAAATCAGCTTCTGTCACAGAAGAATGAAGAATTTCGTAAATGTTTTTATTAATATTCAAATAACAGAAACAACAACTAAAACAACAACAATTTGGCAGTAGCACTTAACGATTAAATATAAAAATCGCTTACCACACAAAAGCAAATAAGATAAGCTTAAAAGGGCCACCTACACACAGCAAGAAAAATTAAAACATTAATCAGGTAACAATAACAATCATAAGTGAAGTAAGAAAGAAATAGCAATACTATAACAGCTGCAGCAAAAGCGAGAAAGTGATATTAAAAGATGAGCATCATCAATGTGGCAGCACAGCAAAAAATGTAGAAAATTAAATAATTAAAGGAAAAAGAAAACGTAGCATTAAGAAGGCAAACAACAAATGCACACGCAGGATAGGCGGCAAGACTGGCAAGGACACAAATAAAAGTAGCCAGGACAATAACAGCAACAACAACAATTACAAAAAAAATAACAGCAACGCGCGCCACAAAATCCTGACTGTTCCGAAATAAAACATCAAAAATCAACATGACTGAAACTCGGCGCAACAAAAAAAAAAAAAATTAAGAATAACAAAAGCACTGGTCACGTTTTTCAATTAAAAGCTCGTTTTTTTTTTATTCTGCTGCTGTTGTTGTTGTTGCTGATATTGCATTGCGCGACTTTTTACTGTCTGTAGCTGTCAGCCGGTGTAGCGGTAAAATGCAGAAGCTGTCAACGCATGTGTTGCCTTTGCGGCTGGCTAGAAACGTGATTTCAATATTTTTACCCCCCGCTTTGGTTCTGAGGAAATTTGATATTTGTATTGCTACGACTTTTTAAAGCTTTTTTTTTTGTAAATCCTTAGAGCGGCTCTGATGTATTTCTTCAATTATATTTAATTTCTATTGGGTGTAGAAATGATCTTATTATAAATTAGAGCGACTTTCTGAATTTTTGGAAATGTTTTTTACACACGAAATTCATGCCGCATATGCGCTAGACACACAGAAATTTTGACTGCTACTTTCTCAGAATTCTTTCTAATTAAATTTGCTTTGAAAAATCTTATGAAAATTATGGCAAGTCAGATATAACAAAAAAAAAAAAACCAAACACTGAAAGTAGAACTGACAATTTACTTGTTACTGTGAATAATATATAAAACAAATATATAAAAGAAACAATTCAATTTTTTTTTTATTTAATAACCATTTCATCTTCTGATTTTTCAATGGACTCTTCTCAAACCCTGATAACTCAAACCATATGCAGCTTTTCTTAAAGGCTATTTAAGCGCATTTCAGTGGCGGATCCGCATTCGAGCTGAAGTTGAGAATTTTTTTAAACATAGATATCTGATACTGACGATAAAAATCAAAATAATAACAAAAGTTGCATATAAAAATTTTTTAAAAAAATATTCAACCTTGCAACCCTAAATTTGTTCAGGGTGGTTAAATTTTAAGGGCCGATGTTGAATGTAAACCACATCTAAACGTCAAGTTTTTTTCTGCATTTCATTTGACATTTCTCAATTTCAATTTGAACCATTTCTTATTAACTCAATTTGAACTGTGAAAAGATACACATTCGAGCAACGCGTTAAAGTTATTCAGGCTTATTATGAAAATGGGCGTTCAAATCAAAATGCATATCGTGCACTTCGTGATTTTTTCGGTCAATTTAATTGTCCAAATGTGCGTACAATCGGAATAATCGTGCAAAAATTTGAGCAAACCGGGTCTGTAGGAGATGTAAAAACACCAGTGCATGCTCGTACAGCTCGTACAGCTCGTACTGCAGAAAATATTACTGCTGTTCGCGATAGTGAGGCTGAAGAGCCGTCCACCTCAACTCGTCGTCGTGCCCAATAAGCAATAAGCAATAAGCAGAATTGACGCATTTGGGCGAATGATAACCCAAGAGTGATTGTCGAAAAACCAATGCCCCCACAGAGTGATTGTATGATGCGGTTTATGGGCTGGCGGCATCATCGGGCCGTATTTTTTCCAAAATGAGGCCGGTCAGGCAGTTACTGTGAATGGTGTTCGCTATCGTGAGATGATAACGAACTTTTTCATAGAACCTCACTTATAGAGGAGTGCCGCCGAGGTCGAGGCGGCCATTTGGCCGATATTTTGTTCCATACATAATTGAACCATACCAATATTATTATAATAAAGAGAAATGACGATAGTTTCCTTAATAATTTGTGTTTTATTCAAAATCAACATCGACCCTTTAAACTTAACCACCCTTTACATATCACAAGAAAAACTGAATATTATTTCCATGTTTTAAATTAAAAAAGAAATATATTGGTTTTAATAAAAAAATTATAGACAAATAATACTAATGAAAAACCATAGACAAAAATTAAAAAACTTTTAAACTTTTTTAAAAAAATTATTTAATTTTTTATTGAAAACGACTCGATAAAAAAATTACTCAGGCGGCATGTTAAGTTTAAAATACACAACTTTTTTTGGGGTATTTTATGCGCTTTATACAGTACTTTTCGGTGTACAAAATACATTTTTACTGCTGCATAAAGTACACTTAAAAGAGTTTATTGTTGCCTGAAAACACACATTCTAGATTATAAAATTCACAAAATTAATTTTTTTTTTTTTATTTTAATCTAAAAATTTATGTTGAATTTTAAAAGAGAAATTTTGATGTAAAATAGTTGATAATTTGACTGAAATTATATGACAAATTATTTAAAAAAAAAAGTTACTAGAAATAATTTTATTTTAGTAATACATCATATTTATAAAAAACACACCGAATTTCGACACTGTTTTTCCTCAAAATGTCCACTGAATAATTTTATTATAAGCTCTATTATCTTATTTAAGAAAAGCTACATTGAAATATGTTGAATTTAGATGCTCCACACTTTTTATCAATACTTATATATTTTTTTTACTCAAAACCCATTCACCCCAAGAAATATTCTGGCTTGAATCTGATAGAAAAAATATCAACTATGCTGGTTTTATCTTGGTAGGAAAAAATGCATAAACACAACGAAAAACTTGCAATTATTGAAACACAAAATTGAATTGTTTTAAATTTATACTTATTTTAATTAAATCTATAAGGCTTAAACCAGTGGTGTCCAACCGAATTTGTTCTGAAGGCTTCTTTGAAACCATGACCATGCTTCGCGGCCACCAATCCTTATAAAAATATGTTTTTTTTTTTTTTTTTTTTTTTTTTTTTGTTAAACACATCAGTTCACAATTCTGCAAGTAGCTGAAGAATTTATTGACGGCATGAGTGGCACAGAAAAGAATAGAAGCGTATGCATAGAAATAGCTCAGCAGCTACAAAGCTGCTGCCGCTGTCAATGTGATACTAGTTTAGTCAGTGTGAACGACAGTGTTAAATGAAAAGCTCTTTTTTGTTTAACATGTTAAGCTAAGTTTATGTGAACATGCTATGTGCATTAGGGCGGGTCGACCCCTATGGAAGAAAAAAAATTTGATTTGTTACCGACTTTTTTGAAAGATCCTATTGAGAGGATTTCAGACCAGAAAACATTTTTTTTTTAAGTGGTCTACATTAACAACCAAAATGGTCTTTTTGTTATAACTCGGTTATTTGATGTCCGATTTTGAAAAAAAGTATATTTTTAGAAATATCTTAAAAATGCTAATGCTTCGTAGTCAAAAGTTATTGACCTTTGAGGTCATCTTCAATAAAATAATTCAGTTTTTAACTTTTTTTGCACTACGACCCCCAAAATTTTGCCCATTTTATATTTTGTAATTAAAGTTCATAAAAAATCAATAGGTCCGTGTGAAGAAATTTTTTAATTCCACTCATAGGCAAAAAAGTAACACGCGCTTAAAATTTAATTATTGAGCTCAAAAGATCAAATAACCGAGTTATAACAAAAAGACCATTTTGGTTGTTAATGTAGACCACTTAAAAAAAAAATTTTTTCTGGTCTGAAATCCTCTCAATAGGATCTTTCAAAAAAGTCGGTAACAAACCAAACTTTTTTTGGTGACCCACCTTAATGTGCATACTTGTAAAAATGTCCGATTCAAACTATTATTCAGTGCATCATTAAGTATTATTCTTTGCATATGAAACTTGCTTTCAATAAAACACATTATTAAATATTTTGATTTTTTTTATATTTTATATTTATTAATTTTTTAATACTTATTTTAGTTTTCTACAACCGTATTTTGTCTATGAAATCTGTAAAATTTAAGCCATATAAAAATTTTTCATTGAAACTGGCAGCAGAAGCTGCAGGTATTAAAGTTAAATCCAGTTGTTTAAATGTTGAACATTCGTTTTGTGGCAAAAAACTGTCAATATTGTTATATTTTTAAGCAGCTTAATAGTTTATATTGTATGAAATAATTGTGGCAGATAATTGTAATATTTTTCTCTGACTGACCAGCTGTTAAAACTGAGCAAGGAAGGGGGAAAAAAACAAAAAAAAAATAAATATCATCTGCATGATTTATAAAATTAAAGTTTATTCGCATACTTTGGCCGTAAAGGAAATAAAGTTGAATTTAAAATTCTATTCAAAATTAAAACAATTTGTTTTTATTAAAGTACAAGCAACACTAATGCGAACAAAGAATGAGAAATAAATCCTTGCTACTCATTCATTATTTGCAACAATGAATGTTTTCATTTCCGGTAATTCAATCCGTAAATTCGAAAGCTTCGAAACGTGTGAGTCGGTGTGTGCTGCATAGTAGTGTGTGTTTGAGTGTGTGTGTGTGTGTGTTTATTTTATGGCAATATGATGACTACAGTACAGTGGCTATGTATGTTATTGTTGTTGTTGTTGTTGTTACTGTTGTCTGTCTTCCTGCCTGCATGCCAGCCAGACCGACTAACTGACACACGAACTGTTGCTGCAACATTAACCAATGCTGCCACTTGTGCTTAAAATAATTTGACACGCTCGTACGTTGTCTCGACTTTTTTTTTTTTTGTTTTTGTATTTATCTTAACCCCCTTTTTTTTTGCCAAAATAACCCTTTTAGTATGGTTGTTGTTGTTGTTTTGGTTGTTGTTGTAGTTGTTTTACACTTACACTCACTGACGCGCTTTAATTACGTTAAATAAATAATTAAATGGCGCGCAATTTAATTTCAGCTCTCAACTTGCCGATTACTCTAGCAATTTTGTTGTTGTTGTTACTGAATTGTCATTGTTGTTTGATAACTCTTTAATTGTTGTTGCAATTTTTCACAATTTCGCGTGATTTTTACTTCAATTTCTTGCTTGTTTGCTTTCTTACTTTCTTTCTTTTTTTGCACTTCTTTGCTTAAAGCTCTTGTTTAAATAAGCTTTTGATTAAATCGAGCTTCTTAACACAGACACCGTTTGTATGCAGCATGAAATGCGAGGATGCTTGAAAAAGAGCCACTGTTAACAAATATTTTTTTTATTTATTTTTTTTTTCTCTTTTTTTTCCTCTTCCTTGCTTTCTTATACGAGTACCATCTTCTTCAACGAAAGCGCTTGAAACCGGAAAAGCTTCAATTAATTTAAGCGCTGCATGGTATGTGTATGTGCGTGTGCATGTAAAAAATGTCAAAAACACTTAATTTGAACATAAATTTTGAAGCTACTTGTTACAAAAAAAAAAAAAAAAAAACATTTGAAACATGCACAAAGCCTTGCATATGTGTTACTTTTATTTGCTGTACGTTTTCTCTACTTTAAACTCAAACTTTCCATTTTAAATTTTTTCAATTTTCTTAAAAAAAAATGTTCCTCAATTCGTGCCGTTCTATTTTGCGAACTGCAGAAACGTCTTCTGCATAGAATAACGCTTTGATTTTTCCACAAAAATTTAACCGAGCACCGTCGCACATCCGTACCGTATGAATGCACAATTTGTACTAATTTCGTGCGTTTGCCTTCCCGGTGAACATTACCTTTTTCAGCTGTGAAGTGGGCGATGGGAGTGAAGAGTATTGAAGTTGTGCAAAACAAATATTTTCGCCATCGTACCAAAAAACCAAAAAAAAAAAAAATAAACACCGAGATAGATGAGCATAAAATCACTCTATATTGAATAAGTGGGAAATTTTCTGAAAAATTTGTGAAACTGCTCCAGGACTCCAAGAAATCGCAACTATTCGGTAGTACTCGTTGTATCAATGTAGGACATGCGCTGTTACGCTTTTGCTCTTTGTTTATAATATTTCCGCCAAACACAGCTGATATCCTTTTTTTTTTGCACTCTCTCTCCTTTCATGCCATTTACGCTCATTGTGTTTACTTGTCTATCTCATGCATATTTAGTACACTTTACTACCGGTCTAAAAATAACCTACACCTACGTTTGTCTCCACTGCTAGCTTTGCCATCATGCTGCGGGCACCTGTTAGTCTAACTGCATCCGTGTAGCATGTTGAGAATGAATCCTTGCGCCACGTGAACATATAATTCGATTATGTTCGCGGCTCAAATGAGTTGCCGAGAGCACGTAGAAGAGTATTGAGTTATATAAAGAGTAATGTCCTTTTCGAAACTTTGTTAAGAGTAGCAATCTTTGGGGTTTTTTTTTTTTTTTTTTGTTTAGTCTTTGGGTAACACAAGATTTTGGACATTGTATTCATTAGGCTTTAGCTTCCAAAGTCAAGATGTAATGCACAGAAGTCCAACTCTTAAAGCGTTTACAACAGAATTAATGGTTCGATTATTTGTTATATGTACGATTAAATTTTGTTTTTCTTAATACAGTGCAAGCTCGCTAATCCGAATTAATGATTGCATACCCTGATTCGGATTAAAGAAATATTCGAATAAGTGGATAGGCTGTTATTCAGCCCTATTTTGAATTATTTTTCCTCTGGAATCGAAAAAAGGAGTATCCGTGTATAAGATTGCACATAAGACTTTACCTTTCGTTTTTTGCACTCATAAATATTGACAGTTGATGAACAAATTTGCATTAAAAATTTCCAAAAATTTTTTGAGCTTTATCTTGAAAACGGAAACTCCCTTTTCTGATTCCCAGTGAAAAATTATTTAGAATAGGGCTGAGATTATGTTTAATATTTCACATAAGATTATATTCGAAAATAAAACACAGGCTTTCAATCAAGAAAGAAAAATACATGTGAACACCTTTAAAATTATGTTTTTTTTACAAAATCTGTAATGAAGGTTTGCTGCTGTTTTAATAATACACATGCTTCTAAAGCTTTATTCCGCAATTCTTTGAAGATAATTATGTTCTCTGTTTATATATCTCGTTCCTTTGCCCAATCTATTGAAGTATTTAAAGCCTGTGCAGCTTCACGGTTCTCAACGTGTTTAATCACAGTAGACTCTGCTTCTATGTCTTCTGCATCTGATTCTGAACTACTACACAAAGTATTGCCAGAGTCATTAATCCAGGCAAGAATTTCATCTTCAGAAATAGTAGTATTGGCCACCCTGTCCCAAGATCGCTTAAGCAATTCACAAGTGTCCTTCATACTAAATTGTTTCAAAAAGAGATCTGAATTGTCCGCTTCAGAAATTACTAATTCACACAAGAGGTTCTTTTTGTAATACAGTTTAGTCAGACGTATCGCGTTCTGATCCATGGCTTGGATAATACTAGCACAATTTGGAGGTGAAAACATAGTTTTTTTATATTGTCCCCATTCAGATACCAGCGGCTCTCCATGACATTTTGCATTATGCTGTATCAACAAATCTTTTTTCGGCAAGTTATTTTCAATTTGATAGTTTTTTACCTGTGGTATAAGCGATTCAAAAAACCATTTAGTAAAAATGTGTGTTGTCATCCATGCATTTTTCGATGAATAATATTCAATAATGTTTTGTTTTTTAAACGAATGTGGGTTATTTGACTTCCTCACCACCGCAATGTTTAGCTTGTGACTTCCAGATTTATTAGCACAACACATGAAGGTGCTTCTTTCTTTGGTACCTGGAGCTGAATTTTCCTTACAATGCACTAAGTTTTTGTATGGAAGCATTTCCCAAAAAAGCCCAGATTCATCGGCGTTGTAATTGTGGTCATCAAATAGATTTTCAGCTTCGATAACATCATAGAGCTTATTTTGAAAATTAGGTACCAGATCTGGTTAGGTACAAGATCTGGTCTAGCAAAGATTCGCCGCATATTTTTAAACTTCGCACAGAAAATCGCTTTTTGAACTTTTGCAACCATCCATTACTAGCTTTAAATGATTGATTTTGATACATTTTTTGATAAAGTGATTTTGCTTTTTGTCGTAAAATTTCTGCTGAAATCGTTTGATGCCGTGACCGCTTCCCTTCAAGCCACGCATACAATTTATGCTCAAAGTCTTCATACTCTCCCGGTTTGAGTGTCTGGCGTTGTTTTAAAAGTTTGGCATCAGAACTCTCAGCAATCTTATAAAAAAATGTATTTAGTCATTTTTATAGGATGCATTTTTTTCAGGTTTTTACCTTTTAATATTTTCAACATTTTTATTTTATGCCACAAATTGTAGAAGTTTATTGGCCAACTTATAATAATATTTTATGTTTTCGCGCACAATGACATACAATAACTAAACTAATTGCTACAAGACACACAGCATACATAACATAGATATATCTTTATGATGTCCCGTTATTTGTAAAATTCCAAAGAACCTAGCTACAGCAATAAAAAACAATAGAATAAAAAAAAATTTAAATTCGGTTTATGAAGCTGCAATCAATGCGGATTATAGAGTATGCAATGCGTTATGTATTCAATTCGGATTACTGGATAATTCGGATTACACACCGTTCGGATTAACGAGCTGGCACTGTATTGCTTCAAGAAATGTACTTACAGTTCAGGGGCAAAAAGAAATTTTTTCGACACTCATATTCTGAATTCTGGATTCAAGATGATCTTAAATCCAAAAGGATATCGAAATCGGTGGAACCGTCTGCCAGCGGTTTTGATTTAAAAAAATCACTTTTTCGCCAAAAATCAACGGTTTTTTTTGCCGTAAGTTTTATCAACTACCCAAAAGTAGGGTACAAATGAAAGGTAACTAGAATCGCAAACTTCTGAATAGGAAGATTGTTAGATTCGAGAATTTTTTAAGTGCAATGGTTTTCAGGCACGAGCCTTTCGGTATTTTGGAAATGGCAAGGAAATATGCAATATACAACATATCTTCTTTTTATTTTAAAATTAAGCTTCACACAGCCAAACCACTCTGCCGATATACTTCATATTTAGAACATGTTAGCTAGGACGCAGGCATAGTTTGTAGTTAGCAGTTGTCACAATAGATGGCACCACAATATAATTTCTCTACTTGATGCGTAGGAATGAAGCCTCTTCAGAGCCAATCCATTTTAAAAATGCAAAATTTTCTAAAATTTACTGAAAAGAAGCGGACTTATAGCGATTTTTGGGAAAACACTCCTTCAAAAATACTTTTCAATGAAAAAAATAAATTCCACTATTTTGAATTTTTTTTTTTTTATATCAATATTACATCAAGTCTTTTTTAAGAATACTAAATTTTCTAAAATTTACGTGAAAATAGCGGATTTATAGTGATTTTTGTGAAAAATACCTAAAATTTTGACCGAACTCTGAACATTGTTGAATTAAAAAAATTCTCGAATCTAACAATCTTCCTATGCACAACTTTCGGGTCCTACATACCTTTCATTTGCACCCAATTTTGGGGTAGTTATTTCAGTTATTTGAAAGTAAGAATTTTAATGCAAGAAAATAAGAAAAAAAATACAAGGAAATTTTTTCACCAGGACATCTTCATTTAGGCCTAAAAAATATCGTATGAGAAGGTAGGTTAACCCTCTTGCTTCCGTCGGAGTCTTACATAGATTATTTAGGTCTTTAGTGGTGCCGGTAAAAAACAAAAATGAGCTTGTAGATCTCCTTAAAGAATAATCAACAGAATTTTTATAGACTACTTAATAAAAATCTGTAAAGATTTGAGTTGAGTTCGTAAATCTTAGGAGGGATTCAAGAGACATCTTTCTGTGTGGCTACATCTTTTAAGGATGGGTACGTCGATGAGTCTAAGTATTTCAGTCTTCATCTAAGTAGGACAGAACAAATGCATAGTAGGTGTCTCAGGGTCTCAAGAGTGACTGGTTCCTTATATTTCAACGCAAATATTAACCGTGAAGAGGCTCTGCATGCTCGTGTGAACTGCCGCCATGCAGTGACCAGTGTAGATACTCACTAATGTCTTACGGCTTTATTTTGCATCACAATAAGCACACAATTACAGTTCCTATAATGGAATTGAAAATTTCACTTCCTGAGGAATGGTGATGTTCAATTACCAATTCCTGAGGAATTGAGATATTCAATTATCAATTACAATTCCGTAATGGAATTGACCAATTTCTCCAATTCCATTCCTGAAGAATTGAAAAACTCAATTACCAATTACAATTCCTGTAATGGATTTCACGATTTTTTCCGATTCCATTCCTGAGGAATTGAGATGACCAATTACCAATTCTTAATTCCAAGAAACTGGAATTGAAAAGTAATGAATATTTTTTGACCCAGCTCTGGCCCATACCCCATAGTATGGAAGAAGTTTTAGATAGGCCTCCACCACTACAAAGGGTTGCGAAATGTTATCACAACATGGAGCTAATTTGGTACTTTTGAACCGTCAAAGGGCCGTTGACCAACGCAATATTTTGGGCCTAATGTTATGGAACAACGCGAAATTTGGCCTGCACAACAGGTGTTCACGCAAAACACGACACATACATATCTGTGGTTTTGCCGGTTTAAATTGGTCTCTAAACACAAATATTTTTAAGCAGTAAATTACCTTGTACATCCATCGAGCATGGTGGATGGGTATGAGCTCTTTGAACATGTATTTACCCAAATCAACGCCAAAAAATAAAACAACCAGTTTTAAAAGCTCTTTTTAAGTCGTTGCGGCGCTGTCTTTTCTGAATTTGTAGCATGAAAAAACTAATGACGTCGTCTAGTTTTTCGACGAGGAATTATTATTTTTGAAGCAACAATCTCATCACTCACTCCAGATGCGAATACATTTTGATTTATAGTTTCCCTTTTTTGCTGGAAACGGTGAAATAGAGGTACTTTTGGTGCAGAAGTTGTGCCAATTTTATCTTTGTACACAGCTTTGAGCATCGATTCGTAGAGGTGATGTCTACATGGAAAGTACATCATGTCTCTCTCTAACAGCTATTCAAGAAAAACTGCAGGTCGGAATTTTGGCGGTATTGGCATATTTTGTTTATACTCTGTTAGTTTTATTGTGGACAATGAAAAATAATATTAAGTTTACATGCCTAAATTTGTGGATCTTATCGAAAGCAGGTGAGTTTTATTTATTAAAAAAAAAGGATAAAAAAGCTATAAAAATCCTTTAAAAAATGTTTTTAAAAAGTTTTTTCATCGCATTTCAATGAAGTTTCCCATGAAATATGTTTAAATATAGTGGAAAGTGTTCAACGTCCTTCCAGAAAGATTGGGCGTTGCGAAAAATAGGTGGGCGTGGCATTTCAAATAATGTGTTTGATAATAAATACAACACGTTTTGCGCAAAAGTATCAAAAAATTTAAAAAAAAAAAAAAAATTTGCGCTTATCTTAGTTAGTTTTCGTAAAAGTAAATTTTCGTATGGGGACCCCATGAAGGGTTGGTGTTTGAGGGTATGTGTGTTCTAGAGAAATGTTAAGAAATGTTGAAACGGAATTGGGACTGCTTATACATTTTATGTCCCTAGGAATGACTTCTGAGGAGTTACGAGCGTTTTTCTTTCCATTTGGCCCAAATTGCATTTAAGGTCCATCTTAATGCATATAACAACTGTTTTTTCTCCCATTCAGACCCTTTTCTTTGATTTTGTCTAAATGTGAATATCTTGAGGACAATGAAGGCACTTGAAAAAAGACTTGTAAGCTATTAACAGAATAAATTGAGATATATTCATTCATTTTTTTTTTTTATTTATAAATATTGATAGTTATTATTAACAGAACATCACGTATTTTATTACGATTTCAGAGAGGATGGCCAATAGCTGTACAATCCATGTTGCTGTGAACTCATGAACTAAAGTAGAGCAGTTCAAAGTTTCTTGAATTCATGTTACTATTTTGTGCGCCCTCAGTAATTCAAAAATGTATAAAACTTAAGAGATACTCTCTTATTTTAGCTTCAAATTTTCTCTGAATAAAGCGACTGCGCAGTACTTTCCACAAAGGGTTAAAAAGCAGGGAAATTGAAAAATATCCCATTTTTATAATAAACCTCTACCAAGAACAATAAAAATTAAGAGTTATGAAGATTTCTGATACAATTTGGCTTAAAAATGTCACAACAAAATGTAGGATAATTAAAAGGTAATTAAAAAAAAAATGCTGAAGCATAAAAAGCCGTTTTTGCTACTCACAAAAGTTGTGATAAGTATCTTTATCAAGTTCAATAGAAACACAATTCTATTTTATACCATAAATTCTGCTTTTTTAAATGAGTTGTTTATAAATTTCTTGTATTGTGGGAGGTCACTTTGGGAGAAATAAATTTCTGATGATTGAAGTCTTTAAGATTTAATTTATAGTTAGCAATATCAAACAAACATAACTTTTTGGACTTATTCCCTATAAAAGACAACTTGAACTTAGGTTATCTCAAATATTTAACATAAATAGCACCGAGTGTTATAAACAGGCTCAATATTGAGTCTCTCAGCACTGTTCCTTACAAGAAAGAAGTTAAGTTAATGTGTAAATTAGATATAATCTTAACGTTCAAACATTTTCATGGCAATTCGTCTATTCAGCTTTATCATTCTCTGTTTCATATACACCATGTTTGTCAGTTTATTCAATGTATCCATAATTCTCAAGTGTATCCATCCATGAGTATGTTAAAATAAATATTCTTCGGATACATTATGATCGTACAAAGTTATGTTGTTATTTGTAAAAGCCTCGGAAAGAGCACGTAAACAAACAACAACAACAACAACAACAATAGCAGCAACAAGAACAACAGAAACATTTTATGAAAACTCCAAAAAACAAAAACAAAAAACAACAAAAAATATAAAAAAACATTACACAGTTTTTAAGCCGATAAGAGCTGCAATGGCGGGGAATCTCATTTTTTATACCTACGTATTAATATAGATCCTTTGGGTCCAACAAAAACCAACGACAGCAGCAGCAATAGCAGCATCCACTACTTTAATAACAACAACAACAACAACAACAACAACAACAGGGTAGCCACCATCAACAGCAACAAAAATAATAACAACAAGTATATAACAACAAAAACAACAAAAGCAACTACATTTGTGATGATGTAAAAACTTTTGCCTCGCAAACAATTTTTGTTTACAAAACTTTTGCTTGTTTAGCAAAAGCGCGAGTTAAGTTGAGCTGCCGATGTTGTTGTTGTTGCTGGTGGAGTTGTTGTTGTTGTTGTTGTTGTTGTTGCTGGCGGAAGGAAAAGAGACACAAAAAATGAAGCGGATGAATAGCGAATGCATATGTGTTGATTTCCTTTGCGGTAAAAGTGGTAATGTTTAAATATAATATAGACAGGGTGATGCATATATTTATCATTTCAAATAACAATTGTAATTAATCAGAATAATATATAATATGTATATGCATATATGCAGTGACTTCTCGGAGCTTATACTCCCTTTTAAGGTCCAGAGAGTATGAAAAAATAATATAAATCCGACTTTTAAAACCAAAAGTTGATATTCTTCCTATATAAGAAAATCGAGAAAATGATATAAGTTTAATTGAAGGAGCAAATGCTCTCATTATCAATGCAAATTTAAATTATAATTCTCTTGAGCTATGAAAAATTGTATGGCCAAACGAAAGTGTACGAGGGCTATTTAAGAAGCTAGTGACTTTTTAAATATGATATTTTTTTCGGCAAAAAAGCGTTTTATTTCTCAGCTTAACTCAATTGCCTCTATATAGGTCAATACATTTAGTCTAGCGTTTTTTGGAGAATACCCACTGAACCATAAGCGAAGGTTTTGAGTAAGGTGAGAGTTTTGCGAACGTTTTTGGTTAGAATTTTTTTTTTTTAATTTTTTCTTTTTAATTTTGTCGCTTAGAAGTGCTTGTTATAAAAGATTTAATTCGTGAAAGCTTTTCCCATAAAGAAAAATTGTGCATATTTTGCGAAATTCATTAAAAACTTATTTTGAGTCGAAAATGAATCATTTTTGTATCATTTCAGTAGGTAAGACTTCCTTGTAAATTAACCATTTTTTGTTCATAAATGAGTTCGGAAATGAATCATTTATGTTTCTTTTTTGCATTCTGAAATGAGTTCAAAAAAGAATAATTTTTTTTTATCATATCAGTAGGAAACAATTTCTCATAAACGAACCAGTTTTTGTTTATAAATGAGTTCACAACTGAATCATAAATGTTACTTTTTATATTCTAAAATCAGGTAAATAAAGGAACTTAAAATGAAAATGTTAACCTTCGAACAAACGTCATATGAACTTTTTTACCAGTGCGAGATGGATATACTGCTACACGTATGAAAATTTTCAACATTTCTATCAAAAATTAAAATCAAGACCAAATAGAATGAAAACCACGAAAACATTTCCAGCAAAAATGTAATCAAATAAATTCCCCAATTAATAACTTAACTATTTTGATAATTCATACATAATTTGGAAGTTTGTCAAATTGGAAAACAATCACGCCTTTTCCCCTTTGAAACATCAATATCATGAACAACACAATGCGTGAATTCCAGCCCAGGTATATTAATCCTATTAACCCAATGATTAATATGATCTCTAATTTTAGTAATAATCATTTCTTCTTTAACAAAATATCGATATATAATTATAAATAGTATTATGCAATAATAAAATATATAATTCAAAAAGGTTAACTCATTATTGAACAAAAAAAGGATTGTTTTTGAGAGGCAATTCAGTCCAAAGATTGATACAAAAAGGGTTCAATTTCGTTTCGGTTTTTTACAAAAGAACTTGTGTATGGTTAATTTTTGAACTCATTTCCGAAGAAAAAACAGTTTGTTTCTGAGAGGCATTTTCGTCCGGCGATTGACTCAAAAAGGGTTAATTTCCGAGTGCCGAAAAATAACTTTTATGGTTCTTTTTTTAAGTCATTTCCGAACAAAAAAGTGGATAATTTACGGTTCTTTTTTTAACTCATTTGCGAACAAAATAAGGTTCGTTTTTGAGAGGCATTTTAGTCCGACGAATGATATGAAAAGGGTTCATTTATGAGTGCTGAAAATGAACGTTTCTACCCGAAAAGGTTCATAAATGAATTCAAAAACGGTTGTTTTGGTTCACTGGGTAGCTGCCCAATTTATGGATTTTTGACTTTTTTGACGAATGTGCCGGTGCGTTGCCATGGTGGAAGAGCACTTGTGATTAAAAATTATGAGCTAGTATCAATTCTCAAAAAATTATAGGCAAAAATCAAAAATTTAGTTCTAAAAAAGAATTCGATAAAAATTCATTGAACCCTAGTTTTTTGGTTGTGGGTTTTGTTTTAAAAAAAATTAAATTTCAGGGGTAATAATTGTTTTTTCTTGAGAGAATTCCCTAAATCTTGGTTTTTATGCAAACAACAACAGCAATTCGCCGTACTGGTTGCATTAAAACGAAAAAAAATTTGTTCAAAAATTTTTCATATATTTGGTTCCACCGAGGATTGAACACACTACGCTTGGATCCATAGTCGGCTATTCTAACTACTGAGCTACGTAGACTCTTTTATTTCAGTAGCTCATACTTATGCTAAATCAACAATCAGTAGTTCTCTTTTTCTTTTTTCATTAAATTGAGTCTTTCGTTTACTCTGAAAGTACAGTACGGTCTAAAAGTTTGAATCTGTGAGTAGCTTTTTTCAGAACATTTGCATACTCTTAGGCATTTCTCAAATTGAGTTTTGATATATTCATTGATTGATTTGGAAACACCACATGCTGCAATATTAACAAATGCAACTTTGAATCTAAAATTTGTTTTATTCTTTGTTCTGTGAGTTCCCATATAAATATCAAATCTTTCATATAATTCAAGTGTAGTTTTTAACTCACATTTATATCGAAATAAAAAAATATTCGCATGCTCCGGTATTTTTACACACAAAATACTGATTACAAGTACTTCCATTACCAACTGAGCTGTGAGGTTACCTACGATATGTTGGTCGAAACTAAAACGTAAGAAGGATATGTTACTAAAATATTGTGCCAAAAATTAACCCACCTAATTAATTACCTAATGCATAGGTAACCCACCCGGGGAAAGTTCGTATTTTTCCCTAAATGGCGATCAAAAATCGAAAGTTATTTCATACCGTGTTATTCAGTGCACCAGTAATAATAAAAGTCTGAAAGTGCCAAAAAAGTCATCCGAAAGTATCCACCGTACAGTAAAAAAGTAGAAAATATAATTATATTCGCATTAGTGTTAAAGAAATAATCGCATTGAAATTGTAAACGAATAATTTTTCGAAGCATAAGCGAACCTTTGTTTACGAAGCAACCTTACGTCCTCGTATTTGTTCGAATCGATATCGAATTCGATTGTTATCATCGCAAACTATTCGTATATTTTTAAATTTTCGATATCGAAGTCGGATTTTGTGCCGTGTGGGAAATAGCAGAATTTTTGTGATAATGTTGTAGTTTCTTCTATATATATACATGTCTGCATCATCTAGCATTAAATATCGTCGGAGACGCAACTTAAAATACGATGTAAAAATTGAAACGAAAAACGCATCAACATTTTTAACTGTGTCGGTACGGAAAAATAAACCCAAACAAGTATGCGCGGTAGCATAATATTGTGGTAGCAGTTGAAATTGTGTGCTTTTTTTATATAAAAAATATTTACAATCATACAGGCAGTTTTTTTATTGTTTTTTTAAGAAAAATTTCAAATAAAATATATAAAATAAAGCCCAAATTATATAATCGATTGAAGATTATTTTGGATAAACAATAAATTCGTTTTGGCACCAATCCTATGGAATAAATTGGAAGATCTATAATATGCTTGCTTTCAGGTTTGTTCGTATTTTGTTCGCTTTGATGCAAGGGAGGCAATGTTGAGATGGTAGCACGTTCAACTTGCAGTCGAATTGTACGCGGTTCGATGCGAGTACGGAAAGGGAAAAGTGCATTAATCCCGACACAGGTTTTTCGACAAATGGTTTCTTTTTAATATTTATAAATAAAAATATAACTAACAAAAAAATAAAACTGCAAGATATGTCGTCTGTGATATGAGGATCGAGCCTGGGTCACTTAAGTCATCAAATAAAATAATAAATCCTCTAGATAACTAATTTTGCCACGAATGTAAAAAAACTGCAATCGAATTCTGTGCGTGAATATTGAACCTTTCAGTTACTGTCCATAAACATAAGGAACAATTTATATTCCCATGATATTGCCATGTTGAAAATACTAGTGGGCTTTATGAAAAAAGAACATTCCTTGAACTACTCTTGGTATGAAGACATACTGCTTTTTACCCATTTGGTTGCACTGAAGAAGGGAATGTTAATAAAAGTAATTAGTTATCTTTCCAGAAATTCCATTTTTGGGTAAAAGTTTCACTTCTACCGTGCGTGGCGGCCACACACATATTTTTTTTTTTATAGAAAGCAGTAAGATACAGTCATAATTTTTTTTTCTAGCGTGCATTTTAAATGTTTGCTTAAACTAAAATTTTTTCATTCTGATTTATCAACTTTTGTCTTTACAGCAGCTACGAACATACTTAGCTCGCGAGCTAAGAGCTTTTCCAAAAATGTATACGTATATAAATAATTGCGCTGCAAAAAAGCTTTTAGTCTGCAGACCGACTCGAAGCACGCAGGGCCACGCTACTTTGTTCGCTTGATTTCAATAAAATTACGTTGTGTTTGTACACCGAAAAGAACAATATAAAGAAGCGATGCGTAGTTTTGTTATATATGTTTACATTTGATACTTGAAAAACGCAAGGCTTTTTATTCATGTGAGCACTCATTGTTTGAAAGTTTAAAATAGTTTATTTTATATCTATTTTGTTTTTAGTTATACGCGGTCTCACGTATGCCGCTCTGTTTTATATATACTCATAATATAGATAATAATAAATATAATAATAAACGCAATAATAATATATATAAAAAAAAAATAATCTATTCCAATGCGATTTCATAATTTTTTCTATTCGTGTCTATTTGTTATTATTTTTGTACAGAAGACTTGAAGTTTAGTTTTCTTCAGAAAGCTTTTAAATTGCGTTAACGTTCCATTTCTCTCAGTGAGAACCCTATCGAAACAAACTAACTTGATTTTAAAAACTCCTAATTAAAAAACTAATTTAAAATTAACTATTATATGAAGTACTTTGAATTATATTAAGGCGGGATCCACTTCAATTCTAAATAGGTTTTATTGCATTATATATGAAGTAATGGAAAAACTACTTATAAACAAGTGGTTGATAAACTACTTTGAATTATATTAAGGCGGCAACTACTCTGACTTGGACATGTTTTAATTGCAAATTTTCATTAGATTACAAGTTTGTAAATATTTAACCATGTTATTTCATCAAATATTGTTAACTTTAGGCTTCACTAACATTTTGTTTCAAAAAGACATATTTTTTTATTTACGACATTGAGCTGCAAGATAGACGTAGTAAACACACTTTAAAACCAATGAACTGCCTGTAAACCCTGTGAAACGATTAAAAATTCTTTATTATTTCAGATATTCAAATCACAAACTGGTACTGTTTAGCAAACATTGCACAATTTGGACTCTGTACGGAAATTGTTGCATTGCTTAACCATTCAGCAAACACCTCATCACTTCAATAGTAAAGACGCACGCCTTTCCCTACGTAGCGTCGAGTCTGCTCCATCACTTCATTGCGATTGACACTTAAAAGAAGCACTTAGCAAAATATCGGTGTGCCCATCGACCATGATTGATGGTTGCAAAGCGTGGAAAATCCCGCTGACACGCTTGTTTACCTCATATTTTGAAATGAAGCATCAAAAAGCTGAATCGTGTTAAATAACAGGCGCAGTATCCACACAATTCCGATCAATTGGATCGGCACCTTCGCTCATGTACCCAGGCGGGGGCGTGCCCGTTTTTGGAAACTGCTTCCGTGGTAGGCATGCTCACATATAAGCCCAGAGTTCCTCCAGCTTCTGGAACTATCACCTGTTGGAAGCAGAAATGAAGAAAGGAATAATGAAATTATATCTACAATCGCAGCGTACTTCTGTTGCGCTCCTTGAATGTAATTACTAGTTCTTTTTTGAAATAACTGGCAATGAAGCGGGGCATGAATCACTTTTGAATTATTTTAAAATCAATTAAAACACCACAAGAACGACATTTCACAATTTTCCATTAAAAAACTCTGATCACTTTTAACTTTGTTTACATTTTTCTTTCAAATTTTATATTTCAGAATTTATTTGTGTCGACCAGGCATGATTTTTTTGGCATGATTCATGTATTTTTCAAAAGAGTTTAAAATTTTTATGCTTTTAAATTCATCTTCAGTAAGTGGAATATTAACTAGTTTTCAATTGGTTATTCTAAAGTAATTAAAAAAATAATTTAAATTTAACTAGTTTAACAAGTAGTTGAAAATATATGCAGACGAAAGTCAATTGACTTATTTAGCGGACATCACCATACAAAATATGTTAGTTCGTTTTATGGAAAAAAGTCAGAATTTCAACTACTTGTGGTTGACAAAAAACTACTTTTTCAACTACTTTTAAATTAGTTGATTTTCCTACAGGGAAGCTTTAAGCGGTACACATACATGCAAGCAGTTTAAGTTGTGTGCGTCTGGTCATCACTGCTTTACAGCCTGTTACAAATATGAATTTTGAGAAATTTGCTGAATTTTGTTGATTTTGGGGTCATATATCTCCGATGGGCACTGGTTAAAAAATTTTAAATCTATTCACAATTAAGTACATAAGAGCATTATATTGCAGTTAAAATTTCAAGTTCTATATTTGCTTCGTTTAGAAGATACAGCCCTTCAAACTTCGTAAAATTTTTTCTTCGTGGTATGCATATCAGGGTGGTCGTTTATGGCTTTTTTCACATTTCAATGATGGATGGTTGTTGATTGGCTCCAAATGTCAAAAAACTAATTAGTATTCTTTCAGATTTTTAATTTAGCCCTAAATTTCCCTATTTGATCATTCGTTCGCCTCCATGTCAAAATCCATTGATAAAATATGTCAATAAATAAATAGAAATAATAGTCGTACCGGAGTAAAATTTTGCATGTTAGTTGTAATTAAAGACATAAACGCACACAGTAAAAAAGATTTCATATCCACCCACAACCACGCCTACCTCCCATACATCAAGAAAATTTCAAACGCCATTTTTCTTTCATATTAGACCTATTTCAAAATAACTCGTTGCGGAAATATATATTTATGTACAAAATTGGAAAAAAATTTCTGTCACGCCCACCTCCCACACCAGCAATAAAATTATAATAAAGAAAACATTTCATTTTTGTTAGCTTTTTTTAGAATATTCAACGATTTCAATATTATTCAATAAAAGGTTAAAAATTTTAACTACGAAATTATAAAGTTCCGAATTTAAAATTATTTTTCATTGCCGCACTGCACAGTGTTAATATCTGATATGCATTCAATTAAAAAATAGAAAAGATATCGGTAAGTATTTGATTTTGGAAATTGGGCCAAATTGACTCAAAATTCGTTTGAAGGATTATATATAATTTTTTTCTATAATTGATATCTGGCATTTTTATATAAAGTCAATTTTGATTTATTGATGAGATTTATAATTTATCTCGTGGGAGGCAAGGAGCCCCGTTCAGAAGATGCACGTTTTTTAATAACAATTTACAAATCAAGCCTTCATCACGTGTTCGTAAAATTTTGTTAATTTTTAATGATGACCCTTTTTTTTTTTTGATTGGGACATGCAAAATATCTTAGCTTATTAGTTAATTAAAAATGAAATTCTTAAATGTTGTTTTCACATAGTTTAGAAATTACCATATAAAACTCTTGAAACAATTTTAGAAAAGAAATTATTATGTCTTTCATCATTTTACCTCAAAACTTCACTAATTACTTTATACGGCTTACCACATGCTTAACCGTAAGTCGTTGAACCACATGCTTGATACTAAAAATCATTAAAATGCACTGAAATATAGATGCGACAGGAAGAAGTTACACAATCCTGAAGGACAACCAACATATTGTTGTGTGCTAAGCGAACACTGGAGCGGCGAACGAAACAAAGAATCATCTTTCTGCTTCAGCCCAAACTCCACGCGCCCTCAACATCCAACAACAGATATCCTTGAACACAGCCTGCTGATGTCCGCATTTGCAACAAGGTGAAGCTGATAGGGACAAAGTCATCAGCAACAGCTTCAGCACCAGGCTCAGTGTAAGCATTGGCGACGTCAGCATCATTTGCACACTGAATCCTTTGAACTTCCTAGCGCAATGAAGTGAATGGGTTTAAAGTTGTACTTGGTTGTTTTATTGCAGTTGTGTTGGGGGCTATTGTTGGTGTTGTTATGGCATTTGTTCTAGTTGTTGTTTAAGTTGCCTTCAATGTATTTTTCACAAACATAAAAACAGAAAAAATATGATGGGCTACATAACCAAGAATCGAGCTACAGAACGTCGGTTGCTTCTGCTTCATCGTCCACAGCTTGTTATTCCTAACAAATCGTGAAAATGGGAAAACTTTTCCTTAAGCAAAAAGAACAGTTCGTTTATTCTTGTTATTGTTGTTGTTCTTATGAGCGAGGTGCTGTTGCGAGTGACGCTTGTCACACACTTTCAAGCGCCAAGACGCATTATTCGACACATGGTGAACGCGCACTAAAATGTCATCCTCGTTGTTGGTCATGCTTAAGGCGTCTTGGGAACGACGCATCGTGTAAGTTCTAAGGTCAGCAACGAGTCTTCGTTACGACATTGCGACAAATTTCAGGGCACAGCGAGCGCGCTTTAATCAGAGATAATGTAAGTGGAGTCTAACATTTTGGGCGCGTGGAGTTGAAATGGTTAAAATTTGGCTTTCTCTCAATGCACAGTGGACAAGGAAGACATAGCAATTTGTCCCAGTGTAACAAAAGATTGCACATGCTTTCGCTGTCGTAGCCAAATAAACGCAAACTTTTCCGTCGCGTCGCATGATTTTCTTTGGTTCAGTTCCAGTGAGAATTCCTTCATTCATTCAAATGTTGCAGAAAATAACTCGACAATTTATTTTTTTTTTTTCTCCTTTTTTTTCTCCTAACAACTTTTAGTGCGGAGTTTCCAATGAAAATTGTTGGCAATAACAACAACACCAACAATATTGCCAATGTCTGCAATGAAATATTTTTCGCGGCACATTCATCTGATACTTTAGACCGTACAACTAGAGGGAAAAAAAACATAAAATTTTACGAACAAAAACTTTACAACTGCAACTACGTGAAGCAACCAGACAAGATTTGCAACTGCCAAGAGACAATGCAGGACCTCATGGCTTGCATCGGAAGTGTAGTCAAGACACTATAGCGCATTGTCATGATGACGCGCCGGAAAGCTGCCGTTTGTTGTGCGCGCGGATATCTTCATTTTCCTTTGGGGCAGGCAACCCCCAACATGTTGACGTTGTTGCAGCAGCAATATCTGAAGAAAACTTCGCGCTGACAAAAGTCTTGAACAACGACGTATTTGTTTCATTGTCATTTCCATACCTAAAACTACATAGTTATTATCTGCATTCCCAGCATATGTCGTCAAGTTTGTCCTTTGGCAGATTTTTCGTTAAGTTTTTTTTTCTTTGCTCTCCACCCGCACGCACCAAAGGCGCTGCTGCAAGTCCCATGCGACAGAAAATTAATTGCCAACGGCGAGACTTTGTGGCTGCTTTGATCTGAGTTGAAAGTTTTTCATTTCACTCTTGCACTTGAACTTGAAGCCGAAATTTTATGTTTTCGTCAGATAGTATGAAACACTTTCGCCGGATTAAGTTTTTCTATGCTTAAAGATTTAAATTTTTTTCTCTTTTTTACTCAATTACTAATGGGTCGAAATTTGTTTCGTGCCAAAAAAATCAAACTGCAAGTATTGAGTACAACGTTGGCAAGAAAGCACAAAAAAAGCGGCAAAACAATATTCAGCCTATTTAGGCTAATTGTAGTAGTTAATCTAAAAAGTATATCTTTTTAATTTAATATAAATTGCATGGCTTCCAAGCAGACCGGTTTTTATCTGGCTTCAAAGTTTGTCATAAATTTTGAAACTTAAAAGATTCATACTCATATTTTACATTTTTTACTGTACACGGTTGGAGTATTTCGGCAGAGTTTTTTAATTGTATACTTAATTTTTTTAAAGATATAAATCATCGAAAAGGCTATTTTAAATATTTTGAAAACAGACGTTAAATTGCAATTGTAAAATATCAGAGGCCGTCATCATTATCAGTAATATCCAAATATTTATAACATAGTCAATGTTTTGGGTACTTTTTTTTGCAAGCAAGCTGGGCACATAGCATGTAAGCATAATTCAAAGACGCTGAATTCAAAACGTTGGCCCATTTTCGAGAAATTCTTGGTGAAATTCAAAATCAGCAGTTTTTGCTAGAAAAACTTTGTTTTCATTGACTTTATCGACTTCAAGTCTTGAGATGAAACTTTTACAATTAGTTGAAGAATCATATCATAAAACAGTCCAGATTGATCTCATGAATAAAAAAGCTGTTTTTTCATACAAAAAAATGTTTAAAAACTATCTACCCATTTTATAAAGTACATGAAAGCCTCGAGTTGCATCGTTAATGCATTAGGCCTTTTCCACACGGAGCAATTGAAAAACAACGCAACATCAATGTAAGTATACCGTGTACCATGTAAGTATACCGGAATCTTCAGATGAAGCAACTTTTTTACAACTAGTTGGCAGCACGTTTGCGATAAGTCTTATGCAACACAGCTTGCTGCAATTTATATCAACGACTTGTGTTTTTCTTGATTATTTAAAACAATTGTGTATTACTTCAAGTTAAGAAAAGTATCAATTAAATTCAGAAAAATTGTGTTAAACAAATTTATATTTGTTATAAAGGAAGTAGAGAAATATCCCTGCTTATTTAATTATAAGCTGCAATGAGAGATCAATGTTGCGTTGTGCGTGACTTGCTCATCTGAAGACAAAGGTTGAAATAATGTTTGGAATTGCAGTGGCTCGCAACTTTTTAAGCAATTGTGTTGCAGTTGGGTTACTTTTCCGTTTCTCCGTGTGGAAAAGGCCTAACAAAATACGCAACGCAACTCAAAAACTACGCAACTTGAAATTACATATTATATTCAACATACCTTTTTTTAAATAAAAGTGAAAGAGAAAGAGAGAAAAGTGATAACTCCCTGATAATTATTATGAGTTAAAAGAACCTTATGTAATTATTAAAATAATTTAATAATAACGCAAACTGAGCACAACAGTGTAATTTGGGCCTATTAAAAAAATTATTGACGAAATTCCCCGGAATTTTGGTGGAATAATGTGTTTATTGAGAGTTGCGTCGATAAAAAGTTGCAACTCGAATTCAAAATATTGTATCGACGCAACTCGAAAGTGACGCAACTCGAGGCTCTAGTGTATGCCTCAACGAATAATTGCACAGAATAACATGTTTCCAAAAAATTAATATTGCAAGAGTTCTGAAAAGTGTTCCTTCGAAATTCGGAAACGCTATGCATGATGACATGGGAGTGGCCAGTATTTTTTTCGGGGAGAGATAGCCGTAATTTTGTCATAAATAATAAATTAAGTTTTAATAAATAATTATAAATTTTATGCTTTTTAATTATAAGGAAAAAATTATAAAATTTTTTATTTTTATAATGTTCTGGGGAGAACGGAAACTGCCCCCTGCCCTACACTCCCTACGCGCATGCATGATGACATTTTTTTTCCAGCAAGTCTTTTTTTCTCTTTTTGCAACACACAGTGGGTCAGCCCCGACTACTTGGAAAACTGACCAAAGCGTAAAACTTGATATAAGGTAGTTTTCGGGGTCGCCGATTTCGGAATTAATGTCAAAAAGAATAAAATACCAAATGGCGTATCCAAAATAGCGATAGAAAATTCGAAATCTTACCTCATTTGGGGTCGCTTATTTCAAATTTTATGTTAAAAATTAAAAATACGTTTGAACCACAAATAGAACCATAAATTCTGAAGTTTACTGTGGGCAACTACTGATATTAAGCGATGCCATCCAACGGGATTGTTCTGAGCTTATCAATTAAAATGAGGTGGTCTTCCTTCCTTCACGTCCTAATGTCAGGAGTTCGGTAACTCGCCAGAAATTGTTCGATTTTGTATTTGATGCTTTGTACCATCCATCCTATGACAAGACCTTGTGTTGTCAGATTACCATATGTTTAGCCCCTTGAAAAACTCACTGAACCAATCGTTTCTTGTCATCAACTTTTTTTTTAGGAGATCATAAGAATGAGCTGGTTTGATGAAACCCTGGAGAATGCAAAATATAACTTTTCACAAATTCATGCCAATTATTTTTCTCCAATATCGATAACTGTTTGATTGAGAGTTGACACTTACGATCTATGAGCACCAATGACACAAGCAAGTTTTAGTGAAAACTGCTAAAGTGTTCGATCCTTTTTTGAAGCATCACTGCAACCATCACTGCAGGAAAAGAGAAGGAGGACTATGGTCCAGTATAATTTGAAAATTTGATCATAATGTAACGACGAAATTAGTCGTGAAAAGATTGTGCAGTAAAATAGCTTGTGCAGCCTTGTAAAGCTATTATATTGCGTCCTCAGTGGAGCCAGTTTTATAAACGCTGCCTCTAGTGCCTTTCTGATGCTTTAAATTGTTAAAACAGATATTTTTTAAAACGTTGAAAGTCTTAAAAACGAAAAATATTGCTCCACTGCACTATTATTGGTTAAATACACTGTACGACAATTACCAATTTTTTCACAAAACTACAAGCTTCGCTCAATGGTTTCTAGTTGGAAATAGCAAATACTTAAAATATTTCTGAAAATATTTCTGCATTTTTATTGGTTTTATTGGTAGCATTATATGGCTATTTGTAATTTTTTAAGAGACAAAAAAATTATAGGTGTATCGCCGTATTAAGACCTTATGTCTGAGTACTAGTTCAATATAGCTTTGAAATTTACACTAAATTTAATAATTTACATATATAAAGAGTAAGAGAACTTCTTAATATATGCCTTTTACGTATATTTAGAAGTCCAGTTGTTTTAAATTAATACTTTTCAAAGATATCTGAAAGAGTAAGTGAACTTCTGAATATATGCCTTAAACATAAAATAAAATTTCCTGATAAATATTTTTGCAAAACATCTTAACCCACTAGCTCAATTTTTTGGTTTTTTGTGCCCTTATGACTGACATTTCCAAATTCAGTATTTGCCACGACCAAATTTTAGAAGCAAAGAATCGTTCAGTAAAACAAATTCAAAAATCGGCCAATCAATTGCTGAGATCTGATCCCGATAACATCCTGCAAATAAGTTGAACCAACAAAAAGAAAGCCACAACAACAACAAGCCACAATCAATAAGTGTCACTACAAGAAACCACCAACAACAAAAAACATAAAAAAACAACAACAATCCGTTTGCTAGCAGCGGTCGTCTCGGCGCTCAAGTGTCAGTGCAGAGACAGTTCGACGATCTTTGGGAGATGCTGGACTCAAAGCACGCCATTGCTTACAGAGAGACAAAGAAACTTACGTTTGGAATTTGTAAAAAATACAAACATTGGAGCTCAAATGATTGGGAGAAGGTTATATGGTCAGGTGAGACCAAAATAAACCGCCTAGCAACGGACAGCCATGAGTGGGTCTGGAGGAATTAAGGTTCGAACTTCAACCACATCACGTTAAGCCCACAATTAAATTTGGAGGAGGATCAATTATGGTGTGGGGATGTTTGACTACCAAGGGTGTTGGCAGAGTGACAAAAATTGATGGACGAATGACAGCGGAATCTTATATTAAAATTCTGCGAAGTCATTTACTCTGTGCTAGACTTCAAATTTGCAAATCACTGTGCAAAATTTGGAAGTGAATTATTCGGATATTGTCCTTCAGTAGGACAATGATCCGAAGCACATCGCAAAGCTGACATGAAATCGGCTTCAAGATAATGGAATTGCAACTTTAAATTGCCCACCGCAATCCCCAGACCTCAATCCAATTAAGCACCTATGGGGTATACTAAAAAAATCAGTAGTGAGCGAAACTAGTACTATAAATAAGTTGTGGCCTAAGGTGCAAAATGCGTGGGATGCTATGGACCCAGAAACTTGTGGAAAGCTTTTAGAAAGTATGCCTTGGAGTAGAATAAAAGATGTAATTAGTGTACGGGGAGGCTACACAAAGTATTAATATTAATTTTTAAATCTTTCTTTGTAAAGTCACAAAAATGATCACAATGAATGTTCTTAATTTACATTTATTTTTTTAATAACTAATTTTTATGAAATTTTTCCCGTGTTTCGTTTTCTTTATTTTTATCTAGTTTTAGCAAAATAAAGAAACGGTAAAAATATGAACCTATGTAAGAGTTTTCATTGGTAGTTGACATACTTAGTAAAAGCGTGATCAATTTCGCGAGGCACTGTATATAAATAATTTATTAATAAATATACATTATTTAATATTATAAAAAAAAAAACTGGAGGTAATGAGCAACACTCTGACTTAATGTTGAGTTAAAAAAAAGAGCATTTTTCGACTTTTTCGGGCTTTTTCGTAAGAATACCTAAATCCAACCTAAAAAAACAACGGAATGGAAGAAACGGTACGTTGGCAACCCTGGAATTCAGAAAGTTTACGAATAAAAATCAAAAATATTTTCTTAGAATTATTTTTACTGCTCCGAGTGAAAATATGTATTTCGATTTTTTTTAATTTTTTTTGTGATCGAAGTGCTGAAACTTTAATATTTTTGGAAAAAATACAATTTTCAAGAATTATAACTTTTTTAGAATTTTGTTTTTTTTTTATTTTTTTGCAAAAAATCGGTCAATACTATTTATTGTATTACCATTTATTGTATTTAGAAATTTTATATTTTTTGATTTTGGAGATTTATTTCCAAATTTTATTTAAATTTACAAATAGGCACACTTCTAAAAAAATTCATAACGGCCAAGTTATTCGACATAATTATAGAATGTTGTGCATCTGCATTATTTATAGTTTAAGAAAATATTGTCACAAGATTTCATTTAATTTTTTGAAACATGGATTTTTTTCTATTTTATTTTTTAAGGGAGGTTTTAGGCAAAAGCGGTTAAAATTAAGGCAAATTTTGAGAAGATTTTTTTTTTTAAATATAACTATATATATAAAAACTTTCCATTTGCATTTTAACCATACAACAAATTTTTATTTTTTTATCATATATTTTTTATATATAAAGATGGCGCTGAAGTTGGTGTTGTTCAACAAAGGTGAAAATTGGGCAACATCATAGCTCGGTTCCAGATCGCCTGAAAAAAATGCATTCGAAAACAGATCCCTGAATGTACATTAGACCGTATCACCAAAACTAAACTATATTTGACCCCGCCTCAATCGTTAGTCGTTTAAAAGACATTTTAAAAAAAAATTTTTTAAATGTTCCCTATGGTGCTTTTTTTCTTGTGTATGTTATATCTTCGGTGTTTCTTATCCGATTCTTAAAATTTTTTATATGTGTGCTTGTTGATTATGTGTTAACTTTTCTGTTTTTTTTTTGCGAATATTCACCCACCTTATCTCAGTTCTTAAAAACTATTAAAACCATGGGAAGAAATGATATCGATAAAATTTATTTTTCGAACAATTTTATCGCAAAAATAACACTTTCATAATGTTCGTCACTCCATACTCGACTTTCTTTTAATTTTCTAAATCTTTACGAGATTTAAGCTGACTGTAGCGCTCGTAACTGTTAAGCTTCGAGAAAATGTGCCCCATATTTTTTCACCATGAAAATTTATTATTATCAATGATTACTGATCCGGATGCATCGGTGCGTGCAGATGGATATACTAAAATTTTGGAAGCCTGTTCAAACCTAACAGGTCGTATTCGACAATTTCTTGGGCCCAACCACCAGCCCTTTATCCAATATAGCAGCACAACATACACTGAAATGATCGATTGAACCAAGTTTCAGATCACTGAGCCACCATGTCTTCAGTTTTTTACTCAAGAGCAGGTGACTGATCTGCAGTACTCGGATGACATTATTAAAATTCCAGGTGAGCATTATAGTAGACATTAATTTTATGACATAATATTGACATCATATATCAAATCGTATTACATGTTTTAACAGGTTATTCTTGTCACTCGCAAAACACCGAGCGTTACGCCCAAATTGTGCACAAGTCGGCCACAGCAGTCACTGACGAAAATCGACTGTTGAATCGAAAATCGTTGACAGTTACGAGTGCTAGAGACAGCTTGGATCCCGTAAAGATTTAGAAAATTAATAAGAAGTCGAGTATGACATGACGAACATTTTGAAAGTGTTATTTTTGGGATGAAATGGATCGGAACTGCACCAAAAATAAATTTTATCGATATCATTTGTTCCCATGGCATTAATAATTTTTTGTGACGTTTAATTATTTGAAATTTTCAAAATGTGCTATAATAATATAGTAGGAACTGAGTTAAAGTGGGTGAATATTCGCAAAAAAAAAAAAATTCGAGGAAAAATTCAGAAAAAATTTACAAAAACACAAAAAATTTTAAGAATATCATTTGAAGCTTTAATTGCATTGAAGCATTTAAATCTTCAAAAATTTAAAAGCATCAAAGCCATCAAACTCCAAAACAAAACGTTTACAATTAAATATTTTTTTTTTCTACGAGAATATAGGATATACCCTACAATAATTGGCACTAATACAGAACTACCGATTTCACTAGACCTAAGGCAACCAGTATTAGTTCCACTTCAATCTACTTTCTTTGCATTCAACTGGCAAGTTTTACGTAAACATGTCATAGGCAGGGGTCAATTGCTACCTTTTGTATATCCATTCCACTAGCCACTACACTAGTGCTACAGGGCCGGCTTATTCACTAGTCAGAAAGATAAAAAAATTAAAAAAACATAGGCATTGTGAAAGCAATCTTCAATTAATGAATTTTGACTTTTTTCTTCAGAACTTTTTTATTCATCTTGTTCAATAAAACTGAAGCGCTTTATATATCATGTTTTCTCGAAAAAATTACTTCAAACTATATAAGCGATTGTTACAAAATCAAGACGTCAGAAACACAAATAATAAGCAGTACAAGTTAGAAGTTGATTGAACTGACCCTTTTATGCATTACCTTGTGTGAAAAAAGGAGCTAGTTCGTATAGAACTAGTAAAGTAGCTAAAGAGAAAGTAGCAATTGGTTCCCTGTAGGAAAATCAACTAATTTAAAAGTAGTTGATAAAGTAGTTTTTTGTCAACCACAACTAGTTGAAATTCTGACTTTTTTCCACAGAACGAACTAACATCTTTTTTATTTATTTATTTATTTATTTATTCCAGTCAATGAACATCGAATTCTTACTGACTACGATACAATTACATTATAATTTTTGGTTTAAATTAACAAATTACATTTCGTAACAAATTTTTAAAAGATTCCTTAGGAATAGAAAAATCAATATGATAGTTTACTGATAGAGTATTGAATTCATGTAGCGCTCTATTAATAGGCGAATTAAAAGCATAGTTTGTTCGGCAAGTGCCTAAATAAAAAATATTTGAATGACGTAAGTTTCTACTAGGAACATTGCAATTGATTAACTCTAATAGATAAGGACAATCTATTGAGCCAACAATAACATCATAAATAAATATCAAGGAAAATAAAGTTCTTCTTTTTTGCAAAGATTGGATGTGTAAAAGTTTATATCTAGCATCATAGGAAGGAATAGGTTCCTCAAAATTTAAAAAGAGCAATGCGAACCTTAAAAAAGATTTTTGTACTCGTTCAATGCGTATGTTGTGCGAGGCATAAAAAGGATTCCAAATAATGGAAGCATATTCCAATTTTGAACGTACCAAGGCGATGTACAGAGACTAAACTGTTAATAAATTAATTTTTGACTGTTTCTACGGAGAAAAGCTAAGACTTGATAGGCTTTGGGTATGATATAGTTTATGTGACTAACAAAGGTAAATTTCGAGTCAAATACTACTCCAAGGTCCTTAACAACATTAACTCGATTTAGTGGTACATTATCAAGAAAATAAGACTCCTTCACACTAAAAACTGACTTAGAATACGTATTTACAATACACTTTTCGCGGCTTAAATGCAGATGGTTTTGAATAGACCATTCGTAGATGGAATTTAGATCCATTTGCAATTTTAGCAAATCAGAAGAATTTCGAACCAGAAGATATATTTTCAGGTCATCTGCAAATAATAGACATTTAGAATATGTTATTGAAGAAGGCAGATCATTAATAAAAATTAAAAATAAAAGAGGGCCAAGAACGCTACCTTGTGGCACACCAGAGGAAGCAATAAAGGAATTTGATGTCATATTATCAATATATACATAGTTTAGTCTATTCGAAAGATACGAATTAAACCATTTTAGTAAAGCAGAGTGAAAGCCAATTTTCGCTAGCTTCCTCAATAGAAAAGAGTGTGCCACTTTATCAAAGGCTTTGGTGAAATCGGTGTAAATGGTATCTACTTGACAGCCTTCTTTGAATGCCGAGATACAATACTCAGAGAACAAGGTTAGATTTGTTGGTGGATCTTTTGTATGGTGATGTCCGCTAAATAAGTCAATTGACTTTCGTCTGCATATATTTTCAACTACTTGTTAAATTAGTTAAATTAAAATTAGTTTTTAACTTCTTTAAAATAACCAATTGAAAACTATTACTGATGGCCTAAAGATAATAATATTTGATGAAATAACATGGTTAAATATATATAAACTTGTTATCTAAAAAAAATTTGCAATTAAAACCTGTCAAAATCAGAGTAGTTGCCGCCTTAATATAATTCAAAGTAGCTCATATACTGGTTTATTTTAAATTAGTTTTTTAATTAGTTGTTTTTAAAAAGAAGCTAGTTTGTTCCTATAGGGTTGCTTTCGATACTAGCGGGTATACATAGAAACATTCCATACACATATACACTTTTACAAACACGCATACAGCGAACATTATGCGTTCTAACAGCTTCTTCGGTTTGATGGATTGGTACTCTGGCGCACCGGGTTTTAAGTGCTGTAGAATCTGTATTATAAGCGTTATTGATAAGAAATTTTCTTTTCTGAAAATATTTTTGAACAAAACAAAAATCAACAAAAATCAATAAAAAAAAATTTGATTTCCAAAAAATAGTTTGCCTAAGGCCTCACTTAATGCAATAAATTTTTTTTTTCGAAAATTAAAATATCACAACTCTTGTAGTTTTCATCCAATTATCATGTTTAATAGCTTATTTTAAAGAAATATAAAATAAAAACATTTATTTCAATGCCATACGAAAGAATTCAGAGGGTATGCCATAAAAAACACAACTTTAACTTTTTGGGGACACCCTAATGAACAGTCTAATGAGTTTTTCTGCATTACAAATTTATCTTAATATTTTTACATATTATAAGCCCTACACGTTTTCAAAATGTCAACTCTTAGTCAATGTGAACATTCAAACGTTCGGTTCCACCAACATCCCTCAGCTCCTGCAACAATATTCAATTAATTAATTTTCATGCAAACTATTTCGATACCATGCCAACACAGACATGTTTGTGTGATACTGTTGCTCATCAGTGGCATATCTTTGTACCTACTTTCCGGCTCGATTGCAGTTTGAAATTCAATTCAATATCAATTTGACTAAACAATATTTCGGTCACTTTATCGACACTGCGAGCAATTAATATGAACTTCAGCTGCACTCGATGACACTGAGTACAGAGAGGAACCCGGGGTGTTGGTACCGAGGCAAAATGCATTAATGGCAAACTTCAAGCAGCACACGCAGTTCACAGTAAAAGGACTTACGCAGTGGCAGCCGCTGTCAATGAAGACATAAGCCAGAAATTAATAATGACCAAACCTGAGGTGCGGTGTTCTTGACGTGCCAGCAAGGCACCAGCATAGCGCTTTAAAGCTATTGTTAACATACTGGGAATAACTTAAAGGTTATTCAGGTGCGATAAAGTTATACTTAACTTCTGTTTTGTTTACTTTAAGCTTTAATCAATTAGCATAAAAAAACATTCGACTTATTGGAAAATAAAGCAGCTTTTATCCTCAGCTTACCCACAAAATTAACAGATATTAATTTTTAATTGTCGAAATCATTACATTTTGCAACACTCATGCAGCCAACACACACGCACACGCCCATCTACCACATGCACGCCCATTTTGTGCTCAGATGTGATAAATTAAAAATTCCCCTTATTGCCTGCAAATCTCAAGCAATTAAATGTTAATACCATGTTTTCAATGTTCATTGAAATAAAAAATTCCAATTAGTGTTGGAAAAAAAAAACACGGATAAAGGATAACGTTGGCAAAATGATTAAAAACACTTGAGCAGCGCTGAGCTGAGGTTCATTTGTGACTTTTGCAATTTCCACACACTAATTAACGATGGATTGGCAAGCAGTTTTTGGTTCAACATCATCATATGTTGAAGTCCCACAGGTGTTGCATGTAGCTTCCCGATCAACCAGAATAATTGTATTGAGTTGTTATGTTGTAACAACAACTAAAACGTACAGCAAAGATGACCATCAACCAAATTGTTATTGTTTGTGTGTGTGTGTGTGTGTGTGTGTATGTATGTGTGTGTTTTTGTCTAGAGCAGCACTTTGTCGAAAGTCACAACCTGAAGCTGGATAAAAAGTGAGAATAGACATCTTACGATGACATCGCATCTTCAGCAGATAAGGTTTATAAGCGGTAATGTTTTTTAATCAATCCTCAAAACTTTATTGTTGCTTGTTGACTTTAAAAAGCTTCGATTTGACTTTCATGACATTCGCTAAAGTGATGTCTGGTTTTCAATGAGTTCGGTTAATATTTCCACAAAACTTAAGAATTATTTGTATTGTTTTTCAGAAAGTTTTCTTTAATAAAAAAAGGTACTTCAACCAAATGATTTTAAAAGGAGAAGATTATTTTAAATACGTGTAGACATAAAACTATACATGCAGAGAAAAAATATGTTTATATATGCTTGGTTTCAAAAACAAAATATTCAGAGGGAACTACCTAATAATTAAGAACTTTCCTTCAATAGCATTATTTTTCGATATAAGAAGATATTAGTTGTGACCAACATTAATATAATTGCCTTAGCTAAAAAACTAACGTCTACATTAATATGCTTGTGACAAAATAGAATTGTGAGTTTCTACCCAATAAAAATATATTTGCATCACTGTTAAACTCAAAATAACAGAACTCCGCAAATTTAAAACAAACTGAACTCCTTTCTTTTATGTGTTTCGTCTAGACATACATATATCTGTTTCTTTTGCACTTGTACGAAAAATAGCGGAAACCTTGTTGCTTTATGCGCTTGCTTTTAACAGTTGCCAAGTCTTGCTGTCATTTTAAGTTTCAAGCAGCCGCGCCAAACGTGTTGAAAAGTTTAGCTCTTGTGAAAAGTGTTTCTGAAAATGTTTGTTTAAATTAAAAGTGTTTGTGCTTTAAAATTAATTAAATAAAAAACAAAATAAAAGAAAAATACGGCGGTTCAGCAGTAAAAATAGGTGAGTTTTGAAACAACTTATGTGTGCTTATGTGTGCTTATAAAAATTATTGTAATGTCGGATAAGCATAATATGGTTACTTCTCAACAGAAATAAATCCGAGAAAAACTTATTTACTGCTTTCTAAACATATTTTGTTTGCTTCAAACTAACAATTACTTCTAAGCAAATATTTTGTAATCACTGAAAAACTTTTGGCATTTCTTTTGCTAAAATATGTTTCCAGGTAATTATAGTGTAATCATCGGTAAATATATTATGTTGTTCTTAATTATCGTTTTGAAAATAATTGCTTGAATGCAATTAAATTATGTATTCTCCAATTAATATATATTTGTTCGTAAATATTTAATGTTATTCTTGACTAAATTATATTTCCAAGCAAGCAAATAGTAATAGACTAAAGTGTTCTCAGTCCATTTATAATAACAATATATTTATATGAAAACATATTTTCTTTAAAACAAATTATATTGTTTTTAAATTCAATCAACAAGTGCTAAAATACAATTAAATAATATTAAGACGCAAATAAATATATAAAGAAAAATTGCATTAATTTATTATATTATATGTGGAACCTACATATATGTTGTCCTGCAAATTATGTTTGGGAAGGCCTATTATTTTTCAGCGTTTAGTTATTGCATTACTTTTGTGCTATAAAGCAAGACAGAAGCCTTCGGGGGCTTTCAAGGTTGTAGTATAAAAATATAATACAAATTAGACTTTTACTAGACTTTTACAAAGCTTGATATTTTAATTTTTACGAAATATTGAGTTAACGATGTAGATTTACTTGAAGAAGCAAAAAATATCATGTTCAATACAAATTTAAAAAAAAAAAAATTCGCTTAAGCAATGAAAAATTTTTTGACCAAAGAAAATTATAATTTAATTTGCTTATAAAGGTCACAATCATTATATTTAAATTAAATATAGCTTTCAATACTCAAAAACGCATTTTAATCTGCACTATAACAAAATTTTGTCCAGAGTCAGCAAACAGCTCGGTTTCATAAAAAGACGTGCAAATGAATTCAAGAATATTTGGGTTACTACATCCTTATGCTGTGCATAAATGCGGCCCATACTTGCATATGCCTGCATAATTTGGAATCCGTCATTCGAATCCCATAGCGGAAGAATCGAATCTATTCAAAAGCAATTCTTACTATACATGTTGAGAGACATGTACAGCCACCGTGATTATAATAGTCTTCCTTCATATGAATACAGACTCAGCTTTTCAAACTTGATGCCATTATCATCAAGAAGATCATTATTGGGCTCATATTTCACTATCGATGTGCTATTTACAGCAAATATATTTCTAATATGATATGCCTCAAAGATCCAATAAGACGTACTAGGCATACTCGGCTGTTAACTGAATATCAGCACCAAACTATATACACAAACAATGAACCCGTCAATCGATGCTGTAGAGAATTCAATAACGTTTCCGTATACTTCTCACCTTCCATGTCCAAATCCGCTTTCAAGAAAACCCTGTCTAAATTCCTCATTAACCAAAATGAACTAAGGCTTAAGATAATTTATATGTATATAGTTACTCGTATGTAAACGAGACGATTATATAATTCTTATAATTACACTGTGCGACAATTTCAAACATTATTTTTGTATTGGAGAAACTACTATCTGTTTCTAGTAGAGGAGCACTCCCGGAACACGATCACATACTCCCTTTTGTCGTAGAGGGTCTCAATTTTTTTAATTGGTGGATTCATTCAGCAGATTATGGTGCCATTTCGATTTTTTATTATAGTTTAAATTAAGAAAGAAAAATGTAAAAAGCTTCTAACGGATTCATTTGCCCAATAAAAATGTTCGGATAATAATATGGTGGTATTTTTATCTTATATTTCCTTATTTATATATTATTCTCCTCATATTTATATGTAGTTTTTTTTTTGTCTTACAAATATTTCTCATGATAAGTGAGTTAATGAAATTTGCTAAGGAGCACTATAGAGGCAATTTCAAGACCCTTGCCATTAAAAAATATCGTACTCAGATTCACTTACCCTACTCAGATCATCTGAAAAAAAAATATACATATATATAAATAAGAAGAGTGCTTAATTATAATTATATTTATATTTATATATATATTCTTATCTATTTATAGTTATAAGGAGAGTGGTGGATCAGGAGGAACTGGAATACCTCCATTTTATTTTCCATATACGTATATTTGTATTGGGCAAATAAATCTTTTACAAGTTTTTTTTTATGTTTTTCTTTCTCATTTTAAATTAAAATGAAAATTCGAAATGGCTCCACAATCCGCTGAATTAGTTGACCAATTAAAAAAAATTGAGACCCTCTACGACAAAACGGAGTATGAGGTTGTGGTCTGGGTGTACTTCTCTACTAGAAACAAGCAACGGTTCCTCCGATAGATTTTGCTGTTGCACAGTGTTATAAGACACTTTTTCCGCCTTTACATTTCTTTTGTTCAAGCGATCTCTCTCCAAGTCTCTCTGTCTTCCTAAATAACCCTAATTAACTAATTAACTAATTAACCCTTTGATCTTCTCTCTTTTCGTCACCTCTTTAAAAATAAATTAAATTAAGTTAGAATAAGTAAATTGTCTTGCATTGTTTGGCCAATAAATAAATATATAAAAATTTTCTAATATCAAAAAAGGATATATATATAAAATAATTTAGCTTGAACGCATATAGTTTGATAAATTTTAGAATATTACTTAAGCCTTTTTAATGCAATTTGATAGCTTAAAAGAACCCAATTTTATGTATTTATTTGAATGAATTTTTCAAATTTCGAAAAAATATATTATGGAGAAAATAGATATTATATAAAATTAAAAAAAATTTTGGAGTATTTTACGTGAAGCGGACAAATAAAAGCTCTTTCCATTTGAACATACATACATACATACATCCATTTGAACATTTTTGGTATGTCCGGCATATGGGCGTAGCGAGGGTAGGAAAGGGGTGGCAGTTTCCACCCCCCCCAACACAAAAGAAAAATATAAATTTTAGCATTACATTCAGAAACTCAAAACGTTTTTTGTTATAATTAAAAAGCCATAGAATTTATTAGTATTTATCAACAAACTTACGGCTGACACATTTTTTATATACAGCCATATACACATAAATAGTACAAATGTCAACTTATTTTTTAAACGTTTCGTTTGAACCTAATAATGCATTCATTTGCCGAAGAAAGCCGCTCTTAACAAAAAAAAAAAATTTAAAGGATCGTTTAGCGTTTGCAAGGGCCCATGTGAACAAAGAAGACCAATTTTGGAAGAACGTGCTCTGGACTGATGAAACTAAATTTAATAGGGTCGGACCAGATGAAAAAACTTTTGTTCGGCGCCCCAAACGCCAAGAGTTGAATCCGAAGTATAAAAAAAAAAATCATTAAAGCATGAAGAGGGAATTTAATGGCTTGGGGAGCTTTTTCCTGGCACGGCGTTGGGCCAATTTTTCGTATACCAGGAATAATGGACAAAAATATGTATTTAAATATTCTTAATAACCAGATGGAACCATTTGCATTTGAGAACATACCTATTGGGTGGACTTTTATGCACGATAATGATCCAAAACACACGGCAAAGGTTGTGATTGATTGGCTTAAAAAGGAAAAAATAAATATTTTGAATTGGCCGGCTCAAAGCCCAGACCTCAATCCCATAGAAAATTTATGGAATGATGTGAAGGTCAGCATAAGCAACCAACATTTTTGAAATATATATGAGTTATGGAGTGGAATTGAGAAGATTTGGTACTCTATTCCGAAGGATAGGGCCAGGAAGCTTGTGGAGAGTATGGGACGAAGAAGTCGGGATGTTTTGGACAATTCGGGATACAGTACCAAGTACTTGTAAGCATATTCGTAGCTTATTTGTAAAATACAAATATATCACTGTCTTTTTTTCAGAATCCAAATTGTGCTATTTATACGTCCACCTCAGCTAAGGAGCAATTTCAGATTTTTCATTAATTTTCTAATTTTGATTTCGTAATTACAAAGTCACTACTGGTTTTAAGTTTTTAATGTTTAAACTCAAATACCATGAAATAAATTCTTGTTTTTCTCTATGTATTTTATTTAAATTTATGTGAAACACCCTACATGCATTTTTGTGCTATTTATTTGTCTACGGCTGTATTTATCAATCACATGAAAAAAAGTGTTTTTC
The DNA here is from genome assembly GCA_914767935.1 of Coremacera marginata. Classification (NCBI taxonomy): domain Eukaryota; kingdom Metazoa; phylum Arthropoda; class Insecta; order Diptera; family Sciomyzidae; genus Coremacera; species Coremacera marginata. The sequence goes on along the minus strand of OU612045.1, from coordinate 38,003,898 downwards.
TCCCCTGAACAAAATCCTGGCTACGCACATGGCTTGGCCTCTTAACTCTCCAAAAAAAATTTGGTTCTGTCCTTAATCCGAATCACCTTAAATCTACATATGACATTTTTTTGAAAAGATTTCTCAATTGAAAACAAAATTTTTGAAAACACTTAAAATACAGGGAGTGCTTTATAACGAATGTATTCAATAGTATGAGAGTTCAAGCATCTTAACATTTCTTTTTGAAAAATACATAACTTGTTTGTTTTTATTCAAAAAATTATTTCTTTTATTTATAGCTAGACGTATTTAGGTATCAAAAAAACCATCGCCTGTTGCGTTTCAATTTTCAACTTTATAGATCATGATTTTTATAGATAATGAAAGAATTTTTGTTAGTGGCAGTATAAAATTTTCATAAGAAAAATTAAAAGTACAGTTTCTTTGAACTTCGAGCTTTTCAAATTAGTTTTTATTCTGTCCAAAAATCTAAAAATATAGAAGCTCAAAAAATGTATTTTAGAAATTTTTTTTTTTTAAATTTTCCATTAGAAAATAATAAAAAGTTTTAATCAGCGACCTTAGAATAGAGAAAGAGATGAATAGCTTATTGCACATATACTGTGCAATTTTTTTTTTTTAAGTTGAAAGCGGAAAGTTTGTTCACTTTGCGAAAAGCTTGATTTTATTTATTAAAAAGCGATTGTCATCGATAAAACTTGCTAAAAATTAAAAGTTAAAGTGCATCTTTTTTTAATTATAATGAATTGTGTTGTGAAAAATTGTTCAAACAGTCAAAAATTGAAGAATAAGTTGAATTCCTCTTTCACAGGTGAGTTTTGCCTTACCTGTGTTTTTTTAAATTGAAAACAAACGTTATTATGTATTAAATACGTTTAAAAAAGTGGATTCTAATTACGCTAGGTTTGGAAGCTACTGTGGTCAATCTAAATACAGTTTTTTGTTTTGATTATTTTCTGATAAAAATTAATAATGAGATCTTAGATTAGGGAGTAGGTAATTTTTTGAATTTAGAAAATATTGCTATTTTTAATATAAGTTCACTTATCATATTAAAAAAGATTTTTATGAATAATTTAAATACCGAAATAGTAAATAGTATTGATTACAAAAATTGTTCATTTTTAAATGATCATAATTATTTTTCTGATCCAAGCATTTTGACGGAGTACACTACGCATGTAGTTAAGTTTATAGCTAGGTTTGTTGTGTATAAATTATTATGATTGCAAAAAAGATACAGAGGGTGATGAAATAGATCAGTAATCACTTGTGAGTTTCAAATCGAAAAGAGGTATTTGAAAATTCCATCTAAATCGGTGGAAACCATCTGTTTACTTGCTGAAAAAGAACTTCGTTTTCAAATAAAATTGCTTGATGAAAACCAATCTATTTTGCATAATATATATTACAATAGAATTATAATTAATATACAACAATCTCTAGGTATTGAGCAAAATTGAACTTTTCGCGAAATTAAAGAAAACTTTGGCAGAAAATGGACACAAATTCATTCAAAAATTAATTGAGTCAGTGCTTAACAGACCATTCTGATTTTTTAAAGTAGGATCGAGAAAACAGAAATATTGATACTTTTTACTAAAAACTGTGGTACACTTATAGGGACGTGCGCTTTATTTTTATAGAATCTTACAAATATTAAGATACCTAAAAGATAAGTAGCTTAATATGTCAAAAATATTTGTTTTTATAGTCAATTTTCAAGCAAATTTTTAAATTTTCTCAAGTACATTTTCACATAAAAAAAGCAATCTAAACGCTTAATAGTATTTCAAACTATATTTAAAAAACTGCTCTTATACTTTGAGGACTACTACTTATATGTTTAAATATTACTGCCTCTTCTTCGCCACTTATTATTAAATATCAAATAATATTTCCATTGCTGTTTAATAAAACTAAATTTCAAAACTAATCAAAGTTTAACTTTTAGTTTCTAGCTATTATTTCCTCATAATATTTTTTTAAAGAAGACAAACTTCACGAATCCCTAACTGAATATAACACAAAAATAATCCGACCAAATATAGCATTAACATTAATATTTAGATAACATTGCATTGCACTATGGTCTCACCGACCAATTTTGCTGGTCAAAATTTACTTTTTGTCAAGCCTTGTTTTTCTTCTTGTTGTTTTGTATTCCAATAGCAAATGCTTCAAACTAACCAAAAATGTATTTTATTTTTATTAACAATAATTTATCGTTTGACCGTAAATTTATTTTTTGAATATTTTTCAAATATATTTTATGACCTAAAAATATATGTTAGAAATAACATAAAATTATATTTAATAAATAAATTTAATTTAATAAATAAAATTTAATAAATTCAACAAATAACAGGTCATTCAAGTCCGTATAATATATAAGAAAAAAACAAAATTTTGATACAACTCGATTATATTCGCGATATAACGAGTATAGCGATTTTCCAACTTTTCGATACCACTTTTATAGTACGATTTCTCTTTCTCGTCAAAATAGGCCTCAGTTTCAGCAATTACTTCATCATTAGACTTGAATTTCATTCCAGCAAGATCTCTCTTGAGATCTGAAAACAGGAAAAAATCGCTAAGGGCTCAGTCTGGAGAATACGGTGGGTGGGTAAGCAATTCGAAGCCAAATTCATTAAATTTTGCCGTCTTTTTCATCGATTTATGACATGGTGCATTGTCTTGGTGAAAAAACACATTTTTCTTTTGGAAATGTGACCGTTTTTTGACGATTTCAGCCTCCAATCGATACAAAAGTGCACAGTAATAGTCGCTGTTGATGGTGGTTCCTTTTTGGAGATAGTCGATGAATATTATTCCTTTCGCATCCCAAAATACAGACGCCATCACCTTACAAGCCGACTGTTGGTTCTTTGCTCGCTTTGGATTTGATTCGCTGTCCACTCAGCTGACTGTCTTTTGGATTCTGGTGTGTAATAGTGAAACCATGTTCCATCCATTGTCACATATCGACCATAGAATTCGATTTTATTGTGGTTTAAGAGCGCTAAACACTCCTCTGAAGCATCAATTCGTTGTTGTTTTTGGTCGACTGTGAGCTCACGCAGCACCCACTTTGCACAGAGCTTTCGCATACCCAAATGTTCGTGTAAAATAGTAAAAACACTACCATCTGATATCTTTCCAATGTCAGGAAGCTCGTGCACCTTCAATTTGCGATCGCTCATAACCAATTTATGGATTTTTTTGATGTTTTGTGGAATAACAGTCTGATTTAGGCGTCCACTGCGCTCTGCATCATTTGTGCTGATACGACCACGTTTAAATTCTGCAATCCACTTTCTGCCATTTGTCTCGATGGAGCAGAGTCCGGATAATTTTAATCAAGCCATTGTTTGGTTTCCACTGTATTTTATTTTCATCAAAAAGCAATGCTTTATCAAAACTCGAAATTCACTTTTTTGCATTTTTTTTGTTTTCAATAACATTAATTGTCAGATTGTTGACAAATTTTTATACGTATGGTTTTAGGTTGGTACTAAATAAAAATTATATGAAAAAAATCTAGTAACGTACTGTTAGGAATGATTTCTCATTCCTTTATATGGGTATTAAAGGTGTTCGCAAACGTGTTGGCCGAAATTTCACTTTTTGTTTTTGTATGATGTTTCGTTTCTGTTTCGCCGTAATTGTTTTTCTTTTCGAAATTTTTTTGCTTACCAAAAAAATTTAAAAAAAAAATTAAAAAAATTAAAATTAGTCTTTTTCCCTTTTACGGAATGTTTTTATAGATTTTTAAGCATAAGTTTATTATTTTCAACTAATATTAATAAAAAACTAATTTTTCTGTTCGGCCGTCACCTCTCTGCAGACAATGACAAACCTCAGAAAGTAAAAACTGCCATGAAAAGCTTCTTGAAAACATGAGCCGTTCGGAGTCGGTCATACAATACATGTAGGTCCATTTCTCGAAAATTTGTGTTCAAACATTTCACAACACACACAACATAAATGAGCATAAGAAGCTCGGTCAAAGTTCTTTCAAGGGCTGAAATGGCCATTTCGTTTTTTTTCTTATTAAAACTTAAAATGAACTAAATTCTTAAATTTAAATTATTACATTAAAATAGACTCAAAAAAAAAATGGGACTTTAAAATGCTCATTTCGAACAAGGGAATTTCTTATCTCGTGTTCAAAATGCAAATGGGGAACACAATGCAAAAAATTAGGCTATTTTTTTTTGGTCAATTTTCGTTTTTGTGTTTGAGTGATTTTTCCAAAAATTTTTGAGCATTTAATAGTTTTTTAATTGAAATTTTGCTTTTTCTTTTTGGGCGATTTTTCATTAATTTTTGGGTCATTTTTCATTTGGGTGATTTTTTTTTTAATTATATTCAAATCTTACAATTCGGTCAGGTATTCTGGTATGTGTCTTTTTGAATATGAAAATTTTGACAGCACATACAAAATAAGCAACCCCGATAACGCCCTTTCAGAGTTTTTCAAAATTATGACCAAAAAAAGTGGCCACTGAGACCATAGTGCATTGGCTCAAAAGTTACCATTGAGCCATATAAGCCAGAAATTCAACAGACCAGAATAAGAAAACGAAAGAATGAATATGTTTGCTCAGGAGTAAAAGAAAATCTGCCATAAAAACTGAGATCACGTTAAGAAAATACAGTCAAATAATAATAAACTGCACAACAGAGAGTTTCTTTCTAGTGATGGAGTCATGAACATGACAATCCAAAACAAACGCAATGGCATAGGTAAAGGTAAGAAAAATACTTATACGAGTAGCTAAAAGTAAGGCAAAGATGGGTAGATGAAGGTTGAAGTGTGTTTACTCAAAGCACGGGCGGAGATGTAGAGTAGCAAAATAAACCAATTGAGTCGAGTTAAAGGGAGTTCCCGAAAGCAGAGAGAGAGTCCTTGGTAAACATGCATTGAAGTGTTCAGAATGTTGCTGACACAACATATACACAGGGAAGTAGAAGAACAGACATAGTTACCACAGCTAACTGAGGTACTGAAGCAAGAACTTTAATAAAGAACAAGCAGAAGAACTGCTGCAGATAGACTGAACGAAATACTTTTGCTTGAAACAAGTAAAGCAACAACAACAAAACCAAGAAATAGCCAAGATACTTGAACGAGAAAATTCATAGAAATTAGTTACCGCTCGAGTGGACATGCCGCAAAACTCTTGGTAGCCAGCCCGGAGGGGTCAATTTCTACGTATTACTTTATATAAAGAAAGAGCTAAGCATGAGAAAGAAAGCATCGAAGAAACTGAACGCAGATAAAGGTAAATAAATAAGTGTTCATGCCAAAGACGAAGTAGTGCTTAGCTGCTGGGCAGAAAAATTCTTGAAACTACAATTAAATAGCTACGAGCGGTACTCAATTGAACCAATTGCAGCAGGAATTGAAGCAGGAAACAAAACATGCATAGCGCATAAGGGAAGTGCTGCAGAACAGAGATGAAGCTGAACACGCTGCGTTGTCAGTGTCAGTAATGTAGTTGTTGTTGAGCCACTGTGAGCCACTTGTGTGTCATGGACTTGAAGCACATGCTCGTTAGCATCAACAGCCTTAATGTCGCTGTCGTCAACGTCTTCTTCATAAGGCATCATCAGCAGTTTTAGTGCACAAGTATACCATTGAGAGCCATGATGATATCCAGTCAGCCATGTCCTGCCAAGCTAACTGACTGGCTGGCTAGCTAGCTGACACTCGATAATGAAGTTGACAGCACTATGCTCTGTACTATGATGATGGGTGAAAGTGAAACAATTGTGGCTGGACAGACGATTGGACAGAGGGATGACGACTGTACAAACATTCATACACCTTGCCACTGCGAAGCACAGGCCGACTGATAACTAAAGAATTTCAATAAAATTTCTTCGATTAAACTAAACATGCCATGCATCCAGGCATGCCACTCACAACCCAATTTGGCATGCATTCAGGCTTTTCTACCCAGAATGAGATCGAGAAGCAAAGCAAATTGTTTTCATTTGGCATCTCTTGTTATTCTAAGAAATTTCCTGAAATCTTACGAAATCTATTCATTGCAGCAATTAAACCAAATAATCCTTTATTATGTTGTGCCTTCTGCATGTTCTGCATGTAGAATTGGTTGTTATCTGTGTGGCAGGATACTGCATTATCTTACCTTAACAAAAAGCTGCTTGTTGATTATTTGCTGTAACGTTGTTTTTTTTTTTTGTCTTATTTGTTTGTATTTACTTTTCAGTTTTTTTTTATCTTACGTTTGTTTATTTTTAAAATTTGCACATTTAAGCTCTTAAACATTTATTTTTTTTTTTTTTAATTTCTTTTATTGTCCAAATTTACACTTAATTGTTGACAACACTTAAAAAAATTTAGCTTTATTGCAAAATTTTTTAACAACTTTAAATTTATCAACTATATCGTCTTTGACATGTTTCATAAAAAAAAAAATATAAATAAATTTTTCATATTTTTCAAAAAACCAGAAAATCTGAGAAAAACTGATTTAAAAAAAGATTATGAAAATTTTACGAAAAATAAAAATACGTGACTGTAAAAGAGTTTATTGAAATTGTAGTTTCATATTGTTTCGATTTAAACCATTTATAGCTGCAATGTTCCAATTCTTTTTTACAATTTTGTTTTCTGCAACTGACCAACTAAAGTACCCCCAAAATATCGACAGATGAATCGGATCATTTTAACTATGCTAAATAAAGCCTTTAATTTTATGCAAAAATAATGATTTTAACTAAGCCCAACATAATTCAGATGTAGTTTTTAACTCATGTTTAAATAAAATATAAACACATTTTATATGCTGTTGGAGTTGAACTCACAACCTCGTGCTTACAAGTGTTTCTATTACCAACTGAGTTATCACAATTTTCGCGCCAGGATGGCTAAAAGTGAAACTTTCTGGTTGCTTAAATAGTGTGCAAATTTATAAGTAAATAGCGCAATTTTTGTGATTATGTTAGAGTTTTTTCTGTATACCATTTATATTTGCCTATGACTCCATGCAAGTCTTACAACGCAAAATTTAAAATTTAAGATTAAAAAAACAAAATTTAAGAAATGTAATGAAATTTTGATCATAAGCTTTGATATTTAATAAAAAACAAACACTACGATAATTGGCAAAATCAAATGAAAATGAAATTTTGCACGTTAGTTTTGTTCTTCAATATGAAACCTGGCTTTGAAAATCAGATGAAAACTACGCCTACCTCCCGTAAAAAGCAGCTCTATCTTAAAAGTAAAATCTCTTAAAAATCTGCTCAAATCAAAGAAGTTTCTTAAATTTTGCACATAGGCTTTTATATTTAATATAGACCATCATTATGATATTTGGCAAAATTGGGTTAAAACCACGCCCACTTCCCATAAAAAATGGCTTTAGTTTTAGCATAAAATCTATTAAAAATCCACATATATTCAAGAAATGTCTTGAAATTTTGCACATTAGCTTTGATATATAATATAAATCATCTTTACGATGTTTGGCAAACTCTGATGAAAACCTCGCCAACCTTCTATGCAAAGTGACGTCATCAAAATAGGAAAACTTGCGTAAATATATAAAAGTGAATGTAATTGTGTCTTTCGTGGCTAAAGACTTCGAATATACTTCAATACGACTTCGGGGGGTAATTAAGTTTCGGTACCCTACCGAAGCTCCATTTCTTACCAGGGATGATACTGGCTTAGTTGAAAAGGGGCCAAAATTCATACAAAAATAGGGCTATTTTGACATTAATGGGCCTTTCTATTTAGATATACGACCATGGTCACACAAAAAACTCACTTTGATAATTTCATTAAAATTTTTAATAAAAAAAAAAAAAAAATTGTCGAACTAATTTTCGGAAAACTAAAAAAAACCTGAACTTTTTCATGTGTTTTGTTTCGCTTGAAATATTTTAGCCTAAACATGGAAGTTCTAAGTTGGTCACAAAAATAGGACCAACTTAGCATTAACCATTTAAACAACATTTAAACATTAAAACATTTAAATGATTAAATTAAATCACACTCCCTTAAATCAAAAATTGTGGGTGAAAAAGATATTGTTTAGGTTGATTTATTCAAATAGATTTTATTTCACTCATTTTCTGCAAAAGCCAAAAGAAGCCAAAAACGATTTATAGCTATAGTGAATTTTTACGAAAAACTTTAAAAAAAACTTGATAAGTTCAATTTTCGTCCATCTTTAAATAGTCGTAGAATGTGAGAAATTGATGAGCAATTTAATGTAGACTCTCAGTAAAGACTTTTAAGAAAACGAATCAATGAAGCAGGAGGAAATGGGATAAAAATAAACCACTCCTGTCAAAAATATATATTGAGGCATGGCTGAAACCTTCAAAAAATTATTGGATAATGACCTTCAATTTTAAAATATAGCATTTTGCAACAAGAAAATTAAGTAAAATCACATCAGATAAGATGACAAATTAATTTTCCATCGCCTATAATGCCATGAAACCTATTTGAATTTTCCTTATTTTCTTATCGTGAAATTTAACCATTGATCACCATTGATGAAAAAATGAATTCATTTTTTATATTAAGGCATTGTCAAGACTAAGAAGGAGACTTTAGGAGGGTCGCTTTTTCCATCAAAGCTAAACAAACTAAACTTGTTGAGATTATTAAAAAAAAAAAGTATGCTATTTGTGTGACCATAACTGTATATAACAGAACTCATTTCACTAAGAACAGTTTAAAATGCGGTAGGAAATATCGAATTTAAATGATATATAAAAAATAAAAAATAATATACAAAATAACAATAAAAAACATCCACAATTTCTGTACACAAAATAGTGTTTATTTTCCTTTGAAAAATTGACCAAACATTTTTTTAATTTTTCGGCGAAATTTCGCTTTTAGCATTCCGGCTATTTTGCATACAAAAAATAACCCAATTTCTTTGGACTAAATCCGATTTGTTTTTGAGTAATCATATTGATATTGATTACTAGTGAAATGGTAATTATGGCGCTATGAAATATCAACCAATGAAAAATTCCAAAAAAAAACCAATAAAAAAAAAATATATAAAACTAAAAAAAACCAAAAATTTTAGAAAAAGTTGATCCAAAAACAAAAAACGAAATTTTACTCAAGAAAAATGCAATATTCTTTTTTCAATTTTTCATACGAAAAATTACCCAAGCCTGTATGGTAAAATATTAGGTGGATTCTCTTTTTTTTTTTGCGATTTTTCTTTGAGTGATATTTCATAGGTGGTAATTACAACTCTTTTTAGTTATAGTCATTCGATCAATGTGTTTTTGACCAAGCGCCCCCGACCCGCGTTTGTCTTACCTTTTCATAATAACTAATAAATAATAGTTTTCTTTCTTTAGATATTTCCATTTATTTAATAAATCAAACATAGGCTCGTTTGTTCGTCGTCGTCTATACGAGCAATAATTTTTTTCAGTTTGGAAGCAAAAACCTTTATGACGGCAAATTTCGATATAGAGAAGCATTACAAAGTTCAAACAAAATCAAATTTCCTTCCTCACAATACCATGGTTGGTGTGTGGTTGTTTCATTTTATTCTTATGATCTCATTCTCATTCTTGCGAAGCACTTCGACGTCGCAGGATTGCATTTTGATTCATTTTTCCATAATTTTTTTTGGCATTTTTTCGTTTTAAATGAGTGAAATTTTTTTGGTAATTTTTTATTGATTTTTGGGTCAGTTTCTTTGGAGTGAATTTCCTTTTTATTTTCTGGGAGATTTTCCTAAAGTCTTTAATTAAAAATTAAAATTTCTTTATCGATGCCATAGTACACAAATATTGTTGATAATATTACAAAAATGCGATTATTTTTGTGTAGAATGTTGCATAAGGGCCTAAAATTAATAAGAAGGGCCATGGGGTCTTTTAAATTGAAAAGGGCCCAAAAAGGCCCTAAAAGCCCCCAAATATCATCCCTGTTCCTTACTATTTTTTTTAAATCAATTGCTTGATTGGGTTCCTCACAGCTTCTTATATCTGAAAACTCTCTTATTTACAGCTTCTCTTATTCTCTCTTAGCCATGAAAATCGATTTATTAATAATATTTTTTTTAATATTTTGAATTTTTCCTCTTTGATTTTTTAACTCGTCTACATGCAGGCTTGGCAACCCTGTTGATGATTAAAATATTTGACATTTTTAACGTATTAAAATAGCGCACTTTGTTACCTTAGAGTGAGACAAAAAATAGTTTATGCATGCTAGCAGCATAACACGCAATTCAATAAAATTGTCATAGAATCTAATTTTAAATACAAAGCAATTTAAAGTGTTTCTCAATTAAATAAAAATAAACGAATAGCAAAATTACATTAAAGATTAAACAAATGTTGGCACTCTGAGGAATATAATGTTCCCTCTCTGTCTCTCTCTCTCGCTCTCTACTTAAAAGAGATCAAAGTATTATTTATGTCAACAAAGTTCACAAACTTTCTTCAACTAAATGTTGCAGAAATAAGACCAAGGAATGAGTTATTATTTCATTTATATGCATCATTATAAACTTACCTAGCTTACCTTGGTACAAACTACCAACTTAAACATGGGGGCGTGGCAAATGGAAAGTAAAATGAGGACAAGCGAAGCTCTGTGAATACAAAGGTTCTTTGAGACGATGATGGTGTTGTTTTTGTTGATGATGAGGTAATCCTATTAAAAATACGCGAGTTACTCCAAGTGGATGGATTGTCTTCCTTACTTTCGGTCGCCGACAAATTAATGCAGCAGCATTCCTTGACTGGAGGGCTGATTTTTTGCAAACAAATTAATACTTAAAGAAAAACTTTTCGTTGTTGATTTAACTGCATTAAAATGTTTGACTAGGATAGAGTTTTCTTTATCTTTGCAAATCAGCTGTGTTCAGTTCGTTTTTTTTGTGGCGATGAGATTTTGAAATGAAAATTAATGAAGTGTTTGAAATTGTTTTGTAAGAAAGAATAACAATAAAGAAAACATAATTAATTAAGTAAGTAAAGAAAAAAATTAATAAAGAGGTGTTTTTTTAGAGGTGTAGAAATTTAAATTGAAAAAAAATACTGAGATTATATAAATTTAAACCAAAAATTGGCTCTATTAAATTGATTATTTTATGCCAATAGTGTTGAAATATGATTATGGGTATGTGGTTGAAGTTGCACAGTGGCATTTTTTAACTATTTAGGAGCTAAAAAGTCGCAAATTTAGCTTTGCAGGTTGTGATATTTTTTAGTGCAGTTTGCTTACCAGATGTTCACCGTGCAATATTGTTGTTTTTATTTTGTTCTTATTCTCATATTCATTGTACAGTTACTTTCCAAAGTTATTGCTTGTATTGTCCTATTTTAACTGGTATAAATTCGTAGTTTTATTGTTAAATTGAAGAAGTGAAGTGCAGAGTTTTGCGGCTCTATTTGTATTGTTTTGATTGTTTGTTTTTAAGTTGATTAAATTTACTAATTAAATTAAAAAAATTGAGGTTCTTGCTGTTGTCACAATTAAGATAAACGCCGTTTATGTAAGTGTACACGTGAATATATTCAAAAATATGATATTTAAAGTTTCAAAATTTGCCAAAGTTGTGCATTACGTCACATTAAAATGATTCTTGCTGTTTTTGAACTCTTGATTGCTCTATAGTTGATCTACAAAAGGTTCATCTGCGCCATTCTGCACCTAATTGGATATGTCGTCGATTTCGGCGAAAGAATTGTTTGATGTTTGGTTAACTGAACAGCATTGCAGTTGCTGTTTTTAATTATGTCGCTAGTAAACTCGGAATAGCAGCCTTGGATAGTGACTTGTATCGGAGCTATAAGAAACAGGTGGCGGCCGTGGCGTAGTGGGTAGAGTGTGTAACTCTTACGACAGAGAACCCAGGTTCGAATCTTCCATCTGACACAGAAAATGTTTTCAATTGAATTAATTCTTCTGTTCGGCCGTCACCTCTCTGCAGACAATGGCAAACCTCAGAGAGTAAAAACTGCCATGAAAAGCTTCTTGAGAACATAAGCCGTTCGGAGTCGGCGTAAAACATGTAGGTCCCGTTCTCGATCCTTTGTGTGCAAACATTTCACATCACACACAACACAATTGATCATAAGAAGCTCGGTCAAAGTCCTTTCAAGGGCTGAAATGGCCATTTCGTTTTTTTTTTTTTTATGAGAAACAGGTATCAATTTTTGTAACCAATCTTCAAGGTACGTGGCAGAAAGTGGGTCGATCTAAAGCCAAAATGTTTCGAAAGTATTCATGTTGGCTTGAAAACTGCTTAGTTTTTGAAACTGATGACCCCACTTTAACATCATGTAATCAAGGAAGGGCTCGTTTCGATTTGGAAAATCTCTGTGAATCTGTAAAGAGATCAAGAGTACAGTTTTTGGTTCAAAATTACAATCATGCAGAACTCGCGTATGCTGTTCGTGTAAGCTTAAACCGCGTTGGTCTTCGGAATGCAGCACAAGTAGTTAAGGTAGCAACCATTTCTCCTGAGAAGGCAATTACTATAAAGAAAAAGGTGTTCTCCTGAAGAAGCTCTATCACGACTGTATGTCGACTGCCATCTAAGAAAATATTCGTATACGCTTATACAGCAGGGAGCAAAGAGTAAGCATGCCAATATATACCTCCCCCCCCCCCCCCCTACAATGTGCTATTGGAAGAAAAGACAAAAAATGCTATCCTGAGCAGATTTATGCGACTTCGAAATCAGCAGATGTTGAACTTCAAGGGCTCTTCAATCACACTATTGAAAGAATAGCTCAAATCGAAGATACTCGTAAAGTTTTAGAAGAAAATCTAGAGATTATTGGTGTGGGCTTAATTTTAGATGTGAAATGGGGTTGCGATGGGAGTTCTAGCCATTCTCAGTATAACCAAAAATTTGAAAACAGCGAAAGTGATTTCAATGACAGCCATATTTTTTACAATCAAAAACAATCGATGAAAAATTAATAGCATGGAAAAATACGTCACCCTCTTCTGCAAGATTTTCGCTACCTATCGAAATATGTTTTGAAAAATAAACTAAAGATTTAATTAAAAATGAGACCAAAAATATTCAAATACAAATATCAGAATTGCAACCTGCAATAATTAAAGTTAAAGAAAGCATATTTTTGTTAAATGTGCTATGAAACTAACAATGATAGATGGCAAAACTTTTAGCGCGCTCAGTGAGACATCTGCGCAAATATGTAGTATTTGCAAACAGGGCCGGAATAAGGCGCAGGCGAGGCAGGTGGTTGCCTAGAGCACCAAACTTCGAGGGGCGAAAAAATTAAGAACCAAAAAATTAAGTTAGTATCTACTTAAGGGGAAAAATTACAAGAAAAAACTAGAAGAGCGAAAAAATGAGAAGAAACTAAAATTGGAAGAGCGAAAAAATTAAGAGTTAAATATGGAGGAAGCGAAAAATGTGCTATTTTATGTTTAAATTCTAAAATGAATACAGTCGACTGACTTCCTGGTCCTGGTACCGTGTATCCAGTTGCTGCAAGAATATCAGTTGATTTGAAAAGTGTTATGGAATTTATGAAAAGCGTCAAAATATTTTTGCAAGAGTTCAGATCAGAAGAGGGTGTCAAGAGAATTTTAACTGATCGGAAAGAATTAGCACGTCAACTTGGTTCTAATCCAGAATTCGAGAATGAAACAACTCTTCGTTCAAGAAACAAAATAAGCAATTTGATTACGATGGTAGCGATGAACCTGTCGCATCAGGAATAACATTTTTCAAGGTGAGTTTCTTTTACGTCGTTTTGGACATCGCGATCGAATCCCTGGAAGAAAAGTTCGAACAACTGGGGGATCACAGTCAAAATTTTGGTGTTTTGTATGACATCCACAATTCGGCGAACTGCGATAAGAAAAATCTTTGTAACAAGTGTTTCAACCTGCAAAAAATGCTCACTCATGTAAACGGTCGTGACATTGACAGCCAAGATTTACATGAACAACTTTTAATTTTATCGCTCATGTTGCCATCTAGAAGATCTCAGGCAGATGCTAGAAGAATTACTAAAATTAATATGTCCTATTGATAAATACTTATGTATCAGAATTTTAAAATATGCGTTAGGGGGAGGGGGGAGGGGCGAAGCGCCAAAAACAAGTTCGCCTGCAAGCAAAATTTACCTTGATCCGGCCCTGTTTGCAAAGCTACTCCGAAGCAAATGAATAGTTTACTACAGATTATGTATGAACAGTAGTGTGATGAAACGTAGTACGATTGCGGACTTTATACTTTGCATGCCTATATTAGATTTTTGGAATGTATTCCACATATTGCTTACAGAAAGAATTTGAAGATATGGCGAGTTGCTGGGTCAGAAAATCAAATTATCTATAAGTCAACAAAAACGACCATACAGAGAGCCATAAAAAATATAATGGGTTTGATTGTTGACATGCCGAATTCGGGTACCTGTAATTCAAATAATGGCAATACTGCACGGCGTTTTTTTAATCAGTATTCTTTGGCAGCCTTAGCACCTGAAGGGGTTGAAGAATTGATTCGCCGATTTGATGTCGTTCTGAGTTGTTTATCAAGTGGGCTGGAAATAAATAATCAAGCATTTTTCGAATATTGTAGAGACACGGCTCAGGTATATGTTGAACATTATCCCTGGTATCCTATGCCTCCAAGTGTGCACAGAATCTTAATTCATGGACCTACTATAAAAAAATCTTTTTTACTGCCCTTTGATATGATGTCGGAGGAAGCTTTAGAAGCTAGAAATAAAGATTTCAGGAAATTTCGCGAACACAACACCAGAAAAACAAGCCGTGCAGATACAATGTGTGACCTTTTCCACACTCTTTTGTTTTCATCAGTTCCATTAGTATCTACATTATCTAGAAGCACTAGAGCCTTACATAATAATTTTCATGGCTTTAGTGAAGAAATAATATCTTCACTTAAAATTGAAGAGCAAGTTTAATTTCGTTATTTGTTTAATTTGAGTTGATGTTAAGTTTTGCTAGTTTTCTTCATTACGAACTTTTCTAATGACCAAATGAAAATTATATTATAATAAAACACATTTTGCGGTAGCGAAAATATTCTTATCCTTACAGATTTAATTTGATACCACTTTTGGTATTGATCAATAAGAAAAAATGTTTACCCTCAGAGAGGGTCGGAACTCTGAATTCAATTTTGTCTATTTTGTATACCAATATTACCTTTGATCACATAAATCTATCTATAAAATTTCATTAAAATATATCCACTCATAATAGAGTTAAGAGTTTTTAGCTCCTAAACTGCTCAAAAGTGCCACTGTGCGTGGCTGACTGGGAAGTAGAGCATTCAGGAAGTTTTATTTCGACCACATTGATCTATAACGCTCTATGGACTCTAACGTTCTGGACAGCATAATTTTCTAGAACCATAGACCAAAGATATCATTGATGCAGTCCACAATCGATAGTCATAATATTGATGTTGTTGATTAAAGATGTTTTTTCACTACTAATATAAGAAGCTGTTTTCCAGCTGAAAGTAAGTAGTTTTCCAGATCCTACACAAGTTTAAGTAAAATAAATTTGTTAATTTGTAGAGTATTTATATAACTCTAGCTTCACAACTAATCGAAGCTGGGAAACCCTGAGATACTTAATGTTCTTAGGTCTTTTTATAGAAATTTAATAATTCACTGAAATCAAAGAATTTTTAATTATAACATTTAAGTAGGTCATCAGTGTCGAATGCTTTGACTGATTAAAAATTTTCTGTTACTTGTAAATCCGAGTTAAACTCAATACTAAAAGCTAAAAACTTTACGTTCTCAACCAGCTTACCATCTATTTTATTGGTGTTGTTTTTTTTTTTTTTGTTTTACTCCACCAAAGAATAAAAATAAGAAAATTCTTGCCATATAAAGCAGACAAACACCCTTTGGTATCTTGTACAGTATATTTTCATGTTTTTACCCATTGCAGCTAAACGAAAGTGTGACGCCATTAACGTGATTGCACAAGATTTGTCACATTTAATGCAACGACATCTATTGTGGAAATGCTAGAGCAATGAGTGAGGAAAACAATTTCATTAAAATTTAAATTGTCAATCGAAACAAAAGCATGAAAACGCAAGAAGCATGAGCACAAGAAAATCTATGGATGATCCGGATATGGAGCCAAGGAAGTAATTTGTATAAATTGCATTGGCGAACATGTTGCAATTGCATGGGAAGAAACGATAGATCAGAGTTGAGCGAAGGAATGTCTTCATGTTCCTTTTTTTTTTTTCATTTTGTTTGTGTTTTTTGGGTTCCAGCCAACAAAGAATTCAGGTAAACGCTGATTATTGACAATATTGCTGCAAGTGTTATTGAGTTTATTTCAAGGAAATTGTTTGTTGAACAATTTACTTGTTTACAATCGAAATGATTATCGGAGCAGGTTACAGTCGAATATGCTGGCAACAGCGGAAAATAAATTCATAGAATGGATACGTACGTGGAAGTAAGTTAAGGTGTCTGAACATATATTTTACTAGTCTCATTTTGTGCATAGAATAACATAATTCTAAAAATTTTCCACTTAGCTGAACGAAGTTCAATAGTTTAATGGAAGTTCTTGGCAAGTAAGCTGAGAACATAATTCCTTAACCTCAAATCATTCTTTAATTATTGCAATTGTCTGAGAACAATAAATTTTGTTGTGGCTGCTGTCGTCTTAGCAATTATAAATTGTGACAATTTGACAAACTAGTGCGTGATAAGATTATGGATTAATTTGAATTTTTTTTTATTTTTTGCTTATTTTTAATAAACTTGCCCGGACAAAGGATGATAAACACTAACACAGCACAGCACAGATGCACGCATACACACGTACACACATACACACACACATAAGCAGCTTGCAATAGACAAAGAGTTGATAATAAAGCATGATAAAGCATAATCCTGATTATCACCAACTTTTTGTCGCCACGTTACGTTTGTTGTTCGTCGATTTCAACACAGCTCAAGAGCAATGAAAATAATGCTGCTGTTGCTACTGCTGCTGCTGCTGTTGACGATGATTACGTTGGCAATTAAAATTGGAGTCCTTCTGTCAAATACTGCTTAATCCTTAGCTTGCAGAGAGACTGCGCTGCATCCCAGACCCATTCTTCTTGCTCACAGTGTTTGTTGGTTAGAATGCAGCTGCTTTGAGCTGCACTCACCCAAACACATCTTTAAGTCCTGCTGTATTGTGCGCAACCTAATCCTTTGCTGCTACTTTTACGAGCTTCATTATTTCATTCATGCTTGCCACTCCCTGCTTCCTCCGCACTAGTGTTAGTGCTGCGCTAGCAAGTTTGATGCATTAAATTTTTGACGTTATATTTTGGGTGATTATTTTTATTGCTTGGACTTATCTTAAGATTTGAATCACTAAAAGTTATGTGATATATAAGGAGCAAAGGATATACTTACTCGTTCGCTAAGACGCTTAACTTCGTGTCAACATGCCCTGGAAATATTTTTTTTTTCTTTATTTTCTTTAAATATTTAATTTCATATTTCCGCAGTAGGAGCTTGAAAAAGTTACAAAATGATAGAACTTATATGAATTTAAAGACTTTAAAGTGTAATTTTTTTTAATAAAACTAAATAATATGTCTTAATTATTGTGATTTTTATTTAAGTTTTCCATCATTTGTTTATCTATTGGATACTTAACAGAAACTTTTTTGATTAAGATACCCTACTTACGGTTGCTCAATATCAAGAGTAGTGAGCAGAGGCTCACTCCCCACAGGGTGGGACTATTTCGCCATTACTTTCGCTGATCGTCGGTTATCGTCGCTGTCGACACACCGAGAAAAAAGCTTATGTTAAATTGAAAAAAAACCTAGTATAATTTATAAGATGTCTTTGGCAATTTTCAGCCTCCCAAGTACTTCATCAAAACCCCTAAGTTTTACATGTTGACTTGCCAATTTTTATTTGGGTGATAAATTAACCAAGACTGGTAATTTTTTATACACTTCTTTTTAAAAAAAAATTTAATTTCAAATATATAACTTTTTTCGGGTTTTAGTTTTTTTATTTTCCTTTGTTTTTTGAAGCTGCCGCCTCTCGTTCTGTGATTTGCTTGAATGAAATTGGCAACAACACAAATTTTTCTTTTATCAACACCGTGTTTTTCTTAGAAGTTAATGACTTCTCGGCTTTTCTTGCTGCTTGACGTCTATTAAAGCAAGAACATTAAATTAAATTTAATTATATATCAAATACAAAAATTGTACCTTCGCATGCCGAGATTCGAACCCACAACCAACCGATACCACAGTGCATGAAGTCACGACACTATGCATTGAGTCAAACTCCTTCGTTACGCGGAGGTATTTATTCAATATTAATTACAACTGAAGCTATGCTACAGCATAGCACAATAATTTATCAAAAGATTTTTGTTGTACGGCTATCAACAGAATACTGCGACATACTGCATCTGTTAATACAGCATTTGTTAGCATAGCTGCATATATGTCAGCAAGTAGTATCAAGGCTGCTACTAAAATTTCCAGGTTCGATTCCGCACGGCGGGCAAAGAAATCTTTTTTGTTTCTTTTCTTTTTGTTGATGACATGTAATAAAATTTACTGGTGTGAATATTAAAGTGTATTTTTTAATTTACTTTATGTTATTTTTTAATTTAAAAGTGGTTTTATTAAAAAAAAAACCATTAAATTATCAAATCTATTCATCTCTCGTGTGTCTAATGATGCAGCTCTGTGTTTTTTTTTTTGTAGAAAATAGCTCAAAACTATGCTTAAGTCATCCATGCTAGTTGTTTTTTAATTTTGTATTTTTGGATTTTGGGCTTAGGTGAATCAAATATTTTTTTTTGGCAAGGTATCGAAGTATGTGCTTTCAAAGCAATGTATTAAACAATAAATTGCTTAGGTGAATAAGCATAAGATTATAATTACCATACAATTCTCTTTACCCAACCCGACTTAGGTGATTTACCTATTGTTGTTTTTCTTGGTGCAGGGCTTCACATGCTTCACTGCAGCTGCACGCGCTAAACTTTTTCGACGATTTTTGTTACTTCGACTTGTGAAATCGGCAGATCACGTTTATTCCGTTGTCCTTGAATTTTTTATCTACATAATAAAAAAAAAATTCGACCTCGCTCGAGAATGTACAGAAAACGTTTTTTTCTGTTTGCAAGTTATGTCCTTCCCATTCCTTTACGTAATGCTCAAGTCGTCAGATTATTAAAATGCACATTTTTCAGCATGTGTGAACCCCAACATACTTTACCCCAACATGCGCTCGAGTACATCCAACTATCGATTTTTTTTTTTACTATTTTGACCGGCTGCTCTACACTCGGGTCGATATATAGAGAGCTTAGATTGAATAAAGGTACTCAACACAATATAAGGTATCCCCTCTATGCTAATATATGGGGGATATACCCGCTTGAGTAAATCGCATATTACCCTATTGGGCTCCCCTACTATAATTAATTATATCAAGTAAATATTTAAAGAGAAATTCAAGAGGTTTTTTCTCTTGAGTGAGCTGATAGAAAAAATTTTTTTAAGCACAGCTTTTTACGCCTCGTTCTTTGATTTGCTTGAGTGAAACCTCAAAAACGACACTTTTTGACAGCTTTTTTCGTCGAAATTAATGTTTTCTTGTTCCTTGTATCCTTAATAACAAGAAAATGTAATTTAAATATATTACAAATATTTTTTTGATTCTTCCCGGGGAATCGATCCTTTACCGCGGCGATTGAGAGTTCAATACACTATCCACTGATCCAAAAGCCTCTGTGAAGCACGATTGTTGGTTCAATGTTAAGTATTACGAAACTTATATTGCAGCAGATCACAATAACCTCTTTACAGATAGATGATTGTGTATTGGCTATTCCGCATATATAAACATTCCACATAATAAGTTGCTTCTACTTGCTACAAGATGTCACCAGCATTGGTGTTTTAATAAAGTACAACTGTAGCTATGTTGCTGCAGATAGCAAAGTCTATATATTAAAAGGATTGTGTATTGGCTATTCTACAGATGCAACATATTTAGCAACTTCTAATTGGTACGACATACCAGATATCATCAACATCGGCAAAAATTAACAATTGCCCACAGTTGCGTTGAAATAACACCGAATGAAGCATGCAACGAAATAAATAAAATAATAATGAAATGTAATAAAATTTACTGTTGTGAATATTAACGTGTAGTTTTTAATTTACTTTATGTTATTTTACACTTTTTCAAATTTAAATTATCAAATCTATCAAATCATGGTTGAATTATAAGGTTGTCGCAGGGCTGATCGCACTCTCTTCACAGTACCCATAATTGTCAAAATCAGCTAATTTTGCGAATGAATACGAAAGAAGAACGGGTGAAAAAAAGCGTTTGCAGATTTTCTATAAGCTGTCAACTTCGATTCGAAAATTATGGACACTCGCTCTCTCCCTTTCGGCAACCTTATTATTCAACCATGTATCAAATCTATGCAACTGCAAAAAAACGTCGCTTCTCTCGTGTGTCCAATAACGCACCAGTGTTTTTTTTTAAATATTGTTCTTACACCCACTATATAACATAGTCGAAAAGCAGTTGAAAAAAAAAAGTTGCGTATTTTTTTTTTGGCCAGTCTAGTAAGCCATTGACATGTATGTTGCAGTGTTAATCATTAAAAAATCATGTACACAATAAAAATTCTTCAATAAAACCACAAGAAACATTACAAAGGATAGAGGGCTTTTAATGTAGAACTGAACTGAGTTATTTATTTTTTCAGTAAGTGTAGTTCTTTTGCTTGAAAAAATTTATAATAATAAATGTTATATTAAATAGTCCCGTAATTATTATAATTATTTCATAAAATTGTTATAAGAATTAGCTTAAATATAAATTGAAATAAAGTTATAAAAAAAATTATTCAATAAATAAAATAAAAAAATATTTTTTACTTCTTAATTATAACAAATGCAACGTTAAAATTCAATAAAAAATATAAATTTAGTCAAAAATACTTAATCGAATCTACTCAAGAGACAGAAGTAAATGATTTTTGTTTTCTTTTTGTGTTTTTTTTTTTTTGTTCTTATTTATTTTATTTAACATGTAATACTTAACACATTCTGTGGTAGAAATATAAGCATTGTTAACAAGGATATCATAAATCAAATCATGTTTACATATTTGTATGATTTTATATGTTCTTCAGCGTCAAGTTGGGTAAATTTAGCAAAAACGACAAAAAAAATAAAATCAACAATGAATAAAAAACAAAAAAATACAGAAATCGTGCAGATAAGTTAGGGATAAACATATTGGAAATACATGCCGAAAGCAAGAACATAACAAAAACAAAAAGAGTCAAACTACAACAATGCAAGGTATAAGAAATAACAGCAAAACCCGACAAGAACTACAAAACAACAAGAAGCATGAAGTACTCAGCAAGCACAACTCTACACAAACATGAGCTTGAACACACGTAACACACATACACACACACACATACACACACCAACAAATAACATAGAGTTAAATAAAAACAATAAAAAACAAAATAGCCAGCAAGAAAAATCACACCCACAACATAAGAGCCCACCCAACACAACAACTGACCAGCAACGGGTCAGCAATATACCATTCAGCTAAGCCAAATGGGTGTATGTGTGCGGGGTTGAGTAGGGAGAGCAGATGTTGAAAAGCAGTTCGTAGACTCGTTGAAAATAACCTGCAGCCAAGTACTACAACACATTCAAAAAATAAAGTTAATAAAAATAACTACAGGATGAATAAAAAGGATGCGGAAACAAACGTGAATAAAAAACTCAATAGATTTGTAATGTTACTCGTCGTAGTAGCCGAAAGTCATTCCTTAACATTTATAGCGCTCTCACTCTATTTCTCATTCTCTCTCTCCCTCTCGCTCTCTCTTTGGCATATTTTGTGCTTTATTTTTTTCTGTTGTTATATCTGTATGCTTTATCCTGCCGTAAGTGAATCAATGCAATTTATATGCGTCGCTAACTCACACACACACACACACATACACACCTTAACACACTCACTTACAGCGAGTCAGAGTCAAGCAGCGGAAGTGCCTCCGCAGTGTGTGAAAATATTGTGCGTAGCCTGCGGCAGCTATAATAAAAACAGACATTCGCATAATAAAATTTCCTGTTGTTGGTTGCTGAGCTGCTGTTTTCACCGCTAACTGATTTTGCTGCTGCCTTCCACCTACACGCCTGCTAGTAGCAACGCATTCTTCTTGGTCAGAATTCTAGTATTTATGCTGGATTACTTGTTATTTTTTGTTCTGTCGTTATTATTTTCGTAGTTCATAAATATTTTTTTGCTGTTTCGGCCAAATGCTCCTTCGGGATATTTATGTGCGATATAGTTTTATTCGAGTTGTTGTTGAATTGTAGTACAGAAACAGGATGATAAATAACGAAATTAATAAGCAAGTGCGTTGGTATGTGTGTGTGTGTGTGTGTGTGTGGCAAATAGCAACAAGTGGCAAAAACATTGTCAAGGATTAATTTGTGCGAGCGCCTTCGTCTGAGTTTTTGTTTTTGCTATATCCTCTGGGTCAAATAATGTTTCGAAGTTGACGCAAGTTTGAAACGACAAGAATTAGTTCGTGTATGGTGACAAAAATTAACATCAATTAGATAAAAATATAAGCTCGGACAGGACAAAATTTTTTTTTTATTATTTATTTGATAGCCTGTCTCAAGGACTTTCATAATATGTAGCCAGCTGTCGATTGCATGACAACCAGTTAATTTTTTTATGCCAATTCGACACGTAACACAGTGATGCGCCCAATAGGCAAAAGTCCAAAAATTTGATGTCGTAAGTATCCAAGTGTTTGATATTTTTGGAAAGGTAATAGTTGCAATAAAAAAACTGAAACAACATTTTTTGAATTTACTGATTACTGTTCTAGCAGGAACTTTGGAAAGTGGACCTTTCTAAGTAAGAAATTTTGCAGCATAAAACTAGCATTTTTAGGCATTCTACGGAAAAAAAAAATTGGAAAGAATATTGGTAGGAAAACAAATAAAATAAAAATTATTTAAAATGTGTGTTAATAAATCTTTCTACAGCTTACTCAATCCTTTTATTGGTAAAACACAAAAAATGTCAAAGTTTTATGGGTGAAAATAATAATTTTGCCAAACATATATGGGTAATTTTGCTTAAACACAAGTTTAAACCTTTGAGTTTAATACTAAATAAAAATGTTTTCCACTTTTTCCGCCTTTTTGTTAAAACTCAATTAAAAAAAAAAGG